>CM070013.1:28938885-30226385 GCA_036247105.1 Cirrhinus mrigala | reverse complement strand
TGCACCAGTGTTAATTGTGACAGCAAATTTTGATTTAGTCGTAGTCATAGTCTTCTGACTAAAATGCCATTTAGTTTTAGTCATCTGAATTGTATTTAGTTTTAGTCTAGTTTTAGTCAAATAATATCATAAGATTTTAGTCAACTAAATCTACAGTAGATTTATTAAGCATTTTTCTAAAATGACCAAACTCATTGTTATAGGTTTGCCTTTATATTAAAATTAAATGAAACCACTTCTCATAAAGAAACAAGAACATGGTCTTCTTTTTAATGAAATACCAATGGTTATATAAGCTAATTGTGCATTCTTTATAACAAATTGTTTACCACATTCTTCATTCTTTCAAGCAGACATATTTATTTATATAAATACATTTAGATTCATCTGTATTAGGGCTACTAAAGTGATTCAGTGATTTTCTGTCTGTCTTTTGTTGCTTGATTAACATCAATGCATTGATTTAAAACCTAATGCACGGATACAATGCGTGTCCGATATTCTTCCAACTGTTTACGTTCACCCAAGACTTAACTGAGTGTGTTTATGTAAATACTCATCAAAACGGACAATTCAACATCATTTTGTGTGTATTTCTCCATTAATGACATGCAAAAGAGTACTTGTTTATTGACTGTGAGAGGCGCTGCTTCAGTGTCTGCACTCATTGAGTTCTTTTTTGCGTCGTCAAATTTATCCATATGTCTGCTCTTCTTTTACTCCCAGGTATTGACATTTTTTAACATTTGTTGAGACGTGCAGCAAATGTATGCTAGCTTATGTCCTGCCGGATAGATCAATAGGCTATGATACAGTTCATATGTACACATCTAATCTTCTAACCACGCAGCAGATTTGTTCTTAATGAATCTCTTCCCAAATCGTCCCTCCCTAAAATTTTCGTCTCGTTTTTATTCGTTGTACTATGTACTATGATTTTCGTCATAGTTTTTGTCATTCAAAACGAGTTTTTGTTTCGTTATTGTCTCGTTTTCATTTGTGAAAAAAAATTGTTGACGAAATTTATGATGAAATTTATTTGTCAACGAAATGAACACCACACTGGTACTATATTAGATGTCGCCTGAGACTTTTTATTTTACTGTCATCCATATTAAATATCCAATATTGGCCATATGGCCAGTATATATATTTAACTCTGCATGCTTGTTTTCCATATAGGTACATTTAGATTACTGTCATCTAAAGTGTGCATAAAGCTGATCTTTAAAGGGGTCATCGGATGCTAAGTTCACTTTTACATGATGTTTGAACATTAATGTGTGTTTTGGCAGTGTATGTACAAATCTACCCTATAATGATGAAAATCCATGCAGTGGTTTTTAATTAATCTGTAAAAATAATATCCCCTTTTTCAAATCGAGACGTTCTCAGATGCCTGTCGGTGTGCCGTCACACCAACAGAGGCCGCTCCCACGATAGTTGATTGACATGAGCTCTTACCTCAGACCAGCTGTCACAGTCCAGTAACCTTCCTTGTTTCGATGCTGGAGCAGGGATTTAAGTTAGACAAGAATATCTCAGATTGAGCGACTGAGGTGTTGTGTTGCTGGATGTAATAATGAACATAGTGGTCATCATTTACTCCCGACATCTGAGCCGCTGAAGATGCAGTGGATTACATTTGTTTGTGAATGGAATGCGCCTCCCGATCTACATATTTCCGTCTATGTTTGCGCGAATCATTCGTGATCCAGCTTCACTTACAGCAGAAATGTGTATAAGGGTTTTTTATGAATCTTTGCGATCGCCTTTCCTTATAACGTGGCAGTTAGGAAGTTTAGCGGCTAAACGTGGCTAAAGTAAACAAGCTCGTCACTCCACAGACAGAAGAGAGGGGCGGGGTGAGCAGAGCTCATTTGCATTTAAAGGAACAAGCCCTTAGAATGAGATGATTTTTGCAGAGCTCATTTTGACAAGGTAAAAAGGGTGTTGTTTTACACTACCATTGAGAATTTTTAATCAAAGTATATTAGAAACTTTTCATTAAGACCCGAAAGAATCATTTCAACTTGTGGAAAATGGGCATCCGAAGACCCCTTTAAAGGGATAGTTCACCCAAAAATGAAAATTCTGTCATTAATTACTCACCCTCATGTCATTCCAAACCTGTAAGACCTTAATTCATCTTCAGAACACAAATGAAGATATTTTTGATGAAATCCTAGAGCTTTATGAACCTGCATAGACAGCAACTCAACTGAAACATTCAAGAAACGTTCATAGTCAATGTAATTTTTGTGTGCAAAGAAAACAAAAATACTGACTTGTTTTGTGAAAATTTGGTCTTGGAGGTCTTGGAATGACATTAGGGTAATTGGTGATAAAATTTTCATTTTTGGGTGAACTATCCCTTTAAAACACTAGTAATTTAGTACCACTGTTAAATGTAATATTTAGCAAATTTCAGAATGAAAATCCATTTTCATACATTTTTTATATTATTTATTTAGACAAAATAGTATAGAATTCCATCATGCTAGTTAATTGGTTATCAGCCATAAGATGAATTACGAGTGTTGGCCAGAATATTAATATATGTGCATCCCTAATGTGTACACACATGTGTCTTTGTGGTTGTTTTTCTGCCCTAAAGCCCAGGGTTGACAGCTCATCAAGTACATGCACAAATAACATCAGAAAGACTATTCATATTCCTACCAAAGAAATCATTTTATGGTATTTGCTATAACAGCATGAAGGACTTTGTGATCTGTTTTAATGGTAGGATCATGATAAATTAGGTGTCTCTTTGCTTCTGCAGCAATCCCTGAGACGTCTGATGGAAAGTCTGTTTTTCATTTTGCAATTCTTTCAGCCTCACAGTGTAGAGCCTCAAACTGTCTAGAAGAGGTGTATGAGAGAGAGGACAAGTCTTTAGGGAACACTGAGTAAGATGAATGAGGTCTGTTTGAAAGTCAAAGATGACCACCCGCCCATCGCACCCCACCAGTCACATCACTATTACCATACCTGACAATGTCTGCACTTGCTTTTAATGCGAGAATGACTTCAGCGCTAATTACAGCCCTAATAATGGGAAATATCAGCAAAAGAGTTTGTGCTATCCATGTGCTATTCTAATAAAATGAGTGTTTTTTTCAAAGTCTATAAATGCATACGTTTGCTTTATTAGAGTGTTTTTTGGCAGTCTTTTTTCAGTAAATCTGAAATGAATTTTTCTAGGCTGCTTTTCAATCTCTCTTTCTCTCAGTTTTTTTTTAAGCTATGGCTGTTATTTGTCATGTGATTCTGTCTATTAACCCCATGTAAGAGTGTGTGTATATGTGTGAAAGTGAAGGAAGGAAAAAGAGAGAGAGAGAGAATGCCCCTAATCTCCTCTGATTCACTTTGACATGTGAATGACACGGTGAATGGTTACCATGGAAATAAATGTGTAAAATTTATGCATGCACCTTTTTTTCTGCCTCAGCCAAAAAGAGGGAGATTTTCCTAATGGGGTGTAAGTGCTACTGGTCTCTCTATCTCTCTCTCTATCTGTCTGTTTCTCTTTGTGTATGTATGTAAATGTGTGTGAGAGTGTGTATAAATGTGGGTGTGTGTCTTTCTCTGGGCTTAGCGGCCATTATATTGTGGGTTGTTCTTATGCATCAAAGCATGTTAGCATGATTAGCAGTGATGCCACGGTATGAAAGCACAACAATGTAAAGGCTGCATTTGTAAACTAGACTGGTGCAATATAAACCCTCAATTATCATAAGAAATTAGACGTTTTGCCACATTTGTGTTGAGATACATTGGATTTAAAGAAAGCTGTACCAATCTCATGAGTATTCCTATGTGTTTTTTACATAAAGTGTGGTTCTACCACACATACATTTACTTGCATTTGCATAGACACTGAAACGGAAAATATTGACACACTGGAAGCATCTAAAACAAATTAACAATTGTGAATGCTGAAATCATAGCATTAACATTTTGATTATATTGTATTCAGTTGTCATATGAATACCATTATCAAAACCAGTGGTGTATAAAGTACCTGAAAGCCATACTTAAGTAAAAGTACAGATGTCTTACCAGAAAATGACTTTGGTAGAAGTTGAAGTCACCGTTTAGAATATTACTTGAGTAAAAGTCTTAAAGTATGTGATATTAATTGTGCTTAAGTACAAAAAGTATTTATTTAATCTTAAACGTACTTAAGTATTGAAAGTAAAAGTACAAGTAAATGCAAAATGGAAAAGAAGCAAATAAATATATATATAAAAATACACAGCTTCATACACAGCTTGAGTGGCAAGAGTGTTTGATTTTAACTCTTTCTTCCATGTGGTATTTCTGGGTAAGAATAAGATGCACTTCATTCGGTACTTAGTGTCTTTCATTCCAACATAAGAAAACATTTCTTATCTGCATCTGAAATGGCATTTAGATGTATTTACAGTTTAATGTATCTAAATGCATTTAAACTGCAGTTACAGATTTGTTTTGTTTTTAACATAAAACGTTGAATACTGATACTTAAACTCATTTAAGACTTGAAAAAAATAGTCGAAATGTGAAATTAAAACCGCCAGTAGGTGGCAGTAGGTGACTGTTAATGAGTGAGTCATTGAGATTCAACCGAATCATTTAAACGGCTGATTCATTCTGAAACAATGCATTTGACTGTGTTAATGAGTGAATCACTGAATCATTTTTATCAACCGATTCGTTCAAAAAGAGGATTCAACGGATTAAACACCGTCCATTGCTTAGAGATGCAGAACAGTGCTGTGATATTTGTCTTGAACTATTTTCGTTGGCAAAATTGAGCAAAAACAAGCAATATTATGTCTAAAATAAAAGTCACTTATTGCTTTACTGGACTATATAAAAGAATTATTAAATGTGTAATGTTGACATCTGCAGAAAAACGGTATTCTTCGTGTGATATAGATTCAGTTAACTATATTAAATTATATAAATAAAGCATACAGAAGCATTTTGCCGTCTACAATTTAGAATGCCTGGAATTTTGATAAAGTTTTAATGGACTAATAAATCAACATGCGTTCACTCTGTGTGCGGTCTGGTGATATATAGCCTACTTGATTATGTCAGACCGCACATCATTACCATACTGTCGCAGAAGACATGCTGTATATCACACACCTCAGACTCGACTTGAGTGGAAAATCCGCGGTTGTGCGCGCGCTTGTTTGCACGTGAGCAAAGGTGTTATTAGGAGTCTAACTTGCAAGCGCCATATCACTGATTCGTCAAACCTGCTTTCCTGCAGTACGTGTTCTTCTGACTTCTGACTATTTTGTAGTAAGTAACGAATATGCTTCGGGGAAATGTATCGGAGTAAAAGTATACATTTTAATTAGCAAATGTAGTGGAGTAAAAGTAAAAGTTGGCTGAAATATAAAAACTCAAGTAAAGCACAGATACACCCCAAAAATACTTAAGTACTGTAACGAAGTGTTATTACTTCGTTACATTACACCACTGATCAAAACTGCGTTTATTAGACAACTTACTCATTTATCTAATATGAAATAACATTTTGTTCCATTCTGTGTGACTTTTGCTACCAACGCGTTCACAAGAGTACCACGACAGATGCATTCTGACATAAAACGTCCATCTCTCTTAGTTCATCATCTGTATGTTTTGGTTTGAAAAAAATGCAAGTCATCCTCTCTGTCGAAATCTTCAGACATGTTTATGAAGACTGTTTTATGCAATCTTTTTGTAAACAAGGCAAAGCGCATTTGGGTTCTACGTCAGAATGTGGCTTCTGCGTCATGTACTCTTTTAAACGTGCATTAAAGACTGACACGGAAGAGAAGAAATTGTTGTTGTTTTTATTTTATTTACACAGAAAAAGTATTCTCGTCGATTCACAAAATTAAGGTTGAACCACTGATGTCACATGAAAAAAATTTCAATTTGTGATCCGAAGATGAACGGAGGTCTTACGGTATTGGAATGACATGAGGGTGAGTAATTAATGACAGAATTTCTATTTTTGGGTGAACTATCCCTTTAACTGGATAGCTTTACACCATAAATCATCTAAAAATCTAAGTCATTTATAGATTTAATGATAAAAGTGCATCTATATAAATAGTTTTTTCATATGTGTACTAATTTGTACTACTTACTGGTATGATTTAACATCAGCCAAAACATACAATAGTTTACATTTTGTAACTATAAATGTTGCATACTAATACCTGCATATAAACAAAGAGACTGGGGTGGCTACACGCAAGAAATGAACTAGCGAAATAATAAGTGCACACACACACTTTCTCTCTCGCACAGAGGCAGTGGACAAACCCCAGGGTGCAATTTTACTATTTTGGTTTCCTGCATGGATTCCAGGAATTGTGTAAGTATGTGTGTGTGCTGGCGAAACAATGAGCATTACATCCATCATTACATTTTCTGAGGGCATTATTTCAACTTCTCTTAGCCATATTTTACGGCCTCATTTTTACTGCCACATTCTTAGATTTCAAAGTCATAGTTCATATCCAAATATGCTTCTCTAAAGTTCTGCACCCCGTAAAAGAAATAGTTTATGCTGCAGTGCAGGGCAAGATTTCATCTGTTTATGAAATTAGCAAATATAGCCAGGCATGAGATGTTTTACTTTACTTGTCATTGCAGCCTTCGTAATGCTGAATCATGCATTAATGATTCAGCAGGGTGCAACTGCAATGATATCTCCTTCATTTGCAATACTCAAGTATTTTGAATGTGTTCTGCTCCTCTCTCTGAATTTATCAGCTTGTTAACCTTTAGATCAGCAGTCAGTGGGAGAAGAAATCTGATCGAGCAGTTCTGTACACAGGGTAATAGCTCTTTCTTTCTCATCCCCGGGCCAGTTAGTCTCTTCATATATAATGGACACAGCAGCAGTGTAATAGAATTCTTAGATATTCATTTTATGATATAATCTTCTGTGTGAACAGTGCTGATCTACATTAAGACCTGGCCTATTTTAAGAGTGTTTTATAGGTATTTCAATTGCATGTGGCTTTGTTCACCTTTGTTTTCTAAACAGTATGAAATGTATGAGGAGTTGAAATAATCAAGAGTACAGTCCATCTTATGTCAAGAATTATTATTGGAAAAAACAATATGAAAGACACAGAGAGGCAGAGAGAGCGAGGGAAAGGGAGATATGGGCAGAGAGAGTAAACCAATGACTGTCCCAAGCCATTAGAATGAGGGATATTTCAGCTTGACTGAGCAATTCATTCTCAGCATGTCACATTGAATTTTCTCAATTCTAAAAGCCCCCGCACTCCTCACTTTTTCCTATCCTTTCAGATGCTGAAATATTGCTTCCAAACAGTCATTCTACGTAACTGTTCAAACACTCACCAAAAATTTTCCAATCTGCTTGCATAGATTGTTTATTACAGTGTGACCTGAAAATTAAATTTGCAGTAAATGGAATTTTAACCATAACATTAGATTACATTAGCCATGTAAACCATATCTTTAATAGGTTACTGTATGATTCATGAACAAAAGGAAGTTTAAGAAGAGCATGCTCATCTAATCCTGCCAATCACAACCCAGAAGTAAGCATATATAAATGTTAGCGGGTTTTTTAATTCTTTGACTTTTAGTAGGGCTGTCACTAACGATTAGTTTGGTAATCGAGTAATCTGTCGATTGTTCTGATGATTAATCGAATAATCTGATAATTATACATTTTTTGCAGTAATAAAAGTAGACCTAAGTGAACAACAGCCTTTAAAATGACTTAAAATGTATATATAATAGCAATGAGGCAATAATAATTAGTTCAAATAAAACATCAAAAGAAAGTAATCATATGGTTTTATTGAACAAAACTGTTAAAATACGTATTATAAACAACAGAGCTAATGTTCATTATGTCCATGTACAAATGCCTGCAGAGGGCGCCAACGACCTGACGATTGTTTTTACACTTTACTGCGTTAAACCGTGTTTAATTTTGACTCAACAATATTTAATTCAAATGTCCACTTAATTGGCTATTTCTTTACGATAGAAAAGCTACAGCCACTGTCATTTCTTGAATATGTGGACATCAAAACGTGTAAACTCAGAGTGAGAGTTTAAACTTTTATTTTGAAATCGCAAAGAACAGTTAACATATTGAGAAAGAATGTTGTATTCTCCTATGTTTGTGTAGGTTTATAAATGATTTACCTTACAAATCTGATAAAGCGCACGTTAAGTTCCCAGATGAGCATTATAATAAATCTAAACTCTACAACAACATGCAGACATGGAGTTTGAGACGCTCCACACATGTAAATGATAACAGCAGCGATTACTGTGAACGGAGCCACTCTGGGATGCATGTATGTAACCTATGTAAATAATTAAAGCGCATATATTAAACCTGCATCGCATATATTTATTTAATTAAATCGTAGCTTTGTGAATTTTTTGTAGAATTATGCATTATTATGATTTTTAAATGGGTTTAATTTGTGGAATGCGCCACTTCTGGTATTTTGCTGATAACTCAACATGGGCAAAATGCAATCGAGGTTTTAGTTTTCTGTTCATTTAAATTTTTGTTAACAATATTAGGGGGTGTTTAGACTCATTATTATATGGATCTAAATATTATTATATGGGCTGTGTGTGAAATGGGTGACTTGTCAGACTTACAAAAAGGGCAAATCATAGGAGTCCATTTACCAGAAACACAGTAACCTTAATAGTCCAATGGTTTTAGTGTTTTGAGAACAACAGTCTTTATGATTATGGCTGCATACACAAAGCATGGCAAGAATTCATCAGCAAAGAATAGTGGGCGCAGACCAAAAGTGAAGTGAAAAGTGTGTCCAAACATCACCAAATTACTACAGCAAAAGTAACAGCAAACCTCAATATTCACTTTGAATTCCCTACTTCTACTAATCACAGTTTACAATGCCAACATCCTTGAAAGAGCTACAATCACAGACTCCAATGCTAAAATGCAAAAAAAAGGGATGGTGTTATGATCATAAAACCTGGATATTCGGCCAGACAAATCAACTGACTAGAATATTATCAAACCACTGTGGGCAGTTTTGGAGAGAAGAGTGAGAAGCATATTCTCACTTTAGACAACATTCAACTGGAGACTATTCAACAATTGTATGAATCTATTCTAAGAAGGTTGGAAAGCTGTATTAAAAGCAAATGGTGGTAAGAAATATGTTCCAGGTGTTCACATTATTTTGTCTAATCCCTCTTTGTTTGTCTTTATCCAAATATTGGTCCCACTCTATATTAGGTGGCCTAATTACTATGTACTTTCATCAAAAAATAAGTGCAATGTACATATTGTGTTCATAATGTATTGTAAAACACTTCTGCAGCTGCTGCGGTGGGATACAGGTAAGGTTAGGGACAGGTTTGGTGGTATGGGTAGGTTCAAGGGTGGGTTAAGATGTAAGGGATGGGTCAACAGTGTATTTACAGAAATTGATTACGGATGTAATTACATGTGGGTATTTTTAAAAATAAAAATATAATGTAAAAACATGTATGTACATAATAAGTGCACTGTACCAAATGACTAATGTAAAATGTAAGTACATGTGTGTTGCCAGTGAGTGTTCACATCCACCTTATAATGATAAAAATCCACCCACTGTTTTTTTTTTTTTTAAATCCCTATTTAAAAAAAACTTTCTCAAATCAGGCCATTCTTAGACTCTTGGCAGAATGACGTAGTTCTGCACAAGCCGCTCCCACGATAGTTGATTGATAGTTGATAGTTGAGGCCGTCTTACCTTAGACCCGCCCTGAATGAGCTATGAACAGTCCGCCATTGTTTTGATGCTGGAGCAGGAGAAGAAAAGAATGGCTCCTAAGCAATTGAGGTGTTCTCTTGTTGAAGGTAATAATGAACATAGCAGTCATCATTTACTCCTGACATCTGAGCCACTAAAAATGCAGTGGATTACTTTTGTTTTTGAAGGGCATGTACCCCCCGATCTACCTAAATAAGTCTATGTTCCCGAATCATTCGTGATCCAGCTTCACTTACAGAAGAATGAGTATAAGGGTTTTGTATAAATCTTTGCAAATCTGAAGTAAACAGAATGGCTCATCACCCCACAGAAAAGAGGGGCAGAGTGAGCAGAGCTCATTAGCATTTAAAGAGAAATTCAGCTGATTTTGTCCAGGTAAAAAGGGTATTTTTTTACACTACCATTGAGAAATTCTAACCTTTTCATTAAGATCCTAAAGAATCACATCAACTTGTGGAAAATGTGCATCCGATGACCCCTTTAAGGCCACCTAATATAGGGGAGAGCGGGGACGAAAGTACCATTTTTCAGAAAAACATAATTTAAAAAGATAAGGTTGTAGACAGAGATATATTTTTGCTGTGGCCTATAACTCAGAAGTGTGTTCTATTAATACCAGGTGGTATTTTGTGAAAATGTAGAAAGATCTACAGTATAATTTCAGTTTGAACATAAGTTGCACATTGTTACTTTCAACCCCGTTGGTTGGGACGAAAGTAACACACAGGTGGGTCAAAAGTAACACAACAATACAAGCTAGATTTTTTGTGTTACTTTTTTTTTTTTATTAAATATACATGACTATGACCTTGTTAATATGTAACTGCAAACATATTTGTCCTTAATCTGTGCAAAAAATTATTACATTTTCCTTTTAAATTTAAGTTTCATCAAATGTTTCAAAACCTGAGTGTACAAACGTGAATTTGTCTAAATTATTTATTTATTTATTTATTTATTCAACTTATTTTTATAGAACATTTTTTTACAGAATGAACAATATAGAAATTAAATTAAATTAGCATAATGTAAATTCTCAACATGATTTAACAGTAGGCCTATTCATGTTTCCATCCAGTTGTTTGTATGCATAAATTCAAAATGTGCATAAAAACATCTGGAAACACTGCAAATTCATAGGTGGAGGTGGAAAAGCTAAGATACGGCTAAAACCTAAATATGACTAAGGTAAATACAATGTAGCAACAGCCCTGAGACTGATATTCCTGATAGAATGATTATGTGGCTGAATCAGACCTCTGTCTGTCTTTCTGACCCTCACTCTTGGCATATTCATTTGGTATAATACAACATAAACATTTATAATAAACGTTTTAAGAAATGATGCAAGACACAGAAATTCACCAAATTAGCATGCTGCGGGACAAAAGAAACACTTGTCACTGTTGGGGGACAAAGCTAGCAAGTGTTACTTGCGTCCCGACAGGAACTCCCGACATTTAAATCTGATTTACTTCTATACTGAAAAACTCTGAAAAGCCAAACTTCAGGATCTGCTACAGCACTAAATAACATGTAGATTGATCATTACTGTGACACCTGAAATGAGAAACAACTAATTTGAAAAAAAAAAGAAAAAGACCGCTTCCATAATTTACTTATTGTATTCGAAAACCACGGGGAACAATGACGAAATCACATGATATTTCTCAGCTCCACTCTCCCCTAACCAATATATTTTTACCTGTATCTCACTAAACTTCAAATAATGCACAGAGGTAATTTTATGCTTTTTAACTGATATGAATCGTATTAAATATTTACCTTCGTCTTGGATCTGTTTGGTGCTGATTTTGGGCGAGTGACTCGCACTCCACACTATAAGATCTGCTATCTCTCTTTCTCTTCCTTATCTGACTTGCCTCTCTCTCCAGCTCTCTTTCTCCTCCATGCAGTCAGACAGTTGTGACAGGCCTGCTTCTCTCTGACTGATGTTACTGAGATGCCAAATGGGAGAGAGAATGGCAATTATGTCAAACTGCGCAGAAACATGTGTCTGTGTGCACCAGCGCCGACCCACCTCGCTGCACCTGATCACTCTAAATAACTCTGAACACAGGTATTCTGTGCCAGTGGCAGGCAGCGAAAGAGACAGAACCCTATCCTGCGGGTTTGTTTTCCTACCTCTCCCTTCATTTTCTTTCCCTCTGTATTGTGTTTTGTTTTTTCTTTCCCCCTACGGCTCTTCAGTCCGCAGCCTTGAACTATCAGAATAAATAACCCGCAGTGTTTCTATTTGTGAGAAGCTTTTAAAGTGTGGTAAGAGACAGGACTGCATTGATAGACCATTATATGCGTGATTATACGCGTGTGTACACACAAACCTTACTTACAGTCTCTCAGTACGAGACAACAGCATCCAGCGCTGTAAATTTAAAAATAGCAACCTGCAAATACATAGTTATGCTCCAACCACAAAGTGGAACAGTGGACTAAATGAGATCTAGAGCAGATTGTAGAAACATTTCACAAGAGAGAAACACCAACTGGAGCAAAGGACTGAAGGTTTATGTTCCCTTAAGTGCAAAGAAAGAAAGATAGAAAGAAAGAAAGAAATACTATAGAAAGCAGTCTGGCAGTGGTTTGCCAGTAGGGCACCATATGTGGAAGTTTGTTTTCATAGAAAATAATCTCAGTATTGGTTTTACTGCAGATCCACAGTCTGACAGCAAATCCTGGCACTTGGCCAGTAACATGCAGGCTTTAGGATTTGTTCATTTCTGCTACTTATTATTTGGTGGGAGTGTGACTGAATTGTTACCGAGGTTTTGAACACCAGAACCACTTCTTAGGACTGAATAATTGCTACCATGCAACAACACAGTAGAAGAAAAACAGTAAAGTTTGGAAAGTTTGGTGTGTGGTTTAAGGAACTGAGTGACTGAAGGAAAATGTTTGAAAAAGAAAAAAGTGTGGTGTGTGTGTGTGTGTATGTGTTTAAGAGAGAGAGGAAAGGAGGGAGGTTCTCTTTCTGAATCTTGGCTAACATCCAGCTGAAGGTAATCTGTGTTTCTAACCCTCTCTCTCTCTCTCTCTCTCTCTCTCTTCTAGACATATGAAGACTCAAGAAAATTAAATGGTTGAGATTGTACTTTAGAAGTAAATCACATGGTATCAAATAGATTATTTGCTAACTGCACTGAAAATGAAATGAAATGGCGTAGAAACAATTTGTACTGAGAAATTGCTAGTGAATTTCACAAACAATTACAAAGAAACAGCAAGAAACACATTAAATTAAACATGAAATTTTGAAGTCGTAACCTAAAATAGTATTTTCTTGCAATATGTAGTGAAACTTCCAAAGCTTCAAATAATTGTGGTGGCTTTGTTACCTTTTTCTACCACCACCGTTTTGTTTTTTAAAAAACTCATGACCAGATGTTGTCATTAAAAAATGATTTTCAAAGGCACCGGTTACCATGTGTTATTTTTGTTCCAACCTTGAGACCTGGTTAATTTTAGTCTCTTTTCTTATTTTGCACATGAGTGGACATGCAGTGGTCATGGTACATGCTGTGTTCATGTTTTTAGCTTTATATATATATTATTTCAACCTAATTTTAATGTAATGACATCATGTCATATTAAGCTATGAAATGTGTAAAAGCTATGATGAATAACGTCACTTAAAATTTGAGTTTTCAATTCATTTATATTCCACATCAGTGAGTGTGAGGCTGTGTGTGTCAGATACATGCAGGATCCATTTTCATTCTCGCTCGTTCGAGTTTTGTTCTTTTTTACTGCCCGTTTGACATTCAGGTCAGAGACAGTTGTCAGAAGGCACTATCATCTTTCTCTGATTAATGTATATTAATGCATCTTACATTCATAAAGCCAAGATTTCATTGCTGATAATGTCCACTAAAAAGGCCTTGTTTTTAAATAAATGAAACGCTCGTGGTTTGGACTCTGCAGGCGGAGCCTGTATTCCGGATGAATTTTAGAACAAGACTAATGAGAGATCACTTTAGCCTTTTGATTGATAGTGAATGTGATCTGTAAGAGCCAAATGTTCCCCTAGAGTAGATTGTGAGCATCGCTGACTGCAATGCTTTCTGAGCACTGGCCCAGTTCTCACAGTCCTGCACAGCGAGGCTGCAGTGTAAAATAAACACAAGGTCATTTGAAAGGATTTATGACATGTTTATGGGGCAACAGAATTCACATTCCTACTTCCTCTTCTTCTACTGTTTATTCACTGGGCTAACCTAAATGCTGCCACATCTCACATTCACATTTCCCGTCTTATCTGATGGGATTTCCAAAAACACTTGGAGCCAAGACGAGTGTAAAAACACAAGCACACACACACACACACACACACACACACACACATCTTTGAAAACAAAACAAAAAAATCTTATAAATGCTTTAAGAGAGAGAACGAGCAGGAATCATTTTTATAGACTCAGTCTATCTATCTATTTATCTATCTATCTATCAAATTCACTTTTTAATGCGAATATCAAATGACTTAAAAGGAAGAAAGGGATGAAATCCAAGTTAAAGGCAGTGGAGAGAAAGAAAGTCATGGCAGAATGAAACATGTCATTATATGCTGATAGAAAGGCACACTGAGGCATATAATGTAATTACTTCCCAACTTTCACAGTGTGTCAATCACGCCACTATCTGCTTATGCTTTAATGGGATATTGAAATGTCCTCTCAGCTGAGAGGCAATGAAGGCTCCTGCTAATTAGTATGAACGAGGAGCGTTAAAATGAGTAATGCTGTGGAGGACAGGTTTTAATTGAGAATAATATAACGCTCTATCCCTCAAATTCATCAAAGCCACACACTAATTGCTCATCAGACTAATGTTGCCACAGACCATGTTTTATTTCCTGTACATTTTTGGACTAAGAAAGTTTCTTTGCTCTAATTGATGTAGGATAATTACAGTGACATTTTAGAGTAGGGTGACATACACATTTTATAAGTCAGTGCTTAACAGAAATTAGGAGATAAGTAGATTACTAATTAAGTAATTAGCAGTGGTGTGGTAATGATTCCACGTGTGTCAGGAGGTGAGCCGGCGTCTCAGGGCATTTGTCTTAGAAATGGGGAGTGCTTTACTATTTATGATTGTCAACAAAATACTACACCTCTATCCAAATACCAGTGTTGTAGTCGAGTCACCAACTGTCGAGTCCGAGTCGAGTCTCGAGTCCCAGTGTTCGAGTCCGAGTCCAAGTCCGAGTCACCATTACCAGAGTTCGAGTCCGAGTCGAGTCTCAAGTCCCCAGTGTTCGAGTCCGAGTCGAGTCTCGAGTCCCGTATTCGAGTCTGAGAGTGCCTAGCAATTAGCAATATTCTAATATACAGAGATGGTGAAACTAATTTCCACGACTTTTCCAATACTTTGTGGGTTAATTTAATTTTCCAAAACTTTTCCAGGCCTGGAAATTGCCATTTTAAAATTCCATGACTTTTCCAGGTTTTTCATGACCGTACGAACCCTGTGTATTACAGAAATACACTCAGCGAAAAAAAGAAACCTGCATTTTACAGGACACTGTATTTTAAAGATACTTAAAACGTAAAAATCAATACGATATGCAGAGAGAGAGAGAGAGACTGTTTAATCTGACACAGTGACTATCGCAACAGACAAATATCGCAAAAATCTGATCTGGCACAGTGACTAGTAACGTTAAGTTATCAACAGACAAAAAAATGCTGTAATCTGAACCAGACATACATTAACCCTAGCTTCTTCTGTTTGTTATCATATATGCATTAGTCAATAATATTTTTTTGAAAAAAGCTAACGTTAGGCAATGGAAAGCTTTTTACTTACTTTTCTGGGTGCATCCGTGACAGGTGTCTGTTAAAGTTTGAGGTTGTCCCAGTCTTTTCCTCAATTGTGCGATTACACACACAACATTTAGCGCTGCTCTTTCCAGCATTAGAAGCAAAATTCGCGTAGGCGAACTTCACGATCCGGGGCACGTCTTTCTGCATTTTACAAATGTGAACATTTAGCCCGCGAATCATGCATCATGCATTGCACGAGCGTAAAAGTGAGTGACGTCAGTGAGTGTGTTGTCAAGCAAAGAGAGGGAGAGGTAGCAGTGTCTGTGAAGGGAGATCGCGGCCGGTCTTGGGCACGAAACAGGAAAAGTGTAACACCTTATATAATTTTTTTATAACATATTTAGTCAAAAACAAAGTGATGAATGCTCAAGTCCGATTGTATATATCCTCGAGTCCGAGTCCAAGTACGAGTCATCAATCCGCGAGTCCAAGTCGAGTCACAAGTCCAGAGAGTGGATTCTCGAGTCGGACTCGAGTCCAAAGAATAGTGACTCGAGTCGGACTCGAGTCCGAGTCCAGGACTCGAGTACTCCATCACTGCCAAATACCATGCAGAACTATAACTTATACAGTGTTTGAATGAATATCACAATGAACAGCCTGTGATATATGTGAGCGTGGACCACAAAACCAGTCTTAAGTCGCAATAGCTTATAGCGCAATAGCTAAAAATACATTGTATGGGTCAAAATGATTGATTTTTCTTTTATGCCAAAAATCATTAGGATAGTAAGTAAAGATCATGTTCCATGAAGGCATTTTGTAAAATTCCTACTGTAAATATATCAAAATTTAATTTTTGATTAGTAATATGCATTGCTAAGAACTTCATTTGGACAACTGTAAAGACGATTTTCTCAATATTTAGATTTTTTTGCACCCTCAGATTCCATATATTGAAATAGTTGTATCTCGGCCAAATATTGTTCTATATATCTCAATTTCAAAAAAAAATTTCCCTTATGACTGGTTGTATGGTCCAGGGTCACATATGTACAGAAAAACTTGCAGTGGTAAGGCTGTTCTCGGCAGGTTCATGAGCACTGAATGGCCACTGATGCCTTGAAGCTCACATCTCCGAAAATGGCGAAGCAAATTTTCAAACAGACATTATCTATATTAATAAACTGCATATTTGAAGTCTAAACAAGTACATTGTCGCCTAAGAAATTCTTAAAACAGCGTTTTGTGAGACAAAAACAGCATTATTTATAAAATTGTATGGGATTTAGGCGTCAACTATGAAACTCACTATGAGAAACACCCCAAGCATAGTGATACAAACAGGGAAGTAGTTGAAGCTCTGCTATCACTAGAATATCGCACTCTTCTCAGCCAATCAGATTTGAGGACCAGAAAGAACTGTTGTATAAAGTGATATAATTTATAATTTATTCACAGCTGTATTTTGCTGTGACTTTCTCAATTATGATGAAGTACATTTATATTACTGTAAGTACAACAAAAACACCCTAATTTCTATAACAGTGTTAAAAATATAGTGCTTAGTACAAGAACTCATTTTGGGGAAACTGGTAATTTACATGTGTAATGAGGACTCGTGAGAAGCGTATAAGATCCAAGTGCGAGCTTTAATAACCAGATCGTAGTCAACAGGCAGGGTCAATATCCGACAAACAGAGTGACGAAGACAAAACAATAGCGTAATCCACAAAGCAGGCGGAGTCCAAAAGCCAGAGAGAGCAGTCCGAAAAGTAACAAATAAACAAGGCAAGGAACGATGGCAAAACTAGACAGAACTATGGCATGAAACAAAAGCAAAACTATGACAATAAACAAAACCGTGGCAATGACAAAAACAGGGCAAGGAAACAGGGAAAAACGCTTGGTAGAGTCCGCATGAGCAAAACAATACTTCGCGAGTGTCTGTTTGGCATGGCCTGCCTTTAATGGCTGCCAAACAGGAAGCTACCAGCGAAGCAGCAGAGGGAGCAGCAACAGTCAGTCAGTAGGTGAGGGCTCCCTCTGCTGGCGTGGCGTTACAGAATCCCCCCCCCTAGGAGCGACTCCTGGCGCTCAGACAACAACAGTCCAGGAGGGTGGGGGAACAGAGGCAAAACAGGGGGTGGGACGGAGGGCCAGGTCCATGTAGAGGAAGTGGGCCTGGATCGTGGAGCAGGGACAGACAGTGAAGTACTGGAGGACCTGGACTATGGAGCAGAGGCAGACAGTGAAGCACTGGAGGACCTGGGCCATGGAGCAGTGGCAGACAGTGAAGCACTGGAGGACCTGGACTGTGGATCAGTGGCAGACAGTGGATCCTTGGAGGACCTGGGCCGTGGAGCAATGGCAGACAGTGGAACACTGGAGGGCCTGGGCCGTGGAGCAATGGCAGACAGTGGAACACTGGAGCAGGGAGAGCAGGGAGAGCCGGTAGCCATGGCGGGGCAGGCAGAGCAGGCAGCCATGGCGGAGCAGGCAGAGCAGGCAGCCATGGCGGGGCAGGCAGAGCAGGCAGCCATGGCGGGGCAGGCAGAGCAGGCAGAACAGGAAGCCATGGCGAGGTAGGCAGAGCAGGCAGAACAGGAAGCCATGGCGAGGCAGGCAGAGCAGGCAGAGCAGGCAGAGCAGACAGGAGCAGAGATATCCACAGTGGAGCTAGTGACATCCACAGCAGAGCAGTGTGTTCACGGACAATTTCCTTGGCCATGGTATGACAGGCAGAGAGCTCATTTCTGGCCTTCTTGATCGTGACATGGTGGGCAGAGTTTTCATGATAGGCCTTCTTGACCGTGACATGACAGGAAGAGGGTTCATAGGAGGACGCCGCCCCCATAGGAGGTTCTGCAGCCAGAGCCACCACCTCCGGGGGCATTGGCGCAGACTTATGGTCAGACATGGCAGTGAGTTCAAGAGTGGATGCCACCTCCTTTGGAGGATCTACAGCATAAGCTGACACCTCTGGAGGCATCGGCGTGGATTCATGGTCAGACGTGGCAGTGAGTTCATTAATGGGCGCCACCTCCTTAGGAGGTTCTACAGCGTATGCTGACACCTCAGGAGGTATAGGCGCGAACTCATGGACAAACGAGTGCTCAGGAGCAGGCTTGTGGTCAGATGAGGCCTCTGGGGCAGACTCGTAGTCAGGCAAGGCCTTTGGAGCAGACTCGTGGATAGACGAGGCCTCTGGAGCAGATTCGTGGACAGACAAGGCCTCTGGAGCAGACTCGTGGACAGACGAGGCTTCTGGAGCAGATTCGTGGACAGATGAGGCCTCTAGAGCACAGTGTGCAGCCCACACACTGAAAATGGCGACAGCCATTACAGGCAGCACAGTAGATAGTGGGGTGTCTGTTGACCTTGAGGGTGTGGATGCTATGGACTTGTGGCTTGGGAGCGTGGGCCCTGCGTGGCTTGGGAGCGTGGGCCCTGCGTGGCTTGGGAGCGTGGGCCCTGCGTGGCTTGGGAGCGTGGGCCCTGCGTGGCTTGGGTCAGTAGATACATGATGAGGCTCTAGGGGATCAGCTGAGACGTGATGAGGTTCTTGGTGGTCAGCTGAGATATAAAGTGATTTGGGAAGGTCAGAGGGGACCTGGTTAGGTTCTGGCAGGGCAGCAGTTTCTTGACTTGACTCAGGGAGGCCTGCCGTGGCTTGACTTGACTCGTGAAGAACAGTGGTGACTTGACCTGGCTCATGAAGGTCAGCTGTGATTTGACTTGGCTCAGGAAGATCAGCTGTGGCTTGACTTGGCTCATGAAGGTCAGCTGTAGCTTGACTTGGCTCACGAAGGTCAGCTGTAGCTTGACTTGGTTCATGAAGGTCAACTGTGGCTTGACTTGGCTCGGGAATAACAGCAGCAGCTTGACTTGGCTCATGAAGATCTGCTGTAGCTTGGCTTGGCTCAGGGAGATCAACTGTGGTTTGGCTTGGCTTGTAAAGATCGGTAGTGACTTTGCTTGACTTGAGGGCTACAGCTATAGCTTTACTTGACACAGGAGCAATAGATGTAACTTGACTGGACTTCGGAAGAGCAGCTCTGACCTGACTTGACACAGGAAACACAGCTTTAACTTGACTTGATGCTGGAACAACAGCTGCAGCCTGACTTGACACTGGAACAGCAGCTGTAGCCTGACTTGACTCTGGAACAACAGCCGTGACCTGACTGGACTTGGAAACTTGACTTGACTCAGGAGACGCAGCTGCAACTTGACTTGACTTGGAAACATGGCTTGACTCAGGAACAACATGGCTTGACTCAGGAACAACATGGCTTGACTCATGGGGAACAGCTGTGACTTGGCTTGACTCATGGGGAACAGCTGTGACTTGGCTTGACTCATGGGGAACAGCTGTGACTTGGCTTGACTCATGGGGACACAGCTGTGACTTGGCTTGACTCGTGGGACACAGCTGTGACTTGGCTTGACTCGTGGAGAACAGCAGCTGTGTCTTGGCTTGACTCGTGGAGAACAGCAGCTGTGTCTTGGCTTGACTCATGGAGAACAACAGCTGTGTCTTGGCTTAATTCATGGAGAACAACAGCTGTGTCTTGGCTTGACTCATGGAGAACAGCTGTATCTTGACTTGGCACAGAAAGTGTAGCCCTGACTTGACTTGACACCGGAGGATCAGGCATCACTTGATTTGCTTTGGGTGCAGCAGACATGGCGAGATGAGATTTGGGTGAGATGATTTTGACTTGATGAGGCTCAGGCGTGGCAGCCATCTTGGCCGGGGACTCAGACGGGGCAGCCATCTTGTGAACAGGCTTGGGTATGGCGGCCATCTTGTGAACAGGCTTGGGGATGGCGGCCATCTTGTGAACAGGTTTGGGGATGGCAGCCATCTTGTGGACTGGCTCTGGGATGGCGGCCATCTTGTGGACTGGCTCTGGGATGGCAGCCATCTTGTGAGCTGGTTGTGGGAGGGCGGCCATGACAGGTGCAGGCTCTGGACGGGCGGCCATGACGGGTGCAGGCTCTGGACGGGCGGCCATGACGGGTGCAGGCTCTGGACGGGCGGCCATGGCGTGAGCAGGCCCTGGAGCAGCAGGCTGTGGCTTGGAAGACGTGACGTGAGCAGGCTGTGGCTTGGAAGACGTGATGCGTCCAGGCAGTGGCTTGGCAGACGTGACGTGAGAGGGCTCTGGCTTGGTAGATATGACTTGAGCAGGCTTTGGCTTGGCAGGCATGATGCGAGTAGACTGTGGCTTGGTAGTCATAACGTGAGCAGGCTTTGACTTAGCAGGCATGGCGTGAGAGGGTTCTGATGCGACTTGAATCACTCCAGACATGACAGAAAAATTTCCAGGTTTGGCAGATACTGGGGGATAGCAGGGTTCCTCAACAGCTACCCCCACAGTGAATGGTGAACCAGCCAACCGGAGTGCAAAATCAATGTATTGTTCCAGTGTCCAATGTGGTGTATTGCGTGGCATGAAACTTGAAAAATCCTTGCTTAAACCATAACGAAATATGTCCTTTAAGAAAGTTTCATTAAAGTCTACCTTGTAGCAAAGTGCACAGAAGTCCTCCACATAATCCTCTATGGGCCGGTTACCTTGGCGAAGACGAACAAGATGATCTCCTGGATTCATGGTAGATCTGTGTCCCAAAAAGCCGCTGGATCTCTGGTGGGCGAAGTATTCTGTAATGAGGACTCGTGAGAAGCGTATAAGATCCAAGTGCGAGCTTTAATAACCAGATCGTAGTCAACAGGCAGGGTCAATATCCGACAAACAGAGTGACGAAGACAAAACAATAGCGTAATCCACAAAGCAGGCGGAGTCCAAAAGCCAGAGAGAGCAGTCCGAAAAGTAACAAATAAACAAGGCAAGGAACGATGGCAAAACTAGACAGAACTATGGCATGAAACAAAAGCAAAACTATGACAATAAACAAAACCGTGGCAATGACAAAAACAGGGCAAGGAAACAGGGAAAAACGCTTGGTAGAGTCCGCATGAGCAAAACAATACTTCGCGAGTGTCTGTTTGGCATGGCCTGCCTTTAATGGCTGCCAAACAGGAAGCTACCAGCGAAGCAGCAGAGGGAGCAGCAACAGTCAGTCAGTAGGTGAGGGCTCCCTCTGCTGGCGTGGCGTTACAACATGTGTAGTCCAAACAAACCAGTTCACTTCAACAGACTTTCTAATGAGGGCCATTTAGAATAAATCAATTCACTAGTATGAATCTGACTTCATAATATGAGACAGATGACTGGTTCAGATGAAGGAATTCACTAGAATATGATAAGGAGAGAGTGATTAGGTGAGCACATTTGATTATTTTAAATGATTAATGATTTTCGTCATGAAAAAGTATTTAGAAACACTTTAGTTTAGGGACCAATTGAACCTTCGCAAACAGCTTGATTGACAGGCGATCTGACCAATCATAACACGAATTCGCCATTTTGTCCGACAAACAAATCAGACAGGAGAATAGATTAACTTCGGTGGACTTAAACTTGAAAACTTGTGTGTAATGACGTCTTTCCGCGGTTGAAATAAAATACGTTCTGATGTTCATCATTTTTTTCGTGCTTTAAGTAAAGAAGAAAATATGATCGGTTCACATCATTGAATTTAAATTTTTTTTTTTTTAAATTACAACATTTTAAAGCTGAGACCTTGTTTCATACCAAAAGTAACCTGCTCTGTTTTGTCTGTTTATTGAAGCAGAAGATGTAATTAATAGTTAGTTAATAGAAAGAATTGGTCCCCAAACTAAAGTGTGATCTTAACGTCTTACTAGAAAAGTTACAATGCTTTGAAAATAGCTGAACTACTTTTACACACAACAAAGGTAAAGATTTTGTTAATTAATCCCCAAAAATTGATTCTGAAATCATTCATTAAAGGGTTAGTTCACCCAAAAATTACAATTCTGTCATTAATTACCAATTTTAATTCCAAACTTGTAAGACCTTTGTTCATCTTCCGAAAACAAATTAATATATTTTTGATGAAATCCGAGAGCTTTCGACAGAGGTGCCGTTTCCTGCATCAGCAGCACCACACAAGGGTCATGATACTCTTGTGATGCATCAAAGACTGACACAAAAGAGAACAAATTGTTGAGTTAAGTTGTTATTTTTGTTTTCTTTGCACACACACACACAAAAATATGCTTTTAGATTCATAATATTACAGTTGAACCACTGATGTCACATGGACTATTTTATCCTATTATGTCCTTACAACCTTTCTGGTCCTTGATCGTGGTAGTTGCATTGCTGTCTATGCAGGGTCAGAAAGCTCTCAGATCTTAATTTGTGTACAGAAGATGATTGAAGATCTTACGGGTTTGGAACGGCATGAGGGTGAGTAATTAATGACAGAATTTTCATTTTTGGGTGAACTAACCCTTTAACTGTGAATTCAAATGACTTTACCAGTTTTATTTCCGTTCCAGTTTTATTTTATTTGGGTAGTGATAAATAATTTACTATGACTATGTAAAGTAACAGTGTATGATGTATTTTTCAACCTTGTCAATAATTACATGAACATTTTTTTGCCTTAAGTTGCTTGGCTATATTTGAGTCAGAGAAGATAACTAACTAATCCCAGCACAGATGACAACATTGCAGCACATTATACCTACATTTTCACATTGCAAATACAACAATACAACAGTAATGCCAGAGAAGGAGGGTGAGGGAGAAAGATAGATTAGAAAATGGTGTAGTGAGAAAAAGAAAGCACTTTTATCTTTTATCTCTCTCATCATTACTGAATGCTGTAATAGAGGCGATGGCCCCTGAGGGTTATACGTAAAATGCAAAGACAGCATATCCACGCTGCATACTGCAGTATCAGCCATGATATAGAAGGGAGGGGGTGAGGGTGGTAGAGAATCAAATCTCATGAAAACATCATTTGTAAAGGGCAGAGTAAATTTATCCTCCTCTGATCCAATGGTGTTATTCTTACAGACAATTAAGATTTAAATGCATGAGTTTGGAAATACAAACACTCACAAATCAGCTACACCCAAGCCCATCAGGGAGCTCAGTGACATACGAGATACATCATTAAGTATTCAGTTACCTTCTTTTGATTCTTACTCAGTGGTTTGCCCTTATAAAATAAACATTTTAAATATTTAAACCCTTTGGAAATGTATTTACAGTCCAGGTCAAAAGTTTACATACACCTTGCAGAATCTGCAAAATGTTAATTATTTTACAGAAACAAGAGGGATCATACAAAATGCATGTTATTTTTTATTTAGTGCCGACCTGAATAAGATATTTCACATAAAAGACATTTACATATAGTAATTTATAAAAATTACCCTGTTCGAAAGTTTACATACACTTAATTCTTAATACTGTGTTTTTTGTTTGTTTGTTTGTTTTAGTGATAGTTGTTCAGCATTTTTGTGTATTTGAACCCTTTCCATCAATAACTGTATGATTTTGAGATCCATCTTTTCACACTGAGGACAACTTAGGGGTTCATATGCAACTATTACAGAAGATTCAAGCACTCACTGATGCTTCAGAAGGAAACACTCTGGCTGCGCCCGAAAGCTCTAAAATGCTGCCTTTGGAGGCAGCATTCCAAGGCAGGAAGGCATCAAGGAACGTCCGAATCCAAATTCTGCTTCGCTTCCTGTCTCCGGAGGTACCTTCTTTTGATCGAACTTTGAAGGCAGCATAGATGTATCCTTTGCTGCCTTCGATTTCCCACAATCCTGTGCGTGTGCATTATATAGGCTATATAAATAAAGATATTCTGGTAAAATTAAACTTGCTACTTAATATAATAGATGAGATCTTGGCCATAATATACTTTATGAATAGTAATAGTGTAAAAAGCATAATAAATAATATTGTTTGTAATAACAGTATTTTACAAAAATGTTAAAAGGGTTTAAATGAGTAGGAAATAAGAACAATATTTACAGTATACTACCAATAGTAACGAAACAGCCACTAATAACAATGACCTGTTCTGCAATAATACTTGCATCAGTGCTTTTATTTTTTAAGCAAAAAATGCCATTCTCTGCCGTCTTTTCTGACGCACAGACCTTCAATGACAATGACATTGAGGTCTTTATGTATTATTAAATCGTTTATACATAACTGTTTAAGATTGTTTTTCTACAAAATGTACAACTTAACCATTAGGTAACCTAGCAACAACTGCACATTACGCTGCCTCTGAAGTCTGTCCAAAACTGTTTATAGAGTTGCCTTCACTTCACACAAGTCACTGCCTGATAAGGCAGCAAGGCAGCAAGTCAGCTGACTAGGCTTTCGGACGCAGCCAATGAATTAAGAGCCAGGGGTGTAAACTTTTGAACAGAATGAAGATGTGTACATTTTTCTTCTTTTGCCTAAATATCATTTTTTTTTTTTCATTTTGTACTGCCCTTCAGAAGCTACAGAAGATATTTACATGTTTCCCAGAAGACAAAATAAGTTAAATTTACCCTGATCTTCAAATTCCAAAAGTTTTCACTCCCCAGCTCTTAATGCATCGTGTTTCTTTCTTTCAGTGAGTGTTTAAGCCTTCTGTAATAGTTGCATATGAGTCCCTCAGTTGTTCTCAGTGTGAAGTTCAGTAGATATTATTATTGGAATTATTTTGCCTAAGTAAGTATGTACAAATGCACGCACCATTTCAGGATTACATCACTGACCAACAGCTGCACTGATGAAAGCAAATGTATCAGACTCTTCTTCTTGATAGGCTTTTGGACATGATACCAGGCGAACAATTTATTCAATGGCAATTCAATTTTATTGCATTACAAAGGATGGAGAGATCAAAGACCTCAGTGTCTTATAATGAAGACTGAAGTCCAAGCCAATCGCACAGACCCACCAGCCTGAGAATATCACCCCTTCTTTATGAATCCATGTATAATGAGGGGAAAAAAGCTTGATATCTAACGGGACTGTAGCTGAATCTTGAGCATATATCTGTTCTATACACAACGGAGCAAAGCTGATTTGTCAGTTTGCCAAGGTCAAAGCAGAAGACGCTCTTCTTTAGATTCATAGCAGAGAATAATTTGGAGCTCTGGGTAGAAAAGTAATGCTGTGGGTCACATGTTTGAGACCCAGAAGACAAGAGTCACACATAACAAATGCAAAATGATGCGTAGGCTGCTATATGATAAATCACAATGCATGATTGAATTTGTGCGTATTGCGAAAGGGCACATATAAGGTATCATTATCACAGTGTATGTTAGTGTGGCCTATATAAAAATGCAGCTAAAGGATTTGCATTATATGAAGTATTTGGCCTTGTTTTACAATAAGCACATGAGAATTGAGATATGAATATTATTGATGCCACTGATGCCTCTTCTTCTCCATCCACAGCTGTTCGGTCTAATTTAGAGCGCGCTGCCACAATGGAGAGATCACAGGCTTAATATGAGGGGCGCATAAATAAAGATTATTAGGTTAATTAATTATTTTGCATTTATGATTCTTTTATACCTCCACATAATTACTATGGGCTGCTATAATTGAATTTGAACTTGTGCCAGAGTGGGATAATTTGTTTTCAGGTTACCAAATGGTGACAATGTTGCCGGGTGTAGAGGAAATGACATGAAGTGTGAGTGCGGCATAATTCATCTGTGCTCAGACGCTGACACCAAACCCACAGAGAGGAAATTAATTCAGTTTCCCTCCTGCCACATGGGCAAACAACATTACACACACAAATAAATAATAACAGAGAATCAAAGATGCTCCTGCGCACATCAGATCGGGCGCATTCATCACCACACTTATCAAACGTAATAACAGCAACGTGGAATGTGGAACACCCTCCTTATCTGATCGTCTATGTGTGTGTAGATAACATGCACGCATGTGTGTTTGTCTGTCTGTTCATGCATGTTTATTGTATGAGTGTTTGTCTGAGGGGAAGAAAAAGGAGGAATGTTATGCATATAATGTGCATGCTCTCCATGCATTTCTTCCTCTTTGTAAAATCCTTAGGCCTTGTAGATAACTTTAAATACGAAAACACATCTTAATTAAATTTTTGGCTGTTTTGTGTAATATAGGAATACGCATTGCACGAGAGTGAACATTTTCAAAGGAAACACTGCGAATGCAAATGCAATCATGATTGCCACTTACCTTCCAGCTGAGCCTCTGTTTTGCTGGTGGAGTTACTTTCATCTATAGCTCTCTGATTTAGACCCATGGGATTACGGAACTCATCCCAGCCCATAATGCACTATACATGTGTGACATTTTTTTTTTTTTCTGAGAAAAGAAATTCTCAGCAACCTTGCAGCTTCTATAAATAGTATAAAAATAAAAAGGGTTTAGTTTTATTTGTGACACTAAATATGACAACATTCTCTATTATCATTTGGTTAAAATTCAGAATTATTATGTGTTTTTGATTAATGACATAGCTTCAATGTGAAAAAAAAATAAATAAATCTGAATGATAAATCATTTTAAAAATGCCCCTAGTGTGTTTGCAGTCTGTAGCCCCTGGTGGTCATAATTGGGAATGTTAGCCAGCTGCTTCAACAAAACATGTTTGATTTGGCTACAGGAATGTATGTATACACTGTATGTCACATCCTCTCTCGTTCAAATTCCCCTACATTTGCCTTACATTAGTTAGAAATACTCTACTAATGACTTTTTTCCTAAAGCATTGCTTTCCCATAAAAAGATTGTGCAAAGAGCTGAGAGGAAAGCTGTCTATTCACATGCAAATAATCTACCCTGGATATTCTGTTCAAACATCTAATGAATTCCGCTAAAAAAAAAAAAAAAAAAAAGTGCATATATACGTTTTCTTTACTTTTTAAGAGCTGTTTATATTTAATATAATCCAATAAATGTATGGTTTATGTGTTTGTTTTATTTCACAATCAGTTTTAGTTTAATTAAGCTACTTGCTTCGGATCAAAGTGCAATTTCGTGTTCTTTTTCGAGCTTTAAAAATGGGCAGAGGATTTCGAGTTCCCAGCATGTATATTTAATGTGTTTTTGAGCAAGATGAAAAAAGGAGGAGACTTGTTAGTGTTTAATGTTCTGTTATGTTGGGATTTACAAGAGATTCTGTGATGTTGAGTTTTGGAGTGTGTGCTTAGGTTGAGGATGAGCTAATGGGAACGAAGGCTGCCATGAACTATGCTTTAAACAAAGAAAAAACTGAAGAGCAGTATAGCTGTACAATCATGACGTCAGTTTGTAGGCCATCTCAGAAGGTTAATTCACCATGAGCTCCCTTGGGAGCCTCCTATGGGTTTTTAGAACAGTGCTTTTCTTTTATGAGAAAAATAAGGTCTGTGGTTAATAAGACTTTGAGAGACTTTAATGTTTTGTTCTACAACGTAAAGTCATATCTCAGTCGTGAATTCTGCTGTTTATTAAAACCGAAAGTTGCTATATGGGACCCTGGACCACAAAACCAGTCATAAGGGTACATTTTTTAAACTGAGATTTATACATCATCCGAAAGTTGAATAAATAAGCTTTCCATTGATGCATGGTCTGTTAGGATAGGACAGTTTGCTCCAGATTCAACTATTTGAAAATATGGAATCTGAGGGTGCAAGAAAAAAAAAAAAAAAAAAAAAAATAATAATAATAATAATATATATATATATATATATATATATATATATATATATATTGAGAAAATTGCATTTAAAGTTGTCCAAATGAAGTTCTTAGCAATGCATATTACTAATTAATTAAGTTTTAATATACTTATGGTAGGAAATTTACAAAATATCTTCATGGAACATGATCTTTACTTAATATTCCAATGATTTTTGGCACAAAAGAAAAATCCATAATTTTGACCCATACAGTGTATTTTTGGCTATTGTTACAAATATACCCGTGCTGCTTATGACTGGTTTTGTGGTCCAGGGTCACATATGTAAACTACTGTTGTTGTCCTATTCATCAAGCATAATGTCATTTATGTTAGAACAAAACATGAAAGTCTCTTTAGGTAATGGTTACTGCATACTTTATTTTACTCATCACAAACTCATGATCTCAAAAATGTATATTCTTCCAGGTTTTAAAAGCTCAATATGGTGAACAGCCTCTTCTTATGAGCTTCCACCAACAAATACTACATATTTGTGTTTGTTAAAATAAATGATCAGCATGCTAATATGGACACAATTGGTATTTAAAATTTAAATTAATACAAGTTTATTCAAAGAACACACAGTGGCATGTACAATGCATAATTACATGATTTTTTTTAAATTACTTTTTTTATGATAACTAAGCTAAAAACAAACAAACAAACAAACAAACAAAAACAGTTTAGTGATTATTAGTTATTATGAGAATATATTGGCTATATTGTCCATCCATGTAATGTACGCGGGGGGTTTTCTTTCTGGGGCTGATAGGGGAGTGGCGATGGGTGCTCGGGGAGTGGTCGCAATGAGCCCCACTCTCTCCCATACTCCTCCATCACAGCTTGATGTTGGCTGAAGTAAACAGAAGACCATTGGCTGTCCAGAGTCCCTCAAGCGCTGTAATGAATATGTAAACACCGCTTCCCAAGTTTCTTGGACTAAAGGTGCCATCGGACAGTATTATTCACGTGTCTGGAGGGCTTAATTTCCTTTAATTAGCCAAGCTTTGAGAGGCTAAAGTGTCTCCAGATCTCCAAGAGACCGGCAGCGCTTAATTTGAAACGTAAAGTGTGGATTGATGGAGGCGTCTTTGAAACACTGAGAGCGGGAACAACCTTGTGTTTAAAGCATCCAGCAACTGAGCTTGTCTGTGAGCTTGTATCAGAGCGGAGAACATTATAGCGGAGTTGCTGTTTGCCGGCTTTCTTTGTGTTGCTCTTCTTCTCCAAGCATGCTTGAACCTCGCAGCGCAGGAGCAGTTTGAACATCGCCAAACCTTCCTCAACATCCCAAAACTATGGCCAGCGATCACTGCTTATAGAAGAGGATTACTAAAACTCCTTACAACACCCTTTTACCCTTTCTCTGTCCCCTTGAGCTGCATTAAACCCGCGTTGTTCAGCGCTTCCCTCTCATTCACCGCGCCTGGATTGTTGAAGGACAAGTAAGAGAAAAATTGCGCCCTTTTCATAGAGCAGCGCTTCGCCGAGAGGAAACATGGATGTATTTTATCCGTCTGCCGGAGGGAATTCTATTCCTGGAGATCCACAGAACCTGGATTTTTCCCACTGTCTGGGATACTACAACTACAACAAGGTGAGGGACTCAGTTTGAAGCCCTGAGCTGGTGTTTCCAAACTAGGAGCGCAAAGTTGATTCTCTGTTCGGTTCAGTACATTTGAAACGGCGAGCGGTGTAGTCTTTTTTGAGACTACATACTTGCTTTCAACCAGTTTAAGTTAGATATGATAACTTTGGAGAGGTTTAATGAAAGGCTAGTGATGTTTTCAGTGATTTAACTTTGTAAAGCACCATCATTCAGAGCAGGTGGAAGAGCTACTGCCAAAACACGCTCACATGTGGCAAGCCATTTAGTACTTAAGACTAAATATGTTTTTATGTTACTAGTACTAGAACTTATTTTAACTAACTAGTAATGTGATAGTTATAACAGTATTTCATTTTCAGTGGCATCTCTTCTACTGATTAGAAGAGATACCGAAGAGATAGGCTACTGATGCTTACTCCTTTGCTACTTTTTAATGAAGAGTAACTATTCCATGACTTCTAGTAACAAATTGCAAATTTATCTCTAACTAGTGTGTTCTAAATGTTGCTGGTACTTATTACAGTTTTACCAGTACTTATGTATTGGACACTAGTACCTGTTTATGAGACATGTAAGAATTATGCTAAAATCGTCCCCCACCCCCGCATGCCATATATAATGACTTGTCAGAAGGTCTCCATCTTATTAAGTTCAAAATCTTACTAGTAACAATCGGAATGCATTTTAGCTTCTACTCAGTGTCAGCTAGAAAAACTGTAGTGATTAATAGCAAAAGAGGATTGTGAAATTGATAGTCATATTCGTAATTTTTATATATTCCTTACTAGTTATATAAAAATAGTTATGAGATTTAAGTAATAAATGTTTAAATGGCTTGCCATACTCTGCACTGTGTCTGTACTCAGTTTCTGAGTCCTTTTATTTTTTCGTTAAACAGTGTTGAGTTAGTCTATGATAAACATTTTAGAGATTTCACCCAAGAGTCAGCTCCACTCTTCCTTGTGCCATGTCATATTTGACTGGAAGTTACTTCCAGAGCCCTATAGGTCTATAGATTTAGTAATGACTCTACAGAAGAGGGATACATGCCTTCAGCAGTTAAAGAAGACTTTCAGACAAAAGGCTGTCAGTGTTACAGGACAATGCATGAATTGTGCTGCCTTACAGACTCTGCTTAATATGACAGGAATGTTTTTATGTGCTCCTGCGGGAACAGTTCTGTGATTCCAGGATTTGAGCCCTCCCAGCAAATGTTGTTGTTTAGTAATTCACAGAACTAGAAAATCTCATGTCACAGTGTTTTAGACTGGCAGGTGTTCTCTGTGTTAGAGGGGCTTGACTTTGTTTAGGCAGCTCTGTCATCAGACACTATATTATTTTGGCCCTACTGATAAATATTGTCAGAATTGTAAGTAATACAGCAATAGATAGCAAATCTGACTTGTTATTAAAAAAAAAAATCATGTTTTTTTCCCCCCCATTACTCTCTATTCCAACTCAATTTAATTATGTGTAGTTACTATATTCAAGAATTAACATAGAAAGCACAGTTTTGTTTTAAATAGTGATCTTTGGTCTTTTGTTTAGGTTTGAGTTGAAGCAGAGTTGCCTGCTCTTCAGCATTTACCACCTGCCAACATAATTATATTTATGCTTGACAAACCTAAAGCATCTTCAAGAGAAATCTGACCCATCCCTTCTGGCCTTTACATAACTTCCTGCCTTTTTAATTAGCCTATATAAAGTACTAAGTTGATCACTGCAAAGACCCTGAATCAGAACCTTTTTTATTTACTTCATGGTGCTTAGATTCTGTTTTGAGAGCAAAATTTTCCATGAACAGATGTTATTTGGAGCAATTTTAAGATTTTTTTAATGAGGGCAGTTATCACACACTAAACTCTTGTTCTTAGTTGTGTTCCTTCCACAAACGTCCTGGTAAAATCAGTCCAATTTTATTGACGTCCATAGCACATTAACATTGCTTTCAGGCATCGCATCTAAAAAGTGGCAGATGAGAGAAAGAAAAGAGACAGGATTCTGTAATGATTTCCACCCTGGATGATATGTAATGCAGGTTCAGGTGTATCCAAAAAAAAAATCTGAACAGTTTGAAACGTTGAAACTGAAACCACAGGCTTTGGAAAGGTCAACGATCACAACTGATTTGCAAACAGCCAAAAAAGTAGGTGTGTCCAGTCGACAGTTTTAATAAATGAATTGTTTTAGTGCGGTAACAGATCTGTGTTGGGCTGTACGTTTTTAAACTGAACTTTAGGGTATCCAGTTAAAGGCCTGTACCCTTGAGGCAGCTATAAGGGGTCTTGATTTGTGTCTGCAGCCACATTGTATGCAGTGGATTCTGGGTAATGAGTGTGGTTTGTGCAGGAGCATTGGGTTTATGAAGCGAACACATGTGGTAGCAGTCAGTGAAATTTACTAGAAAAGTGTTCCTGATGGCTTAAATAAACCAGTGCCTACATTGCAATGTGATTTTATTTTGGGCTTTTTTTTAATGTAGTTTAGAGTTTTGTGGAATTTTGAATGACACTTTTAAATGCTGTTTCTGTTTCCGTTCTACGCTTGGTCCAGTGTTGGTTTGTATCGATCATCTGTACTTAAATTTCAAAGGCAGATCTGTCACACTGAGCTGAACTCTGTGCTCGCTTTGTAATTTAGTGAGTTTGTGGTTGTATTTACATAATGTCAGGTACGAGTAATTTGCATTCTAGGTGAATTGTATTTACTCTGATCATTTACAGATGTCTAATAGTGTAATAGAAGGAGCCTTTTTATTATGCAAAGGCATTATGTTTGACTGATTATGTTCACTGAAAACATTCAATGCAGTTGCAAAGGAGATATAATGATTACATGGATAATGAGAATGAGACAGCACATTTTGGCAGGGAATGTCCGTCTTTCGTTTGGTGGTTGTCAGCATTCCTAACCCTATTCACTCCCTCTCTTTTTCTCCCTCTGTCCTGCTCTCTCATGAAAAGCATCATTCAGTTATGCAAGAGATGGATGATTCTCTTTGTCCTGGAAATGCTTGTGTGTGTATGCATTTGGAATTGCCATAAACAGATCACTTTAGAACCGCTGCAAAGTTTTGCACACTAATTCACTCATTGTTTAAATGTAAAAGACTCATGTATGTTGTGCAAATTATACAACAAAACAAAACAAAGCCATAAAAGGTTCATATAGTCAACACTGAGGGTTTTTATTATACAAACTCCCTGCAGGGAATGACAAGTTGTGTGGGTTTAGTCAGGCTGTTTATAGAACAAATCAGAGATTGTTTTGACATACTAAGTTATTGCAATTTCAAATGACATTTACTTTGCTTTGATAGCCAACCTATCAGTGTTTACTCATAATTATCTGTCATAACAGTCAGATGTCAGTATATAATTTCATCGAGAACTCTCAGAAATGCACATTCCTTTTTATTTTTCTGTCAGTGAAATCAGTGAAGATATCACTTATTGCATTATTACAAGGAAATACTGATGTCGACTTGAAATAATAAACCGCATATATAGTGAAATGTTGCTTTAATTAGTTTTTCTTAAACTCTAAGTCTTCTGTTACATATTGAGTAATGCTCTTAATAAAGACAGCAATGTTTCCCACACGAGTGAAGGAAATCACTTTTACACAAACTATTTGCAGGTGCTGGCACTGATCTGTTTTTCCAGGATAGGCTGTGTGAAAATACAACCTCATGAAGCAGACTGTATGAGCTTTAACTACATAGATGTTGTTTTATGGTCCTGTGCTGAAGACAAAGGCTAGAGGAAATGAGGTGACAGCAGCTGGAGATAGCAAATGACAGTGTTGACTACATTCAAGTGCATGTATTCACTTGTTAACACCCACACGTAGACTCTCGTCCCCCAAGTATATAGCTTTTCAATTCAGGCCTAGTGCTGATCCATACAGCAAGGGTTAAATTACACATTCTTACATTCAGATCTGTGTACAGTGATACAATGAATGTACACAGCAAGTGTCATTACACAAAAGGACAGGAAGCAGCATAGATCTGATTCGTGAGTTTTAATCGATGTAACAAAATCCCTCTTTGTAGGGCAAGTGGATACGTGTGTTTGTAGAGAGTTTTGTGCCAGATTCTTTCTGAATGGAGAATTTTTGTTAGGAGTAAGAGAGAAAAAAGTCTAATTATTGAGAGATCATAAAGATATTTCGAAGAAAAACTGTTTTTGTCCATGCAGTGAAAGTTAAAGTGTCATCAATCCCCCCTGTTTCAGCACTGGTCGTTCACAGCTCAGATTTAAAAAAAAAAAAAACTCAAGAAATGGGCGTGTAAAGCTGTGGAAAAGTGGGAGTGAAGAGGGTGGGAAGAGGGGAGAAAACAACCAATAAAACAGACCTACAACACACCCATTATACAGACAAATGAATATTAAAATATGAGCAGAGAAAGATATGGGCAACCTTGATATATTGTAAAAATAATGAATCTTCAAGAAATCCTATCAATAGAGACTAACAACTATCATGAACAACCCAAATATGTTTTGCTAAATTATTATTTGAAATAAATAAGCAGAGATTTTATGAGGTCTATGTGAAAAATGAAGAAGAACATTTAAAAGTTCTTTTAATATTTTGAAGTTTACCGGCACTACAGTCCTAGAATAAATGAGACACATCAGTTCTTCTTTAATTTTTCGGTCTGTATCTATGTTTGCTGTGCATCACAACAATCTGTTGTGTCATCGCGTTCATGATCAGACGTGCCGCTGTATCAGCGCCCATTTTGCGCAGCTTTCATTTGCTGAAGACGTGATATGTGCGCATACACGGTGCTGGTTCATGTTTGGAGCACGAGTGAAAATGAAATATGTTCACATAAATTAGAAACACGCTTGCTCCGGTCCGAAAATGAACTATGATCCGCGCAGCGAGTGTTGTTAAACTCATCGCGGTGTTCGCAAAGAAACTGCTCTCTCATGCGCGCTTCACGTGTTGTTTTATTAAATTCTGTGGGTGTCATGTTTACAGAGATGAACTGACAGCGCGGAAGCTTATTCGTGAGATTTGAATTCTCCGCTGTAACACGACCTCATGTATATGCATAATACAGCGCTGTGATTGGATCGTAAGAGTTCATTCTTATGAATAATACTGAGAAAAGCTCATTAAACCGGTGACGTAGACGTGTACTCTCCAACCACAGACGCCAATGGACCCTTTTCACAAGCCTGAGGATGACGTGTTTCAACGGTCATCATCATCATAAATCCTTTAAAGTTTTTTATATTTTGATTTTTAAAAATATGTATGTACATTTATAACACTATACTTTGTATTATATCACCTTTTCATAAAGTTACAAAAACACTAGTTAACGCTATGCGAGGGTGTTTCTAATGCCGCGTTTATGGGAGGGACGGTACATTTGACATTGTGCTCTCTTCTTATTGCTCTCTCAAATCTCTCTCAAATTTTTTCCTTTGATTGAAAGTCGTGAAAACACTGTGGTGTAGTTTTTCTTTCTTTTCTTTCTATATGCACTTTTCTTTGCTTTTTTTAATTAGGACAGCGAAATGGCTCCAAAAAAAATATTAAAAAAAACCCCACTTTTTTCCTTAATAATAAAAATAATGAGTGCTATTATAGTTTTCATTGATATGCAACCTGTACATATATGTTAACATCTCAAAAAATGTGTTTTAGGGTTTCATGACACTTTAATGAGAAAAAGTAATGCAATAAAATAATGCAGGTTTGGAGTGACACGAGGGTAAGTAAATGATGCCAGAATTTTTATTTTTGGGAGAACTATCTCTTTCTCTCTACCTGATCGACAGCTGAAGAAAATAGCTACTGTTAGCTGATACGCGAACGCTGCAAATGATATAGTTTCGCTTGCCATCTCCATTCAAACAACATAGCATTTTGAGAGCAGAAGCAGATGTAAGTGTGCAGCGAGTCTGAAATGTTTCTCATTGCTTTTGCCAGGAATACTGATGTATTTATTGAAAGTGGAAAGCTTTCATCAGGATATGATTTCACCAGTATTATGTCCTAAAATGGCAGACAGATGCGAAGGTTGTCATTTGGACTTGTGGTGTTTGTGGCAGGGTACACATAATCTGCTACTGAGTGTTCAGATCTTGTACTGACACTCAACAAAAGACGCGGCAATCATGTTGTGGTCCCTTGATTTGCGTCTTTGCACAAGTACTGACCTTTCTCTCTTTCGTAGGCCATGGTTCTGTTTTCTGTTTACTTAAGTGAACTTAGACTTAATGTGATTTCGCCTTCAGGATGAAAAGTCGCTTGATGGTACTAGTCGTTGTGTAACCTACATAGTGTATCTCGTTCTGTGCGTGGGAAGTGTCATCATTCGGTGTAAATAGCAATGTAATTCACTCGAGTCCTTCACAGCTAACCGTAACCAATGGCCATCTCCGATGCATCGGTGATTGATGGAAGAAAGGTAACCGTGCCAGTACAAGCCCCAGGCTCAAGAGCTCATTTCCACTAACCCCTATCAGCAGACTCTTTAATAGTGGCTATGATTGATTTAGTAGCTGGCTGATATGATGTTGTGTGCCTGGGCAAATATGTAAATTTGTAGCTGACACACACCATTAGCCAGGCCGGATCACGCTCTATAAATCATGTCTTTAATCCTCTACATGCTGCTTCCTGTAAATGCTCTTCATCTCATTTCCTCCAGTATTACCTGTGTGGCTCATCTGGTTGCTATACGTCGATTTCTGAGCTAACTGATGGTGTAAATGTCTGTTTCTGCTGCTAACGCAAGTGAGAGATGTTTGAGAATGTGTTTGATGAAATGGAGTAAAATAATAAATGAAACCTGAGGCGACGTACTCGCGTACTACTGTATGTGTGTGTGTATTTAGATTGTGTGAGAGAGGGAAGGTGAGACCGAGAAAAAGAAAGGAATCATTGATCCCGAGCTGCTGAAAACTGTCACCAAATCTTCCCCAGAGATTGTGTTGAACAAAGGTTTGATGGCTCCTCTTCAAGACAGGAATGTGCCCCATGCTAAGGGCACAGCACATCTGACAACACATTGTGCTGATGCCAGTCAGCTATGTGGAGAGGGTTTAGCATGTCCTCCTTCTTTTGTCAAGAGCCCAGCTGAAATTCTGATTCTCATCCTGTTGCAAAACACTTCTCAAATCTTATTGTTACAAAACAAAGGGTGCCAATCTGGAATGCTGATCACTGAAGATATTCCAGTTATGACACTGGGAAACTTTTCCATACATTGTTTTAGTTTGATGGGGTCGCCAAACATCTCTGTCATGATGAGCAAGGCAAGTCTTAGAAAGTATTGCTACATTTTTCCACTTCTTTTGGGGTTGTATGTGTGGAAAGCATACTTAATGGTCACGCATTGTTGTATTATTTATATAGAGCTGTTGATTGACGTCTTTGTATATTGCATGCTTATGCATGTACTTTTCTAAACTGCTGAGTTCAGCCACAATGAAATGGAAGTAGCAGCAGTTCTTTTCTTCCATATTATGAAGTACAACGGAATGAAACAGATTATTAAAAAAGAAAAACTGTCGGGTGGTGAATTGGTTCTATTCATCAGTTATTGACTGAATTGAGGTAGATGTGAAAGCAATATTTGCATTCGGTTTCAAAAAGAAAGGCAGAGTTTAAGCAGGCTAAATGATTGGAGAATTTATGTGTATGTCACTAGAGAGTCGATTGAGTTGTGATATTTTATTGAAATTATGAGCTCAAAAATGTGACCCTGGACCAGGGTCTTAAGTAGCACGGGTATATTTGTAGCAATAGTCAACAGTACATTGTATGGGCCAAAATTGTCGATTTTTCTTTTATGTCAGAAATCACTAGAATATTAAGATCATGTTCCAAGAAGATATTTTGTAAATTTCCTACCATAAATATATCAAAACGTAATTTTTGATTAGTAATATGCATTGCTAAGAACTTCATTTGGACAACCTTAAAGGCGATTTTCTCAATATTTAGGATTTTTTGCACCCTCAGATTCCAGATTTTCAAATAGTTGTATCTCATCCAAAAATGTGACCCTGGACCACAAAACCAGCCATAAGTAGCACAGGTATATTTGTAATTGGTCAAATTTATTGATTTTTCTTTTATGCCAAAAATCGTTAGCATAAGTAAAGATCATGTTCCATGAAGATATTTTGTAAAATTTTTACTGTTATGCATTGCTAAGAACTTCATTTGGACAATTTTAAAGGCCATTTTCTCAATATTTTGATTTTTTTTGCACCCTCAGATCCCAGATTTTCAAATAGTTGTATCTTGACCAAATATTGTCATTTCCTAAAAACCATACATCAGTGGAAAGCGTATTTATGCAACTTTCACATGATGCATAAATCTCAGTGACTGGTTTTGTGGTTCAGGGTCACAAATATGCATGGTTGAATTCAGTAAAATCAATAACATGCATTTATAAAATAGAAATGATTGAATTTTCATTTCATGTTGTCTTGCGTGATCTGACAGGTTTAACAAACAGTTGCAATATTATCTCAGCCAATAAGGTGTTTATGTTCAGGTATGTGGATTTTGGACCAATGAGATTTTACAGTGGGTGGAGCTAACCTGCAAAATAGAAATTGAAGTAATCAACAAAATGCCTTGTCGCTCATCACAAAACTCTTGATACACTTGTAAGAGATAGCTTGTATCGTTTCGAGTTAGGACAGTGTACGAGAGAACATCTGTCTGAATTTATATTGAGCTTTATATAGCTCTTCAAGTGTAGTATTTCTGAGATTATAATTGCACTAATGATTGCTCTCATTTCCTTTGACCTTTTATACATCATTAAAGCTAAAAGGAAGTAGAGGAAACAGACTATTTAAAGAACATTCTGCAAAGTGTATGTTCATGGCCCTACAAAGTATATTTTGGTCTCTCAAAGCTCTCACAAGCTTTGTCCTGCTTCTCTGAAGTTATCGACCTCTCAGGCTTATTGCAGGGATATTTTCAGTGACCTAAAAACAGCTTATGCTCTGAATCAAGCGGTTTCCAAAGATCCACTTGCTTGGCACTCCATAAGTGTGCAATGCACTTTTTCTTCTGTGTGGTTAAAACAGCTGCTTTTATTTTTCTTATCTAAAAACAATCCAGCAGTCTCAACATTTAATCAACTCAAGCTCTTCTAATAGACTAAAACACTTTTGATTATTAGTTCATAGTGAGAGTAACATGATATTCAATCATTTGTGACAGAGGTACAGTGTCAGTTATTCATTTGATGAAGACTATTTGGTTTTCATCAAACTCCATTTTTTGATATCCTGTCGCAGAAGTGAATAGTGACGGAAAAAGAGGAAGAGAGGAGGGAGGATCTCATTATTGTAACTGAAGAATGATGCCTCAGATAGCACGTGTCAGATGATAATACGAAATCATACTGCAGTGCTTCTGTTAGTCCTTTGTCAGGTTGCGCCACACATACCCACAATGCCCTGCGGCTCCAGGTTGTCCTGTATGAACTGACAAAGACAGCAGGTGTGCAAATACTAGTAAGGCTCACTGAGCAAAGAGTTCAGATACTGAGGGTAAACAAAAGACTCATTTGAATGAGCAAACAGAACACATATTGAAATGACTCGTACGAGTAACAACACTCTAGACATAGAAGACTGCCTTCAGAGCTGTTACATTAGTTGTCTTTCTTTCTTTCTTTCTTTCTTTCTTTCTTTCTTCACAGCTGTTACATTATTAGTCTTTCTTTCTTGCTTTAATCTTTTTTCCCTCTTTTTTTCTCTTAACATGAAATTCAGTTGGATTATAAAACCAGTAAGGTGATTGTATGCAGCTGGGGATGGTGTTATGGAAATTAGGGACCAATGTATATTTGCTATTAGCTTAAAAAAGGTCATCCGTTACTGACACTACTACTTTCCCACAAGGTATCTGGATACCTTTTAAATATCTTCAAATCCAGTTCTTCTTTTCAAATTCAAAAGCTACCATCTGCATTGCTCTCTCTTTCTAGATTTTAATTGGATCCTTTTATAGAGGTGCATTAGACTGATAAGAAAAAAGACCCTTTTGTTTTGCATGGGAATCTAATTCGGTGTAATTTATGTTAAATAAATCGTTAGGCCGTGTACACTTTGGCTCAGCGCTGCACTCCATCTCTTCTCTTTTTCCTGACAATGTCATCCCTTTTTCCGAATGGATTTGGTTTGTGTTATGTTTACATTAGCACTTCCCAGAAATCGGATTCTCAGCGTGTTGATTCACGGCTGTTCCTTTGGACTCGTTCGCTTGCAGTTACTTACTTTGTCAAAGCCGAGGAGGACCTGCCGTTGTCTCCCATGCCTGAGGCGGAACAGGAGCGTGGTTTTGTTCTGTAGCGGCGCATTGCTCCAAGGGCACTGATTTCCAAAGGCTGGCAGCTTGTGCTGACATGCCGACTCATTTAAATTGTGCTTGACAGAACAACCCAGGGCAATTAATCATTTGACTAGCATGTGGAATGATGCTGTATCACAGAGAAAGGGACCTCTCGCACGTTTGCTCTTCCTATCCGATTCGCCAACCATGAAATTGTTATCATGCCCATGACAGCATATTTTCCCTTGTAATAAAAATCTGCTCCATACAGAGGAGCTCTTCTTTTCATTAAGACAGGGCAGTGGACATTCATTTACTGTCGCTTGTATCGTAACACATTAAGACATATGTTCTCTGTTTGATGCTAGATCAAGACAAGGTTCTGCCAGAGGGAGGAATGACGAAAAAGAAAGAACGAAAAGGAAAAAAAAAGTTTGACTCTGTGTTCGTTTTTCATAGCCACCAACCATATGGTTTGCCTCACTGCTGAGCCAGCTGCTGATATTTATTTCATATGCATATTAAAACTGGAGAGTGGATGCTTTGTAGACGGTTTCCAAAAATTGTACAGTGATTGCTTCATTGCTGATGGGTCTTTTATAAGCCTCAGAGGAATCCTTGAGAGAAACACCAGTCTGCACTCTCTGCTAAAGTGTGATTGAATGTTGCATTTAGCCTCTAATAAAGTTCTATTGGAGACTTCAGCAGCTGGCTCCCATCTGGAGTTTGTGGAGAGGCTTTTACTGTGTGTGACTGTGTTTTGGGGGGTGAAGGGCTTTTATTTAAATATATTTAGGTAGGCGTAAAAAGGAGCACCTCCTTTTTGCTAAATGAAATTTGACTACTGTGGTTAATATGGTATTATGGGAAAAGAGTTGTGCCACAGAAGCTGGACGACTACAAGGAGGACCTTCACAGAATTCGGTGATGTCTTGAAATCAGTGCAACCAAAGAATAAACAGTTGAGGTTTGCAATGGGTGCTAACAACCAAAAAGTCTGGAAAAACTTGCCATCTGGCAACGTGCGACAGTTCGGAAATGAAATGTCTGGTGAAATGCGCCACAATGTTAATGTTCTATCATGTTTGAATAATGTATCACTTACACTAAACCTAACAAATAGTGTTAGCAGAAGCAAATTTGAAATAAAATGCATTAGCTGAAGCAACCGTGCTATTTTATCTTGCTTTTTCAAGTCTTTGAGCTTATCGTGTTTCACGAGACCTGAGCACTTTGCAATGCAAGTGCAATGCTGCACCAGGTGAGCTACTGATCAAGGTTACTGTGTCAGAAGAGCCTTACATATGGTGTTGATTATGTGATGCAAATGTCAAAATGTATCAGCTTACAAGTCACACGCTGTGGTTAAAGTGTTGTGAGGTCATAACATAGTACTTTGCATTAAAATAAGTCTTTATTAAACTGAAATGATATAGTCTACCCTAGGTGATCATAATTTATGTGAAAAGTTCTTGGTGTTTTACTGGCACAAGTTTGAAACTGCAGTGAATTGTATGTGTAAGTATGTTTTTGAACTTATACACAAATGTACAAATGTGGTCTAATTTATATATGATGTTTACTTGTGTTGTTACTTGTCAGCATTCAGATGAGTGTTGTGTTTCTCAGATGCAAATACTTGGAAATGAAGCCTTTAAATGCATCACTACCAAAGGGGTTAAACAGGATGATTCACTGTGTAGCTTATCACTTATGAGCACTTTGATTCTTTTAATAGATTTAATTTACTGTCGTACACTTCTCATCCTTAGCATGAATCCTTTGTTCTATAGCCGAAGTAAACAGAACCTCAACCTCTGTTATTGCTCATCTTTTTCCTTTCTCTCTCTCTTCATTAGCTGATATAATGGAGCGTTGTAAAAATGTATTATAATGAGTTGAAGCAAAAGGTTACAGCAGAAGTTAACAGCTAATAAAAGTGCTTAAAAATAGTCCAACAAGAGTGCTTTGTTCAGTGTTTAGGAAGGAACTCTGTGGCCTCCTATGGGTCTTGTATCAATAAGGATTCCCATGTAAGGATTCCAGTAGGGCTGTCAAGATTCTTCGATTCAATTCGAGTTCTCGGTTATAAAAAAAATCCTCGATTGCATTTTGCCCGTGTCGAGTAACTGGCAAAATATCGGAAGTGGCGCATTTGATATATTAAACCCATTTAAAAATCATAATGCACAATACCATTGTGAATTCACAAATGCTACGATTCAATTAAATAAATATATGCAATGCAGGTTTAATATATTTGGTTTAATTATTTACAAGCGTGTAGGTTATGTACCTGCATGTCAGAGCCGTCCCGTTCACAGTAAATGCTGCTCCACACAAACAAGTTATCATTTACTTGTGTTGAGTGTCTTTAAAGTCTATGCATATTGCTGTGAGTTTGGGTTTATTATAACGTTCTTATGGGAACGCAACGTCTGCCACTTCATCAGATTTGTAAGGTAAATCATTTTTAAACCTACGCAAACATAGGAGAATACATTATAAAAACATATAAATAAAAGCTCAAACCCCCACCCATTTTGATGTCTACAAATTCAAGAAATTACAGTGGCTATGGCTTTTCTGCCATAAGAAATTGCCAAATATGAAAAAAGTAAGTGTACATTTAAATTAAATGTTGTTTAGTCAATATTAAACAAGGATTAGATCATACTGTAAAGTGTAAAAACAAGGCGCCCTCTGAAGGCCTATTGTTTATAATAAGTTTTGTTCATTAAAACCATATGTTTACTTACTTTTGATGCTTTATTTGAGCCAATTATTATTGCCTCATTGCTATTATATATCTATTTTAAGTCATTTTAAAAACTATTGTTTGCTTTGGTCTGTTTTTATTACCTCAAAAATGATCAGAATACTCAATTAATCGTCAGCATAATCCACCGATTAATCTTTAGTGACATCCCTAAATTCCTGTGTAATATTTTAATCATTTTCAACATAATCAACTTAATGATTTACAGTTTAAAGCATTTCAATTAAGTTTCAAATCCCTTTAAAACTTCCACATGTACAAATGAGATTCTCTGAATTTAATTGCACTTTTTGAAGTGGTTAACGCAGTTATTCGATTTGACATTATAACTGTTTCATTCTCTTATGTGTGCTTTCTAAAAACTGACATTTGAAGCTTATTAGAACCGATCGTAGTCCACATTCACAAATGTCCCTAGTAGATCATGCATACCCCAGTAAATGGAGATGGATAATCTTTGCAAATAATGTGTAACACTTTTAATATTTGTTTGAGTGATTCAACATAGCAGCCAATGGCAGTGTTTGAAGAAACCTGTCTGAAAACTGTCATTGTGCTGCTGGTTGTGCACAAATCAAACACTTCGCTTTTAATAAACGTAATTTCCGCTTCAATGCGTGAACGTACAGTCAGTAGGGGTCACCAGATGTTACTGCAGTGTTAGCATCTGTTGGCTTGGACCGCTGGACAGTGCGCTCTGGAGTCTTACACTCTGTAAACCCCCAATGGTAGATTGTTTTAGGATCATTACCCTTCTCACTCACCCTGATAAAGCTTGTATGAGAGCATTCATCTCCCCATGCTTCTCTGAGCCACATGTCAGAGCCCCAGAGACTGGAATCTCCAAAGCTCTGTTTACACACGGGCTCAATCCACTCCTGAGCTCAACTGGCCTCACCGAGCACCGCGGTGTAAAAGAAGGCTACGATCGCTACTAATTAAGCGTCGGGGTGGAGTCCGAGCTGCTTGAATAGGCATTTTGTTCAGTGCCAGCAGTGAGAGAGTGAATTGTTATCAGTGTAATCTTTGTGGGTTGAGCATATAAACAATGTCTCTTCAGTATAGAAACATTCTGTGCCACTCGCTCTGTGTAAATGACAGACAGTGTTGTGTTCATATAGGGATCTGATTTGGCCGTATAGGTTTTCACCGGCTTGGCATGCGAGACCTCTGTGTTTAACATCTTTGTTCTCAATCCGGCGGTGCCGTAGGATACGATCTCCTCGTGCGGCGTTCCTCGAAAAGATCGCGAAGCTATCTTCTTGTTACACGAGAGAGAGTTAGAGAGCGTCTGGCCCCCGTCTAACGGAGGCTAAAGGGCTGCAGAGGAGAGCTGTGATATTTGAAGTAATTCACAAGTGCATGTGTTCGCACATTAGTGGGATGCAGTCGGACAGGCACAAGGTTGAGAGCTAATTACAGCATTTAAAGCCTATCAGTTCCATGTGATTGCTGCTTGTGCTGGGTAAACGGCTTTTATTTGGTATGCTGTGGAAGTTTCCCCTCACAGCGAGGGCTCTGTGGCAGCAAATTATTTTCATCTTAATTGCATGTAGGTGGAGACATGAAATAATGGGGCATATTTGTGTTCAATCTGCTGTGTTTTCATTACATTGTGGAGGAAAACATTGTTAGCGGGAGTTAATTAACAAATATGAGTAATTGCTCTATGCTCATATTTATCACTAGTGTGTTCGCAACAGGCAGGCCTGAAGCGCTAACGACAAAGTGCTACATAAATCAAAGTGCTTTTCTTTGCCAAAGCAGAGCCCTTGGGAGGTACCTTAGAGCTTAATTAGAATCTATAAGGATTTTGTTTTAAGTGTGAGGTGAGCAAGCACTTGAATAACAATGATAAATTAGGCCCCAGAGCATTGCCTGTATGTTTTGGACCGTGTGCGCAATGTTATATCCTATTTCTATATAATTCATAAAGTGCGATGGCAGAGGCGCCGTGCCAGACGTTCTGCCGGTCCTGTCGATTTGATGAGAGAGATTAATACCGGGATTGCTGTTACTGGCAGAAAAGTTTACTGAAATGATGCCAGAGTGTTCACTGCAGAATTACCCAGATGGGATTACGTGGACTATTCAGATTTTACGAGGCTGTTTAGAATATTTTTCTTGTCACGGAGTAATACGAAGGGATGCTTAATGTTGTGCTTCACTGTCAGTCATAATTCAGCGATTTGGCAGACCAAAATGTTTGGCATCCAGCATATTTGTGGTCAGCCAATAAAGTGTTCATTTTTGGCTCTTGATGGGAAATTACTGTGTAACTTGATCAGTCTTCTGTTTCATCACTTACTTTTTCAGTTTTCAGTTTTATATACTATTTTTAGAACTTCATTATTTGTAATAAACTTTTCATGATCAAAAACCTATTTATATGTGAAAAAATGATTCTATATGGGCAACCTGTTGTTAGCTAAATTAAATAACTGACTTAAATACTGTAAGCCCTGATATTCCAAAGTAAAGTATTAATTTATCATCTGTAAAAGACCGACTTTCTATTAAGGGTACTTTTTTTAATGTTAGATTCATAAATCAGTTTAATCATTTTTAATTCACTTAAAAGGGGTTTGTATAACACATTTTACAATAGATGTTCTTCTAGTTTACAATTAACTTGCATAATACAATGCATAATAATTTTTCTTTAAATTTTCATCTGACCCATCCTCCCCTGGGCTGTCAAATTGATTAATTGCGATTAATAGCATCCTTTATAAAAGTTTACATGTATGTGTGTCAAATCGATTAATCATGATTAATCGCATCCCAAATAAAAGTTTGCATGTATGTGTCAGATCGATTAATCACGATTAATAGCGTTCTTAGTAAAAGTTTACATGTATGTGTGTCAAATCGATTAATTGCGATTATAGCATCCTTAATAAAAATTTACATGTATGTCAAATCCATTAATCGCATCCCAAATAAAAGTTTACATGTATGTGTGTCAAATCGATTAATCGCGATTAATTGCATCCCAAATAAAAGTTTGCATGTATGTGTCAAATCGATTAATCACAATTAATAGCATCCTAAATAAGTTTACATGTCTGTCATATCGATAAATCACAATTAATAGCATCCTGAATAAAAGTTTACATGTATGTGTGTCAAATCGATTAATCACAATTAATAGCATCCTTAATAAAAGTTTACATGTATGTATGTGAAATTGAATAATCGCAATTAATCGTATCCCAAAAAAAAGTTTGCATGTATGTCAAATCGATTAATCACAATTAATAGCATCCTAAATACAAGTTTACATGTCTGTCAAATCGATTAATCACAGTTAATAGCATCCTAAATAAAAGTTTACATGTATGTCTGTCGAATTGATTCATCGCAAATATTCACATCCAAAATAAAAGTTTGTGTTTACATACATGTATGTGTGTGTATTTATATATACACACAAATATACACAGTACAAACACATTATGTATCCACTAACTATTTTATTGTAATTTATCGATTTGACAAACCTACTGCTTTTTTGAAACCCCTGGACCAACTGACTGGTCACCAGCATTGCAGAACATTCACAAAACGACTACTTTCATCATTTAGACACGGAAAGGAGCAGAGTTCTCTCATGTACACATACAGAGAGCACGTTTCTGGAGCGAAGGACTGTGTATTGCCACGTAGTGGCAATTGAAGGCTTCTGTTATGCTACCGCAGCAGGCCTTGGAGGTGCACTGAATGTTGTCTGCGGATTTAAAAAAATAGCACGCTGAGTGAAAAGACTTGTCTGACAGACACTTGTGCGATTCTTGATTACAGTCATACTGATACTCTGTGGACATGCATATGGACTGCCTGTCTGTCTTGGCACCAGATTCAGCCATCTGGCCTCAATTATGCTTTAAACATGCTTTGTTGTACATGACAAGTCCACACTGACAGCAAGTCTGCCAGTGTTTAAACGTCATGCCTCTGGCTACGATTATACTCAATCAGTCACTCTGATTTTAATTGGAATGGTTGAGGATGAGTGGGAGACGTGAATGAAAATAAAACTGTCTTCATCTCTGCTGTGGTCAATTTGGAGGTTTTAAGTGTGGCTGTGCAGTACAAGAAGGAGGAAAGATGCTTAAGCTGCTTGGAATTGAAATTTGTACTTTATGGAAGAGCATCCTGAATTATCCTTTTAAATCAATATGTTTTACATGTTTGTCTTCACTAAGTCTCTCTAAAATTGTTTCTTTTAGGCCAGGGACCAGTCAGAAAACTAGCACTGATCTCTTTTGTGTAAATTATTAAATTTCCATTGTGTTATCACCCAAGAGAAAGTATGGAAGCAGTCCATCTCTCGTTTCCCACCATCCTCAGATGCATTCCATGTCAGACCTTTCGTCTATCTCTTTGCTCTTAGGCTCGGATTAGCCGCTTGCCATTGTTTTGACCGGACCTGCTGTTACCGTAAATTGGCCGGCTGTGCTGTTTTGAGGTTACTGCTTTCAAAATATCCACGCTAACAGTGTAAGGAGTACACAGAAGGTCCCGGAAGACCTCTTCAGATGCAGAGAAACAGGTCAAACACTGACCTAATGAAGACAGATGGAGGTGGACAGTGTCTACATGTGCTGTGGATGATGGCCGGCCTGTGGAATGTTTGGTGTGCTTTGGCCAATCTGTTATTTTAGTGTAGCACTTCTCCCATTTGGCCTGGAACAGAGGTCAAGACTCAAATATAGGATACGTTATTGACCCCCTTTTCAGACTTTTCACTGTAAAATGGGGTAAAATTGCATGATGTCCTTGCGGTGAAAGACTGTACGTTTTTGTAGACCCCAGTGTATAACGAACACATACATTTTGTCAGCTATTTTATTATTTTTTAATAAATACAGTTGAATTGTTTATGTTTATTATATGATTTTATCATAGGGTGCATTTTAAAAGTTTTTGTTGTGTGCATTGTGATTGACATGTACATGAATTCCTCCAATTTAGTTTGTTGCTTGTTGTTGTAGTGCCAGAATCACTCACAGGAAGATTTTCACAGTCTCTTCTGTTCCCTTAAAACTTCTTTGTTGCTGAAGATAAGTTCTCTTCATCCACACCGCATGAAACCCTTTTAACGATGTGGCACAGTTTCAGTAATTCACGGTTTTATTTCGGTTTCCCTTTGATCTCTGTGCTGTCGCCCTGTCTTCAAGAGTGGAATAATTTTAGGGCATATATGTGCAAATCCTTATAGCTCTTTTGTTCCTAGGCTCTCAAAGTGTCAGGATAATGACCAGAAGTGAATAGAGAAGATTAGGTATTGTAATTTCTGCAGCACTACCATCAAAATCTTAGCCCTCCTTTGAAAATGCAATGGTAAAAATGACAGCTCAGGTGTAAACATTGTGCGGTTATATATTGGATGCCTATCGATCTGTTTTTTCAGATTTTTTTTTTCCATTATTTAGCATGAAGCCAGTAACACCGTTTGTCTTTCATATATGAGCAAGACCTCTCTTTCCATACAGCTGTGTGTGAACACACAATAGGTGTAAGCGGTCTGTGTGGCGCAAAACCTATAAACCGTTTTCATTATTCAGGCTAATTTATATCAACCACGCTGTTAATCTTCCACAACCTGTTGATTGCTTTGTTTCTCGACACATTTCTGGAGGGCGGCCATAACTGTGTTTTCAGAAGGACTCCTGTCAGTGGCGCCAGGCTACACAGCCACAAATTGGAATGTGGCACTGGCCCGGGAATACAGCCAAGATTTAAATTAGACAATAACCTCTGGCCCCTCATGCAGGCTTCTCTCTGCAGCTGTAGGCTGATCCATTTGTTTAATATGGTGGAGTATTCGCTAGAATAATAAGCTGATGTATGAGCCGGCTCTTAACAGTTTGTGTTTCACAGACTTACAAAGACTCAACAACTGGCAGCCAGAGCGCACGCTGCAGATGTACCCAAACAGCAATAAAGAAAATGTACAGTATGTAATGGCTAAATATACACATTTGGAGAAATTAGTCATGGAAATGATGAATACAATCGAAAATGCTGCTTTGGAAGTTTCACAGAGAGTTGCTCTGTAATATGAAAATGCATTTTTATGGGGTACACTTTTTATTGCGTTATTTTTTTATTATACAGGGCTTGTTGGTACATTCCAAAACCTTAAATGAAATTAGGTGCAAGTCAGCATACACACAAACTGTGTTCACTTCCATATGTGGAGGCGTTTATATGTGTGTGTGTGTAACTGGATGTTCTGTTCTATTGTGGGAATCTCTGAAGCTATATCCAGGGTGTTAGCTTTACTGTGGCACAGAGCCAGTGCTGTACCAATCGAGATCAAAGATGAAGCTTCAGCTAGTCAGGGCTTTCTTTAGAGGTTTTCTGTAAGGATTGAAATAGAATAACTGACCTATGACTCCAGCACAGGAAGTTGCAGAGGTTGTCATTAATCGGCGGTATTTAGACAAGACAAAACAGGGCCGTTTTGTCTTGTCTAAATACCTCAGATTAATGACAACCCCCATGGTAGGTCCAGCTCTATTACATAGCAGAAACAGATGCTGGGATGGCGGGAGGTGACAATCCCTAGTGTACTCTTGTGAGGCATCCTATATTATATGACATGCTTTACCATGAAGATATGTGTCCAAATAGGATGTTCAACCCATGATCATGAAAATACATGCCTCTATATACATTTCTGCAACACCTTACTGCACGTTTCGTGGCAGTTTTAAACTGAAATGTCCTGAAAATGGCGCCAAAACACTATGTGGTACATATTGCGGCTATTCAGAATTGAAATATCCAGGGAGTGTCGCTAAAAGTTAATGCTCATGTTGGAAATATCCCCTGCACCAAACCCAACCCTAAACTTACCTTTTGCATGGTAACAAATTCAAAAATGATATAAAAAATGCATTTGTTGATGCAGCTGTCTTATTTTAACTTCCTAATGTGGATTTGAGCTGTTTTGTCGAACTGTAGTTTCACAGGGTTCGTACTGGAGCTCTTCACTCCGTATCGTGTGAGCTACCGAGCAAACCTACCGAATTAGAAAACTCATGCATATGAAGCTGTATGTGTGACGACAATGTTCAAAAGCATCAGTTTTCAAATCGTGCATAATGTTAAAATTGTTTTGAAGTCATAATATTCTGCAAGTAACTGTGAAAATTAGGCTTTATTAATCAAAACTGTAGCTGTAAATCATACTTTGTGTGAAAATGAATAAAAGTTGTTGTTTTACTGCCTCTAGTGTTCATTTCATCTGAAAACTGCAGTGATTCATACATATACGTATGTTTTTTCAGTTTTGCAGAAATGTATATGGAGGCATGTATTTCTAATGAGCCTAGGTAGGACATGTTGCTCAATCATTACTTTTAATTTAATAATAAAAAATATTATTTTGAAAATACAACTAATAACACTGATAATATAATGATATTCACTGGAAAAAAAGTTGTTTCAACTTTTTAAGTTTAGTCAACATAAAATGTTAAGTTGTACTATATGAAAACATGGATATTTGAGTTGAGTAAACTTAATTTAAAGGCAGCACAAACACTTTTTTTTTTTTTTTTTTTTTTTACAGTGTTGATGGTGGTAGTAGAAATGATGAGGATGATTATTATTTTGTTATCGTTGCAACTAGTAGTACTTTAATTTGCTATATAGTTAACCAATATTTTTCAATATCAGATTTACTCCTTTTAATTTGCATTCAGTCATTAGTCTTTATGCATTACAGTAGTACAATGCCTGTCGTACTGAAAGCTGAGTAGATGGAAATTCAAGGACTTATATATGGATCCATTTCATATCTCTCATCTGGTGGGAAAAATCTCAAGTAGCTCTCAGATTTCATTGTTGCCACTTGTAGCTCTTTTGGCAACGGTGCACTAGTCCAGATCTTTTCTTTATCTCCCTCTCTGATATGATTGTAAAAGGCCAGCCTTCACAGCAATAAATATCAAGTAACGTAATTTTCATTTAGAAATGGCTCTTTATACACCCAGATGTACTTGTTTTTGAAGAAACTGGGGTATAGCAGAATGCAATAACAGAATAACAAAAGCACAGAGGAGAGAAAGAAAGTGAGGGAGAGAGAGCGAGAGCATGAAAGAGAGAGATGAGAGGAAGAGGTGACTGTCTAAAGAGAGTCTCTGTCAGTGTGATTGTATTCTCTCTGTGTGCAGTGCTTTCATGTAATGATTTTAGCTTTAAACTGACTTTTAGTGATCGATTTCTCCTGTGGATCAGAACAGCCCTGCTTTAGGCTCTTTGTGTGGGCCTGCTGGACAAAGACGTCAGTTTACACATTTACCTCCCTGAACTGTGTGTACTTATGTGGTTTTATGTTTGTGTGTACCACTTGTATTGTGTATTATTCACGCCATCTTAGAGGCTGAGATTTACTGTCTCCCTTAAAATACCAAGGATAATTCCTTTTCTCAAAGTGTAGTATTTTTAAATGAAGTAAACTCGAACATGCGTCACACTCCTGTATTTTTGTTCAACTCTCACATTCGTAGATAATGACCATGTGACCTCAGTAATTCTTCAAACAGTATGTTGGTCATGGTCACATTCTTCTCAAGTGGATTGTGTTTGGGTTGTGTCGGGTCTTAGTTCTGCAATATTGTTTTTTCCCCCGGGGTGATTGAATTCGCTCTGTTGTAATAATATCTTATTTCCCTCTGGAAACACTTGCATAAGAATATACAAACACACAGGTTATGAAACCCAGCTCAGTATGGAAGCTGGTGTCCAAAATCAGTCAGGAATCAGTTCATACAAGTGAAGCCTCATATTTTTGGGCATATAACATCGGCAAGATTCATGAAAGATTGTCTGATAGTTTCGTTTAGTGGTTTGGAATGTGTAAAACTACTTATTTTCCAAAAAAAAAGTAGTGCTAAAAAAGAAATGAGAAAATCTAAAACTTAACATCATTAATCAACTCATTGGTTGCAAGTGAAGTGTTTGTGTGCATATAATTTAGGCATATAATAACAATAGACGATTGTCTGATTAAACCTTTTTTAGTGAGTATAGAGGTTAGAATTGTGTAAAACTACATTTTTGACATTTTTTATTTGTATTAAAAATAATGTAAAGAATGCAGTGTTTAATGTAAATAAAAGCACTAATGCTAAAAAACGTAAAGAAAAAAAAAGAGACAACGACTAAAACTTGACATCATTAGTCATCTAGTTGACTAGTCATGTATCGTAACTTATCTTAAACAGGGGCGTGTCTTACCGTTCACTAATGAGGCATTGGTAGCATTTGCTTTGCTCTCATCTTGTTAATTACAGAGGCTCCATTGTCTGATCTGACCCATTTACAGCATTCTCTCTTTCATTCTTTCAGTTTGTCTCATCCTCCCATCACAGCTAATCTCATTTGGCATCTGGCTCAATCCCACCCTGCCATGAACATGAGAGGGTCTGCTCTCTCACTGAAGAGAGCCAAGAGCGACAACAACACCCCCTGTGTCCGCTTCCATTCACGCTAACTTCTGTTTCCTAAAAGCTCTCGTTCATTATATTTCTGTTTATCGGCATCGGTTGTTAAATGTACAGCTGACAAGTGAGTGGTGATTTAAAGCCGCACTTCTTGTCCTTCTGTGGTATCCGTTTGAGAGTAATGTTTGTTCAGTTAATATTCATGAGTTGTGGATCTGCATGTGTCAGTGATGCGAGAGAGAGAGGCAGGTAATGGGATTTAAAACAGGGTGAATGCTGATGGTGTGAATGAATAACTTAAAGCCTGGAGCAGTGCTAGTGTACACACACACACACTCACACTTCTTTCTTTCCCCTTGCTGTTTGTATTATGTAGACCCACATTAGTGATGAAATGAGGCATGAACTTTTTTCCATCTTCTCAGAATCCACCTTGTGTTCTCTCTCTGTCTCTGATTTGATAGATCTCTCTCTCACACACAGACACACTCTATTCATTTCCCTGTCTTTCTCTCTTCTTTTTTTAACTTCCTCGAAAAGTGATCTTTTTCAAATTTCATTAGTAAAGTCAAAATGAATTGCCGTTTGTAACCCATTTTCTGTAATGTAACTTATTTCAGTGAAACTGGAAATGGGAAAAATGTGTGTGGTGGAATCAATTAGATCATAAAAATACGTTCTACACCAAAATACAACAGGACCCAATGTGAGTTAAAACTAGCTTTAAAAAACAAATAGTGTCTATGGTACAAAGAAACTTTAACATACATGGAATCTTTCTATTGCACAAATTTATTGTGTTCTTTATGTTCTTTAGATTATTAAAGGTGCTGTATGCAATTTATTGTCTGCACTAAAGCAGTGGTTCTCAACTCCAGTCCTCGGGGCCCACTGCTCTGCACATTTTTTAGGTTTCTGAATCTGACACACTCAGTTCAGTTCATGGATCTTTCTCCTAACGAGCTGATGATCTGAATCAGGTGTGTTAAATGAGGGAGACATACAAAATGTGCAGCGCAGTGGGCCCCGAGGACTGGAGTTGAGAACCACTGCACTAAAGCATAAAAACACTATAATACATTTGCAAATATTTACACTCAAAATATTTGGCAACCCAGCGCTGGGTAAATATTGGACAGAACACATGCTGGTTTATTTTGACCCAGCTGGTTCGGTTAAATGTTTTTACCAAACATGCTGGGTTATTTTGTTTCAGTCAACTATTGTTTAAAAATTATTATATTGCTGGTTTAAAATGGACTGAAACACACACACACACACACACACATAATTACTAGATGCAACAGCAATAATCAAAAAATAAACATTTATTATTAAGCAAGAACACATGGACAAAATACAAAACAAATTGAATTTATTTGGGTGAATACAGCACAGCATAAACTCGTTTAACAAGCATTTTAGACAAAAAAATGTAACATTTAAAAGTAGCATTTTAATGTTAGTGTATTGAACCGTTCTCTGTAATGGCTTTTTACTGAAATAGCGCTAATTCTCATGCCGTTGTGTCGCTAAAATCTGAGCCGGTGAAGGGCTGCTGTTCGTCGGGGTTACTACGAACTTCGGACCACAGCCTCGCATTTCACTCGTACCTGAAAGATGCCGTGACTGAATGCAACACCTGCCCATAAACAAACAGTACAGACATTAGAGAACATATTTTAATATCAAACTAAATTAAACTTAGTACAATAATGAATAAAATCCATTTATTTTATGCAAGGCAAAATGTGTTTCCATCCTGCGAAACAACCACTGCTGATGCAGCTGACTGGCATTTCGTTGTGTTGTGTTGAGTAAAATAATACAATTTACAGCACAGTAAAGAGTTTTTAATTTAAATAAAATGTATACAAACCCTTATCGTGCACCAAATCGGCAGCGCTGAGAACCGCTCTCTCCTGTAGAAGGCTCAAAAAGTTATTCAACTACAAGTACAACTAGTTATTCTATTTTGAAAATGTGCATTCCGTGTCAGAATGTCTGTTTTTGTTTTGGTCCGTGTGATTCCGCTCACTGACAGTTTAATACACCAATAATATTTTGACAGTCCCAGTTGTCAGTTGGTGGAAAACACAGCATAATACAGCCATGGAAGCGAGCAAACAAGCTGGGTCAGAGATCGCACATTCTACCTGATATAAAAAGCCCCAGCATCCAACTGAAAAGCTCTATGACCAGAGGCATACTGAAACACAGATAAGTCAACTCATTAGCTTACAGTGTAAAGCTTGTCATCTTCCATTGCCAACTGTGCTCATTTCTGTTGCGTGTCCTCAATCTGACAACCCACGTGAGCGTCGAGAAACAACATTTTGAATTTGTACTGCACTACCCATTTCAACCGCTAGCTGTCAATATTACATAGTGCATCTTTAAAATATTTTTTACACTAAGAGAAAATGCTTCTTTAAGAACTGACAGGTAAAACTGAACCATGAATGATTCTTCAGTCGCACTGCTGTGAAATACCCCTTTTTAAGAGTGTTATTTAACATTATCCAATAGCCTGAGTGGCCTAAGTGGTGTCAAGGATGAACAAATTATTTTTTGATTCAAAGGTTATGGAGAAACATTTTTTCTTTGGAATATCATGCATTAATAAGTCTTTTAGAATAATACAATTTATTTGGAAAGTCCATTCTGCAGTTACATTTATTTGCTTTTTTACTATATAGTTGTAAATTTGTGTTGTCGTTGTATCATTATTCTGTGTGTGTGGGGTGAGGGGTAATTCTTTTTTTTTTTTTAATGAAATGTTTAGTCAAAGACCTCTCTCCCCATTGGTTGCTCCTAAAACTCATTTTCCTCTACAGAGACACATGCTAAAAAGCAAAAGGCACTCTTAAGCAACACCAGTTCACCATCATGTTTTTAAATGGGTTGGACTAAATGGCACCTAAAACTGGACCACTGACAGCAGACTCTCACTGATATGATCAGAAGAACATTTAATAAAAACAAAAAAGAGAAGTACAAACACTCCATTGAAAAGTAGTCATTTTTCAGAGTTGCTATTTCCAGAGAGATATTATTCCGTTGACATTATGGTGGTGTATTGTGCGAGGTAGCGTGGTGTTCCTCTTTAGTGTGGATGCACCAGGTGAGAGCTCCAAAAGGCCTCCTCAGCCCAAAACACCTGCTCTTCAAGTCGTGCAGCTGCTGCGAGGCCCGCGTGTGTGTTTGCGTTGTGCGCGGGTACACGTGTATATGTGCCGGTTAGACTTTTAACATATCAGCTCATTCTTTTTCAGTCCCCCCCGCTCTTTCTCTCGCTCACTCTCTCTCCAGGGCATAGACTAATTAATGGATACCATTCGCAGTTGATTAGCTACAGTTCCTTCGGTAATTACATTCGCATACTAACCACTCAGACAAAAAGATGAGGGGGAGAGAGAGAACAAAGCAAGGGAAAAATAAATTAATGCTCTTCTCATTTTGCTCTGATCTTAATTTGTTCCTGCAATTGTTTGCCCTCCACAATAAGATAAGAAAGCCCTTTTTCCCTCTTATTCCAACTCTTCTGGTTGTGTAACATCTGAAGGAATCACTTTGTTTTAAACAGACAAAAGCTTGCTGTTGGATGCACCGTTGAATCAGGGCCTTGAGGCTGTTGTGGTTGATGTTTGTGTGTGTGCGCATGATCCTCACGTGTGTGTGTATGCATGATTTGTCTGGTTATAGAGGGCCCTCTGTGCTGGCCCTCCAGCTGCTAACCCATAATTCCTCATTTTGCTTTTCCATTGTTCCTACCTGTCAGTGTGTTTGTGTCTCAGAAGAAAAGATAGGATGCCTGCCATTTCAACAATTTGCCATCACGTTTGATTTAGAGGGCTACAGATAGAATAAAGGATCAGGATAAAGAAAAGAGCTCTATTTAGAAAGGAAACTGTAGAAAACTACATGGATGTACTGTGCAATAAACAACCACCTCCACCATCCAATCATATTTTCACATGTTAAAAAAATGACCTGAATATACTGTATGCACCCTTAACGCAAATTATTCACATTTCAAACCTTTTCTGTTGTCTTTGTGTGTGTGTGGGTTGTCTTGTAAGCTGCTCTGTGTTCACCTGCTGTAATAAACCGTGATCTTTCATCAGCCTGTGTGGGCATTTCAGATTAGTAACACGACTGTGTGACTCCCCCCCCTCCCACTTTTGTAATGCAAAGTTAGTCTCTGCATAACAGACAGCAAGCCACACCTAGCTGTCCCACTGATGCATTACAGTACAAGATGATGTGGGGCAAATTAACAACTGGGATACTTCCTGTGTCATTATTACCTATTTACATGAGGGGTGAACTAATCAGTGAACCGTTTGGGTACCGCCTTCCTTTCAGTCGCTGTTGATTATTGGGAATCCATTCTAAAATTCTAATCCATGTAATTCATGTATTATTATATATTTTGAATTATTATTCAAATTTGTATTTTAATTTTAAAACAACTTTGTTCCTATTCTCATTTAAAATATCTCATGCAATAAGTGAAAAAGAGTCAACACCTATAGTTAAAAATAAACCAGACACTTTTCATTAAATAATTACATTTGAAAAATTTTATTTCATTTGATTATATTAATTTAATATATATTTAACAGTATTTCCAAGTGCAACACAGCCTTTTGTAAGTGAAGACAAACAAAGCATTAAAAAATAGTTAGGACCTGGCTCTTTATAATGATTGAATCTGAGTTTTTGAATGATTCTCTTGAAAGACTGACTCAGAGCTGTCGTGATTCGTCGATTCTATTTGAGTATTCAGTTTTTAAAAATCCTGATTTCATTTTGCCCGCGTCGAGTAAGCAGCAAAATCCTGGAAGTGGCACGTCACGGACGAGAATCCTTGAAACGCATTATTAGACGCATTATCAGGTCGTTGGCACCCTCTGCAAGCCTTTGTTGTAATGCGTAATGTATATTAGCTCTATTGTTTTAAAACATTATATATTTTAACAGTTTTGTTCAATAAAACCATATGATTTCTTGCTTTTGATACTTTAACTAATTATTGCCTCATTGCTATTCAGTATGAATTTTAAGTATTTTAAAGGCTATTGTTCACTTAGTTCTGTTTTTATTACCACAAAAAAAAATTATAATTATAGGGCCTTATAAAATCCATTTCATATCCAAATTCATTTTTAAACATTTCAAATTTTCTATACTCTGTTTTAATAGTTAAATTAAATTTAACAGAACATGTGTATATATTGACATTCAGAACATGCTGACTTTCTTAGACTTTTGTTATTATTCTATTTATTTAATTTTTACTAGGTTTGTTTACATTTTTACTCATTTAGTTTTACAATTCGTCAAGGGCTTGTTTACATTTATACTTTTTTATTGTACACTACTACTGAATGGCAAAATTGCAAGCTGTTACAAATTGTTTATTTTTACTTTTTTGTGGAAAAATAATCGTTTAGATTAATCGATTAATCGATCGATAGATTAATCAATATTAAAATAGTCGTTAGTGGCAGCCCTACTTTCAAGTCGAATCTCCACTCCCAACTCATCAGAATTAAAGAATCTGTTCTTTAAGAATTCAACTCCCAGCTCTATTTTGTGCACAAAACAAATTTCATTCTTATATGGTGACTAAGACTCATTAAAATGTTTTGAGTTTTTAAATAATTCGCTTGAATGACTGACTCAATGGAACTGCTCCAAGCTTTGAAGTCGAATCTCCAATCCAGACTCCTCAGAATCAAATAATCGATTCTTTTAGAATTCAACTCCCAGCTCTACTATTTTGTGCAGAAAGCAAATTTCATTCTTGTATGGCGACTAAGGATCATTGAAATGTTTTTGAACGATTCTCTTGAATGATTCTCCCGAATGGAAGTGATACAGACTTTGAAGTCGAATCTCCAATCCTGATTCCTCAGAATCAAAGAATCTATTCCTTTACAATTTAACTCCCAGCTCTACTATTTTGTGCATAAATTTCATTCTTTTATAGTGACTGAACAATTAGATTACAGTGAAATAGAGAGAGAGGAATGGGCAACTGAAATAACTAATGTATTCTCTGTTTTTTCCTTTTGCAGTTTGGGAATAACAACCACTACATGAACATGGCTGATGCCAATGGAGCTCTATTAGCAGGAGATGTGAGTATATGCTTGAGGATAACCTTTACATTTCCATGGATTGTTAGTTCGTGCCATGAGCCATATTATTCTGGAACCACTAAGCAGTCATTTCCATGTCTAACAATTTATTGTTTTAAAACAAAGTCAATTAATTTAGCATGCATGCCTGTGTATGTTCAAATAAAATGATTAATTTCAGCGGCAGGTGTGCAGCTGCTGCATTTACATAAAACATGATTAGCTCCCTACATGCCTTCCTGAACTGCTTTGGGATTTTCCACAGCCCAAACCCTTAAAGCTCTAGAGCTTGTTACGCCAGCGGCTACATGTTCGTACGTATACGCTCCCAATGTTATAATCTGACTGAATGTTTCCCTCAGTGGATCCGGTATGTTTACGTATCAATGCTTAGTGTTAACAGAGCGACCGGCTCAGTACTGACCGGAGGTTGAGGAGCACAGGGGGCGCTGAGCGTTGAGATGGGATTAGGTTTGCTTTTGCAGGGTGATATAGCACAGGTGCTCACATCCTGCTGATACGCTCCAGGTGAAAGCTGCCGTCAGGCTCTGGTGACGGCTGAAGGAGTGTGTATGTAAACACCTGTCCCCATGATCATTTAAAGATAACATCAAGCTAGAAAAGGAAAGAAAAGTGGCACCTCTCACAAAAGTCACTCTTTCTCTCCATCATTTTTTTTTTTTTGTCTGACAATATATACTGCAAATCACAAGTTGTGTATGTCAGGCTGGCCCTACTATCTGTGTGTGATTGCATACAGGCGCTTTACAGTACATGTTGTCACTCACTGTTACGCTCACTCTTGCCACTGCCTGATTTCCATCACATTTCCAATGCAAATCTCCTCCTCACAATCTCAACGGCATCGATAGACTCATGCTGGCTAAGCAAAGATAATGTCTGTGCATGCGAAGTGCGTTTGTTGCACATTTGTTGGTAACGACGCATTAGTGTGGGCCTTTCGCTTCATTTTCATTTTAAGTTTAGGCGGTGAAGCCGCAGCTTTGTCACAGGCAGTTGTACCCACATTTGATCGAGTCGGTTGCAATCTCCATAAATTCTTCTGATAAAAGTGTTCCTTTGCCGAGGCCGAGCTCCAAGTTGGCACCTGCGGTGGAAGTAGAGCTGTCGAGCGTTGACGGAAAATTTCCCTCAGTCGAATTTTTTCCTAAGAAATAACGTTTCCTCCTTCGCACTGTAGCTGGTATTATGACACATGACACAATGAAATTAAAAGCATTAACATTTAAATTCCTCTTTTTCACATACCTGAAATATGTGGAAGGAGGTGGGAGGGGGATATTGTTTCTTGTAACTCAAGCTGAAGAGAAATTAAAGGGACTTTACCCTAGTGAGTGCTGTAATTTCACAGTGTGATGGGTTTTCCATGAGCTTTAGCTCTTTCATTAATCTGCTTAATGTGTCATCTTTAGGCGAGAGAGAGAGAGAAACCGGGAGAGAGAGGCTAAGTATCTCTGAGTCTGACACTCTGCACTTTGTATATGGACCTGAATATACTGTATGTAACATGAGTTTTAATGTTAAACAGATTTTTAAATACACATCATTTTATTTTTTTGAAAAGTAAGTTTGATGATAGAACGTGTGTGGTAAAAATGATCCTGTTAAATTTAGGATGAAAAAAAAAAAAACAGCAGCTGTGGTGGCCAGAAATGCACTGGGAAAATAGAGTGACGATATTTTAGGTACTGTGGGATGCCATATTGATGCCTGTATACGTTATTTTACAACGTATAACCATATTTTTTATAAAGTAATAGAATTTAAATTTAGCTTATCTGCTTGAACTACCACAATCTTCTTTTTTTCTTAAAGGGATAGTTCACCCAAAACGTAAAATTCTGTCATTAATTACTCACCCTCATGTTGTTCCAAACCCGTAAGGCCTTGGAACGGCCTCTTTCATCTTCGGAACACAAATTAAGTTATTTTTGATGAAATCTGAGAGATTTCTGACCCTGCATAGACAGCAACGCAACTAACATGTTCAAGGCCCAGAAAGGTAGTAAGGATGTCATTAAAATAGTCCATGTGACACCAGTTGTGTGTAAAGAAAACAAAAATAACAGCTTGATTCAACAATTTCTTCTCTTTTGTGTCATTCGACACATTCACAAGAGTAGCATGTGGTGCTGCTGACGCGGGAGTCGTCATTTGTTTGTTTTTTAGCTGTAAATTTGTCAGTGTTTTACAGTAAAATGACATATAACGGCATGCTAAACCATTTACAGTTTTCACAGTATAGAGTAAGGTAACCTACAGTTAACAGGTTTTTACGGTAACATTTTTAGTTGCAAATTGTCAATAATTCATACACATTGTTCATGAGAGATAAATAATATTTTCAATATGATAATATATGCAAACGACATTATCTTGAACATTGTAATGCAATGTGATATGGAAACCATATATCACAGTGCTTGATAAGGTGACCTCTTCCTTCCTGCTGTTGAACCGAAACTGATACGGCCATATTCAGTTCCACTTAGTAATATCACTTATCACACACAATCTCATTACACACATGTAATCACTACTGTATATGTAGAAATGGATTTGGAATGGCTGCTGTTGGACTCTGAGAGTCTTTGCCACTGTCATCCGAGGAGCGCTTTTCTCTCTGCTCGGCTGACGTTAGGAGCTTTGCTCTATCGATCCTTCTAACCATCATGCTCAGTAATTGTGATGCACTGCCTTTTAACAACTGCTGCTTATGTCTCTGCTGAATCAGTTTACTAAATCTACAAAGCGTAAGGGCTTATTGCTTCATAATCGGTGCTATTGGTTTACCTTGGTCATCTGAGTTTAGTATACTGGGGTTGATGAATGAATGCAAGTTTAGAACAGATCTGTTAATTTATGTTGAATTAAAGGGATAGTACACCTAAAATGAAAATTCTGTCATTATTTACTTAATCTATTTTGTTTAAAACCTGTATGCAAACCTGCATGCAACACAAAAGAAGATATTTTAAAGTATGTTGGTAACCAAACAGTTTTGTTTACCAATGACCTTCATTGCACACACAAGAAAACAGAGACATTGATTAAATGTTCCTTTATGTTCGACAGAAGAAAGTAAGTCATACGGGTTTGGAACGACATGAGGTTTAGTAAATGATGACAGAATTTTCAATTTTAGGTCTTTTATGTCACATAATATTTAAAAATGTTTCGGCCTTTTGGATACATGACTAGCATACAAATGAAAATAATTGCAGGCATAGGAGAAGATGATGATGTGTTTAATTTATGTCAATGGAGATTGAAGAATAATAAACAGTACTGTAAACTCCACCCAGGCTCTCAAAGGTCTTGCTTTAGTATTCTGCACAAATGAAGGCTTGAGGGTTGGACCGCCTTGCAGTGTCAGGTGAAAAGAGGAAATTATGACAGAAATATTACACTGTTGTATTCTGTGTACAGATGATTTATGTATGACCTAAGGCTGTTTGTAAATTAAAATCAATCGTGATTAATCTCATGATGTTTTGTAATAAACATTATTAATTTATCACAATTGGTTTTGGCAAAATTTGCCTCTAAACATATATTCATATCAACTGTATTGTGTGTAATGCTTTATTGGATTCATATTCTCTTTTAAGCAATAAAAAACTAAATATTATAACAATGTTTTATTAATGCCTAAAGATTTATAAAATATATGAACAAACACATCTTAAAAGTGAACCAAATGAAAATGAACCTTGTAGTTGCATTTACATTTGAAATTGGAAGTTACTTTAATTTTTAATGTGCCTCAGTCCATTTTGTTTAGAGTTTAGTTAGTTTAGAGAGGAATAAGTTTGTGTGAAGATTTCTCCTACAAGTGAAACAAATCCAGGGTTGCCAGGCTTTCACAACAAAACCTGCCCAATTGCTACTCAAAAAAAATAAAAAAAATTGCGTTCCGGGGGGTAAAATATATCTTTTTTTGGCAGGGTTCCCCTAGTAAAATTACCATTCCAGGGATAAATATTACATTATTGGGGTCGCTTCAACCCGCGGACATGAAAAACAACCGACTGCAACAGTATTGAAGTAGCCCAATTCCATGGGAAAATCGTGGACTTGGCAACACTGAACTGGTCCAAGACCACTTATGTAAAAAACATAAGTGCAAACACATTTAAAGGGATAGTTCACCCAAAAATGAAAATTCTGTCATTAATTACTCATCCTCATGTCGTTCCAAACCCGTAAAACCTTTGTTTGTCTTCGGAACACAAATTAAGATATTTTTGATGAAATTCAAGAGCCTCTGACTCTCCATAGACAGCAAGAGTCTTACCAAATTCAAGGTTCAGAAAGGTACCAAGAACATTGTCAAAACAGTCCATGTGACATCAGTGGTTCAGCCGTAATTTTATGAAGCTACGAGAACTTTATTTAAAGAACTTTATTTAACAATTCTTATTCTCCGCATCACCCTAGCTCCATTTTTGAAGAGTACCACGACACATTTAATCAAAAATATCTTAATTCGTTCCAAAGATGAACTAAGGTCTTACAGGTTTGGAATGACATGAGGGTAAGTAATTTATGGCATAGTTTTCATTTTTGGGTGAACTATCCCTTTAAAATCAGTGCTTTCCTCCTCCTGAATTGAAGATTGAGGCTGATTTCACACATACTGGCCTGATCTTTCACCACACACAAATAGACTCTCCAGTGACCTACTACCTCATCCCAGAACACCAGCGCTACATTGACAGCTGTCAGCTTCTGTACCTCAGTCGTACTACAACCGTATCTCAATTATCATTTACACACACACAAACAGCACCTCACTGTCTCTGAGAGATGTTAATTTAATCTCTGCCTTCTCTCTCTCATCTCATTGTATTCAGTCAGGTGTTCAGTGTTTTGTTTTGTTATTTGTAAAGGTCAGTGTCATTTTAGTTATGCTCTGATGTGAAAAAGATGAAGAAAGGGACTATATGTACCTCACATTTGATCTTTGAATGTCGTATCAGATCTTACAGCACAGCTGTGTGTTGTTGGGACATTTAGGTCGGGCCACTCTCTTTTTCTCTCCCCCTCTCTCTCCTTCTCACTCTTTCTTTCTCTCTGCGGTATTGTACTGTGAAAACATGCTGGCACTGCAGGTCTTATTCATAGAGAAAGGTCATGAAGTAAAGTAAATGAAAAGAGCACTACTCTCGCTCACTCTCTTCCTGTTTTCTCTGCTTTGCTATCATTCATTCATCCCGTTTCCCTATATTTTATCAATCTTGTGTTTATGTTTTATTTGGTTCCTCTTTCTCGCTCTCTCTTTCTCTTTTTTCTTCCCTGTTGGCCTTTGAATTCAGTGTCAGTGATGTCTTGCGATCACTGCCGTGTGCGTGACATCCGAAGCTTGCGTTCTTCTCTAATGACACAATTTTTATTATTAATGCCTCAACGCTGCTGTTTTGATTAACACACTGTTAACTGCTGCAATGCCACAGGGAGGGAAAATGAGTTTGTAGCTTGTGTGTTAATGGAGAAGTGGGAAACAGAGCTGGGCTGGCCACTAATGGCTTTAGTTGGAGGTAATGTGAACATGTGTTAGGCACTGCAAGCCTCTGGCCCTCACTATGACAAAACACACCACTGCCTTTACAAGATCCGCTGCTCACAGCTGTGGAAAAAACGCTGCAAGTTAAATGCTGGAATGGAGCCACATAAAAAATGAAATAAGAGGGAGAGGTGACGAAAAAGAGCTGATTATTAGCCTTACCCCTCGGCTGGATCTCATCATACAGGCATTGAATGAGCTTCGAGTCTCCATATATGTGTGTGTGTGGGTGTGGACGGGGGGATGGTGGTCAGGTTTTGCCTGCATTGTGAGGACCAAAATGTCTTTATTAGGGTAGTAAGGTACCCTGTAATCACCCACATTGTGACCAGCCAAAGTCTTCATAAAAGTACTAAAAATGTCTAAATTAAACTCTGTGAATGTGCGTTTTCACTAAAATGAGAACATTAATATGCTCTAAAAAATGTGTTGGCATATTCCCTGTGCACATTATGCTTTTACAAAGGAGTAGGAATAAAACTGGTAAGAAAGAAGGTAGAGAATGAGGAAGTGGGAATATGAAAGCCAAGATATACAGTGATGGGAAGAAAGACAAACAGCTTCAGAGGATAGATGATGTGTTGACATGATGTTGATATGTTTTTCGAGGCAGCGAAGGAAACACGTTGAGAGTATTAAAGTGAAGATGGAGAACAGGATTGAACACGAAATGAGATTCTGAATACATAAAGCAAGAAATTAAGGTAGACGGGAAGAAACAAAGAAAGAGAGAGAGGAGCGGAGGTCAGTGGATTCCTCGATGAGGAGCCCAGAGCAGGTAGTCAACATAAGCAAATTAAGTGTGACGATAGGCTGTAATTCACAGGCGGAGGGATTTGGTCGTTTGATGAGCAGATTTGTAGGTGCAACCAAGAAGAACAAAGTGCAACACTTCTGGACAGCTGAAATAATCTGTGTGAAGGTTCTCTAAACCCATCACTCCCTGAACTTCCTTTTTTCCTCCAGCCAACATCATCCTGCTTGGATTAAGCAGCTTTTATTTTGTCCTCCTGCTAGTGTGATAGCCACACAATGTTGCATTTCAGAGGCAGACATCTTGTTTTTCACATCCTGTTTCATGGAGAATGTAACGGATTGGGTCAGAATAAACATCCAATTTCTTGTACAAGTATTAAATAGGTTTTCCTATCTCTTCTGCTCTGGTCAACAGATGTTTCACAGCTTTGAAATGAAATGTGTTTCCTATAGTTCTATAGTGTCATTTTTAATAGTATTAACATCATAGTGATTTCAGGTTTTTAACTTCACAAGCAAAATGAATCCCTGATTTTCTCCTTTCTCTTTTTCTTAGACATTTCATACTCCGAGTCTTGGTGATGAAGAGTTTGAAATACCCCCAATCACCCCTCCTCCTGAGACCGAGCCTGGTATGGGCCTCCAGGAGGTGGACTCACCTTTCCCCGGGCTACCTGACCACCCCAACTCTCAGAGGGGGTCGTTCACCCCTCAGTTCCCACCCCAGAGCCTTGAACTGCCCTCAATCACCATCTCCAGAAATATGATGGAGCAGGAAGGACAAATCAACAACGGACATCCAGGGGTAAGAGTCTGGTTATTTGCTTGAACATTTTAAATGATCTTAACGTTTGCAGATGTTGAAGGCAGTTTTTATGCAAAGTCGAAAATGACACAAGTGATATTTCCACAACATCATTCACTGGCAGTTACATTTAGCTTTTAGATCCTCCTGGATTTAAGTGTGGATTTAAAGTCAGGTAGGTTTCCTCCTCTAAATGCAAATAAGTTTGACAAAGGTGTTATGTGCAAAACAAATCAAGGTGGCTGATGCTACGTGCCGTTGTTATAAAACTGGATTTGTATTTGTAAATAAAGCCTTAAAGGGATAGTGCATACATAAATATAAATTCTGTCATAATTTCTTATCTTTCATGGAGTAATATTCTTGCCACTTTTTCCATGTTTATGAAAGTAAATGAGAACTGGTGGAGAAGTCCATAATGACGACAAAAAAAAAACACCATAAAAGTATCATAAAAGTGTTCCCTATGACTCATGCACTTTAAATTCCAAGTCATTTTTAGCCTTAGCCCATAACCAAATAGCTTTGCACAAGGAACAGACTGAATTTAGTCATTATTTACTGAAAATCTTCACACCCCCTCTAGGTCTCCTTGGTAAGTTTATGAAACAAGTAACAATATTCAAGAACAAACTGTTCTTTTGGGTCACATCTCTTCATTAATCAATTTGTCCAGTTCACAGAACTGGGCTGAATGATTCATTCAAAAATCAGACTAATTCAGTTCTCAGGTTCAACTCTGAGTCTGTGATCTGGTAGTAATGATTAACAGCTAACTAGATTAGAAAAGTGTCATTACTTCCAAAATGCAGTTTAAATGCAGCCTCAAAGGGCTCTAAATGATCCCAGCTGAGGGAGAAGAATCTTATCTAGCGAAACGATTGGTCATTTTCTTAAAAAAGTAAAAATTTATATTAGGGCTGTCAAACGATTAATCGCGATTAATCGCATACAAAATAAAAGTTTGAGTTTGCCTAATATATGCGTGTGTACTGTGTGCAATTATTATGTATATATAAATACACACAAATTAATGCATATATTTAAGAGAAATATGTTATCTATGTAAAAAAAAAAATATTTATATATAATATAAATTATATAAAAATTATGATAAATACATATACTTGTAAATATTTCTTATATATGTACCTGAATGTGTTTGTATGTATATATACATAATAATTGCACACAGTACACACACGGTTATTAGGCAAACTCATTACTTTTATTTTGTATGCGATTAATCGCGATTAATCGTTTGACAGCCCTAATTTATGTACTTTTTAAACTCAAACGCTTGTCTAGCTCTGTGATGCACATGCATACTCTCTGCATTCCGGTTCAAGACAGTTAGGGCTTGTTGAAAAACTCCCATCTCCCATCTCCCACTCTTTCTCCTCCAACTTCAAAATCGTTCTACATCACTGCAAAAGTATCGACCCAGTGTTTACAAAGTAAACATGCAAAGAAGGTCAAATGCCCTTTACAAAAAAAGGTAAAACAGTGATGTAGGACGATTTTGAAGTTGGAGGAGAAAATGAGATAGGAGTTTTTCAACCTACCCTAACTGTCATGAACCAGATTGCACAGAGTTCATGCAGAGCTAGGCAAGACGAGCGTATGAGTTTAAAAAGTATATAAATTGTACATTTTTTAGAAAATAACCAATTGTTTCACTAGATAAAACCCTTCTTTCTCGGCTGGGATCGTTCAGAGCCCTTTGAAGCTGCATTTTGGAAGTTCAAACTCACGGGCACCATTGAAGTCCACTATATGGAGAGAAATCCTAAAATGTTTTCCTCAAAAAACATAATTACTTTACAACTGAAGAAAGAAAGACATGAACATCTTGGATGACAAGGGGGTGAGTAAATTATCTGTAAATTTTTGTTCTGGAAGTGAACTAATCCTTTAACAACTTCCGTTTTGGAACGGAACTTGGATTACAGTGCACAAGTCAAATGGACCACTTTTATGATGTTTTAATGGTTATTTTCCAACCTTCTTAAAGACTAAATCCTCCAGTCCCTATTCATTGTGACTTCATGTAAAAGAACAACCAGTATATTCTTTGAAGTTTCTATTTTTGGGCTCCATGGAACAAATAGTCATAATGTAAGTGCACAGAACGATATCAGGAATAGCAAATGACAATATTTTGAAAAGACAACAGATAGACAATGCATGCAATAAAACTGGTCAGCTTAGCTGAATATATTTATTTTTTTAACCTTGTGTTGCTTTTATGACTAACATGTAAGATAAAATAAAGGTCTAGGGAAGCATTTGCTTCATAATAATCATGTTTTATGATCAAGCTTTTATGGCTGTTAATTCAGATAGAGAAATGGCTTCTAAATGCCACAGACGTGGATTCATCGAAGAGGAAGCATTGAAAATGCCATGGCTAGACTAGATACTTTAAAACCGCTATAATAGAAATGAAATCACTATCAGAGAAATCTGAATACATAAAAGGACACAAAGTGACATTAGGCAGCAGATGATGCATTGGCAGGCTTTTGATTGAGATTTTTCGGGAATGTTACAGATTTTAAATTGTTTGTTTTTTGTTTTAGTTCTGAATAGCTCTTTGCTTTCCCTTAACCTACAGCGGTATATGTATATATGTGGAATAATATATCTTTATTTACATTCCAATATGGATAGGCACCATCAAATTTTATTGCTCTTTTCCTGGCCATCCGTGCTGCTGGCGAGTAAAATAATTGCAGCTTTTAAAATATCTGTGCTGCATAAGTGACCGCCGGAAGGCTTTTTGCCTAAAGAATTTTCATTTCATGGTCAGTTAAGCTCGTATGCATCTGGAAGAAAAACGGAACCTTGACACAATTACAACACGGCCTGTTCTCACTGCGCTGTGAAGGGATTAGATTTGATTCTCCAACATTATTCCTCTTTAGCAGCTCTTTCTGCGGACAGTGGTTCTGATTGTGTGGGGACTATATTAGCGGGTTTGGGGGAGAATGAGGGCACTCTGCGCTGTGCCTGGTGGCATTGTGACCGTCCCTCTGATTCTTCTCTATCGCTCATCACTCATTGTCCTCCTGAAAGACTCTCAGTCTCTCTCCTCTTAATGGAATTGATCTCAGTTTGTCCTGCTCTCTGGGACTGGTACAGACAGTGCCGTGCCTTTGAGTCAATGCCTCACATTTATAAAGGACTCGGTAAGGGTTAGCGGAAGTTAGCACTGTAACCTCCAACGTCGTCCTTCAGTCATTTTGATGCGTTTTAGAATGTTTTACATCTAATGTGCAAAGACAGGCCATTCGGGATCCAATTGTTGTGCTATTTAAGACAGATGGGCAGCAAGGGATGTATACGTTACCTCAAAAACCAACTCGAAAGTGCAACTTAAATCAATGAGAGATCAAAACAGAACAGCGTACCTGGGCTAGTTTGGTCTGCCCTTTTGTGTTTCTGCATTGAAGCCAACTATTCCTCTAATTCCTTCCCTCTAATGCTCCACGTATGTCAGGCGAAATTAGCCGCAGATGCTGTTGGCCAAACCCAACTCGGTAAAATCCATTTCTCAGCTGTGAAGAAGTCTGGCGAGATTCAGAATGTGAAGTCATTATTTATTTAATCTGCTCTCCTAACAAGCTCCTGCATCTCGTTTGAGACTCGCTGGAATCTGGGTTCTGACTGGATCTCACAATAGACGGCAATCATTGAAGACGCACATTATGTGATCACCCATTTAGACAAAGTTCAGAGCAGGTTTAGCATTCCTGTATCTTTTTTTGAAGCAGTGTGCATGAATTGAAAAGTAATTTATTACTTTTACTTTTGCATTTGATAGACTGCACAGTTTTGCACACAGACTAGAAATCAACATATGAATATAGCTAAATATTTTAGCTAAATGAAAAAATATAATGAATAGGCAGTGCATTTGTACAGAGCAGAAGTTTGTGGGATTCAATCTTCAGCGGTACAGTTTGTCTTTAAAACATGATCCCTCACAAACTGACAAGGGTCTGACTGCTGTGTCTGTGAATAAAATGGAAAATATGACCAGTGTTGCAGAAACTATATTTTTCTTCTCCTCCAATACCAAACACACACACTCACTTTCTCTCTCACACTTTCCTCTCTCCCCTACTCTTTCTCTTTACACGTTTCTGTTATCTTATCTCCAAGCTGAGTAGTTGTGACATCAGTTGTACATCAATCTCTGAAAGTGGATTTTTTTTTCTCCCCCCTTCACCTTCATGTTTTTCTTTTTTTTTTTTTTCTTTTTTTTTGCCAGACAGCCATTGTGACATATTGGGCCAGTAAGAAATGAAAGATATTCATGCAGGCATGCAATACTTGTAATGAAGTCTCAGCCTGACCTTCTGTGTGATTGATTCTGTAATTTAGTTTTCTCAGCCAGTACTTGAAATGAAATGAAATCATGTTGAACAAGTTTTAAATACCCATAGTGCAACGGGAGAGGTGGAGGGAGGGAGGAAGAAAGTAAGAGATGAGAGTGAAGAGAGCTAGGTTGTAGACCAGCCTTTTTGGAATGATGTTTTCAGACCATTTTTTCAACAATTTGTACAGGGTGCATTGAGCATGAACGGTATATGAGCTGCATGAAACGAGAGAGTGTGTGTGTGTGTGTGTTTTGTAGATGGAGTGAGAGAGGAGAGTGAGTAGGTGGAGGAGAAATAGGAGTAGAAAACAATTTATCTTCACGCTACCATGGTCTCTGCAAGCATTCAAAATTCCATTTTCTTATTTTTTTTCTGGAGGAGCCAGTTATGCAGGTGCCCATAAATGGTTGAAAAATAAAGCAGCATGTTGGTTAAGGTTCCAGTGCAGCTGTGAATATGTGTGGGGGGCTGATAAACTATTCATAATAGAGCTGACCTTTTCACACTGGCCAAACTTGTAAGATTCATCCTCATAATTACCATATAGATGATTTTACTGCTTTTTCTGCTATGGAACATTTCCAAGAGCTCCGCGGAAAGATTGAATGGAAATTGAACTTGTTAACATTCTTTTCAGCATGGAACAGCTCATACCAAGCTGCTTTTAATAAACTCTCCAATTCCATTCCCACCCCCCACAGAATCCCGAGGCCGGTATCTTAAAGAGCAGACCCGAGACTCTCAGCCTTTGACACGGCATCTTCAGATTCTTATCCCGGCCGTCTGAAAGCGGCATCGGTTGTGTTATGGTTATGAACGCTTGGTGGAAAAAGAGGTCTGGGGTGTTTTTTTTTTTTGTTTTTTTTTCCCCAGTATATTTTCTCGACTGTTTAGTTGCGGTTCCTGCTTTTGATGAAAGGGGTGAGGATACTGTTCGAGGCAGAACCAAACAGTCATCCATCAAACGTCTCAGTGTGTCGGACAAGGGGCTCGTCGTGCGTTGCGACTGTTTGGTCAGCATCTCTTTTAATGTCGGAAGCTTTTGTGCCTGTGGTAAAGTATGTTGGGGAATAAAGAGACGAGGAGAAAAAGGTTATTTTTCGCTGGGATACAGTCAGCTGAGATGGGCTGATTGCTGGAATAATAGCAACATTTGCACAAGCACACGCAAACACACAGAGGAGAGGATAGGGCACATCTGGCCTCTTTGCTCTTCAGATAAGAAGTTATTTACAGATTTATGAAGACTATCAAAAGCATCTGTGTAGATGTGAGCTGTGTGTCAGCAGACAATGTTCCAATCAAAATGCAAATGGAGGGTGTGCAGCAGGGACATAAATAAACAGATCGGATACTGACTCACTCATTCTACCAGCTAAACCACTCTGACAGCAGAAATCACATTTCTTTCATTGCCTACAAAGGCTGCTATTAGCAAAAGCTGACTGCTGTTTGTGCGGGTCTAGTTTGAATGCTCCATTCATGCTGCTTCTTTCTTTTCCATCTATTGATTCTACACATAAATATGTATTTTATACCAAATCGGCTCATGTTTTCTTTTTCTGCCGTGTGATCATTGGGAATTCGGAAGATAATGTTGTCAAATCATTAGATGCTTCAAGATAAATCGCAGCCTTCTTTTTCATAATCCGCCTTGGGAATTATTTCTACATCTGTTCTGCTTTGTGCAGCCGGATCAAAGTGCTCCTGAAACTAAAGACCAGTTCTGACCGTTTCCGAGACCTCGTTCACCAACGTAGTCGGTACATGAAAAAAAATCGAAATCAAAAGAGTAAGTGGGCATATGGTCGTCTGACAAATGTTGCACGTTCAAATCATTGATCATGTCGACGTATTCACATGGGGGAGAGAGCCAGAACACAAAGACCAGCCTGAGACTTTGATGATAAATATGAGCCCTCAAAGGCTGTCTTACATCTCTGCGATTCTCTCCGCTCTTTACATTACTGACTGTAGTGATTTGGTAGAGATTTGTACGGGGCATTGCTGACTGTTAGTGTTGAAGTGTTAGACACAGATGGTCCTGACTAATGAACACAGTAGACAGGTCTGACACAAAGACTGCTGCTGGCTCTGTCACTGCATTCTAGCGATGAAACTAATGCAAATGTGTTTATTTCTGCGGCGGCGTAATTCTGTCTTTAATTTGTTTATTTATGCAGCGATTCTTTTGTTTATCCATTTATCCATCTAGCTTAGTCGCTTTGTTTTTTTAGAGTAGGTTTCTTTTCCAGTATCACTTTAACGGATGTTGAAAACAGCTATTGTTTTGTAGATTGTGTTTTTTGATAAGGCACGGATTTCGATATGAAGCTGCGCGTACCCAGGGAATTAATACAGGGAAAATGCAATCTGTGTGTGAGGGAAGGTGTTAGAATATTGTACTAAGGGAGAGGGTTCACCAGGTCTGGCCAATAAGGCCAGGTGCACAGCTTTATGATGTGTTGACACATACAGATATTGAGTTTGAGTCTCTGAATACCAGATGGAGAGAGAGGAGAGAGAGAGAGTTGATGTAGAATGAAAAAACGAACAAAGGAGATCAAATGAACTCTTGGTTTTCTCTAGCTGTCGACTTGATTTTTACTCTGTAATCTGGTTGCTTTTGGAGACTGTTCAGTCAATGCAAAACACATCAGGTTTGTGTGTACCCCACCTCTAAATCCCCTAATATATAAAACGTAACACATGCTTGTTTTGGTTTTGATTGGGACTCTCCTATGTTGTCCCAACTAGTTAAAAACAGTTGTCTGAACAAAGAACTTCATATTGTTGAATTAAGACTTTTTGCATTCTCAGCATGCATTGCAGCATGAATAAATTATGCAGTTTCTGTTACAGAATTATTGATGTGTTGTTTGCTGACTTAATTTAAAGTTTCTTTGTTGTTGTTTGTCATTATTGTTCGTTATTTGTTGTACTATGTAAAGAGCTCATCTTTTTAATAGTTGTTGATTCCCACCGTTCTTGAGGATTGTGTGTCTAATTTTGAGGCCTAGATTATGTTCAACCACTTATATTTGTTTCCTTAAAAAATAGGGCTGCCCCCTAATAGTCGACTAACTGTTAGTTGACGAGAAGAGGCTTGGTCATCCAAAATGTTATTAGTTGCTTAATCGCACAAAAAAAAAAAACATAGGAAGTGGCAAAGTCACGCAGTCCTGACGGACAGATTGTTAGCAGCTGGTCTATGTGGTAATATAGTACATCGGGCAGGACATCCAAACACTCGCCTATTATTCATTGACCTCAAATATGGCAGCTCAATCTAACATTATCCTAGAAAATTGTGTGCTATTCAAGTATCTGTGCGGAGTGTGGAAGCTGCACGACAGATGGAGGTGCCAGTGTGGTCACTTGCTCCGTCATTTTTGGTCATACAGATAAAAGTAACAAATTTTTTGAATCTGTAAAGACTCTACATTTATTTGTGTGCACTCAGAATAAAAACAAAACATTGCACTTTTGTAAAATAATAAAAGCAGTAAAGTCTCTGTGAACTTGAGCACGAAACTCTGTGTATACTTGCCTTACAGACATGAAAAATATATCTATAGAGAGAGAAATGTCTACTTATAAATGAACCAATTTAAATAAAAAAAAATTTCTCAGATTACGTAATCTGCATGAAACGTGCATACAGGCGCATCTACTACTGTGGAGATGACGAGTCAGTGTCGCTGACTGCATCTCTTAAGCCGAAAACAAAGAAAGCACTAGTTTATCAATAAATTATTGAAATTAATGCTGTCTCCTTGCTGTTTTCCCCTGACACATTCATAATTATTACATCTGCCGATGTACTGTGGCAAGCTTTTTTTTGCGTGCGCTTGAGTGCTTATTAGGCTATGTATGCAATTAATGGCTCATTATTATGATTTATATGGTTTATTAATAAACTTGCAACTAATAGTTGATTAATGCTTAAAATGACCGACTACTAGTCATACTAGCATACTAATCTTTAGTTGAGGGCAGGCCTGTTACAAAGACAATGTTGTACAATGACAGTAATTGCTGTTTGTTAATGTGACAAGAATTGTTCTGTTAGCAAAATAAGACAATCAGCATTCCATGAACAAACAAATTTACATTGGATAAACAAAGTATCTTTACTGAGAAGAACTAAAAAACTGTTGTTGAGAGAACTCAAAAGTCTTACTGTATCAATGCCATATTTATTTATTTTTTATGCTTTCTCAACTATTTATTTTTTACAGTGTAGGTAGTTCATTAAACATAAAAATTCTGTCATTAATTACTCACCCATATGTCGTTCCAAAACTGTAAGACCTTCATTCACCTTTGGAACACAAATGAAGATATTTTTGATGAAATCCGAGAGCTTTCTTACTCTGCATATACAGCAACCGAACTACCACGTTTAATGGCCAGAAAGGTAGTAAGTACATCGTTAAAATTGTCCATCTGACCTCAGTGGTTCAAACTTAATTTCATGAAGCTACAAGAAAACTTTTTGTGTGCAAAGAAAACAAAAATATTGACTCTATTTAACAATTTCATCTATTCCTTCTCAATCTTTGACACATGTTTACAAGAGTTGATGGTTGATGTCACATATACTATTTTAACAATGTCCTACCTTTCTGGGCCTTGAATGTGGTAGTTGCGTTGCTGTATATGCAGGTTTAGAAAGCTTTTGGATTTCATCAAAAATATCTTAATTTGTGTTCTGAAGATGAACAAAGGTCTCACTGGTTTGGAACGACACAAGGGTAAGTAATTAATGACACAATTTTCATTTTTAAGTGAACTACCCAATTAATGCTTCCCTTGTTTGACACCAAACACTTGTGAGGTAGTGTATATCTAAAAATGTTTTTGTCGTCTGTTCGCTCTGCAGGCTGTCGGTCAGACCCATCACCGTCAGTACCCTCCGAACCCCACCATGGTGATGCGCTCCATCATTAGCATGCATAACCCCAATGGCATGATGTCACAAAACCAGCTTACCACCATCAACCAGTCCCAGATCAACACACAGCTGGGGCTGAATATGACGGGATCAAACATTGCTCACACGTCCCCATCCCCACCCGCCAGCAAATCGGCCACACCCTCTCCCTCCAGCTCTATTAATGAAGACGACCAAGAGGAAGGAACCAGGGTGAGTGGCATTAAACCATGCAACGTTTAGTGCTGTGTTTTCATCATAACATGAGATTCTATAACAAACTGCCCTCTCTCCATCAGGTCATCGGCGAAAAGCGTCCCGCCCCTGACGCAGGTAAGAAACCGAAGACGCCCAAGAAAAAGAAGAAGAAGGATCCCAATGAGCCGCAGAAGCCAGTGTCTGCATACGCCCTGTTCTTCAGAGACACCCAGGCGGCTATTAAAGGCCAGAACCCTAACGCCACGTTCGGAGAGGTGTCCAAGATAGTAGCTTCTATGTGGGACGGACTGGGAGAGGAGCAGAAACAGGTATCAAACTGCTATCCTATGTAATAACGAAAAGATATTTTTAACCTGACAAAGAACACCATCTGTAGCATTCTGTAAATAGAGCTGTCTGTTGTAGAGTCTTCTCGCTTGAGCTAGAATAACAAATGTTCTTAATTTCTACTCTCGTTTTTGCACAGAATGATTCTTGTCAGGTATTTTAACAGACTGCTTGATATTTTCACCCTTCTTTAGTTTTTTATTACCGGCTGAGATGAAGCCCGCAGGCTCTCCCTGTTGCGAAGCGCATGCTTGCCAGTCAATGTTCCGCTAATTATCTGTTTATCACACCTCACGTATTCTGTTCTCCACAGGTTTACAAAAGCAAAACAGAAGCAGCAAAGAAGGAGTACCTGAAAGCTCTCGCAGCGTACCGCGCAAGCCTCGTGTCAAAGGTGAAGATGTTTTCTGTTTAAACAGCTCTCTGTCTGTTTTATCTTTCCTCAGACTACAGGTCACTGTGTTTTCTTTATCTTGTTAACCATTCATCATGTTTTGTATTATATTTCTATTCACCTGTATCCGAATAATAGTTCAACTTACTTTCCGACTCGATAGCTTTCACCTTGAGTTCTTAACCACTTTTAAAAGATAAGATCTTCTACAGGGTAAACTTTTCAATGAAAGCGTGCATTTGTGCATTAGTTAACATTTTATTGATTTTTCTCAAACTGAACTTTTAAAACAGCTGGAAAAGTGTGATTTTTCATAAACAAAATTCTCTTGCATACTTAAACATGACCATGAATGTGTTTGCTCCCTCACACTAGAGGTGTGAAAATAGCTTTAAAGGAGTAGTCCGCTTCCAGAACAAAAATGTACAGGTAGTGTACTCATCCCCTTATCATCCAAGATCTTCATGACTTTCTTTCTTCAGTCGTAAAGGTTTTTTGTTGTTGTTGAGGAAAACATTCCAGGATTTCTCTCCATATAATGGACTTCTATGGTGCCTGCAAGTTTGAAATTCCAAAAGGCAGTTTAAATGTAGCTTCAAAGGGCTCTAAACAATCCCAGCTGATGACATGATCGGTCATTTTCTAAAAAAAATAAAAATTTATATACTTTTTAACCTCAAACGCTCATCTTGTCTAGCTCTGTGTGTGCTCTGTGTATTCCGTTTCATGACAGTTAGGGTAAGTCGAAAAACTCCCTTTTTTTGTAAAGTGTGTTTGACCTTCTTTGTAAACACTGCGTCGGTACTTCTGCAGCGATGTAGGGCGATTTCGAAGTTGAAGGAGAAAATGAGATGAGTTTTTCGACATACCCTAACTGTCTTGACCCGGAATGCACAGAGTTCACACAGAGCTAGACAAGGCGAGCGTTTGAGGATAAAAGGTATATAAAATGTAATTTTTTTTAGTAAATAACCAATTTTTTTCTTCAACTGGGATCATTTAGAGCCCTTTGAATCTGCATTTAAACTGCATTTTGGAAGTTCAAACTTAGGGGCACCACTGAAGTCCATTATATGAAATGTTTTACTCAAAAAACATAATTTCTTTACGACTGAAGAAAGAAAGACATGAACATCTTGGATGACAAGGGAATGAGTACATTATCTGTAAATTTCTGTTCTGGAAGTGAACTACTCCTTTAAACACAGCTAATGAATTAGAATGAGATATTCTTATGATTCATCATGCCTCATTACCTCGCCGTATCAGCCAGGCAGTCGGGAACATTTGCATATTTGTTGCTTCTTGTAAAAAATTAAGATCATTTTACAGCGGTACTGTATGTTAAAGTCTCAGCAACTCAGAGATTTCTAGAGATTTATGACACCAGCATGACATTGCTTTCAATTCAGAGGTTGAGTAAAAGCAATTTTTCAGAAATTCTGTAGCACAAAGTTTGTTATTTTCAGTGCGTGAGACTTATTTCAGATCTTTTACTAGGCTACTAAATAATATAAATTCCCCTCTTGGCAAGTTCTTTAGATCACGGAATGTAAGACAGCAGCAATTTTCTCTGAACAGCTTTTCTGTCGAGTCAGTCACCAGATCAGCACTAATAAAGGAGAGGCCACTACATAAGAAAGAATCTGTCGAGTACAAGAATTCATTTGACCGCTCTCTATTTCTGTCTCAGGCTGCCGCAGAGTCAGCGGAGGCCCAGACGATCCGCTCGGTGCAGCAGACTCTCGCCTCCACCAGCTTGTCGCCGGCGCTCGTGCTGCCTTCCCCCCTGTCCCAGCATCCATCGATGTCGGCCGCGGCACAGGCGCTCCAGCAGGCCCTGCCTCGAGCCATCGCCCCAAAACCTCTGCAAATGCGTGTCGGCAGCAGCCAGATTGTCACCTCGGTCACGGTAGCTCATCAGAACATGACGCCCGGCGGCGTTCAGTCGCAGCTGCTCGGGCAGATGGGAGCGGGCGGTCCGCAGTCGGGCGTGTCATCGCAATTGAGTCCGCCGATGCAGCCCCGGCACGCTTCCATGCAGCAGCAGATGCAGCAGCAGCAGATGCAGCAGCACTTGCAACACCATCAAATGCAGCAGCAGCAAATGCACCACCAGCAGATTCAGCAGCAAATGCAGCAGCAGCATTTCCAGCATCACCTGCAGCAGCAGCTTCAGCAGCACCACATGCAGCAGCAGCACCACCAACAGATGCAGCAAATGCAGCACATGCAGCACATGCAGCAGATGCAGCAGCAGCATCAAATGCAGCAGCAGTGTTCGCCCGTGCAGCACTCGCCCGGCACGCCGCACTCGGCCTCTCTCGGCAGCCCGCCGCCGCCCCCCGCGTCCCAGCCTCACCCCTCGCAGGTACAGGCTCACGCGCAGGTCCTGTCGCAAGTGAGCATCTACTGAACCAAAAGCCCCGGGACCCGCGCTCGCAACTCAACGAGGAAGCCGGATGGAAGTTGTTATTGAAAAGCATCCTTACACGATTGCTTTTTTTAAGTTGCACTTAAGAAGTGTGTAAGAAATATGAATGTTTTACAAAGAACTGTCCTTTGTTCTAGATGGATATAAGATACGTGTTAAAGGGACAAAGCGTCTTAGCTGGATTTTTTGTCTATAAGATAGGCTGAGCTACCGGGAGGTCTGTTGATAGACTTGAGAGCCCAGTAGTCATTTGTATGTATATTTAGTTCATTTTGGTTTCTCTCTCTCTCTCTCAATTTCTCTGTTGTGGAGTTTTTAAACTCTGTCAGAGCTTGATGGCGTGGGAAGAACATTCAGAGACGATCACAGGAACACCTGACGGTTTTATTTAACAGCTTTATTTATGAGGTTGGATTCGCTTCTACGCCACCAGACAAAATAGAAGACCGGATTTCTGTAGATGGAGGAATTCATAAAGAAGGCACTGTTTTGAACTCAACTGGTACTAAACTGGTCATCAGAGACATGCTGAATGGCTCTTGCACTGTCTGGCCAGTGTATCGTCAAGTCTACCCCTCTCTTCTTCCCTTTTCCATCATCCTTTTTGGCGTTCCCACGGATGAAACTGTTTAACAGTCGCTGTTGGGAAGCTCTCAATCAAACCATCCTGCTTTTAGAACCAAGTGGTGTTTGACACATCTCATGCCGTGTTATTAAACAGGAAATCTCCAGTGAAAGATGTAAAACTCTGGACTATTTGACACGCTTCCACAGATCATTTCAGTCATCGCGTCTCCAAACACCTTTTCTGTGACCTGCTGTATGTGTTCTTAGGAAAGAGGAGAGAGTTGTTCTCCTCTGGCCAAAACCCTCAAAAGCGCATTCACTCCAACATGTGTAGTAACAGCACTCCAAAAAAAAACCTTCTTCTCTGTAATTATCTTTACCTCAGAAGTTTTATTGAATAAGTTATGTTGCTTTTTTTTTTTTTTTTTTCTTTTGTGTAATGAAAACTTATTTTATGGGAGGGGGGAAAAAAGCTAAATTGCTGAATTTAGGCTTTTGGTTTACTGATTGGGGTATTTTTGTTTCGTAATACCCTGCATTTCACAACAAGGGCCGTTCAATGGGAGTCTTATCAGATGTTTTTTTACTATCATGGAAAGGACATGGAAGTATTTTGTGCCAGCTGTAAAAGAATCAGTGGTAAGATAAAAGAAAATGAAGTTGTACATTTTTCATACCTCTTGTTGTAAAGTTTTAATATGTGAGGCTTTAAATGCAGACGTTGGCAAGCTGACCTGTCACCTGCTTTATCTCATAGTGCTCTTTTCTACTTTTTTATGAGTTACAGTAGCAGCAGCAAATCATTTGTTTGTATTTTTGCTTACATTTCAAAATTAATTGCTTTTAAAAACCTGACAGTAAAATAAATACGGTTCACGTCGGTCGGAAACGTCACAAATGTCATTTATTAAGTTTTATTTTTGCCATCCAAAAACAAAAAAACACATTAAAAAGAGGCATTCCATCATCGTCATCAATATGATACTAGCCATAATTTTGTATTATATTTCTCTGTGTCTCTCTGTTTGCAATTAAAATAATCAAAAATATTTATTTCAAGGAACTGATTCATTTCAAAGATTATATTAGCCATACTTTTGTATAAAATATTTCCTCAATGTGTCCTTGTTAGTTATGAAAGATTTAAAATAAAGACATCAGTACTTAAAATATGCTGTTTATTTCGGAAATACGGTTGTGTTTTTATGGTTATTTCCCTTATTTCCCGTGTTTTCAAAACTAAGCCCCCAGACACGAATATTTGTGGGGGGAAGGTAGGCTAATTATCATAAATGCACAATAAGCACGTGAGGACAGCGGAGCGGCTTTATCTGCTGACCGCCGCCGATATCTTCCGCGACAGAAGGGAAGGAATGTGTGCCTGCGCATATCTGCTTCCACATTAATAGAATTCTCAATCTGTATTTTGTACCCAATTAGTTAATTTTGAGAATGCTTGTGCAATTTGCATGAGAGAGGCTGCAGTGATTGGCTCTCGAGTCGGGTTTTGTGTCACAGAGAAGCCCACACTCTCACTCTTTGATTAATTGCAGCATCTGTTCTGTCAGAGGGTGTAGTGGAGAGGTCTGCAGGAAAACTGCAAATAAGTGCTGGCAACAGTCTTAAAGCGCCTATGATGAAATGAAAATTAAAAACAGCGAGTACCCCACATGCCCTGAATTTCAATGGCAAGAAGTGGGGAGAGAGAGAAGGAGGGAGAGAGAGCGAAGATTGCTAAGCATAGAATGTAAGAGTGGTGTCCATGGCGACCAAACACATCCTTTAAAAACAGCCGGTAATGAGGGGCCGGGAAATAGCGCTTATTATTCCGAACAGTCTCATGGAGGGCAGCATCAATAATGCATGCAGTACCTTGTTATTTGGTAAACCTTGTTATCCGCATGGTCTCAGTGAGGATAAATATCTCACAACAAGGGTTGGAACTCTGACACACCCCACTGATGAATAAATAAATAACGGTTTGCAGATATTTTCAAAACTGATTATGTGTCCTAACAACAGCTCATGATGTTGACACACGAGTGTTTGTGAATTAAATTGCGTGCCGTTTCAGGCACAGAATAAACTGATCGTCATCTAGACCTCCTCATTTAAATTTGAATATATATATATGGGCCGTTCTACAACCAAAAAACATTTTAAAAGCATTTAAGAATGTTTTCTTATTATGTACTGAAACCCACAATAATATTTCAAATATCAGTAAGCTTAATATATAAAATTATTTATTGGTTACTTTCAATTGGGAGGTGGCTGTCCCGAACCCTAAGCCCTAAATTTCAACAATGTTTGCATTTTATTCCATTGTTGTTTTTAAAATTGTCTTTTTGATTTTTTTTTAAAGTTAAAATATAGGGTACAATGGGGTACAATGGGGCTAAAGGCACCCCCTAAGAAAAAATGTGCTTTTTCACTTGCAGAAAAATACATATGTTTGTATTGAACATTTATGGAGCAACAGATTTTGTGTGAAAGTAAGTTATAAATAAATCGTCCTTTATTTAGTTTAAAAATAAATGTATGAGGTGGCAAGGGGGGCCTTTTACCCCGCACGCAATGTATTAATACAAATGCTTTAGCAAAAATAGTGGTTTTTTTAAAATAAATTATAAGTTAATACTTGTTAATTCAATTTTTATTTCTAATTTTTTATTTTTGTTCGATAAATATACTGTCCTTAAAATATGTTAATTTAAAACATATATTTTAAAATACAGAAACAAAATCATTTTAAAATGTAAAGATTCTGAAAGCATTTAAGGAGATCCCATAATAACTGAATATAGATTTACAGTAGTAACAACAAATTATATTTTATTATATGATTAATAGCATGTTTTTAAATATGATGGTTTCATTCTAAACATGGTGATTATCTCCAAGATGGACACCCAACATAATATATGATATTTACCATCTGAATCTAACAATGTCATATCAACAAATGGAAAAGTCAGCCTTCCGTTATTTATCATGTTAATATTGTGCCTTTTAGCCCCAACAGCAGGGGTGCTTTTTACCCCAAGTACCATACTTTTATATATTCTTTTGTTATTTAAAAACTGCTCTTTTAATTATCTTAAACAAAACTGAAAATCATTAAGAAGACCTTTGTCTGAAGATGTATTGAATAATTTTAGCGATTCTCATTTGCTACTTAAAACATTTTTTAAAACATCAAATATTAGATCAAGTAAGCACAGAATCGGCTTTGCGCTGCTGCCCACGATCCCGTCAAGGATCAGACAATTTTGCACATGTATGTTGAAAAGCCGAAGTTTTGGAAAGTGCTACACCACCTTTTTCTGCCATCTAGTGGTTTAGAGGAAAATAAGATCAAAGGCGCCTCTTCCCCCGGTAGAAGCCCCGATGTAGACGTAGAAGTCCTTGACCAGCAACATGACCAGCTAAGGACCAGCATAAATCAGCTAAGGACCAGCTTTAACCAGCATCAAAACCTACCTACCAGCATATGCTGTTTTTTCGCCAGGGTTCAGTTGTGACATCATTGTTTTTTGTGTGTTATTCCATAAAATTTAGTTTTAATGTGTGTACAGCTGTTCAGAATTGTGCTAGCTAACCGTGTGCTGATTAGCATCTTTGAAAGGCTCAGAAGCATCTAAAATTGTCACCACCGAAACAGTCACAACCAAAACATTTGGTGACATTTCAGTTGTGAGTTTATTGCTTTTTGGGTGTTATTCCATAAAATTTAGTTTTAATGTGTACAGCTGTTCAGAACTGTGTTAGCTAACCATGTGCTGATTAGCATCTTTGAGCTAGGCTCAAAAGTATCTAAACTTGTCACAACCGAAACATGTCATCATACGTTTTAGTAGTGTTTAGTTTGAGTTCAAATTCTGTAATGTGATGTGGTCACTACCAAAACATTACTGTCACTACCAAAAATGTCCAGTCACGAGCAAAACTTTTTTTTTTTTTTTTCCGAAGTAAAGTATATTGAATAATTAACATTATTAAGATGTTATGATTTGGTCAAATATATATTCAAACTAATGAATCCTTAACTTTGAAATCAGTATGATCAACTTTATGCCTTTTAGAAAAAAAGATTGGATTCAAAATAGAACAAATGTAATAAATCACACTTAAAATATTGTTCAAATTGTAATTGTTATTGATTTACCTTTGAAAACTGTTTAATACAACAGCAAAAAATATATTAGATGTAAACAAAATCTTAATAGGTCAATATAACCCTTCGTATTAAATTATATATTACTGTGTTTTGGTAGTGACAAATTTAGGGGGGAAGACTTTCTGAAAATATAAGAAATAACTGCACAATTACTGTGTACCTTGGAGAATATACAATTTGCATATATACAAAATGTGTGGAAAATTTTGACTGACTTTGACCCAGTTCTGTAGAATGGCCCAAATACTGCATATATTCAGCTGTTTTTGTACATTCAATAATATGCATAATATAGTCTTTTCTATGTTCCAGAAAAGAAAGAAAGCCATACAGGTTTGGAATGACATGATGGTGAGTAATTAATGACAGAATTTAAATACAAGTAAAACATTACCATAAATTCATCAAAGGAAGCATAAATTCATAAATTCCACCTCGACCAAATTTACCCTACAGTAGTTATTTGATGTCTATGTATAGAATCTAGTTCAAACCACAGTCACATGATCGGACAGTAGTTTTATTGCATATAACCTAATATTCCACTGCTATTCATCACTCTTAGTGTGTGTGGGTGCGCATACACATGCATTTTAATTTAGTCTGTGTTAAAGACACAGAGGAAAAGGTCATATGCATTGTGAATGTCCCATTTTTGTAATATCAATCAATGATTGATTGGTGTCTTTCATTACCCTGCTGTCTACGCAGATTCAGTGGGAGCGCTGTGACAAAAGGTCTGTGTCCTGAGGCCGAGACTGTGACCTCAGTAGCTTGTGGTCTCTTTGGACAGTTTCCATCAAAGCATGAAAAGAAAAAATAAATGACCATAATTTATTTTATAACATCACATTTAACATGGATTCCAAACTGTAAGCCTGCTGTTGTGAAATGACTTCATTTATGTAGTTGGCTATCAAGCATTTTCTCCCTCACTGAATCTTGTCAGTCTCACGAAATGTGTGTAATTTAAGGTAATCATTGATGCAATTTCTTGGTTTCTGATAAAGTTATCACTGCTAAAGCAGCTACATGACAGATGGAGAGTTTCTGGTTGTGGACATTGTTTGTGTAGCTTAGCAACAATAACCAAATAGGGTAGAACTTGAATAGGGCAAAGGTCATCTCTAGCCACGGAACATCAGTAACACTGTCCGGTAGGCCGTGCCGTTTGCCCTTCATTAACAAAACTAACCTCTTCCCACCCAGCTCCCAAAGAACACACGCGACCTTTGACCTGACTTCAGACACCTGGCCTTGCAGTGAGTGAAGAGTTTCGCTGACTAGCTTTGGGCGAGATCCTGTTGATCCCTGGCAGCTTTTGTTTGCACGATGTTGACCTCGCAGTCGGAGAGACAACTTTCTTTAGGTGCTGTTGACCTGCTGCTGCTGCTGCTGTGAACGTTTGTATGAAAGATTCCCCAGACTGAATGATCAGGCTAACAGCTGGGTCCGAGGCGAAGTAAAGAACTTGACTTTCAAACGCTGGTCTTTTCTTGCTTTTCTTTATTTTTATTTCTTTTGATCAAAAACACATCTTTCAGGCAAAATCACAGAACAATGTGGTGTATTTAGTGAATGGTTTGCTACTGAAATTAAACTTTAAAACCCTTTAAAAGTATGATACCATAAAGGTAAATATCTCCTAGTTTATTAGCTCGATAACATATAATATTATAAAAATTAAGAGAGTGTATGTTTTCATCCAGTATTATTTATATACTGTTAATTATTAATAGTGCTGGGCAACAATTAATCGCAATTAATCGCGATTAATCGCATCCAAAATAAAAGATTTGTGTACATATATATATGTGTTATCTAAATATCTAAATATTGAGAAAATCACTTTTAAAGTTGTCCAAATGAAGTTTTTAGCAATGCATACGATTAATCAAAAATGAAGTTTTGATATGTTTACGGTAGTAAATTTACAGAATATCTTCATGGAACATGATCTTTAGTTAATATCCTAATGATTTTTGGCATAAAAGAAAAATAATTTTGACCCATACAATGTATTGTTGGCTATTGCCACAAATATACCCATGCTACTTATGACTGGTTTTGTGGTCCAGGGTCACATATATAGTATAATTTATATGAATTTAAATATACACATGTAAATACATATAGATATTTTTAAAATATATACTGTACATGCATATTTATATTGACATAATAAATATACACAGTACACACACATATATTATATATAAACAAAAACTTTTATTTTAGATGCCCAGTACTAATTATTAATTATTATTGTTTTTAGTTTTGAATTTTTTTTTTATATTTTTAAATTAGTTTTAGTTTTATTATACAAATCATTTCTATTTTGTTTTAATTTTAGCAATTTTTTAATTCTTTTTTATGCTATGCCAGACAAAGCGCCAAGGCAACACTTCTCAATTTTCTTTTTTACTTTTTCATTTCATATTCATATTTTGTTAACATAAGGTATTTGTATTTTTATAAACACACACATAAAATTCCCACCTCCAAGTATATATATATTAGGGCTGTCAAATCGATTAATTGTGATAAATCATAAGCAAAACAAAAAGTTTGTGTTTACATAATATATGTATACTGTGTATATTTATACACTCATACATGTATGCATGTAAGAAATATATGTAATATATATTAATATTTATATATATGTGATTAATTGCGATTAATCGATTTGTAGCCCCTGTATATATACGGCTGTCAAATTGATTAATCACGATTAATCGCATTCAAAATAATATATATAGTTACCATGCTTTACAGAGACTGAAGAACAATGTTTCTTTGCTTCTTTCACAAAATGTGTAAGTGTTTTCACAATTAGCACTATATTGTATACTTAACTGATAGCCTTGATAGTGAGATTAACGTCATATGTTTACTCGGTACTGTTATCACCAGCCTTTTCTTTTCAAAACCACTTTATCAAACGCAATGCTTCAGCCCGATTCCTCCCAAGAACAGATCAAATGGGTTTCTAGCTGTTCCCAGCAGCCCTCTCAGCTCTGGCAGAAACAGCAGAACTGCACTAAATTGAAGTTTATTCCCAGAAAATAGTGTTCACTAAAGCAGGATACTTATATGTACTTATTAATGTCAAGTGAGATTATTCTGTGAAGTTAAATTTCATGCTTCCGCTGGAACGACGAATACAATGAAGCCCTCAATATTTTAACTTCAGCAAGTTAATTTTATAAAACGCCTTACATATTATGAACTTTCTGGATTTAAGTGAGTGTAATTTCAAATTTTATTCATTGTTCTCCTCAGCTAAAATAATGTGCTGTCTTTTAGGTTTGCATAGTAGAGCACTCAGCTCATAAGAGTCACTACTTATTAGTTTAGATGAATAAAAGAGTGCATTTTCTATTTATTTTTAATTGCTACGACGAAAATAGCATGGCCACAGTCGAGAAATGCTGTGAGATGTTCGCAAACTACTTTATTCCCTTAGTTTGCAGCTCTTGACCGCTCTCAAAGTCCAACTCTGAGAGTTAAAGGTCATCAAACAAACAATCCTGCTTCAAAATCACTGGGGTGAACAAGCCCAGAAATACGACTCTGTTTCACCTTGCAGGCAGTAAAAAGCCAGCAGTTCTCAACACAGTCTTACCAGGAAATCTCCAAACATAGTTTATTGTACAGTCAGTATTTCTGAGGCCAACACAAACAATGTGATTTGAAACAGTTTGCACATAGCTGGAATTTTTCCGCACTAATGTGACTGTTCCATTTATTTAACGTTCAGGTGGAGATTCATTTGTGAGCTGGCAGTGATTGAGGAACGTTTGCTTTGTTGTGACGGAGAACTAAACTTTGTAGCTGACAGATGTTTCTGGAAGAGAGACAGAGAAAGAGAGAGAGAATTCGTTCCATCCCCTTCGGTTGCAGAATATAAAACCATATCTCGTTTCCCCCGAGTTGCCTCTTTCCAATTCCTCTTCAGTATTCTATGGACTTTGTGTTCTTCTGAGAAACCTGACTCTTTGAAATTGCTTTTTATTGTGACTTACTTAGGCTGTTAATGTAAGCTATTACTGAGCTCACATGTTACTATAGCAACAAAGCTGATAAAGTGTACTGGGAGACCAAAGTGATAGATTACATGTGCATGCTATGTCATATCCAATAACTCAAACTTACTATACGGCACATTATTCCAGTGGTCTGAGAGAAATCAATAAATGTGGACGCAACCCAACAAGCCATGCTCCATCTCTCTCTCTCTCTCTTTACTTCTCTCTTTCTCTACATCAGTCTCTCTCTCTGTGTCTAATTCTGTACGACAGTAAGGAAGCTGTAGCAGATCAGGCCATGTTTCTATGATGTCTGTGCGGAGCTACAAGGGGCAGGTGCTGTACAGACACCATTCAGAGAGACTCTATTCAGCTCCTCTCCTCCGTTTCTCCATTCATGCAGGGCAAAACGCCATCTGCTCCTGTTGTGCCTGGAGCTCTCACAGCTGACCAAAAAAAACCACCCCAACAGCTGTTGCCAAACAAAAGCCAAACAATGGGGGCAGAGAAAGGTTACACACAAGTTTGAAAGAGAGAGAAAGAGGGTGAGAGGGAGAGAGGGAGGGAAGGGTGGAAACGCATTGCTCCGATGAAAGGGGAGTCAGAAACAAATCTTTTACAGATTATGAGGAGGAATGCTCTTTTCAATGGGTGCAGTAGAAACAGTTAAATATGAGATGGTAAATCTTGCCTCTTGTCTCCATGAACTTGGTGGACTCCATTACAGCTGTCAAATGAAGAAAGAGGAAACAGTATTCATGGTTAGGCTTTTGAAGGCCCTGATGAGTCGGATTAAAGACAACAAGAGTTGTGAGAATCAGAGTTCATGTTACACAGCATTTGAGATTAGTTACTGGTTAGGATGGCTAAACACATATGAATGTTTGTAAAATCATTATTTATTTAGTCCATTATTAATATTCAGTAATGTACTGCTGATGTGAAGAATGCTGTCTGCATAATAGGCGGATATGAAATTGTAAGGAATATGATGATTCTACCCACAACCCTACAGAAGATAAGTGGTACGGAGAATTGATGAATAGATTTTAATAATAATAATAATAATAATAATAATAATAATAAAGTATTATAATTATTATTTTTTTTTTGTACCGCCATTAATATTTGGAACATTCATAAACATCATTCAGCTCTCACATTTAATGGAACATAAATAAGAATAAGTGAGAATAAACAGAAAAACATAAATTGGAGGAGGATTTAGGCCTAGTTTACACAAAGTCAGAGTTGTCTCTGCCGATACACACACACACACACACACGCACACACACACACACACACACACACACACACACACACATATATATATATATATATATATATATATATATATTATATAGTTGAAACCATACGTTTACAAACACCTTGCAGAATCTGCAATATGTTAATTATTTTACCAAAATAAAAGGGATCATACAAAATGATATATTTTTTTATTTAGTTCTGACCTGAATAAGATATTTCACATAAAAGACATTTACATATAGTCCACAAGAGAAAATGAATTTATAAAAATGAGCCTGTTCAAAAGTTTACATATGCTTGATTCTTAACACTGTGACACTTCAGAGAAATCCTTCAGGTACCACAAATTCTTTGTTTTTTTCAGAATTTTTGTGTATTTGAACCCTGTATGATATTGAGATCCATCTTTTCACACTGAGGACAACTGAGGGACTCATATGCAACTATTACAGAAGGTTCCAACACTCACTGATGCTTCAGAAGGAAACATGATGCATCAACTTTTTGAATTTGAAGATCAGGGCAAATTTAATTAATTTTTTTCTTCTGGGAAACATAAATATCTTCTGTAGCTTCTGAAGGGCAGCACTAAAAAAAATTAGATATTTTTGGCAAAATAAGAAAAATGTACACATCTTCATTCTGTTCAAAAGTTTACACTCCGGGCTTTTAACGCATAGTTTTTCCTTCAAGAGCATCAGTGAGTGTTTGAACCTTCTGTAATAGTGACATATGAGTCCCCCAGTTGTCCTCAGTGTGAAAAGATGGATCTCAAAATCAAACAGTCATTGTTAGAATGGGTTCAAATACACAAAAATGCTGAATGTGTTCATAAGCCGCCGTAGGGAAATAACGAGAAAAATAACGAAGTGCAGTAAACCGTAAAACTGTTTGCACCATAAAACCATTGTGTTCATAATTTAGATAATTAAATACATTAAAATAATATGGTAAGACACACCAGTTTGCAATATCAAGCAGCAAAACGAGCTGTTTTATACAGCTAAAAATAAATAAATTGCATTCAAACGCTAATTATTTTCGAATGCAATGATTGGATGTATTATCTGCCTGTCAACCTATGCATACTTCCGCGCAGCCAATAGCGAGAGTTCACACCTCAATCCAGATGATAGCGCTAATGCACCTTGTTTGCAAACTGAAAACGCCGAAGAAGAATATCGAGGGCGTGGCTACTGTAGCAGCTAAGCCAGAGGATGTTTAGCTGAGTGGAAAAAGACAGTTAGATTCCGTTACAGTAGTTAAAATTCCAAATTTTGCCAAAATACACAGAGACAGACAAAGGGGTAAAATAAGGGTAAACACTAGCAGGTTTTACAAGATGGAGAAATATGATGGAATGTTTGGGTTTCAATCCGTAAGAAGACTTTGCGGAGTTTCTTGTCGTCAGGTAAGCTAAACTTCAAGTTAGAAGTATTCCAAATATGTTAGACCTTTTATTAAAAGTAGTCTACTTTTAGTTGCTGAGACATACCTTCAGTTTTATAGCCACGTGAGAGCTGTGTTTGTCATGTTTGAGTTAGGGGAGGCTAGAAGCGCGAAAAGGACATTTGCAAGGGTGGTTTGAAATATGTTTTTTTTTTTTTTTTTTTTTTTTATATTTCCGCTAGGAGACACAAATGGCGCAGGAATACCTTTAATGCACGCTGGAGACACGGTGACGTAAGTAGGATTTACTTTTTATGTTTCACAAAAGCATTGCTATCTAAGTAGTTTGTAGGATAAGGCGAGCTTTGGACCACTTTTAAGTCCATTATGCAGTTTGCTTCTTGTTTATCACAGTTTTTGCTGTTTATCAGACACAAAGTGACACACAAAAACAATATTAATGCATTTAATTTTTTTCAAAGCTATTATGCATTGAAAAATAAAGTAGCGTTGTTGAAAATGCTTTTGAAACGACATGGCTTGTCACGTGGTAGGCATTAACATGACAACTTCATGTAGGTCTGTTTTGATTTTGAACTATTTGCAAAATAAATATATGTTCTTAAAAATAATCAGAAATACAGTAAATAAAAACATAGATGAGAGTGAGAGAGAGAGATGAAAATAAAGGAATGCTGGTCTGTCTGTCAAAGGTTAAACTGCTTCTATATACAGATGAAGCAAATTCTCATGCTTCAAAAGAATGACTCAAAAGAATCACTCAGAATCCTACTTAACAAATCCAGCCAATGATAAATTCACGAGTAAAGTTATTTGGTTTGGTCAGTGTGTAAACTGAATTCCACATGAAGGTGCAGACAGCGAGACAGCATAAAGACACATCAACTTAATCCTAATCCAGTTTCATAACAGTATAGAATTTTGTGGAAATAACATGTAATTATGTAAATTAGATTCTGCTGAACCTGATGTGAGTTATTGTCAACAAAATAATATGTGACATTCTATGGGGTTCAAGAATATATGTGAAGAGTTCAGATGCAAAACCAGCTAAAAGCCAAAGCTAATTTTAAAGAAATACATCAGATGGATTTAGGGGCTTTTGCATTTGAACTCTTCATGTGTACATGATAAAACATGACCCCTAATGGCACCATTATTACATCTAATGCATTTTTCTAATGCTGATTTGTCACAAATTGTTTCAAATGAGATGAAATTATGTTAAAATCAGCAAACACTAAACAATTTACCATCTCTGTCCTTCAAACAGACACTCTCTGCATTCATTCTGCAATAGGCTGAGCCACCATACATAAGATTTATGCATATTAAATGGTTTTAATCAAAATCAGTACTCTATTGTTTTTCTACGCTTCGACCACCCCAGTGAATGTGATGGTGTGAGTGTGTGAATGTGTGTTTACGTACGTTGTCCCGGCCCTGAGTCTGGTTTATTATGTTCATGGTTCCATTCAATTTGTCATGTGTTTGACTGTGTTGATGAGGCTGCGGAGGTGCTGGGGCTATTTATCACACAGCTCCTAATGCACTAATTCTGTGTTCATGATCTTCAGAGGGTTCATCCATCAACATCAGGTTGACAGAACCCCACCCCCACCCCCTTGTCCCTAACCCCGCCTCCCCCAAAAGCCGTCTGTAAACATATGGGCCTCATTTTTTCATCAGTGTCCTAAATTTCACACAATCACTCCATCTTATGAATCCAAACAAGCTGGATAGGACGTTTGATAAATGGCATAAAAACATGTACCAGACTATACAGACTAAATGCCTTTAGTTAATAAATGAATGCTTTCTTTAAATTATTGATGAATATATACAGAAAAGCACTGAAAACTAAACAGACACAAGCCAAATAAAGCTAAGAACCATAGATCCTTGGCTTGCGGCTTTTCTGTGTGTGTATGTATGTGCACACAGAGAAGCCACAAGCCACGAGCACACCAAAAATACACTGTGTGTATGTGTACACAGACACGCACAAAACACTGTAGATTTGTTGCATATATATAGAAAAGACATAGCTGAATCGATGTTCTAAATCTAGTGACCTCATTTGTTTCACTGCATTATTGTGCATTAAACATCCAAGCGGGGCTTAGTAAATAATGTCGTTTTGTGTGTATGGATAATGTTTTAGATAATTCTGATCCCGTATATGTGAATGGTTCCATCTCCTCTCCTATTACATCCCAGCTGTGTTAATTGCTGCTATGAACAATAATGAGGTCTGAGCAATCAAAACACAATTAGAACAGAGTTTGTAATTAATAAAGGATGCTGATAATGATGGTATTAAACATTACTTAGTCATTCAATTCTGCTTGTGAGCGAGTGTGTTCTTCAGGATATGAGAGGTGAGAAAAATGATCCAGGCGGCAGAAATGAAATGGCAGCGCTCTCTGTGATGTTCTCTCCAGCAGTAGAAAATGAAAACAGAGAGGCAGGCAATGGGGAAAGGTCAGAACACATGTAGTGGAGATGTCTTTTGAGAACACTCTACCACAGATGGCTTGTACTTAATGATGAGGTGGACCAGGAAGCATGAGAAGATTTTGATTAGACTTTTGCTTCAAATGAAAGGTGTAAAAGGAACCGATCCACGTAACAGAACTAGACAAGTTCACGTAAGAGAACAGACCTAGATCCGTTTTATTTTACAGATGCACACATATATACAGCCATATTGCACAGCTACGAGTGTGATATTGCATTTATACAACAGTTTGAGGCCACGAGTGTGTAGATATATAAAAAACAACAACGAAGTGTCTTTAAAAACCCTCTTTTGTGTGAACTTTCTTCCGCCATGGATTCGAATCTAAAGTTGACAGTTTAACAGCTGAATTAGTACTAATTTAGAACTGGTAATGAAGGAATAGGAGTTGCTTTATTGAAGGCTTATTGTATTACTGTATTAAAAGCTCACTGTATTATGTAGAGTATTATAAGAGATAGATGGACTGAGCGAGTGTGATTACCTGCATCTAAACGGCATTTATTCTTCAGCTCAATCTTATATTCATAGTAAAACATTAGTTTGAATGTCCGCTAGGGATGGGATAGGAATCAAGAATCAAGATTTTCCGAATAATTGCGTTTATTTCTCAAATCGATTCTGAGCTTAGTTTTGAACAGCAGATGGCACTACTTGCTTTAGAAACAGATGTGCTCTGCTTGTTTCTAAATCCTTACATACACTTGAACCTAAAATAATCATTCATACAATTCAAAAAGGTTGAAGTGAATTACAAGGGTGTTTACCGTGGGCTTTGTTTACATTAATCTTGCATCATAAAAGCATTCTGAGCCAAGGTGAAACTATGTGACTCAGCTGAACACACAAGTGCTTTTCAGCACTCTTCTAAAAACTAGATTAGAATGCCATCTGCTGTTAAAATCTACGCTCGGAATCGATTCCAAAGAGAATTGCGACGCATTTGGAAGATCTCAGAATCGATTCACAAATCAATTTATCACCCCATCCCTAATGTCCGCTGAGGAAAGCGATATCTTTGTCGTACTATCCTTTCATCTGTTAAGGGTGATTTTCTTTGACAGTGCTGCACAGTGCATTTGTTGTTGAAAGTAAAAAACAGCTTCCTTGTTTATAACCCTGTTTTAGTTTTATTTAAAATAAGAGGCTTTACTGTTGACTCATTCATAAAAACAACCTCTTGGTGCCATCTAATGGCAGAATAATGTAACTAATCACCACTTGTTCACTTACGAACAGCATTAAATTTACATAGAATAAAATGTGATGAGGTTTTGCCCTCAGCCAAAACTGCTCTGGAACAAATAATGAATTAATGAGACCAAAGTCTGCCCATTACATTTACCCGAAACATTACATCTCATGTTTAACCACTATAGAGACATCAGAGCCAGCAGCAAATTCCAGAAGATCTGGGAGAGGTGCTGCTGCTCTCGGCAGGTTCATGAGCGCTGAACGGCTGCTGACGCCCTGAAGCTCACATTTACGAAAACATTGAAGCAAATTTTTAAATAGATGTTATCTTTATTAACAAATTGCACATTTAAAGTCTAAACAAGTACATTCTCACCTTAAAAAAAAAAAAAAAAAAAAAAAACTCTTAAAACTACATTACATGACACAAAAACAGTATTATTTATAAAATAATAGCGGATTTAGGCGTCTGCCATGACACTCGCTGTGAGAAATATCGCAAGCGGAGCGACACAAACTATGAAATGGTTGGTGTTCCGATATCACTAGTATATTACGCACCTCTCAGCCAATCAGATTCAGGGGCCAGAAAGAACTGTTGTATACATACATTTAATGGGTGTGTGAGTTGTCATTGAGGACAAAAAAGCTTTCTGTAAAGAGCTCCTGGCTCACCTGAACCACAGTGTGATTCAAAGTTACACAATCTGACCTGGCTCTCATCTCTCTGTGACTGACTGGGCTCTCTGAGAGACACATTTCCTGTTAGGGTTGTGTTGTGTGTTTCTGGGTCAGTGGCCTGTTTTTTGGGGGATGAGGGTCTTTTGTAGTGGACCAGAGTCCTAATACAATAGAGACTCTTCAACAGCTGCCCTGTTCTCAGCCTGCCAAATGAAGTGACCAAGCACTGATGAACTTTTCCCTATTGTTCTCTGGCTCTGCCATCTTTTTTCCCCCTCACTGGATTGGCAAACTCAAATCATTAGGCTTCATTGGAAGTGATGTACCGTTGGCTTTTGTTTGGGCAGTGCTGTTGTCATATCTTGTAATTCATTAGACACAGCAGAGTGCACAAACGCAACAGGGACCGCACTGAATCAACCTTACATGCATGTTGATTATGTAATGTTGAGAGTGCATGATGATGATGGTGGTGTACTGATTAGTGTTGATAAACAGCATCTGTTTAGCTGAAACCTGCAGAATAACCTTTAATTTCTTCGAAATAAGGTTTCTCCGCTTATCAGTGGAGAGGGACTATCTTCTGTGTGCCAGAGCGTCATGGTTTATTTTCATCAGATTAAATGATTCTGATGTTGAATCACATCTTTTGCAGCCTGCATAAATAAAAAAAACCCTTAAAATGTGATCTTCAAGGAATCAAGGCTGCAACATATGATGGAGAAAGAGAAAAGTCACCCTGTGCCACATTGGAGTCTTTTGAATTCAGTCACGTGACATACTGTAGTTTCCAATCCAGTGTTCTAAGAAATGTTGTATACATTTTGCTCTGTGGGATGTATAAAATTCTTTGCCTTAGAGCAAGAGAGAAGCTGGGAGATTGTCGCAGAAATAATGTTATCCTGACAGTATAAATCAGCTCCAAAGTAAGGTAAACATTTGTGTAGCTGTCACAGTTAATAAAGTGCCCTGGCATTTCAAGCAGCTTTGAAGAGTTGTTCAGCGTAATAAATAATATATCTAGCCTTGGACGTCAAGACCTCGTATGGAAGCGAACAGTAAATATTAAGAGGAATTTTGTGTTTCGAGTGCCGACTAGTCATCAGATTTAAAAACGAAACCTGCAAGGGTCGACTGTGTTCCCAGACATACAGCCCATTCTTCTCCATACTATAAAAAACGAAATTGCCTTGACAAAATACACAGTCTGTACTTCATACCATGTCAAAAAATGTGATCTAAGTTGGCATGGCAACAAATCTCCAGGGAAGGAAAAGGTCATAGTGGCTATAAATTCATTGCTTCGGTTAGAACGAGGTGGTTTCCTATTATCATCTCCATTCTGCAGTAGCTTTATTCTCTCTCTCTCTCTCTCTCCCTCCCTCTCTCTCCCTCCCTCTCTCTCTCTCATATGCTCTTATAAATGTGGTGATTCACTGCTCCAGAGCTAAACAAGCTGATGATTTTAATTTTCTGTTTTCAGAGTAATAAACATTGACATGAGAATGTGCCTCAGGCTCAGGCTCCTAATGAGAAAATGAAATTAGTTTTTCAGCTGACTGATCAGCAACATTTTACACGTAATAATCAAGCATTTATTTGAGTGTGGGAGCTCTCTGTTTATGAATGCTAGTATGTGTTTTGTATGTTTACATACATTTCTAGGAAGAAGAAGAAGAAAAAAAACCCCCGTTTTGTTTGTGCCCCGGAATTGCGATGTGTAACATTCGTATAGTTTATTCCTAGCGCACTGACTCCACTGAGTGCGTAAATTAGTGTTTTTGATTTTGCTGCCTTATACGTTGAAGGTTGCGAACGAACATTGTCGTATCTATAATTTATCTTTGTTGTAGTTTCGAGGTAAAAGAGGTGGCCCAATTACCTCTCTGACACAACATTTATTCCATTTACAAACTGTCTGACCTCACATCTCAATGAATAATGCACTCCAGGTGTGTATTTGCTGTGGTGGCACAGGTCTTGAGTCATACACCAATGTCTCAATTGCTTACAGATGCGCAATGGCTGATGCAAGAAGCGGTCAATAAGAGAGAGGCCCTCTTTGCCCTTTTCTGCCTTGGTGTGTACAGTTGTGTTCTCTCAGATGATTTTATTTGAGAAATTGTTCAGGAATCTCATATACACTAGAGAATTGCGAGATTTTCAAAAAGTCAGTTTTTTCCCTAACAGGAAACATTAATTGGACAAGGGTGAAGCTGGGAGAGCTGTGCGTGGTGCATCGCGGGTAAGCGTAGTCGACCGAGAGTAAGTTTCAACTTTACACGTTCATGTTCTTCGGTCCAGACTCGAGTGAGCCAGGTCTCTCTATCATTCCGTCCATATTGAGCTGTCTACCTTTGAACTGAACATGCTTTATTAGTTTTATTCCTGCTGTTGGCAGCCAGTGTTGGGGAATCACATTCATTAGTGTCAGTTTCATTGCCCGCTGAGTTCAAAGCATTTATCTGATGAGAGAGAGTTGGCGCGGTTACACTGAGAAACCCACAGCACCTCTCCCCTGCTACCACTTTACATCTGTCACTCAGCTGATGCAAAACACAAAAACAGCAACTTGTTTATTGGCATTGTTTTGTTCGGTTTTCTCTGTAGCGTTCCTCAGAGGAGCACCTGCTGTGATCATTTTTGTTTGATATAAACTTGTAACAAGCTTTCTTGCCCTTGAGGATTTTAATTAGCAGTAGTGAATAAACAGGCAGAGCTGCATCATGCTCTTGCGGTCAGTTAAAGGAATCAAAAATACATAAGTTATATACACTGAAAAATAAAATAAATACAATTTTAAGCCAGTTATTCAGATCTATTTCTGTGTACCGTGTCTTCACTTAGAAAACTAAAAACTAGGAATATTTTACGTGTATTTTACTAGTATAATTCCTAGATAATTCATCAAATAATAAATTATCTCAGTGTTCAAAATGAACAGCGATTGTCATAACTGGCAAAAATTAGGCTACTTCCTCGAAGTGACCACTGCATATGCCTAGGTCACCAAACTTGGTCCTGGAGGGCCGGTGTCCTACAGGGTTTAGCTCCAACTTGCCTCAACATACCTGCCTGGAAGTTTCAAGTACTAGTAAGACCTTGAATAAAGGAGAAGTCCACTTCCAAAACAAAGATTCACATGTAATGTACTCACCCCCTTGTCATCCAATATGTTCATGTCTTTCTTTCTTCAGTCGTAAAGAAAAGATGTTTTTTGAGGATAACATTTCTGCATTTTTCTCCATATAGTGGACTGCTATGGTGCCCCGATTTTGAACTTCCAAAAGGCAGTTTAAATGCGACTTCAAACGATCCCAAATGCAGTTGTAAACGATCCCAGCCGAGGAAGAAGGGTCTTATCTAGCGAAACGATTGCTAACGATTCGATAGCGAATACTTTTTAACCTCAACTGCTCATCTTGCCTTTCTCTCCCTGAACTCTGTGTATTCTGACTCAAGACAGTTGGAGTATGTCGAAAAACTCCAACTTCAAAAATCATTTCAAAATCATTCTACATCACTGCAGAAGTACCGACCCAGTCTTTGCAAAGTGAACATGCAAAGTTGATCAAACACCCTTAACAAAAAAGGTAAAACAGCGATATAAGACGATTTCGAAGTTAAGGGAGAACATGAGATGGGAGTTTTTTTGACATACCCTAACCTAAATGAACCAGAACAAAACAGTCCAGGCAGAGTGACAAGACAAGCGTTTGGCATTAAAAATATATGAATTGTATTATTTTTATTAAAATAACCAATCGTTACGCTAGATAAGACCCTTCTTTCTCGGCTGGGATCGTTTACAACTGCATTTGGGAAGTTCAAAATCGGGGCACCGTATCAGTCCATTATATGGAGAAAAATGCTGAAATGATTTCCTCAAAAAACATAATTTCTTTACGACTGAAGAAAGAAAGACATGAACATCTTGGATGACAAGGGGGTGAGTGCATTATATGTGAATCTTTGTTTTGGAAGTGGACTTCTTTTACTGGTTCATGTGTGTTTGATTAGGGTTGGAGTTACTCTACAGGACACCAGCTCTCCAGGACAGAGTCTGGTGTCCCCTGGCCTAAGGGTTGCTCGATTTTGTTTTGAACATCCTCAAGACGGTCACCTGTTGCCACCTACTGACATAACAGTGTAATCTGCAAAAAAAGGCCAAAAGTTATTGCGACAAATGAATCATTCACTCAACTGATTCGCTTTACAATGTTGATTCATTAAGAGTTTGCTTGGAGCTGGGTTGCCAGGTCCGCCGTTTGTCCGCAGAATTACTATTAAACTGTTCCTGCATACTTTTTTCCCCGCTGGTTAAAGGTTTTAATTATTGCATAAATTGTATTTAAATAAAATGCTTGTAGTGAAATTGTTTACACATTATAAATTATATTAATGATAAACTGTGCTAGATTGCTAGAGTCTTGGAGTTTTGTGTGAGATATGGGAACTGTAGGGAGCATAGAGCACCTTTAGGCATTATAAAAACAGACTGTGTTTGATTACTACCAAAACATGTTTTGAAATAATGTATAACTGAGTGACTATGTATAACAGTAACTGTAAAATTAGTATTTTAGGTATGGTAGTGGCATATTTTGAGTTTTGATATTTGGGTTTTGATTTATTTTTGATTGGTCATTAGGTTATTTTTTGTTTTGCACTGATTTGATTGATTTTGTCATTAATTACTCACCCTCATGTTGTCCCAAACCTGTAAGACCCAAATTTATATTATGATATTTTTAATGAAATCCGAGAGCTTTCTGACCCTGCATAGATGGCAATGCAACTGAAATGTTCAGGTGGCCCAGCGGTGGAGACTGACATGAAAGAAAAGAAATTGTTGAGTGAAGTCTTTATTTTTGGTTCCTTTGCACACGAAAAGTGTTCTTGTAGCTTCATAACATTATGGTTGATTCACTGATGTCACATGGACTTTTTTAACGATGTCCTTACTACCTTTCTGGGCTGTTTAAACATTTCAGTTGCAGATTTAATAAAAAGTATCTTAATTTGTGTTCTGAAAATGAAAGAAGGTCTTACGGGTTTGGAAAGACATGGGAGTGAGTAATTAATGAAAGAACTTTTATTTCTGGGTGAACTATGCTTTTAAAACATATCCTGAAGAAGTTATGAATGTCCAGTGAAGTACAGATTATTTTGGGTAGAGTTTATAAACAGCCTAGAGGTGATGATTATTTATGTCAAATCATGATGAAATATGCCTGTTTGCCGGTTACTCTCACCCTCTGAGGTTGATGTTAGACAGGCCATCTATTATTGTCAAGTGTTTTATACAATTTACTTCTAGGGTTTGGATCTCACATAGATAAAACAAACTACATCCATATAGATTTTCTCCCAGGCTGTTCTTTCTTTGAAAGCCAAAATTCAAATATTTAGCCTGCACCTGAGTTTCAAGCTTTCACACTCACTAAAGCATGACAAAAAATAGTCAGGAAATGTGCAAGAGTTTGAGAAAACCATCTAAACAAATGAGGCATGAAAGGATTTTAAGACTTTCTCAGACAGTAGTAGGAGTATGCACGAAAGCACATTTCATATGTGGGTTTTTAAGTGCTCTCTGCAAAACTGACAAAAAAAAAATCCTAATAAATATTTTCATGTGACTTTCCAGTAAAAATACTTAGACATCCTTAAAGAAGACACATTTGTTTGAGAAGCAAAATTGTGCAAGATAATAAGACCTGTTTGTATCTATCTGTCTATCTTTGTTGTTGTTGTTGTTGCAGTACTGTAAATGGCTTTTCCTTTTACTCTACATTTTTATGGCTGCTTTTTTGATTGAATGTGGTTTTATCAACATTATGTGACAGCTTTCTGTAGCTGAAATAATAACTCACCTTGCCATTTCCCAGGAACCTCATTAAGCTCTGGTTAGACAGATGTGACAAATTCAACACCATGTGCAAAAATCACCTCAGGCTGTAATACAGTCAGGTAACACTGACCTAAAGCCCAATTACAGACCTGTGATGTCCTAGTACCAACTCTCAGCACTGACCCTGCACCTCACAGTGCATTGGTCTACATAATCTCCTGCCATCTGCTTCTGGGAACTACAATCCTGAAAAATTTCAAAAGAGATGCTGCTATGCCAGAGTGTGACAGATGTGGTGTGATGACCAGAGAGGGAGAACAGATTTCACCAGGTAATGGCAAAACAGCAAAAATTATGAAATGTCCCACAGCATTTATGCTACAGACATGACTGATTTCATATATTATTCAGGAGAGATGTGATATGTTTTTTTTTAATTGATTAAACCTAAAATATTCACCTGGTGTTTAAAAAAATGTTTTAATAGTCATTAAAACCTCTAACTTCCCAAAATATAACTGTATTTGAAACACTTCTTAGGCATCAATTTCACACGTACCTGGCACGAGAGACTCCTAATGGTCTTCGATAATTATGAAATTAGTAAGCCTAAATAGTGACCTACTGTAACTCAATATGCTAATGAGAAACATGTACTGTATCACACTTGAGTAGTGTGTGAAAAAATGTCTTTTTAATTGCTAGAATGATTTCGCATGAATATATTTGAATATCTTAACATAATTTTCAAAAGTACATAAATGTATTTAAACACTATTGTGCTTAGCTTCATCCAACATATTGGATGAAAATGGGCTTTTACAAAACAGTCTTCAGATGCAATGTTTTTTTGTCTTTTTTTTTTTTTTTTTTTTTGTAGGGTGGCACCATATATCTATCACTGTATAATATAGCAGCCTACCCTGGTAGCATAGCCCACATGCATTCCTACTTTAAATATAGGGTTAGTTAACCCAAAAATGAAAATTCTTTCATTAATTACTCACTATAATTACTTAAAACCTTCGTTCATCTTCTGAACACAAATTGATATTTTTTATGATATCTGAGCTACAACGGAACTGCCACATTCAAGGCCCAGGAAGGTATTAAGGACATTGTTAAAATGTCCACATGTCATCAGTGGTTCAGACGGAATTTTATGAAGCTACAATATTACTTTTTGTGCACAAATAAAACTATCCCTTGAACTATCCCTTTAAATGGACAGCCATTTTTGGGCTTCCTCAAGTCTCCATAAAGTACCTTTTCCTCTAACCTTTCTATGTATCCTTTTTTATTTTCAAGGCTGTGCTTTAACTGTGCTAGTGCACTTTTTTCTTTAATTTTATGTATTTTGTTTATTTGTTTTGCTATCATTGTGGTTATTGCTTTCCTTGTATTCTTTACTGTACTTATGTGCTTATAAAACTTAGTATGTGGTATTTAGTTGATCATGTATTCCATTCCTTATTACGTATTATTAGGTCTATGATTCTGGAGCGTGCTGACTATCTGACTAAGCACAGCACTATCTGTGCTTCTGAAATGCTACTGTAATGTCTTTGCTCAACAGCGTAGCTTTTTAATGTGCCATACATGTTTATTTACTGTATGATTCTGTTGTACATGTAGCCATGTAAATGTAAAATCAGAATATAATGGTTTTGTGAAATTGAAAAGGATGGTTCAATGGGGGATTATGATTTTCTATCCTCTGACTTGAACTCTAACGCACACCATCGCTGAGCGTGCTGAACATGATGTAGTGCAAAGCACAAAATGAATATTTTCATATCAACTGCAATTGGTTTTACCTAAATGACTGCTCCCCTCAGTGCCAGGTGCACATGCTTTATGTGCAGTTTTACATTATTGCATTCTGTTATTTATTTATCTGCACCAAATTGAATTTTCCATCTGGCTCAAGCTATAAAGCCGTCTTTGTTTGCTGTTAGATCATTACTCATGATTTTACCTTCTTTTTCCTCTCAGGGGACGTCAGGGCCGCTTTATCCAGAGGAGAGAAATGCACTGTGAAACATTGCCCCGTTTCCACAGCGTTAGGGTTATTTCATCCTGCTGTTGCTATGCAACAATGTGAAATGTTGGCACAACATGATTTAGATCTCGCACAACAATAAAATCCTGTGCATAGCGGCGAATGAAACCTCTCTACCTCCACACCTTTAATGTTGCCAGCTGTAGGCGAACACAATATAAAACACTTTTATTATAGATTTTCTGTCTGAAGTACACCACAGTCTGTTTCTCATTCAAAAAGCTATTTTTTCTAATCTTCTATTAATGCTTAATGTCTGTCTGTATAGATTTGATATGGCATTGCTTGATATATTTTGCATGAGACGAAAAAAAAAAAAAAAAAAAAGAGATGTTGGCTATGTTTCAACTTCCTGGTAACTGTGTGCACATGTATTTTACACTAACTTCTGCTGAGAAAGAGCATTCAAATAACGCTTTAATCAGCCCTGCTGTTGATATGTCCTAGATAGCAGCTCAGAACAGGTGTTATTCAGCTGATAAGATCTTTCGTATGTTAAAACAGAACTGATAAGGTGCAGTGTGGCATGAAATAGGCATAGTCTGAATGTAAGGTTAATGTTTTTGGGCTGCATGTTTGATAAAGATAAAACTCAATTACCAAAGCTTTTATTCACAGATAAAAATCGCTTAGCCCTTTATGACTTATGCAGAGCCTATTTAAAGAAGGATGACGCTGCTTTAAAAAACGAATTATTATTTTTGTATTAGAAACAGCATTTAGTTCTGTTTCCATTCAGCAAATTTGTACATTAGAACAATGAATTCATATTCACACGTCAGCTAAAGGGATTGATCATCTCATTTTATAATATTCAAAAAGACACGATCACACGCCTCAAATGGCTTTGAAAGCAGCCTGTCATTTAAGTTATGAAACTACCGCACTGTTTTCAATAATAAAGCTTACAGTAATGTGAATATTGCCGACATTATTGCTAGCTGGTAATTCTGCTATCTCAATTTAACCTCTACCATGGTGAGCTACAATCATCTGACATTGTGTCTATATTAAGAAATGAGAATTACAGCATATTAAACACAATCAATGTACTCTATGTGGGTTGTAAAGAAAGAGTCTTGAGGATATGTGTGTGTGTGATGGGGAGGGGGAGGTATAATAGTGCCTGAAAAAGGAGCAGAGAACATTAATCATGGCTCTCTTTCACGGCCTTGACACATGAGTCACAGAAAACTCTGTTTATCTGTGCTCAGAGAAAGAAAGGGAGAATAAATATAAACGCTTTATAGATAATTCCCCACAGAGCTGCAGAAAGCTGTCCTTTCAGACAGCTCTCTCTTTCTCCTGCCATCAGACAGTGCCTCAGATCATCCAATTATTTCCCCCACTGCCACATACCAATTAGTTAAACCATCCCGTCTTTATCTCTGATGGCTGCACCAGGTGCTTCGGTTAACTTCCTGTGAAAGGGTGTTTAAGTTTGAGGGAACTCTATTAAGATGGAAACATATGGGAGACTTTCTGTCAATGTCCTGACACCTTTTATTATCACGAGAATGAACTCTTTCTTCGTGCTGACATTGACATTTTGATGTTAATGCGTGTTTGTTGTGGGGGTGTTCATTAAAAATAATTAATCAATGGAAATGAGCATGTGTTCACTCTTAAAAGAGCATTCAAGCATTTTGAGGTATTTTAGAAAGCAGAGCTTCAGATGACACTGACATATATGGTTACTTGCTTACCAAAGAAGAATATTTGATATATAGTCAGTTTTGGTTTCTTTGTGCATTCCAGACACACAGTGGGAGGATTATATAGTGATCAGAACATCAATAGTGAACTGACTCATTCATTCGAGTGATTTGTTCACCCTGCTTCCCAGTTTGCACACTAAACAGTATTTGAGATTAGTTATCTCGAATCTAATTTATGGTGGATATTATGCAAATCTTATTCAGTCTGATTATTTCAGAAATGAAACAAGCGCCTGTCCTTATAAGTGAATCACTGAATCATTAACCCAATCTCTTTTTTGGTCCACTTAAGCAGTAATGGTATCTCAGATCTCTTTGTGTTCAGACTGTTGCTTTTTTGGTCCAGTTCAGTGTTTGATGGCAGACATGAAGATTCAGGCCTCCAAAATTGTAATATTTTTATCTTTTGCACAAAAATATAAGTTTTGTACACCTTTGTAATATTTATTTTGAATAATTTTCCTTGTTTTGTAATTATGTTTATTTCATAGCACACAGTGTTTCTGCAGGATCTGCAGGAAGCTCAAATTTAAGCCTTTTTAAGACCTGCACAGATAAAATTATTGCCATATGAATGAGGTAGGGCAATGTCTACAGTAACATAAATATACAACTGTAAAATGACTGTAAAAAGCATGATTTACAGTTCACATAGGCCTACAGGTTTTCAAAAATAAAAAATAATAAAATGATACACTTCACATTTCAGCCTTTAAACCATTTTTAAAAAAAGAGTCAAAAGTATCAATTATTATATTTATGGTTTAGTAGTTTATTGGTTGGTTTAATATCAATTATTATATTAAACCAGAAGAAGGGCTGATTAAACATGCTAATTCATTCATAAATATAACGGTTTCCCCGGTAACGGCAGTACACAAAGCAGCGCAGCACCTCACTTTGAAACGTGCAGCGCTCATATTTATCCAGTAGAATCATACCCTTTTAATTTTAATAATCACGTTATGCTATATGGCAATACTTGTCTTTTCTTCCCCATTGTACCTTTTATGGCCTTTAATTTGATACAAGTAAATTTAGAACTTTTTAAGGACCCATGGAAAAAGCACTAATAACATTGAAAAAAAATAAATAAATTGGACAAATAAAATAAAATAAAATACAGTAAACTGCTTTAAATTTTTCAGGTACATTATAGGTAGGCCTATCCTTAAAAGCAGCATTTAAGTAAGAAATATAATAATCAAATGAAAAAAATTAAAATGCATATTATTAATCGTAATTCTCATATTAGGCTGCTGTAGTAGAACTACAGTAATGCACAGATCTGTATATTGATACACATGCAATCACTTTCTCAGATGTTTACGTTCGATTGAGACAAAACCAACAGTGTATATGTAAACCATGGGTGTTTTGACACAATAGATGCTAAAGAGAGTGTAATTTAGTTCCCGCTACATCGGAATTCGCGAATGGAAAAAATCAAGTGAGCCTGGGTCGATTTGTGTTCACAATGCACATTTTTAGCGAACCGTACCTTTAGCTGAAAGTGAACCGTACTCAGACCACTTCCCGAGATGGTCTCGGTTAGGTTCGCTTTTGAGTGGTCTGAGATCGTTTGGAGTGTTCACATATGGGCCAAAAATCATGCGAACCGTGCTCAGACCCCTGAAAAGGACCAAGTGTGAAAACACCCTAAGCATTAGTCGACTATTAGTCGCACGTTTATTAATAAACTATATAAATCATAATAATGAGCCTTTAATTGCCTACATAGCCTAATAAGCACTCAAGTGCATGCAAAAAAAGCTTGCCACAGTGCCCTGCCAGATATAATAATTAGGAACGTGTCAGGAAAAAACAGCAAGGAGACTGCATAAACATTTCAATAATTTGTTGATAAACTAAATTCATTTTGAGAGTAACACAACATAACTGCAGTAATAACATGTTGTGTTCAAATGCAGGCATTTGATATAATGCGTAATGTACGTTAGTTCCATTGTTAATGCACTATGTAAGTTAACAGTTTTTTTCAATAAAACCATATGATTACATGATGCATTAGAACCCACTAAGTCTTTTAATTCATTGTCTTAATGCCATTAGCGATAGTACCGGTGAAACCAATGTGTCAGATTGTTCAGGAATGACAGAGAAGTGATGCGCCTGTATGCATGTTTCATATGGATTACATAATCTGAGAATATTCATTTTCTATATAAATTGGTTCATTTAAAAGTAGACATTTCACTCTCTATAGATATATTTTTCATGTCTGCAAATATACACACAGTTTTGAAGTTTCGCGCTCGAATTCACAGAGACGGCAAAAGCGCATCCTGTTTACTTTATTTTACAAAAGCACAACATTTCATTGTTATTCTGAGTGCACACAAATAAACTAAAAATTATATTTTGGTCGACCAAGCCTCTTCTCGTTGACTAACGGTTAGTCGACTGTTAGGGGGCAGCCCTACTAAAATACACAAAATTATTGACAGTATTTGTGTCTGAAATATAAGTTACTTAATAACATCTTGTTTATTATATTGCTGTATAAAAGCAATGTCACACTGGCAGTCATGCTGTTGGACAACAACCGCACATCACTCTTGCTCATGTGATTTGTAAAATTGAATACAGACCATAATAATTCTGTTAAACAGTAAAATGTACTTCCAGTGTTTTGAAAGTGAACTTAATTACTTTAATCAGATAACATCTCGCTGTGTTTACCTTCCAAGCATAGCTTTGTGAAAATGACTTCTCTCCAGACAGTCCGATTGTGGACACATCAGAGAGAGAGACTTACGAACAGCTTTTAACCTGCCGTTGTGTATGTTTCTTTCTTTATTCCTTCTTTCTTTTGTAGTATTCATGAGGAAAACAAGAAAGTGACATAATCACACTGGGAGGTGGACAGTCTGACAGTTTGTGTGAGTTTACACAAGGAGAAAGCCACGGTTGTTCTCTCGCTCTCTCCCATCTCTTGCTCACACTCCTTTCCTGCACTCCCCCTCAGCGTGAGTTTAATTATCCTTCTCATTCTCTTATCTGATTCACACACACATCCAAGACTCCATTTTCTCTGCTTTAGGACCCTCACTTCTTCCTACTTTTATTCAGCCTGAAAGGGAAAGCAGAGACTCAGCTGGCAGCATGGTGGATTTTATCATAAAGAGGTTATTGTTGTTTTATGGCCAGGGCAAGCTGAACAGATTTCTTAGTGCTGTCTGAGAAAGTTGGTACAGTAGCTTTGTCTGTACTGCTTTGCCTGGAGTGGGTTGTTGATGGTTCGTTCTTTTTTAGAACTTCAGGACAAAATGTTTACTCTTTGTGTGTTTTCATGAGAGATTATGATGGTTAATTAACTTATCACATTTCCCTCAGATGATAAGATGCCGTGGCTTGAAAAACTAAAACAAACCATCCATATAGCTTAAGATGTTTTTAATTGTTTATCAGAGTGAATTTCCAAAAGATATAAAAAGCATTCCCAGGTTCTTAAACTTGGAAAATGCCACAGCAAATGGCCTGAAGCTTTCTATCGTGTAACTCTCTGAAATGTCAGAATGTGAAAACTCATTCTCCACCTAAGGATTTTAAGAGCTCATTTTCATTTTATGGGATGGATTGGTAGTCTTTCACAGAGCTATTTGCATTTGCTCAGAACAGCCCTCACCATTACATGCAGCTAAGCCAGTCATGTAAATAGCTGGTTCTTTAGAGAAGCACTAAAGGTCAGCTCTACACAAAGATGGCTTGTTTTTAAACAAGGAGGATGGAGGCTGGGACTTCACCAAGCTACAATTGACTTAAATCTGAGTGTATAAACCAGTATGGAACACAAAAGGCAATCTAGTAGCAACATGTCACAACCCAAATGGAAAATGGGATTCTAATGGTGTTTTCTCCTGTTCCCCTCCCCCAGACACTGAATGGCTCCCTCGTCATAATTGACAATCTTGGCAATCAGACTAATTCATTTTGAGAGTAACATAACATAACTGCAATAATAACATGTTGTGTTCAAATGCAAAGCACTGGACATGAAACAGGAGACAAAGACATAATATATTCTAAAGTCAATGGCCAAGCCTTTATGTCGATGAAGCTGTGGATTTGACCAGCACCTCTTACAGAAGGTTGAATGAGAATATGGTCTCTATGTGAAATATAGCCTCAGGCTTTTAACATTGGTTTGGTCAAGAGAGACATAGCTTGGTGGATCCGCAGACCTCTCTTAGAACCGGTCTGCATCTCCAGTGACTTAAGAGGGAAACATATGATCACATAACCTGCCCACAAACAAACATGGTGCATCAGAACCCACTAAGTCAGTCTTTTAATTTATTGACTTTATGCCATCAGCAGCAGTACCGGTTCAGGTGAAAGGGATGTGCAAGATTGTTCAGGAATGACAGATATGTAAAGAAAGCAAAAGTTTTACATCTCAGTTTTCTTTTGTATTGTACATTGTACACGTGATACTTTTTGGTTGGTTTAGAGTCTTTTTTTCTGTGCAACCCTGACATAGTTTAGTGGCTGGATAATTTGTTTAAAATATTCACCTTGAACTATATCAAGCTGATCTACACAAAAGTTTGAGAGAGTACCAATCTTTGGACTGGAGCCATTCACTGGGTATGTTTATGTGTATGTAAGCAGTCTGAGTAAACAGTCTGAGTTTGTTTATGAGCTGGTGATGCTGAGGGTTCCTGACAGGGCAGAGAGAGAGAAAGAGATGCTGATAAAGGTGCACTTTAGCCTCCAGACAAACACAACATGGGCGACTCAAGGCAGACTGTTGCTCTGACTATGTTGCAACTGCAGCTTCAGTTATCCTTACAGCTAGAGAGGGTAAACAGACGCCTACAGGCACCTATGTTATAGATTTTGGTGGTTTTGCTGTTGTTTGTTATTAGTAAGAAAAACACGTTTATTAATTTGTTAATGTATTCACCTCTTGTTTTTTGTTTCAGTAACTCTTTCTGCAAGATAATTTGAATCGCCAGTAGGGGGCGACAAGAGAACGTCTTTATAAGTGAATTATGGAATCATTAATTTAGGGCTGCAATGATTCCTCAATTCTATTTGAGTATTCAATTTTGAAAAATCCTTGATCGCATTTTGCCTGTGTCGAATAATCAGCAAAATACCGGAAGTGGCGCATTCTACATATTAAACCCGTTTAAAAATTATGGCGTTTCAAACTCCATCTCTGCATGTTGTTGAGAGTATGGGTTATTATAACATTCATCTGGAACGCAATGTGCGTTATTTCATCAGAATTGTAAGGTAAATCTTTTATAAACCTATGCAAACACAGGAGAATACATCGCCTTTCTCGATTATGCTAATTGTTCATCGCGTTTTCAGAATAGAAGTTTAAACCCTCACTCTGAGTTTACATGTTTTGATGTTCACATATTCAAGAAATTACAGTGGCTGTAGCTTTTCTATCATAAAGAAATGGCCAAATAGTAAAGATTAAGTGGACATTAAAAGTTGAGTCAATATTAAACACATAGATTAGATCGCACAGTATAGTGTAAAAACAATCGTCAGGCCGTTGGCGCCCTCTGCGGGCATTTGACATAATGATTAATGTACATTAGTTCCATTTCTCACAGTTTTGTTCAATAAAACCATATGATTACTTGCTTTTGACACTTTATATGAACTAATTATTATAGCCTCATTGCTATTATATATGTATTTTAAGTCATTTTAAAGGCTGTTGTTCACATAGGTGTATTTTTATTACTACAGAAATTAATTATAAATATCAGATTACTTGATTAATCATCAGAATAATCAACAGATTGCTTGATTACCAAAATGATAATTAGTGACAGCCCTATATTCATTCACGCTATGTTACAAATACTAGGGATGTGCCCGAATCTGAATACCGTGTTTGGAAAGGGAATGATGTGTACTACAGAACCCTTAAGGGTAATAAATATGAGATGGGGGGAAAAAACATATTTCAGTGCTTTCTTTTCAGAAATTGCAGGGAGCTGCTATTAATTTGGGGGCATTAAAATTGCTTTTGAATGTGCGCTTGCTTTTTACTTTCACTTTGGAGATTCGGTGATAACACATACTCTGTGTTTACTACAGAGTGGCAGTACTTGCCACACATTTTACAAGATTAGATGTTTGTTAGTGGTGTTCAGGATCTGCAGATCAATTGCCATCTTCCTATTTGTCATCATTCCTTACTTTGTTTAGGTGGTAAGTGAAATAACAGGCTACCGTTAACAAGCAGCTAACCATGTCCCTTTAGTGGCTCCATAGAATGTGTCATTCGTTTTCTGTGCCTTTCCCGAATATGGGTTCACTATTTGGTCATGGCCGCCATGTTGAAGGGTAGCTCCAAACTAAAGTGCTCAAAACGGGTTGTTTTAAAGGATTTTGAAAGGTACTGATGGACACTTTGCTCCCATGATTCTTTGCGGAAGTTTAATTGTGTGACAATAGTGCCTCCTTAATTGGCTCGGATGATGCGGAAGTGCATTTCAAACCAGTTTTTTGGTCCCCTACACCCTTCATCCCTTCTCTCGCTCTGGAGGGTAAACCCTTCGAAGGAGTTAGGAGGATATTATAGGGATGAGGCCTTCAGAACGAAATGCAGTGTCAACCATTAAGTGATTAATTCACGAACGAAACAAGTGACCATTCACTGAATCATTCATTCAAACAATTCATTTAAACACACAGATTCAGTTACTCAACTGATTTGTTTAAGATTAATTCAGGAACGCCACTGATGTCGAAGATGGCCAGAACATACTTTCTGCTTTGATTTGGTGTGAAATCTGTTGTTTGCATAATGTAAGTAAATGGCAATTTTGTGTCTAAAATGTAATTGTATAAAAGCAACATTGCACTCGCAATCATGTTGTTGTTCTGAGTATCAAGTGAATATCAAATCAAGTCAATTTTATTTATATAGCACTTACACATTTTGATCTTTAAGCAGCTGTACAGACAAACATTAGAGTAATCATGCCCATAACAACAGCTCTTTTGATTGTGTGACAGAGGTTATGTTAATAACACAATCATTTTAACACAATATGATCAGACTTTATTTATTCTCTTGCGCTTGCTTTTGCACACAACAAACACAACAGCCCAGTTTTCTCCTATCAAGATAAACATTGGCTGTTAGCTTTGGAGTGTTATGAAATAAATTACCACCCACAGACCAGAGTGAATGAGGAAAAGCACTGCTGTGATGTTCTGTCTTAACTAGCTAAAGTCTGAACTAACAATTCTGCCTTTGCCCTCCCTGTCAAATTATTCATCAACTGTTTAATATACATAGCTGATATAAAGGAAAAAGGGCTTTCCGTCACGCCATAGTCCACCCGAACATAGCCTACAGTTATTTTTATGTGTGGAAATGGAGTGCAGAGTGAAATGGCAAGCAAAGGCCATTACTATAAACTAAATTATGTATAAATAATGCTGAACATTACTTGTAGTTATATAAGCCCAGTTCAGTTCCTATTAGGTCAACCATAGTGAAATAGTGTGAGATGACTAGTTGCTCAGGTAGGCTACATTATTAAATATCATTGCAGATCAACTAAAAACAGACACATGATAGCAATTTGGTGTGTGTTTTGTTTGTGTGAAAAATTTGAAAATCGCAGACAGTTTAAACCAATTGCCATGGGAAAAAAAATAGGTAATTATAATACCATTTTCAACAGACCAATCTGGCTGTGCTCGTGTAGGGGTTTGAATTACCCTTTCCTTATCAGAAAGGTTAAAGGTACTGTTTTTCCTTTTAGTCTTCAAATGATTCACTCTGCAACATTCAGTAGTCCAATAAAAGTCCCTTTTAAAATTACTCCCTTTAACAGCAGGACAGTTATCTCAGAGTGAAGCTGTAAACAGCATGAGAACAGACACACAAAGAAAGACCTCATTTCACTGTTAAACACTGCTTTGCTCTGAACATGTGTGTATATATATATATATATTTTTGCAAATGTGTATTTCATAAATGGCTGCCTTTGGAAGGCAGCTACACAGAAAGATAATGGTGTAGATAGAGATGTTTGTGTAGGAGGATTAAACAACAGTCCTTCATTCAGAGCTAATGCATTCAATTACCTGGCCGTGCTGACGGCAGTCTCTTCACAGAGAGCTGTGGGTAAGTGGTTGCATTGTTGATTACCTGAAGCTCCTCCAAACACAAAGACCCAGCTGCTTTCTCATGTCTCTGCCAATGACAGAGAGCCCATCGGCCTTGGGAGAGGACAACGAGAAACCATCTAAAAGAGACTAAGGGGAAAGTAAAGAGAGATGCACAGGAGGGGGAACAGATAGAAATTGCATTTGTTTCACAATGTATTCACAGAGATCTGTGCTAAAATGAATAGCAAGCCATTTACGTACCGCTGAGGTATTGTTTATTTTATGATCGTTAATGTTTATTATATTCATTGTGCAAATGCCTACAAATCTTAGAATTTTTATTCTTTCTGCTATAGCTGGCATGTTTCCATCCAAGCAAAAAAAAAAAAAAAAAAAAAAAAATATATATATATATATATATATAGTTTCAATTATTCAGCAACATGATTGTTGATCATGGAATCTATTCGGTAAACGATTTTTTTTGTAGTTTATGCAATTCTTACATTTTTTTCACATATTGGTGTTTCCATTCAGATATGAAAATACAGGTATGTGGATGGATAACTGCTCCATGGTCACTGTAACATCCAAATGAAGCTGATTGTAGTATCTACTACTAGAAGTGTTTATTTTGTGTTATTATACGGAGTATTTCCCTTTTTACAGCACTTAGTCATTAGAACCAGTTAGCTTAGATTAACCTTGGATCTCAGATTTCAGTCTGGTGAAGAAGGGACATAATGACCTGGAGCAGAACAGACCTTCCCTTTCTTCTGCCACTTCTCCTTCAAACACACCCACTCAACTACACGTACACACACATGCACGCACACCACTCCAATGTGGTGGTAAGTGAGAGAGCTAAAGTGTGTAATTTTTTACATTTCTTTCAAAGAGATTTGCTAGTTGCAATTCGAGAGTCTGTATTAAAGGAGAAGTCCACTTCCAGAACAAAAATTGACAGATAATGTACTCACCCCCTTGTCATCCAAGATGTTCATGTCTTTCTTTCTTCAGCCAAAAAGAAAATTGTGGTTTTTGAAGAAAACATTTCAGGATTTTTCTTCATATAATGTACTGATATGATGTCCTGATTTTGAACTAATACAATTTATATACCTTTTTAATGTTAAACGCTCATCTTGTCTCTCTCTGCCTGAACTGTTTTTTTTTTTCAGGTTCATGACAGTCGAAAATGTCGAAAAATTCCCATCTCCCTTAACTTCAAAATCATCCTATGTCGCTGTTTTACATTTTTTGTTAAGGGTGTTTGATCATCTTTGCATGTTCACTTTGCAAAAACTGGGTTGGTGCTTCTGCAGTGATGTAGGATGATTTTTAAAAGATTTCTGAAGTTGAGGGAGAAAATATGATTGGAGTTTTTCAGCATACCCTAACTGTCTTGAGCCAGAATACACAGAGTTCAGGGAGAGCAAGACAAGACGAGCGTTTGAGATTAAAAAGTATTTAAATGATATATTTTTAATAAAAATAACCGATCGTTTCGCTAGATAATACCCTTCTTCCTCGGTTGGGATCTTTTGAAGCTGCATTTAAACTGCATTTTGGAAGTTCAAACTCGGGGCACCATATCATCCGTCATATATGGACAAAAATCCTGAAATGTTTTCCTCAAAAAACACCATTTCTTTACGGCTGAAGAAAGAAAGACATGAACATCTTGGATGACAAAGGGTGATTACATCATCAGTTTTTGTTCTGGAAGTGGACTTCTCCTTTAACATAAATGACATCAGCTTCAGCCTCTTCCCCCTTTAATTCCAAAATCAAATAAAAATTTTTGGTAGAAAAACATGTTTGTGCAATTGTGTATATATGTGTATACATGAATATACAAAGGCTTATTGTTGTGTATTTTTTGTTAAAATCATCTTATTCCTCTCATCTTTCTTTAATATAGTGAAATGTCTGTTGTTATCATAGCCAGATGTAAGTGCTTCATTAACCTGCTTGTTGCACCCTTGAGTGCTCAGGGACAATCACATAAGGTTTTCTGCCAAAAGGGCAGAGCGCAGCAGACCGACAGGTGTAGTTTCTTTTTTTTTAGTCAGTTCATTGTGAGAAAAACCCTTTGTGAAGGTCAAGTTTACAATCTCTGATTGTCCTCTGTATAGACTCTACAATAAGGGATGTGCACCAGAACAGAATTGAGAATCCCTATTAAATTCCAATTAGATTCATAGTATAATAGTTCACCTAGAAATTAAAATGACTTGAAAATGTACTCACCCTCAGGCCATCCAAGATGTAGAAGAGTTTCTTCATTGGAACAGATTTGGAGAAATTTACCTTTACTACACTTGTTTATCAGTGGATTGCATGCAGTGAATAGGTGCCATCAGAATGAGAGCCCAAACAGCTAATAAAAACATCACAATAATCCACAAGTAATCGAGACAACTCCAGTCTATCAGGTAACATCATGTGTAGTGAAAAGCTATGAGCTTGTAATAAACAAATACATCATTAAGCTGTTTTAAACTTAAAACCATTGAGTCCTCTGTTCGTAATTTTGTTTCTCCAGTGAAAAAGTCATCTTCTAAATCCGGAAAGAAATATGCACAGATCTAAACAAATCAGTTTAAAACAAATATATAAATATTAGGGCTGTCAGTTTAACGCGTTAACTTAATTAGTTATGAAAAAAATAACTTAATTAAAATATTTTAACACAGTTAACACACTGGACCCGCCCCCAGACCAGTACATCATCTTATATTTCATACAGTTGAATGGTGACAGATAAATGCACAAATGCAGTTATGCCTTAAAATTCAAGATATTGGTGCAAAAAAAAAAAAAAAAAAAAAATTGTATGTGTTTTGTCTTATATTTATATACATCACATATCACACAATATCACACGGGTAGCAAGAGCAATATGACACGAGTGCTGATTTTGTCCTGATCTATTACGAGCTTGAATGTGATTTTTATACAACAGTTCAGTAAATAAGAAGTTGAGATTGTGTTTTATTTTAACCACTATATTATGTGTATTTGCTCAAGTTTGCAGAGAACATATTACCTTGGAAGCCATAGCCATAGCAACACAGCGGCGTTTAGTTTTTGAATAAATCACATTTTGAACGAAACGTGTGAATCGAAGGCATATTCATAAAGAGAGCCATTTACTTCATTCCTGAATGAATCAGCCATTTGAACAAATCAAATCGAATGAGTGAATGACTCATAAAGACATTTACCGCCAGGCAGATTTTGTTTCTTATTTAGAGTATCATTTTATTAAAAATAATAATAATAATACCAATAGTTTAATTTTTAATAGTAATAAATAATAAAAATAAAAACATTAAAGGGATAGTTCACCCAAACAATTTTAATTCTGTCATCATTTACTCAAACCTGAATGACTTTCTCTCTTTTGTGGAATATAAAAGCTAGTATTTTGAAGACTGTTGGTAACAAAGCTGTTTTGGTTATCATGACTTTCATTATATGAATAAAAAATGTTAAGATGTTTCTCAAATTATCTTCTTTTATGTTCCATAGTTTACGTTAGGCCGTTGCAGCCTAAATGTTTATGTGTAACAAATGTTATTTTGAATCAAATAAAATATTTCTTTCTAAAGCTACAATTTGTAATGTCTACTTGGTACTATCTCATTTAACACAAAAATAGCTTTAAATAATCTTTTGTGGGTATTTTCACAGTCAAATTTATTTTGCGATTAAATTAATGAATCAACACATCACATAAATAATTAGATTAAAATTTTTAATCGACTGACAGCCCTAATACATATTTTTTGGTGTGAGAGAACAACAGAGGATCCATTATTATGGATTCTGGGCTCATTTTAGCCCATAGCGATGGTTTAAAGTTAAAACATTTTATTTATGAATTTTTTTCAGCATTTCAGCATTTGTGTGAATTGCCTGTGCATTACTGTAATGTTTTTATTAGTCAAAAGCCCTATTCGGACGGGACTAGTTTTACAGGGGGTCGTTAGAGAAATTTGTGTTTCACAGATGTACTTTGCGATTTTAATCCCGTCCGAATCTGCCATGTCTGTGTTTTTCTCACACAACCTCTGTAATAATTCCAGAGCAAATTACCTACTGTTTTTCGGCAAACTCAGTGATCATCTGTGAAAAGTAATCCCGTCCGAATGCGAATGTCTGTGATTGCCGATTGGTATTTTTTTCACAACGCGTTTCCTTGTGTGTTTTGGCCAATGTGAGTTACCGTAGATGCTCTTACCGTGTGCAATTTTGATTTGTTTGCCTCCCGGCAAAGAAATAAAAAATAACAATAATAAAATCAAGAGCCAGATCACGTTAACTGCTGTAATATCAGCATCAGGTCAGATTACTCGCGTTCATTTCTGCACTCATTAACGTTACATAATGTTTTAATTACATATGTACATTTTTGAATATTATGAATTAAACATTGTTTTACTACAAATAAATAAAAATACATAAAATAGTTAAACTAAAGTAACCACACATTAACCATTGTTTTGCTATACTAGCCATACAGCTTCACCATGGTATTTGTAGTAAAACTAGAGTGTTTTCATGTTACGTCATCAATCCGGAATTGCGGCGGCATTGAGTGTAAACAATGCCATTGAACCGAACGAAACTCGCGAAAAAACGGAGAAACGAAAGTAATTCACTGTGTCAGAATAAGAAATAGAAGGAAGAACTGTCGAGTCATCAGTCCGCGACAAAGAAGGCAGATCGTACGGATGTTTACCACCAATTATAGGGCTCGACAATATGAACTGCTCTGTGGCCCGCACACGTTGTACATTCACTACACTTAATTCATGTTCCAAAGTGTAATTTGGGTGGAAATATTACGGTATTATTATATTTAGTCTGCAAAAGGCCGTTAACAGCTGAAGACGGACATAAAGAGGAGAAAATACTAGGCAAATCAATCTCACTGTTCACAATGCTCAAAATATTGGAAGAAACTCCTAAATAATGAATTGGGGGTAGGATTTTATATGAATGTGTCTCTGAGGGGAACTGTCAGTTTTCAGAAAAGTTTACATGGTGTTTTCTTTTCATCTAGCATCTGCATAGCGCATTACAAAGTGTAGCGCATCTTTGTGTACAGCAGTAACCAAGAAAACACTATCGCTGCTTAGCGTTGAGCACTGTATTAACTTTAGTTTGTCAAAATAAAACCACCTTTCCTGCTTACTAAGTCCTTCTCTATATGATTTGGCAGCTCCCAGACAGTTTCTGTGGTTTAGACCGCATAAATAAGTAGAAAAACATCTTCAGTGGTGCACTAACTGCGCAATCAGTGCTTCCATTTACATATGAGTATCGCCGCAATGGCCATGCATCCGGGTAACTGACCAGAATGTGACGAAAGTGCAAACCCTCTATTCGCAGTGCACGCGTGAGTGCGTGATCTCTGCAACGCCCAGATGTATGAAACAGACCCTCCCACCTCTGTAATAAACACGGAGATGTTAGTCCCGTCCGAATTGATACATGACAATTGCAGATGTCAGTTGATAAGAATCAAAACTCAAACTTAGTTTAGAAAACTAGTCCCGTCTGAATAGGGCTCAAGTTACCTACTGTTACCACTGAAAACTCAGTGATCCTCTGAGAAAACTAATCCAGTCCGAATACGAATGTCTGTGATTGCCGACAATATTTTTTTCACAACACGTTTTCTTGTTTGTTTTGGTCAACGCGAACTACCGTAGACGCTCTTACCGCATGCATTTTTGATGTGTTGCCTCCCGGCAAAGAAATAAAAAGAAATAGTAATAATAAAATCAAGAGCCAGATCATGTAAACTGTTAAGACTGGCTACTATACAAATGGTAATCAATCTGAATGTCTATATGCAATTCATGCAAATGGAGTGTGTAATCTCTGCAACGCCCAGTTGTACAAAACAGACCCTCCCACCTCTGTAATAAACATGGAGATGTTAGTCCCGTCCGAATTGGTACATCTAAATCACACACGTCGGGTGATAAAAATCGAAACTCTAACATAGTTTAGAAAACTAGTCCTATCCAAATAAGGCTAAACTGGTGTGTTTTTTTTTCAGTTTTAGAACATAGGATCTATTGCCGAGAAAGTGATGTAAGAATGAAGAAATTCATCTACATCTTGGATGGCCTGAGGTTGAATACATTTTCAGCAAATTGTCATGCATTTTTGGGCAAACTATTGCTCTATTACCAAAATGTATACATTCATTGTTGCTGAAGGCCCTGACATCAGTTCAGGACAGCATGCCCTGCATGGCGTGCATTGATAATAACTTGTAAAACAACACCGTATCTGTCAGAAACAAGACCGTCAGTGTGTCCTATAAGTAGCACTGACCATCACATGCTGAAATCTCTTCTCATGTTTCTTATATCCCATGTATCTTATCTCTCTTAAACACTCACTCAATTGTAGCGGTTGGTTTTTTTTAGCCTGAGCTACATTACGATGCACATTTGGATCTGGTGCAGCTACATTAGCTCTATTAATCTTTCTCCCAGCTGCCTGGGAAAGCTCACTGAGCACAGTGCTCAAATTTAGGATCACATCTGCTGTCAGTACAGCCTAGAATAGCAGCTCTGCTTATGTAAAACCCTTGTATGACTGCATAGGGCCAGGCAGCAGCCATGGGGGGAAAAAAGGCCTGCTCCTGTCATACTCTATGCTGGTGCAGCATGCCTGGCTGAAATGAAATATGCTGAAGGAAAGCTAAACAGCGTTGGCCATCAAGCATTCCAGGAGGAAGTGATAGTTCATGAGAAGGCCAGATGACAATAGAGTATAAGTTATTTACCCCACTCTAGAGTAATTTATTGGGAGTCTTTGCCCTTTTTTTTTTTTTTTTTTTTTTTTTTTTTAAAATCATTGTCTTATTGAATAGAACAAAAACATTCAAGGCTTTTCTTTCCAACTGCTGTATTTGCTTTTGTGTTATACTGTATATCATTATATATTAACAGCAAACCTTCAAACCAGCCATTTTCTGAATGAAGTGTAGAGGAAAATAAGTTTCAAGTCCTCCACTTGCAGTAGTGACATCTGTGCAGATCTTATGCATTCTACAGACAGGAAGTTTCATCTCATGCTTTTCACAGCACTTCCCATAGGTGTGATTATAGATTTCTCAGAACAGTTTAACACCTCAAACTTGGATTTATCATTCTTTTCCAACCCTTCATTGTCCGATCTTTAAGCTCTTTTGCCCATTCTATGTTTTTCTTCTTATTTTTCTTTGAAACTCTTTCTAGAAGAGTCTTCTCTTCACTACTTTAGATGAAACTAGTGTTTAGCATGTGTTGCTGAATGAAACTTCCAGCTGAGCACCAGTGAGAGTTTGTTTCTTTGACTAGAGGCTGTGATGTAGGCCTGTATGTTCTCTTGTTGGTGTGCATCTGGGTCTTCTGTTGCTCTCTCTGTCCTGCTTAGATCCAGCTTGCTTTCTTCTTTCTAGACAGTAGTGCATGGAAAATTCTTCATCTCTCTCGAAAAAAAAATAGACTGATGTTTCATGAAAAATGTGTTTGTATCTGAACACAGGGTGTCCACGGGTCCTTGAAAAGCCTTAAAATGTCTTAAATTCAGATTCAATGGGTCTTAAATATTTTTAGTCACATTACTGCTGTAATATCTTTAGTCTGACAGACCTAATGACTGTTTAAAATCATTGGACAGACCAAAGATTTTTTTTTCCTCCTCCCACGGTAGTTACCGCTTTATCATCGGACAGAACCGCATTAGCAGAATACAGGTCGAACTAACTTTTTTTCTGTATGTAATGTTCTCAATAATTATAATAATAAATATAGGTCGAGCAACAGCTAGCTGACCACCAGCCTTTGAGCTACTTTAAAATGTTTATTTTTTATTTTACTTGCCCGACCAGACAAACAGCCTGATTAAAACTTAAGTGACAAAAAATAACCAGCGAAGCATCAAAATGCAAGAATGATTCTTTTGATTTCAAACATGCAACGTAAACAGCGATTGATAATGGATAGTGTATTTCTGGTATCAAGGTCACGCTGCCTGTCTCTTTGTAAGAGACTTCAAAACAAATGAGCGTAACAGCACACCTAAAGAAACTCAGGAGAAACACACTGAGGTAAAATTTCAAAATGTGTGGTTTATTTATAACATGATTTAGTTCAGTAACTTACCAAGGGGGCTATTTTGCTGAATATTCTTGTGATTGCAAATGTTACATTGATTTTAGTTGAATAAACTAGTAGTTAGTCAAGCAGTTAAGTTACTTACATTTTAGACACAATATTTACTGTTTTGTTCTGTTTCAGCAACGAAAATAGTTCCAAACAAGCATCACAGCAGAAGTATAGCACATTCTCCAAGCAACACCCGGCAGTGTTTTGCTACTAAATGATTCAGTGTTTTGAATGAATCAGTTGAAATAACTCAATGACTCACTCATTAAGTGACTTACCACCACCTACTGGTAGTTTAGTATGTTTAAAAGTATGCATTTTCCCCCCAACATTTTTTATTTGTATATTTATTAATGTATTTAAAACATTAATCTCATGACATTATTTATTGCAGTTGTAATTTGCATAAATTGTAATAATATGTAATAATGAAACTAAGTATGTAAATAATTAAATAAATTTGCATGATAATATCATGTATTGGCAATCTCGCAGGCTGACGATAGGACCCAACACTACTGTAGCGTATTATTTACTCACCCTCCATGCATCCTAGGTGTATATGACTTTTTTCTTTCAGATGAATGCAATCTGAGTTATATTAAAATTTATCCTGGCACTCCTAAGCTTTAGAATGGCATAGACGGGTGTTTCTCTTTATCAGTCCAAAATAAGTCCAATAATGTGCATCCATCCATAATAAAATGTGTCTCACACGGCTCCAGGGGGTTATTAAAGGCCTCCTGTAGTGAATCGATGCGTTTTGTAAGAAAATTATCTGTATATTAAAACATAAGAATCACTTTAATCTAGCTTGCACTAACAGTACACGGAACTTGCTTCTTTGACAAGGGGCATGGCAGTAGTGAAATGCCGTCTAAGCTGTTTGCCAATCGCAACGCAGTGGGACAGCTAACCAATCACAACACATTTAGTTTTTCGAACAGCGGGCCTTCATTAAACCTGGAACTAATCGAGCTAATTTGTGCCAGGCTGGGAGAAATGTATTGTAATAATGTAAATTATTTTAAAAATTATGCATGCAACCACCAAGCATGAATGCATGTTCTGGAACACCCCCAAAACAAAATCAAGACTATGTAAAAGAGCATAATAGGACCCCTTTAAAAAGTCTTACATTTCACTTCTTCATATCTGTAGAAACCCTGTGCACATTTTTAAAACCCAAATTTCAGCGTACAATGACTTAAAGTGTTTTCAGAAAAAATTGCAAGCATATTTTGTATTGTGCACTACAATTTTCGACTGTATTAATAATTTAGAAGATTTTTTAGGCTAAGACTTAGAAATTACCATTGCCATTTGTATTACACTGATTTCTTATGACAGTGTTTTCGTAAGTGACTGGACTAATGGCCGCTGTAAATGTCTCTGTAATTCTCAAAGAGACCAAATAATAAACTAATATGTATTCTTGAGAATAATATCACAAATGCTTTCTTAAAAAGGCTTTACAAATGGATAATGGCAAAAACAAATGAATTAAACTTTCAGAGCAGCTGTCACAAGAGGTGCAACTTATATCAATTTTATCTGTAAATTTGACAAAATAATGTTTTTCTGGATAAATACTGTGTATTAGCTTGAACAACACTTCTTTAACTTTGTTAATAATTGAATATTGATAATGGATAAGCCAAACCTTTTTAAAAACAGTATGTTCTGTAAAACAATATTGAATGTACAAGATGCAAAGTCACTTTAAAATAAATCTCTCATTTAGACTTTGCATTACAAACCTATATGTCAATAAAACATAAACATTTAACATTTAACATCAGGCTGACACAATAAAGTCCTAAATACTGTAATTACCTTAAAATGTTTCTTATTTACTTTAATCCCTGATGAGGCTGCAGAGAGGCAGTGAAATATATGTACTTGTTTCTCTAATAAAAGTTTGTGCTGATGAGTGATCCTTCATTATTGATGAAGTTCCTTATGGAAAACTCCGAGTCAAATTGCAGTGGATTATATCTTGTTGTTTCAGTGACCTGCTAAAGCCACAGGATCTATTGTGAAGCAGCAGCAGGTGGCCTGTGTACATGCTCTTTGTTGTTTGTGAACTTGAGCTGCTTTGGCACATTAGCAGTAGTCCCAGGGGAACGCTGATGGGATGCAGGATGTTATCCTGGTTCTTGAACTTCAGCAAGGCTGATGGGAGAGGTCCTCTTTGTGTATTTATATATATGGAAATAGTCACAAACTAATATACATCTCTCTCTCTCTCTCTCTCTCTCTCTGTGTGGGTGTGTGTGTGTGTGTGTATATATATATATATATATATATATATATATATATATATATATATATATATATATATATCATGACCATTTTCACCTTCAGTCTCATTCTTCATAAACTGGACATTTTATTCTGCCGTGCCTTTAAAATTTATGCAGGAATTCTGAAGGAGCTGATTTAGCAGATTTCAAATGCTCTTTTTGCACTGGGGAGAGCATTTGAGTTCTGAAAGTTACAGTATGTTTTTAAAGTCTTTTATCTCTGAAGATCAAGGAGAATTGCAGTTTTCACAATATGACAATGTTAATATAAACATGAGTCATTGCTCATTAGTTTAAAAGACAAAAACTAATTTTTACAAATAAGAGAAATAAAACTGTCCTTGTCCATCAGATTCTGAATAGGATTCTGATTGTGAATTCTTTAATGATTAATTAATTTATTTTTGTATCACAAAAGTCTGAACAGGTTTTCAGAACTGGTAAATTAAACATTTGACATTTTGAGACAGAAGCACCAAGTGATTTTCAATTTTAATAACCTTCAAAAAAATCATTGCTTCCACATCATTGCCGCAGTAAATGTCTTTTCAGAATAATTTAATGTCCTCAACTGCCCGGTTCTGATCGACTCAAACATGATGGAAAGGCACAAAGGGATCTTAGGACAGTGCTCCTCTTCCAAAACTCGAAGCATTCACTTGATCAGCCAGACATGCAAATATCTCTCTGAACTTGAGCGGACTTGTAATTAAAGACAATGTTGCCTGATATCGAGTCAGACAGACAGAGTAACAAAGACATACTGACACGAGCCTGTTGCCATGTCTCACTTTAAATGGCAGTGTGTGATCACTCCTATTACTGCAGGCTGTTGTGCTGCAGAGGCCCTGGGGCAGACAAACAGCTTTAGATAGGGCCAGCTGAAGGATTGCTATTTAACTGATAGAACACTGGATAGAACAGGGGAAAGACTCCAGCTGAGTCTCCTTTGCCTTAGGCTCTGCCACTAAGTTCAAATCATTTCTGTGATACAAGATAGACAGAGAGAAAGAGATGGGGAAAGACAAATAGACAAATGCCAGGCCCTTATCGATACTTTTTAGCTGAGAAGGCATGACAGGTGTATTTTTCTCCTGACGAGCACAACTGCAGCTCAATTACACATTTTAGAGTTGTGCTCAGTGCTGCCCTGACAGCTGCCTAAAATATAAGCATCTGGTCAATGAGGAGGTTTATTTTAGAACAGGAAAACTAGGGCAGGTGATTTATAATCATGGCTATTTGTGAAATGGTAACCTTAAAGGAGTAGTTTACCTAAAACTGCTGGCCATTCAAGATAAAGAGGAGTTTGTTTCTTCATCAGAAAAGATTTGGAGAAATTTAGCATTACGTTACCTGCTCAGCAATGGGTGCCGTCAGAATGAGAGTTCAAACAGCTGATTAAAATCATCTCAAGTCAAGTCACAGTTATTTATATAGCGCAGATTGTGGCAAAAGCAGCTTTAGTGTTAAACAGGGAAATAATGTTTCAATAATGCAAACAAAATTCAATTCTAAATTCAATTTAACAAATAATTAAATCAGTAACATGGTAACAATAATCTACAATAATAATTTACACAACATCACTCCAGTCCATCTTTTAGCTTTTGGTGAAGCAAAAAAGCTCTGTTTGTAAGAAACAAGTCCATCATTAAGATGTTTTTTTAACGTCAAACTGTTGCTTCTGGCTAAAATATAAGTCCTCTATACACTGTAAACCCCGATAAGTTAACAGAACTCAAAAAATGAAAGCAACCGATTGCTTTTTTTTTTTTTTTTTTGAGTTAATAAACTTAAAAATAATGTTTTCAGAAGTTAAATATTTCTATTACATACTACTTGTAGTTTTTGACTATAGTTTAATTAAAGGTTTTCATTCGGTCTACTCAAATATTTTAAGTTATTATGACTTATTATTGTGTTTAATAATTTGTGCCATTGTATTAAGTTAACAATACTTATAAAAATTAAGTTATATGAACTCAAAAAGTATTAGTATTACTTGACTCAATATTACTTGGTAGCATTTAACATTTTAATTACACAATACTCAAAATCATGTGGCTCAAAACGTAAAAATTTTGTGGTAACCGATTGCGTTAAAAACATTGAGTACAAGTAACTCAAATAACTTGAGTAATGTCTTTTATTGAACAGAATTTTCTTAACCTCTTCCATTTAATACAGTGAAAATGGCTATTTACAATACAACAATTTATTTTTTATTTAATTTCTACACACTGTAGAGTTTTAAAAAAAAAAAAATCTAACTTTTTAATATTACCTTCTCCAGTGAAAAAAGTTGTCTCATCTGAACCAGGAGAGAAATATGCACGGATTAAGCACTGCTTACAAACACTAACAGTCCAAAACTGTTATGCAGAAATATGCCGATGTGTTTTGATGTGAGAGGACAACAGGAGATGGAGTTTCTAAGTTAAGATGTCTTCTTGATGGATTTGTTTCCTACAAACATGCAGATTTTCACTTCACAAGACAATAATTAAAGGACTGAATTCGTGTCAGTTACTTGTGGATTATTGTGATGTTTTTATCAGCTGTTTGGACTCTCACGGCACCCATTTACTGCAGAGGAAATCTATTCTGATGAAGAAACTAAGTACAGTACATTTTTAGCAAATTTTTTGTTCCTTTAAATTTGTAGAACATACTTTTGTTTTCGACACTGAAAAAGAGTTAAACATTGAACACAAACAAACATGATCATAAATGTTATGTTGCATATGAAATGCCTTCCTGTACGCAAGTATATCATGTTGAACTATAGTAATGTATTTAATTAACAAGAAAAATAGGGTCAGCCAAACATCTATCATTCATACTTACAATATTTTGTCAGTGCATTCAGCATCAAATACTAATTTGTTTGCTAGTGAACTGTATGATTGTTTTTTCTTTCATGGCTGTTAAGTATCATTTTCATGTTTAGTCCTTGTGGTTGTCATAAAGACATGCTGGAGAAATTCTATTGGACTATTCTGTTAGACAAATTACATAATTATAACTCTACTATCTTAGAAACATGTTATCCCAAATATAAAACTTAAAAATGATTGAGTAAATCACTCATATACTTCTGAGATTTCACTAGATCTTTCTCTCACACATATAAGCACTGGGTATTGGTACAGTTCAAAGGATTTTTTCCCTCCTCTCTCTTAAGATTTAGAGAAACTAGGTCACTCACCAGTTGCTCTGTCAACATGCAAAAATGAGAAAAAGACATTTTACTGTGCTGTTGCCAGACTGACAGCATGCTTGTAATAGCAATCTTCTCATCAAAGTTTTACTGAAGTCTTATATGAAAAATACTTCAAATAGAAGATCATTCACTCATTTATTTGTCCAGGCTTCATTTAAATCAAGTTAATAGTGATCATACTAAATAAATAATTATAATAAACCTTACTGAATGTACAGGCAATATATTTGACGGAGTTTAAACCAATTATTCAGCCTCTGGCTGAGTTCAGAAAAAGCCTGCAAATAACACTAATATTAATACTTTTATTTTCTGGTATTCAGGTTGCTAATCTTTTGAGAATAGCACATCTATAACTCATGGTGTATTATTGGTAGAATCTGCATCTGCAAATCTTCATTAGCACCATGCATGCAGACTACTGTCAGTTGTGTTTTCAGACAGCACTGAGAAACCCAAAAGCAGCTGAAAATGAGAGAAGTGAAAATGTAATTGCAAGCCTGGTGTGCACTGTTTATTTTTTGTCTTGACTTGTATACCTGATATTGTTTATACCTAATTCCAAGGACACTTATTAGAGACAGGACGCTATTGTGTTCCTCTAAAAACAGGATGTAAATGTTGAGGGAAATGATGAACAATGGTGTCTTTTTTCTTTCCCCAAGGACTGTCAGAGGCATTTTCAGAGCACTTATGGCATGCTATTCTGTGTTACTCTCTGTTTTTCTACAATTGTGTTCTTTTTCAATAGAAATGCATAAGCGTGTGTACTATTATAATGTTGAACATGTAAAGAAAATTCTATCTCTGTCATTTTATTGTTATAATTCAAAAACATTCTCCGGTGTATTTTGGTGTAATTAAGATGCATATAAAACACTTCAGAATATCTCCATGTGTGTTTGGGAAAACATTTGCTTGGAATGCCCAAAGTGCTATTAACAGAATTTAAACTAATTGTGTCTGCATTATTATTCCTATCACAGCAATCAATGGAATTTAAACGCAGGACACAGGTTTTAATTAACCTATGCAAATGAATTGTATGCACACAATATAGAATAGTTTAAATGACTTAGCATGTTCCTCTTGATAAGGATTAGCATTTTTATAAAGAAAAAACTGTGATCTCATTCTTGTAACCCTCAGTCTGTCTGCACCAATCTGTTGAGAGAACATTGACATTGACATTGTAAGATGTTCTGTGCTTTGTAGCCAGAGCCGAAAGTGTTTACCATTCAGCACAGTTTAATTGGAACGGCCTTGTCAGGCAACAGAGAAAGAGAGACAATAACAAAAAAGCAAGAAAACAGTTTTCACGTGTGAAAGTACGTTTATGGTCTGTGCTCCTCTGTGCTATTTTAGTGTTCTGACTGATGATTTGCCAAACTTTTCAGGGTACAATAAAAATTGATTGTACATTTTGATACTGAAAAGATTTGGAAAATAGTAGTGATTTTGACATGATCATATCGACCGATAACATTGCCCACCCAGCTAACGTGGAACGTTCTTAGAACTTTGGTTAACATGTTTCTCTCAAGTTCTGAATAAATGTTCTTCTGTTACTGGAATGTTCGTTCAGAGATATCAAAGCATTAGCACAAAAACATTTACATGGTTCATGTGCATGTTTTATGTCTAAAATATTTTAGTTGGACATTCATCTAACGTTTGTTAACATATTGATAGCTGTTTCAGAATGTTCAGAGAACTTTCAGAAGTAACATTCCCATAATGTTTGGAAAATTATATAATGAAATAGTCTCTTAAAGGAGAAGTTCACTTCCAGAAAAAAATTTACAGATAGTGTACTCACCCCCTTGTCATCCAAGATGTTCATGTCTTTCTTTCTTCAGTCGTAAAGAAATTATGTTTTTTTTTTTTGAAGAAAACATTTCAGGATTTTTCTCCATATAATGGACTGATATGGTGCCCTGAGTTTGAACTTCCAAAATGTGGTTTAAATGCGACTTCAAACGATCCCAAATGTGGTTGTAAACGATCCCAGCCGAGGAAGGACAGTCTTATCTAGCGAAACGATCGGTTATTTTCATTAAAAAATTACAATTTAAATACTTTTTAATCTCAAACGCTTGTCTTGTCTTGCTCTGCCAGAACTCTTGTGTATTCTGGCTCAAGACAGTTAGCATATGTCAAAAAAGTCCAATTGTATTTTTTCCCTCAACAAAAATCATTTCAAAATCATCCTACATTGCTGCAGAAGCACCGACCCAGTCTTTGCAAAGTGAACATGCAAAGAAGATCAAACACCCTTAACAAAAAGGTAAAACAGCGATATAGGATGATTTTGAAGTTGAGGGAGAACATGAGATGGGACTTTTTCGACATACCCTAACTGTCATGAGTCCAGGCAGAGTAAGACAAGACGAGCGTTTGACATTAAAAAGTATATAAATTGTATTATTTTTATGAAAATAACTGATTGTTTTGCTAGATAAGATCCTTCTTCCTCGGCTGGGATCATTTACAACCGCATTTGGGATCGTTTGAAGCCACATTTAAACTGCATTTTGGAAGTTCAGACTCGGGGTACCATAGAAGTCCACTATATGGAGAAAAATGCTGAAATGTTTTTCTCAAAAAACAATTTCTTTACGACTGAACAAAGAAAGACATGAACATCTTGGATGACAAGGGGGTGAGTACATTATCTGTAAATCTTAGTTCTGGAAGTGGACTTCTCTTTTAATGAATGCATCAAATAAATAAATAAATAGTTTTTTCTTTTAAATGTAAAAAAAATCTAAAATGTGTTAAAGGGGACATATAATGAAAATCTGACCTTTTCTGTGTTTTAAGTGCTATTATCAGATTCCTGGTGCATATACAAACCCAGAAAACATGAAAAAGAGCAACCCAGTAACTTTGTTTTGGTAAGCCTTTCTCTGCAAGCACAGGGCTCGACAATAAGGAGTGCCCGATGGCCCGGGGCCAGCGCGAAAGACGTTCGGGACAGTTAAATTTGTCACTGGCCCCATCGGGCCACTGCTGTGTCGTCATCATTTGCATGTGTTTTTAAGCCTTGTTCATATAAAATTCAAGTGTTCACAGACAGACGCGTTTCTGATGAACAGATAAAATAGCCGTCTTGGCGAGTAACTTTGTAGCTTTAACAATGATTAATCTGTATTTCATTTATACAGTGGAGTACAGATGCAACCGATCGATTGGACATATTTCAACCAATCTCTGTTCCGGGCTTGCACACGAACTGCATACAATCACTCTTTCAAAATATCATGTGTGTGGAAATATTACGAACTCTTTAAAAGTCCATTAGCACTGGCCAGAGACGCTGAAGACAAACGCAAACAGGAAAAAATACTGTAGCAGGCAGAGCAAGATCACCGTTCATAGTGCGCAAAATATTGGAAATATTATCCTAAATATTGAAACGGGGTTTGTATGAATGTATCTCTGGGGGAAACTGACTGTTTTAAGAAATGTTTACTTGGCATTTCTTTTTATTTGCCTCTATATAATGCATTTAAACTACCATTCATAAGCATGGTGCTGCCTTGGTAACCAAGGAAACGCTGTATCATTATTCCATAAACGCCACGTGCTGGCAGAGACTGAATCTGCATTCATTCAGTCCGTCTGCTGTTTTTCCCTAAAGCATATTTTCATTTGTAATAAAATAATAATAATAAAATAATTTTTTAACAAATAAAATAAATAATTTTTGAACTTTATATTTATTAGGCTAGTAGGATTTGCTGTGATATCGAAATTGGAATCGCGAATTGTACAATCTAATTGGTATGTAAAATTTTGATGTCATATAAGCGTATTTATTAAAATAAAAGATAACATGGGTCAAAAAGAATGATAACAGCAACCATTTTTTTTTTTGTGGCAGGGCCAGTGAAAATTTTGACCAGGCAAGCAAAAAATTGAACCACTGGCCCGACCAGGTCAGTAGAAAAAATCCTTAGCATTGAGCCCTGAAGCATGTGAGAAAATAAGACGCTCAGATTTCATTCCTTGAGGAAGTGGATCTTATTACAATATTAGTGCACCTCATTCTGCATGTTTCCACCCACAGCGCCACCATTCTGTTTTTACAAGCGACAACAGTTCTAATGCCATGGCAAAAGTTTGAGCAAAGCATGTTAACTGTTCTGTCGTTGGCTGCATAGACGAGCACGGAACACTATTTAGAGTCCCAACCTCAGAGGAGATACTGTATATTACGCTGCTGCCACACAGATCTAATATAAGGATGGCATTTCTTTCCCGGCTGTTTTTCTCCACAGACATAACTCATGTGTTTTTACCATAATCTTGTGTGTATTTGACAGTAAGACATGAAAGAGTCTAATACTCACATGCCATCTTCAGCTATTTTGAGCTGAAACTTCACAGACACATTCAGGAGACACCTGAGACTTATATTACATGTTGTAAAAGGGGGAATAATAGGTTCCTTTAAGGTAAAATGATTTATATTCAGATTTATACTTACTGTGCACATACAAAGTAGTGTTGGTTGTTTGCTGATACTGTTTATAATTTGTCAAATAATAGCATTCTAAATATAGTAATGTAGCAGGCACCGTACATAAGAAAATTGCTTTTGTTGTGTATGCAATTCTTAAAATCATCTATTTTAAATTGATTTGTATCTGTAATTGGCTGCAATGTATTTTCTCATTTGTTTGTGCTGTGCGCAGGTCTTTAGGAGACCTTTGGGGACTCCAGTGCTTGTGAAGCTGCTGGTAAATGTGGTGGCTAATCCCAAAGCATCCAAACAATTAGCTGAGTCTAGGTAAACATGGTTATTAATACAGGCAGCTGTCAGCCTTCTCTGCCTCTGTTTAGGGATTTGATCTAAATCCTGTCTCTGTACCACCATATTTTTCTCTCAGGACTGGAAAACGAAGATAATCACTTGTGATAATTTAAGTATTTATCTGTACAAACGCACAGTAGCTGTTTATTCTCGTGCTATCAAACACATTTGTGTACAAAAGATTTGCACAACAATATTTGCGTCCTTAACTTTGTGCTCATTCGTATTATCAGTGACTACTTGGTGAGCTTGTGGTCAGTTGGGAATACTTTATGTGATAAATCAAAAATGCTCTCCAGCCAGTTTGCCATTATTTGGCAGTATTTTGAGGCTCCCATTTGCCTTTTTCTAATAAAGGCTCTACATTCCCCACTGTGAATAAACATCGCCCTGGCGTTTCAGAGGATATGGGTTCAAAATGAAAGACAAACAGCTGGACAGCAGAACAGTCATTTACACCGTCACTCCTGCATAGACATCATTATAGGTTGCAACATGTCAGCATGCGGTCCATCCTGATTCCATCTCTCACCACAGAGACACAATGAGCGACAAAGCCGAGGGACCAATGACCAGGTTTCAGGATCATTGGACGAGGCATTGGATGTGGCCTTGGATCAAAATACTGGTTTTGATTTAGCAGCCAAAAATCTTTCCTGCGGATTGCAAGGCCTGAAGCCGGATGGTTATAATAATAATTGCGAGCCTTTACGAGACCCACTCCTTAGATACTTCCCTTTGTGCCCAAACAACAATCCTTCCCAAAAGAGAGACACAGATTATTCCTTAGCAACAGTCTGCTTTATTGCACTTCCTGATGGAAATCATTTTGACAATCTGTTGTTTGAGGGAATGGTGACACAAACGCATTTCCAATTCTTGGCTCTGGGATTTCTATTAAGATGAGTACAAGAGTTTTCATGAAAAGCACAAGTCAAGTGTAAGATTATGTCGAGATTGCTTTGTTTTGTTCAGGGGGTGTGAAAGAGAGGAAGCTAAGTTTTATGTGTAAGCTGTCCGGCTTGATCCCTGTGGGCAAATCTTTGGCTTCCACTTTCAATTCCTATTCCTATTCAACAAATTCCTGCTATTCACAAGATTCACTTTCACAAGAAATTGCATCAGAAAGGCCTGAAGTATCCATAGATCAATCAAATTGCTACATTGTACACTGGACTAGTTCAGAGCAAGCTTTTGATATGGGTTTCATTTTCAAAACCCACCATGGCTTAAATAGGCATACAATAAAACATTGCATAAAGAAAAAGAGCAAATGAATATAGTGAAAGTTACGGTCTAGGGCTGTCACGATATCTGATTTTTCACTACACAATAGGGCTGTCGCTAACGATCATTTTGGTAATCGAGTAATCTCTCGATTATTCTGACGATTAACCGAGTAATCAGATAATTATAATTAATTTTTCTGTAGTAATAAAAATAGACCTAAGTAGCCTTTAAAATGACTTAAAATACATATAATAGCAATGAGGCAATAATAATTAGTTCAAATAAAGTATCAAAAGCAAGTAATCATATGGTTTTATTGATCAAAGCGGTTAAAATACATAATGTTTTACAAACAATAGAGCTAATGTGCGTTACGTAATATAACAAATGCCTGCAGAGGGCGCCAACAGCTGATAATTGCTTTTACACTTTACTGCACGATCTAATTCGTGTAATATTGACTCAACAACATTTAATTCAAATGTCCACTTAATCTTTAATATTTGGCAATTTCTTTATGATAGAAATGCTACAGCCACTATAATTTCTTGAAAATATGTGGACATCAAAACGTGTAAACTCAGAGTGAGGGTTTAAACTTTTATTTTGAAATCACAATGAACACAGTATATTGAGAAAGATAATGATGTATTCTCCTGTGTTTGCATAGGTTTATAAATGATTTACCTTCCAAATCTGATGAGATAGCGCATGTTGCATTCCCAGCTGAACGTTATAATAAACCCAAACTCACAACAGCATGCAGAGATAAATATGTGGAATGCGTCACTTCCGGTATTTTGCCAATTACTCGACACGGGCAAAATGCAATTGAGGATTTTCTTTTAATCGAATATTCAAATAGAATTGAGAAATCATTGCAGCCCTTCTGTATGATTATTGTGGTATCAAACAATTATGATAACGATATATTGTGATATCTATAGAAATCTTGAAAAATTAAAAAAAAAAAAAAGAAAAATAGTAAATAAAAAAAAATAAATGCTATCAGTCAAATTATTTATTTATTTATTTTTTTTTGACCAATGAATCACACCATTGCATGCAAAAGGAACAATTATACTAAACAGAAGAGACTAAACTGCTAACCGTTTTTAATTTAGCTCAGTGTCAAAGTAATACAATTTAAGATAATAAGTACATACTCTTACTCCAAACTTGCGTTATAGTGTCGTTCCAGTGTTGCTCCAGTGTTTGAAATAACTTCCTTCTATGAACTGGTTCTTCTTTTATAGTATTCTATATAGTGATAAAGTCCATGTCGATTAGCATTGCAATATAAATATACATTTTCCATTTAAAAATGCCTGAAATGGCTTGAAGAGCACAGATAAACCCAATACTGTTGTAATTGTGTGCTGATTCTTATCATGTTGCGTCATACACATTTTTTTTTCTGTATTTTATTCAGCGACAGTGACAGCTGGATGATTTTATCCATATAAGGGATTTCCTGTAGCAATGACCGCCTTTGAAGCACTTCTTCATGAAGCTTCGAAACCTTTGCGAATCATTTGTTTTAAAACAGTGGTTCGGAGTGCATATCAAAATGCTAAAGCCATGTGATTTCAGTAAACGAGGCTTCGTTACGTCATAAGTGTTTCGAAATGTCAGTGGTTTGCCATTGGGGGGCGATCTCTATGAACCCGTGAATCCTGCGAGTTAATGAGACTCATTGAGAACCATTGAACCAGTGGTTTTTACTTAATCTCGAATCAGTTTTATCAATTTGTAGACATTTTTAATGAGACGTTTGTTTAATTAAAAGGATGAGTAGTAATTAACTGGCCTGTTTAGACAAGCTCTCCATAAAACAAACAAACAAAAGCCTCACAAATTAGTAAAAAATATTTAAAAAAATATATATTATACAGACACTTAATACTTAATGGTATTTTATTATTTCAATTGATTTTAATATTTACATTGGGTTTATAAAAGCATGTTTTGGAATGAGTTTTTGTTGCATTTACAAAGTTTTTGACCAGAAGGTGTTACCAGTGTGTGGTGTTTTGAGCACTTTGAAAACGGTGAATCTTTTCACGAAGCAATTGGTTCAATTGATTCAAACTTTGGAAAGGTTTTGTTTCTCCTATCACTGATTTCCTGTGAAGTCATTTGTTCTATTACTCCTATGAGCCTCACTTGTGAACTGCGTGAGGGCGCCATCCGGTGTTGAGTATGAATGAAATGAATCACATGTGAGAGTTTAACGTAGGGCTGGGCGATATGGCTGAAAACTGTATCACGATATCAGTGTTTTATATCGGTCGATATCGATAATTATTGATATTTTTTATGACCCAAATAAGGACCAGGAGAAAAATATATTACATTTAAACATTTTTATTTTAAATTATTTTAAACCTTCCTCTGATTATAATCCCCTCAGTTGTTAAGACAGAAATGTCAACAACCATGGAAAACTCAAATAATTAAAATGTAAACATAAGTCTAAAGTCACAATGAACGCTTAACAATTATCTCTTAACATTTAAGGCGCAAAATGAAAGAAAATGTAAGAAATGCTTAATAAAGTGTAATAAAATAGTGCAAAGTGTTAAATCTAAACAGAGAAATATGCCACTGCCTCCGTTATATCTTTGTACCGTTTAGATTCTTTGTCATAAGGCACTGATGCAGAGTACCTCTCCATGGTGGTCTGCTGCTTGTGCGGTGTTGCAGCTACAGATGTTGTTTGTTGAATACGGCTGTGCTCCAAAGGGTGAGCGCGGCTAAGGTGGTACATCAAGTTCGTGGTATTACCAGTCTTGGCGGGGATGATGGTCTTGCATAATTTGCAGGCGACATTGGTCTCACTACGGTCAGACTTATAATATCCAAAAAACTGCCATACTGGCGAGCTGACTTTTCCTCTTTTATTTACAATTTCCTCGCTCGCTGCGGCACTCATTTTCTGCTTATGAAGAGGAATCCAGCAGACCAGCACGAGACAACGATATGGCGCAACCAAACGTGATACTGTTACATGATTGGCTGTTAGCGTGTCACTCCCTACGTTGCTAGGTTACCGGAGAGCGAGTGCCTTTGTTACTGCAACCAAACTTGCTTCGCAACCTCTGTTTTCTTCCGACGAAGAATAAAAAATATCGAACGTTTTATCGAACACATTTTTTATTGATATCGATCACGTGTCTATCGCGATACATATCGTTATCGTTTTATCGCCCAGCCCTAGTTTAACGCTTCATAATGGTGGTGGTACTGGGTTATTATGTGTCATATTATCATATGTATACTATTAATTTTCAAAAATCACCAATACTGGTATATTGTGACACCCCTAATTAAAGGAGAAGTCCACTTCCAGAGCAAAAATTGACAGATAATGTACTCACCCCTTGTCTTCCAAGATGTTCATGTCTTTCTGTCTTCAGCCATGAAGAAATTATGTTTTTTGAGGGAAACATTTCAGCATTTTTCTTCATATAATGGACTGATATGGTGGCCCGATTCTGAACTTCCAAAATGCAGTTTAAATGCGGCTTCAAACGATCCCAAATGCGGTTGTAAACGATCCCAGCCTAGGAAGAAGGGTCTTATCTAGCGAAACGATTGGTTATTTTCATAAAAATAATAAATTTCTATACTTTTTGATGTCAAACGCTCGTCTTGTCTCACTCTGCCTGAGCTGTTTTTTTTCCAGTTCATGACAGTTAGGATATGTCGAAAAACTCATGTTCTCCCTCAACTTCAAAATCGTCTTATATCGCTGTTTTACCTTTTTTGTTAAGGGTGTTTGATCTTCTTTGCATGTTCACTTTGCAAAGACTGGGTCGGTACTTTTGCAGTGATGTAGGATGATTTTGAAATGATTTTTGAAGTTGAGGGAGAAAATACGATTGGAGTTTTTCGACATACCCTAACTGTCTTGAGCCAGAATACACAGAGTTCAGGGAGAGTAAGACAAAATGAGCGTTTGAGCTTAAATAGTATTTAAATTGTATTTTTCTAATGAAAATAACCAATCGTTTCGCTAGATAAGACCCTTCTTCCTAGGCTGGGATCGTTTACAACCACATTTGGGATCGTTTGAAGCCGCATTTAAACTGAAATGTTTAACTCAAAAAAACATAATTTCTTTACGACTGACGAAAAAAAGACATGAGCGTCTTGGATGACAAGGGGGTACATTATCTGTAAATTTTTGTTCTGGAAGTGGACTTCTCCTTTAACATGATAATGATATTTTGTTATTTAAATATCATGATTATCGTCAATACCGGTATAGCGCGACAACCCTATTACAGTTGAATGCTCATGCCAGAGAGTGGAATTTTGATTGGATTTTTTTCTGCAGTGAGCAGAATTTCAATGTAAATGAAAAATGTTTGTTTTTTGGAGTCTTAAAAACCTATTGGTACATCGAAATGAGCTCTATGCCTGTAATCACTTAGGACAGGGTTGAAAACAGCCATCTCAGAGTTGTTTAAGGATTAGAGGGGTTGATATGTGTTAAATCCACCCCTAGGCATGATTACTGAATGAGAGTCAGTACGTACTGCTGTAATCAGTATAATTGTGGCATTGGGGTAGAGCAAGGTGGTGGGGGGAGCTGGTTTCATGTATCATTTTTGCTCTTTTACAATCAGACATTTAATACCTCTGAGAGGTCTAATAGAAAGCAACAAAATATGTTCAAAAGAATAAAGGAGACTGGGAGTATTTGTCACACTGTGAATATTTTTCACAGCAGGTTTATTTTTGAAAGGGTAAGTGACATTGAACAATGCAAATATAAAAAAGATTCTCAAGTCTCATTCTGTGAACGTCCTTTTGCATACATTAATAATTTCCAAGCATTGCTTTCTGTGACAATTCCCTCTGCATAGTCATTGTAAAGTTAGCACACACTATCAACGGAACTTCATTGGCATGCAAAACGCACTACTGAGCAAACATTTACAATGTGTTCCTCTTGTGAACAAATGAGTGAGACTAATGATACGGAGCCCCTGCGTACCACTCTGGTCCTTTTAACACTGACCTAATTTTACTTTTCTCACAACTTAGCAGATGGAACAAGCTTTGGCTACAATTAATTAAGGATAATAAGGAGCATTAATTAGAACAGAAATGACAAGGAACTCATTAGTCTGATATGGATAACACAGAAAAGCAATGGAGAGAGAGAGAGAGGCAATTGAACTCCTGATGATAAACAGTGTTGAGCTATCAGAGGAAGGGGAAAACATTCTCATTCTAGCTAAATTGACTAAGCAGAAGAGCCGCTTTAGTTTTTCCAGCATTTTTCACATTTAATTTACAAGACTGCTGGTTTTACTATTGTTTGTCATTAGTTCAACAAATTAATATGAATATATGTTGTTAAAGTATTTATACAGTTCACTACTGATTTACGAATCATTGTCATTTAATCAAATGTCTTTCTATAAAAAAGTGAGCATTTTATAATGACAAGCTTGTATCTGATAGCATGTCAGGGATAAATGGGGTATTTCTGGGGATCCCGTCGTTATTGAACATTGATGGAGCAACAGATTTTATGTGAAAATACAGTGGTGCTTTAAAGTCTGTGAAACCTTAAAAAAAAAATTTATAAATATGGTCCAAAATATCATTTGATTTTCAAGTCCTGAAAGTTGACAAAGGAACCCTGTCAAACAAATGAGATAAAAAAACATATACTTTTCCATTAATTTATTGTAGAAAATGATCCAGTATTGGATATCTGTGAGTGGCAAAAGTATGTGAATCTCTAGGATCTGTTCAGAGGTGTTTTCAATCAATAGGATGACTGTCAGGTGTCAGTGTGTGCCCTGTTTTATTTTTAAAGATGAAAGTCTGATCATGTTTGTGGAAGTGAATCACGGCACGAACAAAGGAGATCTCTGGGGAAAAAGAGTTGTTGTTGCTCATCAGGCTGGAAAAGGATACAAAACCATCTCTGAAGAATTGGGACTCTGCAAATCCACAGTCGGACAGATTGTGTACAAATGGAGGAACATGAGTGGCTGATCAACAAAGAGGCCTAAAGGCTTTTCTCACATTGGCTAATGTTAATGTTCATGAGTCCACCGAAAAATCATGATGTGTATGTCAGAGAAGAAAGCCACTGCTCTCCAAAAAGAACATTGCTGCTAATCTGCAGTTTGCTAAAGATCACATGGACAAGCCAGACGACTATTGGGGAAATGTTTTGTGGATAGATGAGAACAAAATAAAACGTTTTGGTTTAAATCAGAAGCGTAATGTTTGTAGAAAAGAACACCCTGCATTCCAGCATAAGAACATTATCCCATCTGTGAAACATGGTGGTGGCACTATCATCGTTTAGGCCTGTTTTACCGTATCTGGGTCAGGACAACGTGCCATCATTGATGGAACAATGAATTCAGAATTACACCAGCAAATTCTAAAACAAAATGTCATGACATCTGTCCAAGAACTGAATCTCAGGGGAAAGTGGGTCATGCAGCAAGACGACGACCCCAAGAACACAAACCGTTCTACCGTTCTATGGTGAAAGCAGAGCAAAGTTAATGTTTTGGAATGGCAAAGTCAAAGTCCGGATCTTAATCCAGTTCAAATGTTGTGGAACGACCACAAGCAGTTCATATGAAGAAATCCACCAACATCACAGAGTTGAAATGGTTCTGTACTGAGGAGTGGGCTAAACTTCTTACAAGCCTTTGTGCAGGACTGATCAGGAGTGAAAAGAAATGTTTAGCCACTGACAGATATGTAACACTGGATCATTTTTCTCAATAAATAAATGACAAAGTATATATTTTTGTCTCATTTGTTTTTACTGGATTCTCTTTGTCAACTTTCAGGACTTCAGAAAGTAAAATCTGATGGTGTTTTATGTCATTAATGCAAAAATACAGAACATTCTAAGGGGTTCAACCCTTTTTTAAACACCACTGTAAATCTTGAAAGTGTTTTGTTTTGTTTAAAAAAATATACAAATTTATAATGTAATTAAATATGATGTTCACTATAAATATGGTAGTTATCTGTAAGTTCCACACCTAACGTACTAAATTATATTAACCACCTAAATCTAACCTTTTAACTCTAGTAAATGTAACAGTCAGCCTGCTATTTATTTTCATGTCAATTATTGTGCAGTTACATGGCTAAACACACTGTGGCTCAGCCTGCTGAGGCTTCCTGCAGAGGAACATTTTTTGTTCCCGAGTCCTCTTGGACATTACAGCTCAACAGCGGCCTCTGGCTGCACATATGAATGCAAAATATCACAAGAGAGTGATTGAGAACTGAATGCTCATCATGTGACTCAATCGTTTACATGATTGAACAGGTATGCGCTTGTTTGTTTTACTAAAACTACAATTATTGCACAGTACAACATGCAGTAAATAACAATAAAACATCGGTCTGGCGGCACGTAGCGTGTTCGCTAACAGCTATTTAAAGTGTGTTGTAATGTTCAGGAATCAGGATTTTGGTTGCAGTTTCACATGTCTTAGCTTAGTTTAGCATTAAAATCTGCATGGCAATGTTTGGGACGCTACTTTGAAACTGTACCTTATTCGTAGACCCCGTTGCAATTGATCTGCACTTTGGGAAACATTATTCTATGTAATGATCTGTAGGGACAGATGAATACAGCATTACACTCACAGGGCTAAATCACTCCATGAATTGCATCCTAATTCAGTCTATCACAATTGTTTATGTTCGTGCAGTGCTCCTGTTCTTATTTTGGCGAGTGTCACGTTGATTTGCTGCCAAAATGGGGTGTTGCAGTACATGACAAGGAATTGGAGAGAAATGTCAGAGGCAGTCGTTAAATCTTTCACCTCTGCTCCATTCTTAATCGTTGAGTGTGACAGACCTCGTCAGAGGAGGGTGAGATTTCAGCAACAGCAGTCAGTAGGTGTTGAGCTGGCTAGTGTGACACCAGCTTAAATCTAAATTGATGATACTACAATTAATGCTCATTCAAATAGGGGTGCAGGCAGCAAGTTCTATTATGTTTTTATACAGACAAGCAATGAAATTACCAAAAAAAAAAAAAACTGTGCATGCATGGTCAGAATTTGTATAGAAGTAAATATGGATTAGTTATTAATTAAGTTCACGGACATCTATTTGCTATCTGGTCTCATGAGAAAACTGTGACTATGCATGTTTTTGGAGAAGGTGCAATTATTGGTGCAGGTACAAAATGCAGGACTTTGCAGAGAATGACTGGGGCTTAAATCAAGTTTAAAGGGGAAGTCCACTTCCAGAACAACAATTTACAAATAATATGCTCACCCCCTTGTCATCCAAGATGTTCATGTCTTTCTTTCTTCAGTCGTAAAGAAATCGTCTTCAGTGTAAACGATCCCAGTCGAGAAAGAAGGGTCTTATCTAGCGTACCAATCAGTTATTTTAATAAAAATAATACAGTTTATATACTTTTTAATGCCAAGCGTTCGTCTTGTCTTACTCTGTCTGGACTGTTTTTGTTCCGGTTCATGACAGTTGGGGTATGTAGAAAAACTCCCATCTCATGTTCTCCCTCAACTTCAAAATCGCCCTATATCGCTGTTTTACCTTTTTTGTTAAGGGTGTTTGATCTTCTTTTCATGTTCACTTTGCGAAGACTGGGTCAGAATTTCTGCAGCGATGTATGATGATTTTAAAATGATTTTTGAAGTTGAGGGAGAAAATACGATTTCTTGACATACCCTAACTGGTCTTGAACCAGAATACACAGAGTTCAGGGAGAGAAAGGCAAGACGAGCGTTTGAGATTAAAAAGTATTTAAATTGTATTTTTTTGATGAAAATAACCGATCGTTTTGCTAGATAAGACCCTTCTTCCTCGGCTGGGATCATTTACAACCACATTTGGGATCGTTTGAAGCTGCATTTAAACTGCCTTTTGGAAGTTCAAAATCGGGGCACCATAACAGTCCATTATATGAAGAAAAATGCAGAAATGTTTTCCTCAAAAAGCACAATTTCTTTACGACTGAAGAAAGAAAGACATGAACATCTTGGATGACAAGGGGGTGAGTACATTATATGTGAATCTTCGTTTTGGAAGTGGACTTCTCCTTTAAAGAAATCTATATTAAAAAAGGAAGATTTTTGCTTAATGACGCAAAGGTATAGTTATGGCTTCACAATTTTCAGATTTGCTTGGGATGTATGGAAACAAGCAGACTGAGGATTTCTTTTTCTTCATGTGAGCTATCCCAGTACAAATATGTTGTTGTATTAGAAGGCTTTTCTGTAGCTCTACCAGTGGTAAATGCTACTAGCAATATCAAGGTCATTCAGTCCGGAACACACAAACAGATAGAATGTGCCCTGAATGCTCTGTAAGTAGCTTAAATGCGTCACGGAATGCCGGAGTCTCTTCTGAGGTTCAATTTTGGGTCTAAAATTACATTTAAAATACATGTATTGCTAGGTTTATAGTTAATGCTTAGGAAAATATGTATTCTTGTTGGTTGTGTTCATACATACATTTTTTTTTGAGGAACAAATTTTCTTTGAGGGTCAAATGTCTGTGGGCACTGCAAACACCCCCATATGCGCTTGTTGAACATTTATGTTAAATCTGTGGACATTAAGGATACACTGTAAAAAACAACTTACTTATTTCAACTTAAAATAATTTGCAACCTGGCTGCCTTAAAATTTAAGTTCAGTCAACTCAAAAAAAGTTTATTCAACTTGAAATGTTAAATTATACTAAGTGACAACTTAGATATTCGAGTTGAATCAACAACATTTTAAGACAGCTGGGTTACTTACCCATCTGTTAAGGTTAACAAACACAAATATCTAAGTTGTTACTTAATACAACTTAACATTTCAAGTTGACTAAACTTATTTTAGTTGACTGAACTTAAAATGTTAAGCCAGCAGGGTAACAAATTATTTTAAGCTGACTCAACAAATTGTGTTTTTTTTTTTACAGTGTAGGGAGATGCTGCTAGTAGAGCTTTCATCTCTCTGGGAAGACTTTTTGCAGGATGTTGGAACTTGGCTACAGGGATTCACACCAAGGACGATACCTATAACAATATCTATAAAGTTGTAAAAATGTTGTAATTCTATGAGAATAGTGAAGTCCACAGCTGTAACAGTAACGGCACAGGGCATCTATATTGTTGGAATCACTTTCAGATAATTTTTTTTTATTTGGTTATTCATTCATTTATTTTTTTGTGCAGATTCCCCAGAAATTTGAGCAGAAATTTGTCATCCGGTAAATTTTGGATTATCGTCTCTATCGCAGGTTATGCTTGTGCCATTGTAGTGCTGCACCATTACAAAAGTTTAGCATTTACATTCATTTTTCAAAAGCAGTAAGCAGCGAAAAGGACTCATACGTGAGTATTGAACTAAGTTGTTTTTGTTGGCTTTTTGCTCTTAAATGGTCAAATGCATACATTTGTCAAAATGCCCTTCTTTGAAAATATTTACATGAACTCATTCTGTTATGTCTTAAGTGAATGTAGATAGTTGGCATAAAATCGGATGTGTGTTAGTATATTGGATCCATTCATTAGGTCTTGAAGTGGCAGCAGCCTAATATACCTGATGCTGTCTGTGTTATTAATGTGAATCTTACAACATAAGATGAAGAGAAAATCACACACTGCTCTTGACTGAACCACTTGTGTAACTTTAATAAGAGTAAATGAATATTTAATTTGTACACTGAAGTCTAAGGGTTTTTATGTTTCATGACTATACAGTTTTTATATTTATATTTATTTGTCCTATTGCTTAAAATTATAATAATTTTTTTGTTCTTATTTTGTCACTAACTGTCTACTTGTCTTCAATAAGCTTGAGACTTAAATTTGACTTTTTGAATTTGGTTGGGCTAGTTTGAGGTTTTTGATATGAATTAATATTAAAATCTGTGATAAATTTCTATGGTATCAAAAATATACATATTTAATATTTTAATATTATGAAAAATAGATTTGGTCATCCCTAATTCCACTATATCCCTATATAGATGGAATGACAAACTTGAATATAGGAATTTCTAATTTATGGTTATATTGAGTATGGAATACTTACAGTGCCTTGCTAAAGTATTCATACCCCTTCAAGTTTTAAGTTGCAGTCTTATGTTAAACTGCTTTAAATTACTTTTTTCCACATCAGTCCATCTCCATACATCATAATGACAAAGCACAAAACGTTTATAATAACTTTGCAAATTAATTAGAAATAAAAAAACACAAAAAACGAATGATTCCATTGCATACGTATTCATATCCTTCTTCATACCCTTTCTGGGACACTTGAAATTTAGCTCAGGAGCATTCATATCGCTTGTAGATGTTACTACACTTCGAATACAGTTAAACTGTGGCAAATTCATTTGAATGAGTATGATTTGGAAAGGCACACACATCTCAGAAAAGGTCTAACAGCTGAAAATGCATATCAGAGCAAAAACCAGGTCAAAATAACTGCCTGTAGAGCTCAGAAACAGGCTTGTGTCAAGGCACGGATCTGTGGAAGAGTTCAGAATAAATTCTGCTGCATTGAAGGTTCACAGAAGCATGTAGCCTCCATTATCCATAATGGAAGACTCACGGAACAACTAGGACTCTTTCTAGAGCTGGCCTCCCGGCCAAACTGAGGAACTGATGGAGAAGGGGCTTGGTTATACTGGTCACCAAGAAGCTGATGGTCACTCTAGTTGAGCTCATTGATCACAGCACTCCACCATTCCAGTCTTTATGGCGGTGTGGCCAAACCCAGTCCTCTCCTCAGTGAAGACCCATGAAAACCCACTTGGAATTTGTAATAAAAACACCTAAAGGACCCTCACACTGTGAGAAACAAGATTCTCTGGTCTGATGAACATCAATTCCAAGCATCATGTTTGGAGGAAACCAGGCACTGCTCAACACCTGCAGAGTACCATCCCAAAAATAAAGTGTCCTGGTAGCAGCCTCATGCTGTGGGGCTGTTTTTCAGCAGCAGGGACTGAGGGACTCGTCAGAGTAGAAAGAAAGCTCAATGCACCAAAATATTGAGATGGCCTTAATGAAAACCCAGACCAGAACTTCAGACTGGGCAGAAGGTTCACCTTCCAACAGGACAATGACCCTAAGCACACAGCAAGAGTTGCTTATAGACATCTCTGTGAATGGCCTAGCCACAGCCTGGGCTTGAACCAAATCAAATATTTCTGGAGAAACCTGAAAGAGTCTGTCAGCCCCCTCAGCTGACAGAGCTAGACAGGTGAAGAGGTGAGGCCAAGAATGGCAGATAATTGCCAAATGCAGATGTGCAAAGCTTGTCGCATCATACCCAAAAAAACTTGAGGCTGTAAATGTGCTTCAACTAAGTACTGAGTTAAGGGTATGAATACTTATGCAATGTACTTATTTCAGTGTTTTATTTTTAGTAAATATGCAAAGTTGTCACAAATCTATTTTTTGCTTTGTCCTTATGGTGCATGGAGTTTAAATTGATGTGTAAATTGAAAAAGTAATTTAAAGCAGTTTAACACAGCTGCAACATATGTGAATAAAATGAAGGGGTATGAATACTTTTGCAAGGCACTGTATAAACAAAGAAATGAACCATCGTTGAGTTGTGTATGCTAGGCAGTGTGTTCTGTGATATGTTCTCAACTCTGCTAATGTCGACGCAGTTTTTATTTCTTACTTTTTAATGTCTCAAGCTGTTTCTCTTAGTTCAAGAATTGGATATCTTTTTAATCTACTTAGTTGTTGGCAGGCAAGAGAAATAGAATCCATCCTTTCATCAGCTCGCTCATTCATGTTTTTTTTGTGCTGATTTGCGGCTGATTTTTGTTCGACGTCTGCACAACATCTGTTTCTGCAAGCATTTATTTCTGCAGCGATTTCAGCTGACAGCGCAGACTAAATGCCAAACATGTCTTTTCATTACCTGCTACCCTCTCTATTTCCCTCATGCTCTGAAGGACCACGATTGTGTTCTGACCGTAAGTTAAATATGGAGAGCATTGATTGTTTTGGATGGTGAAACATCCGAATTAGATTATTGACTTCAGTAGAGGGGGGAAAAAGTACTTTACTGCTGTTCCTGGCAAATACAAGTGAATCAGACTCTGAGCCAAAAGCGACTGTACATGATTTTTTTTTTTTTTTGCTAGCTGTGTCACTTACTAAAATCAGACTGTACCCAAGCCCAAAGGGAAAGGCAGAAAAATGAATAAGAAGCATCTAGACTGTAGACTGCAGTGTGATTTATTTATTTATTTTATTTTATTTTTTTGATGTATTTGATATATTCTATTACTGCAGCTAAATTATTGATTAAATGTAATCATGTTGTTGTGATTACAGTGACAAGGATTTGATTAAAATCAATCAAGCAAGATGTCATTCTTAAAAATATGCCATCTTCATAACTGTACATCTGTTCCATTAAGGCAAGAATGATTGAACAGAGATCAATTGCTTTATGTACACATTAGAAGGAGAATTATTAACACTAGGCTGTAAATGTACAAATCTGAAGACAGTCTATTGAATTCCATTGAAATGTGTGGAAAAAAACAAACCCAAGAGACAATTTTCTTCTGAGGAAATAGGTCACAGATTCAATTACAGTCACTGAAGCGTGCACCCAATCTATCATGCCAAATTAAGTGCATTTTAGCAACCTACTTTTCTCTCTGAATTTTATAGACACATTCACTCTAGTGAAGATTCTGCAAAAAAAATAAATTACTGCCTTTGTTCCCCCTTTAATATATGGCTGTTTTAAATGTTATGCACACTGGAGAAATATTTTTCTTCTTCTTCAGAAAAAAAAAAAAGAGCTGTTAAATCTGGCTTCAGGCTTTATCTGTTTTGGAAGCAAAAACACTCTCACCTTTTCTTGATTCTCATTATACGTTTCAAAATTGCTTCTACACTGATGCAATTCAACTGTATCACCTCAACAACTGCTGAGCGCTGGGGTGAGAGAGGTTGAATAAAATTGAAAGCAATGCTGAGAGCTAACTTTATGGTAAACTGACTTGAATTTACAATGAACGCATGTAGGAGTAATAGTAACGAGAATGAATGAATTAAAATTGCCATATTTCATTTAAAGGGTTTGCGGTCAACACAACTAAAGGACAGCCAGAGGGGGAATCGTGGGCTTCGCTGGACGACTCCAGTTATGAATTCCTCCCCATTGGTTGCCTGTCATTAACTGTGTTGCTGTAGATGCTTGAAGAGTTTTGTCATAGAGCTCGTACACTGTTGGATCTCTGGTGCTGCTACATTACCTCAGGGCTCATAAGAGGCCAATTCTCATATTGATGGCTGATAGTACAACAGACTCCATTTTCCTTGCTGTTTGAGTGGGGGAAAATTCATCCAGACATCAACTTGTCATCTTATCTCATCCTGTTACCTTTTTCATTTCCCTGTGCAGTTTCTCATAGAGGTGGTTGCCATGGACATTACTAACACTGACCATCTCAAGAGTGTGCCTTGTCTTAACACTTTGACACCCTTTACCCTTGCAAGTTCGTTTTTTATTAAACCTGACTGCACACCAGAGTGAACTGGTGAGTAGAAACTACTTTTAGCATTAAATTTAACTCTTATTATCCAAGGTTGTGTTTGATCTCAGGCTTCATATTCAGCAGTCGAGAAAGCTCCATAAAGAGTCTTCAATAATTCATGACACCAGATTTAGATTTGTGAGCGTCGCTGTTCGAAAACTGCAAAATTCCACACTACATTACTTTGTGGAATTGGCATGGGTCTGCGATTTAAGCTTTGTGCTACACTTCAGCAAGTTTGACTTTATTTCCTTTTTTCTTGAAGTAACATGGTTTATGCTGGCATATGTATTTGTGTTGACTTAGCTTTAATGAAAATGCAATCATTTTGACATATTTAATGCATGCATAATGACGTCCTGTCTCTTTGAACCTTTAAAAACGATATCTAAGGAATACTTGAATGCACGATCCATTTGCATACACCCATATTCCATATCATGCAATGCACAGATTGTTATTCTTGAATGTTAACCACAGATCACATGAAATATGTCCTGTCCTCTTGTTCTGTCCTCTGCTGGTGTACATTAAGGACTGTTGGCTTGTCCCAGTTCCATTTTAATGGGACAGACATGAGTGACGAATGGAGAACAGCCGTCTGAGTGCTCTAAACACTAATGCAATGCAAATGGAGCAACATAATGTGCTGTGAGTAGCATCTTTTTACATTTGCATCATGTTTATTGTATTCACATGCAAATGTTAAACCTGGGTAATAGATTTTACTCAGTTCAGTTGTTGTAATTTGTCTCACCTAAACATGAAAGGTGCTGATAAATTGTTGCTTATTCTGGTTTGTCTGTTTTAGTATGCCTGTCAGTTGGTCTACATTATGTTGGAAGCGAATAATCAAAAACGAAATGGACAACAGAGGTATTTTTGGAATGCTGGTTTGTTGTATATTATAAGCGATCGTGTATTGCCTTCTTTTATGTGATAGATAAACATATATTTAAGACACCAGCAAAATGAAAAGCAGGTCCTGCTAGACTGAATTAAAGCAAGTAATAACCAAAGGACTCTATAATATCTTCAGAAAGGTCTGCATTCCCCTTAATCTCAATGGTAGCTGCTCAGCTGGTGCAGGACCCCTCAGAAGCCATCTCTGCCATCTTAGTTGGTTTTGTGGCTAATTTTAGACACAATTTTTGGACTCTTTTGATAGTACCACAGATTATGCCCTTGTGGTGACTATTCTGAGCTGTGACATCAAAGGCAGCACAGAGAAAAATAGTCCATTTTACAGCTCAACAAAAAATTAACTGGTCCTGTCGAAACAATACTTTTTAATGGCTGTCAATAGAGAAAGATGTTGTCTGCTCCAAGAATACTGTAATTATGGTATCTGCCAGCAGGGATAACTGGCCCATGCTAATGAGCCAAATCTTGACCCCTTGGTAATGATAGCCATTGCTCTCTAGCACTGCTTCTGTTGGGTCTAGACCTGCTAAATGGCAGTGACATCTTACAGTAGAGTACATGAGATGGATCACGGAACAGTTATGTTCCTGACCTCTTAATCTCTAGGTCTCTGTGGGCGACTATGAGACTGATAAAGATAGAGATGGGAGGAAGACAAGTGCGGGAAGTATTTAGGACTCAGAATGGTACAAATGTCATTATCTTTTAGTTCTGTACGTGTTTTGCTTCAAATAAGTACACATTTGGTTAGGGCAATATGGCAAAAAATGAAATTTTTGATTAAAGAAACCAATACAAAGTTTAACTGGTTAGAAATGTAACTACATCATGATTAAAATAACATTCTTTTATTAAAACCGTCTAGTTCAATAAAGTTGTATTCCAAGTGCACCACGTATGAAGTGTACATGTAAAACAAGTTATGAAGGCAAATATTGGACAAGTCTGATCTTAAACATTTTCTATGTAGAATATTTTGAAATAAGAAAAAATGCTAAATATTTCTTAGCCAAAATGTACATGTTCAGTTTTAGAAGTCAACTCAAAAGTCATGGCAATTCAAATTTGAAACTACAAGGCGTGGGAATCTTTCGGTACCTCATGATTCAAATCGATTCTTGGGGTCACACTGCCTACTGGACATCAAACGCACCAGTATTTTAATACAAAAACACACCAATCTATAGTATGGGTAGTCCTGACTCAGTGTTTCGTATTAACTATTAACTTCCTAATAAATCAAAAATATTTTACACTTCCCATTATGCACTATGTACTACGAAACCCCTAAATACGAAATGGAAGGAAAAATATATATTTCAGTGCTTTCTCTCGCAATTATATGGTTGGGTAATTATACTGTATATAAATTGCGGGCATCAGGGAGCCGTTATTAATATGCGGAACACCGAAACAGCTTTTGAATGCACGCTTGCGTTTTACTTTCTCTTTTCAGATTTGTGATCACATGGAGCGGCGGTAGGCCTGCTTACCGCATATTTTACAAGATTGGATGTTTATCATTGGTGCTCAGTATCTGCAGATCATTCGTCATCGTCCTATCAGTCATCTCTCCTTACTCTGTTTATGTGGTAAGTGAAATATACTGTATATTATGTACTCTAATGTAACAGGCTACCGCTAGCGCATGTCCTTTTAGTGGCTCCGTAGAACACATTGTTTGTTTTCGTCCTTTCCATATACTTCTCATAATAACAAAAGATCGATAATGAATATATTATTTTTCCAAACACTTGCCCTAGCTGAAAATGGGGCATGTATTTGTTTTTCCTTCTCCATTGTTGATGCTGTTTTATTCTGACAACATCATGCTATTATTATTATTATATTAACTAGAAAATTGATTTATGAAATTTGTGAATTGATGCGAATTGCTAGAAGACTGAATTGCGATTCGTATGTGAATCGATTTTTCTCCCCATCCCTAAAAACTACTGAAAGTTTGAAGCAGTTTAAAAAGTTTAGATTAAATAGCATTGCTAGCATGTTGTTAGCATGTTTCTAGCAAGATTAGCATGTTGCTAACGTGTTGTTAACATGTTTTAGTATGATTAGCATGTTGTTACTTTGTTTTAGCATGATTACAATGTTGCTAGCATGTTTCTAGCTTGTTGTTTGCATGTTTGTAACATATTTAGCATGTTACAAGCATGTTTTAATGTGTTGTTAGCATGTTACTAACATGTTGCTAGCATGTTTATCATGTTGCTAACATGTGTCTAGTATGATTAGCGTATTAACACGCTCCTAGCATGTTTTAGCATGATTAGCATATTATTAGCATATTGTTAACATGTTTCTAGCATGAGTAACATGTTGTTAACATGTTGTTAGCATGATTAGCACATTGCTAACATGTTTTAGTACATGCTAGCATTTTAGCTTGCTGTCTAAAATAGTCATTATGCTTTGCTAGTGATTGCAAATCATATTTTTGAAACACTCTATGGCCTGGTTTTACAGACAGGGCTTAGACTAAGCCAGGATTAGTTCATAGTTCAATTAGGACATTTAAGTAATTTTTGATGAGCGTGCCTTAGAAAAAAAAAAAAACATTACTGGTGTCCATCTTAAGACAAAACAGAGGCATTTATCAATTTTGAGATCGATCAGTGCAAGTTTTTTTCTTTCAGATGAAACAGCTCAGACTTCCATTTTATTCTGGGACTATGCTTAAGCTTTGTCTGTGAAACCAGGGGTATAAGTCTTCAAAAAAATTTTGACCCCCATTAATGAAGGTTTATAGGTTTTTTGGTGGTTTTGATAGTCTGGTTTTTGAAAACTGTGAGCCAGGTCAGTTAGAAATGATATAGCAACTAACATCAGAACAGTCTGAAGGTCTGACCTGAGTTTGGTGGTTGTAGCTTTAAAGCTGGATGTACTGACTAAATTTTGGCTCAGAAGTAGTAGAAGAATAAGCTTAAATAGCAGATCAGTATGTTGGATTTTTCAAGCCAATCTAATGACTAAAATAAAACACAGTTAGTTGATGTCATGCGGTCGAATCATTTATTTCTTTTTATTCAAAACCGTGACCTCAGTCACAAAAAATTGTGTCAGATAATTACATTCAGATTAATTGATAAAATCAGAAAAACCACTAAGCCCTACATTAACTATTTGTATTTCCTTCTTCTCCTTGTCTAATGTGATATTCCCTTGTGATATTATAACAATACATGAAAACATCTAACATTACAGGAAATCATCTTAAATGTAATGTAAATATGAATTTATGTATTACGAGACATGCAATGGCTGAACTTCTTATTAGCTTTACAATTATTTGGCTTTTCTTTACTGATGCGTTTTTGCAAATGAGAGGTATGAAGGTCATGCATATGGTGTGTGTTTGCATGCAGGGTCATTTCCCAGAAACGAATTAACCACACATCACTTTGGATTAGGTTAACATGACCATGCTCCATATCACGGCCTTTTGTGTACATGCGGGGGTGTATTTGTCCAAATCTTAAATCTTTTTATGTATTTTATGTGCATGTAAATGTGCCATCAGAGCCTTTATAATTGGGTTGTGTGCATGTATACCATCTCTGTAATGATTTGGTATCCCAGCAAATCACAGTCCTCATTAATTGACTCTTGAGAACATGGTTAACATGGTAATGCAGGTCATCAGGGGTCACATGGGTGACGGTGGTACATTTGACTCCAGCCTTTGAGCATCGTATTGGTTTTTGTGTGTCATACGGATATAATTATCCATATCAGAGCAGCCAACTCCGTAATGTGATCATTATACAGCTCAGCTCATTATCAAAGACTCACCATCTTTGCTTTTTATTGGGATAATGTTGGTAAGGCTGTAGGGGTCCATGTTAATTCTGTACCCCTACAGAATTAAAACACTGAATATTCGGTGACACGTAGAAGCTGGATACATTTGACACACCAAACACTTATGACCTCTCTTTTTCTCAAACACGCACCTCTTCACGGATTTAATGAACATTGCAAGGGTCATGTGCAGGTCACAATCAATTTACCAGACTACTGACAAAGATCTGCACACGTGCACACAAAAACACAGACTCATTGTGTACATAACCCCAGTCTTTCTTGCCTGCTGTTTAGTGTTGTAAATCTGTTTTCCAGTGTAAGTAGTTAAAGTGACTTTTGGCTGTACTGTGGCATCTCTGTGCTGTTTTAAGCTGTAGGTGGTTCTTGTGGAGCTGGTCATCACAGTGGGAGAGGCGCCCGCTCTCTTTTATCTGTTCTCACTGACTCAGAGACTACAGAAGACTGAACTTAAAAAAGAGACTTGGATCCAACATACACAGCCAATGAGAATCACTCTTACTGTGTTAGTGATGCAGCTATTTTTAAGTTTGTTTTTAGGTGAAATCAAAGGACAGCTGTTCTGTAAAAATATTGTCCCTATCTGGATTTCTTCTGTTTTATGTACAATGAAGATCAAAATTAAAGAACAGTCTATAATTTCCTAAATTTCAAGGTATCTGGTTTCTCCTATTTGAAGTAGAAAACCAGTCACAAGGGTCAATTTTTTGAAATTGAGATTTATACATCATCTGAAAGCTGAATAAATAAGCTTTCTATCGATGTATGTTAGGATATGACAGTATTTGACAGAGATACATTTACAGTAGGAAAAGTATAAAATATCTTCATGGAACATGATATTTACTTGTTATCCTAATAATTTTGGCATAAAAGAAAATTTGATCATTTTAACCCATAAAATGTATTTTTGGCTATTGATACAAATAAACCTGTGCTACTTATGACTGGTTTTGTGGTCCAGGATCACATTTTATAAATTAATTGTATTCTGAAGCACAGTATAAAAACCTTCAATTCTGTTCAAAATTAGAGAACACTTACAGATACATCCAAGTTATTGGTGTTAATATGGCACCTAGTGCTAATTTCTTGAATTTTATGACAAACCATATTTAACTGGCAGCATTCCTCCAATTTTCACTTAGATTGCAAGATGGCAGGCTGCTCTAAGGTGACTGAAACAGGAGGTTGTCCAGATGAAGGCCAAAGGGATGACCCTTTCAGTAATTGCAAGAGAGGTTAGTCATTCCAAATCTAGGATTTCTCCAATATTGCAGGTTTACAATGACACTAATTCATTTAAGTACCCCAAAAAGGCTGTTCGTCCATGTGAGACAAGTGTATGAGAAGACAGGATAATGCAGAGACTCTCAATGGGGAATCAGTTAAACATTGCAGCTGGAATTGCTTGTCAGTTCAGTACTGAACAGGGTAAGGATCTGTCCCAGGATGTTTAAGAGTAGTCGGGCTGAAAGTGCACTTTGCAATGACCAAGGCTCTCATCAGCAGAAAGAATCAAAAGACTAAGCTCACCTTTGCTGTGGAGCATGTTATGTGGAGAGAGGAGAACTGGCCCAAAGTTCATTTTAGTGATGAGAGCAAGTTTAATTTATTTGGGTCTGATGGGAAACATTTTGTTTGGTGTCAAACTGAGGAAAGACTTGAGTGCCAAGTGTGTAAAGAAGTCAGTGAAAGGTGGAGGAGGAAGTGCCATGGTTTAGGGAATGTTTTCTGAAGTAAGTTAGTTTTCTGAAGTTAGAAGAACAGTGGTATACTTACAGCTAATATTCCTTCAAATTTTGAGCAATGAAGATTAACAATATTTCAGAAAAAATCAAGTATTCAGAAATTGTTCTCTAATTTTGATCTCCACTGTATATTTCATACTAAATAGCTTCAAATCTTCAAATGAAATCTAACATAAAGGCAATCGAAGTGAACATTTTTTAATGTATTTTTTTTTTTTACTGAAGCCAAAAAAAAGGTTATCTAACACCTATCACCCATATAAAAAAACTAAACTAAACCAAAACTTAACTTTTAGTAGCAATAAATGGAATTGTGGTGGTATTTTGGCCTTTCTTTGCAGAACCTCTTTAGTTCAGCCACAATGGATGGTTTTGAGAGGTCAACTTATTCCCATGCTTTGGATCATTGTCTTGCCGCATAATCTAGTTGCACTTGAACTTCAACTTAAAGACTGAAGACCGGACATTCCTCTTTGAGATTTTCTGGTAGAGAGCAAAACTCTTGTCTCCATCAATTATTGCAAGTTGCCTAGGCCCTGAAGCAGCAAACAGTTCTGTCTTCCAAACAGTTCCACTCATCAGTCCACAAAACGCTTTGAGGATCATCAAGGAGATTTGCCAGAATTAGTGGTGTCATTAACAGTGACCTTTATTTGATGTAAAAGAGGTCTACAGTTTCTTCATTGTTGTTCTTTGGTCATTTGTGGCTCGCCGGATGAGTCGTCGCTATGCTCTTGGAGGAATTTTGGAAGGTCGGCCAATTCTGGAAAGGTTCACTACTGTGCCAAGCTTTTTTCCATTTGGAGATAGTTTTTACTGTGGTTCTTTGGAGTCCCAAAGTCTTTGAAATTGCTTTGTAACTCTTCCCAGACTAATATACACTCGATGGCAACTTTATTAGGTACACCTTACACCCAGTTGGACCCCCTTTTGCCTTTAGAATTGCCTTACCTCTTGTTATAGATTTAGCTGGGTGCTGGAAACACTCCTGACAGATTTTGGTCCATGTTGACATGACAGATATCAAACAGTTGGTTCAGATTTGTCGGATACACATGCATAATGCAAATCTTCCATTTCGCCACATCCCAAAAGTGCTCTATTAGATTAAGATCTGGTGACTATGGAGGCCATAAAAGAAAAAGTCTGAGATGATTTGAGCTTTGTGACATGATGCATTATGCTAGAAGTAGCCATCACAACATGGGTACATTGTGGTGATAAAGGGATGCACATGGTCACCAACAATACTGAAATTGTGCTGTTTAAATGATGCTCAGTTGGGGCCCAAAGTGTGCCAAGAAAATATCCCCCACACCATTACACCACCAGCAGCAGCAGCCTGAATCATTGATACAAGGCAGGATGGATCCATGCTTTTAAGTTGTTTAAGCCAAATTCTCCCCACCATTCGAACATCTCAGCAAACCAGGCCACCTTTGTCAGTCTTCTGTTATTTAATTTTGGTGAGCCTGTGTGAATTGTAGCCTCAGTTTCAGTTCACAGGAGTGGCATCTGGTATGGTCTTCTGCTGTAGCCTATCTGCTTCAAGGTTTAGAGTGTTGTGCATTCAGAGATGTTCTTCTGCATAACTCAGGTTGTAACAAGTGTTTATTTGTGTTACTGTTGCCTTTCTATCCGCTCTAACTAGTCTGGCGGCTGGCCATACACCTTTGACCTCTGACGTCAACATGGCATTTTCACCCCACGGGACTCTCGCTCACTGGATATTTTCTCTTTTTCTGACCATTTTCTGTAAACCCTAGAGATGATTGTGCGTGAAAATCCCAGTAGATCAGCAGTTTTTTGAATACTCAGACCAGCCCATCTGGCACCAACAACCATGCCAGGTTCAAAGTTACTTAAATCGTTTTTCTTCCCTGTTCTGATGCTCGGTTTGAACTTCAGTGGATCATCACGCCATTGTAATTACCATAATTCCAAGATGACAACACGTGACATACTTTAAGCTGTTCAAAGTCTTTGCACTCAGAATTATGCATTTCTGTGGCAACACTAGCAACGACAAAACATTTTCGTACTCGCAGAACTTACAGTTTGTAAACTATGAATGTCCAGAAAGCTATGACTTAAAACACGAGACCGCTGTACCACCTGACTGCCGCCAGATTCAGTTAGGTACTACTAGGTGCTACCTCCAAATCTGAGAACCTCGACAGTCTTTATCATTTCTGGAATTTCTTTCACCATTCTGCCAAATTTATACTGTTAAAAAAAGTTCTGATTAAGCAATCAGGCCTAGTTGTGTCTAGTCCAGCTGAATCCCATTATGAATGTAGTGTCATACATTTGGGAATTAGGCAGTACAGGGGCAAATACATTTTCACACAGGGCTAGGTGGTATTAGTTCACTTTTATTCAATAAATAAAATAGACATTAAAAAACTATTTTCTTTTTTCTTTTATTTGAGATTTCAAAGGAACAGAGGAAATAAGGATGGGAGAAACACTTTTTCACAATATTGTGTATATTAGGGCTGTGTATTGCCAAGAATCTAACGATACAATATGTTGCGATACATTGCGATATTGTAAACAAGACGATATATTGGGATATTTCTTATTTTATGAATAGGACATAATTTTAGGAAAGCTGTAATTAAGAACACACCACCATATGCAAACCATTCAGTGTTACTGAGTCACTTTTGTGCAGTATGAGTAAAGAGGGAAAATAAAGTGCTGGCAAGATTCTTTAGTTATTAAATGTATAAAATGTAAGCTTTACAACAGACCATATATATTTTTAGACCCTGCTTTAAAATTTAAGTTTACAGTTGTAACCATGTCAGATCTTTTTTTTTTTTTTTTTACATTTTACATCTGCTTAATATCAATAAAAAAATAAAGTGCTTACAGGATTCTTAAAGAAAACAAAAGAATTGTAAAACAACAAAATAAATACAGATATTGGACATTCTGAGAACCTTTTTGTTCTGAGAATTTCAAAAGTTTGGGATTTTGCAAGTTTTTCAGGTTGTAATTATGCTCCGCGTGGAATCGCCGAAACCGTGACGCGAGCACCACCTCAACTGCACAAAACAGCCCCACCACGCGCAGCTACCCCACTGCGACCGGCGCGAAGGCCCTTTCACGGGACGCAGCAAGACGTGGAACCGCGGCGCGGGCGCCGCCTCGGCTGCACGGGGCACAGACGGGTGGCGGCCGCACGGCGGTTCCGCTGCTTGCTGCGTCCTGGAGCAAACGTTACCTCAAAAGCCAAAATGACGCCACACTTTACACCGAGGCGGGAGCAGGAACTATTCTTTCATCGTCCATTAACGCCAACATTAGTGGTGTGCCCATATGCTAGTATTTCCTGTCACTGTTTAAGTTCAGAGATAAGAAGACTGCAATCTAGCGGTCAGGATATAAGCTCAAAACGAAGCAACTGTCATGAATCTTGCATGATTGTTTTTTTTTGTTTTTTTTTTTTTTAAATATCGATATTCTGTTTTTGAGAATTGATACAGTATCACCAAACAAAATATCGCGATATACACGTGTATCGATATTTTCTTACACCCCTAGTGTATATCTGTGCATATGTGCATTTTTAAGTGTCTTTATTATGTTTTTGAACAGGAATGCATAATTTATCAGTTATTAGATTATTTGAATTATTTTCATTGGTTATTTAATTGTGCATGCTCATTTTTCTTTTCTTTTTTTTTTTTTTTTTTGCTGTAATCTAATGCTCAATGGAGTGAATCTTTAGGAACTAGAAACTCTTAATGCTAATGTTTAAAAGTTTGGGTTTGGTAAGTTTTTTTGTACTTTTAAAAAAGTCTCACCAAAGTTACATTTATTTAATGGAAAATGCAGTAAAACAGTAATATTGTGAAATGTATTATTATTATTTTTTATTTTACATGTAATTTATTGTTGTAATGGCCAAACAGAATTTTCAGCAGCCATTACTCCAGTCTTCAGTGTCACATGATCCTTCAGAAATCATTCTCATATGCTGATTTGATGCTTAAGAAAACTCAATATTTTTCCATTAATGCTGAAAACAGTTGTGTTGCTTATTATTTTGCTGAAAACATTTTTTGCGGGATTCTTCGATGGATAGAACGTTCAAAAGAACAGTGGTTATGTGAAATTGTTGTTGTTTTAAGTCTTTACTGTACTTTTGATTAATTTAATGCATCTTTACTGAAAGTATTAATTTTCAAAAATTGTAAAGGTTTTACTTTTGATCTCTTTAGAAAAGAATAATACAGAACTTTTATGTCCGCCCTTTGTTCTGCTATAAAATGAAAGTAGTTATATGCTCATTGATAGAATATGTTTAAATATAATGTTGGTGTACTTTGCAGATTTTTTTCCCCAAAAGCCGTGTGTAACCATCCATTCCTTTGTGGAACTGAGAAATAATATAGAGAGAGTTTTATTCTGTGTTCTGAATGCATTTCCCATCTGTGAAATACTAAGAAAATTAATTCTAATGCTTTCCGATTTGAGGCAGTCATATCCTTTATTATAGCTATCAAGAGCCAATGAGCTATTGCAAATATTTTATAGGAAAATTTAATGAAGCTGTGTCTTCCTGAAATTATGTTGCAAAAATGGCTCTTCAGTCGATCACACTGGAAGAGCAATGGCACCATTCCTAAGTATCCTTGAGTTTTTACTTAAATGTTTTTGCTGGACAGCCTTTAGCAAATGGTCCATGGAGGCAGACTATAAAAATGAGCAAGCGGCAGCGTGCGTGAATGAATATGATGGGTGAAATGATACTGCGTTCGCTGCTATTCATCAGCGTTTTCCATTATTTATTTGACCACATTTCAAGTTCTGCCAATAAATTACTCTATAACAATCTGATATGTTGCTGTTTGCTCATTAAAAGGCAGGTCACTTTTCTGTTCCGCAGCTGGTACTTTGTTTCGGAACATGGTGCATAAACAACAAAAAATCGAATCAAGTATCAGGCGCACACGTCGCAAAAAACAATCATTCTTAATGTCTTTAAATAATACACTTGAAACAAACAAACCATTAAAAATCTGACTCCAATCCTCCATCTAGCGTAAACATGCCTCATATGGTGTCTTATCATTTTTTCTCTTTCACCAAATAAAGCAATCAGTCTGTCTGTTGTTGGCACAGTTATGTACTAACAATTAATTATCATGCCATCCTATTTCCCAGCACGGGATTGTGATTAGAATAATGATGTTTGTTGTTTGAATGAGGACATCAGCTCAATGTCTCTATAGGCTGTGGCTGCATTTTCCGGTGTGCTACAACAGTGCCATCTAGTGCAAATGCTCTTCAGAACCCAAAATGGCTGTGTTTCTGGTATTCATTTGTTTTTCATATGCACATATTTTTCTCCTGTCAATGAATTATGCAAGAAAGTTGTAGCAAACAGTTTAATTAGGTTCTGATATCAAGATATATTTTTCTGTGTAAACATTTAAATTAATCCATGTTTTTGTTAGATCATATTTCTCATGTATTTGCCCTTAGTTCGTACATTTTTAGATGACATTTATTAGGGTGCTGTGAATATATTTATAGGAATAATCTTGATTCATTTGTTGGTCTAAAAAACTAGAAAGCTACTGTATTTGTTAGCATTTCCATTCATCTCGATGGCAATTTGTCAATTTGTGCAGGCCAGGGTGCCTGGAATGAGACCTGGATGTTGTTGTGTTTGCTCATGGGCGCTCAATTTCAGGAACATTTTTAATGTGAATGATTACTTGTCAAAGGCTGCAGATGGGGGAAGTATTTCCATTAACTTTCAATTCATGTGTTGCTTGAAGGAAAAAAAAAAAAAAAAAAAAAAAAAATTGTCAGAATGCAAACTTTTGATTGGCCATCATTAGAGAAAGATGCTCATAACTGAACAAAACGTACAGATAATGTATTCACCCTCTTGTCATCCAAGATGTTCATGTCTTTCTTTCTTCAGTCGTAAAGAAATCAATTTTTTTGAATGTTTTGAGGAAAACATTTCAGGATTTCTCTTCATATAGTGGACTTCTGTGGTGCCCTCAAATTTGAACTTCCAAAATGCAGTTTAAATTAGTGTTGTCACGGTACCAAAATTTCAGTATTCGGTACCAATACCAGTGAAAATCCACGGTTCTCTGTACCAATTTCGGTACCAAATCAAAACACAAAAACATGAATTGAACAGCACACTATTTTTATTAATAACAAACACAAATAAAACAAAGTTTTGGCTTGGAAGCTTGGTGATGAAGCATTTGCTAGAATCCCCATTTTTCACTGTATAAACTGGCACTTGATCCATACATGTGAATTCAGCAACAGCTCGGTTCAGTTTTCTTGCCTCAGGTGAGTTTTTGTCGTACTTCTGCTGCTGAAAAGCATCTGGAACCGTCTGCTTAGGAGTTTGATTTGGTGGTTTGTGGTCTTCTTCAGCCTGCAGCTGTAAAGGGAAAATATAATATACTTCAGTAAAACAATGGGCTGAGTCTGACCAAATGCAAAACTAGATTGACACCAGCTAAACAGAACTTTATATATAATATAACTTTTCAGTAAATTACAAACCTCAGCTTTTATAATAAATTTAGATACTTATATTGAGTTTATATCAATGTTACACAGACGGAAACTGTAGTATTAAAAACACTTTACAAAAAGATTTATTATTCTTATTATAATTATTCTTCTTAATTTCAAAATGTATTAATTTTATTTTAAATTAAAAGTTGTATCTGTTGACATCATTTAACGCACAATGAACAAACATGAACGATCAAGTGTTTGTATAAAATAACATTCACACACATTAATTAATGTTCACTCAATGTAACTTGATGTTAGATAATATATTAAGTCATGTTAATGAATGGTATCTTTTACCAAACTATACAGGACTGTATTTGACTGTACTTTTATTTAATCAAGCTGCGCAAACTATATTTCATAGCCTAGAACTGGTTTTCTGTTGACCGATTTTAAGGACATAAACATTAACCATAAATTTGTACATTTGTTCTCTAACACACATATTTTAGCTACACAGGTCATTTAAAAGCCTCAGGTGTGTAAAAATAGTACACTATCATGTCCTGTTTTTTTTAATAAACACTATAGGAGGATTAAACGCGTAATAAAGAAGTTTATTCTAATACTCGGGTTAGCATTAGCCGCGCTTATGCTAACGATTAACTAAGCACATGGCGATGTTTATTTAGGGTATAATTTTTTAGAACAAAAGCTCTAAATATAAAATTAAATTAAAACTTACCTGCTTGAACTCTTTCATTAACTCTGGGTCTCGGTCTTTGAGGTGTTTTGTTAAGTTCGATGTATGTCCTCCTTTTGAGAGAGAACTTCGATGACACCGTTTGCAGATGGGTTTCTGATGATCTATGATGTTGCCCTTGTCATCAGCCGCAAATACAAAATATTTCCACACGTGGCTCCTTCCTCCTTTCTTTTCAACGGCGGATTAAGAGCAGCCGCATCAGCAGCACCGCCGGTCGCCATGTCTCTGTGCTTTTATGAAGAAGACGCAACTGCGCAGCGCGCACTTTTCGCATAGCGCAGCAAGAACCGGGTTGACCGGGTGCTCGGTACCACCGGTACTTAAGAAAACCTGGTACCGTAACATTTAATTTTTTTCAGTACAGACTTGGTACCGAAGTACCGGGTCTTTTGACAGCACTAGTTTAAATGCAGCTTCAAAGGGCTCTAACGATTGGTTATTTTCTTAAAAAAATTACAATTTATATACTTACTAACCTCAAACACTTGTCTTGTCTAGCTCATGACAGTTAGGGTACGTCTAATAACTCCTGTCTCATTTTCTCCTCCAACTTCAAAATCATCCTACATCGTTGTTTTTACCTTTTTTGTAAAGGGTGTTTGATCTTCCTTGTATGTTCACTTTGTAAACTCTGGGTTGGTACTTCTGCAGCGATGTAGGATGATTTTGAAGTTGGAGGAGAAAATGAGATGGGAGTTTTTGGACGTACCTTAACTGTCATGACCAGAAAAAAAACAGAGTTCACACAAAGCTAGAATAGACAGGCATTTGAGGTTAAAAAGTATATATAAGTAAATGGTTTTAAAAAAACAACAACAACGATCGTTTCGCTAGATAAGAACCTTTTTCCTGGCTGGGATCGTTTAGAGCCCTTTGAAGCTGCATTTAAACTGCATTTTGGAAGTTCAAACTCGCAGGCACCACAGAAGTCCATTACATGGAGGCAAATCCTGAAATGTTTTCCTCGAAAAACACAATTTCTTTACGTCTGAAGAAAGAAAGACATGAGTATCTTGGATGACAAGGGGGTGAGTACATTATCTGTACATTTTTGTTCTGAAAGTGAACTAAGCTTGTTTCCCCTCATGTTTTGGTATTATTCATATTGTAAAAATTCATTTTTTTTTTCCCTAGCTGTGTAGCACCAGTTTATTGTCTCAAGCTTCTACTAACTACTTTGATAAAACACTATCTTACAAGCAGTAAATTAACCCTTAAAATGTTATTTATTACATTATTTAGCACATTTAATATTTTTTGTGAGTGTGAATATAGATGATTTCTGGTTTTACTACTATTGTAAGGACATTAAGATATCAAAAATAAACCCTTGTTCATTCATTCATTCATTCATTCATTCATTTATAAAGCACATTTAAAAACAACCCAAGTTTGACCAAAGTGCTGTACAGATCAAAATGCTCAAATAAAAAGCAAAATCTATAAAAATAAAAAAAACACACATAAAATTAAAGTAGTACATTAGAAACCCACACTAAGAAGATGTGTTTTAAGTTTTGATTTAAAAGAAGAGAGTGATTACACCATTCGGATTGATACTGGTGGGCTATTCCAGAGTTTAGGGCCTCTGCTGGTTCTGTTTTTTCTTTATATTTGATATTATTTTATGCTGCTATGCTAAAACTTACCCTAATATTGAAATAAAACCGGCATAACAGGCACTCTATATTCTATACACATTATTCCAGTGTATGTTCACTTCTATAGTGTCACACTGAAATACTGATCAAACAGCTTCACCCAGTGGTAGTCAGCAGGTATTACAAGATGTTAGGTAAATTATGTGTGCATGCAGGTTTTTTAAATTGGTGTGAGAATGTGTGAGCACAGTTTTTGTATTTATTTGGTCTTTTTTTTTGTCTCAAACAGTTGCGTTATAGTGGACTGATTTATATAGTAAGTGAGAAATAATGTCTGGTGTATGTAATTGTCACTAATTGTAGTCTCTGTCTTGCTTAATAGTGTAAATTATGTACTTGGAGAGTTACAATGTATGTGCAATAAAACTTGTCTTTTTTTTAATAATTTATATCCTTTGATAACTTTTGTCTTGCAAAGCTCCAGTGTGTTGTTTGGCACAAATAATGGCAAATCAAAGTCAGTTCCTCCTGCACACTGCATGAATATTTAAACATGTTTGTAATCTAGTTGTGTTATTAGCAGTCAGTGAGCTTTCTACAGTCCATTTCGCGCAAGTTTAGATGTTTTTGGCTTTAATTGTGTAGTTTAACAAACTGAATATTGAGTTCAGTATACAGACAATACTGCAAGTAATGACATAACATTACTTACATACATGCAAGGTGCTTTCCAGGGATGCATTTGAGTGAATCCGTGGGAAAAAAAAAATCTCATTTGTTGGCTCAGGTGTGAACATGGCAACAGCATAGCCCAACAGCCTCAGTCTTGTACACAGCAGTAAACCTCACAATCGGATGTTATCAAAAGAGGCAGACAAATCCACTAATCCTGAATCCTTCTGTGAAAATGCTTAAATGCTGACCTTAGGGACACTGATTGCCAGCGTTTGCATTTCAAATCTCCCTTCTCATGAGGCCAGTCAATTACTAGAGATGGAAAGTGATCTCAAACTAATGAGAGACTGGAAGAGAGGTTTTCCAAGCCCCCACACTTCAAACAAAGTGCACGGGGACGGTAGGATTATTCATGTTTTAATTGGCAAGAGATTAATTAAAACTGTTTATCACCAGGAAGAATGTTTTTGTTTCCTGTGTGTGTTTTAGGCCTACTGGGTACATTTAATGTATACACCATGAAACAATTCAATAACCCAACTCTGAATGTTTAACAACAGCAAGCAAGAATCTGTTATAATATTTTTGGTCTTGATTCGGTACAATTCTCTGTACACTACCTGTCAGAAATTTGGACACACCTATGCATTGTTTATTACAATTTCAGTCATCTTATAATACATTTACAGAAAGAAAGTTATAAATGTTAAACTTACAGTGCCCGAGAGAGCTCAATGTGCTGCAAATGAAAAAAAAACAAAACAAAACAACAACAAAAAAAAAAAACACGCAAATGGAAAAAACACCAGCAAATCAAGAAAACACCTTCATCAGTTTGACAACACATGCTGCAAATACTCACAACACAACCAAATACAGAAACGTGGTGCAAATACTCGCATTATGACCAAATAAAGAAACATGATGCAAATACTCACAATGTGACCAAATACAGAAATGCACCGCAAATACTCACAACAACCAAATGCAGTAAGGCACTACAAATACTCACAACAAAACCAAATACACAAACACGATGCAGATACTGCAACACAACCAAATACAGAAATGCACTGCAAATACTCACAACATAACCAAATACAGAATCACAACACAACCAGATACAGAAGCGCGCTGCAAATACTCACAGCGTGACCAAATACACAAACACAATGCAAATACTCACAACACAACCAAGTACAGAAAAGTGCTGCAGATACTCACAACGTGACCAAATACATGAACATGATGCAAATACTTACAACGTGACCAAATACAGAAACAGCTGAAAATGCTCATAACACAACTAAATACAGAAATATGATGCAAATACTTGCAACACAACCAAATACAGAAACACGCTGCAAATACTCACAACACAACCAAATACAGAAACATGATGCAAATACTCACAACACAACTAAATACAGAAACATGATGCAAATACTCACATAACCAAATACAGAAATGCGCGGCAAATACTCACAATGTGACCAAATACAGAAACACGATGAAAATACTCACAACACAACCAAATACAGAAATGCGCTGCAAATACTTGCATTACCAAATACAGAAATGCGCTGCAAATACTCACATAACCAAGTACAGAAACGCACTGCAAATACTCACATAACCAAATACAGAAACATGCTGCAAATACTCACATAACCAAATACAGAAACGCACTGCAAATGCTCACAACACAGCTAAATACAGAAACGCACTGCAAATACTCACAATGTGACCATATACAGAAACATGATGCAAATACTCACATAACCAAATACAGAAATGCATTGCAAATACTTGCAACGTGACCAAATAGAGAAACAGGCTGCAAATACTCACAACACAACCAAATACAGAAATGCGCTGCAAATACTCACGTAACCAAATACAGAAACGCTCTGCAAATACTCACAACACAACTAAATACAGAAACGCATTGCAAATACTCGCAACGTGACCAAATAGAGAAGCAGGCTGCAAATACTCACAACACGACCAAATACAGAAACGCGCTGCAAATATGCACATCAGAAATGTTTAAAGGAACCGCAGTAATGGCGAGCATGGCTGGGACATGCTTATCAATGTCTCTTCTGAAAGGTGAGGTTTTTGTTTGTTTTAACGTCCTGATCATATGATTCCTTAGCTTTTAAACCATGGTAACCACAAATTAACCAGGGTTTTGCTTCATAAACCATAGTTTAACCATGGTATTTGTACAACTGTGGTTATACAAATGGTTGTTTTCTTAATTTGCTGGTGCTTTTTCTATTTTCATGAATTTTCTTAAAGGAATACTCTTTTTTTTGAAATAGGCTCATTTTCCAACTCCCCTAGAGTTATACAGATGTGTTTTACCGTTTTTGAATCCTTTCAGCCAATTGCCGGGTCTGGCCGTAGCACTTTTTTAGCATAGCTTAGCATAAATCATTGAATCCAATTAGACCATTAGCATCTCACTATAAAATGACTAAAGAGTTTTGATATTTTTCCTATTTAAAACTTGACTCTTCTGTAGTTGCATCGTGTACTAAGACTGGCGGAAATAGTGTTGCGTGCTGTGATTTTTTAGGCTGATATGGCTAGGAACTATACTCTCATTCCGGCGTAATAATCAAGGAATTTTGCTGCCGTACCATGGGTGCAGCAGGCACAATGATATTACGCAGCACCTGAAAGTGATCGGCACTTAGTTTGTGTAGATGCAGATTTGCAGCCGGCAGAGTTGACGGCTGCGTAATATCATTGTTCCTGCTGCACCCATGGTACAGCAGCAAAATTCCTTGATTATTACGCCGGAATGAGAGTATAGTTCCTAGCCATATCAGCCTAAAAAATCACAGCACGCAACACTATTTCCGCCAGTCTTAGTACACGATGCAACTACAGAAGGGTCAAGTTTTAAATAGGAAAAATATTGAAACTCTTTAGTCATTTTGGCCACCGTATAAACTAATTAAAATGGTCTTTTATTTAAACTTTTTCAAAGCTGCCACCTTTTGTCTGATTTACAGCATTGCACACTTTAGAAATTTTCTCAACCAACCATAACCATCAAACTTTATTGAAGAAATACATTTTTTTCCTTCACTATTTGGTCCAGCTCATAAAATTAAATGAAATAAAATAATTTATATTTATTTACAAAATAATCAAGCATGCAAGCAAAACCTGTAGATCAACCTACTAGACAGTTTGTGTATGTTTTATACACAAATCCAAACTTTTGTGAAACTGCTTGACTCTACTGTGAGTGACAAAATAGATTGATTGATTGTATTGCAGAGAGTGGCTTGTTCTTCAGTCACTGCTGTAAATTAGTCATTGGCTAGGGATGCATAGTATCACAGCACTTGAATACAATTATGTGAACCTTAAAAGAGTGCTGTAGAGATACAGTATGTGTTTGATCATTATGGGTTTTTGTAAAACAACTTCAAAATGAGTGTACAATGATATGCACAAGGTCTATGAAGTATTTATTAAACAGCCTTATTTATTGAACATTACTGAACAAAAAAATTGCTAAAACAAGTTGTATGAGCAGTTTGAATGTATATTTATAAATACCAAACACGTTTTCACCTGAAGTGCTCTGATGTTCGATTATTCACGCAGTTTACATGTGATGGTAATTGTGAAATAAATGCAAACAGCTGCCTCCAAGACTATCGACAAGAGTAACATGAGAGAATGGAGAGTGAGTTTATTACGGGTCTTTAGGTTTATATTTACTCCGTGAAAAAGTTAAAGCCTTTACTTTATCATTACTGTTTAAAGGAAGAAAGTGCGGCGGCTGTGTACCTGATAGTCTTATATTTCACCAAATAAAACATTGATGCAGCCTCTAAAGGTGCCATCCTTCTTACGAGCCAATTCTCAGACAATAGCACTTTGCGGGTAATTTGTTTCAGCCAAGATTTATGGCATTGTAAATATTTAAAATCAAATTTGGCAAAAAGACAGAGATGAATGTCATACCCTAGGGGTGCTGTGGAAGCCTCTCTCACTCCCTCCCTCCATCTTTTTCTTTTCACCCTCCTGTTCGCCATCGCATCTTCAGTCCGGTTCAGTTCAACCACTCTTGCCGTCGCCTCTAGGTGGCAGCAGAGCCTCAGCACTGATTTAGCTTGGCTTTGTGCTGGCATGTGCAGACAGTGTGTCATGGGATGACAGAACAGGGAAGACATCCAAACATACCCACTGTGTGTGTTTATGTGAGGCCAGCACACTCCAGTGCAGCCCCTCTCTGACTCTCTGTTTGTTGGTGTTTGTGTTGGAAGAAACAGAAGTTGGAAAACACAAGGCGGTCAACAGCGATTCAGGCCATTCATTCCGCCTGTCTGGAATGCAGACACAGAAACACATTACCTGAAATACAAGAAACCTCCTGCTGTTTGGTTAAATGTGCATTTAGTATGTGAAAAGCTTTATATTTGTAGCGAGCTAATCGAAGTGATCAGGTAAAGAAGCCAAAACCACAATCTGATATCATCTTAAGTGATGTAACACTACAGGAATGGTAATATCCAGACCAGACACTGGCTTCCTGGAAGCTGGATGTTTTAAAATCTGATGTGTTTGATGTATGGCCACAGAAATGCTTCCACATCTATCTCAGGCCAATAGTAAATGTTGAATTTTGGGGCTTGCCCCCTGGCCTGCTGTGATGGATGGCCTGCGTTGAGATGGAGGATAATGGTAGTGTATGAGTAATGTGCATCAGGGCGCACTGTAAGCCTGTGCAGTTTCTGCTTACCTCTCTGTGGTGACCAGCACGCAACACTATGACCACTAGAGACTAAAGTGAACTGGTCTTGCAATCGGATGAGTAAAACAACTCCTTTATGTTATAAATCAGCGTAATGCTGTCTATGCAGTGTATGTGTGTTGTGTATTCTCTTAATAAAAGTTTTATGTGTGTTTTTAGAGGTGAGGAATGCACCCCTGTGGTGAAGTCCTGCTTTAATATTTTATGTGTCATAACAGGTTCCTTACTTCTGGAGGAATTTATGTAGTGAGACACACAAACTGGATTTTTTTTTTTTTTTTGGCAAATGATTGTTTTAAAGGGATAGTTCACCCAAAATCATTGTTTGCTCACTCTTATCTTGCAAACCTTTTTATTTATTTGGTGTAACACAAAGAGAAGATATTCTTTAGAATGCTGAAAACCAAACTGAACCCATTTGACTTTCATTGTATGCACTGAGGAAGTTTTCAAAATATAAATTTTTTAATTTTCCACAGAAGAAGAAGATGAAGAAAATACTCAAGCATTGTTATTCTAATGCTGAATACATTTTTTAAGGGCTGTCAACCAATTAATCACAATTAATCGCATCCAAAATAAAAGTATGTGTTAACATTATGTATGTGTGTATACTGTGTATATTTGCTGTGTATATTTAAATACACATACAGATACACATGTATATATATTTTTTAATTTTTATGTAATTTAGGTTATATATAAACATATTTTACATTTAAATAGAACTTTTTTCTAAAATATATACATGTATGTGTGTGTATTTATATACATAATAAATATCTACAGTACACACACACATTATGTAAACACAAACAATTATTTTGGTTGCGATTATACGCCCTAAATAAAAGTAAATAATAATTTCTGGGCGAACTATAATTTTAAAAACCATCTTGACTATAGAAAAAAAATTCCTGATTTTTCTTTAATACTGTTTTTATACTAACTATATATTCTGTCCCCTTTAAACCTAACCTTCACAAAAAATTGTCAGCTTTTTTGCATTTTCAAAAAAAAAAAATAAATAAAATAAAATAAAAAAATAATACAATGTTTTTTTTCTCATGAGGACAGAAAAAAAAATCCCCACAAAGTAAAAATATTCTCGTTTTACTATTCTTGTGGAGACATTTGATCCCTGCAACATAGGGTTTATCTGGACACTATATATATATAGAGATATATATATATTTCTGTGTGTGTGTGTGTGTGTTAAAAAATTATATAGAAGTAAAAAGAAAGGGGAAGCAAAGCAAAATCTCCATCCAGCCACCCCATATATAATTAGACAGTGTACATACAGCACCATAACACTATAACACTAAGGTTTTCTCTCTTCGTAGACTACAAATATTGATGTTATCAAGTGTTTCGGTCTCTTCATAAGGTCGTTGCCACTGGGGGGAGCCGTGTTGTTGATAATTTTGTACTTATTCACATACTCTAAAGTTATTAAAAAAAGCAACTCAAGCAAGATTAAATGGTTCCATGATGTGTTAGGCATTTGGTAAACAACAGAGTAAAGGAGGGGATGGCACGTGTTTGACTCCCGGAGAGTGGGCACACTGTGCTGGGGACCAGGTTTGGCTCTGCCCCCTGTAATTAAACCCAGCCCTGGAGCTCTAGCAAGGCCATGTTGGAGACATTAAGGATCTATGACGTGGTAATCAAATTGCATAAGGCCTTGTGATTAAAATGTGTCTGTGCCGTCTTTAAATACGCCTCGGTTTGAGCACGTTGAAATGTGTTGACTGTATATAGTGTATACCAAACAAAAAAAATTCAAATATGTATTATTTTGTATGCACATTAACAATCAACTGATTAAAGAAGCAAGTCGAATTTTAAAATATAGGTTTAATTAAAATGTTTTTGAGGTGATTTTTACGTTCGCTGAGTCAAACAAATATAAAACAAAAGTAAGGCTCTTAGATTGTTCTTTAAACATTTTAATCATTGTAAGACAGGGTTGTGATGATATACATCAGAAAAACAGCAACACACAAAAAGTACTGCTAGTACCTTGGATGTATTACAGTGCAACATTTATCCAAAAAAAGAAAAAAAAATCAATGACTGCTTAAGGTATTAAAAAAAAAAAAAAAAAAAAAAAAAAAACCACTGCCCACAAGCCTGACGTGATGCATTTGATTTGACTGATCTCAAGCCATGTGACTTCTCCTCTTGGCCTCTCTTGAATACTCTTGACTGAGAACATGAAGTTGGCTAACTCAGCACACACACATACACTGTCGTGACAGTTTGTATGTGATGTAGCCATCCTTCTTCTGCAGATAAAATCAGAGAGAGCACACACACATTTACCCAGATGACCTCGTCTTTGAGACGAGAACGCTTTATTAAAGCAGTTTGTGACACAGGACACAGGAAATGGATGCCAGACACGATAGTTCCCTGACCTTATCATGACCTCTGCTGTGGCCTGCGTGTGCGTATATGTATTTATACAGTGTCATGAAGCTGAATTAATGTAGGTCAAAGTGAATATGCCTATGCTTAGATGCATTTAACATTCAGTGGAGATTTTGGTAAATCAGCCTGGCTAGATGATAATTTCTCGTTTTATTTTATTTTATTTATTATTATTTTTTAACAGCATAAAAGGTAATAATTTTTAATCTTTAATCTTTTTTTTGGTATTGTTTATCAGTAAAGTCAGTACCATTTTAAACTATAGTAAATGTATTTGATTAGTAAATTTTATATTAAGACTTGATAATGAGATATACAATATGTGAGATTTTTTGTTAAATTAAGTTTTTCTTACCATAAATACAAATAAAAAAGTTTCACAGAGGTTTATGCTTGAAATGAGAGAAACAGTTTTTCATTGGTCTAATAAACTTAAAAAATTTCACAAAATATTTAAAAGTCAGGTTTATTGGAGGCATCTTGTACCTCAATTGTAGTAAAAATGGCTTTATATCTTTAATGACAGATAAATAAAATAATTTAATCTCAAATCAGTATTTATTTGATTATTTATTGAAATGAGCTGACTACATTTTCTCCCTTATATTTGAAAACATGCTCATTTTGCACAGTTTTATTTATCAGGTAAATAAGTCTTCTCTTAATCAGTGTTTTTATCTTGTTTTTCAGTATATACTGTATAGATTTCGGAAAACAAGATAAAAATACTGATTACGACAATAATTTTTTGCAGTGATGGCCACTAAAACCAAATGGAAAAGAATATGGTGATGTAATGATTGTAATGGGAATGAATTTGCTGTAACATCCTTTATGAGAATGAGCTGTTTTATTGCATGTGAGTGGCCGATGAGCGGGCTCCAGTCTCAGAGTCTCCAGTTAGAGGGCGAGAGGTCGAGATGGTCTGGAATGGTTTATCTCTTCATGAGCTGAACTCACAACATCAAAACATTATGCTGTTTTTTTCTGTTTACTTCAAATATAAATTATTTCATTATTTATTTACTCACTGTCATATACTTCCAAATCTGTGTGACTTTCTTTCTTCCAAGGAAACGTGAAGAGAATATTTCTTTTTTGCATTTACAGTTACACTAAATAAACCTTTGAAGCTTAAAAAAGTAATAAAATTATCATAAAAGTGGTGCATTTGTATTGTATTGTGTTTCACAGTAGAAAATAACTCATGCAGGTTTGGAACGACATGAGGGTGAATAAATCGTGACTGAATTTTCATTTTTATTTTAAGTATGTTAAGCTTCTATTAGGGCCAACAAAAGTGAACATGGGTGAATCAAAAGAAGGAGGGGAGGAAAAAGGTGAGAGAGAATCAGAGAGGAGGAGGGGTAGAGGAGAAGAAGAGCTTTTAAAGCAAGCTGAGCTCTCCGCTGCATCTCTTCTCTTATCTTAATAAGTAATGAGACTGCCATGGGCTGACAATGAAGTATTCTGAGAATAGTTGTAATGTATGGATGTGAATAGAGCGGCCAGGCAGTGATATATAGAGCAAACAGGGATGGAAACAAGTGAGATATTAATGACCCGTTTCCCTGCCAGTTAATGTGGGAGTTACCTGATTACTGGTGTGGGAGGGGAGGGGCTGGAGGTAGGAGGGTCATGGATGGCTGGAAGGTGAGATTGAGAAGTTTTGTGTGTGTGTGTGTGTGTAGCTGTGTGTGTATACACGCAGGGATACCTGATCTGTTCCCAGCCTGCTTGGTTTAACCTGCTCTACCACGCTCCATATAAAACCTGGCATGAAACAATATACTAACATTACCTGCAATTAGCACGAGCTGTTCATCATTATTTGTGTGCTGAAACAAATGGTAACTCGTGTTCTCTAGTATGACAGCCAGAGGTGTACGTGGTGGGATATTAAGTAGATATTGAGTTGAAAGAAATTCAGTGGTTTTCATAAGCGGTTTGGTACTTAAGTCGTTGTCTACATAGATATGCTACTCTCTCTCTCCCCCCGACCGTGTCCTGCCATGTGTGTCGCTCTCACATGGTGTGCTCTGTAAAAGTCCTGCTTTGGGGTCTTTGGTGGTCGAAGTGGGCAGCAGTTTTACAAATGTTTTTGAAAACTGGGTGGCCAACGCAGGAAGTGGATGAGGCAGGCAAGCTGTTGGTGTCACGACAGCAAGGCGAGGAGCAGGACCGGTGTGGTTGAACCGTGTATGATAGGCGATTAAATAAAATGTACTGAGTTATCAAAATATTGATGTGAAACTTTATTCATTAGAACAGTTGCAAAGGCATTCTTATTTTTATTAAAGGACTTTCAGGTTTAGAAATAGAAATAAAGTGAGTCCCTAATTTCAATATATTTAAATCCTTACTTTGCATTTGTATATATGTGACCCTGGAAGCAATAGCAAAAAATACGTTGTATTGGTCAAAATGATTGATTTTTCTTTTATGCCAAAAATCATTAGGGTATTAAGTAAAGATCATGTTCCATGAAGCTATTTTGTAAATTCCCTACCGTAAATATATCAAAACTTAATTTTTGATTAGTAATATGCATTGCTTAGAACTTCATTTGAACAACCTTAAAGGCGACTTTCTCAATATTTTGATTTTTTTTTGCACTCTCAGATGCACAATTTTCGAATAGATGTGTCTTGGCCAAATATTGTCTTATCCTAACAAACCATACAACAATGGAAAGCTATTTATTTGGCTTTTACGTTACGTATAAATCTCAATTTTGGAAATATGTACCCTAGTGACTGGTTTTGTGTTCACACACATGCTTTGTAGGAATGATTCCTCGGTTTAATGTAAAGGTAGTGTTGTGCAAGTGGTTATATGGTGGTTATATGGACCACAGGAGGGCAGCAGAGTGACAGGTTGCAGGAATGTATTTATCAAATGTAGAGTAACGCTCCATCTTAAGATGCCTCTATATATTATCCATTCTACTTTCCAGGCAAATTGTGAATTCAGGCGCTTCATTGTTTTGCTTTTTTTTGTTGTTCTTTCCCATGTTCCTTTAAGCTGGTCTTTGTGTTTTCTATACTTTTTTTTTGTAATCCTGACCTGTTAGTGTTGTTTTGGTTCGTGTGTGTTATGTATCTGTACTTAGTTGCTTGTTTTTTCTTTCTCTCTGCTGTTGTTTCAGTAGCACAGGATAGATTTGGATTTGTCTTCTTCAGATAAGTGGTTCCCAAACCTTTCAGACCGCACATTTCCTCATTATTCTTCTCAATAGTTGTCACCCTCATCTGCCTTTCTCACCTTAATATCAGGTATGTTTTTGGTGGAACAGACAAATCAGCATTTATCAGAATGTACATATTTCAGTCATAAATAATAATGATTTGAATGGATGTAATTGAATGCTTACATCCAAGTTCAACCAATTTGAGAGATGCAGACGGGCAGTTTTACTGCTTTAAAATTTTTTTTTTTTTTTTTTTTTGTATGTAAACGAATAATTAACTTACACCAACTATGGAAGAAAATAATGCAAGTTGGTGTATATTTAATTCAGTGTGAATTAGTGTAAATATCTCACTCAGTGCCTCTTGGTAATAAAACCAGCTTGATAGAACTCTTTTGTGTGCACCTAGTGCAATAAATAATCATTATTAATAACCATTATCTTATAACCGTAAATAAATACACTTTCATAACCAAGCTTTTCTCTTTTTACTCTGCAGCTTTACATCTCTAGCGCTGTACTGTTCTGCTTTACTACTGAAATTTGATTTTGTGACACTTCTAATATTGTGGCTTTTTTAAGATAAATTGCTTGCGGTTTTCCTAATTTTTAAGTCCATTTAGATAAAAGTGTGTGCTTATTGAATAAATGTAAATTATTTTGAAAAATTTGCTGATGTAGTAAGTGGAATTACACTGTAATGGAATATTGACAAAAACAATTAACCAGTTTTTACATTCATAGATTCAGGAATTGTTTTTTGGATAAGCAGCGAATGCATAATACATTGGGTATTATTATAGTAATTATAATCAATATTAATTTTGTTGTCTCTGCGCTGCATTTTCAGCTGTCGGATTGATACATTTTGATGGTTATGTACAATAGAAGCAGAAACTGGCAGAAAAAAAGTGTTTATAATCATGAGAAGAGATGAATACTAATTTGGTGCTTGAATGGCTATTGCCAGTAAAGCTTGAAATTTGAATGTTTATTTCTCAATAAAACACTAACATATGTGACCCTGGACCACAAAACCAGTCGTAAGTAGCACGTATTTGTAGCAATAGCCAACAATACATTGTATGGGTTTAATTAAAATGATCGATTTTCCTTTTATGCTAAAAATCATTAGGTTATTAAGGAAGATATTTTGTAAATTTCCTACCGTAAATATGTTAAAACTTAATTTTTGATTAGTAATATGCATTGCTTAGAACTTCATTTGGACAACTTTAAAGGCGATTCTCTCCATATCTAGATTTTTTTTGCATCCTCAGATTCCAGATTTTCAAATCGTTGTATCTCGGCCAAATATTGCCCTAACAAGCCATACATCAATGGAAAGCTTATTTATTCTGCTTTCAGATGATGTATACATCTCAATTTCAAAAAATGCACCCTTATGACTGGTTTTGCGGTCCTGGGTCACATATGACATTGAGTAGCCTACTGTACTTCAAAACGTTCTGTCCTAGAGGACACTCAGGACATCTTCAGAAGTGCCTTTACCAGACTTTGTGTGCCACTGAGAAGGATGGATAGCTGTTGTAGTTGCGCATTGAATATGGAACATGAGGCTTAGAACAACACTGACGTTCTGGATTAAAAAGTTCCGTTCTGTAATAACAGTGGCACACGGGATGCTTGGAAATGCCATTCAAGCACTGGAGAGGTCAATAGTTACAATAACTTTCTCTGTGAAAAAGAAGGAAGAGAAAAAAAAAAAGAGTAAAGAGACTTGGCCGCATTATCACAAATTGCTTCCAGATTCTTTCTCAAAGCAAATTATTTCTGAAATTGAGTGCAGACTCTAACACTGTTCCTGCGGAATCAAACAGAGGACTTTGAAGTGCAGAATACAGACTCGTCCATGGAATCGGAGAGCTACACAAGCCCTTAAAGTTCTGCCTCATTTGCACTATCATTCGCTTACCCTCCTTAACTCCCTGTTTTAGTTTGCTTTAATTTTCAACAACAAAGGGAAGATCAGGAATGATTTTTGATCATGGAAAATTTGGGGAATGCTATAAAAATCACTCCTGCTTTTTTTCTGCGTGGATATGCCGAGAGGCTGATTCACTCCATATTTGGGTGGATTGTCTGATAAAACACACTTTTATCAAAATACAGAAAGGGCTGTTAGTTGAAGTCGCTGTCTGCAAGGATAGAGTTAAAGCGTTCCACATGATAAAGACTAAATGCAAGGAAAGCCTTTGTGCGTGTGTCTGTGTGCAATTGGGGGGTTGGTGGGACATCTGTAAGGAAAATTAATTGAAAACTGCATGTTCCATACAATAGTTCGCTCTATGCTTTCCTAAAGGAATTTGTCAAATTTAATTTGAGCGGCATTTGACATGGTATGACTGATCCAGTTACATGCTTGTGTATGACAACATCTAACAGATTTAACAGATTATCTTTTCAGAAGTACTACGGTACAATCGTTACATGGACTGATTGCTTTAAGTACCACAACTGTGTATTTTAATAGTTAGCGTTGACTTCTGTTCTGTGTGTGTGTGTGTGTGTGTGTGTGTGTATGTTTCAGACCTTGTATTACTGACACATTTGAAGCTATATACTCTACATCTACAGAAAGATTGTGCTCTGTTTGTTTAGCAGGACCCTTTCTCTCGTCATCACATGGTAGCGGGCCTAACTGCCTGAGACTAACAGTGAAAAAACAAATGTAGGGTGCTAAAAAAGACAACGCAGCACCCGAACTATGATAAACGTCTGAAGAGGCGGGATCATCTGTGTTTGTGTTTCAGTGCTTTATCTCCTCTAAATGCGAACGGAAAAGTTGCTAACTCCACACTCGGTGCAGTCTACTCCTTCATTGTGATGTATGTGTGTATGAGTGGGTGTTTTCGCTGTCATACCCGCAGAACTGTCCTCCTTTTTGCATCATCAAGTAAATGCACATTAAATAGAAGAAACTTAATCAAATAACAACAGCTCGACGTGTTCACCTGCGTGGGTTGTACACGTTTCAGCTGTAATATCCTGCTCCAGGGTCATGTTAACTATGGAAGAACGCACTCCTGTCCCGTGTGGTGCCCGTGGCTAAAATGAAAAGCAAATATTAATAACGGCTGGTGCTTGGGAGTTCAGCAACTAATTTCTCCCTGCTACTACAGTAAATATATTGTAAATGCTGAACAGACACTTCAGAGTGCTGATGATATGGGTGGGAGTCATCATAGAGGCACAATTTTTTTGGCATGAGAAAGATAAACTGTTTAGCCTTAAAGGGACAGTTCACCCAAAAATGAAAATTCTGTCATTAATTGCTCACAGAGTTTTCTGACCCTGCATAGACAGCAATGGTACTACCATGTTCAATGGCCAAAAGTAAAGACATTGATAAAATAGTCCATGTGACATCTTTAATTTGTAGCAATAGCCAAAAATACACTGTATGGGTCAAAATGATCAATTTTTCTTTTATTTCAAAATTCATTAATATGTTAAGTAAAGATCATGTTCCATGAAGACATTTTGTAAACTTCCTACCGTAAATACATAAAAACTACTGCTAAGAACTTTATCTGGACAACTTTAAAGGCGATTTTCTTTATATATATATATATATATATATATATATATATATATATATGAAGAGTTCAGATGCAAAAGCCTCTAAATCCATCTGACGTATTTCTTTAAAATGAGCATTTCTTTTTGGCTACTTTGTATAGGTTTTTATGTAAGTACTGACACTTCTGATTGGGCTGAGGCTGGAATTTAGCGAGTTTCAAAAAGTATTTGATGGATGTATAATATGGGTCGAGACCATTCACTCAGTATCATTATCTCATTTTTGACCGAGATGGCTTTTAGCTGGTTTTGCATCTGAACTCTTCATGTATATATATATATATATATATATATTGCACCCTCAGATTCCAGCTTTTCAAAGCCTGTCCTAACAAACCATACATCAATGGAAAGCTTATTTATTCAAATTTCAGATGAATTAAGGAACAAAAAAAAAAAAAAAAAAATTACCCTTAATGACATTTGATGATGAATTTTTTTAAACATATTGGTTAATCAGTTTTCAGTTGTTTAAATCTGAGTCAAATTTATTTTATGAAAATATGAAAAGATTTATGAAAATAACTTTGCCTAAATATTACTCTTATTAATATATGTTATTCTTAATTTAAAAAAAAATAAATTAATAAATATTATTTTTTACACTATTTATATTAATTATATTAACATTATTGTAGTCTACGGTAAATGATCATTTAGCTACTGTTTTAAAAAAAAAAAAAAAACTAAATTGATTTTGCATATTGGTTATTGGACACTTCAATTTTCTATATCAGTATCATTCATAAAAAGGCAATTTTGGTCATTTTCTGGAGTGATTTCTTAGTTTGTCTTATGCTAAAAATAATACAAAAAAATCAATTTGTAAGTTGATTTCAGTAAAGGATACAGATAACGTGCAGTAGTGTTAACAATTTCCACTTGTCTTTTTCAACAGGAGGTTTAAAAAAAGATCAAAAAGAAATTGGAAATTGGTTCAAAAGCAGAGACTGCTCAGTGGTTACCGCTGTTGTTTCTAGGTACATTTTTCAGAGTTGCCTTTGCTACATTCAGGGAGCATCGCAATGGAAAACTAGCCTCAAGAAATTTATTTAGACCAGTTGCCATTGTAATACAACAGTTTGTCTTCCCTGTGTTTTTCCAAGTCATTTTTACACATTTCGGAAGAAAGATGAACCGTTCAGTGGATAGATGTACCTAGGCAGCTCTAAGCGGTAATCTCCCAGGGCAGAAAGTGGGTTAGTATTGGACTGTATTTATGAGGGAGAGGGCAGTATGTAATCTTGGATCCAATAGATGGTCCTCACTTCAGTGCTCCCACATTACTACACCAATTACTATGTCTGTGTGTGTGTGTGTGTCTGTGTGTGTGTGTTATTAATGGAGATAACCTGCTGGATTGAGAGGGCTCCATATTACCCAATCTGTCTGTGTCCATGGAGACAGAATTAACCCTGCTGAGGTTGAGCAGGTCAAAGAGTCAGAATAACCACTAACCACTTTCACTGCCGCTTGCGTGGGTGTGAGTGTGCGTGTGCCTGTTGAACACTGACCCCTGTCACCCCTTGGCCTTTGCATGCAATTGCCAATCATTAACAAAAGGGAACAATTATGGTAATGGTGTACAGAAAAAGCCTCCACAACAGTAATAAATATCTTGCGCAATGGTTAATGTTGTAGTAAGATTACAGGTCGTGACTGCACTGGTCAGTTTTGTTTGTGTTGGCCTGTATGATTTTAATTTATAGTCTTCTTTTAAATCATACCCATTACAGCTCTTAAAGGGATAGTTCACCCAAAAAATGAAAATTGCCATTATTTGCTCATGCCGTTTTAAGTCTTTCTTCTGTGAAACAAAAGATATTTTAAATATGTTTATATACTATAAATATAAGTTGTTTTGGACCCCACTGAATTTGATGAATTTGCACTGATTCCCCCTCCCCCCCAATTTAAATTGAAAGAAGCTCACTTCCAGAAAAAATGTACAGATAATGTACTCACCCTATTGTCATATAATATGTTCATGCCTTTCTTTCTTCAGTCATAAAAAAAATTGTGTTTTTTGAGGAAAAAATTTCAGGAATTATCTACATATAGTGGACTTCTATAATGAGATGTGAGTTTTTTGCATGGCAGAGCTAGACAAAACGAGGTTAAAAAGTATATAATTTTTTTTTTTTTTTTTAGAAAATGACCAATTGTTTCACTAGATAAGACCCTTATTCCTCGGCTGGGATCGTTTAGAGCCATTTGAAGCTGCATTTAAACTGCATTTTGGACTTTCAAACTCGGAGGCACCATAGAAGTCCACTATATGGATATAATTCCTAAAATGTTTTCCTCAGAAAACACAATTTCTTTACAACTGAAGAAAGAAAGGCGTGAACGTCTTGGATGACAAGGGGGTGAGTACATTATAAGTATATTTCTGTTCTGGAAATGGACTTCTCCTTTAATATGAAATTTCAAAGTAAGAAAACTATAATCTAATAATAATCTAATAATATTTGTTGTATTTACAACATAGAGAATCATTTTACAATGTGTATGAACAGAAACAGCTACTGTAAAACATCCTTCAAAATATATATATATATATTTATGTTTCACAGAAGAATCTAGGGGATACAGGTTTGAAACAACATGAGAGTGAGTAATTTATGACTGAATTTCAACTATTCCTTTTAATTTTTCAATTTTGCAATAATGTTTTATGTATTTTTGGTTACTTATGAACTAACAGAAACACAGCTTTCTTGACTTCTTCTACATGCCAGTCACTCTTCTTCAGTCTGTTCTGACTTACGAGTTAATAGAGTGACCGGATTGGCTGTAACGAGGTTTATTCATATTAGCATGGCAATGGGGTTCACGTCCTGTCAGCAGGCTTTGAGTTATTACCGTCATTCTCTCCCCTTGCGGTTTTTAAGTTTTGCCATCCAGGTTTAAAAACATATTGGTGTTTATGCAATGCACTCTATAATGATCCATCATATGGTTAGAGTCTGTGTATAAGTGTCTGTGTGTGTGTGTGTCCCCAGCAACACATAAATAAGAAGCAATAGGACCATCTGTTTGAATTTCTCTCGGTCTCCCAGGAGATACCCATCTGCTTTTACATTATCCATTACAGTTCACACACACATACACACACACGCACACACTACCCCCTCACTGTGACTGGCAACATCACAGCTCTGCTAACACCCCACAACCTCCCAGACACCCTCCACCTCGCTCTATCTCCCTCACACACACATAAACACATACACACAAATCACTCTATCTGCCCTATTTGAGAACACGACACTCATCTCACCCTCCCTGTGTGTGGAGCATGTTCATTTGAAAGCAGATGTCTGGCTTCCTGCTGGCATGCTCGGTGAATTTTCTCTCTTGCCAAAAAAGAAAGTAAAAGGCATTGTGGTGTTATTTTACTGTAGTCACTTCTGATTTGAGGTGTCACCTATATCAGCACGCTGCACACAATGTTTTCAAAGCTGTAGTTGCACAGGTCTTGATTAAAGAAAACTTGTTATTGAGAAGGTGCATTCTCTGAATGTGTGTTTACAACGGGGTTAAAAAAGTCTCTTTTACTCTTGGGAAAAATATATTTTTGAAATCATAAATAACAAATAAATAACAATAAAAGTTGAATTAAGAAATGAGGGCTCAACATTAAAGACGGGCCGCTGGCCCGGGGCCAGTGTTAGAGAGTTTGGGGCCAGATGAACCATCAGAGCCAGTGCTGCGTTGGCACTGTATGTTACTTTTTTTTTTTTTGAATAACATGATGTGTAGTGGGAAAAATTAAATGTTTGTCTGAATAATAATAATAATAATAATAATAATAATAATAATAATAATAATAATAAAACATTTTTTTAATTATTTTAACAAATATTTTATAATACAAAGAAAATGTGTACTTCTGTTTTAGAAACAGAAATAAATTTAGAAATAGATTCTATTGCTGCAACATAGTGGCTTGCGAAAGTATTCATATCCCTTCATTATTTTCACATTTGGTAAGTTGCAGGCTTATGTTAAACTGCTTTAAATAACTTTTTTTTTCCACATCAACCTACACTCCATACACCATAATAACAAAGCACAAAACAGGTTTGTAACAACTTTTTCCAATTTATTAGAAATAAAACACTGAAATTATTCTATTGCATAAGTATTCATACCCTTTTCTGAGACACTTGAAAATTAGCTCAGGAACACTCATATTGCTTGTACTGTAGATGTTACTACACTTTAAATGGGGTTAAACTGTGGCAAAATCATTTGAATGAGTATGATTTGGAAAGGCACACAGGCCTAACAGCTGAAAATACATATCAGAGCAAAAACCAAGCCCTGAGGTCAAAATAACTGCCTGTAGAGCTCAGAAACAGGCTTGCGTAAAGGCACAGATCTGGGGAAGAGTTCAGAATAAATTCTGTTGCATTGAAGGTTCAGTAGACTCCATTATCCATAATGGAAGAAGTTTGGAACTACTAGGACTCTTTCTAGAGCTGGCCTCCTGGCCAAACTAAGCAATTGATGGAGAAGGGGCTTGGTTATACTGGTGACCAAAAAGCTGATGGTCACTCTAGTTGAGCTCCATAATCATATGTGCAGATGGGAGAAACTTACAGAAGGACAAACATCACTGCAACACTCCACTAATCTAGGCTTTATGGCGTGTGTGGCCAGACTCAATCCTTCTCAGTAAAGGCACGTGAAAACACACTTGAAAGCACCTAAAGGACCCTCAGACTGTGAGAAACAAGATTCTCTGGTCTGATGAACCTCAATTCCAGCATCATGTTTGAAGGAAACCAAGCACTGCTTGTCACCTGAAGAGTACCATCCCAAAAGTAAAATGTCCTGGTAGCAGCCTCATGTTGTGGGGCTGTTTTTCAGAGGCAGGGACTGAGGGACTTTTCAGAGTAGAAAGAAAGTCAGTGCACCAAAATATTGAGATAGCCTTAATGAAAACCCAGTCCAGAACATTCAGAACAACAGATTGGGCAGAAGGTTCACCTTCCAACAGGACAATGACCCTAAACATACGTTTCTGGAGAAACCTGAAAATATCTGCCAGCCCCCATCCAAGCTGACAGAGCTAGAGAGGTGAAGAGGTGAGGCCAAGAATGGCAGATAATTGCCAAATGCAGATGTGCAAAGCTTGTCGCATCATACCCAAAAAGACTTAACACTGTAAAGGTGCTTCAACTAATTACTGAATACTTTTGCAGTGTACTTATTTCAGTGTTTTATTTTTAGTAAATTTACAAAGTTGTCACAAGTCTGTTTTTCACTTTGTCGTCATGGTGTATGGAGTGTAAATTGATGTCAGGAAAAAAGTACTTTAAAGCAGTTTAACATAAGGCTGCAACATAATGTGAAGAAAAATGAAGGGCTTTAAGAATACTTTCACAAGGCACTTTAAACTACTACAATGAAAATCTCAGGTACTGATTATGTGCTTTATTCAATGCTGAAAGTGTCTAATGTGAGTCTAAATATCATGTTGCGTGACATTTATAGCCATACTGAAAGCAACAACAGATAGTTTACCTCTGATCTTGAAAATTAATTAAAGCAAACATCTGCGTTAAAACTGTGATCTCAGTGCGAACTGACAAGTGTTTTCCATGACAAAGATGGTATCAATCACTCAGTATGTACTTTTAATAACAATGAACATTTCAGGTACACAGTGTAAACCTTTGTTTATTTACAAGTTTAAACTACATTTGAATCCCAGATTATTCTGAGTGTGGTCCCAGACTTCTGTACCCCACTGTGTGTCTGTGTGTGTACGGATATATATATATATATATATATATATATATAATATATATATATATATATATATATATATATATATATATATATGTGTGTGTGTGTGTGTGTGTGGGAAGCAGATCTCAGCCAGTGGACTTTGATGCCCATTCGGATGGACGCAGGTGCTTTTGTGAAGAGTTCATGAGCAGTTCAGAATCTGTGTGGAAACAGTAGTTCTTTGCAACACTTCTCACAGATCCCCTACATCTAACGCATCTCTGCAAGCCAATAATCCCCTTTTCTCCATCCCTGCTTCTCCACCTAGATCAATCCCCGATCGAAACATCAAATAGAACCGTGCTCTCTTACTTCGTTTTTTAGCCTCCTTCTCATTCCCCCTCCTGCCTTACCAAAAAAAAAAAAAAAATCACTTACTAGGTGGTATTAGACAGGCTCGCAAAAGTGTCATTACTAGAGGGACCTTGGGAAAGTGAGGCGAGATAGATTCCTGTCGGTTTGTGGAATATTTCCCGTGCGCTAAGCCCCCACGTTAAGAGCGTGGTATTATTGATAAGACCGTCTTCTCCGGACCGTCCCACTGCCAAGGGACTCGGAGAAGAGCAATCCACCGAGAGCTCTTTCATGTCCGTCTGTGCAGCAGAACAAAGCGAGGATTAATGCACTGTCTTTCATCCAGGGGTGGAGGTGTCAGGAGGTAGGCATCCGGAAAAGAGGTAGCAGTGCCACAGAGTGTCTGGGATGAAGTGGCATAGCGGAGAAGATCTTGTGAGACCTGGGCCCCTGGCGGCATTGACTGATGGCTGAAATGACATTCTGGGAGAGAAAAAATTTAAAACGCATTCTCAGACAGATTACACACACGAGAGCTCTAGAAAGGCTTGTCATGAATATAAAAGGGCTCATGATATTTTGTTTTGTATGTTTTACAATTTTTGGGTGCTGCTAAGGCAAAAAGTGACCTCATTTCATCGCCATACACATACACATCGGCCGATTTTTCGTATGATCGACCCAGATCGGTGACCGGCTACACACTCACAGTCTGGTGTTAACATGTCGTTGGTGTGGAAGTTCTTTTCTGTGAGTGGAGAGGACACAAAGCTCGCAGTTTGTAACGTTTGTAAAGCAAAAATGCATTGTGGGGGAACAAGCTCAAAAACGTTCGGAACAACAAACCTAATAAGACACTTAAAACACTATCATCTAGCTGAATATGCCCAGTTTGAAAAGGGGAAAGTGGCTAAAGCTAGCGCACCGAGTCCAAGCCAAAGCTCGTCAGCCACAAGTCAGCAGCCTGTACTATCCTTTATTGGGATGAGCAGTGAGAAGACCAAAGCAATTATGAGGAAAATTATGGAATTCATGGCCCTTGATGACCAGCCTTTCTCCATAGTCGAAGACAGAGGTTTCAGAAATTTGATGAATTACCTCAGTCCAAAATATATTATACCGAACCGGCGGTACTTTTCCGACGTTGCCTTACCCGAGTTGTTTAACCTTGTGTCAAAACACACACAAAGCCTGTTACAAGCCGATCCTGAAGCAGCCGTAAGTTTTACTACTGATATCTGGACATGTAACTTTAGCTTAATGTCAATGATGAGCCTGACTGCTCACTGGATTGACAAAGATTTTCAGCGACAACAATTACTTCTGCACTGTCAAGAAATTAAGGGATCCCATACTGCTCATTTTATACCTTACTCATTTTATACCTTACAACGCACTTTATTTTTTTGTTATAATTATTTAGTTGTGAGAAGATCCTGTAATGTGTAATAATTCATTTTATTATAAAATAAATTTAAATGAAAAAAATACATCATATGCTTTCATTACAGTTCTTTAGAAAATTTGGAAAAATCGGAATCGGCAGGTCACACTTACTGTAAAATCGGAAATCGGAATCGGCCAAGAAATTTGCAATCGGTGCATCTCTAAAGAGAAGAAAATAATAGTACCAAAATAAAACAACAATGTTACATAATACAGCATTAAAAAGTGTATAAATCACTTTCTCAAGAAACATTGTCCAACAGTGGCACCAGTACAACTCCTGTTGTAAAGTTACAACAGGAGGCCACATCCCTCTCGCCTCCCCAGAGCCCATTGAGTTTTAACAGACCCCCTAAAGCGTGCGGTGGGTTTAGTGGGGGGTAATTGAGAATGAACGGGGAGAAGTCACATGAGACAACGTAGTATGATCGGATATGACTGGTTATGTTCCACTGTGATTGGTTCATGCGATTATTCCCGCCTCTTGTGTTCATGTGCGTTTGCGAATCAGTCTGAATGAATAATATAATGGTGTTAATGGGAAAACTTATTTAAAAAAGTAAGTTACCAACTCACACGCACAGACATAACCACTTTGTTACATCAAAATGAGACTTAAAATGGTATGAATTGAGTGGTATGGTATGAGTTTTTAGTGAGTAATCAGCTTGGTGAAATTTGAAGTAAATCTCTGTGTCTGTGACCAATATTTACCAAGCTTTGATGACTGACTGATGATCTGAAAAATTCAAAAATAGTTTAAAGTTAATTAATTACTAGTTTAACAGAAACAAAGTTATTTAATAATTAAAAAGAATAGCGGAACATAAGTTTACAAATCAAATAAATAGTTTAAATTGTTACTGCCTTGAGTTCTTTTGGAGTAAATGTAAAATGTTTAAAAACTCTATAATCTCTAATAAATATAATGTTGATTAAATTTTTGATGTAAAAAATATAAAATGTGTTTTTTTTTCTTTTTCTGATAGTGTAAGTAATGTTTATTTAACCAAGAAAATGTGACTAAAAACAAAAAAAAGCTTTGAGGACTTTGAGTTTTTGAACTGTGAATTGTAATAATAATTTACAGTTTTATTGATTAATGCAACCTTGGTGAGCAAAAAACACTTCCTTGAACCACAAACATTGAACCACATTTTAAATAGGGGTGTAAATCAGATGGTTCGTCATGATACGATACAGGAGTATATAGATCGATATATCGATATTATGATGTTATATACCTATTTTAAACAACCGTCTACATTTTTATTAACTCACAAATGCAACCAAAATATATAACATGAACATTTAACTGAATTAAAAGTAAAACTCAGTGTCTGTGATTAATATTTATAGAGCTTCGATGACTAATGATCTGAAAAATGTTTTTATTTTTATTTAATATCAAAAAGAACAGCTGAGCATAAGTTCACAAATAAAATATACTGTTTAAATTGTTACTGCCTTGAATTATTTCTGAATTAATGTAAAAAGCTTAAAACATTAACTTGATATGATTCATACATGGCTTTATTGAAACAGAATATTGACTGCATTATTAATGTAAAAATATAAAATATAATTATTTATTTATTTATTTATTTATTTTCATTTTCCACTGAAGACCAGAATGGCTGCTGGAAATTTAGCTTTGCCATCACAGGAATAAATTACATTTTAAAATATATTAAAGTAGAAAAGAGTTATATTTAATTGTTATAGTAACTGTATAACAGTTATTGTGTAACAAATATTATAACAGTGTTATTGACTAAATGCAACTTTGATGAGGAAAAGAAACGTCCTTAAACCACAAAAATTGAACCACAAAATAACATTTCAATTCATTGCTTAAACAACATGGACAGAACCTATAATAAATAACAATACAATTGTCACATTGTGATTAGTTTGTAAGAACTCTGTGTAATTGTAGTCTTTTTTAAAGGTTAGTCCTTTACATGTGTTTATTGGATGGTCAGTAGCTCTTTTTTTCAACTCTGCTGTAAGTCTTGATACCTACATTAGAAAAAATTGAGGGAACAGTGCACACCTTAGCGATCTTTGTAGACGTGTATTTCAGCTTCAGTCTTGTCAGTCAACAGGCGTGGACCAAGTAAATCGTTCTCTAAAGGCAAATCCTGGCGTGATTGTAAGCGGAAGCACAGATATGGAGGAAATCATGCTTCATCCATACGGGCGGTTCATAAGTAGATTACCTTTTGTAATTCGTTTTGTTACAGCAGTCAATAAGCGCCCGATGCAAATGCGGTTCATTTGTATCTGAATTGATGTCCTGTCCCCATTAGCTTATGCCTTTAATGCATTCTGCTACATTAGTGAATAGACCTTAGCCGGATTAATCACAAGTTCATTGGGATCATTTGCTTTCCTGCTGCCTAATCGAATCTCTGACATTGGTAATAAGGGCAAATCTCACCTGTCTCCTCAGCCTCTCACAAACAAACAAGAGTGATTCTGACTGCCGACTCCCGATCCGTTTCCATTATTCCCTTCCAACAACATTTTAACATTGATTTTTGACACACAGACTCAAAGAATGATATCAGAGTATGACTTAAGTGATTCCTGCAGCTGTTTGTCATTGTTTGTGTTGTCGTGCTTTATTCCGAATTTGATATTCAGGTGGACATGTGCTGCCTGGAGTTGAAGTAGCACTTAGTGTCTCTTATCAGACTCTCTTGCGCCGAGTGTTATAATTAATGACTTTTATGTCTGGAGAATAAAAACCTCTAAATAGGCTGCTCCCACATTATTTATTTAGGGCTAATTAATTAAAGTGGACCTGTATTGAATTCAACAAGGCAAGAGAAAAAATGAGGGCGGGAGAAAAAGAATTGGAAAGAGAGAAAGAAGGGCTGAGGTCCCTTACCTCACTGAGATGAAGCATCTCCGTTTGCAAAGGTGCTGTGACTGTCTTGTAGCTCTTGCAAAGGTGCTCTGGAAGACTGTTTGGGGCAAAGTTCATGTGAAAGTTGACATCAGTTTGCCCTGCATACTCTAAAATGTCTCAGATATGTGCTTGGTGTAGCCTGAACTAATCTGGAATGACAAAATATATTTTCATGTATTTATATTTTATGTCCAGATTGTTGTTGTGTAAAGTATAAAGTATGCAAATATTGGTAACACTTTACAATTAGTTTCCTGTAGTTAATGCAACAATGAGCAATACATTTATTACAGCATTTATTAAAGGATTATCTTCTGAATGAACATTTCCTGATAATTTACTCACCCCCATGTCATCCAAGATGTTCATGTCTTTTTGAGAAAACATTCCATGATTTTTCTCGATAAGGTGGACTTCAGTGGGGATCAGTGGGTTTAAAGGAGAAGTCCACTTCCAGAACAACAATTTACAAATAATTTACTCACCCTCTTGTCATCCAAGATGTTCATGTCTTTCTGTCTTCAGTCGTAAAGAAATTATGGTTTTTGAGGAAAACATTTCACGCTTTTTCTCCATATAATGGACTTCATTGGTGCCCCGATTTTGAACTTCCAAAATGCAGCTTCAAAGGGCTCTAAACGATCCCAACCGAGGAAGAAGGGTCTTATCTAGCGGAACGATCTGTCATTTATTTCAAAAAATAAAAAGTTGGATACTTTTTAAGCACAAAAGCTCATGTAGCACAGGCTCTGGGATGCACGTCCACGTTGCTACGAATTAGTGATGGGTCATTTCAACGAATCTTTAATGTGACTCAGGAAGAACGAGTCGTCTCTGGGAGTGATTCGTTCAGTCACGCATGTGCAACATCCTGTTCATTCTAAAGACTCGAGAGATGAACTAATCAATTCTTTTTCCAGCTCAGACTCCATTGGTTAAGCTTATGGAGCTGTCACGTGATGAACGAACGACTCAAACCCAAAAACTTGTCAGATAAGAGGTGAGGTGAGCTAATCATAGACTAAAGACCCAGGTAAATAATGAATGCATCTTTTCTGTTTCTTATAGCATTATAGTTTTGTCTTGTTTGTAGAGTGATCAACATTTGTGTAAGCAGTAGATGTGTTAGGGAAGTAACACGTAACATTTTAATTATATTTTGCCAAAATGAACGACATGACTCGGGGGTGACTCGTTTCGCTGAACGAGACTCAAAGGTCCGAGTCGGTAAAATGATCCGAACTTCCCATCACTACCACGAATCACGTCTAAGTTCATTGTCTGTGAATATGCCGAAAAACTCCATCTCATTTTCTCCTACAACTTCAGAATCGTCCGACACGTTGTACCTTTTTGTTTGTAAACAGCCTTTGACTTACTTGCACTTTCTCAGTCTTTGCGCGTTCGCTTTGTAAACACTGGGTCCGTAGTTCCGCCTACGTTCTGCGTGACCTTTCGACATGATTCAATAGTACGTAGCGTCGTGAATGTGCATCCAAGAGCCCGTGCTACACCAGCTTTTGTGCTTAAAAAGTATACAAAAAAATTACCGTTCGTTTCGCTAGATGAGACCCTTCTTCCTCGGATGGGATTGTTTAGAGCCCTTTGAAGTTTCATTTAAACTGCATTTTGGAAGTTCATTATATGGAGAAAATCCTGAAATGCTTTCCTCAAAAACCATTTTTTAAGACAGAAAGACATGAACATCTTGGATGACAAGGGGGTGAGTACATTATTTGTGAATTGTTGTTCTGGAAGTGGACTTCTCCTTTAAGGTCCAAATTGCAGTTTCAAAGGGCTCTACTTGATCCTAGCCAAGGAATAAGTGTCTTATCTAGGGAAACGATCTGTCATTTTCTTAAAAAAAAAAAAAAAAAAAAAGCAAATTGATATACTTTTTAACCACAAATGCTCATCTTGCACTAGCTCTGCAATGCACATGCGTGACTTCATGCATTACGTAATGATGTTGGAAAGGTCACGTGTGGTTAGTTCTTTGTCTATGTACTTCGGTTCAAAAAGGTAGGGTAGGGTGAAAAAGTCTCATTTTCTCCTACAGCTTCAAAGTCCTCTGACATCGTTTTACATTTTTTGTAAGGAGTATTTGACTTTCTTGGCATGTTCACTTTGTAAACACTGGGTTAGTTCTTCCACCTACGTCATGCGTGACCTTTCCAATGTGACTGCGTCATGCGTGATGTTGTGGACAGACAGCTAGTGCAAGACAAGCATTTGTGGTTAAAAGTATATATTTGTTTTTAGAAAACGACCGACCTTTTTGCTAGATAAGACCCTTATTCCTCAGCTGGGATCATGTAGAGCTTTTTGAAGCTGCATTGAGCAGTTTGGTCCTTCAACCCATTGGCTCCCATTGAAGTCCACTATATGGAGAAAAATCCTGGAATGTTTTCCTCAAAAACCTTCATTTCCTTTTGACTGAAGAAAGAAAGACATGAACATCTTGGTAAATTATCAGGAAATTTTAATTCTGGAGTGAACTGATCCTTTAATTTTTTTTTTTTTTTTGTTAAACATCAGTTTAAAATCCAACTGTTTATTGTTAATTCTTGTTAGCCCACATCCAATAAATAACACTGTCAGATACAACTTTTCATTTTAGTTAATTTAAACATTTACTAATATATTAATATGACTAATACAGTAAATGCTTTAGAAATATTCTTCATTGTTAATGTTGACTAATGTTATTAACTCATTTTAATAGGGCCCTATGATTTCCATGATGCAGAAAATGCAGACGGAATTGCAGAATCCGGTCATGAAAATTTAAAGGTCTTCAAAGCAACCCGTCAAAATAAAAGTTTGGTTTTACTTGAAGAAAAATATTCCTTAATAGCTAAAATAAAATATTACTAAATAATAACTTATTATTACAGAAATATATTACTTAATCTAATGATAGTGCTACTGCTACTAATAAAATGATTATTAAAACATTATTTTTTTAAAAAAGAATGTTTACCAGACCAATTATTTACCAGAAATGTAGTAGAAATATGTAAATACACAACACAGTATTTCTGAAAAAAAAAAGAAAGAAAGAAAATAATATTAAAAAAATAATAATAAAATCAATTAATTAGAGATGCTTTTGATTATTAAAATGTACTGAAACCATTAAAATGGAATCCAGAATATAAATGGAAAACAGAATTTGGTAAAACATAAAATTGAATTTAAGAAAAAAAAAAAAGTTGAATTTTTGTTAAACTTTTAATAAATTAAAAATTTAGTTTTTGAGTAATTGAGTAAATTGCTGTTAAATATTGTAAGTTTAATGATTTTAATTAATTAGCTATGATTTTTTTATTCATAAAATATTATTTCACCAACAAAACAGTCTAAACTTACAAAAAACGAACAAAGACAAAACAAAAAAAACAAAACAAAAACAAAAACTATTGAATGCAGAAAAATTAAAATTTATTTGGGAATAAAAACGGAATTTGGGAAAAAATAAAATGAATTTCATAGGGCCCTTTTTAATGTGTTGTTAATTCAACTTTATTTCAACCTATTTGGCATTTGATAACATGTGTAAGGAATATTTAATGGTGATCATTTTTTTGTGCTCAGTTGGGAAACTCCTCTATAACCTTAAATAACTTACGTCAGGTCCATAGAGCTGTGCAACGATTAATCGCAATTAATCACAAAATAAAAGTTTGTGTTTACATAAAAAACATGTGTTTGTACTGTGTATATTTATTATGTATATATAAATACACACACATGCATGGATATAATAAGAAAGATGTTATGTTTATATGTTAAATATATTTATATATAATATTAATTATATCAACCAAAATGTAAACATGCAAATACATGTAAATATTTTCAAAATATATACTTTATGTGTGTGTATTTATATATACATAATAAATATACACAGTACACACCCACATATTATGTAAACAAAAACTTTTATTTTGGATGCGATTAATCGCAATTAAGCGTTGCACAGCACTAATCATATACACTTTTGTGAAGGGATTCACAACCCTTCCATTAACCACCATGCCCCTGATGGGCAACATTTGGATTCTCTGATGCCTTTGCCTGTTCTGCTCAGCTTAAATTTCCTTTATTTAGTGTGCTTATTTTACATCATTATCAGCACATATGTTTGGACCATTTTGAATTGTGGATATTTACAGCAGCACAGATTTTCCAAAACGGTCCCACATACAAAGCGGTGCTAATACGCCAATTTGCTGGTGCGCGTTGACATGCGTGTCGTGAATTATTCGGGTCATTTCAGTGCGTGATTTGGACTAAGCAGTTGAATCAATGAGCCTCTCTCTGATGCTCTCTGTGAGGCCTGCTCTCTAATGGCAGTTATAATGGCCGAGCAGCGGAGCCAGGCGGCAGTGTTTTATGCGTTATGGTCATGCCTGGTGGATGCTTTTGGGCCAGGAGAGAGTGTGTCTGGAATAAAAAGGCCTCCGTATTGTAACTCACAAGACCATTGAGAACATGACCAGGAATAACTACTAAACCGCTTGCTTCTTGCCCATTACCCACCCCGAGACCTCTTTGCATTACTGACACTTAATAACCAATCAGATTCAACAATCAGTGCCAGTATTGTCATGTCAGATTCCCTTACGCCTTAAGAGAATTTTATCCTTAGAATCACAGATGGGAAATCTGTATCAAACTTCCTGCTCTGCAAAATAACTTTGAAATGCCATGCATATCTCTTAATGTACAGTATGTTTGTGTTTGTCCTCACTTTTCAACATTTTATTAAGACTTCTGATTTTCATAATATTATTTCTGAAATGACCTACTTGGCCTTTGTTGAATGTGAAACAGATACGCCTGCAGAATTTAACCCCTCCGTTCATGACATTCTTCTTGTCAATAGCTACTTTGTTTAATGCAGAAACAATATAAGCTGTGTTTTTTCCTTAATTTCTAATTATTTAACTGTACCAAACATTTTCTGTTTTTGTTATACATGCATGTTCATTCTGAATTTGTCCTTATTCTGCCTGTATCTTTTCGTGTCATGCGGTTTTATGCCGTGTGTGTGGTATCTTTTTAAGCAACAGGCTCCCTAACAACGTCTTCCACTGTAAAAGCAGCCGTTGCCCATAACCCTCCAATCAGTGCTGTGGGTTCCCTTTGTTTTAAAACCAGTCGACCATCTCCCTTCTTTCTGGCCTGCATGCCTTCCACATCCATCAGCCTAATGGAGGCATGGGAGAAGCTCACAGTCCAGGAGCAGCTTAGGAGACGTGCAAAGAAAACAAGGCCACTTTGACCCTCTAAAAATCACCATCAATAACCCCTAGTCAAATGATGTCATAGTTAAGTGTTTGGTGTTGTGTTGACACACCGGCATGTCTGTCTGACATACGCATATACACCCAACAGAAATGTGCACGCAGGTCTGTTCGATGAAGGATGGCACCGGCAAATCCTGACACTAATGCTAAATATATTATAAATATTATATATTATAAAATATTTTAATTTAATCTTCACATGCATATGTACACACAGACATGCAGGCACTACCAAGCTCTGCCATGTGACATTAATACAAATAGACTGATAGATGTTAGAATGACAGATACATCTGCTTTTCTTTTACTATTTTCTATTAGTATCTATCTATCTATCTATCTATCTATCTATCTATCTATCTATCTATCTATCTATATTAAATACACTCATAGTATGCTATATATACCATATGTGTGTCACACACACATGCATTATATACACTACCAGTCAAAAGTTTTTGAACAGTAATTTTTTTTAATGTTTTTAAAGGAGTCTCTTCTGCTCACCAAGCCTGCATTTAGTTGATACAAAGTACAGCAAAAAAAGTACAAAATGTGAAATATTTTTACTATTTAATATAACTGTATTCTATTTGAATATATTTTAAAATGTAATTTATTCCTGTGATTTCAAAGCTGAATTTTCACTCCAGTCATTACTCCAGTCACATGATCCTTCAGAAATCATTCCAACATTCTGATTTGCTGCTTAATTTTTTTTCATTATTATTATTGTTATGTTGAAAACAGCTGAGTAGATTTCAGGTTTCTTTGATAAATAGAAAGTTCAGAAGAACAGCATTTATCTGAAATAGAAATCTGTTGTAACATTATAAATGCCTTTTATCATCACTTTTGATCAATTTAAAGCATTATTGTTGTAGTATAGGATTATGGTATATAATGTTACACAAGCTTTTTATTTTAGATAAATGCTGATATTTAGATCTTTCTATTCATCAAAGAATTCTAAAAAATGTACTCAACTCTTAAATATTGATGATGATAATAATAATAAATATAATATATATAATGTTTCTTGAACAGCAAATCAGCATGTTAGAATGATTTCTTAAGGATCAAGTGACACTGAAGACTGGAGTAATGATGCTGAAAATTTAGCTTTGATCACAGGAATAAATTACATTTTAAAATATATTCAAATAGAACGCAGTTATTTTAAATGGTAAAAATATTTCACAATATTACTGCTTTTGTTGTATTTTGGATCAAATAAATGCAGGCTTTGAAAAATATTAAAATCTTACTGTTCAAAAACCTTTGACTGGTGGTTGTATATATTGTATATAAAATATATATATACTGTATATTTTTCGTAAAATAAATGTTTTTAAAAAATATACATAAACCCACACACACATTATTAAGATTATATCTTTCTTATTTTCTTTTCCTCTTTCTCGCAGTTCTGAGCGAAAATGAAGAAAATGATAATGAGATGTTTTAATGATGGTTGACTTTGACTCAAGCTATGTATAATTCATAATAATTGATTGCCCCTGTTTTAAAGGAATACCTTTTCCCATGAAAAATGATCCCATTAGCGAGTGTTTAATCCAATCAAAGCTGTCAAAACACACAGGTTCAATTCTATTCTCCACTCTGTTCATCGTCATAAGCGCCTTAGATTGATCACCCTCATTTCACCATTGCATTTGGATGTGACATTTCATTCATAATTTTGGCGTTTTTCCCCTGTTGATCCATTTTTTACGTGTTAGTAGCTTGAGGGAGAATTTAGCTAAATCGCTTCTGAAGATACATTTTCATGAAGCAAGGTACTATTCATCTTAAATCTGCTGAATCTTTGCTTGGCTTGAAAGGATTTATCACATTCTGTGGACCAAACAGGTATTTTCCATTAGAGGTAAAGAGAGTTTCAGATGTTAATCTAATTTTTAATGTTAAATAGAAAAATTAAGTGTCTCTTTTATTTGTAAGAAAAAAAAAAAAAAGTCATTCCATGATAAATCTCAAAGAGCTGAGCTCATAATTAGTTTCTTGTCTGTGAGAGTATATTATTAGATGTAAAACTTACATTTCTCTGGCTTTCCTTTGTGTGTGTGTGTGTGTGTGTATTAGCGCTTAGGCCTTTGTCTTTATTGCCTTTGATCGCGCTCTTCCCTCTATCAAATCTCACCCGTGCTGTCTTTTAACAATGCAACCTATATTTCAAGCACACTCTGTGATCAATACCTGTTAAGAGAGGTGTGGGAATGTAATAACACAGTGATTCATGTGTTTTAGACTCCGGCTTTATTTACTATCCTCCATCTATGTCCTTTGTTTGGTGCTGGTGTTTTAACTCACTCAGAAATTGATTGGTACACAAGGTAATCAGGCACGTATGATCAGATGGAAACTAATGTTTCCCTGTTCATCAGGCAGTATTGTGGGCAAATTACAGCTTAGGCCTGACCTTTGGGCTTCAGATTTTTTTTTTGACACCAACATGTTTACGATTTGCGCGTGTTGCCGTTTCTCCGTAAACGCGTTACGCGAATGCCTCCCAGACAGACAACAGGAACAAACTATGCGTTTACATGTGATTTAATATTGCTAATAAATTCCAAACCCTGTTTTTGACCCGGTCATAATTGTTTTAACCCGTTTACCTGCTCTTACATTGCAGTTGAAGATCATTACTTATTTGATTGAGTCTGGATCACATCATATTAGAACATGGCAATAATGCTGGATTTGTTTTTAAGTCGATCATCTTGGCACTCGCGATGGAGTAGCGTTGCGTTGGATTAGGGCCGTGAGTTATGGTATAGTTTGCGTGAAGATTTGTGACTGTTGTGCGTGGCACTCTGTCCGACCGGGCAATTCTGATAAATAAGAATCGAATTTAGTAGCAGCTTTGACACGTTGATTGATAAAAAAGCTCATGGCTAAAGCCTCCCCTCTCTCCCATCTTATTCAGCTCGCGTCAAATGGTTTAAAAATCAATACTGGCCTTGTACACAAGCATCTGTGTCGGTGCTCTGGGGAGGGAGGAAAAAAAGGAAAGAAAAGAAAAGCAGGGAAAGAAAAACACCTGCTCTCACCATGATGATTACTAATTTTTCCTGTCAGAGATGTTTGAAGACAAAATAATCATTGTGCGTATGGTTTGAGGGCAGGAGAGATTATTGTGTGATCCATTCAGATATCCGGTGAGAGAGGAAATCGCCCCAAAGCAGATGGATTGAGCTGTTGGGTAATACGTCAGAGAGCTGAGGAAATAACTCAATGAATAGACACAATAGAAACCGCACAAACCTACCGTTTTATTACTGCAAGAAGCTGAGCAAGATGCTTTTTATTGTGCAAACGGTAAAAAGGCCAACATGAAAATACTCACACGTCTCAAGTCAGGTAGTTTGACTTGGAAATGTATTCAGCCATTTATTTTTTTAATTATTTTTTAAATTATTTTTAACATTTATATTATGTATATATTTTATTTTTTATTGGAATGTAAATTTAAAATTTATAGTTTCTTTTTCTGTTTTTTTTTTAAATGCGCTTCTATGGTTGCGTACCGCCACTTTGGTACCACTCGCTAATTATAAAACATTAAACTTAAATTATTTAATTACTATCCTTCCATGCTTCCATTTTATGCAATAATCTGGCACAATGGCATTGTGGTTAGACATGTCAAAAGTGTGCAAGGGCCCAACGGCAGACTTCTGTTGGGGGGTTTAACCTCGCATCTGTTTTGACCACTTGATGACACATATGGCTCGTTGTGGTGGAGAGGTCTTCCAGGGTCTAGTCGAACACCAGAGGCCCCCGCTTTCACTGCTGGACACGGGTCCTCAGGGGCTGGGGAGGGGGAGGGGGGGCGTTGGAGCCTGTGGATAGAGAGATGAGTTGTGGATTATGTGTGAATGTAATGGATGGGCCTGTCTGAAGGAGAATGGCTTCAATCAGGAGTGACTTAATGATGATGGGCTGCTTGGTTTTGACAGTGACAGACAATCGATCCCCTCAGCGTTGGATGACAAACCGTTTTCGTGAATGTAAATGCTTGGCTCCTATTAATTTAAGAAAGGCAACGGTATAATATGTGAATGACAGGGCTCTGCCCTCTGAGGAAGAGCTCTGTCTGTTTTTCCCTCCTCCATCTTTCTTTGTACTTGATTGCCTTCCAACTTTTTTTTTTTTTTTTGCCCAAGATGGAATACATATGACTTCTTCACAGAAAAGAAAGCTGAGAACATGTTGTGTATATATATATATGTGTGTGTGTGTCCTCTACCGCCTCAATAAATAACTCTTCTGCTCAATAAATAACTTTGATGATGTTTATGAAAAGTAATGCCTATTTATGAGGGGGCCACTAGGCTTTTGAAACCGGGGAACATGCAGGCAGGCCGTGATTGTAATGAGTTTATTGAAATTAAAGTTGAAACCACTCCGGTTATTACAGTTAACCTGTCTACGCTGCCGGGCTCCGTCGTAAAACATGGCTCTGCCGCACACTTGCACGTCGACTTCTGCAACCTTTAATGGAAAGCTGAGATGTTCATGTAGAGTGTTTATCAGACTGACTGTCTGTGCCCCGAGGACAACCCTCTATTGAAACACTATACACATCATAACGCTGTCTCGTCCCTTGTATGGAGCTCGTCCAACCCCTAATGGCTTGGAAATATTTATTTATTATCCTCTCGCTGCTGGAATGGAAACTCAATTGGACTCATGTGATGCGGCTTTTGCGCATTATGTTCCACAAACACGGTAATGAAAAATGAAAAGCATATTTAGCTATAATTGGCACTTGGGATATTTGCCAGATTGTGTTTCCTAAGTAAATGCTCAGACTGTGATGCCTGCTTACAGTTGCCACAAACCGAATGAATGCGTGTGAGGATCAGTTGGCCGTCGTAAATCAAGGCAGACAGAATTGCTCAAGCCTTTCGGTCTGTGTTCATGCTTGGGACAGTGGGCCACTGAGGAGAATAAAATCACCAAAATTTTCCTCCTCATTTGTAAGAGTGAACCAGGAAGTACCTTCTCACTCAGCACTCAATTAGCCTGAAGTGAAATGGTGCAGCAAGGAAAAAAATGTCCTCTTTATTATAATTGTTGCAGAATTCCCCTGCGGCATGTGTGTGTTTGTTTTAGGGAAGCGAGATTATAGTTTTGGAGGCTATTTTTGCAGCTGTCTATGCAATGAACAAATATAAGAAAGAGGAGGGGCAATCTGGTAAATGGTCAAGGGCCACAAGACTAAGTGGCACTTTAGTTATGTTTCTGTAACACGATGTGATTTACCAAACGATATAATTAATAATTAAAAAAATAGTTCATGAGTTAATGATAATGATTAATTATTAATAATTATTAGTTTAATAATAATAATAATAATAATAATAATGATATATACATAATATGCTGAATAATGCTGAAATGAAAACGTATTCTACACACTTTGCAACTTATTTTACATTTAACTCATTTCAAAAATGGAAGAAACAGGAAACCAAAATTGGACTTGCCAGGGCTTGCAAAATGTTAAAATTCCTGGTAGCTCTTTGGGCAGGGATTCTTCAGATTTTGGTTAGCACAAATATATGTTTAACTAAAATATTTTTTTTAGATAGAAAATTGGATATGATTTCAAATGGCAATCAAATTTTCAAAACACAAATAGCAACAAATGTCAAGTAAGAAATTTTATCTCACTATTACAGGGTATCTTTTATATTTTTCAAAAATCAATTTAAGGCTTTTTTGTTACTCTTTTTAAGACAAAATTAAACTAATACCGTATGAACTAGGGCAGGGCTATATGGACAAAAAATTATCACAATATATATATTTTTTTCGTATCGGTCGATATAAATATAAAATTTTTGAATTTCTTTCATGTTTAAAAGCATATTTTTTCTCCAATTTGAAAGTTGTAAAAACCAGATGGTTAAGTGTGGTTTTAAACTATTTTTTTATGGTCAGAACATGACAAACACCTTTTTTTTTAATTCTTTACAGTTTTCCAGTCATTTTTTTCTAACAAAATAAACTAAAAATAATAATAAAAATCTTAGTTCTACATGTTCTAATGAGTAATATTGTTTCAAATCAAAAAAAGGTTTATGTTGCCTCATAATATTAATAATAATATTAGCTTGAGTTAGAATGCAGATTTAGATTTATGTTCATTAACAAAATCTGTAATATCTGTAAAAATTGTAGCAACCTCATTTTTATATGGTGAAATTTAATTATTCTGACTGTTTGAGTTTTTTTTTTATTATTATTATTAACCACTGATCTTCCGTAGTAACATACATTTAGATAATCACAGTTAAAACCACAAATATAGCACCTCAGTACCATGGTAAAAATGTAATATGGTTTCTAGGTATTTGTATGGAAAACAGTAGTCTAAATACATTTAGTATAAATGCATAAACGCTATAGCTTAATCACAAAAAATACTGTAATTATATTTCATTACTCCTCCTTTAATACATTTAATACATGTCTGCATTAATAATATAATAAAATTTGGCATGAATACCCACATTTCTGACACAATACCATGGTGCAGTTAGTGCTACTACAGTAAATCTACAGTAAATGATGGCAATTTTTTGAGTTATTTGTTCTTCGCTGAATTCAAGGGCTTCGCACTGGATCTCACAGCGCTGTATAGTGACCGATACTCATCAGCGAGTGAACGCATTTGCTCGAGTAAACTCGCGCTGTGCCGCTGTTTGAACTTTGATCCAATCAGATAAACGGTCCGAATGGCGCGCAACGTTCTTTCACTTTGCTTTTGCCACATAAACATTAATATGAAAATTTATATAGCGCACTAATTATTGTTATCGATTTATCGCCCAGCCCTAGTATGAACAACGTAGGGCAATGTGTATGGTAATATATTAAATCGCAAAACGATAAAAATATGGGTCAATTTTCAGCAGATGACCTTATAGAAAGCAGATGGCCTTGTTGAAAATGCAAATTCATTCTCTGCCACTAGGTGGGGCTTTTGGAAAGGCAGAAATATAGCTTTAATAAAGTTTTTCCGGCAACGGCTGCACACTGTGCAGCACTGCGTTTATAAATGCAAATTTTTCTGGCTACTTTACAGATAAAATGAAATGAAAATGCCATCAAATCTTTTCTGAAGACAGTTGATTCGCTTCAGAGATGCATTCAAATGAAAACACCAGTGGCGTGTTTTGAACCCTGTGTTTAATGGTGTGTGCGCACCAAAAGTAATTAAAATTATTTGCGTAAGTAGATTACATATAAAGTCAATGCAAATACGCGAATTGATGTGAATTCACAGCGATTGCCACAAACTTGAGCAGAAAATTTGGATGGCACGCAAAAGCCAATCAATGGAGAAAAGCATTATGCAATGATTTTAAAATGAAAAACATCCCGGGATGTAATCTAGAGTGATAACATAAGATAGCATAAGATAGCCTGATGAGTAGGCTGTTGACACATTTTAGTAGCCCAAACGGAAGACACAATAGACCCGGGACGTCGGGCTAATGATCTTGCGAGCCCTGTTTTGTTAAAGTAAAAATGATTATTAACCAATTTCGATAATCTCAGAATAGCCAAATATCGACTGATTGTTTGGCCTGGCCAGTGTATCACTTACTTTGAAAAGATGTGCAAAGTGCAACTTTTTTTTTTCGAAGTTCTGTTCTATGTACATATCCGCTTGCTTTCTCGAGACTGAGCGATGTAAATGAAGACTCCTGGCTGAGGAATTATAAGGCTGATTCTAGGTGGTAGATATGGCTTTATTTCCTGTAGCAGGAAAACAATGACTTATCCATAGCTGCAGGGACGGCTATTTCTCACGCGGTGACATCATCATCAATCATCAGAATTCAGCAACTCTCAGTGTGGAGTGGTGAAAAACTCTATCATGATTCGGAAACATCTGAGTCCCACTGTACTCATCTGCACAGCCCTAATGCAGCCCACTATTAATGAAAAAATAACATATCAAAGAATACAAATGAGTGCTGTAGGACTGCAAGTGCTTCAGAAATGGAGAGATAATTAGACTGTCTGCTGCAGATTGATGGATGCGCAGTAATTGCCTTTGTGTTATTATTTCAGGTCCAGACAAAAAGAAAACGTACTTCTCTTGTCTTCTCACTATTGAAATTCATTAATCTCATTAATGTGTGGAATTAATATCATTTTATCAGACATTCCAGAACTGCTGGATGTGTGTGCAGCTACGCTTGCGATCCGGAGACTGATCAATCACGAGCTGCTCACATCTGTGTTTGTGTGGCTTTGCGATTGTATGAGTGAGTTGGCGTGTTTATTCTGTTTGGCAGCTCCGGACTGGTTTGTTTGCAGGTGAGCAGCATGTTTTGTATTTATATTTGGTAGTTTTTGTGTATGATTTCTTGTTAATTCAACATGGGCTGCCTGAAGGATTGATTACAGCTGTCTGGGAAAACACCTGCTGTAAATACACCTGTTTGGCATACATACTGTACAAAATGGCCTGTGCTACTTCTAGGTTGTTTCAACTGGCTTTCTACTGTATCCTGTGTTTGTTATACACTACTGTTCAAAAGTTTCGGCTCAGATATATATATATATATATATTTGTTAATACTCATTCAACGAAGATGCATTAAACTGATCAACTTTAGTAAAGACTTTTATAATTTTACAAAAGACTTCCACTTCAAATAAATGCTGTTCTTTTGAAATTTCTACTTATCATAAGTCCTTGTACCTCAGTTTACACAAAAATATTAATCAGCACTACTTATTAATATTACTTCAATTAATAATAAGAAATGTTTCTTGAGCAGCAAATCAGAATATTAGAATGATTTCTGAAGGATCATGTGTGCTGAGGACTGGAGTAATTACTGCTGAAAATTCAGATTTACCATGACAGGAATAAATTACGTTTTAAAGTGTATTAAAATAGAAAACTTTAAAATAGAAGTTGTTTTCTATATGACTCAGAGGTCGCATTAACCGAAAATTGTCCGTCATTGAAAAATCTGAAGGCTGTCCGTCACTTTGACAGATTACTATTGTAAATTGTAACTGTAATTCCCACCCCTGTTTAGTTGGTGGCGAGTGCGCTCCAGTGTGGCAGCAGAGCACGGGATCCAGAACAAAAAGGAAATGTCACGAATCGTTTGCTACGCATTTGATTATGCACAGGCGAGTACCCGGTTTAAGCTACAGCGGTCTTTCATGCCACATTAAAGAGCTCCAAAACGGTATGTATTGCTTGAATTTCCTAATAAAATGGGCAGAATGTGAAATTTTCATGTCCAAAGTAACAAAGCTTAGCCTATTGCGATTTGTTGTATGGGAGACGCACTATAGGCCTACTGTTCATTCATCAACTGAAAACAGCATAGACTAAAAGATCAATTGGGATTTAAGAATCAATTTTGGTTCATAAAAATGAGAATCTGTTAAAATCGAGAAATCGTTTTAGCAGTTCAGAGTCAAAGCATCATGTTTGCAATACAAAAGAACCATTCCATTTCCATAATCGGTCCTTTATGGAACGTGAAAGGCTCATAGTCTGAAAACTTTAGCATGATGGTAAAAAAATAATGTAGTCATCTCAATAACACAAACCTGTTAGTTTATTATTGTTCATTTATTTTATTGAACTGGGTAAATTATTGCACCTTTTTTATTTTTTATGTGGTGTCATGATTTAATTTTAAATAAAACAATGGTTTATTATTGTATGTTCTTTTGCTATTTCATTTATTGTATACCTTTTAAATTCACTTACTGAAAAAACAACAGTAGCAGCAGCAGTATGGTCTAACAACATTTATTTAAAACAAATGTATTTGCTACTCGCCACCTTATTTCCACTCTTTCCTCTCATTCTTTTCATGGTTTTGGAAAACTTGTCTTGGGTGTTTCTCCATGTAGCTTTGCATAACTCATGCTTCATTGCAATTTTTTCTAGGATTTAAATGCCTTCTCTGAATCTTTAAAGTCTCTTCGTGAGCGATCATACAGGTGCGAATACATTTGTACCAGCTCAGCTATTCGACACTCCATGTGTATTTATATTGCTTGTAACTTTGTGTTGTTGTTGTTTTGGATGTTGTTCTCCCGTCTGCCCTTTGTGGAATGTGTAATAAAACCGGGAAAAAAATCTCCCGTCAGAAAAGGTGGAATTCCAGAACACACCCACCGACTGCATAATCACCACGGACCAGTGGTAGCTAAAAGGTGTTTAGGAGGCAAAACGAACCCCCCCCCAGAAAGTTTGCTTTGGTGAGCTGTTTCAAACTGCTGAAACTAACTCAAAACAAACTTCGTTTCAGATTGATTTTGTTCTAAATGACGTCATATCATTTTGTTCTTTGAATTCGTTTGAAGTATATCGGGGCCTTTAACCATTTAACTGTCACCATCCACCATGTGGGACGCCTAAGTTTATTTCACCATATTACAAATAAATCCTAATCTAATCATGACAAACTATACATCGTTGGAAAGGTCTAAGACTCCTAAATAGATATTTTACCATTTTTTGTGTTACAAGTTATGTAGGAAAAGTAATAGATTAATATATGTCAAGAGTGCAACTTAAAAAATCTACATCATAACATGAGTTCTGACCTTTGTCACAAAAGACTTTCTTTGTTGCCTTTTTCCCTATCACACTTTAGAAATCATAAGAAATTATATATCAGTTCAAAACTTAAAATCTCAAAATTCATCCTTTGAAAGACATTTTAAAATCAGACATTGCATTACCATGAAAAATGTACATCAAAATCATATTACAAAATGTTTTTATTCATGAATTATAAAAATTTAAGTCTGGAAAGTGCATTTTTATGTCTGTGTTCAAAAATGGGAGTGACAGTTAACGGGTTAAATCCATAACCTATATGCTTGTCCTGTAGTTTCATAATAAAAAAATGAAAATGTGAACAAAAATAAAAGCAATTAAATGTGTTATTAAAATTAAAATATGAAAATTAAAATGACGGGTAATACTGTAATAGCTAAAAAATGACGGACAATGTTAAAATATAACGCAACCTGAAATTGCAGGTAACACACTGGAAATGGTAATTTAAAGTGTTATCCAAAATGCTCTTTCTGGCCTTCTCTTAGGGGCCTATGAAATCAGTTTTATTTTTTCCCCCCAAATTCTGTTTTTTCGCTTTAATTTTTCGGGGTCATGTTTCAATAGTTCAAGTTTTAGTAATCAAAAAGCATGTCTAATTAATTGAAATCATGAAGCTTATACAAATTAACATTTTTATTTTTTCTCAAATATCATTTTATATCTACCAAATTCAGTTTTCTTGGAATTTTTATGGATTCCATTTTAATGGTTTAATTAAATTTTAATAATAAATCAAAAACATTTTTCTGATAATCGAATTAAGGCAAAATACATTAATTTGTCTTTTAATCAAATAAAAAATAAACCGTTTCATTTTTTGGGCAAACATTGTGCTGCATAACAGAAGTTAATGGTTAAAAATAAAATTATGCGATTATTTCTAAAAAAATAATGATCAAACTATTAGTTAATAATGATACTTTACGATAGTACTACATTTCTGTTACAATTTCTTCAAGTTAAACCGAGTTGCTGTGAAGACATTTAAGTTTCTGTGTGTATAGGGCCCTATGAAATCCGATTTATTTTTTCCCAAATTCCGTTTTATTTTTTTTTCAAATTCCGTTTTTTCCGTTTAAATTTTTCTGGATTCCTTGTTTTTTTCAGTTTTAATTTTTATCAACTCCTTTCTAATGGTTAAATTAAATTTTATTCATCAAAGAGCATGTCTAATTAATTAAAATCATGAAACTTATACAATTTCACATCAGTTTAATAAAGGTTTAGCAAAAATGGTGCCCTATGAAATGTTTTATTTTTTCTCACCATGTTTTATTGTTATCAAATTATGTACTTTAGCATGTCTAATTATTTGAATGCATACTTAATTTATTCAAATTTATTCTTAAAATAGCCTTATGAAAGTTTTTTTTTTTTACCCTCAGAAATTCTGTGTTGTGTATTTAAAAATATCTGGTTATGAAATGAACGCATGAAACATTAATTTTATTTATCTTTTAATTATTGAAAACTGAGCAAACTTTTTTTTTGGCAAAAAAGGGAAATTTACTATTAAATTTAAAACATGGAAGAAATGTTGTGTGATTATACCCTAAAAAATAATGTTTGTTTCATTTTAGTAGTAGCAGTAGCAGTAATAGTAGTAATATATTTCTGACACAATGTCTTCAAGTTAAACCGGACTTTTATTTTGACGGGTTGCCGTGTCTACCTTTACATTTCAGTGTGTATATGATATAAGACTAGTTTTCCTAAAATGGAACGGTCAAATGCTCATGAAGTGACTCTCAGCAGATATTGTTCATGACAGACGCTGAAATCACCGCGAGCGTCAGGCGCGCTTCAGTGTGTGTAGTAAGCAAAACCGCTCCTCTGCTCCATTCTACCTTTACATTAATCCGGATACATTTGAAAATGTTTTCGTTTTAAAACGTCCTCCGTCCACACTAGCGTTTTCAATCACTTTCAAAATGTTTCTCATCCACACTGAAATGTAGGAAAACGTTAAATTCGCCATACTGCGCATGCGTAAAAACTCACCGAGATGATAAGAGACGGAACAGACATAAGTTAGTAAGTTTTCACGCAATTCTTGGAAGGATCATTTTATTTACTGACGCGTCCATGTCGCGCGCTCTCACGTTTGATCTAAAAAGCAGCTGCCCTCACGTTTAGCTGCAGGAGTCAGGACAGCAACTGTGAGTACATTTTCTGTCATCTTTTTAGGACTGTAATATGAAGAGTGTACAAATATATCTTAAGCAGCAGTGTGAAAGTGAATAGCACATAACAGCCACAATTACTGGTATAAACATAGTTATGTATTGGTACAATATGTGTCAGATGACTAAACACTCAGTCCACACTGCAATGCGAAAACGGTGTTTTCAAATGTATCCACTTTGGAGAGCGTTTTCAAAAAGCTCCGTTTTCCTTGACCAAAAACGCCGTCTCAGTGTGGACGGAAGGCCAAAACAGAGAGAAAAGATGCGTTTATTATTGTGGACGCAGAACATGCAGGATTCACATTTAAATGGTATTTTTGCGGCATAATATTTACAGATACTAGTCCAGTTTGATTTAAATGTAATGACCTACTTTTGATTAATTAATTCAGACAAATTCCGTGACATTCCGCGTTATTCAGTAAATTCCGTTTTTATGACTGGAGTCCTCGTTTTCAGCATCGCGGAAATCATAGGATCCTACTGTGTATGACAGTAGTTAAATGAAATTGTAAAATGCTCATGAAGTGATTCTCAGAGAAGTTTTGGAGATGAAGTTCATGTCTCATATAGTGAGACGTCAGAGGCTGAAAACATTGTGAGCGTCATTTTGTGCTTCAGTATGTGTGATGTTAATGAAACCAATTGTCTGCACTATTCATTCACACAGACAAGCAGAACATGCAGGATTCATATTTAAACAGTCCTTCCTTTTGCGGTTCAGTATTCAAAGACAGTCCAAATAGTGAACTGACTGAAGTGTACTGACCTGCTCGGATTTGTTTATCCCAAATTTAACAAATTCCTTTACATTCCACGTTATACAGTAAGTTTAGGTTTTATGACTGGATTCCACAATTCTGTCCATGTTTTGTGCACTGTGGGAATCATAGGTCCCTATTTTCTGCATCTAGATTTGTTCAGATCTGCATTGAATGATATGTATTCTAGCCCATGATAAAAACAGCTTATCTTTGTAGATATTTGGTAGATTCAGTTCAGGATGTGGGTTTGTAGTAGTAGATGTAATCCCCAATGATAACATTAAAATATATTTCACATAACAGTCACTGCTGTGTCTTGCACTAGTAAGATTAACATGAAAAGTATAGAAGTATATATAAATTATTTTGTTTGTTTTTAAAAAAAAAAATGTTTAAGTATGGGTCCAGGCTAGATGGTATGGTTGATCTCGTTATCCTTGTGAGTGGACGTGCTGTCTGTTTCTCATTGCTCTTCTGCTGGAGAAACACAGGGCGCTGGACGGAGCTCTATCGCAGTGACACGGGCTGATTGAGTGCTGTGACTGCAGGCCATATCTAGCATGTCAGCGGTCACAGCAGCTCCTGTGATTTAGTGCAGAGAAGCATGTCAGGTGAAGGGGGATTGTGAGGTGTGTGGTGTCAAACAGGCCTTGGGTTGTAAGTTATTTCAGGGTTAACTGAGGTATGGTGCAGAATAAAATGAGTCTCTGTTTATTCGTCTTCTCTTATTATTAAGTCATTAATAACCAATTTTTACAAATGCATTGCAGGTTTGACTCTTGGAAGTGAAAGTATTTCCATTTTCTGGAAGTGATCAATGCAAAATAAGCTAAATGTAAAGTGACGTTTCTGTGGGCGTTATATCATCTTCTGGCATCTGTTGTGATAGCTGTGAGTGTTTACTGGATAAAAATTGACCCAGATTTCTGAGAAAAGTATTCTAACCATAAAGAGGACTAATATTGGAAGTGTGCATGTAAAAATGTTCTTGGATCAAGCAAATAATGTGGGAAAAAAACTACTTTTTTTGTACATGTTGCAACTTTTATAAACAACACTTTTTTTTAACAGTGTCTTTGAACATTTTTTATGTGCAGGTAATGGGGACGTACATTAATGGATGGCAGGGTACCATGACGACGTCATATCCCATCCTTGGACAGGTGTTTCAGTTTGCGATTGAGAGGAAATGGGATCTTTACACCCAATTTGAAGTGAAGTGAGTGTGCGTTTACATGGAGGATATCCCGTGACCCCAGCGTAATGACTTGCAGACTACAGGTGGGCTTGCTCCTGAGTGGCACTGATGGGCCTTATAAACACACTCTATCACACTCCTCTCATCTTCTTTCCTACAGACTCTCTTTACCTCTGAATACTACTGATGTGTCAATAGACCATTTAGTCACAACACTGGAAATTAAAAGTTTAGCAGGAATGTTGTTTGCGTCTTGTAGATGAGAAAGTACCTCACAAATAGTTTTGTTTCATGCAAAGTGTCGCCGTTCAGCTGTAGAATGTGGGTGTCAGTTTTGTTTGGAGTACAATGACACATGGTCATATACGGCTTGGTTATGAAAGACATGACTGACTGACACATTCACATTCTGTTAGTTTAGTGACTTTAAACCTTTTATTTTTAGAGCTCACGCAATATGTTCTGTCTACAACTTGTCAACTCATGTTATCAATATGAAGTATGTATGGTATGAGGAGCATGCGTCGCAAGTTACTCTTTGCGGGCAATTACTAATGTTAAGGCTGCTGTCAACCTCTGTCAGGTTATACAAATGTTTACAATAACTAAGCAAATTTAGGGTTGGATTTGACATTTAAAATCAAACAAATGAGGACAGTAGAATGTTCTTGAATGCAGTCTTTTATGTTCACAAATGCTAAATTTAAAATGTTTCATGTTTTTGTATATAATGTGAAATGTAATTTATTGCTAAATTCCCACTAAATTTTCAGCAGCTATTGCTTCAGTTTTCTGGAAATCGTGATACATATTTATATTTCAGGATTCTTTTGTGCATAGAAAGTAAAAAAGAAAAACTGCATTTGTTTGATTTTTGACTATTTGATAGTGTGCATGTTAATACACTACCAGTCAAAAGTTTTTGAACACTACAGTAAGATTTTTAATGTTTTTTTTTAAAGAACTCTCTTTTGCTCACCAAGCCTGCATTTATTTGATTCAAATTACAGCCAAAACAGTAAAATTCTGAAATTATTTTTACTATTTAAAATGTGTATATTTTATTTTTACTATTAAAACTGTTTTCTATTTCAATATATTTTAAAATGTAATTTATTCCTGTGATTTCAAAGCTGAATTTTTAGCATCATTACTCCAGTCACATGATCCTTCAGAAATCATTCTAATATTCTGATCTGCTCAAAAAATATTTATTATTATGTTGAAAATGGCTAAGTAGAATTTCAGGTTTGTTTGATGAATAGAGAGTTCAGAAGAACAGCATTTTCTGAAATAGAATGGTACAGTGTACAGCATAATGTTAAAAAGAAACGTTTTATTTAAGATAAACGTTGATCTTTGGATCTTTCTTATTCATTCAAGAATCCTCTAAAAAATGTACTCAACTGTTTTAAATATTGATAATAATTATAAGAAAAATGTTTCTTGAACAGCAAATCAGCATATTAGAATGATTTCTGAAGGGTCATGTGACACTGAAGACGATGAAGCAGTGATGATGCTGAAAATTTAGCTTTGATCACAGGAATACATTTTGAAATTTTACATTTTAAAATATATTTAAATAGAAAGCAGTTTTTTTAAATAGTAAAAATATTTTACAATATTATTGCTTTTGCAGTATTTTGGATCAAATAAATGCAGGCTTGGTGAGCAGAACAGAATTCTTTAAAAAACATTAAAACTAGTAGTGTATGTTTTTTTTTTTGTTAAAACATTATTGTACATGATACCATTTTGAAAATATAGTAGGCAGAAAGTAAAAAAAAAAAAAAGAAAGCATATATTTGAAATAAAAAAGTTTTGTAATAATATAAAAGGTTACTGTTGCTTTAAAAAAAAATGTCTTTCTATCTAATAAAAAAATCTAAATAATAAATATATTAAAAAAATCGAAATGATAAACATTTTTAAAAAATTGAAATAATAAATATTTTATTAAAAATCTACTTAAATATATATCTTACAGACCCTAAACTTTTGAATAGCAGTTTAGTTTTTGGAAAAACAAAGTTTTAATATTTACTCTTACCCAAGCAATGTGAGCATAGGCAGTGTTACATCTGTGCCTCAATCAGCATGTTTCTATGAAGTGTAGCCCATTACATAAAACACACATGCTGTGATGATTGTTAGATCATGCTGTCAGTGACCACTACTACATGAGGCAGCACGAGGCTACTGTAAACTCAATAGTGTGTCGTTTTTCCCGCCTTTTCTTTTCCTACACCCTTTCTCTCAGTCTCGGTCTCCATCCCTCATCCTAAGGCATATGTTGGCCATGTGAGGTGTAGTTTGGCGGGCGTGGCAGAGGCTTGCGGTATTCCCGCGCTGTGACTACAAAAGGGAAACATGGCAGGCAGTGTAAGCCAGCACTGAAAACAGCTGTTCACGCATCCTTTCTCCTTTTAATGACACTTCCGCGGCTGCCCACGGGCAGCTCCAGCTCGGAGTACAACAGCTACTTTTTCCCTAAGTAAAAACGCTGTCTGTGTTTAATTGTTGGCAGATTTTTTTTCCCTCTCTGCTTCTTACACTGTGTCTTATGCTCTTTTTCTCTCTCTCTCTCTCACACAAACACACTTCCAGCCATGAGGATTATTAAGGGTGTTTTTTAGAGACAAAAGCAGCTCTAAGATCTTAAGTAATGTGTTTGGACCCTGAACAATACTGGGATCCAAAGTTTTGCGTTGTTCTCAGATCCTTACAGCATTGTGGAATCTGCCTGCCACATTTTATAATGCGTCAAAACAATTTCCTTGTTAGGTACAATTTTCTTATTGTGTTGCACAACACTTTTGCTGCTATTGACATGAGAAACAGATAAGGTTCTGTTTCTTGCTATGTAGGGCCCTATGAAATAATTTTTTTCCACCGTTTTTCTGGATTCTGTTTTTTTTTCCATTTTAATTTTTCTAGACTCTGTTTTAATGGTAAAATTAAATTTTATCCATTTAAAAGCATGTCTAATTACTTGAAATTATGAAACTTACAATATTAAAAAGCAATTTATTATGTTTAACAAAAATTACATTATTAAGGCCCTATAAAATGTTTTCTTTTTTCTCAAATTCAGTTTTATTTTTTACCAAATATTTTCCATTAATTTTCTGGATTCCATTTTAATGGTTTCATTAAATACTAGTAATCAAAAACATCTCTAATTAATTGATTTTATAAAAAATATATATATATATATATTATTTTAGTAATTTCGTTTTTTTTTTTTTTTTTTTTTTTTTTTCCAGAAAAAAAATAATTGCTAAATAAATTCTGGTAAATAATGTTCTGGTAATTATTCCTCTAAAACTAATATTTTAATTTTTAATTTTATTAGAAGTACTACTATAAATACATTAAGTAATATTTCTGTCACTGTTTCTTCAAGTTAAACCGACACACAGAACATGCAGGATTTACATTTAAGTAGTATTTTGCAGCTAAATATTCACAGACACTACTCCATATCATGTTTTGATTTAAGTGGACTGACCTACTTTGATTTATCCATTAAAAAATAAGCAAATTCCTTGACGTTCCACGTTATACAGCAAATTCCATTTTTTTGACTAGATTCTGTGATTCCGTCTGTGTTTTCCACATTGTGTAAATCATAGAGCCCTAGTTTTGGATAGATGGGTGTAGGGGTAAAGACATTTTAATTAGAGATGTAAATTAATTACATATATAGCTACATGCAGGTGTTTTTAATAAATAAGTGCAGTGTAAAAACATACAGTACACAATAAGTGCATTGTATTAAATTACTTGGTTTTTGTCTCTAGAAAGATGTTCAGAAGCAGTGAATATTAAAATCTAAAGTAGCTTGGTGTGGTATTATTTTTGGAGCAGTTCCATATATGTGCATCATTTTGTTGCTTTGTCTTGTCAGTTTTCAGTTTAGTCTTCCATGTGGGTTTTTCAGAGTTGCAACAGTGCAGTCCTTTCTGTCTGTATTTGACAGCCTGTCTGCTTGGACATCAATAAATGTTGTTGAGTAAGGAAAAATGTTGAGCTGTTTGACATCTAGCTTTAAAGCATTTAAGATCTGTCGGTGCTGATGTTTTAAGGCAGCACTGGCTCAGACGATGAGTTTGTGTGAGAGAGAGGTTATCTTTGGGGACTACATCATATGAATGTCAAATCTGTCATCCTGCCTTTAATTGGGGGTCATTAATCATGTAGACTGTCCTGCAGTGAACTGGCCTGTGTTCAGACTCCAGACAGTTTGGCCTGGCCTTGGTGTCTGTGCATATGTGCAACTTTCTCTAATCTCTTTAAAACGGATATTAATTTTGAATGATTAATGCATGTTTTTGTTTCATGGCAATTTAAATGCAGCTTTTAATTGACGCTGTTAATTAATTGACAATCTTTACAGCTGTACCTAAAGTCAGAGTTCCTGATCATTGCTTGTAGAAGCCAGCAATTACCTTCCATAATGAACTGGTGATATGTTCTAAAATGTATTCTTTAAAAGCATTATGCATTGCATTAACACATGTAGTAAAGCCTTTTAGTTCAGTGGTATAAATTTCAGAGTTCAGGCCGATATCATGACCCTCAACCCAGCACAATAGATCCTTTGAGCAGATAATCCATAGAGGCTGATTTGTGAGTCATCATGGGGTGAATTAAACCTGATCATGTCCGAATTAATCATTTTTGCTGTCCCAAAATAAGCCACTGGACTGAGATTGACATAAACATTTGAGTCTTGCCTTTTTCCTTTAAAGGGACACTCCATTTTTTTTGAAAATAGGCTCATTTTCCAACTCCCCTAGAGTTAAACAGTTGAGTTTTACTGTTGTCGAATCCATTCAGCCGATCTCCGTGTCTGGCGGTAGCACTTTTAGCATAGCTTAGCATAGATCACTGAATCCGATTAGACCGTTAGCGTCTCGCTCAAAAATGACCAAAGAGTTTCGATATTTTTCCTATTTAAAACTTGACTCTTCTGTAGTTACATTGTGTACAAAGACGGACGAAAAATGAAAGGTTGAGATTATCTAGGTCAATATGGCTAGGAACTATACTCTCATTTCTGCATAATAATCAAGGAACTTTACTGCCATACCATGGGTGCAGGAGGCGCAATGATATTAAGCAGCTGTCAACTCTGCTGGCTGCAACTCTGCATCTACACAAACTTAGTGCCGGTCACTTTCAGGCGCTGCGTAATATCAAGAATGGTTCTCTTCAGAATTAAAATTTCCTGATAATTTACTCACCCCCTTGTCATCCAAGATGTTCATGTCTTTCTTCAGTCAAAAAAGAAATGAAGGAAAACATTCCAGGATTTTTCTCCATATAATGGACTTCAATGGGGATCAGCGGGTTGAAGGTCCAAATTTCAGTTTCAATGCAGCTTCAAAAGGGATCTACATGACCCAAGCTGAGGAATTAGGGTCTCATCTAGCTAAACGATTGGTCATTTTCTGAAAAAAAAAAAAAAAAAAATATATATATATATATATATATATATATACAAATATATATACTTTTTAACCACAAATGCTTGTCTTGCACTAGTTTGACTTCACACATTATGTAGTCACATTTGAAAAGTCACGTATGATGTAGGTGTACTGACCCAGTGTTCACAAAGTGAATGTGCAAAGAAAGTCAGATGCCCTTTACAAAAAAAGGTAAAACGATGTTGGATGATTTTAAAGTTTGAAGAGAAAATGAGATGGAGTTTTTCACCCTACCCCACCTTTTTGAACCGAAGTACACAGACAAAGAAGAAACCACGTGTGACCTTTCCATAAGCATTGCAGAGCAAGTGCAAGATGAGCATTTGTGGTTAAAAAGTATACAAATTTTTGCTTCTTTTAGAAAATGACAGATTGTCTTGCTAGATAAGACCCTTATTCCTCGGCTAGGATCGTGTAGAACCCATTGAAGTTGCATTGAAACTACAATTTGGACCTTCAGCCCGTTGGCTCTCATTGAAGCCCACTACATGGAGAAAAATCCTGGAATGTTTTCCTCAAAAAACTTTTTTTTGGACTGAAGAAAGAAAGACATGAACATCTTAGATGACATGGGGGTGAGTAAATTATGAGGAAATTTTAATTCAGGAGTGAGTTAATCCTTTCATATGTCTTGAATCTTAAACCTACAACCTTAAATAAAAGCTCATTATTTTAAATTCATATTATTCGTTTGTATGGTTTTAATTCGTATTTTCTTTTTCCTGTAATGTTTATTTATTTATTTATGTTCAATATTTTTAAGAGTAGATTTGGCAAAAACAGAAAGACTTGTCATTATGTTATAAAGTATATCAGGAAATGAAAGATATGAATTAGTTGATTCACGTTCGAAGCCCCAGCTGCACTTACTCAGGTGGTTAATGGTAAGGTAACACCACTGCTGAATTCCACTGTGTAATGTTTGGAATGTAATTATGAAAAAAAAGTCATCCATCATATTTAAGTTCACTCTTCTCACCTTCTCACCCGACTGAGTGTCACCTCTGTCCGGCGAAAAGATTTTGGAAATTAAAAAATTTGAAATAACATTCCCTCAATGACTTCTTTTTCTGCACTGCTTTGATTTGACGTTACCTAGTTGGAATGTTGGAAATATTACGGTTATGAATACCTGCTCTTGTTACTGGCTGAGAGACTTTCTGATGTGTGAGGTGGTGCATAGCTTTGGCCTTGTCTCTCTTAAGGTGGTCAGCCAAGGGTCAGTTCTCATGATGGCTAAGCAGATACCTGCCCATTATTTGTATTCAATTACCGTTATGAACTGTGCAAATAAAAATCTAATGGCGTTTATTGAATAAACTCAAATGCAGTTAGTTTCAATTTCAGTACATCTCTGTCATGCCCTGAATGGTAAACCAGTGCAGAAAAGAGAAAATGCTCCACAAGACGACATCTAAAATACAGAACCATTACAAGGAAAGGTGTCAGAGAAGTGATGAGGAAACATTAATCATGAACACACATGCTGTACAGACTCACACACTCATAGCACACTGAACTCTTTTGACAACTTTATTATGGGTTTCACACACTTTTTTATTTAAAATCTGCATGTGTTGCTACATGATCATATACCATTCTACACAAACTGCACATTGAAAAATTTGTAGCTCTAAGCGCAACCCATGTGACTGTAGTAATTGAGCTGGTACCTCAGGGAGGTGTGTGTTTGGTGAAAGGTTAGAGGGGTCATACATAGTCTGATGCACAACAGTTGGTCCATTGTGGATGCCCTGTGCTGAACATGTAGTCATATTTGTATATATGTATAAAATATAAATGAGTTTTATACTGTTAGCTCACAGGTTTCGAGATTTTGTTCTTTATGTCTGTTGTCCCCAACATCTAATAGATTTATACAGTTAATATTTATGTAATATAAAACTAATATTTATGTTCGTTTGACCTAAAATAGAACAGGCAGATATTACTTAAGCACTTTAAGTATGTTTTGAGTTAAAATTTCCATAGACCCCAATCTGAACATGAGGACCCTGAAGATGACCACTACTGAGTCATCTGACTGAACATGTGTATGAGTAAATGTGAGGCTTGAGAAAATAAGAAAAAGAGAGATGGCTGGGTGTGTGTGTTTAAGATCGAGAGAGTTCATTTTGGGGTTAATTTTCCATTCATTTTTCATTTTTGTGATCATTTCTAATCACTGGCCTGATGAGAGCAGCCTCTGGGCAGTTTGATAACTGTTATTCCATAGTGAATAGCCTCCATTTTTAAACAGAGGATGTTATGATAGCTGGGGTCAAATGGAGAGGTCACTCTTCATTCAGATAAAAGGAGGAGGAAATGACACGTTAATGGCCACTGCCTGTCATGGTGGTCCCACACAGAGTCATCCAGCTGTTGCTTGGGTCAAGCAGAGGATCATGGGTAAAGGGTAAAATGTCTCCGATGCCCTGTTTCCATTAGGGTTTTGTATAACAAGTTACTGTTGATTGTGAACTTTCTTATTTTTGACTGAAAAGGAATGTTTTACATATGGGAGTGACATCCAATATCTAAACATCCTAAAAGACAATGTTAACATCACTTGTATTATAGATCAGTGGTTGTCCGCTGGTCCAATCAAAAATGGGTTGCTGGTTTATTTTGATTGAAATTAATTTGTTGATTTTATTTCTTCAGTTTCAGCACTGGTAATCCAAAGAAATGTTTCTTGAGCTTCAAATCAGCATATTAGAATGATTTTTGAAGGATCTTGTGAGACTAAAGACTGGAGTAGTGGCAGCTGTATATTCAGCTATATATTACAGAAATAAATTACTGTTTAAAATATGTTACAATCTATTGTATTTAGGGCTGTCAGTTTTACGCGTTAACTCAATTCATTAGTTATGAAAAAAATAATGGTATTGAAATATTTTAACACACTGGCCCCGCCCCCAGACCTGTACATCATCTTATATTTCATACAGTTTACTGTTGACAAATATGATGCAGGGCAATAATTCAACATAAAAAATTATTGTTTTTGCTCAATTTTGCAGAGAACACATTGCCTTTAAATCCATAGCACAATTGTTGCGCCTCTCCAACCAGCACAGCGGTGTAGTTTCTGAATGAATCTGCGTTTTAAACGAATCATGTGAATCAATGATTCAAAGGTCTATTTAAACAGAGATCCATTTACTTCATTCCTGAATGAATCAGCTGTTTGAACGAATCAAATCGAATCGAATGAGTGAATGACTCATAAAGACAATTACCGCCACCTGCTGGCATATTTAGTTTCTTTTCATTAAATAAAACAAAAAAGCAAACAAACAAAGAAAAAAATTAATAAAAATAAAAACATTAAAGGTATAGTTCACCCAAAAAAAATTCAATTCTGTCATCATTTACTCTACCCTCATGTCATTTCAAACCTTTCTTTTGTGGAACAATAAAGAAAGTATTTTGAAGACAAAGCTGTTTTGGTTATCATGACTTTTATTATATGAACAAAAACTGCTGAGATGTTTCTCAAATTATCTTTTTTTTATGTTCCATAGTTTACAGTAGGCCGTTGCGGCCTAAATGTTTGTGTAATAAATTCTATGTTGAATCGAATAAAATATCTTTCTAAAGCTAAATTCTGTAATGTCTACTTGATACTTTCTCATTTAACACAAAAACAGCTTTATGTAATCTTTTGTGGGTATTTTCAGTCAAATTTATTTTGCGATTAATTAGATTAATTAATTGACACATCATGTAATTAATTAGATTAAAAATTTTAATTGATTGACAGCGCTAATTGTAGTACAATAAAATATATTATAATAGAAAACAGTTAATGCTATTTGAAAATATTAGTGTTTTTACTGTATTTTTGAGCACATAAATGCAACCTTGCTGAGCATTAACTTGGTGAGTCTTGATCACAATTTTTTGACAAGTACTGTGCATATATGGAGAATGTGTCTGTTTGGATTTTTCCAACAAGCATTTTTTTTACTATATATAACCTGTTTTTATAAAATATTAAATAAAAATTGTGTTTTTGAAAAAAGTTTCCAGCCACAGCCAACGTTTTTTTTTTTTTTTTTTTTTTTCAATCATCATTTTTACTCAAATTGAATGGCCCCGGAGTGTTTTGTTGTATGAATATCTGAACATGCAATGCATCCAAAAAATAAATAAATAAATAAATACAAAATAATAAATAATAATATAAAAAAAAAATATTTCAGCTTCAAGCATTATTTTTTTATCAACACTTGAATGTAGGCAAGTTTCATTAAAAAAAAAGCAACATTTTGAGCTGACAAAATTTTGTTTTATTATATACGACACCTGGATCATATTTAGTACCATGATCAATTTAAAGATGCAATAGGTCACTTCCATTAGGACCCCCAAAGCTTGCACAGTCCTAAACCACTTTCTGGATCAACATTTCACTCTGTAAAATTAGGCAGTTTTCATTTATATCCTATTTATTGTTGATGATTGCATTATTTCTCATATGCATATGCTTACATATGAGATTGCTCGTTTCTGCGTCTTCCTCGCCTGTGTTTTTGATCTGGAAATTCTGGATTCATTCAGGAGATATGTAATAGCGCCACTAGAGTATAACAGTGAAACTGTGGAAATCCAGAAAATTTCATGTTTGGCGAAGAAAGAGTTAATATTCCAAAAATTTATGGTGGGACTATTAATTTGTCTGATCAATGGCAGATGCAGGGGAGTGTTTGGGAGATCTGTTTGGAAACAGTCATAATTTTCACAATTCCGGTTGGTGCCGCTAGTGACAGAAATTACACAGTTCACCTTTAATTCAGCTAACTACAGGCTTGAGGTTTGAGACCCTGAATAAATGTAAGTTGAGTTTTGCTTATCATGTGCAGTGTGATGTCTAATAGTATAGCTGTGGTGTTATTATCTTTGGGATAATTAGATGCACACATCTGCGTGTCTCTATTCTAAAATATGTGTGCGTGCACGGACATACAGACACAAACACATGCATACTTACGACCTACAGGCATGCCTATTTACAGCCCCATATGCACAATTACATCAGACAAATGAAAGGCTTCAGTTTGGCTTATTTTGGTTTGTTGCATATGCAGTCTTTAATATTGCCAACTCTAGCAAACGTACGCTCTCACAGCGCAGCCCGCTAAAACGCCACCGTGTGCGTGCAGCAGCCACAGACATACCCTGATAATCATCCCGTATCCAGGCCTGCGGGGTGCATTCCCCCTGCCTCCCTGCTCTATGATGTGTTGAGTGCCGTCCTAATCAAAAATCAATGCCCCCACTTGAGCTGGCCGGCCTGGCCTCATGTCAGCCGCTTATGTAATCTGATAATATCAATCATAACTGCGTTGGAGGCCATCCGTCTAGTTCCCACTGCTCTGGGGTCGTGGCGGGGGGGAAGTCGTGTCTCCCGAGCCATCAATTATTGCTTATTATGGGGCTGTGGCTCAGGCAGAGAGCAGAGGAGCTGCTCCTCCATAAATAATATTAACAGCATCACCCCCATCAATCAATAGCTGTACAGTTGTACAGCAGCAGAGTTAATGGTCTTTCTCTCTCGCTGTCTTTCTTTCTCTCTCGCTCGCTCTTCATCTTTCTCTCTCTCGATTCCCACTCAGCCGAGATCAATGCGTGTGGCTCCTCAGTTGTACTGAAAGTAGGTAAACTGGGTAAATCTAACCCCTCCGCTGCACTGGAGTGGGGGGAGCCGATGAACGTGATCAAAAAGGACGGTGATGGGACTTGCCACTCTCTCTCTGTCACACTGTCTCCGTCTGTCAGTCAGCCTGTCTGTCTCTCTCCCACCCTCTCTGGTCACCGCTGAAATCATGTTGGCTGTTTCTCTGTGTCATGAATAAAATGATCCCCTAGTCTAGTTTTTCCAAATCGACTAGACAACTAATCAGTCTTAAGGCAGCCTGGGATAATTAGGTTTCGGGTTCTTTTTTTTTAATGCATTGAAACATTGCAAAAGCTGTTTTTTTATGTTATATCTTTGTTTCCATCAGTTTAACTCAATGCAGTGGTTTAGCTGATTTTTATTCAATTTTATTAATTTTTTTGTGTTTTAGCCTGATTCAAAGTGCAGTGAACTTTTGGGGAAAATATACATATATCATTCAAATTCATATATAAATGTACATTCCACCAAAAAAATAAAATAAAATAAATTAAAATGCTCCACATTTATCCTAATACTTTTATGAGTTTACTGTTTATTGTTTATGAGTTTAAAATATTTTTTTGAAAATAATTCATATCTGTGACTCTATATAATAGAAGTAAAAAAAGGTGACACTTCAACAACCACAGAAAATTATCAAAACCACAGAAGTTGAATCAGTGTCTATTAAATCTGGATGAATCAGGTCTGCTTTACGCAAACATTAGCATTTTGTGAAATGTGACCTAAGATCGTGCAAGAAGTAATTGGGGACACAGAGTACTATCACTTGTTGTATAAGCTTCATAACACATTACCTGTGTGCAAACTGTACAAAAAGAACTTACAGCTGATTGCCCCTACTTTTTTAAGAAATCCAAAAAACTCAAAACCAAAATTTATAATTTACAACTTTTTTTTCCAGCTTTTGTTTGAGTGTCTCATTTTCGTCTGTTATCTCCTCCATAATTTTGTTTGGCAGTATTACACTCTAAAAATGCTGGGTTCTTTTTTTTAACCCAAATGCTGGGTTCAACATGTTGGGTCATTTTATTGGGTTGTTTTTAATATTTTTACCCAGGTGCTGGGTAGTTTTTCTGTAACTAAGTTGCAGGGTCATTTTTAACGCTGAGTTTTTTTTTTTTTTTTTTTTACCCGACCGCTGGGTAGAGCCCGTCTCCGACAAAACAACCTGGGCTTTTTGAGTGCTCCACAGGAGAGACTGGTTCTCAGTGCCACCCATTTGGTGCACTTCTTTAGTGAAATAAAGGTTTGTATTATATACTGTGGTATAAATTGTATTCTTTTACGCAACACAACATAAGAACGAGATGTCAGTCAGCTGTGTCACTTTACATGATGGAAACGCCTTTTGCCTTGCATAAAATAAATGGATTTTATTCGTTATAGTACTGAGTTTAGTTTAATTTGATGTTAAAATATGTTCCCTTTCGAGGGAACATCAAACTGTTTCCTCTAGAGTTCACTAGGGGAACGCCTTCAGCGTGACTCGTGTCTGAAGCTTACATCCAAAAACTTCAACTGCTTTGGCTGGTGACAGCCTATGATGTCACTTCTGGCATGACTCGTCGCCGCCAGCATGTCACTACTGGCGCGACTACAGTATAAAAGGACGCCGGTAGAACACAACATCCTCTTCTTTGTCTTCAAGGGATTGTTTTGTTTGAAGTGAGTGCATCCTGGTAAGAGCTATTTTCTCTCCTTTACTATGGCAAGCACTAGCAAAACGTATAAGAAGTGTGTGGATCCGTGTCCACGTTTTCTGACATCAGATGACATGCACAATCTTTGCGTTGTTTGTTTGGGTGAAGAGCACGCACACGACTTGGAGGAAGGAGGGGCAGCCGTCTGCTCCTTGTGGTTCGGGTCCCACCGCTGCTGAGGCACAGAGGAAACTGAAATGGAGGTCGAGAAGGCATGGAAAAACCCGTTTTCCTCTCACTTCCATAGGTTTCAGCACACATAGGTTTCAAATATTGAAGGGATGCGAGAAAACGGGTATGAGAGGATGCCCCCTATAGAAGAGACGCTAGCATGCTATCTCTCTAGTGGTGAGACGTCCTCTCTCAAGGCCCCCTCCTTACCATCCAAACCCCAAGTATGTCAAGATACATCTCACTTTAATGGTGGGGCGTACGCAGCAGCAGGTCAGGCTGTGGCTTCACTGCACATCGTGGCGGTGCTTCAAGCATATCAGGCTGATCTGCTGAAGGACCTGAATAAAGGTAAGAGTCTTTCCCCCGATGAGGTAGCTGAGCTGCGCCGCACCACAGATCTTGCCCTCCATGCTACTAAACAGGCTGCCACTGCCATGGGCAGATCTATGGCAGCCATGGTGGTTACGGAGAGGCATCTCTGGATGAACCTGGCGGATATCGGGAGAAAAGAGAAGGGCTTTCTCCTCGATTCCCCGGTTTCGGCCTCTGAACTTTTTGGTACCTCAGTTGAGACGGTGGTCGAGAAGTTTAAGGAGGCGAAGGCGTGTTCAGCTGCCTTTAAGTCCTTCATTCCAGCCAATCATGCAGCCAAGTTCCTACGCTTCTGCAGCAATTTTCTTGGCCATTAGGTCCCCTGTTTAGCACGACATCCTCAGGACTCGCGGGTCCTTCATCCAGGATGAGCCTTTGAGCTCCTTCACGTCCTGGCTGGGTGTCGCTTTGAGGAGCTGCCTGGCCAGGACACACGACTCAGATCTCACCCTGAGAGTTTTTTTGTGTAACATCCACACAACCTTCATGCTATATTCTGAGTTTGGGCTCCTCTCACTGAGGCGTTGAGCAGCTCCACTCCTTCACTCCTCTCTGCAGTTTGTCAGACAGAGGCCCCCTGGACCTCCCTGTCACACTGCCCTTATTGTCAAACCAGACATGTCGCCCCTCTGAGGAGTGGGCTTGAGAACACTACCTTCCACTGAGGTACGAGTGAACAATGTTTCTGAGGCAACCCTTTCTGACTGCTATGGCCCTGAGGAGCAATAGCTCTGCAGATTCTGTGTGGCGGTAACAGCTCTCTTTTCTGGGCCTTACAGGCCCCGTCTGATTTGGGCTACCTTATGGTCGAGCTAGGAACTGCTCCCCTCTAATACAAGGGTAAGCTATGAGTCTGATTGCTCCCAGTTTGAGCTATGAAAGCCTGCCTCAAGCTGGGGGTTGAGAGCGCCACTACCATGTATGCAACCATTTTATGTTGCCAAACGGTCTCCACCTGGCAGCTGCTATATATGAGACCCGTCTACTACCCTGTTGAAATGTCCGAAATGTATTAGCAGTTGAGCTTAGCGTTGCTCCCCTCATTTTAGTGGGTCGCCTATAAGCACACCGCTCCCATCCGAGCGTCTTGAGTTCTTCTCTTAAATTTAGAGTTGGGCCTCCACACTCTGGAACTCCAGCTAGCAGTCTTGCCAGGTTGTTGGCCCACTCTGGGATCCACCGTGCAGCAACTTCAAGGGTTCAGGCCCTTCTTTAAATCCATATCCATATTCTGGTAAGCACGCACACTAAACATTTTGTGTTCTTTCTACAAATCCTATATGGTAAGGGTTACGCGCTGCAGCTTCGTACCCTTTCTCGAAGTTGGTTCAGGCCCAACTTCGCCTTGGACCCCACTCTATGTATGTATCCTTGATGATACATTCCTGAAGTGGGGTGCTGCTGCTCAGAACCTGTTTAGCTATGCTCATGTGGTTTTTACAGTAGCCCCCTGAGTGACAGGCCAGGGTCTAGTTTTTCTCTAGACACTTGGCCGTATCCCCTTGAAGGAATCTTTCTCTGTTTCCAAGCCTACAAGCTCTACCCTGGGTCTGGGATATATGTCCCTTAACAGGTAAATCTCGGGTATACAGCTCAGCCGCCTGGATGTCATCTGGGGGCAGCTCCCTCACCTGGGTGAAGTTGGTACTTAGTGCTCGCCTTGGTGATTGGCATGCACTCCCTTCAGCATGGCAGCGTGGGTATATCAATCCCCTTGCGACCTCTAGAGGACGCAGTTCGACGTTCCCTCGAAAGGGAACATCTCAGGTTACGCATGTAACCGTGGTTCCCTGAGAAGGGAAACCTCAGCATGCTTCGAACATAGCTTCAGAGGAAGAAATGGATGTTGTGTTCTAGTCGCGCCGGAAGTGACATCATAGGCTGTCGCCGGCCAACACTGTTGTGACGTAGTGTCTCGTTCCCTTCTCAGGGAACCATGGTTACATGCGTAACCTGAGATGTTCTCTAATGTCAGTACTGTTTGTTTATGGGCAGGTTTTGGAGTCAGCAATGAGTGAAACGTGGGACTGCCGTCTGAAGTTCGCTGTTAACACGGCGAACAGCAGCCTTTCACTGGCTCAGATTTCAGCCACACACCGGCACAAGAATTAGCGCTATTTCGGTAAAAAGCGATTACAGAGAACGGTTGAATACACTAAAATGCTACTTTTAAGTGTCACATTTTTTATGTCAAAAATGCTTGTTAAACTACTGTAAATGTAAGTAATATTGTAAACTATGCTGTTTTTGGTCTTGTGTGTTGTCCATGCGTTCTTGCTTAATAATAAATGTTCATTCTTTTGATAAGTGCTGTTGCCTCTAGTGATTCTGTGTTTTTTTTATAAGTTCCAGTACGTTTTAAGCCAGCAATATAATTTTTAAACAGTAGTTGACCTAAATAAAATAACCCAGCATGTTTGGTAAAAATATTTAACCCAAACAGCTGGGTCAAAGTAACCCAGCATGTGTTCTGTCCAATATTTACCCAGCACTGGGTTGCTAAATAACCCAAGTTAGGTTGTTTTTAGCCCAGCATTTTAAGAGTGTACACACTGCATCATCTTCCAGCTTTTTTTTTTTTTTTTCTTTTCTTTTCTGTTTTGATGATGGATGGCAACCACTGAGGATCAATACCACCACCTATGTTGTCATTAGTTACTGGTGCTGGATTACAGTTTTTTGTATGTGTAGTATTAAAGGGATAGTTGACCCAAAAATGAAAATTCTGTCATTAATTACTCACCCTCATGTCTTTCCAAACTTGTAAGACCTTTGTTCATCTTCAGAACACACTCTTGTGAACATGCATCGAAGACTGGCACGGAAGAGAAGAAATTGTTGAATAAAGTTGTTATGTTTGTCAGCTTCATGAAAATAAGGATGAACTCCTGATGTCATGGACTTTTTAAAGATGGTAGTTGCGTTGATGTCTATGCAGGGTCAGGAAGCTCTTGGATTTCATCAAAAAATCTTAATCTGTGTTCTGAAGATGAACGAAGGTCTTACAAGTTTGGAACAACATGAGAGTGAGTAATAAATGACAGAAATTTTATGTTGAGGTAAACCATCCCTTATTAATATGATATTAATATTTCTTTCTTTTTTTTTTTTTTAATCGCAGTTTTCGTAAATATCAGTGTATTGTGGCATCCTTAATCCCAATGCTAAAAATAATAATTTAAAAAAATGAACTATGATTTTGCTATAAATAATTATAGTTGATTAGTCAGTCATTGGGAGACTAGTTGGCCACCTTGACCCGGAACAGACTGCTTTTAATGGTCAACAGTGTGTTTTTTGGATAAGAACACTTTTAACGCAGGTTTGAGCTCAGTAGAGAGCCGTTAGGGCTGGGCTCACGTTTAAGGTCAGTGAATTGTAACACTAAGAGGAAATGTCAGAAATGGATGTCATGGAGAATAATTAGGTGGAATTAATGAGTCACTAAAATCCCCATCTCCTACTTTCCTGTTGCTGCCCGCCGAAATGGTGCGAGGCTTCGTGTGTGTGTGTGTGTGTATGTGTGTGAGTCAGCCTAGCACGCACAGCATGAACCAAGACATCAGCCGGGTGTGAGATGAAGGTGTTTTATGTGTGTATGATCGGAGAGACGGAATGAGTGTGTGTTTGATAAATGCTTCCCGTTATAAGTTTTTAACTTCTTTGGTGAGATGGCGAGAGGTAGCTGAAGATTACAGGGTTACAGGGTAAAATGGTAATTATGAGAGCGTGTTGTCTCAGCAGTATAGTTCAAGCGAAATTAATTGGCGTAATCATCATCATGTGACTGACAAGGAGACGTTCACGAGGGGGGAAAACTACACACACCCACACACACTCAAACATCCCTGCTGAAAAGTCCATGGGATGCTAATGTTCCCATCGGGCCTCTTCATTAGGCCTTGGGAAAGAAATGGGTTGCTGAGCTAGACTAGCACCAAACCACATAAACCATTCTTGACCAACATGGAAATTCATGCTGTGTGTTTGTATTTTGCAGTGGGGATAAACTGTTTTTTTCATGTCTCATTACATTTAAAGGCAAATTCACATTTTTGGGGTATCTTGAGAATTGGGGCCTGCATTGCATGGAAGAAAATAAATAAATAAACAAACTTTATATGTGAAGTATCTTACATACAAGGAATGCATATTTAAGTGCTTTACAATTAAATAACTAAAATAGTCCTATTTTTTTTCACCTGATCGGAACCAAACCAGTGCAGAAAGATTCTCTGGAGAGTGAATATCAATAATTATCAAAAAAAGGTGAATTTTCGACTCACCATCGCAAAGGGGCACCCAAACGAAAGGGGCAGGGCCACTTTTAGTAAAATGCCTATAACCCCTGAATGGAATGAGATCTCTTTGCCAAACTCAGTCTGAGGTCACAGGAAAAAAAATTAAAGAGGTTGGCCACTTGATGAAAATCGTGGTGCACCGTCTTGGTCCGAAATGCCACAAGTGTCTACAAGGACATTTGTGTATCTCAAAAAACATGCCCACCATTGGACAATGAATTTTGAGCACCTGTTAGACAAGATTGACGGAGTCCAGTCAGAACAGAACTCGGTGAGCCTGTTCAACTCACGGCCCCAAAGTTCTGAGAGAAATTTGAAAGAAATCGTCCACATATGCATGATATTCATATCACACGATAGAACTTATTCCAGACAACTTTGCCTCTAGAACCACTGCTGTCGATAAAATCGTTTGTTAAATGATAAAAAAAACTACTTTTGCAAACTAGTCCTAGGTTTTTCTAGGAATCTTTACATTTTTCAATCTGGAAAAAAACACTGCAGTATAATTCTGGACTCTCAAGGCCAATAATTATCAAAAAAATGTTGAAATTTACTCTTTGGTAAACTATAACGGGGTCGTTTATGAAAAGGGGCCTGTCGGAATTTACCCAAAATCCTATAAAGCCTAAAGGAAAATTTCAGAAAACCTGCAGAAAACATGTGACAGGTGATTCTAAAAAAAAAGAAAAAGCATGTAAAGTTTTAAGGGGATTGGGCCACAGCTGGTGCTATAACCATTTAAAAACATTATATTTCTATGGTAAATTACCTGGATTAACCAAAAATGCTTTTTAAATCATTGATTTAGGTGGTTACAAGCTTGCTAAATAATGTCTTTTTCCATATGTGCTTAAATGCCTTAAAGCGCTTGAACCCCGGTAATCGCTATATTTTTAATAATAAATATAAAGGTATTGTTTTATAATAATAATTTCATGGAGTATTTTTTTAAATAATAAATATAATATGAATTATTGAACCTGTTTTATGCGTAATAAAACAAGAAGTGCCTTGATATGCCATACTATGACATACAGGCCCCGTTTTTGTTACATAACCCTTTTTTTTTCTTCATTCGTTTTTTCCCCCTCTGTCTGTCTATCTATGTACCTATCTTTCTTTCTCTGTCTTCTACTTGTGCCCATGCCAAGTATATTAGCTCGCTGGAGCCCTCGGCAGTGCTTTCAGAGACAGATGACCTCTTACTGACTTGTTCACATCAAAGCCTGATCAGCTAACCCAGACTACACATCCCTGTACCAGCAATTTGTTTAACAGGAGAGGGCTTTAGAGAGAAATAAAGGAAAAAGCGGAGAGGAACAGTGAGTGTGTGTGCCTGTGGGAGAGGGAAAAGCTACTTTGAGATGCCCTGCTAACCCTAGAGCACATATTCCCAGCATGGACCTCCGGTATCCATTCCGTTTCGCAGGATCTGTGCGGATTTGGATCGTCATTTATGTTGAGCCTCCCGGATCAGACCGCGGCCACCACTCTGCTCCCAGGACAGGTGAATTCATTAGAAGGGGTTTCTCAAAGCAGATGGGCTGTGTGTGTGTTTGCCGAGCGTCAAGCCCAGGTGAATAATGAGACCTAAGCTATGAATGTGTAAAAGGCGCGGCGGGAGATTACACTTTTCCTCTTTCCTCAGTTCAGACTTCAGATGCCGCTCTCCTTTTGAATAAATAAGCGTTGGACAAGGACACAAAATTGCATCCATAATTAATGAAAAGACACATTAGTGCTGATGCGGTGCAATCCATAAAACAAGAAGAAAGACGTCTTTTGAGAGAAAGAGAGTGAGAGAGATGTGACACACAATGGTCGAGAGGAGGACACACAGAGACAGGAAGTTTCCGTTATGAAGTGTGAGTTGCCACCGGCGGTTTCAAATCCATATCTGGAGCCAGTGATGTTCAGATGAAGATTGTCGGTCTGTAGACTCCAGCCTCTGTGCCTCCAGCGCGCCATATGAGCCCATATTGACTTACATCCGCTCTGCTGCTGGCTGCACAAGCTACAGGCAGCCTGTCGGACCACCTTAGACATTTTATTCTGTACGTTTACACAAAGTTTTTTTTTTTTTTTTTCCTGTAATTCTTCACTTTTCCTTTAATTTGTATAATAAATGTGAATTTAATCACAATAGTCTAGCATTTAATCAGCAGCAAAATGCTTATAATTAAAAATAGACGGTGCAATACATAATCCTCAGTGTCTTCATAATCATATCGCATACTAACACCTCTTTTCCTTTCCTGCTGTGTAATACAGAGTCAGACACTAGCAATCATTGTCGGCAACATCTAGATGGAAATCTAGACATTAGTAATCAGCGCAGGCTTCTAGATGAGGATACAGTGTAAAGCTACGTCCTGTATTTACGTCTGCGCTCGTTACAGCTGGCTGAGAGCTGTCAGCTGAAGATGTATGACTGGGGATTTAAAATGGACATAATTTCATGCTGAAGATGGAAACTGTTATTGTTGTTTGATTGTCGAACATTTTTGGGACAGGCGTAGTATGCCTTTCTGCGGATGAGGGGTCAATTTAAGTCCCGGTTATTTATGTGCTCAGGGAAATGATGTTTTGAAATCTGCCCCCTCTTTAAACACTGTAAACAAAGGTTATCAATCATAAACCTTGTCAGCTGTAATTGTTACCAGATCAGCAGAGGATGCTTGATGAGCGTTACGCAGTCGTTCGCATGCATCGTATCCAGTCTGGCTGTGAACTTGCACTGTATTTAATGTTTTATATATACTTTATATTTTTTAAAAAAACTGTTTAATAGGGCTTAGGGAACAGTAACGTTGAGTGTTTCTCTTCTTTCTCACATGAACCAAGTGAGTGAATTTTGCATTGCAATCTACTTAATTGTTCTTTCTTTAGCTTATTTTATGTCAATTATATGTAAATGTTTTGCAATAGTAGCAAATCTGACTAATCTGTCAGGATTTAATTTGTAAATGTCTTTTACGTTGCATGATGTTACAGTTGAAGTCAAAAGTTTACACACACCTTGCAGAATCTGCTAAATGTTAATTATTATACCAAAAATAATTTGTCCACACTGAGGACAACTGAGGGACTCAAATGCAACTATTACAAGAAGGTTCAAACGCTCACTGATGCTTCAGAAGGTAAAACGATGCATTAAGAGCCAGGGTTGTAAACTTTTGAACGGATTGAAGATGTGTACATTTTTCTTATTTTGCCTAAATATCTTTGTTAGGCTTATCTTTATTTGTTACTGCCCTACAGAAGATACTTACATGTTTCCCAGAAGACAAAATAAGTTACATTTACCCTGATCTTTAAATTCTAAAAGTTTTCACCTCCCGGCTCTTAAATCATTGTGTTTCTTTCTGTAATAGTTGCATCCCGCAGTTGTCCTCAGTGTGAAAAGATGGATCTCAAAATCATACAGTCGTTGTTGGAAAGGGTTCAAATACACAAAAATGCTGAAAAACCAAAGAATTTGTGGGACCTAAAGCATTTTTCTAAAAAAAAACAAAAAAAAACAGCGGGCAGTCTAACTGTTCGGGACAAACAGGGGACTCATAAACAACTATCACTAAAAAAAAAAAAAAAAAAAAAAAAAGCATGTATGTAAACTTTTCTCTAGTATTATTATTTAAATACATATGCACATCTCTTTATTTATACAGCTGTATATAGAGTAAATATTGTATACACAATTCATAAATAATTCATACATTATTATTTATTTTAAGTTTTCATTTAAATGTTTTTCTGTTCTCATTTCACATATGTATATATGCATTTATGTCCCAGGAGCACCTTTAAAAAAAACACAACAAATTCCTCGTGTGTTTGCGCACACCTGGCGAATAAAGCTAATTTTGATTCTGATTTTGAGCAGAGTTTTTTTTTTTTTCTAAATTCAATTATTGTTTTTTCTTGTGGACTATATGTGAACATCTTTTATGTGAAATATCTTATTCAGGTCAGTACTAAATAAAAAATAACCTGCATTTTTTTATAATCCCTCTTATTTGGTAAAATTGTTAAGGTGTATGTAAACTTTTGACTTCATCTGTATTTATTTTTATAATTATTACTGATTAAATTAATCAGGGTCAGAAATTATCCAGGGTAGAAACTGAATGAAATTCTCAGAATGACTGTAGAAAACAAGAGTTTATTCTTAAATGTAAAAAGTTTGAACGTGAATACAAAACACATTAGGTGAAATTGGAAATTTTGAGTTTGGTTTAAGCCATTAGATCAAATGAAAATGTTTATTTTGAGATATTTATTTAAAAAAGGCATAGATCACTAAACCTGCAGATTTTTTTAAAAAACTGTGAGCCATCACTTTTTCTTCCCTTTCTCTTCCTCACAGCAATATTCTCTCTCCCTCTCTCTGTGTCACTCTTTTCTATAGCATCTTTAGTCCCTGATTGGCTATTGCTCCTTATTGATCATGTTGCGGATAATGTTCCATGCTACTCAAGACACAGTATGTGTGTTCGGGTGTGTGTATTTTCCTCCAGTTGGAATCATTTTACTGATGTCATGAGCCCTGCTAATCCTAAACACTAGATCAAACTTTTCAGAATTGCTTTTTATGTGAAGCAATATCAATACCATCCATGCCCCAGAGAGAGCACAATGATCTGTGTGTGTGTGTATGAGAAAGTGAATAAGAGTTAATAGATGTGTGTGCGCGCTCTTACCATTATTGAACGCGCTGGTGTGGATTTTTATGGAGCCGGGGGGCCTCCGTATTGACCTGTGGCTGACATCCACTTTTTACTTTCATAACATAATCAGCATTTGACATATGATTATAATAACTCCATTCTCTTTAATGCATTCTCTACCAACAGATTGATTTTTTTCAGGCCCCCGAACCAATTACATAAATATGTGTGGCATAATTAGTTTACACGTTACTGAATTACTGACAGATTAGAAGTGAAACCCCACAGTTCATACAAAAGCACATAACTGCCAGAGAGGAAATTAATATGGATTCAAACCCTCCTTAGAGACTCGTGCACACACACACACATGCAGAGAAAAGAGAGATCTGGCACTGGTTTGAACTCGATATAAAGAACTTCAGATGAATAGAATACGACTATGGCAGAGAATAAAGGCAGGAAAACAACTGAAATCTTGGGTAATGGGAATTGTGGAAGGAAACACTGTTTGCTGCTGGTTTCCAGTTTCCTACTGAATCCGTTAATCCGGGTAATGTAGGTCATAATGAGATCAGCATATTAATGGCGGGAGTGAGGGAGATGTAATTAAAGGCTGAGGGAAAGGGCTAGATGAAGATCATATGCAAGGCCCAGAATGTTTACACAAAGTTCAAACACAAAACTTTTGACCGATTGCTTTCTCAAATATCAATACGGATGAAATTGCACTTCCAGTTATCAGAGAAAAACAGCGTCTGACCTAATGGGCCTCATTCACAATACAGGAGCAGAACGAATGTGTGTGTGTGTGTGTTTGTGAATCGTTCATAAAAGAAGAATGGATCGTAAGAATGGATTAAACGCAGAAACCCAAAAGTTGATTTTTGGATTTGTACAAATAGCCTTCCACACATTCAGACGCAACAAATACACACAGTGTTTTCCTTGTTGTTCCTTGTTGCCTGGATCTTCCTGACCTTTGCTGGCAGTATTGATCCGACTTCTTCCCCGGCCTTCTCTGTTCAGACTAACACATATAATTGCTATTGGGTTCCAATGACCCTCTCTGCATGTCTGGGGATGCTTTACTGCTGATATAAATCAATTCACACTCACAGAAACAATATGTGGCCATTACTGCTGACGAGGGTTTGAAAAGGCTGCAGAGGGAGAGGCTTCAATAAAGGATGATTAGAGCACACAGATCTATGCCAGAGGAAGTGATAGTAAGCAAAAAGCAAGCAGAACGACAAGCAAAAGTCAATCATTCTTGATTTTAGCTTCCGTGTGCACGAGCAATTGTGATTGAACTGAAGTTGTTTTGAATTAATGTTAAGATAAAGATCGGGGAGATGTGTTTGTTCCTTTTCAAAGAAACACAACTGCTTCCAAGAGTTGCGCAATACATTTTTTCCCCCAAAACTTGTTTATTAGCCATATAGCTATATTGCAGTGTCTCATCTATCATGTTGTGTCTTGGAACATGGAAAGTTGATGATATGATTTGCAAACTATGCTCTAATTGTGTTTCCTTCCCGTCTCCTGCTAACGCTAACTTCCTGAGCTCGTTTCTTCTCAACAGGTGTGACTGTATAAAGAGGTAAAATCATTTTTAAACTTTCATAGCCTGCGTCGTACTCACACCTCCATCTCGCTTGCATATTTCTCACCTTTTCATATGCAAAAAGGCCTCTAATATATTTATCAAAGGTGTGAGGTTGTGAACACACAGCCCTGGAAAACATTTGCATAATTATTTTGCATAATTATTATGCATGCGATTTATACAGCAAGGTTGAAAAAGTTTTTAGCCTAGGTTGCTGTCAACGTAACCTGTTTTTTTTCAAGTAGCGTAATTTATAGCACAGGTGCTGATGCTTTTTTTCCCCTTGGAGTTAAATACACGTTATGGGAATTTGAAACAATTTTCACTTCTGAGCTAATTATGTCACATTTCAGTTATTATTTTTGAGCATATGAACAAAATTTAGTAAAGTGTTAATTAATTCAAGACAAATGAACAACAACATACATTTTTTTTTTGATTGTATCATTATGTTGTTGACTGAAGTGAACAACGTACTTCTCCATAAGATTAACAATGGATTATCATTTGTGACACTGGACCACAAAACCAGTTGTAAGTAGCACGGATATATTTGTAGCAATAGCCAAAAATACATTGTATGGGTCAAAATTATCGATTTTTCTTTTTTCAAAAATCATTAGGATATTAAGTAAATCATCATGTTCCATGAAGATATTTTATAAATTTCCTATCATACATATATCAAAACTTAGTTTTTCATTAATAATATGCATTGCTAAGAACTTAATTTGGACAACTTTAAAGGCAATTTTCTCAAATATTTAGATTTTTTTGCACCCTCAGATTCCAGATTTTCAAATAGTTATATCTCAACCAAATATTGTCCTATCCTAACAAACCATACATCAATGGAAAGCTTATTTAAATTTCAAAAAAATCATATTTTTTGAGAAAAGGGTCAAAAAAGAATGCAAAGTAATACAATTTTTTCCCTCAGAGAGTATTAGTCTGGTAGTTTCGTTACACGCACATACACAGACACACAGAGAGAAACATCCTCACAGCAACTTCAGTTTGTGTGTGGATGTGGGCGACTTGCGTGCAAAGTTCTCATATTCAAAACTCAATGCATTTACTTTCATTCAAGTATGAAAAGTGCCATTGCTCCTCTTATTTTGGCTTCCTGGTTAGCCATGGCAACGCCATTACTGTCGTATTTTCAATAATTAATCATTCATGTTTTTAATATGACTCGTCCATTCATTCTTTTCCGTAGCACCTTAATGGTTTTGGGCTGTTGCAGATTTGGAGTCTCTCTTGTACCTGTCCGCAGAACATTCCGGGTGTTTATACAGCTGCCGTGTGACTTGCTGTCCTCTCTCAGGCCATAGGACCTGGTCCCAAATATTTCATTTCCCAACTAAAACAACCCCCCCCCCCCCCCCCTCAAACATACACACACACACACACCCACCCAACACACACGTGTGCACACACACACACACGCGGTGATGAATGTGTAATCACACTGATTAAGTTGTTATTAGAGGGCAGGAGATCCTCTGTAGGAAATGGGGGTGAGACACACAGATGATTATTTACATCCCTCTATTCTAACCACAGCTGGAATAGAGAGGGGGAGGCAGAGAAATATGAATGTACGGCTTGGTGGGGTCTAGGTAAGCTTTCTGTTTTCATTACGCAGTGATGAAAATGGTGAAAAGTATCATTTAATGTAATCACTGTACAGTTTTATATTTTTTTGCTGATTGTTCACACTTTTTCTGCTTTTTGTTTCCTTACAGTTCATCTCTTTAGCTCTCTAGTGTCTTTTTTCCCCTCTCATACATGTTGTTACCAGAAGGTGGTGCTGCTGCATCTTCACTATGAAACTTCAAAACCTCAGACAGAACAAGGTTCATGCTGCTTCCCGGTACTCACAATCTCTCTCTCTCTCACACACACACACACACACTCAAACACACACACACACACACACAAATGGACGGACGAGTGGCGTACAGTATCCCCTGAGAAGGGAAGAGAAAGACATAAAATATATACTGTATATATATTTTTATTGAAATTTTCTGATTTGTTCCTGACTTAAAGTGTTTGTTAAAATTAGATTTCCTGTTCTGGTTTTGGTGTAATTTAGTATAAATGAGAAGATTGAGGAAAAAAGGTGTCATTACCGGCTACGACATGTAACGGTTTTTGGACTTTCGCTCTTCTTTTTCTTCTCTCACACGCTCTTTCGCTCCCTCTCTTCCGTGCTGTGTGTGATGCAGCAGCATTTAGAGTGTCGTTCTGTGACATTGACTCTAGCAAAGAGATAGAAAGAGAAGGGAAAGAGAGCGAGAGAGAGAAGCAGGAAAAGAGAGAAGAAAAGAAATTGTTGTTGGTCTCGGGGAGAGTGAGGGGCAGTCGAGCAGTGATGCGGCGGGAAGCACCGGTATCATGGAGTTCTCAGTATTCAGAGGAGAGAGGTGTGTATTTATGTTTAGTGTCTTTACTGATTGTAGCATGGTAGGGAATCAGGGTATGAGGCCTACTCAAGTTTAAAACACATTTTTTTAAATTGCTTTATTATTCCTGTTGGTATTGTTAATATTAATTGTTTTTGTCATATATATTAACATCAACATAGCATTTTGCCTGTAAATCGACTGATAGTTAATAGCCAGGATTTTTATGTTTTGGGTGTGTAAGTGGGAATGAATTGTGTTTTATGGTAATTTATATATAAACACAGTGTGAGAAGATTGTCTTTACAGCTTCAGAAAGATACAACAGAAAATGTATATATGTATATTCTAAAATATAAAAACACACACACTCAAAGTTAGAGATGAATTGACAGGTTGGGATTGGATACCTGTTACCATGACTTTGCAAATATGCATGAAAAGAAAATTGAAAAAAAAAAAACCAAATAATATTAACGACATATATTGTGAAGATCATTTAAATACATTTTGTTCACAAGAGCTTGAGCAAGAAATTGACCGAATTGCGCATGGAAGTAATGATGTATAATATAATGTATTAAAAAATGAAGCATTTTAATACTTAATTTTTCACTTAATTATACAAATGCACACATTAAATATAACAGATCAAAATCGTAGATACATTCAGATCATGCGCAGCAGCTTTTACCAAATACACCGTCGACGTCACACCTGTTCGTGTCCTGGTGTGTGTTTATATGTTTTGTGACAGTGTCTCTCTTGACATTCATCTACATGTTGGCAATGATTTTAACAGTTTAAAACCGATCTCTCACTTACTGGGTTCAGAAGAGAGTCTCTTCACAGTTTGGTTGTCGTCTAACTGTTGATTGTGTGGCAGTTCTGTCACCGCTTTTCTCTTAGCTGACAGCTAATGGAGTGTATCTTTGGAGCGCTGCAACTCTATTTTAAAGTTACAATTAGGAGGAAGTTGTCATTACACACTGCAGTCATTTTCATGAAGTTAATTGGAAGAGATTCTTAAAGTTCTCTTGGCTCTTCGTGCAGTGAAAACGGTGCTCAACAGTCTGCCTAATTTTCCTGTCTTAAACTGTGTGTTCAGGTGTGCTGAAAGTCTTATGGATGATAGGGCACACACACACACGCACACACACATGTCAGTAGCTTTGTCTAGAATTGGATGTCACAAGCCTGGAGTCATGAGTTTTCTATCTAAATTATCTTATAGACTAGATTCCACCGCCATATTAAATCTGGGGGAGCTCTCTTATTGGGGGAAGGCTCTGCGCTAATCCAATTGTGCAATTAGAGAAGGAACAGGGGGAGAGGAGTGACAAGAAGAGAGGATCTTGGTCTGTACCATTGACCTTTGACCCCAACATGAGCTAATGTAGGAGATGAGCAACTTCATCGGCGCTCTTACATTGTGACCGTAATGTGTAAAGTATCTGGTCACGGATAGACCAAAACTGACGCCACCCTTTACTTTTAAGCAGGAAATTATTATATTTATATAGATAAATGCCATATTTTTTGTTCCAAGATAACACGATATGTTATACTAATTAAACATTCAAATACACTTGATTTTTATCTTGTGTAAAACAACTGATTGTATATATTTTGACTCGGTTTTTTTTGAAGAATTAGCTTTTTTGTTTCAGATTTTGTCGTCACATTTAATTTAAAACAAAACATATTTAAAACAAATTGCACATGTGCTTTTTTATGAGTAATATTGTCTCAACGTTCGACTTGAAATCACAGCATTGATGAAGCACTTTATATAATGTGCATTATTTCGATTGTACATACTGTAATTATTACCCAGTTATTAGAACTAATCCAAAACTCTTTATGGATCGTCCTTCTGTAACCTTTCACAGACAAACAAAGCTGTAGGATTGTAATAATCCTATACAATCCTTTTGCTCACCACAAGTTTCTATGCGCCGTAATTGCTTATGAATGTTTTGTGTCTTATTATTTTATGTAGTCTGTGTTCACACATACAACGCCATCATGTTGCCTAAACAAAACTGCATCTCAGCTAGTTCAGATAATTTCTAAATCAGTTTTTGATCTTGAGCCTTCAGCAGTGTTTTAGTTTTGTAAAATTGTGGAAATTTAAAGTGTCTTAATGTGACTTTTTAAATTATTTTTTATTCGTTTATTTACCTAATAATTAGCAGAATAATTTTACCACAACGATTTGAGTGTGTATGCGTGTTTTTTCCTCATACAGTGAGAAGGAAACAGGATTTTATCTGAAACGTACATATTAAATCTGTACTGTATGAGCTACGAAATGGTTTAATATTTCTCTAGGCTAATTTCAGCAATCTAATTGCTGCCCGGTCATTTTTATTGGTTACTGAATGCTATGCCTGTTTTAGTATATTTAAATCCAACATATGCCAACATATAAAGCTGCCGTGTTGTGAGGTCAATACAGTAATTGTTTAAGACTACTGTACCGTAGAAGCCGAACTCTTTAAATATCATGTGATATTTATTTGAGGGAGCAGAATTGCTAAAATTTCAGACGAAATGCCAAATAAACGCTGACTCCCTTTACTTTCTCTGATTTATTTGGAAAAGGATCCGGTGGGGTCTGGGTTTCACTGTTATAGTCTGGTTTACATTTGGGCTCTTGTTTGTACGTGGCTGTGTCTCAAAGAGCAGACCATCTCCCACCCTGTTTACGACAGAGTATTTACACACATTCTCTCACTGGGCTGCTACAGCGTTTCAGTACCTGACACTGCCAAGTTTTTCCTGCTGAGAGTTCTTTTAGCCCCTAACCAGCATTTGGGTTAATCTATTATTAGTGGGATTCATTTTCCGAATAAAGGCCTGAAATTAGACCTGCTAGTATAAGAGATTAAGCTTTTTTTTTTTTTTGTAATTTCTTGAAGATAAATAACGTCTCCTGTGTGTATATTAAAACAGTTTACATTATTATATTACATTTACACCTGTTTTGTGTAAAATAACAAAAAGTTCTTAAAGTTAAAGTTGGACGTTGCATAAAATATTTTATATATTTTATACTAACTTTTGTGTGCGTGTGTGCCCCGTTCGCTTTCATTTTAATACCTCAATCACCCTGAAGTAAATATAAATGTTTATCTTCTGTTGTTTTTTCGAATGCTATCATCATCCAGCTCACCAAAAAAAAAAAAAATGTTAAACTCCCTTCCTCTTCTGACTGCTTTTGTTTCTATCCATGTTTGCTTTTTCCCCCCACATTTGTTCCAGCGTTTAGCACCCTGATGCATCTACGCAAACTATTGTAGCGCAAATAGTGTTTACTGGAGGCTAACAATGACATCTGTTATCTCTAATACCCAACAGACCAAACAATATGGTTTCAAATAAGATTATGATCGTCGAATAAGCCTTATCTGTGTAATTTAAAAAATATATATTGACTTAAATATGCTTTGTAGATGTAAGTAGATTAGGTAATCTGGAGTCCCTATCTGCTCTCAGGTCTGTGCTGGTGGGGGGCACTGTTATAATCCCACGGAATAATCCTATGATTTCCACAAGCTGTTTTGTGTTATTAAATGTCGAGTGTCTGAGTTGATTTAATGTCATATTAATCCCGTTAACCACCATTTGCTGTCTGCCACAAAAGAAACAGACACTTGTCTTTTAATACATGTCTGCGTACAAAGTAATTAATGTGGCTATTAATTCAATCATTGTCCTGTTTGATGTGGATATTCCAGTCAGAATGGATTATCGTATATTAACGCGTATGTTAAATGTAAATTGAATAGTGATTAAATTGAGATTAAGTTTATGAGATGCCTCGAACGTGTCTCCATCAATCTTTTTTGTTAAATATTAATTCCCGTCTCCAGTTCTACATTAACATAACTGTACTCTAGTTCTCTGAATTCAATTACTGAGAAATATTTATATTTAATGTTGAGATGTAAAATATTCAGGACCTTTTTATTATCATTATTGCTTAGTAAGACTAATATTAATAAATACTGTTATATAATATAAATGCTGTTCATATAATAAATCCCTATTGTTTTTAAACACGTTTTGATATTAATAAAACTTGAAATATTAAAAAATCTTTTTTTAATATTAGTAAAGCTGCTAATAAGAATACTATTATATAAAGTGTACACGTTGAAACAAATATAAATACTATTCGTGTTTTATTAAATTATATATATTTTTTTATCTGACTTGTGTTGTCAACGTGTGTAATTTAGTTGTCATTTTGCAGAATTTGAAACTTTTTTTGTACGTGTAGTCATTCATAAACAAATGATTGTAAAATATTTTATCTTCATCTTCTCAGAAACAAGAAGTAAAATGAATCATGTCGTTATCACTTTATTAGTTGACATGGACTAAGAATGAACGATACTTCTCCAGCATCTTAGTTAATGCTAATTTCAGCGTTTACTAATGCATTATTAAAATCAAAAGTTTTGCTTGTTGATGCTTTGTATTTTTATGAACTAACATTAACAAAGATGAATAAATCTGTGTAATGTATTGCTGATTGTTTATTCGTGTTAGTTAATGCATTAACTAATGGAACCTTATTGTAAAGTGTCACCCTTGTATCTTTTGCTGTATTGCATCTGTTTACCGTGATTAAATGCTGACCTTTCTGTCTTTGACTTTGCAGCTACAGCTCTCCAGGACATGACAAGAACAAAATCCATCAGGTGGCCTGTGGAATTTGCCCTAATTGGTTTTTACAGTCATACCTTGTTTAATATAATTGGACTGTCATATAAGGGTTATCCTGGTTGTTATGCTGAGCTATTTTTACCGTACTGTTTATTGTAAGTCAATTCGGTTCCTGGAAGATCCCTTTAATGCCCTGACTTGCATGTCCAATATTATTAGGTGCTATGAGTTCAGCTTGTGCAAATCGCTTAATGCATAAGTCGGTAAGAGGCTCTGCGCTGGCAGGTCAGACTGAAGGTACAGCAGATTAATATTTGATCATGCAGGAGGGTTTGTAATCACAGCTGATTGATCCTTCAGCTGAGTGCCCTGGCAATTATCATAATTGTTGCCCACCGTACCGGCTTCTCTTCCTCTCTCTCTCTCTCTCTCTCTCTCTTTCTCTCTTGCACGTCTCCCTCGCTCTCCCGGTAGCGTGGGCCGCAGGTTGAGAGTGTGAGACAGGAATTCCTGTACAGCACTGTCTGTGTGAGTGAATAATGCAGGAGAATTGTGGAAGAGAGGTTCATCAGAGGCGAGGTTTCCCTCTCTCCTTGTGTGTGTGTGTTTGTGTCTACAGGGGCAGTGGGACGTGGTTTGCTTGTGTTGGTGTTTCCGAGGACACACACATGCTGTATTCTGGCAGTGTTCAGAGTTAATCCCCACTCAGCCACGCTCCACGCTTACGCTGCAAGACGGCAATGTAACACACAAACACACAGGAAGCTGTCTCTATTAACACAAGACTCTTTTATCAAGAAGTCATGGATTATTTTGAATCTGTCTTTGCTTCCAAACACTATGTGATTTTACTAACTGATGCTGAATTGCCTTATGGTCCATAACCTGTAATAATAAAGCTTGTATATTATTTCAGAAATGAATGTTGAAAGACTCCAGCCTTTATTATACGCTGTGCTTGCATCCTGTCTGTATTTGACCAAATATTTCCCTTCGTTCGTGTAACTTCTGGATTTCACGATGGTGTGAATTCGATTTTGTTCTTTTAAAAGCCTCTTTGTCTAAGTGGAAAAATACCAAACTGTTTTCTAGTTCGTCTGCCTTTGAAGCTGAGGGGTATAAGTGCCACTGAATGTGTGAGGCAGCCAGTGCTGTGCCACACTGTGTGTGGGTACTTCCTGTGCCATGTTTTGTGGAAGTAGTTTTTTTTTTTTTTTTTTTTTTTTTTTTCAAAGTGAAGGGGCAGGAAGAGGTTTTCTATGCCAGCACACTCCCTGTGAAAGGATCAGCGGAGGAGATGTGACCAGTTCTGAGGTATGAACCGCTCCGTTTGTCCCTGTGTGAGCTTCCGTAGGGCATAATTACTTTAGGTAAAAGGCGACTGACTGAAGACTGATGAAGTTTTGCGGGAAAAGGTCAATGCCGCACATGCACACGTGGGATGTGTACATGCATGGCCTTGTGAAGGACTGTTGTGATGGCTTGCAATAATTCAACTGGGCTTTTCTGTCTTGTGTATATATTTATTTATTTATATAAAGTTTATTTACATTTTTTTATGAATGTTTATAGTTGATACATTCTATATAAAGTAAGGATGCAAATTTGATCAAAAGAGACAGTGAAGACATTATAATGTTACAAAATATTTTGGTAACTTCATTTTGATCGTCCCTTTACATTCTGTTGACAATAAGTAATATTGCACCTACATGTCAACTAACTCTCATTAGAGTATTATTAGACTGTCTGCTTAATATCTTCTAACTCTTTATTGTGATAGAGCCTTACTCTAACCCTAACCCTACCAGTCTACAAATACTCTAATGAGAGATATGTAGGTGCAACGTGACTTAAAAGTCAACAGAATGTGTTAAAGAGACCTATAGATTTCTATAAATGCTGTATTTTTAAACTTTTATTCATTAAAGAATACTGAAAAATATTATCTCAGTTTCTGTAAAGAGCACGTGTCTTCATCATTGATGATAATAAATGTTTCTGCAGCAAATCAGCATACACTCTTAAAAAATAAAGGTTCTTTATTGGCATCAACAGTTCTATGAAGAACCTTGAACATCCATGGAAGCTTTCAGATGCAAAAAAAGTTCTTTATAGTCGAAAAAGGTTCTTTAGATTTTTAAAAAGTTCTTCAAAATGGTTCTTTTAGGAACTGTTCTCTGAAAGGTTCTGGGGAACCAAAAATGGTTCTTCTGTGGCATCATTGCTAAAACACCCTTTTGGAACCTATATTTTTAAGAGTCTATTAGAATGATTTCTGAAGGATCATGTGACACTGAATACTGGAGTAATGGCTGCTGAAAATTCAGCTTTGTCATCACATTAATAAATTACATTGAAAAAAGTTAATTGTAATACTTCACAACATTGTAAAATATTATATAATATTGCGGTTTCTACTGTATTTTTTGATCAAACAAATGCTGCCTTGGTGAGCATAAGAACAAACAAAAAAAATGCTTTGACGATGATTTTTTTTTTTGCTAGTCACAGTGTAAATATTCAACCTCTTAACTTCATTCATTTATAAAACATGTTGGACTTTGGAGGCCAATCAGTTGGTACATGTATGGCATTAAAAAGAAGAATAAAACCAGCTTTTTTTCTCACTCGTGTTTCGGATTCTCATTGTCTTGTCTTCTCTGATGAAGTTATGCTGTGTTGGATCATTTGTCATAAAACGTCTTTAGGAAAAGTCAGTCTGTGAGCTGCTCTCCCTGAGAGAGAGTCATCTATCTATACACACACACACACACACACACACACAGACACGGGATGCAGGACACACTGGGAGATGGGCTACCATTAATCTGCTGTGACTGGGGGAAATTGTGTCTTTGTAATGAGTATTAGGTGTGCATCTACATGAATTAAAGCTAAATGAGTGTCTGATTGATCACCAGTACTAAATGACACAGAGCAGAGCGTCATTACGCTTTAACAGTGACTGTATCATATCGGGATGATTAACACACACGGCCTGTCTGAAGAACATGTTTATGTAAACAAAAGAGAAGTGTGGCGAGCTGAAGCATTTCTGCCTGCTTTCAAAAGCATTGTAGTGGTGTGTTTTTCATAATATGTGTTAAATCCTCTTGTGAGTTATTGTGTTTATGTGTGTGTGCTGATCTCTGAAACACAGCATGATTAGTAGCACCCCAGATGCGCTGATTCCAGCTGTTTATTTAAATTCGCTGACAGTATTTATGTTTATATTTCAGCTTAGTGTTGAACTAATTGAATTTTACCTATAAACAATACCTCCAAGTCTGCTAAGCATACTCCATTTATCATGTAAAACAATGTTTATGTACATATTTTCTAAAATACTAGATATACACGACCATTCAAATGTTTGGGGTCAGCATGATTAATAAATACAATAAAAATACATTATTTTATTCAGCAAAGATTTATTAAAAGTAACAGTAAAGACGTTTTATTATGTTACAAATGATTTAAAAAACACTTTTTAAAATAAATGCTGTAATTTTAAACTTTCTTTTCAGCAGAGAATCCTGAAAAAAAAAAAGCATTTTCACAGAAATATTAACTGTTAACTAGTGACCTTTTATATTGATAATAATTAAAAAATAGCACTACTTTAACACTAAATCAAAATATTAGAATGAATTCTGAAGGACCATGGAATGCTGGAATAATTTATGCCGAAAATTCAGCTTTCAATCACAAGAAAAAAATTCAATTTTAAAATATATATTAAAATAGAAAAAAGTTAAAATACAAAATATTGCTGGTAAACATTAGAGACCTATTTAAGTTAAATTCATGCTTATTTTTATAGCACTTCTCACAATACATATCGTTTTTGTCTCATAGAAATGTCCATATTGCAAAAATATACAGGTTTAAGATAATACAAATCATGAACATTCATAAACCTTAAAACATCTTACCATCCCCTAACTTTTAAACTTTAGTGTACTGAAAAAATGCATGATGGTTTATTTATTAAATATTAAATGTTAACTAGTAACTTTTTATGTTGTGAATAAAAATAAATAAATAAATGTTACTTCAGCACAAAATCAGCATATTAGAATTTTTTTCTTGAAGGATCATGTGACACGACTGGAGTAATGACTGCCGAAAATTCAGCTTTGCATCACAAAAAGAAAATCTGTTTTAAAATATATTTAAATAGAAAATAACTATTCAAGTGTGTAATAACATTTCACAATATTGCTGGTTTTACTGTATTTTTGATCAAATAAATGCTGCGTTGGTAAACACTAGAAACTTCTTTCAGTTAAATTCACATTTATTTTTAGAACTTTTCACAATATGCATCCTTTTAATATGGAGGTGACTATGTCAAAGAAATGTCCATATGCAGAAATGTACAGTTTTAAGATAATACAAATCATGAGCATTCATAAATGTTTTAGCAACCCCAAATTTTTGAACATAAGGCTACTGAAAAAATTGCATGGTTTTCACAAAAATATTGTGTTTTTTGTATTGCAAATAATAAAAATAAAATGTACTTTAGCACAAAATCATCATATTAGAATGATTTATGAAGGATCATGTAACGCTGAAGCATGGAATAATGACTGCTGAAAATTCATCTTTCCATCACAAACAAAAAAAATCTATTTTAACATATATTAAAATAGAAAAGATTATTCAAATTTGTAATTGCTGATCAAATAAATTGCATTGGTAAACATTAAAGACTTCTTTCAGTTAGGGTTAAATTCACATTTATTTTTAGCACTTTTCACAATACAGTTCGTTTCAGGTGACTGTTTCAAAGAAATGTCTATATGGCAGAAATGCTTGTTTAAACTTGTTTAGTGCCAGTTTAGTATGCTAAAAGTACAAATGCAGGGTATTTTTATTAAGTACATAATATGTAAATGTATTTGTAGGATACTTATGAAATAAATGTATTTTAAATACATTTTAATATATTTATTTTTCACTGGGGTTATGTTATTATTTATGTTCAAAACATGCATTGTTCGTCTACTGAGTTGTTTCTCTGAAGCTGTATAGATAAAACACCCAAGCTGAACAGAGACAAGGAGCTCTATTCTCTCTGTAGTCACTGGCACACACACAGACGAATGCGTGTATGCGGTGTGTAGGGTGTGTTTGATGTTTCAGCCAAATTCTCTCAGGTGTTTTTACGTACAGTCTGGCATTTATGCGCTCCAATAGTTTTGTCTGCAAGCACCTATACAGCACAGCACTCCGGCTTCTGTTACTTCATAAAGTCCAGGCGTGCTGGTGCGTTGGAGGTCTAAAACTTAACTGGAAACTATGGACACATCAACCGTCTCTGTAACTCACAAATCCAATTGCTGAAGATGTATAATTAGCACAAACGTAAAGAAAAAATAAACCAAGTTCTTTGTTCAAAGACATAAGACCCATGGCAGACACTGTAATTTTCTAAAGCCCATTAGGACACAGTTTCACAAGGGCAGACAATTTAGCACATATCTAGATGCGGGCTGTGAGGGGTGCAAGGTCGCGTCACCTCGGGTACCGACATATTTACTGTACCTGGACACGTTAATGTTCCACTGTAACTACGGATACCATAATTATTCTGTCATGCTCCCTGTTGGGCTAATTGTTCTAAAAACCGTAATTAACAGGCATCAGGACGTAATTCCTCTTTCACTTTCCTAAAACTCATTTACAACCCCCCCTTTACTTTTTTACTTAACATTCTCTCCATCTTACATTTCTTTGATTATATTGTTTGGCTGTCCACCCTAAAGGCCACTGCTGCAAGACAGGCTCACAAATTGATTTTGTTCCTTAGATTTCTTCACAATGGAATATTACACATTCGGCTTTGTTAATTTCTCTAGAGCATGATTGGTGGATTCAATGTTTTTTTTTTAAATGAATTTTTGAATGTAGGCCAACAAGTGAAAAACATGACAAATTCAAATTAGAAATGAAAGTAAATCAGCAAGTCAAATATTAGATTAATGCATTTTTATTGTGTCAATACAAGATTTTGATTTTTGTTAATACTATTCCATCAAAAAAAATAGTATATTAGATTAGATAAGGTACTGAACAGTATTGAGAGGGAAAAAAAAGTCAGTTTCTGTGCCAGACTTGTTGTTTGAGCAACATGCAGTAACGAATCACTTACCATATTAAAGCTGGGACGCGTAAAATAAAAGCAGTGGTCTCGTTCCAGGCCTTCAGTCATTTCGTGCTGCTTTTGCTTACTTTAAATTATTCAGTGCTTTGACTTTTTTTTCTGTCAGCAACTGTGTGTTTCCCAGTGACGATATTCTGGCTGTGCTAATCGTTTCCTAGCGTCTGCCGTTTTATGACTGACATAGCAATAAGCAGATTGTCCTGATATTTATGCCTTGTGCGGCTTAGAGAGATAATTAAAGTATATAAATTAATCAAGTGCAATTAATTAGGGGCTTTATGTTGGCAGCGGTACATCCTCGCATGTATAATTTATATTTATTGATTTGTTTGCTTTCATTAGCCTATGAGATAACAGTTGAAATGCATTAGCGAAGAGGGAAATGCAGAATTAGAATGAGTGCGGGCGGCAGGCGAATCGTGCGGTCGCTGGGTAATTGATAGATCAGCGGCCGCTCAATGCTAATATGCTGCAGTGTTAACTGTCATAAGTGCACAGGATCGATGACTGATATTTTCCTCCATATCTGCTGCTTGATTAATGATGTTTTTGAAAGCAGCAACCTGGTTAATGGTAAGTTGATAGGCATGCTAAATTTACTGTTTAATCAGCTTGTGGATTTATAGTGGCAGTGCAGCCACAGTAGCTGGCCTCGAACGGGATGGTGCTGCTCTAGAAGACTATTTGCACCAGTCAGCAGCCTGTATAAGCATTTAGGGCTCTCCGCTGATTTCTCATTGACCCTACAGCTATCATTCATCAAAAACCTGTTGAGAATGAAAGCAACCAATTTACAGAGAGAGAAATTTATTTCAGAAATTCACAGTTTTTTTTTTTTTTTTTTCTTTAAGCAAATCACATGATTCTAAGTTACATAATTTGGCTCCACTTTATATTAGGTGGCCTTAACTACTATGTACTTGCTTTTAAATTAACCATTTGATACGGTGAACTTATTGTGTACATACATGTTTTTACATTGTACTTACATTTAAAAATAACTGCATGTAATTGCATCTGTAATTAATTTCTGTAATTACTTTTAGAATTACACTGTTGTCCCACCCTTAAACCAAACCTGTCCTTAATCTCACCCATATTCCTATTCTTGCTTATTTTTTAAGGCCATCTAATATAAAGTGGGACCCGTAATTTTATAAGCACTATTTAGGTAATATGTATGTGTAATGTATTATTCTTTATGTATAATTTTAATGAGTATTATATATGTTTAATAGCACCAAAGATCACTGATTCTTTAAAATAGCTCACCTTAGACAAAGTTCTGACAATAAGATAAAGTATAGTATCTTATGTTGCTGTTGGCTTCACATTTATTTGACAAATGTTCTGTGTGTCCGGTCAGAGGTCGTTGTTATGGTAACCTGCAGTAAGACAGATGATGGTGCCTTAGGTCTCATTGTACTAATTGCCCAGGTAGAAGGACTCCTCGCTCTCTTTCTGTATTGATTGTGTGTGTGTGTGTGTGTGTGTGTGTGTACTTGTTTTTGCTACATTGTCCAAATGTCCCCACAAGGATAGTAAAACCTGAAATTTTTGACATTGTGGGGACCGGCCTGCGTTAAAAAAATGTTAAAAAATGATTAAAAATAGTAAATGATGTTTATCTGAAAATGTAACAATGCAAACATGTTTTCTGTAAGGAGTAGGTTTAGGGTTAGGGTTGGGTGAGGGGATAAACAGTATCATTTGGTCAGTATAAAAACTATAGAAGTCTAAGGAAAGTCCCCACAATTCAAAAAAACAAAACAAACGTGTGTGTGTGTGTTTATGTATGTGTGTTTGATAATCTTGATTGCGGTGTAATAGAAGAGCTCCTCAAAACCAAACCCCCCACATATTTATATTATACATATTTATATTAATAATTACTACTATTAATAATATGCATTGCTGATATTTATTATTATTATTATTATTATTATATGACTGAGTGCACATTTGAGGGTTTGAGGAGCTGTTTTTTTATTGTATTATTATTATTATTATTATTATTATCATTATTATTACAGGATTGGATTCCAGTTTGGGGGTTTTGCAAAGCTCTTTTCTGAAGCTTTTATTAAAGTAATACATTTCACAAGAAAAGCTAATCAATACCCTCAAATGTGCACCCAGTCATCTAATAATAATAATAATAATAATAATAACAACAACAACAACAACAACAACAATAATAATAATAATAACAATAATAATAATAATAACAACAACAACAACAACAATAATAATAATAATACATTTCACAAGAAAAGCTCCTAAATACCCTCAAATGTGCTCCCAATCATATAATAATAATAATAATAATAATAATAATAATAATTATTATTATTATTATTATTATTATTATACATTTTACAAGAAAAGCATCTAAATACCCTCAAATGTGCTCCAAAACGTCTAATAAATAAATAAATAAACTAACAAACAGAAGAATAAATAATAACAACAATAATAATAATAATAATAATAATAATAATACATTTTACAAGATAAACTCCTAAATACCCTCAAATGTGCTCCCAATCATATAATAATAATAATAATAATGATAATAATAATACATTTTACAAGAAAAGCTCCTCAGTACTCTCAAATGTGCTCCCAATCATATAATAATAATAATAATAATAATAATAATAATAATAATTATTATTATTATTATTATTATTATTACACATTTTACAAGAAAAGCTCCTAAATACCCTAAAATGTTCTCCCAATCATATAATAATAATAGTAATAATAATAATAATAATAATAATAATAATAATACATTTTACAAGAAAAGCTCCTCAGTACTCTCGAATATGCACCCAAACATCTAATAAATAAATAAATAAATAAACAAGCAAACAGAAAAATAAATAATAATAATAATACATTTTACAAGAAAAGCTCCTAAATACCCTAAAATGTTCTCCCAATCATATAATAATAATAGTAATAGTAATAATAATAATAATAATAATAGTAATAATAATAATAATACATTTTACAAGAAAAGCTCCTCTGTACTCTTGAATGTGCAACCAAACGTTAAATAAATAAATAAACAAACAGAAAAATAAATAAATAAATAATAATAATAATAGTTGTTGTTGTTGTTGTTGTTGTTATTGTTACACTCTAAAAAATGCTTGGTTAAAAACAACCCAGCGCTGGGTGAAATATGGACAAACCCAGTGACAGGGTTGTTTTGACCCAGCGGTTGGGTTAAATGTTTGACCCAGCTTTCTGGGTAGTTTTATTCAACTAGGGTATGTTTAATTTTTATTGTTTAAAAATTACTATATTGCTGGCTTAAAATGAACCCAAAATATGTTGTAAATTAAAAATCAGACACATAATTAGAGGCACCATCAATAATCAAAAGGGAAACATTTTTTAAAAAGCAAAACATTTAAAAAAAAAATGTTTATTACTTAATTATTATTTATTCAACTTATTATTAAATGTTCATTATTTGAACATATTAATAAATGTTAATTTCCAACATATTTTGGGTTCATTTTAAGCAAGGAATATAGCAATTTTTAAGTAATAGTTGAGTTTAATAAAACTAACCAGAAGGCTAGGTTAAACATTTAACCTAACCGCTCGGTCAAAACAACCCAATCGCAGGGTTTATCCATATTTCACCCAGTGCTGGGTTGTTTTTTACCTCACATGTTTTAGAGTGTATTATTAGACACTTGTTTCCTTCAATATTAATTTCTCTTTTTTTAATTCTGTTTGAATTAAGCAGTGAAAATATTGAATGGTATGGATGAGTTTACTATTAATAATAGAAATGTATCTGTTTACCCATCAGTAACAGAAACCTTTTAACCTTTTTGCTTTTCTGCTATGGGTGCACACACACACTGAACACTATCCTGGGAACAGCTGGACATGTTTGGTGTGCCGCGCTCCTGCGTCTGTCCTGTATCAAAATGTGTGTGTGGGTAGAGAAAGAGAGACCATATTGACAATACTAGCTGGCTGTTTTTTTAAACCCGCTGTGGGCTATCAGGTTTCCCACTATGGACCCCCCGGGACTAACATGGCTTCCACTTTTCTTTACGGCTGTGGAAGTCACCGACTGAAACCAACCGGGGGGTCAAATCAATCTGAGTATTTATGACCCAGAAATGTGACACTGTTTCTTAAATGCTGTTGTTCCTTCTTGATTTAGCCTTAAAGGTGCATGTGTGTGTGTGTGTGTGTGTGTGTGTGTGTGGGGAGAGAGATTCTTATGAGTGTGTATCAGTGTCTCTTCGTGCGCGTCTGGCAGAGACTGGAGTAAGATGCTTTATGACCGCTGCACCAAATTGTCTTTTCCCCCGTCTCACCCCTTGTAAACAAAGATGGGTTAATACGTTCTTTTGATGACAGTTTTATGGAAAGCTTTTAGTCCTTGAGTATGTATCATATTTACTGTAAGTATACTTCAACTACAAAGGCATGTCACAGGCTCATAAATCCACTCAGGGGGGTTGTTACACACAGCGAGTCATTTATTCAAATATAGTGCGTAAGTATGATTGTTATCTTATTGGCTGAAGACATGAAACCTTCGTGTTCTGCGGTGCTGTATCAAAACAACAGAAACTGGCCAGTGACTAACTCCGCTCGCTACAGGAAGTGATGCAACTCTAGTGATAACTGGCTTATTTTCAGACTAACGTCCTATGCTTTGTAACTGAAAGAGTTTTCTTAGCAAAAGTGAGCAAGGCTGTCAAGTTCATTACTCTACATCAATCTGTATCTTGTCCTCTCTTTTCAAAAGTGCCACCCCAGTGAGTATATGATCTTTGTGTGACTGGCTAAATAATAGCAAGATCCATGCAGAAAATGAAACATTTGAGGAAAAATGCAGTAAGAGAAGGGGGGAGAGAATGCGGCAGCTCAGTGCGAGGATGATTTTGAGAGGGCCTTGGAGCTTATTGAAGGAAAGGCAGTCTGACAACTCATCAATGTTCTCTGCCACTGCACTAAACTAATGAAAGTGCTATTTGATCTCGGCCTGAAAAGGCTCAATACTACTCCTGCTATCATTTAAGTCCCAGACTTCATCCAAATCTGTCTCTAGATCCCCAGATATCAGACCAATACATGACTGAATAAACTGTATTTGTTACAGGCGCTTTGTGAGTTGGGTAGTGGAGGGAGAACTGTTCTCTTTTTGCTTGATGGAAAATGTATATCTCAGCTGTGTGAATTATTTAGTGGTGATTTTAGTCTTGTGCAATGAAAATGTCTTGTGACACCTAGCGCAGTTAGCTAATAGTCAGCTACCTTAAAGACATTTGAAATAAAAAGTTTTTCTGTGATATATTTGTCAATCTGTAATAAACTGATTGGTAATCACAGTGGGCTAACTGTGTGTATGTTTGGTCAATGTACCATCCAGTACTGCTTGAACGAAGCACTTGAGTAGGATGCTGTTGCTGCAGTATAATAGTGAAGTATACTAGAAGTATATTATATATCTCAGTTAACAGGAACCATTTTCTAGCCTAGTACATTCTGACTGACTTCCTACTGAAATGTTGCTTCCTTAAGGGGTGTTCAGACCAAACGCACCCATAATTTGCAACCTGTATAAATGTGAAATTATGTTATGTATGGAGAAGGTAGTTTAGTATCATTGAGATACTACTGTAGTTTTAATTAATATTTTGAATCAGTTTTTATTTTTATATTTTCTGTTTTCATTTTAATTTGCCTAATATTTTAGTCATATTTATTTCTTTAATATATATACATGAATGTGTTTGTATTTATGTATACATAATAATAACACACAGTACACACACATATATTAGGCAAACTCAAACTTTTATTTTGTATGCGATTAATCACGATTAATCGTTTGACAGCCCTAATATATATATATCTATATATCTATCTATATATCTATCTATCTATATATCTATCTATCTATATATATATATATATATATATATATTTCAGTAGGAAGTCAGTCAGAATGTACTAGGCTAGAAAATGGTTGCTGTTAACTGAGATATATAATATACTTAATATATATATATATATATATATATATATATATTTTTTTTTTTTTTTTTTTTTTTTTTTTTTTTTAAATGAAATATGTATTAAAAAATTATTATTATTATTATTATTTTTCAGTTTAGTTTCAGTTTTTTTATTTCTTCTTTTCAGTATACTGATTTTAGTTCAGTTAAAGTTTATTTTATTTAGGGTAACAGAAATGTTTTTAATTTATTATTTTATTTTATTTTATTTTATAAGTCATATCCAAAATTAACACATGACATTTTAACTGTATTACCGTTCAAATAGTAGGGTCAGTGACATTTTATTTTAGATATATATTTTTGAAAAAGGTTATTAAAGATTTTGAAATAGCCCTTATGTTTACTCTATTCTTATGCTGCATTTATTTGTTCAAAAATTAAAAACAGTGGTATCGTAAAACATTATTACAATTTAAAATAACAGTTTTCTATTTTTATATATTTGAAAATGCAATTTATTTCTGTGATAGCAAAGCTGAATTTTCAGCAGCCATTACTCCAGTCTTCAGTGTTACATGATGTGAAATCATTCTAATATGATGATTTGGTACATTTATTATTATTGTTATCATTATTATTAATGTTAAAACATTTGTTAAGCTTATTTTTTTTTAAACCAAATGATTTTTTTCAGGATTCTTTTGATGAATATTAAGTTCAATACAACAACAATTTTAAAATAAAGTTTGTTTATTGTTCAAATACATTTTATGTTTAAAATAGTAATAACATTGTCTTAACTGTCAGTTTTGATGTCAAATTAATGTGTCCTTCTAAATAAAATTATTAATTTCTTTGGGGGAGAAATAAAAAAGAGCCCCCAAACTATTGGACAATAGTGTATTTTTTAAATGGTCATATTCAGTAAATGTTGTTCATGCTGTAGGTTTGTATATTATAGTTTTCTGAGCTTTTCAAAACATTGCTTTCATGGTTGTGTACATCTTTAAACACTGCCAAAATCCCCTTTTTTTTTTAGTTTGCCTTTTTTGCGTATGTGTACAAATAAAAATTTCCAAGTCTCATCGTTTCTCCTGCCCGAGGATCAAATTCCATGTAGTTGGCATTGTCAGTCCAAGGATTTTAGAAGTGAATAATGTGTATAAGTGCAGTTTTGGCCTTGTCTCTGTATATCTGTGTATCACAGATTGATAATCTTGTTTTGTGCTCCTGATGGCATAACACAGGCTAGGTTATTCCCACACTGAATCATAAGGAAAACAAAGTGTTTCAAGGGAGATGTGTGCAGGCCACCCTGATTGTAGAAAGAGAGAGAGCAACCAAGACAGAGAGAGTGAGCGAGAGACTCTCAAAGGCTTTCTGAGAAAATCAGAAGCACATAGTAAAAGAGAGCGAGTGCAATGAGGGGAGACAGAGAGCCTAAGGATGACAGATTTGGCCTAAGTCTGGTCCAGGGAAAGGGGTGATGCGTCATCGCCATACTTGAGTCCTGCGAATGAAAACAGCCCCATGCCTGCACTTGAACTGAAGTGTTTCAAGGTTATGCTAACCGAAACATGGTGAAGTAATAACATAAACAGCTTGATAACCGACCATGTGGGAGATTTCTGTCATAACTCATGCTCATAGAACGCCAAAAGACAGCTTTTTGTTCACAGGCAAAAGTTTGGGATAAATAATATTTTCATTTCAAAAGTTAGTTTGACATTGCTTTTGCTGCATGTTCTCATAAACATAATCTTCTTATGTTTTATGTTATTTGAAGTTATTATAAAGTAGTTAGGACACTCATTAGGATTAAACTGATCAATAGTGACAGTAAAGACACTTATATAATTACTAAAGATTTGTTTTGAAATGCCCAATTAAAAAAAAATCATACAGACATATAAATATATATTAAACACAAAGCATTAACTCCAGAATTAAATATATACAGTATGCTGTTGTTTACTTATGTAGTGTTAGAGGAGCAAATGTTTCAGCTACGGATGTACTAATTAGGGCTGTCAGTCGATAAATTTGGCTGTGAAAATACCCACAAAATATTATTTAAAGCTATTTTTGTGTTAAATGAGAAAGTATCAAATATACATTACAAATTGTACCTTTAGAAAGAAATATATTTGATTCAGCATAAAATTTATTACACATAAACATTTAGGCTGCAACGGCGTACACGTAAACTATGGAACACAAAAAAAAGATAATTTGAGAAACTAGTAGTATTTTGTGTTCATACAGTGAAAATCATTGGTAACCGAAACAGCTTTGTTACCAACAGTTTTCAAAATACCTTCTTTCATATTCCACAAAAGAAAGGTTTGAAACGACATGAGGGTAAGTAAATGATGACAGAATTTATTTATTTATTATTTATTTTTTATTTTATATCTCTTTATCCCTTTTTTTAAATGAAATTATACTCTAAATAAAAACCTAAATCTGCCAGCAGGTGGCGGTAAATGTCTTTATGAGTCATTCATTCATTCGATTCGTTTAAACGGCTGATTTGTTCAGGAATGAAGTAATTGGCTCTCTTTATGAATGGGCTTTTGAATCATTGGTTCACATGATTCGTTCAAAACGCGGATTCATTCAGAAACTAAACACCGCTGTGTTGCTCTAAGATGCGCAACAATTCTGTTATGGCTTCAAAGGAATGTTCTCTGCAAAACTAAACAAAACACATAATATAGTGTTTAAAATATAACACAATATCAACTACTTATTTACTGAACAGTTGTATAAAATCAGATTTAAGTTTGTCATAAATTGGGACAAAGTTAGCACTTGTGTCATATTGCTTTATTGCCTTTGTGATATCGTGTGATAAGTGATATATCTATCTATCTATATATATATATATATATATATATATGAGGCAAAACACATACAGGGCCATTTTTTTGCACCAATATCTTGAATTTTAGAGCATAACTGCATTTGTGGAGTTGTTGCCCTGCATCATATTTGTCAACAGTCAACTGTATGAAATGATGACGTACAGGTCTGGGGGCGGGGTCAGCACGTTAACTGTTAAAATATTTTAATCAGGTTTTTTTTTCGTAGCTAATAAAGCTTTCATAGCGTTAATAAAGTTAACGCGTTAAAAACTGACAGCCCTGGTGCTAATAAAAATAATAATGAGATTACTTAGGATACCACAACATAACCTTTTATAAATATGTTTTGTGTTTTCATCCTAGCAAAGAGAAATCAAAAGCAAGGTGAGGATGACAGAGAGACAAATACCAGTACAACGTGTGGATGCAGATATAATTTTTTGCTAGACCAAACTAAGGTTTAGCCCTGTTAATCTTACCTATATATTCTGCTAATTAATCCTTGTAATTCCCTTCACCTTCCCTGTGCTACCCTGAAGTTAAACTTCTCAATGAATCAGACATGAATCAGGTACCGTTACAGCTATGTGCTGTGCATGCTCTGGTTTAAATCCCCGGAGGCAGAGGCCACCAATTGCTCTTCATTTCCCCTGGTGTGCTGGCTAATGTCAAGTTAGAGATTAGTAGTTAGAATTTAATCCTTGGATTTTTGAAAACCATTTTTTCTATTGAATTTGGGTGGAAATGGCACAGAGTGTCAGCAAGATTATGAGTTTTAACAACTCCTGATGTTTTTTTGTTTTTCAAAAAAACTTTAGCCTAAAGTTTTGAAATTTACCCAAAACACAATTGGATACAATTGTAATATTGTAACTAGTATGTAATAAATATAACATAAATGGGGAAAATGCTCTTTAATGTGAGTAATGATATTTCACAGTTTGTCTACCTCCTAACATTAGTCATACTAACATAAATCAGTTAGTCATCCTCAAACCTGTACTGTAAATTTTAAGATTGCGCAGTTATGCACTTTTAAAGGGTTAGTTCAGCCAAAAATGAAAATTTTGTCATTTGTTACTCACCCTCATGTCTTTCCAAACCCGTAAGACCCCGTGAGTTCATCTTCGGAACACAAATTAAGATGTTTTTAATGAAATCTGAGAGCTTTCTGACCCTGCATAGACAGCAACACAACTGCCACGTTCAAGGCCCAGAAAGGAAGTAGGACATCAAGAAAATAGTCCATGTGACAGCAGTGGTTCAACCTTAATTTTATGAAGCTACGAGAATACTTGTGCACAAAGAAAACAAAAATCACAACTTTATTCAACAATTTCTTTTCTTCCGCGTCAGTCTTCAACGCATGTTTAACGCAGGCGTGTAGTGCTGCTGACACAGGTACCTTGTTTACAAGCAAAAAACGACACGTGTTGTACATAAAACAGTCTTCGTAAACATGTCTGAAGGTTTCGACGGAGAGGATGACTTATTTGAACCAGACTATGCAAACGATGAACTAAGACAGATGGATGTTCTATGTCAAAACGCCGGCTCCTGTGTCAGCAGTACCACATGTATGGGTTGCGGTACTCCCGTGAAAACTGACATGGAGAGAAGAAATTGTTGAATAAAGTTGTTATTTTTGTTTTCTTTCGCACAAAAAGTATTCTTGTAGCTTCATAAAATTACAGTTGAACCACTGATGTCACATGGACTATTTTAATGATGTCCTCACTACCTTTCTGAGCCTTGAACGTGTCAGTTGCATTGCTGTCTATGCAGGGCCAGAAAGCTGTCAGATTTCATGATAAATATCTTAATATGTGTTCCGAAGATGAACAAACGTCTTACTGGTTTGGAACGACATGAGGGTGAGTATGAATCAATGACAGAATTTTCATTTTAGTGGCATCAGACTGCATGTAAACAAAGGAGCTGAAATTGAAAATATTTTAGTTTACATATTGAATTTTTCTTTTTAATAAATATATGTCAAAAAAAGGAGGACATTATTAATCTCAATGTTGTTTTCGGGAGGAGGCGGTGTATTGAATCACGCGTCCACATACAGCCGCTGTGAGTGAGTTCCAAATTGTACATTTATTGAGTGTTCCACTTATCCCTGCTCTCACTTTACAATTGGAATAATGTAATAATGAAATGTATTTGGTATCTCAGATCTATCTTTCTCAGTGACCCGCCGGTGCTCATGTGGAGCGGCAGCACACGTAGCACACACATCCCAAGAGACGTTCTCAGTCGCTCGCTGTCTTATTAACCAGTCTCCATTCAGGACCCCCGCTCACCACCCCCATTAACTCAGTCAAGGTCAATCCACCAAATCTACTGCTCCGCAGATGAGGACCAGGCCAGCACACTGATAACTGACCTGCCCCTTTCCGTCCGGGTCAGCGGTGTTGAGCGGAAAGGTCGTCTGCGGGCTGAAGCCGAAACGCTTAACAAATGAACTTGGCCCGCTGATGTTGGGGGTTCCGCCATCCTCGTTTACGCCGGCCTGTCCTGAGAGATGGGATTGTGTGATGCCGAGATTGTTTCCTCGATTAGGCAGTGGCAGAAATGGAGGGAACGAGAGAGAGAGAGAGAGAGATCTGGATCTCTCCCTCTGTCCTCGCAGAATCGGCTTCATTCTTCCGACCTCTCGGAAAACAATACCCAGCTGTCCCTCTCTACTTTGATCAGCCAAATGAAAGATGCTGGCATTTCTTATGGAGTGGAGATTGCTTATCGATCTATATCAAAATATTCATGTTAATCCGTGGGCAGACCGAGCGTATTTTCAAGCCAGGTTAGCAATCACAGCTAGCCGGTCTGTCTCAGGCAATTGGCAGAGCCATGGAAGATAATCAGACTGGGGTCCAGCAGTCAAATGCACTTTGCTGTTTAAATTTAGACCCCTGACAGTGATGGAGGAGTCCACAGAAAGGTGTTGACAAACCAAATTGTTTGTTCCAGCATTATTTTGCCAGAGATCAAGTCCAGAGTAATGTGGATTTGTTCATTACAGGGGCCGGCTATTGAAAGGGATGGGATACAGAAGAAAGAGGGGGGGTCATGAGTAGCCCTAGCAATGAGTGTGTTAGTGTGTGTGTGACAAGTATGAGATTAAACTGTTTGAAAGGCTAAGGAGGACATGAGCTCACCTCATTTTGTGCAAAGATTGTTTGTGCGCTTGAACGGACTTATGAGAAAACTCTGGAGATTCAAAGTATGAAATCCACAGACAGATTCTGCAGCGCTTTTGGAAATGTGTATTAAAGTATGTCACGGCCAAAAAACAATATGCGTTTGAAGGGAATATAAGCCTGAAAGTGTTTTCCAAAATGACAAGTGCTTTATGAATTGACAAAATAAAAGAATCTCACTATAGTACTGGGTTTATTCATCTGGTTCAGGTTAGGCAATTTTGTGCTTAAAACTGTTAATGGAAGACAGTGCTTGGTTATGAATACAAGCATCCAAAATAAACTTTTAGTATGATCTAAATCTGTTAAATCAAAGCCAAGTAGTGTAACTTCACTGTAGCAGAATTACAAAAATGTCAAATCCTTATTTTCAGTTTGGACCCTTTCCACACTTTCGTGGTTCTCAGAAATGGAAGTTGTCATAGTTGGGTAAACTTCAATACTGGTTAATGGAAACTACAACAAATTTATATTTGTGTGCGTTCCCCACTGCGTTTCTGTGACTTCCCAAAAGAGGGAAAAATATGGAGAGATTGATTACCAAGATCTGAAAAGAGAAATATGTCAAATTTGCCATCTCTCCCTCAGCTGTTGTATTGCAGCAGAGGTTAAGTTTTCTAAAATGAAAAGCCATGGTAAATATCACATAAGTTATAGTCTCATAATTGTACAGTACATTTTTTACATGTATTTTGTTAGACACAATAATAACTATTAATAACTGTGGAAATGTGTCACAGTCAACATCTATGTTTGTATGCGCATTTTAAAGTATCGCATCGGAAACAAGTGATGGTAGGGCCCTATGAAATCAGTTTTTTTTCCCCAAATTCCATTTTATTTTTTCCAAATTCTGTTTTTTCCATTTTAATTTTTCTAGTTTCCGTGTTTTCCATTTTCATTTTTATGGATTCTGTTTTTTCCGTTTACATTTTTTCTGGACCCATTTTTTAATGGTTAAATTAAATTTTATTAATCAAAAGCATGTCTAATTAATTAAAATCATAGAACTTATACAATTCAACATAAATTTATTAAAAGTTTAAGCTAAATTACATGTTTAGGGCCTTTTGAAATGTTCTATTTTTCTCACCTTATGTTTTATTGTTAACAAATTCTGGCTTTTAGTATGTCTAATTATTGGAATGCATAAAAACAACTTTTATTTATTCTCAATAATAGCCTTATGATTTTTTTAACTTTAGAAATCTTCTCAAACAAATAAAAGCATACTACATTAATTTATCTTTTATTTAATGAAAATTAAACTTTTTTTTGCAAACAAAGGGGATTTACTATTAAAATTAAAACATGGGAGAAATATTGAGTAGTTATTCCTTAAAAATAAAGTTGTAATAATTGTAGTAGTAGTACATACATTCTACTGAACAATAGTAATGTATTTCTGGCACAATGTCTTTAAGTTAAACTGAACTTTTATTTTGACGGGTTGCTGTGAATGTGTATGTGATATGACATTAACTGTTAGTTTTACTCAAATGACAAATGCTCATAAAGTACTCTCAGAGCAGTTCTGGAGATGCTGTTCATGTATTTATGTCCTCATTTGGTGGGACGGCAGACGTTGAAATCACCGCAAGCATCACACGTGCCCCTTTCATTCATACAGAGACAAGCAGATCATGCAGGACTCATATTTAAATAGTATTTTTGCGGCTTAATATTTACAGATACTAGTCCATATCTCGATTTAATTTTGGTATACTGCCTACTTTTGATTAATTCATCCAAACTTTGACAGATTCCGTGACATTCCGTGTTAAACAGTAAATACCGCTTTTATGATTGTGTCCGCATTTTCCGTATTGCGGAAATCATAGGTCCATATGATAGAAACACCAAAATGAAAAAAAAAACCTCTTAATTCGCAAAAAAGTTTTTACGCTCGCTTGAGGTGGTTTGTAACTTGTGCGAAAAAAGGTTAATGTGAATAATGGGAGATGGAAACGCATTTTGCAAATAAATTCCTCCATGTGCATCAAAAAAAGTTGAGCCGATCTCATTGCACAGCATCTAAAATGTTGTTATGGTCATTCTGAAATGCCTGAGCAAAGTCTGTTATCAAAGTATTTTTGTATAATTGCCTCCCAGAACGAGGCATCAACCTCCGAAAGACGGCAATGACTGCATTTATTGTTTCGTCTGCTTTCTCTGAGGCGCAAGTCATTTATTATATATTAAAATTTTTATATTTTCTGTGGCCTCTCCTACATTCCTAAGTGATATTTAGTGCTAGTTTATCAGGAAGTGATGACTTTGTTCTCTTTGACTCGTTGGATGGAAACGGTGATTATTAAATGTTTTATGCAATATTCCAATTCTGCACATAAATTAATCCGCAACTTTGGATGGAAACCTGGCTAATGAAAATTGTCCGTAGCAAACATGTGAGAGTGTAGGAGGCCTGTGCATTTGTCATAAACGCATCAAATGATGTGCAACAAGATTTGCTTTTTTCCACTATCCTGTCCGGCTATTTGGTTGTTAGATTACAGTAGATTATGTATCCCGATTTCCTTTCACGAGCTGGATTATGCCCCGCCCTCTAGCTGTGACGAACAGCTCACTAAATCTGTCTCAATACGTTAATACTGTCATGCAATTATTGCTCTAAAGAAATCTGTGAAGAACCAGCAGTGCCAGAAAGCAGAAGCTAATCCTGCTGAAGGCCAAAGGGTAACAACTAGCGCCATATGGCCACACACGCGTAATGACGAGCGTCCTGCTTTCAGGTCAGTCATACAAAAGTATTAGTGTCAGGTGTGGATTAATGCAGTAATGTTCCTTCGCCCGCAGACAAAACACTCGCTACCTGATTCTGGCGCTTTTCCACGTTAGGCCAACAGTTATACAGCTGTGTTTACCGCTCATGCTAAATCTCCAGTTCTAAGCCTTGCGGACCTGAATGTCGCCACTAAAACTGCTGTTGTTGATCCACTGTTTTTGCTGAAAAGTGAGCAGAGGGATTATTTGTGCAATTGTTTGTTTTAAAGCGCACCATTTCAGTTAAACATGATAAACAATTCACTTAAAGAGCAGTAAAAATCTGCAAGCCGACGCACGCAGTAGTGTAATATGCCATATCTGCTAATCAGTATGCACATTTTTATTTCAGCACTGATAAACATATCCCTTTTAATGGTCAATTTAATAATTACTATGAGGATTCATATTACACAACATTAACGTAAGCATAAATACACTGCAGCTTGTATATACATTTTCAAATTATTGTGATATCTTAAAAGCATACTTCTCTCTCTGCAATACCTCATTATGCTTCATTTATATTTTATTCAGTATTAAAAAATCTATATATTTAAAAAAATCTGGAGTATACTATGTGTGTGCGTTTAAGAAAGCGACATACAGTAAGAGACACTAAGTTAGCACTGCAATATGTATTATAACATGCAGATCTCTTATTAAAGAAGAGTGCAAATGAACGTCTTTTTGATATACTGTACAATAAAGATAGAATAATGCATAGGTATTGTGCAGGCAAGTTGTTTCCTGATGTGAATACGAGCGGAAGCAAGTGGCATACAGATGGGCATATACTCAAGATATTAGGTGTCAACAGCAGGTTTTTTTGTCGCCGTATGTGCTCGAGTGTACTTGTGTGAATGTGCATGTGTGTTAAGGGTTTGCTGTAAAGGTGAGAGTGAGTCTCAGGAGTGACTGTGTGCGATAACAGATGGATATGCTTTTGCATACATGTAAATAACACCGTGAGCTATTAACATACATCTGTACAGATGGTGAACCATAATAAAGAATAAACCATACGGCTGCTTCTTTTCTTCTTCTTTTGTTTGTACAAACTTGCAACCATTACTTTCTATATGGGTATATTTAATATTGTTGTTCATCATGATTAAACAGGAAAAATGGAAATACTCATTCAATTAAAAGTTTGGGGTCTGTATGATTTATTTAAAGTGTTTTTGACAGGAGTCAGTTATGCTTACTAAGGCTGATTTTATTTGATCATAAATGCAATAAAGCAGTAATATTGGTTATACTAATGCAATTTAAAAAAATGCAGTTTATTTATATTATGACAAAGCTGAATCAGCAGCCATTACTCCAGTCTTCAGTGTCACATGATCCTTCAGAAATCATTCTAATATGCTTATTTAATGCTCAGAAAACATCACTATTTATTATAGCATTTTTAAAAAATCTATTATCGCTGTTAATGCTAAAAACAGCTGTGCTGCTTAAAGGAGAAGTTTGCTTCCAGAACAAAAAAATTACAGATGTACTCACACCCCAAGACACCCCACATCCAAGATGTTCATGCCTTTCTTTCTTCAGTCGTACAAAAAATTATGTTTTTTGAGGAAAACATTTCAGGAATTTTCTCCATATAGTTGACTTCAATAGTGTCTGCGAATTTGAACGTCCAAAATGCAGCTTAAATGCCGCTTCAAAGGGCTCTAAACGATCCCAGCCGAGGAATAAGGGTCTTTTCTAGTGAAACAATTGGTTATTTTCTAAGTTTCTCTACTTTTTAACCTCAAATGCTCGTCTTGTCTAGCTCTGCCATGTGCATGAGTACTCTGTGTAATCCGGGTCAAGACAGTTAGGGTATGTCGAAAAACATGAACGTGAACATGCAAAGAAGGTCAGGCGCCCTTTACAAAAAGGTAAAACAGCAATGCAGGGTGATTTTAAAGTTGGAGGAGAAAATGAGATTTTTTTAAAATGAGTTTTTTGACACACCCTAACTGTATTGACTCGGATTACACAGAGTACGCATGCGCATCGCAGAGCTAGGCAAGACGAACATTTGAGGTTAAAAAGTATATACATTTTAATTGTTTTTAGAAAATGACCAGTCATTTCGCTAGATAAGACCCTTATTCTTTGGCTGCATTTAAACTGCATTTTGGACGTTCAAACTCACGGCCAACATGGAAGTCCACTATATGGAGATCATTCCCGAAATGTTTTCCTCAAAAAACATCATTTCTTTACAACTGAACAGAGAAAGGCATGAACATCTTGGATGACAACAGGGTGAGTACATAATTTGCAAATTCTTGTTCTGGAAGTGAACTTCTCCTTTAATATTTTTGTGGATTTTTATAATGCATTTTTCAGTAATCCTTAATTAAATATCATTGATCTGAAATAAAAACGTTTATAATATTTTAAATACTTTTACTGTCACTTTGTATCAATATAAAGCATTCTTGTTAAAAAAAAAAAAATTATCAACACATCACCATTTTTTGGATTACTTATTGCTTATTACTTTTTTGGATTACTTACGTATTGTTTGTGGGGTGACTACGCTACCGTGTAGTATTTTGTTGTTTTGGTGTGTGTGTGTGTGTGAGGATTGCGTGCCAGTATAAATGAATGCGTCTCTTGGTGCATGTGGTATCGCTCCAAAAGCAACGGATGTGAGGAAGAGAGAAGGAGGGAGAGACTGAGCCTTTTCAGGAACCTACATAGAGCTCACTCTTAACATGTGTCTCTAATGATAACTAAATTATGTGTCCACATCCAGGTGTGCATCACATATGCATGTGTTTTAATGCTGATGATGTTCAGTCTTTACATGCAGCACAACTCGCAAATGCAAGTCACCGCTCCACGCCATCCTCATGTGACATGTTCAATTGCCCTTATGTACCACACATGTTGCACACCGACCTCCTATGTTTAGCCCCCGCATACGTATCCTCTCAGATCCCCCCACCTCATGCACATCTTAAACAGTGTTGCATACAACTCATCCTCACATCTCACAAACTCTTGGATCACTGTACACTGCAAAAGCGTTAAACAGACAACCTCAAATAGTCACTAATGCGGTGAAACGAAGATTTTCTAGGGTGTTTTCACAACAAAATACATAAAAAAATTACATAAAAGACACTGGCTTGGAATAAATGATTTTGATTCACTTTGGCATTGTATTTCCTGTGTAGCCTCATTAGATATTCAGATTGGAGGTTTGCCAAAGGCTGGCACTGATCTTTCATGTAAATGAATGTTTAACAACATGTTCCAAAAAAAGCTATGAGACGAAGAAAGATACCTCTAGGAAGTGTTGTTCATTAAATGTGTAACTTTTCTGCCACACACTACTAAAAAATCTACAGAGATTGTGAGAAAAGGGTTCTCTCTCGCTTTCCTGGTCTCTTTCTCTCTCTCTCTCTCTCTGTTCTCTGACAACATTTGAAGTGAAAATTGGCAGAGTTCTTTACACATTTCCGTGTCTTTTCGCCATTTCCTAAGAATTTCCAGAGTCTTGTGTGATGCCTGCCTCGCAGCTATGCTGCATATGTTAAGAGTTAACCACAAAATACCGAATGCAAGGAAAGATGCGGCTAAATGGCTCGGACATGACAAGCTGTTTGATGTTTCCTAACCAAAATTTCATTTTATAATTCTATAATACTATATAATATACGTTATTATGCATAATGTGAGTCTTTACTGAAAACGAACAACCTAGAAAAGAATTACAAATATTTTGTGGCAAGGACAACTTTTACATTTTTTATTTATTTATTTATTAATTAATTATTTATTTATTATTTAGTTAAGGAGCATTTGTCTGTGTACCCACTGAGAGTCTGTAGCACTTAACAGGTACATACTCACACAAACAAAATGTGATTTTGCTGATCTACGCCTAATTTTGCTGAGACCCGTATGACCCACACACACATTATAAATGCTACAGATTATTCTGACAATTAGTCACCATGATGTTCCTCTCTAAAGGCATTGATTAAACCCTGACATTCAAATCTTTACCAGACCTGCATTTATTGTACACTATGTGTGTGTGTGTGTGTGTGTGTGTGTGTGTGTGCTGAGAGAGAGAGAGAAAGCACTGGCCTCACGCCTCATAATATGGCTGCCTTTGATATCCAGCAGTTCCGTTTTCAGACCTTATCTGCCTCTATGAAGAATTATATCAGCGTATGAATCTCAAGCTTTAATCATGTTAACCTGCGATAGGACCTTCATTGCATAATGAGTTTATGGGGTTTGTAATAGACCTTGGAGGATTTCTTTCTCCTCTTCCTCTCTTCTACAACGCTTCTCAGGCTTACTGAAATTCTGTTTATTACATGCAGGAGACTTAACATGCAAATCTGCTTTATCTCTCAGTTTTTTATTTATTTTATTTTTTTTAATGCTAATGCAGATTCATAATTGAATGCATACATTTTATTGACCTTAATATTATAGTGTGTGCATATGTACACTGCCATTCAAAAGTTTGGGATCAGTAAGATTTTTAATGTTTTTTAAAGAAGCCTTCTCTGCTTATCAAGGCTGTGTTTGTTTGATTAAAATACAGGAAAAAAAACAGTAATATTGTAAAATATTATTGCAATTTAAAATAGTGTTTTTGTGTTTTAATATACTTTTAAATATAATTTATTCCTGTGATGCAAAGCTGAATTTTCGGGCATCATTACTCTAGTGTTCAGTGTCAAATGATCCTTTAGAAATCATTCTAATATGCTGATTTATTTTCAGTGTTGGAAGCAGTTGTACTGCTTATTTTTATTTATTTATTTTTGGATTAAAATGTTAAAAAGAACAGCATTTATTTAAAATAGATATCATTTGTAACAGTATACACGACTGTTCAAAGTTTGGGGTCAGTCATTTTTTTTTCTTTCTTTCTTTGAAAGAAATTAATACTTTTGTTCAGCAAGGATGTTTTAAATTGAAAAAAAGTGATAGTAAAGAAATGCTTTTCTTTTTACGTTTTGTTCATCAAAGAATCTTGAAAAAAAGTATCTCGTGTCAAAATAAATAAAAAAATAAAAAATAAATAAATTAAGCAGCACAGCTGTTTCCAACATTGATAAAAAATCAGCATATTAGAATGATTTCTGAAGGATCGTGTGACCCTAGAACACAAAACCAGTTTTAAGGGTACATTTTTTGAAATTGAGATTTATACATCATCTGAAAGTTGAATAATAAGCTTTCCACTGATGCATGGTTTATTAGGATAGGACAATATTTGGAATCTGAGGGTGAAAAAAAAAATCAAAATACTGAGAAAATCGCCTTTAAAGTTGTCCAAATGAAGTTCTTAGCAATGTATATTACTAATCAAAAATTATGTTTTTACAGAAAATATCTTCATGGAACATGATCTTAATATCCTAATGATTTTTGGCATAAAAAAAAAATAATAAAATCAATAATTTTGACCCATACAATGTATTTTTGGCTAATGCTACAAATATAGCCATGCTACTTATGACTGGTTTTGTGGTCCAGGTTCGCATATTACTTTTTTCTTCTTTTTTGATCAAACAAGTTGAACTTTGATGAGCGTAAGAGACTTCTTTAAAAAAAACAAAAAAACAAAACATTAAATATCTTACTGATCCCAAACTTTTGAATGGCAGTGTATATATTTATTAGTGAAAAAACTACAATAGAAAAGTGTTGTGTACAGTTAGTATTGTAGGTTGTGTAGTGCCCATTGTGTTTGTTGGAGTGGTTATAATACTGTGTTTTTATGGTGCAGGTTGTTGTGCGATCAGTGCAGTAGTGCATGCTTTTTATTAAACATTTTTAATGTGCCATGGCTCATGGCTGGCAGCATTTCCCGACTCAGTATGGCTGGCTGGCTTGTGTGTGTGCCATCCATTTGATGCCAGACCTCCTCATTTCCTATCAATGGTTATTAAAGGTGTTTCCGCTCTGTGTGTGTGTGTGTGTATGTGTGTGTGTGTGTTTGGCACCAGTGTAGTAATATTGGTAATACTTGAGAAAGGAAACCAAAGCAATATGCGTAACTTGGACCAACCGAGTCTAGTCAAACTGATAAAAGTTTACAGTTCATTTGATAACTTTGAGGGGAAAGAAAATTGTCAAAAACTTGAAAAGGACAGTTGCTATAAAAGTGATTTGAAATCACCTGCTCTTTTGGGACAAGCCTGTGTTAATTATTTGTTAATGCGTATGTTTAGACTAATTTTGTTTTGTTGTTCTGGATATGTCCAGCCATAACTGTACAGTTACTTTGGCTATTCTGGGGGGCATTTAAGGTGGCCTTGACAGGTATGAGGAGAAACCAGTTCAGAGTAATCTTCTAATACATTAAACTCCTTAAGAGTCATTTTAAAATATTTGTGTCACAATTAAGCAGAGGCAGATTGCGCTAGTCTTATAGATCAACACTAAGGCATATTGTCATTAGATTAATGCTCACCCTCTGCACGGCAAACCTGCTTCTCCCCCCAGTGCCTCTCTCACTGTGAAATATGTTTAATAAGTGCATAATTATGACATCTGTTAGCCTCATTGTACCTTTCAGTGGCAAGTGAATCACAGGAATAACAGGTTTAAGTACGTGTTAACACTATGATAGCATGTTTAATTGAAATATGACTGGGGAGCAATGAAGATTAAATTAACCCTGAAGATAATCGCCTCACACGAAGATAATTGAGTCGCAATCATCCTCGCTGTGCAATGAAGAATAGCAAATAGAGAACAGGAGAGAGAGAGAGAGAGAGAGAGAGAAAGAGAGAGAGGCAGTAGCTGGGGGCCATAAATAATCAGGGATTTCTCCATCTGAAATAAACCTGTTTCTTGCTGATAGCAGAACGATAATTTCAGTCGTCAGATTAAAGTGTGATTAATCAAAGCGCTAATCCTGCATTTGAGTGGGAATGAGAATGGCATATGTCTGTTTTATGTAATTATGTTGTGCTGAGAACATCAAGGGCTTTTTGAGATCTCCTCATCATCTTTGCGTTTGAAGATGAGTTATCCGATTGGAAAGGCTAGCAAAATGTTTTCATCTCACTCTCCCGGTGACTATCTGTCTCTCTCTCTCCCTCTCTTCCTGCTCAAAATAGCGCAAGAGGGCCTGTGTTTTTTTCGTGTAGCATATGGTCCCAACACAAGTGGCCGTGATGGTTGAAAAGAGATTAGAGAGGCAGCATAGCCGATCCTATCCCAGACATTCTTGTCTGCATCTGAAATGAAAAGGATCTCATTGTCTCAATATCATCATTAGTGCAAAATATCTGCTGAGCTTTTTAGCATGTGAGTTTATTGTACTTTTATGCATTCCAGAAACTTATTTCACTCATCCAGCCTCTTTATAACCACTGCATTAATATTTCTGGGAAGATTCAAGACATCAGACACATCATTTAAACAAAATGATGATTTTTTTTTTCTTTTTTGGCTTTTTAGTTTAATTCCCATTTAGGAGATTTGTCAGATAGGCTATGTCAGTTTGTATATTACAGTGGCTATCATGCGCTTGAGTGTTTCTATGTTTGCACTCCAAACCAAAAAATTGGTTAAAATTTCTGGCAAAACACGCATTTGTATTGTACTTTTTGGAAACACTTAACAGTAATGTTTCATCTGTTAACGTTAAGTTAAGGCTTTAGTTGTCATAAACTAAAAAATTGTACAGCATTTAACTGAGGTAAATTTTTTAATTACACAATTGCTAATTTCTAATCAATGTTTGATCATTATACTCTACAAGGGATATTCATTTAAAGGATAGTTTACCTAAAAATGTCACCATTTACTCACCCTGATATTGTTCCAAACGGGCTGGGCAATATAGCCAAAAAATGATCATGATAAAATGTCTCAATAATCTTGATAATTATTACGATTAATTTCAAATCTTTATTTTTAAGTTTAAACTCAGATTTTTGCTCCTGAGTAAAAGTTGTAGAATCCAGACTGTTAATTATGGTTTTAAACTACTCCTCATGTTCTTTGTCAGAGCATGACAAACACTTCACATTTTTGAAATGTATAGGATAATTAATTTCTAATTTCTGCTGAGTGGTATTGTTTCAAATCATTAAACAGGTCTGTGTTGCCTGACTTTGATGAGGAACTCAGCACAGTTTGCAGTGCATGCTGCAATATTATTTTTATTATTATTTTATTTATTTAGGATTTGGGGGGGGGGGGGGGGGGGTCGTCTCTTAGAAATGCACATTTGAAAGTAGCTTGACTTAGGATGCGGTTGTAAATTACCATGGTGCAGTTGTTACTACAGTAAATCCATGGTAAAAGATGGCGATCTGTAGGTCTGCGTGGCACAGTTCAAATAAGTAGCGCTGTTTTTTTTCCACTTTTGGCGCATAAACTTTATATCGAACATTTATCAAACTCTTGTTATCATTTTAATGAGAAAGAAATATATTGCGATAAGTAACATTATCATTTTATCGCCCTGCCTCTCTTTAAAACAAAAATGAATAAATCTGTTCTTCTAAAAGCAATTGTGTCTGTTAAGAAGATCTGTATTGAAGTACTTGATTTATGGGTATTTTCAGTTACACTTTATTTTAAGGTTTATTTTATTTTTTGTGTCAAAGCTCTTGGGCGGTCCTCCTAATCAGACCCCCACCCCCCCACCCCCCCCAAAAAAACCTTGTATAAATACAATTCATATTTTTGTCTTGTCCTTGTTATCATTGAGAAAACCCAATTCTAAGATAAAAGCTTATTTTACGATGATCAGTGAATTAGGTGAACCATATATTTAATCAATAAAGTCACTTAGAATAATAAGACATTTTAGGCTGTTATCACACAAATAAAATCATTATCAACAAAATCTTCTTTTCAATATAGAGGAAACACAAATGCTGCATCTGAATCAGCATTTAGATGTGTTTAATGCAGGACATGAATGGATTTAACCTGCAGTTACAAATGCATGAAAAATGTTTTAATATTTTAATCCTAAAACGTTGAATGCTGATATTTAAAATTATTTTACAAAATGAAAAGGCACTTTAAATGTGGAATTACAACCGCCAGTAGGTGTCAGTAAGTCACAGTTAATAAGTGAGTCATTGCGATTGAACCGAATCATTCAGGAACGAAACACCGTCATGTTGTTTAGAGACGCAAAGCAGTGCAGTGGCTGCGTTTGAAATGACTTTTTGTTGGCGAAATAGAGCAAAAATAGGCAATATGGTGTCTAAAACGTAAGTCTCTTAATATTAACTTCTAGTATATTGAGCTGTTGTATAAAATCAATATCATATTTGTGATTTTTGCAAAAAAAAAAAAAAAAATGCCACTCTTTGTGTGATATTGATTAACTATATGAAATTATACAAATATACATTTTCTGCACCCATATCCTGAATTTGGGTAAAATGCATTTTATTAGACTAAAAGAACGCACTTTAAATGAGCACAGTAAGTCTAGCTAGTGTTTAAGCACTCATAACTGCTCTTATAATCAATGAAGCTGTCCATACACTGTATGATAAATAAACCTCTTACTTACATAGTTCGTACATCTGCACTTTGTTGCTTATGATGAGGGAATTCGTAAGTTCAATCTGAACAAAACTCCAGGTTTCAGCAATGACTGTTCTGAACGCCTCTGATTGGCCACTGCATTCTAAACTCAACACCTGTGTGAATGGTTATAATGCGCAACGCTGTAAAAACGCATAAAAATAAAATATGATTGAACGTGAGCAGGTCTAAATTTAATACAGCAATCGAATCTTTCATTTCATTTTCACTAGTTTTATGTTTAAAGTATTTATTTATTTATTTATTTATTTTTTAAACAGTGACCCCCCAGCCCCCCCCCCCCCCCCCCCCCCCAAGTATATTTTTTTGGGTGATATGGGGGTTGTTAGGGATGTAGAATATGGTAATGCAGAATAGGTGTTTTATAAGTGCTAATAAACAGCCAATATATTAATAATAGGCATTGTTTTGAGTAAATGGACATTCAGTGACTAGACAGAAATCTCTCAGGTTTCATTAAAAATATCTTAATGTTTCGACAACCTGAGCTCATGATGAAAACGTACCTGTGGGAACTTTTTTCGACGCGAAATACGTAACAATAAGTACATATCACTGCAGTTTTCAAGAGGAATGTCCACTGAGTGGCGCTAAAATAGTGTTAACAGATAAACGTACATATGGTACATGGTTTTGTACGTGTCACTGCAGTTCTGACTTGAAATGTCCGTTGAGTGGCGTTATCAGTCTAATGCTCCATGATGTTTTAAAATAACATACCATCTGCACTACACCTAAACCTACCCGATAATATAAACAAAAGCGAGTGTGACGTAAAAACGCAATCGCAAGAATGCTGCTTTAGCTTGTTTTTAATCTCTCATCTTTTAGCTTTTTCATCATGAGTCATGTTTTTCATGGGATTCATACCCAAGGATTCCACATCCTAAGTCCAATTCCATGCCGGCTGAGCTACCGGGCAAGCTTGTTATGTTCGGTGTTGTGTCTATTTTCGTCCCCCTGCCATATTATTACCCCCTGTTGTTGAAATTGCTACATGATTGGCTAATCCAACCCCTCCCCCGCACCTAACCCTAAACCTACCAATACTAGGGAGTAGTAATCTGGTGGGGGTCAACACCGGAAAGCGAAACATATGGAGCTGTAATCATAACTGTATACGAAAACGATTACAACTGTTTTACTGCCCCTAGTGTTCATTTCTGTTGGAAACTTCAGGGATATGTATTTATTGGTATGTATTTCACATCTTGCGGAAAAAAAAATCCCATTTTTGTCATGAGATCAGGTAGGGTTTTGAAAATTAAATAACCGGAGGGTGAGTAACTTTCATTTTAATTTATACAACATGACATTAAAAAAAAATAAAAAATAAAATATATATATATATTATATATATATATATATATATTAATAAATGTATTAATTCTTTTACAGATTTCTAAATGCTATAAAATAATTATTCATCATTAGTTCATGATACTAATGCATTAACTAATGTAAACAAACCGAATCTTAATTTAAACTGTCAATCATTATCTTACACCCCTGACAACATGACATTTCTTGGAAGCATTATCGTTTTGAGTGAACAAATTAGATTCCTAAGGCAGGTTGCTAAAGATGTATAAATAAGCTGGGGGCAGAAAAATCATTTTTCAGGGGTCAAAGGTCATACTTTATGGGCTAACACACAACTATGAATGAGTTAAAGGGCTCACACGCATTCAGCAGTTCTGAATATTATCAGTGTATTGTCAAGAGGCTGTTTCATATATCTGTGAGCGAGATAAAACAGTGGCAGCAGTAAGCCGGCTCATCTTTTACTATTCAGCGGGTTACATTTTCACAGCCTGTCTCTCGGCCTCATGCATTAATTAGCAATATTGATTGTCTGGACCTTTCTGTGAAGATTAAAATCATAAACACTCTCAGGACCAAGGACACCACCTGAGTGTCAAAACTCATAATCCCTGAGAGTCTGATAAGGCCTTACAGATATGCATGCACATCACATATAGCTATAGACAGAATACAAGCAGCACACATGGAGTAGGAAATGAGGACCGGGCACAGACTCTCTCTCACACACACACACGCACGCACGCACAAATGGAAAAGAGGGGAGTTATCAGTGAATCGACTGCCTGCTATTGATGTGAATGTCATTATCTGAAGATTGGCTCTGAATTAGAAGAATGGCCACTCCAAGCCCATGTCCTCTGGGCTGAGCTGCATGTGGAAGACATTAGAGTGCTGTCATTAAGCCAGGCTGACCAGGTCAAGACTGTTTCTCTGTACACTCAACATACTCTAATTGACTCAATGGCTAGATTGCTTTAAAAATCTCTTCTTATGAGATATAAATAAATAATTATGTTTCGATGTATACATAAATTATGCTAATTAACAAATTATGTTAATTATTAAATATACAATACAGTTCAAAAGTTGATCTTTTTATTGCGCGGGACACGTTAAAGTGACCGTTAAGACATTTTACAGTGTTACAAAAGATTTCTATTTCAAATAAATGCTGTTCTTTTGAACTTTCTATTCATCCAGGAATCCTAAAAAAATTATGAAGCAGCACAAATGTTTTCTGCATTGATTGTTTCTTGAGCACTGAATCCGAATATTAGGATTTCAGAAGGATCATGTGACACTAAAAACTGGCTTTACCATTTTTAAAACTGTTTAAAATCGAAAAGAGTTATTTAAAATGTTAATAATATTTCGGGCACACTTTAAGGTCCAATTCTCACCATTAACAAACCAGTAACTACAACTTTTCCCTCAACCAACTTCTTTTTTTGCTGCTTATTAATAGTTAGTAAGGTAGTTGTTAAGTTAGGTATTGGGTAGGATTAGGGATGTACAATATGGTCATGCAGAATTTGTGCTTTATACAGTAAGTACTAATTAATAGCCAGTATGTTAATAATAGGCATGCTAATAAGCAACTAGTTAATAGTAAGAATTGGTCCCTATACTAAAGTGTTACCAGTATGTTATAATATTTCTTTTTGAACTGTATTTTTGATGTATTTTTGGTGACACTTTATTTTAAGGACCAATTCTCACTATTATTATAGTAGCTTATTACCATGCATATTACTAGCATATTAGCTATATATTAGTACTTAGGCACATATGTGACCCTGCACCACAAAACTAGTCATAAGGGTCAATTTTTTTGAAATTGAGATTTATACTAAAAGAATAAATAGCTTTCCATTGATGTATGGTTTGTTAGGATAGGATAATAGTCGGTTGAGATACAACTATTTGAAAATTTGGAATCTGAGGGTCCAAAAAAATCAAAATATTGAGAAAATCGCCTTTAAAGTTGTCCAAATGAAATTCTAACAATGCATATTACTAATCAAAAATTAAGTTTTGATATATGTATGGTATGTATGATTTTTGGCATAAAAAAAAAAAAAAATCGATCATTTTGACCCATACAATGTATTTTTGGCTACTGCTACAAATATACCCGTGCTACTTACAACTTATTTTGTGGTCCAGGGTCACATATTAATGCCTTACTCTGCCAAACTTTTGAAAGGTAGTGTATATCCAATTTTAGTAATTATTAAATATCATATTATATTCATAAACCCTAAATTAATGTTAATTTAATGTTATGTTAATTAAGAAATTATAGTAGTAAACATACTAATTAGCAGCTGCTGAAATCTAGATTTGATTTTTATTTATTTATTTTTAAGAAAAGTTAATAACATGTATGATGCAGTAATTTGCTTGTATGAAACTGTAAAATGCAGTTAAACTATTCAAAATATGTGTTTCTGCATGTTATTTGTCCATTTCCTCTTGTAGAAAAAGGTATGAAATGCATCAGTCTGCGGTATGACAGAAAGCTGTCATACTAATACCTCATCTAAGACGGTCCGCAGAGTCATAAAAGCAGGCCAAACATTCCCATGTCACCATGGCACCCTGGCATACACACTTGAGTGTGTGCTTTTTTTGAAGTCGCTCCCTCGGGGGGGATTCACTTGTCTGCGTGGAAGTGTCCGCCAAGAAGCTGCAAAGACCAGCCCTGTTCCCAGGAGCGAGGCCTGTAAGGCAGTACAGACGCGGACACGCTCTCCCCTTGAAGGCTGGGAACCAGAAAGATAGCAGCAAATCAGTGTTTGTTCAGCCTCTCCGCAAATATCCCGTGTGCAGATTAGTAGGGCTTTCAGGAAATAGCAGCGCGTCCACACTCTGAGCATAGCACGGTGGCTGTCCATGGCTCTCCAGAGTGCTTGCGCTAAACACGCTAATAAATTTAACATGTCCGGCTTTGTTTTGGTTTCATTAGAGCTAATCTCCAGCGCAGAACAGAGAGTGTGTTTACTCTACAGGCACTGATGGATGGCTGTAGCTGGCGCTCTCTTCTCTTTGCATTTCCATAACTATAACGAATGAAAGAACCGCATTGTTAGAGGCAGAAAACAAGCGGGAATTAACAAACATAAAAGTTATCATTTGCAGCTGGCCAGATAGGCGGTTGCAAACGCTACTGTGACCTGTCCTGAGTGACATTTACAGGAAGAAGTGCATTCTGGCTTTCATTTATCTCACATATGTTGTTATTCATGTCAGTCATTTGTTTGTGATACTGGCAAAGAGTACATTGTTGTTCATTTTCGTCTGACAGGAAACTACTTGCATGTATGTAGGTGAAATGCAAAGAAAACTTTAGGCGTTATGTAAAAGATGTATCTGCATGTCTTCTGATCAGGCTGCTGGTTCGTGAAATGCAACTGACAAACTGCATTTTAAGCCATTGAGAATGTGTTTTAATTTCTAGAATAGTGATTTGAATAATTTTGTCAATAATTATGTGGCCTTGCATCTAAGTTTATTGTGAAAACCATTGTCTCATAGTTGTGGTCAGTGACACATTCGGCAAGAGAGAAATCCTAGTACTTTGATCTCATTGAAAATTTGAAGTGGGGGGCAAATTCCTTTGAAGACTCAGAGAGTGTGTTGGAAAAGAGAAACCACCATTCACAAAAATGATCAAAGATTTTTTTTTTCTCCCTTAAATCTTGCAAAGACTGGGGAATGACAAAGTGGGAGCAACACTTACTTCCAGTATTGCCTTGGTAGTTGGAATGTGGTTTTATTATATTATATTTCAATAATATTTGTTTTTCTGTATTAAGAACTTTTATTTATTTATTTAAAATAATGCCTTAGTTTTCCTTAGTTTTTTGTTTTTCTCTATCAAGAATTGTTTGTTTTTGTTTTGTTTTATTTTATTTTATTTTTCTACTCTCCTTTTTCTCTTCTTCTGGTTTTATGGGTATTTTAAGAGTCTGTGAAGACACTAAATTGTATACACTATTATTTTATTTTATTTTATTTTATTTTATTTTATTTTATTTTATTTCCTCTTCTTCTCCACTCCTTTTTCTCTTCTCCTGGTTTTATGAATATTTTGAGTCTGTAAGGACACTAAATTGTATACAATATTATTATTATTATTATTATTATTTAATTTTTTTTTAATTAAATATTTTTGTCTCTGGACTGGTTCATGGATATTTTAAAAATGTCTAGTCTAATAAAATATATTTCTGTATTTATTCTTTTCCTCTATCAGGTTTATTTTATTTTATTTTATTTTATTGTTCTCTTCTTCACTCCTTTTTCTCTTGTCCTGGTTTTATTGATATTTTTAGAGTCTGTGAAGACGCTAAATTTTATATTTATTTATTTATTTTTGTCTCTGGGCTGGTTCATGGATATTTTAAGAATGTGAAAAAAAAAATGCCTTAGTTTTCCTAGTCTAATAAAATATATTTCTGTATTTGTTCGTTTTCTCTATTAAGAATATTTTATTTATTTATTTATTTATTTTTATTTTATTTTATTATTTTATTTCTCTTTTCCTAACTGGTTTATAGATATTTTAAGAGTCTGTGATGATAATAAATTGTATATATTATTATTATTATTATTATGATTATTGTTGTTGTTGTTGTTGTTGTGATTATTGTTTTGTAACACCCTACACAGGACAATTGGTTTGGAAAATTGATGGATGGATGTATAAACAACTGATATATATAATACTATAATAATACTATAATAATACTTTTCCTCTTTTTGCTTTGACACAATTTGCTTCTAATGTGTCACTGAAAATCATTTTTCTGTGTATGTTATAGACACATACTTCTCATTTCGGATTGTTTATCATTGTTTATCACGTCCTGTTATAGATAATAATGCTATTTTCAACTTAGTTTCTTTTTTCCCTCTGCATTTTGAAAAACACAATTAAATAAATAAATAACGGCTTACAAAATATTTCAGTCCACAACAGAACATCTAACAGTCATAAAACGAACACCTCCTGTTTGAATGGTCAGTGTTACGTGAGGGTCACGGAGGGTCTTGTTTGATTGGCTGGGGTCAAAAAGCACCTTACTTGATTGGCTAAAGCGGCGGGTCATACTGTGCCACGTGGCCTTTGTGCTAACTTTTAAAAATGTTCAGGAAGTTAGCTTCACCCTTTACAGCCTGGGACATTTCCTACTGCAGGAGTTAAGCACTCTGGACAGGAAGCTATTCACTCCAGCTGTAAGATCTTCTTAATGAGTGTCTAACTGGAACCAGACTGGCAGAGAGTGAGAGAGAGAGAGGACGAGAGCAAGTTTTGGGGCTGAAACCCTCTCCGTCGTTACTCTCTCTTTTTCAGGAGTCTTTTTGACATGGGAGCAATAAAATTTACAATGAGCGCCCTTTTTTCAATCCGATACAAGGCAAAGTGTGGTCAAGGGAATGAAAAAAAGAAGAGATGAAAACAGCTTGCAGATCTCGCCTGGGCGGCACTGTGTAGTGTTTGTGTTTAAACAGAAGAAAGGTTAAGAGGGGAGCGACGGCAAGAAAGTCAAGTGGCCCCAGAGGAATCTGATTTGTTTGTTTCCTTTTTCATAGCTGTACATGAGATCAATTGGACAGTGTTTCTTTGTAGCTCTGCATATAGGCAAGAAATGTACATTTAATAGTGGTGAGAGCTAAATCATTCAAAATTCTCCAAAGTAGTGTCTAACAAAGAGCTCTTATGGTTTCTGATAATGACAGACTGGAGTATTGACAGGCTGTGACAGACACTGTGTATTTCTCATTAGTGTTCACTGTGCACTGTGGGGAACTGAAATATCTTCTTGCAGATACAAAAACAATGATAAATGAAGTCTGTTTATATTAAATCATTGTTTAAAGTATGACCAGAGAGATAAAATGAGTGAAGAAAACACTGCGTGTGTGTGTGGCGTTTGTCACCCCCCAGCAGACTCGATCAAGGCAAAAGTCTCTCTCTCCAAAAAAATCTGGCTACTTTTTTCCCTCTAATATGCCACCCTGTCTGTCCGTCTGGTTGAGGTGACACACTTCAGTACTTTAGTTTCACGGCATTTGGTCCCCCCAACCTCTTTCTCTTGCTCTCCTTCTCTCTCTCTTCAAGGATTTAAACAAACCCAGTCAGAACTAATTAGTGAGGAGTGAGAACAGCGCAGGGAGAACTGGCTCATGCTAACTTTGTTCAGCTGCTTCCCGCTGTGAGGAGGCCTCCTCTAAATGATTCGCTCAATAACCCTCAGAAACACCCGCCCGGTGGGGGGGTGGGTCGGTGTGGAGGGCCGTCGGAAGGGGCAGGTAAGTGAGGCCTGAGCTGACCACTGTTGTCGCAGGAAGTGCCGTTATCAAAGCACTACATGCGCATGTGTGTGCACTTTTATCGTACTTCGCTGATAGAAACATTTACAATCAAGGCTGTTTCACAGTAGACACAATACGAAAGTATTATGAATACCTGCAAATCTACTCTGTGGAGTCATTACAGCGCATATAAGAGTTAAACCATTTTTTAATTTTTTTTTTCAATGTACAGATCAAATTACTTTATTTATTTGGTCCTACTTTATACTATAGGTGGCCTTAACTACTGTGTGCTTTACATTAAAATTCATCATTTGCTTCAGTGCACTTATTGTGTTCATACATGTTTTTACATTGTACTTATATTTAAAAAAAATACCTGCATGTAATTACATCTGTAATTAATTTCTGTAATTAATTTTATAATTACACTCTTGACCCATCTATTATACCTTAACCCACTTTTAACCCTACCCATACCACCAAACCTGTCCCTAACCTTACCCGTGTCTCACCTCAATAGCAGCAAAAGTATTTTTTAATACTACAGTATATAAATACATTAAATACATTGTTTTGTTTGTTTGTTTTTTTGATGTATGTACATAGTACTTAAGGCCACCTCATATATAGTGGGAACATTTATTTATTTTTGGAAAGACATGTAATACTTTTATTCAACAAGAATGCATTTAATTGCACGAAAGTGACAGCAAAGAAATTTCATCACAGGAATAAATTACATTTTGTAGTTAATTTGTAGTTAAATAGTTTTTCACAATGTTGTTTTCTATTGTATTTTTTTTTTTCAAAAGTAAATGCTTCTTCTTCTTCAAAAAAAAAAAAATAAATAAAATAAAATATATATATATATATATATATATATGTATATTCTTCAGCTTGTGCACTTAAATAAATAAATACATACACCTTATATATATACCTGAACTGTTACCGTAATTTCCTTATTTTATTTTTCCTTATTTCCTTTATTTATTTTAGCATGGGTATATTTGTAGCAATAGCCAACAATACATTGTATAGGTCAAAATGATCGATTTTTCTTTTATGCCAAAAGTAATGAGCATATTTTGTAAATTTCCTACCGTAAATTTATCAAAACTTAATTTTTGATTAGTAATATGCATTGCTAAGAGCTTCATTTGGACAACTTTAAGGGTGATTTTCTCAATATTTAGATTTTTTGCACCCTCAGATTTCAGATTTTCAAATAGTTCGGCCGAATATTGTCATATCCTAGCATATATGAATGGAAAGCTTATTTATTCAGCTTTCAGATGATTTAAAAATCTCAGCTTCAAAAAATTAACCCTTATGACTGGTTTTGTGGTCACATATACATACACATATACATATACACATAAATATGTATATGTGACCCTGGACCTACATGAATGCATGTATCTGTATTTACATATGCTAAGTTACACTTTAAGCTATGTGAAACAGGGCCAAAGAGAGAGCAATAGTATGATAAAGAAAAAAGACTGAGTGTCTGAATGAATGAATAAATGATGTTAAGTTTGTGTGTGTGTGTGTGTGTGTGTTTGAGCATGAGTTCTCGATGTGAAACTCTTTGATGTAGTGTGTGTATTGTCTTGGCCAGTCTGCTACTGCAAGGCTTCCAGCAGATGGGCCCTTTGTAAATGGAAAATAAAAATCCAATAAAAATGGTAATTATATAAAATGCATCACATTGCTGACAGGCCCTACAGAGGGGTCCTGTAGTTTGGAGTTAGTCCAAAGATTGACAAATACGTCTCTCTCTTGCTCTCTCTTTCTCTCTCTCCCTCTCTCTCTCAACACAAGTCATAACACAGTGAGAGACGTTAAGAGAATGCAGAACAAATTATTGCACCACCCCCCTTGGCTACTTTGGCTCGTTGTCTTAGAGACTCATTGAAAAACGGAACGAAGAAAAAAAAAAAACTTTGCCACAGCTTTGACATGCAGCACTTGTTACTGAAATACTACAGGAGGATTAATATGCCATAACTAATTGCTCTGGGGAACACGCAAGTCTGAGCCAGAACAGACATACAAGAGAAAATCACTGATACTTGACACTTTACACTAACTCGCAGACACTGACGTATACGCGTACACGCAAACAAATGAAAGAGCGCACGACTCTGATGGGCAGTTAATGATTCATGGGGGGATTGGGGAAATATCAAAGACTTCACACGCCACATCTCTCCTTTATCTTGAGCATGTTCTCTCATCTTCTGTCTTTAATAATGTCTCAGACTTCAGCTGGCAGTTTTAAAGGGCCGGTTTACGCGGTTTACGTGGTCGCGGGTGTTGTGACAACCATACAAAGATGACGAACTATAAATGCTAGCCGGTGACCCGACGCTATGATGTGCCACTAGCTAGAGATACATTCTAATTTGCTCTTTGAGAAAAGACGGACACAGAGAGAGAGGTTGTTCCTGAGTGCCAGCCGTTTGAACGAGACCGTTGGAAGTTCGTTGTGTCATCCTAAACCAACGCTGTTTATCACCCGCTATAATTTTTTTTTTCTCTCTGCTCTTTTCATTTAATGTCATCGCTATGGGAACCGACAGCACCCTGGAAATCATTTTCAAAACAGCGTATTTGTTGAAAGGGGCCGATTGGGGGTGAAATATGTCTTTGGCACAGAGCAGGACATGGTGGCAGGGTCTGATGCATTAATAACCAGAGCTCCAGGAGGGGAGCGGGGGCCCAGCCCACCCTGTTCTCCACACACCAGAGGTCTTTGTCAGAGTGGGGCCATTGTAAAAGTGCCCCTTTATTGCTTCTTCGGCCGCATATTGTCACACATATACTGTGCCTTTCTCGCTTTTTCACGTCTGAGATGGGTTGATTTCTCAGAGCGAGAGGAAAAACTCGGGGAGAATAAGAGAAACTCAGCAGACCTTGTGGCACCTCATCTGAGTTTACTTCACCGCTCGCCTCTCTCTTGTAAAACGCTTTGTGTTATTAAAGCCGACTTTCCAGCCGTATGGACGTGCGGAATTAAAAATGCCTTTAAATTGACATTGAGTGTCAGGCTTGATCACCTTGGTCCAGTGTTTGTCAGCACGGCTGTATGGCTCCTCAGTTGCAGAGTGTGTTAATCAAACAGACGTTATGATGGCCACTGGCAAGCGCAGCTGCTTTAGAGGCTGTGCGCGTCTCTGTGCGGCTGGGGTGTAAAAGCTCACCTGGGCTCTGTCGTAGGCTTGGTTTTAGTGGCACAGACGTGGACTGGCATCTGGGAGCCTTATTTCCCACTCCTGTGAGGACGTCTCTGTTGGCGTCATTCACTTCAAGCCCACTTGTGACAAGAGCACCTCCTTATGAGTTTTGCCAGCCAAGGACAGTGCGAGCTGTGCTGTGGTTGTAATCTTGTCAGTGCAGCGCTGGCATAATTATGTTAAATAACCTTCTTTGTTATGTGCAGGATATTAAAATTAAGAGTCAGCTACTGCCTTTTTTTTTTTTTTTTTTTTTTTTTTTGTGCAGCATAAAAGATAAAGTCTTATTTTGTCCATACATTTTATTTTATTTTATTTTATTTTATTTTATTTTATTTTATTTTATACAGAAGAAAGTAAGTCAGGTTTGGAATGACACAAGAGTGAGTAAATGTTATCAGGCTTTCCCTATAAATAAATGTAATTTTGTTCATAAGCATAAAGTGTAGATTGTAGTTGTAAGTTATTGCTGAATGAATTTTCTGTTGGTGCCTATAACCTGAAAGATCTCTGCATTATTAATTAGCTTATTGATTTACAGGGACTCCACTTCTAACCCTGCTAAGCCTACCTGTGACCCTGCTGACCTTACTGATCTTTCCAAATTCATCCAAATCTGCAGATAGCATTGGGAGAGATTGCATATTGGCATCTATAACAATTTAGGTTTCAAAGGTCAAGGTTTAGACATTGTCTAAACAGTTTGGTTAAAAAATAAAAGTGTAGTGTCGAGTGTAGAACTTGAGCTTTACTTGAGTCCAGCTGAACTGAATCACCTTTCCTAAAAGTGGAGATAATAAAGAGGTTGATGGTGCTGATGTAATCTGTGGAAGAGAACACAAATATTCACGTTACCAACAAAAACTATAAACACCACTGAAATAAAATTTGATTACTTGTCACAAACATGTGTGAATTCAACTAAACCGACTACTCGCTTCCTCACCCAGTGTTTAACTGGACTTTTGCACTGCTGGAGGTTTTACATTTTAGATTTCGTTTTGCTTAATTCACTTGATTTTAAAGCTGTGGCAAAAACTAAAATACACATAGGCCTAAATAAAGTAAACCCTCTTTCTTCATCGGTCTGTATTTCATCATCAGCTCATCTTGTCACTTTATGAAAAGCAGATATTGGTGCTATTACCTTAATTTCCTGTATTTGTTAATAAATTAGCTTGGAAAATTAGTATTTCTTCAACTTGTGCACTTTTATTTCCATTTATTTATTTATTTATTTATTTATTTATTTGCTTATTAATTTTTTTAAATTGAAACTAACAGGTCATCATTTTATTTATCTTTTTTTTCCCCCATTCCTTCAAAATTAATTTTGTTATTTATTACATGCCGTTTACATATATATATGTGACCATGGACCACAAAATCAGTCATAAGAGTCTTTACATCAAAGCTGAATAAATAAGCTTTCCATGAATGTATGGTTTGTTAGAATAGGACAATATTTGGCTGAGATATATCTATTTGAAAATCTGGAATCTGAGGGTGCAAAAAAATCAAAATATCACCTGTAAAGTTGTCCAACTGAAGTTCTTAGCAATGCATATTACTAATCAAAAATTATTTTTTTATATATTTACTGTAGGAAATGTACAAAATATCTTCATGTAACATGATCTTTACTTTATATCCTAATGACTTTTGGCATAAAAGAAAAATTGATCATTTTGACCCATACAATGACATACAGCTTGTTAACATACTAACGTTATGCTAGCCAGTTCTATTAGAGTAAACATGTTACGCTAATTAATTCTATTAGCGCATTAAGTATCTGTCAGTGTATTAGCCTGACAACCAAACTGATTCTGTTGTTGAGAACAAGGCCAGGCTACAGTGTCATACCAGCGTGATGTATATGACCGGGATATTAATATGCTATTCCATAATCAAAGTGATCCATCAGTTTATTAACATGCTAACCAGTTCTGTCTGCGTGTTAGCGGTGTGTGTGAGAGTACAGCTGGTTGTAGTCTGTTCACTTGAGTCAATTATGCATAGACCAGGACTGTGCCACTGCTGTCAGATCATATGATGAATGGGCCAACTTGACAAGATGCTGAGGAGCAGAGGCCTCTGTGATAATTGGATTATTTACACACAAAAGCTCAAGAGAACGGTGCACGTAACAGGCCCAACTCAGCGCTCAAACAGAGGAAGAGGCTTATAAAGACAGGAAGGACTTTAAGACTTTTAGGCAATTGTATAAAATAATCAGTGCACATATATTTATATACACAACCAGTCAAAAGTTTTTAAACAGTAAGATTTTTTTTAAGAAGCCTCTTCTGCCTGCATTTATTTGATCCAAAGCACAGCAAAAAGAGTACAATTTTGAAATATTTTTACTATTTAAAATAACTGTTTTCTATTTAAATATATTTTAAAATATAATTTATTCCTGTGATTTCAAAGCTGAATTTTTAGCATCATTACTCCAGCCACATGATACTTCAGAAATCATTCTAATATTCTGATTTGCTGCTCAAAAAAACATTTATTATTATTATGTTAAAAACAGCTGAGTAGATTTTTTTTTTTTTTTTTTTTTGATGATGAATAGAAAGTTCAGAAGAACAGCATTTATCTGAAACAGAAATCTTTTTATAAATGTCTTTATCATCACTTTTGATCAATTTAAAGAATCCTTGCTAAATTAAAGTAATTTCTCTAATTTATAGTTTCAGATAATCAGCTGATCTTTGGATCTTTCTATTCATCAAAGAATCCTGAAAAATTATACTCAGCTGTTTTAAATATTGATAATAATAATAATAAAAATGTTTCATGAACAACAAATCAGCATATTAGAATGATTTCTGAAGGATCATGTGACGCTGAAGACTGGAGTAATGATGCTGAAAATTTACCTACAAAAATAACATTTTAAAATGTATTCAAATAGAAAACAGTTAATTTAAATAGTAAAAATATTTCAAAATTTTACTGTTTCTGCTGTACTTTAGATCAAATAAACGCAGGCTTGGTGAGGAGAAGAGACTTAAAAAAACATTAAAAATCTTACTGTTAAAAAGCGTTTTACTCGTAGTATTTACATATTTAATATTTTTTTATTTACATAAATACAATTTAAACACATATTTAAAATATTATTTTTAATGTATAAAAATCTTCTTTAAAATTTTCATTAAATTTTAATTATATCTAATATTATTACATGCAAAGCCAAATTTGTTCGTATTTGCGTTTCCATACAAGTGTTTCCTTCCTCCATTGGTGTCTTGCTGCGGTAGACGGAGAGCGTAAGCATGCTCTGCATGTGTGATTTAGTTCATTCAGCAACGAGAGTTGCCGCACACTACCTTCATTTTGTTATGAAGCATCTCTGTTTTATTTTAGCCAATAAAAGTTTTTAATGCAGAGTGATTTTTAACATTGGATTAATATGTAAATTTCCACCTGGCTCCCTGTTCTATGCCAGCTCATATGATGTTTTTATGAGTTTGCTTTTGAAAATGAACAGAGCCCCTGCAATATAAAGAGTGGTGTATTAAAAGGACAAAGAACCGAGCTTGCCCTCGAAATATTAAATCCTAACAAATTGGAAATGTAATCAATCACCCAACGCCTGATTATTTTTAGCATTTGCCACGTTACGTCAATCTGATGGAATTTATGCAGCAAAAGGAGACGTTTGAGCAGTTTAGTAAGCGGTGTCTGTCCGATGCTGGCGGGAGACCGAGGCCGTTGTAAATCTATCTTTGAAAAAGGGTGGCGAGCCTTCAGCTCATCTGAGAGCAGCTTGAGGAAATTCAGGGGAGTTCAGGAAGACTCCAGTACGCTTGGCTGTAGTCACATGACCCTAGTTACATCTCAGAACACGCTCTAGCCTTGATGCGTCACGTAATTACCAGCATACGTAACTGTTTAGTCTTTTTTTAAGCGAGTTCATCATTTAATGCTCTCCGGTACCGTAGGATCATAGATAGGGAGGGTGCATACATGCTGTTTCTCTAACTGCATAAATCCAATGGAAAATTCCTTAGGATTGTTTTTTATTAGGCTGAAGTTCCCAGGAGCACAGTGCCCAATAAAAGGCAAACCAGATAAAAGAGAGAGAGAGGGATTAGAGGAGGATGAAAGCTGTAAAATTTTCCATATTATATTGTGAACTGCTATATTCACCTCTCTCTCGGTCCTACATGTGCCTCACCGAGAGATCTCGGGGAGGAAGTGGCACTTCTGGCGCTTGTATCCGGCGCAGTCTGATGTTCAGATATCTTCTTTTGAAATTGCTTTCTTTGATTGGTGGAGAGGGGCAGCTCAGATAAATAAGGCCCATTGTGGCGCGAAGGCAACCTGCCTGCATCGCCGCCCTCAGTCTTCACCCCCGCCCTCGGCTATTGCGTGTGTAGGAACCGCATGGCGAGTCCTAGTGGCTCGTAAAGAGAAGGCAGAAGAGACATTGAAATATCTGAGGCCGGCGAAGATAAACAAACCGAGGTATTCATTGCCGACTTTATGAGCTGTCCAAAGAATCCTGTCCTCTGTCAGAGCTACAGGAGAGAGGAGCCAGCGTTCGGACTCCAAATCAGTGTACGCCGTCGCACAAACACATCAACTGTACTCGAGCACCTCGGCGGCCCGCGCACACGGGTCCTTTCTCGGATAGGCGAGCGAGCGAGCGCGCGCACGCACACACATAAAGTAGGACTACATGCAATAATAGTTTAATGAATGAATAGATAAATAGGCTGTACTTTTTCCCCCGTCTGAGAATCGGTTTTCTCTGGCCTCCTCTATAGAACCATCTGGATCCTTCCTTTTCAGAGTTCTCCGCACTGCCCAGATGCTTCTATTGTGATGCCCTCCAAATCTTAATAAGCAGTTAAAATATTTACTGAGGCGCCTTTCTCTCCCACACCATTTCTTTCCCCCTCGCTTTTCTTTTTTTATCGTTATTATTATTATTTATACCTTTTCAGGGACAAAAAAATGGAGATGTCCACTAAATGTGATTGATTGGGCCTAAAAATGGCCATTATTGCCATTAAGACCCACATGTCAGCTGCTGCCTTTGTGCCGGCTGTATCTCTAAGCTAACCACTGATCCATGAGAGGAGGTGGGGGAAGAATGTACTGCCCTGAAAGAAATGCCCATTTCTCTATGGATCCTGCTTGATTCAAAATACAGCTGCGAGGAGGAGGAGGAGACTTATAGAGAGAGAGAGCGCGAGCGAGCGAGAAACAGAAAGAAAGGAGAAAGTTTAAGAAAGGGGGTAAGGAGTGAGACTTTTTCTTCGCCGCATACAAAAAAGGCTTTTGACAAAAAGATTAATAACTCTGGCTAGCTAATCAAAATTCAACACAGTGATAAGCTTTGCGACTCTTTACCCTCCTCTCTCTCTCTCTCTCTCTCTCTCGCTCGCTCCCGCTAATGTATTCATGTGTTTTGCGTGTAAGACGTAATTAAATTTTCTCCACACATATGAATAATAGAGCACGGACTGCCGAACGAGTTGGTGGGGCAACCGCGTAGGTTGTCGAAATCGTTCTTTTGTTTGCCTTGTGTTTGTTCTTACTTCAAAATTTTAGTTGAAACAAAAAACGTACAACAAGTGTTTTCGAGCGAGAGCGCCTGAAGGGCAGGGGTGTTACAGAGACACAAAGACTTTCTGGCTGTTCTCTAGGTAGCACAATATAATGTACAGCAGCAGGTGTTCATCATGCAGGGATGTTGGAAACGGAAGCTAACATGCATTCAGCTGCACACGCGGGTCATTGAAAATTGAGAAATGTATTCATTAAAGTTACTAACTTAAGTTAATGCATTAAAATCACTTTGCTTTTCTGGCCTCAAACGTGTTTATTCATAAGTCTATGATGAAGTGCCTTTTAAAGCTTAGAGATGTGCTGTGTGCTGTGTATACTTAGAGCACATTCATTCTGTTCCTGAGATGTGACATATTTGCACAGCAGTTCTGGGCATGTTGTGTATATTGAGTGCACTTAACACATTTACCAAACATTTATCATTCTGATGACATGGGCAATGAACGCAGATGAACGGTGCCATTTCTGACCTAATGAATCACAGTGCGCGCACATACACACACACACACACGCACACAACCTCTAAGTTGCACTTCCTGTGCACTAAGTGCTTGCACATTTTCACATCATCACACAAATATTTTGTGTGTGCGAGAGACTACGTGTGTGTTGTCAGTCTGAAAGCTCTTATTTCAGAAATATGTTTTGCGGGCATTGTTAAAAGCAGGAAATAACACTGAAACAACTTCCTCAAAATTTGTCTATACATGCTTATCTCAGCTTTATCATCAGTATTATTTGTTATTTGAGTTCGTTTGAAAATGTTATATTTAGAACTGTCATCTTACCGTGTTCTCTCCAGTAGTAAAATATTTTTATTTTATTTTATTTTACTTTATTTTATTTTATTTTATTTTGTGAACTTTTAGCCTTGTAGTGTCATAGAGTCGTTAAACAACAGCAGCTCTATCATTTGTGTATCAAGGCCAGACGTGGGCTTGCTTGGTAATTATTAATACGGATATTTTCCCTTTTGTTTGCACTTTGAAATTTGTTTTAAAATTGTTTATTGTACTTTGAACTGTGTGTAAGATGACCACACTCAATGTAATCAGGGAACTGTATTAAAGTTCACTCTGTATCAGATTTGACGTAATTCCACGCCATTACATTATTTTTATACCACACATCTGAAAAAGATGTGTATATGTAATATATAAACATTGTTATTTGTGAATATTAATTAGAACCTTTACATAAAAAGACATTTAATAACATAAAACCTGTGACTTTCGATGAAAGGACCATCCTTTCATCGAAAGTGATGTACAGTAGGCTCATTTCTAGCTCAGTCCCATTTAAGCAATATAAGTGTTTTGCTCAATGGCCCATGCAGTGTGACCTTCGTGACCCTGTAGTTGCTCATTCTCCCCACCTTTTTAGCAACTCACGATTCAAAGCACAGGACGTCTCTGTGATGAACCACATATTGACTGCCAGAATGACACCAGCCACCAACATTTCAATCCTTTTACTGGTCACCACTGTTACTATTACTGTAAATTCACCCGTCCGAGCAGGATACAGAACGTTTTCGGGTCACTATTTATTTGACTGGTTTGTAGAGATAACAGACACTATACAGTGTGCTCTGCGCTGCCCTCACAGGCCGCTCTAATCCAGTGTCTGAGGTGATTTCTGAGGGATGTCCAAGACTTATCTAACATATATGGGGCTGGGAACAGAGAGGACAGCGGTCATCCATCTCTCTATCGCTCTGGTTTACTCATCTGTCTTCCTTTTCTCTTTCATTTACTCCATTAATCCCAGCTGATGGGGTTTGGACTGTTTTTAGCCTAATGTCAGCACGTGCAAGCACTACTGCTCTTGGACTGAAAGTGCAGTATGACTGAAATGAGGTGATCTGAGGTGCAGTCAAGCTGTCACAGATCAATCCATACATGTTTTCTCAGCTCAGGGGTAAATCAGTGATCTGATCTGAAAAGCTTATGAATATTAATTAGGTGATGTAACATTAGTTCAGTAGTCTTCCTAAAGGATTTGATTAAAGGCTGGTAAATGGGAGCTAACCATAGTAAGATTACTGCCTTCTGCTTTCGTTCAGTCCACTATAGATCTAATACACTGAGAGTCAGAGACTCCAGCTTGGTTTTCATGTTTTGTTTTGTTTTTTCTTTTTGAGCAGGGACATGTCTCCCCCAACTTCTTCTTCTTTTTTTTTTTTTAATTAAGGATGTCAAATAATTTGAAATCATGAAACTTATAGAACAATAGTTTATTAACAGATTAACAAAAATGACATTTTAGTACGGAAGTCTGTTTCTGCCACTGAATAAAAAATTAGAAAGGTAATTGCGACTTTTTGTCTCACAATTTGGACATTTTTTCTCAGAATTGCATGATACAAACTTGCAATTCTGACTTTTTTTTCTCAGAATTGGTTATTTATCTCACAATTCTGAGAAGAAAAATCAGAACTGCAAAGTCAGAGTTGCGTGAAATAAACTCGCAATTGCAAGTTATAAAGTCAGAATTGTGAGACATAAACTCACGATTCTGAGAAATAAAGTCAGAATTGTGGGATAAACTCAAAATTCTGACTTTTTTCCTCAGAATTGCGAGTTTATATCTCACAATTCTGACTTTATAACACCTAATTGTGAGTTAAGTCAGAACTGTGAAATTTGAACTCGCAATTCTAAGAACATATTAGTCTTTTTTTTCCCCCTCAAAATTGGACTTTAACTCACAGTTGCAAATTTATATCACAATTCTGAGAAAAAAGTCAGAATTGTGAGATAAAAAGTCACAATTTTTTATTTATTTTTTTAATTTTATTCAGTGGCTATCTATTTATCAGTCAAAAGTTTTGAACAGTAGGATTTTTAAAGTTTTAAAGAAGCCTCTTCTGCTTACCGAGGCTGCATTTATTTGATCTAAAGTATGGCAAACCAGTAAAATTTTGAAATATATTACTATTTAACTTAGCTGTTTTCTATTTGAATATATTTTAAAATCAAATTTATTTCTGTGATCAAATTTTCAGCAGCATTACTCCAGACTTCACTGTTACACGATCCTTCAGAAATCATTCTAATATGTGTCACTAGACCACAAAACCAGTCTTAAGTCGCTGGGATATATTGGTAGCAATAGCCAAAAATACATTGTATGGTCAAAATTATTGATTTTTCTTTTGTGCCAAAAATCATTAGGAAATTAAGTAAAAATCATGTTCCATTAAGATATTTTGTAAAATTCCTACTGTAAATATGTAAAAACTTAGTAATATGCATTGCTAAGAAATTCATTTGGACAACTTTAAAGGTGATTTTCTCAATATTTTGATTTTTTTGCACCCTCAGATTCCACATATTGAAATAGTTGTATCTTGGCCAAATATTGTCATACCATAACAAACCATACATCAATGGAAAGCTTATATATTCAGCTTTCTGGTGATGTATAAATCTCAATTTCAAAAAATTGACCCTTATGACTGGTTTTGTGGTCCTGGGTCACATATGATAATTTGCTGTTCAAGAAACATTATTATTATCAATATCAATATTATCAATATTAATATTATCAATATTATCAGTCTATCCAGATAACATACCTAAAGAATTGTTTCTCTAATTCGTTTGGAGCTTGTGTAGTAACATTTTGAACTAAATGTACAGGGATGTGGTATAGAGACAGATTGAGACGGTGAATTCTTCTCATTACATCATATCTTTACTCAGCTGGTGAAGTTTCGGAGTGCCGAGGGCCACCCGCTTTTATTTACACCACTGGCTGCTGCGCTCTTCCACTGGAGAGGAGAATCCTGCTCTACCTTCACCGTCTCAGGATGAGGCCTCTATCACTCTTTCATTTTATCTTGCTTTTTTAACTGTCTCGCCGTCTCTCTCTCTCTCTCTCTTCGTCTCTCTTTCTATTTCTCCCCCTCGCTCTGCCTCCCCCACCATCACTCTTCATCCCTGGTTAGTCTGAGTGCTCTTCGTCTCTTTGTTTCTGAGCATAGGCAGTAACAGTTTGTTTTAGTTATCTGACGTCGCGGTGCCGTTGCATAGAGGTTATCTTCTCACTCTCTCTGCGGATCGCATTACTGCCTGCACCGGGCCCTGACCCAACGCAGAGTTCACCTTAGAATCTGATTCTTATCATTACCTCTGTGATAAATAGAGCGGGCTTACTATGAGATTAGTCTCTTTCTCTTTCCCACACATACACATGCACACACGCACCGCTCCGTCCTAGAGCTGGGCTGTCATCGCTGCGCTCTCCAAAGGAAGACGCACACTCCCTCGGTTCCTCTTCAGATTTGGGGACTTTAGAGAAAAAAAGGGAAAAAACACACACTCATTCCCTGGTGTCCGCTCTCAGATCCCGCAGGTATCAACATAAAGCCTCGCTCATTGCCACTGAGTCACACGACAACTCAGGCTCTGACAAGTGCTCTGGAGGAATCGATTTTTCACACGAAGATTATCACCTGTGTTTCTGAGAGAGAAAGTGAGAGTTTGATACTTTCTGATGAGTTCTTCCAATACCAGAGGTGATGCGTCACATGCTCTCACAAAATAGCTGTCGTCTCCCATCTGCCCCTTTAATTGTGTCATTTGAATACCGTATGTTTTTTTGCATAGGGATGTGCTGGTGAAGTCATCCATTTGTGTGTTGTGTGTGTGGTAATATATACCGGAGGTGTATTGGTTCTCTTTGACTGCTCTGTCTCGGCTGAATCGGTCTTCCTTGATTGATTGGTCTCTAAGCGCTCTCTTTCACACACACACACACACACACACATACGCAATACTCCATTCTGGCAAATATGGAATTCATCAATAATGTTCCCTGCAGATCCCTCATCCTTGAGGGGTCAAAGGTTAAACTGGAACCATGATAAAAAGAGCTCAGGGGCAAGATTAGGGTCTGGAACTGTCACACACACTCACACACGTGTACACACAAATGCCCCACACACAGTCTCTCTCTCTCGCTCACACACACACACACAACAGCTGGGTCCACTCAGCTGGCAGTTTTAATACAAGCCTGATTGAGTGTGTTAATGCTCTGATGCATCTGCTATATGAAACAAAGGTCACGATACCTGCCCAACGTCCTGAATCAGAAACATAACAATCCGAAAATATCGTTTTATCATTGAGTCTGTACGTTCTTTCTATCTATCTATCTATCTATCTATCTATCTATCTACAGTTTTATGCAAAAATTTGGGAACCCCTTGCAGAATCTGTGAAAATGTGAATAATTTTAACAAAATAAGAGAGATCATACAAAATGCGTGTTATTTTTTAGTTAGTACTGTCCTGAGTAAGATATTTTACATAAAAGACGTTTACATATAGTCCACAAGACCAAAAAATATTTGAAATTATTAAAATAACCCCTTGCAAAAGTTTAGGAACCCTTGGTTCTTAATACTGTGTGTGGTTACCTGGATGATCTACGACTGTTTTTTTGTTTTGTTTTGTTTTTTTTTTGTTATTGTTTTTCATGAGTCCCTTGTTTGTTCTGAACAGTTAAATTGAGCACTGTTCTTCAGGAAAATCCTCCAGGTCCTGCAGATTCTTCAGTTTTCCAGCATCTTGGGGGTGAAAACGTTTTAAATTTGAAGATCAAGGTAAATTGTACTTAATTTGTCTTTCAGGAAAAATGCAAATATCTTCTGTTGCTTCCGAAGGGCAGTACTAAATGGAACAAAATGATACTTGAACAAAATAAGAACAATTTGGACATCCTGTTCAAAAGTTTTCATCCCCCGGCTCTTAATGCATCATGTTTCCTTCTGGAACATCAGTGAGTGTTTGACCGTTTTTTAATAATTGTGTTTGAGTCCCTCAGTTGTCCTCAGTGTTGGATGGATCTCAAACTCATAACAGCCACTGCTGGAAAGGGTTCAAATATGCAAAAGATACTGGAAAACTGAAGGATCTGCAGGACCTGGAGGATTTGGTCATAGATCCTCCAGGTAACCACACACAGTATTAAGAACCTTAAACTTTTGAAGGGGGATATTTGAATAATTTCAGTTATTTTTTGGTCTTGTGGACTATATGTAAACATCTATCTATCTATCTTTCTATCTATCTATCTATCTATCTACTGTATCTATCAGTGTTACATGTAACGGCATTACACAATTTAATTACAACATAAAAGTTAGAGTTACTTGCATGTATGCATAATTACTAGTTGTTTTAATAGTAAGTACATGTAACGTGTAACAAGGGCACCTTAAAATAAAGTTGATTGTACAGATCTATCTATCTACTGTCATTCTATCTGTTTATAGTTCTGTTGTTCTATCTGTCTGTTTGTTGTTCTATTGTTCTGTTGTTCTATCTATCGTTGTATCTATCTATCCTTTTCATTTTCTGCTGTTCTGTCTCTCTAAGTGCTGTATATGTTTGGGTACTCACTGGGCTGTGCCGGGCCCTTTGACCTCTAAAGGCTAAGCCCTATTTGGTCCAATTATTAGCCAAAATGACAAATTTGACGTCCTTTCAAAAACCTTCATATTAAAGGCTAAAGTAGCGGGTTTGGGCAGTGACTAATAAGAGCGAACTGGTCCTTTAACGATGAAAGATACACCACGCTACTCCTTGGAGAACAATCATTCCCACAATCCCCTGCTGTGTTGTGACCCCTTGCCCTCTCTACGGACGCAGGATAGAGGGATTCATAAGTTGATTTGGAAGCTGCAGTGCCCAGTGCTGAGCGTGGCTGACCGCTGTCGTTGCCTAGACGTGAGTTCTGTTTGCTGGGTAAACATACCTCACATGGCCTTCCTCCTGCCTTCAGCACCAGGGGTCTAATCCCAGTCTGGAACAGCCATGTTTTAACACTCAGCTACTGTGTGAAACTGTAGGATGAGAAAAAGATGCTCCTGCACAAGTTTTTGCTGTAAAAATGTCCTGTGTGTACATGTGTGTGTGCACTAAGCACACAGAAGCAGTCAGTTGCCAAACACCTGCTCTGACAGAAGCATCCATAGGCTGGAGATCTGCTCCTGTCGTTTATTTTTTACACTTCTTCCAAATGGGCTGCTGTCTTTACAAGCAAGGTGATAATCCCACTTTTTATAGCTGTTAAGATTGCGAACTGGCCTGCTTTTGGAGTGTTAAAACCCATGACTGGGATCTGGAAGACAGGAGATCTCTAAACAGCAGTCGCAACAGCCGCTCTGAACGAGGCCTACTGTATGTCTCAGCCAAACTGGATTAAGTCCTAACCTCCTCTTTACAGCGATCTTCAGCATGTGAAACATGACTGTGGTGGGATGGAACATTTCTTTTGCATTGCATACAGACTGTATAAAAAAGCAGAATTGAAGACAAAAAGATCCCCCCAAAAAGTCTGGAGGAAGAAGAGCTGTGTGAGACCTACTGAATGCCATTGTTTGTCTGCATGTTGTTTTTGTGTGAGGTCGTATATTGATGTAACCTCTTATCAGAGCGAGGCAGGTCAGTTTCATCTGAACGGCATTAAATGGAGCCTTTCATACGTGTACCTCAAATACAAACACTCTTCATTCAAGGCCAAATTGTTTTCCATGAAAAACTGATAAAAAATGTGTTCATGCGCTGTTCAAACACTGACCATTATTTACATCTGTGAGGCAAAAAAAAAATCCATTTTGAGTGGAAGGAACAAGGATTGATGACTTATGCCTGACAGGGCGTGGGAGGAGTGTTTCATGTGGTCGGGCTACTTGTTACTAAATATCTTTCTCACCCTTTCTCTCTATAACTCTCTCACCCACTATGTGCATGGTATAATATCACAGGTTAAGTTTATTAACCTTGCTGGTAGATGATTTCAGACCTGCTCAAGGTCTGCTAGACATACAGGAGAAACACAGATGGGAAAGTTCCCAGAATTCCAGACATGTTAGTAGTTATGACCTCAGCAAAAAAAAACAAAAAAACAAAAAGCTCGTAACACTTCCAGGTCTTACTGTAAACAGCAGAATGCTGAAATCACACACAATGCAGTGTGGTCATTCAGTCACCAGATATTATGGTAAAGCAATATTGTTTTGCCAGATGTTGTTTTCCCTTCATATTTACAGCAAACTAGATAATTAGCCCACATTTTCCAGGAAATTGTGCACAGTTGTCATAGGAGAACTGACTCATACCACAGCTTTTAAACAAGCGACATTATAATATAGTGATTCACATAACTTAAATAAGCACTTATTTCTGGAAAATCCTGTTTTGCTTACGCATAAATGCATAGGTGTGATTTTCTTTTTATTTTAATTGTGTTCATGTTGGATTGACTTTTTAAAATCATATTTAAATAAATATGTTAAATATTTGATTTAATATTCTATTGCACATAAAAAAATAATAATTAGTAAGTTGCAGAGAATGTTTGGTACATTTAAAAAGTATTGTTACTTTTTTTTAATAGTCCTCCCATCATCATCATCATCATCCCAGGATGCCACGGTCGGATCTATAGTATCTTGTTCTTGTCAGTGTCAGATAGAGGCTGCATGTTCAGCCTGCCTGTTCCCAGCTGGAGGGACTGGCTGATCAGAGCAGACAGGTGTTCACAACACAAGCACAAAGGCACTGCCATTGATGACTACATGTGCCTGGCACACAAAAATATCTATAAAATAGATCCTTCACTAGAGAAAACAGATAAGGTCAGGCGGTGCGGAAAAAAAAAAAAAAGAAAAGAAAAGAAAGAAATCTATACGGCAATGATGCTGAGAAAAAACACTGTTAAGCAGATTTTTATGGTATGCAGCAAGAACCTTTCTAATCAGCGAGAATCTATGAGAACTGCAGTGTGGCTGTTTGTGCACACCGTAGCGTGGAAACTAAGAGGCATCATAGCTTTAAGACGCTTGTGTAAATGTGTGTTTGTAGGCAATAGCGTGTCAGGAGAAAGCCACAAGGCCAGATATCATAGTCCTGGAGAATTTGTCACCCCCATAGAATAGCCACCCCACTATGTTTTATGACGTTCAAAAAGTGCCATAAAGACGTGTGTGGATACTAACAATTTCAGGCATCGTTGTAAACTAATGATGTTAAGCTTCTAAATTGTAATAAATTAAGAAACGTGAAAGAAAGAGAGAGGTAAATGTAAATCGCTCTTTCCCAAGCATTTCTAAGATTCATTATGTGCATAACTTACTTAATAGCATTCCATTCATGCTGGCTAGGCGCTATGTCTTCCCTACATGCACTGCAAAGCCTTTATATTCTCTTGCAATGAAGGAGGGGGATGAATGGAGGCTGGGAGGGAGGGAGAAGAGGGTGCAAGTGGGAATAAAAAACATTTTAGATGTTAAGAGTTTAGTGCATTTTCAACACAAAACATCTCCAAAAGTGGGGAAGCAAAAAACGTGCTGTTTGAATTTCTGACGCACACACACACACATGCACAGAGCTACACATGAACGTAACAAGAAGGGTACATTATGTTTTTGGAAATAAAGCTTGGGGTGAACAAAAAATGTCGTAATAAAGGGGAAGCCACCGCAAACAGAGCTGATTAATCCCCCCTCCCTTCCTCTTTCTGTCTCTCCCTCTTTCTGTTCTCCCTCTCTCTCTCTTTCTCTCTCTCTCTCTCTCTCTCTCTCCCTCTTTTTTTTCTCAGAGACACACACACATACCTCTGAAATGGTTGAAAATTATTCAACGCAAGCTGTGGAGCTTTTGGCTGTGTTTAGAGCAAATGTAATTATGGTCTTGGGTAAGCAGGCTTCTTTTCTCTGTGTCTCTCTGCCCCACACTTCACTACCTGATGATGTCATTGGCCTTTGTGAGATCGTAGCAACTTTTCAAATCAACTGCTCGCCGTGACCTTTTCTTTCTCTAAAGTGCTTATCTTCTTTACTTCCATTTCTTACTCTCTCTCTCTTTTCCCCCTCAACCATTTATCTTAACCAAAGTCTTTAAATAGTATATTAGGCCGCCGATATTGCCCTCTGAGAGCTTGAGACACATTTCTGCGTTTTAATGACCTAATCAAGCCTGTTCAGGTTCCGCATGAGGTTTTTAAATTTACGAAGGAAAATCCAGCATGATTTTACAAATACATTATTTGGATTTTGCAGCCTTTATGTTTTACCTTTTGAAAGCGTAAAAACAAAGTTAGACCCGCCGAGCGGTTCTGTAGTCTAACGGGTGTAAATATAGAGTATAAGTGCATTTTGTTGCCATTATAAATTTTCCAGTACGTCAAAGGAATGCAAAAATCTGGAAAACAAATGTTGTGACAATTGGTCTGTTAGTCTGGAGAGATTTAAAGAGCGTCTGCCTGTTCAGTCAGCGGTTTAAACATATCACACACATCTGCCCATTAAACCAGCGGTTCAACCATATCACACACATGCTTGGAACAGCGTTCCAACCCATCTCGATTAAACATAGGCCGTATAGATCAGAACAGAATCCAGAGTGTGTGTTAGTAGCAAATACAGAATTGCATTACGCTTCATTTTATATCAGCTCGATACAGAATAGCTGGCAAGATCGTTTCTCAGCAGCGCATATGTTTTACATAAATAACGGGCTGCACAGACAGTGACAGTGAATTGGTATAGGTCTATTGGGTGTATACACTGTATATGGCCCTTTAACATCCATTCATTCATCCGTTCTCATCTCTCCGGCTCTCAGCCCCCACCTTTACAACCTTCCCTCCCCCTTTCTTCTTCTTGTTCATCTCTTCCCAGAAAGAGCGATAAAAGACCTCCTATGTTACTAATTTGGCTTGCAGTTTATTAGTGATACTATTATCAGAGGGGCTCTATTCTTGCCTGTCGAACCGTGTGTGAGCGGGAGACAGCATACAGCTTTCAGCACTATCCATAACTTAGACAGGCCAGTTATATACGCTCTTTTGTGTTTCTCTTTCCTCTCTTATCCTCCTCAGCACAGACACCCCTTTTCTTTTCTTTTCTTTTCTTTTCTTTTCTAGTATTTCTGTTTTTAGTATAATGCAACATTTTGCATTGAACATAAAGATGGTGTTTTTAATATATTCTTAATAAATATTAATTAAGTATTATTAAGTATTAAGTAAATAAAAAATTAATTAATTAAGATCTTTTACGAACTGTACACGCACTGATCTTTCACCTGAGATTTTACAGCTGCGGTAAAAAGTTCACATTCATATTGTAAGCCTACACAAAACAAAACAGACAAAAGTTGGTTTGATTGATTGAGTTTAATAAAATCTGTTTTATGTTATATCTAGGGCCTTATGAAATCTGTTTTATTTTTTTCCCAAATTCCATTCCCCCCCAAATTCAGTTTTTTTCCATTTTAATTTTTCTTTATTCTATTTTTTCTATTGTAATTTTTCTAGACTGGTTTTATTGGTAAAATTACATTTTATTAATCAAAAAGCATGTCTAATTAATTAAAATCATGAACGTACAATATTTAACAGCAATTTATTAAGAGTTTCACAAAAATTACATTTTAAAGGAGAAGTTCAGTTCCAGAACAAAAATTTACAGATAATTTACTCTTACCCCCTTATCATCCAAGATGTTCATGTCTTTCTTTCTTCAGTCGTGAAGAAATTATGTTTCAGGATTTTTCTCCATATAGTGGACTTCTATGGTGCCCCTGAGTTTGAACTTCCAAAATGTAGTTTAAATGCAGCTTCAAAGGGCTCTAAACAATCCTAGCTGACAAAGAAGGGTCTTATTGTCTTATTGTGTATGTAGGACGATTTTGAAGTTGAAAATGAGATGGGAGTTTTTCAACCTACCCTAACTGTCATGAACCGGAATACACAGAGTTCACGCAGAGCTAGACAAGATGAGTGTTTGAGGTTAAAAAGTATATAAATTGTAAAAAATTTTTTACTGATCATTTTACTAGATCAGACCCTTCTTCCTCGGCTGGGTTTAGAGCCCTTTAAAGCTGCATTTAAATGGCATTTTGGAACTCGGGGGCACCACAGAAGTCCACTATATGGAGAGAAATGTTTTCCTCAAAAAACATAACTTCTTTATGACTGAAGAAAGAAAGACATGGACATCTTGGATGACAAGGAGGTGAGTAAAATTATCTGTAAATTTTTGTTCTGGAAGTGAACTGCTTTAAGGCCCTATGAAATAAGTTTTTTATCCCCTCAAATTCAGTTTTATTTTTACCAAAATTCTGTTTTCCATATATTTTTTTGCATTCCATTTTGGTGGTTTCATTAAATTTTAATGATCAAGAATATCTCTAAATAGTTCATTTTATTTTTAAAAATTATTTTCTTTCTTTCTTTTAGAAATTCTGTGTTGTGTATTTACATTTTTCTGCTAAATAAATTCAGGTAAGTATTTTTTCTGGTAAATATTCCTTTAAAAATAATGTTTTAATAATTATTTTTATTATTAGTAGTAGTACTATCATTACGTTAAGTAATATATTTCTATCACAGTTTCTTCAAGTTAAACCAAACTTTTATTTTGATGGGTTGCTGTGAAAACCTTTACGTTTCTGTGTATATGATATGCATCTGATATTTCTTAAAAGAAATGGTAAAATGCTCATGAAGTAATGCAGAGGCTGAAAACACCTCAAGGCTGAAGCGTCACGCACGCTTCAGTATGTGTGTAATAAATAAAACTATGCGTCTTCGTCATTTATTCACACACAGACACACTGAACATGCAAGATTCATATTTAAATAGTATTTTTGCGGATTAATATTCACAGACACTAGTCCATATCATATTTCGATTTAAGTATATTGACCTGCTTTTGATTTATCTATTTAATGCAAATTCCATAACATTCCATGTTATACAGTGAATTCAATTTTTATTACTTTATTCCGCAATTCCGTCTGAGTTTTCCACATCACAGAAATCATACGCCCTTAGTTATATCTCTTTAAGCTATAATCTGGTTATATTTTTAAGGCTTGTGCATGACAGCTTGGTTATTTTATGAAACTTTTCCCTGTTGTTTATTACTGTGTTAAAACCTTTTTAAAATGTAGTATTTTTATCTTCTCAGCAGGACCCAAATGAGAGACTCTTGAGTATTCATCTGCTTCAGCAGTATAGGATCAAAGACGTCCAGCGACTCTGGGTTTAGCCGTTTGATAGACATGACTCCTCCCCTTAATGAGCAGCCTGTTGTTTACTTCCTCCAAACTGTCTAGCCTCAGACAGATAGACAGGAAATTCATCCCTGCCTTTTAGCAGGCTGACCTTTGAACTTCCTGTAGGTAGATAGATAGATAGATAGATAGATAGATAGATAGATAGATAGATAGATAGATAGATATTATTTTGTACATTTATAAAATCTCAGCACTGATCTCTTTTTTAATTCATGCTCTTTTATCCCTGTAAATGTATGATCCTTAGTGACCACTAAATTTGAACAGTTAACAATACCATTAAAATATTTTCCCACAGCCCAGTATAAAGGTCTTTCTGAAACCACCTACTTAATAATACGTGTGTGAGATGGCTTGAATGACTCATAGATTTGTTCATTGTTTTGAGCACATGCAGTACCAAATCATGCATTTCCCTTATTACACAACATAATACACATTATGTCAATGAAATATGAGAAGAGCTCACCACATGCTTCACAAGGTGTGAGTTTTGTTTTACTGGATGTCATGGTTTGCAGAGTTCAGTGTGTGTAATGACTCAACCTTATGACAGGGATAGGAGTTTAGAGTATGGACAGAATGTTAAGCACTGATGTTTTTCAAAATGCCAAAGTTTACGACATGAGGGATTAACATATTTGGGAAAAACTCGACCAGTCCACTATCTTTGTGTGTGTAAGAGAGAGAGAGAGAGAGAGGCAGAGAGAGAGTTATCCTTTGAGAGCCAGTGAAGCCAGGGAAAATTGTTTGTTGACTACACAACAACAGTCGAATCTCAGCTGTCAACCTCCACCAGACAGCTTGGAATTCCTTTGGGAAACAGATTAATAGTTTATTTTCATGGCAATTGCATTTAAAGAGGAGAGAAAAAGAAGCAAAGTAGTTTTGCTCGAACGTAGCCCTTGCCGCCATTAATTCACACTTTTTTTTTCCCACCTATGAATATACCTCATAATGCCTGCTGGATTCTCGACATATCCCATGCATGGCTTAACATATGCTAATACAGGGGAAGGGGGAAATAATGTTTCTTTAGATGAACGCATTCTTTCAATCTGTCCGTCAGCGAGGAGGAGTTTTGTTACCCCCTATTTAAAAACTACATAATATATGGGAATGAACTCTGGGAAAAAAAATCACGGCTTTAAGAAAAAGAAATTCATCGCTGGTCTAAACAGATTGTCATCAAAGACGCTCCAGACAAGACTTGAATTTTAAAAAAGATTCCAGTTTTACGATATTTGCCCTCTTTCTCTAAAGCCTTTGGTAATGTTATATAAAGCTAATTTTAGTATGAATATGTGACCCTGGACCTCAAAAATAGCGTGAGTAGTGTGGATATATTTGTAGTAATAATAGCCAGCAATACATTGTTTGGGTCGAAATTAACGATTTTTTAATGCCAAAAATCATTAGCATATTAAGTAAAGATCATGTTCCATGAAGATATTTTGTACATTTCCTACTGTAAATATATCAAAACTTTTTTGATTATTAACACGCATAGCTAAGAACGTCATTTGGCCAACTTTAAAGGTGATTTTTTTCTAATATTTTTATGTTTTGCACCCTCAGATTCCAGATATTCAAACACTTGTATCTCAGCCAAATATTGTTCTACCTTAACAAACCATACATAAATGAAAAGCTTATTTATTCAGATAAGATTTATTCAAATTAAGTATAAATCTCAATTTCAAAAATGGACCCTCATGACTGGTTTTGTGATCCAGGGTCACATATGGTCTGCAGTACTCTATACACACACAATACTCTGCTTGAAAAAAAAAGTAATTATCTTATGATTATTATATTAGCATTATGGAATTATATTTAAATCATAACGTCTGAAACAGAATCAGTGTACATTTGATAAGTATTAAAGATCTGTGGTTACATCATTTATTTATTAGTATTTAATATTTTTTATTTATTTTTTTACCACATATAAAACAAAACAGAACTGCTGGTTATACACATCAAAGCACTGATTTAATACATTTTGGATGTCAGAAAACAAACGTTAAAAGCTTTGTCTCCTGTGTCTTTAGACTTTGAAAGTGTACGTTTCTCCTTGAATTTTTTTGTGTCATCCTAACTTTTAAAGGTGTTAAAAAAGCCCTCAGAGGAGGTGATCGATAAGGCGTTTGGTCGTTTACTGTGCATTAGCAGCCACATTAGCCTGCAGTGGATTTATGAGGGAGCCCCTATAAATGAGGAGTGAAATCAGCATAGTGGACTGGGTATAAATATCTGTATAATGGCAACATTGTCCTATTGTTGCTGTTGTATAACGGAGCCATTATCGATTGTTTGTGCTTAGCATGGGTTGGCTTATCAGTGCGCTCAGGAATCATAAATCTGTAAAAGTGTAATCAGGGACATATGACGTACAGTTTGAGAGCAATTACCTTATATACTGACAATATCCGCATGCATTAAGCGTGTGTTGCGTGTGAAGAGTAAAGAGTCTGAACCAATCACCCCATCGCCGCACCGGCAGGATTTGCTCTCTGGCAGATAGACAAATGCCCAAGTTGAGCTTTCTGTCATTCTAAGAATTTGTGTTAGCCGTAAGGGTTATCCTTCCACTCTTCGCTGCATTTCTGCTGAACGCTGTCTCTTATTTATTGAAGGCGGTGAGAGCAGCATGTGAAATCCTTTCTCTCACTCAGACATTGGTTATATTACACAGAGCATCACTCATGAAGATGGCTCGGGTCAGGGGGGGTTGCGTTGTGCCGGATGATGAAAAGGACATTTTAAATCTATCACGATGAAAAAGAGCTTGCTTAAATCACAACACATTGTGAGCATAAACTTCACAAAAGAAAGACTTTAACAGAACTGTAGATTAGGGATGAAAATCCTTTTTAAGCCAATTGTGTGTTAGTGTAATGCCTTGAAGGACATGCGGAAACCAATCCTTTCTCTCTCTCCTTGTAAAACCCTCTTTTGAGAATGAGGCGTTCTGCGAGATAACCCTCTGAGCCTGCTCAGGTTAGACCGATCACACACACGCACACACAAAAGCATCCTCACTCTCACGTACGACATATGGCTTTGCGTTTTATGTCAAATGGTCTTATTCCAGATTAAAGCTGGATTTTCAAAGAAGTGCTTATCATGCTCATTAGTTTAATTTATGAGTCTAGTATGAATATTTTTCTACATAAGCTGCTTTGTATTGTGAAATATGTATTTTATAATCATTGAAACTTATAAGTGTATAAATTGACCGGAAGTGGATTTCATATCATGGTGTCGTAACTTCGTACCTCAGTGTCATTTTTAGAAATGAATCATTTTCTTGAGGAAGTTGTGAGAAACTGAGCTCTGTTGTGAACGAATATGCACTACCAGTCAAAAGTTTTCGGACAGAAAGATTTTTAATGATTTTTAAAAAAGTCTTTTCTGCTCACCAAGACTGCATTTATTTCATCCAGAGTACAGCAGAAACAGTAAAAAAAAAAATTTTGAAATATTTTTACTATTTAAAATAACTGTTTTCTGTTTGAATATGTTTAAAAATGTAATTTATTCCTGTGGTTTCAAAGCTGAATTTTTAGCATCATTACTCCAGTCACATGATCCTTCAGAAATCATTCTAATATTCTAATATATTTTTTCAGGATTCTTTGATGAATAGAAAGTTAAGAAAAACAGCATTTATCTGAAACAGAAATCCTTTGTATCATTATAAATGTAATTATGATCACTTTTGATCAATTTAAAGCATCCTTGCTAAATAAAAGTATAAATTTCTATAATGTCTTTCCAAAAAAAGAAAAAAATATACTGATTCCAAGTTTTTGAATGGCATAGTGTATAATGTTACAAAAGCTTTTTATTTCAGATAAATGCTGATCTTTGGATCTTTCTATTCATCAAAGAATCCTGAAAAAATGTACTCAACTGTTTTATTGATAATAATAATAATAATGTTTTTTTTAAACAACAAATCAGCATATTAGAATGATTTTTGAAGGATCATGTGACACTAAAGACTGGAGTAATGATGTTAAAATTTTAGCTTTGATCACAGGAATAAATTCAATTTTAAAACATATTTGAATATAAGGCAGTTATTTTTAATAGTAAAAATATTTCACAAAATTACCTCCTTTGCTGTATTTAGGATCAAATAAACAGAAGAGACTTGTTTAAAAACATTAAAAATCTTACTGTTTAAAAACTTTTGAATGGTAGTGTATATATTAAATAACTATTAATAATTAATACTGTTAAATTGCTTTTAAATATAACTATAAAAAAAATAACTTAAAATATTATACTACATGTTTAAACAAAAAAATGAATATTAAATAAAATAAAATTATTATTTTATAGTACACTTAAAAATACAATGCTAATATTTACTTTTTTTTTCCATTTTTACTTTATTTTTATATGAACTTTCATCATTTTTAAAACTATAATCATCACTTATGTGCACCCTTGTATATAACACATTCATATTGCTCCTTTATGAAGTGATTACCACATAATTAAAATGACCACAGGCAATTTTTCAGCTGTAAATCTAAGTTTTAAACATTCTCAAAATCAGCAAAAGTTTCATGTGGAGTTAAAGCATACATATATAAGTGCTGTAAATGCAGGTAAATACGTATTTGTGTGCGTGTGTTGCTGGCAGCCAGCGCCCGTGAGCAGAGTTGAATCTTTCCCTAAAGGCACTTAAAGAGTTTGACCCGTTGAACTCCTCTGCAATGGGACTAATGCAGATTACAATGGGACAAGCATTGAAAGACTTGACCAGCTGTTTGTAGTCTCTCTTTCTTATTTGTCGTCTAGATGTGAGAAAAGGGTTCCTTAAAATCTTAAATCAAAATGTGTAATGGTTTAGAGTATTAGAGAAATTATAGAGCTGGAGAGAAACTACAGCAGTGAGTAATTAATAGGGAGTGTGTGTGTGTTATGAGAGCGGGACAAGGAAGGGGGGAAAGCAATAACTGGTTAGCATTTTCAAAGAACACTCATTTCAAATAAAATGCTTGCATTCCACTACAACGTCATCTCCTGTAACTTGTTATTTTTTTTAATCAGCTTTAATGGAATTTGATAAAAAAGGACATCTTATTTGGTTCCATAAATGCCTCATAAAACCAGTAGGTTAATGCTTACAACCTGTGAGGTTCACAGTAATGAGATTTTATAATTTCCCTCTAAAACCCGGTCCCTCCGTGCATGCGTATGTGTGTGTGCGTGTTTGCGACTTTAAAGCTGTGTAATTCATTATGCTTTGTCAGTGGATCGCTCAATGTATTGAATGTATTCTCTCTAAACTAACTGACTAGTATGGCAGAGACAGGCTGAATTACGCCAATAGGCCTCAGGATAGGAAGTTGGACTTGATTTACTACTCTGAATGCTGAGCTGAATCAATGTCCCAGCCCCACAAAACCCAAGCATTCCTCCACTCAAATCATTGTTATAGCCCAGAAAAGGGAGATTATGCAGCCCTAATGGCTTTCACTCGCTCAGCGTGTTTGTGTCAGTCTGAAATCATATTTAAAGCCTGACTTCTCTCTCTCTCTCTCTCTCTCTCTCTCGCATATACCATCTGTTTCTTTCTCTTTGTCTTTTCGGAATATGACAAATGTCAAAATCAGACTGATGCGAACGGTTTTAGTCATACAGATTTGAAACGAGTAAATGATGACGGGATTTTAATTACCGGAGCCAAAACTTTGAGCCTTATTCCCACCTAACCTCGCAGCCCCGGCCTTTATCTCAGCGAATGTTCATTTTTTCATTCATCGGTTTGTTTGACGCCTTCGCGGTAGTTGCCTGGGTATGTAGATGAGAAGTGTTGTGAATGCGTATTCTGTTAAGAGAGAGCAAGTCTGTTTCCCTTCCCATGAGTGGAGATGTCATTTATCCCGATCAAGCAAGAAGGGAGCCGCGATTATATTTCCACAACTACTACTGCATTCATTTGCAAATCGCCCTCGTCCTGTTTCTGTCTCTCCCTCCCTCTCTCTCTTTCATCCCTGAAATACTTCTAATTTGTAATGAGAGCTGAGAGAAGCAAACATTTGGCTTTATTCCTGAGTAGCCGCTCCAATTCACCCCCCTCTTTTTCTCGCTCGCTTTCCCTCTTTTAGTCTCCCTGTTTTTATTTCTAATTCTTATTGAATCTTTATCTGCTGGTCTCGCCCGTTGTTTATGTGACCTGCACGACCACTTATCTGCGGAGGGCAGAGTGCGTCGGTCTGCACAAAACGATTACCGGGGTGGTTTTGCAGCAATATTCCCACAATGCTAATCTGATCAGCTCTAACAGCCAGAGATGCGGGCCAGACTCGAGAGGATGCTGAACACTCACAGCGGCGTTGTGTTTTCTGAAGCATCGATTCAGCACTCGATACGGCTGATGCGGGCACAGATGAATCACACACCAGCCAACTGGACTGCCCCAGTAGACAAAACCCAAGCCCTGAAATGAAAACGCCGCAATGTCTTTAAACACATTATTTGTTGAATGAATTCATCTCCTAGTCTAAACCAAGAGGGCTCACAGATACAGAAATTTTACCATGAGGTCAGAATATGTTAAAGTACAGTCAAAAGCCATTACGGGCCGATACTGACACACAAACTCTGCGTCTCTGCGGAGCAACGCGTTTCACTGCTCTAACCTTTAGTCTGGGCTATTAGAACTGATCCATGTGGTAATTTTCTCTTTAATGAGCACCAGGCTCATTTTATCCATTGATTATGCAGAGCTAATATGTAACAGTGCGAATCGATGGAAAGTTCATTCACAATTTACCCATCACACAGCAAAACTAATTAGTTCTGGTATGCTATATTAATATATATTAGCTTAACAAGAGCAGGAAAAACTGGCATGAATGCATATAGGCTATGCAAAAGCTTGGGATGTAGAGTTGTGTGTTCAGTCAGTATGCCAGTGAAATCAGTTCTTAAAGATTGTTAATTTTACGAAAGAGTTAGGGATAGAGAGAAAGAGGGGCATCGAGACAAACAGAGAGAGAGAGAGATAAAGAAAAAGCATATGCTGAATGTGTTGCTGACCTCTTTATCAGGATACAGCATGGTTAAGCTTTCAGAATTACTTTGGATCAACCCTGCACCATATGGACCTCTGTCTTCTGCACTCAGATATGTCCATTTCATCCTTTTCCCTCTCTATCTCTTTCTTTTTTGTTCTTCACAGTGATTAACTTGTTCAGTTATGATGCAACAACAACAACATTATAATATAATATAATATAACATAATATAATATAATATATAATTTAATATAATATAATATAATAATCCTGTGTAAGGTCATGGGGTAGTGGGAGCCTATTGCAGCATCTCAGGCCAAAGGAAGGGAATCATCCTGGGCAGTTGGCAGGTCCATCACAGGTCTAAAACACACACAGACACACACATTCACCCACACACTCAAACGTATGAGCAATTTACTGTTTTCAGTTCACTGGATGTCTTTAGATTGTAGAAGAAACTGGAGCACCTGGAGGAAAACCACACCAGCATGAGGAGAGCATGCAACAACAACGACAACAACAACAACAATAATAATAATAATAATAATAATAATAATGATATAAACTATTATTGTTATAATTAAACTATTTTAAAGTACTAATTTATAATCTCTCTCTTTTTTGTTTTTCACAGTAATTAACTGCATCAAGTATGATATTACACTAAACTTTTTTATTTGAATGATAATATCAGTTAAATCGTAAAAATAATATTACTTATTACAATTTTTAACATCAGTTTAATAATAATAATAATAACATTAAAATATTATTGCTATAATTAAATAATGTTTACTAATTTATGATATTTCTTTTTGTTCTTCACAATAATTAACTGCATCACGTATGATACAATAAGCTTTATTTTTTATTTTAATGATAACATCAGTTGAATAGTAATAATAATATTACCTATTATAATTTTTTACATCAGTTTAATAATAATACCATCAACAACAACAACAACAACAACAACAATAACAATAATAATAATAAATCATTATTGTTATAATTAAATTATTTTTAACGACTAATTTATAATCTCTATAATCTACTACATATGCTTTCTTTTATTTTAATGATAATCAGCTGAATCAGCTGAATAGTAATAATAATATTACCTATTAATATGATTCTTTACATTAATTACCAGCATCACGTATGATACTACAATAAGCTTTTTTTAATTTTAATGATAACTTTGGGAACACTTTACAATAAGGTTCATTAGATAACATTGGATAGCTAAGTTAATATGAACTAAAAATGAGCAATACTTCTACAGCTTTTATTTATCTTAGTTAATGTTAAATTGTTGTTGTAAGTTGTGTTTGTTAACATAAGTTAATGCACTGTGAATTAATATGAACAAACAATAAACAACTGTATTTTCATTAAGCATTAATAAAGATTAATAAGTACTTGTAATGTATTGTTCATTGTTCATGTGAGTTAATACATTAACTAATGTTAACAAATGACACCTTATTATAAAGTGTTACCATAATATCAACTGAATGGTAAAAATAATAAATAATAATAATAATAATAATAATTGTATTGTTGTTATTATTATTATTATTATTATTATTAACGTTTTATTAATTTAAAAAAAAAGTATTTAAAAAGTAAAAAGCTTTTTAACAAACTCTCCTCTTGCACTAATTATTATTGGTCAGTTTGGATAGTGTGCAATTCTAAATAAATGGAAAATTGAACCAGAGTAGGAAAAAAACAGAAAGACTGGAGTGAGCAATGTGTGAAATTGGGATATTGTTCTTTGTGTGCTGTTACTTACTTTTTCCTTGAGCGATTTGAGTGGGGACCCAGCAAGTGTGTGTTGGGACGTCAAGCCTTTGCTCTAATTACAGAGCAAGAGCAATTACAAGAGACAGAACGAGAGGAGAGAGAGAGAGAGCGCTAAATCTGTATATTATAAGCATGAATTGCTCCTCCTGATGTTACCTGGGCTTCCAGTGGTGAGAAGTGCAAATAATCCCATCAAAGAGAACAATGGCTCTCCACCTGCTGACATCCCTCCTCCTCTAGCCAATTACATACCGCTAAACATGCACCCCACCACCACCCCCACCCCTCAGCTCGCTCCTTCTCAAACCAAAAGCATCTCCTCCAGTCTCTCGTACACATGCAAACTTTTGTCATTTGTCTCTCGCTGAAATGTTGACATTTCTGAGTTTTCTGCATTCGGGGTGCTTGCTTACCCACTGGCAGTGTGTTGAGATGTGTGTGTTTTTGAGAGTGAACACCAAAGTAAATTTGTCTGTTTGTGTGATTTTCATATCGCTCTGATAATGTGTCTCATTATCATGGACGTGGGCTGTTGCTGTGGTAATGAGCTGACCTTCAGGAGCGGAGGTTAAGCTCTTTCGCAGTTGAGTTGTCAACACAGCAGGTCCATTGTGTCTGGGGTGGCAACCACTGTGTGTGTGTGTGTGTGTGTGTGTGTGCGCGTGTGTGTGAGTGAGTGTGTATCTGAGTGTCAGGGGCTAAATGATTTATTTGTTGTGATTCACAGGCCATAGTGTCACCCGTCATCGTCAAGTGTTTCTTAAATGTACACACTACATTTTTCAGCACAAACAATTTCATATGTAACTTGAATCATTTTTAATGTTTTTTAAAAAAGCATTTATGTGATTAAAAATACACAAAAAACTGTAATATTCTGAAATATTGTTGCAAATTAAAATAGTGGTTTTCTATTTTAATATAGTTTAAAATAGAATTTATTCATGTGCTGCAAAGCTGATTTTTCAGCATTATTACTCCGGTCTTCGGTGTCACATGATCCTTCAGAAATCATTCTGATATATTGATTTGTTATCAGTGTTGGAAACAGTTGTGCTGCTTAATATTTATTTATTTATTTAATGGAACCTGTGATATTTTTTAGGATTCTTTGATGAATAAAACATTAAAAAGAGCAGCATTTATTTAAAATAGAAAAATCTTTTGTAACAATATACACTACAAATCAAAGCTTGGGGTCAGTAATTTTTTCTTTCTTTCTTTGAAAGAATACTTTTATTAGGCAAGGATGTGTTAAATTGTTAAAAAAGTGATAGCAAAGACTTATACTGTTAGAAAAAATTCTATTTTGAATAAATGCTGTTCTTTTTTACCTTTTATTTATGATAAAATACTGAAAAAAGTATCACAGGTTACTAAAATATTAAGCAGCACAACTGTTTGCAACATAATAATGATAATAATAAACCAGCATATTAATATGATTTCTGAAGGATCGTGTGACACTAAAGACTGCAGTAATCACTGATAAAAATTCAGAGTTGCATCACAGAAATAAATTATATTTTAAAATGTATTAAATTAGAAAACTGTTATTTTAAATTGCAATAATATTTCGTAATATTACTTTCTGTATTTTTAAATAAATGGGATAAGCATAAGAGATGTATTAAAAAAAAATCTTTTAAACGGCAGTATATATACACACACAAAGTATATATACAAAGTTAGATAGTTCATTAGCCTAAATATAGGTATTGTACAACATAGCAATATGTGGCATTAATATAAAATGTGTTTTAACAGGTGTGTTTATCTGCATTTTAAAAGTGGCTTATCCAATCAAAATTTAGAGTCTGAGCCATTTGACAATTGTTTGTTCGTTGGTTATTTATATACTGTGTTCCCCTTCTTTTTTCTTCTTCTTCTTTTTTTCTCTCCATCTATTCTTCAAAAACTGACATGGTAAAAGCTCCTCCCAGTCACAAAGAATTTTTCTACAAAAGTCTGGATACCGAAATTCTTTGTGTGTGTGTGTGTGTGTGTGAGATGTCTAGACCATGACACCGTTTCCCCCTCCTCAGACTATAGTAAAAAGCTTCATTTAGGGTGGGATAAGAATGGGGTCGTCTGTGACTGCCCTCATTAGACTTATGGGAAAAGTCTGAGTCTGTGTGTGTGTGTAAGAGGATTTTAATAATATTTTCTAAAGGCGTTTTCACTTAGACCTCTGTCACCTCTCACTCTTAGCAGCGCAACATTCATCATCGTGATGAATTATTTCCAGTTTATAAGATCTTTTGATTTATTAGATTTGTTTACGACAGATGCCTGTGCCTCAGCTTGTGTGTCTTCATAGGTTTGTTACGCCGTCGACCAAGTTTAGGCTTGTTTTTACTGAGTCTGTTTCCTCTGTCTGTGTTTGAAGTCTTGTCTTCACTGTCAGCTCCCTTCCTAACAAACACTCATACGTCTGTCACACTCCTGTCAAGCCATGAAATGTGCAATTAACAACAGATATTACAGTCTGTAAGACACACCCACCCAAGATGAGTGATGTCTTCGATAAGTCTTACTTATTTAAAGGGATAGTTCACTCAAAAATGAAAATTCTGTCATTTGCTCATCCTCATGTTGCTTCAAACCTGTGTGAATGTTGCAGAACACAAGAAGATATCTTGAAGAATGTTTGGTGACTATTGACTTTTTGTGGACACACTTTTATCTTTCATAAAGTTTTTTAACCCTTATATCTTTCATAAAGTAAGTCATACAGGTTGCAGTGACGGGAATTTCCTTATTGGGTAAACTGTCCCTTTAACTGCTAAATAGTTTGATTGCATGTGCATTTCATTCTAAAGCCCTTTTTCAGTTCAGTTATTTTGAATAGAGTTTGTGCAATCTTTAGGATCATATAATCACCGGTAGATTTGGCCACAAGGGGCCGGATGAGTATTTGTCATGTGACAATGCACATGTGAAATCTCTGTGACCCTCAAAGTAGATAGAAGAATTTAATACTTTTTTCTTTATTATTTTTGCTGAATGTATGGATTTTAAGATTTAATTGTATTGAATATGTAGACTATTTATTTAGATCATTCTATTTAAATAATTTATTGTATTGCTATTTTTTATTTCATTGTTTGACTGACTATTGTATTTGTATACAATGTAGAACATCTACATCTTTAACATGTCTACGTAAGTATTTATTGTGAATATTTCTTTGATTTTCTTTCTTCATCCTAATGAATCTCTAATAAGCATGGTCACACATGCACAAACAAGTCCTCACTGTTTCTTCAGGGCTAAATGAGCCTATTGTCTCATGGCAGCCAGACCCTAATCTCAGCAGCTATTCCTGTCATGGCCGACAATTTGATAGTTTTTCACACTTGAGTTTTGCCAAGGGTTTGTGTTTCTCCTGTCTGTGAGCCAGCTGCAGTTTACAACCAATATCAAGTCTCCACACACAAGCTACTGTAAGTCTGAGAGTCATGTACACTTACAGAGAGATCAGTAGCAATTCAGCTCGCACTCCACTATGGCTTCCTATGTTCAGGGTAATGGTTTAGAAAGGTGGATAAGACTTTGTGTAAAAATCATATTTAAATAAATTAAAATAAAATAATTAATTTTAGATTTTAGGATTTAGGTGTAAACTACAAGTCAAAAGGTTTTTGAACAGTAAGATTTTGTAATGTTTTTTTTTTTTTTTTTTTTAAAGAAGTCTTTTCTGCTCACCAAGCCTGCATATATTTGATCCAAAGTAACAGTAACATTCTGAAACATTTTAACTATTTAAAATAATTGTTTTCTATTTAAAAATATTTTAAAATGTCATTTATTCCTGTGATATCAAAGCTGAAGTTGTAGCATCATTACTCCAGTCACATGATCCTTCGTAAAAAAGCTTTTGAATTGTATAGTGTTTAATGTCACAAAAGCTTTTTATTTCAGATAAATGCTGGTCTTTGGAGCTATTCATCAAAGAATCCTGAAAAATGTACTAAACTGTTTTAAATATTGATAAAAATAATAATAATGATGATGATGATGATGATGATGAAAATTTAGATTTAATCGCAGAAATAAATTACATTTTACAGTATATTCAAATAGAAAACAGTTATTTTAAATAGTAAAAAAATGTTCAAAAGTTTACTGTTTTTGCTGTACTTGGATCAAATAAATGCAGGCTTGGTGAGCAGAAGAGACTGCTTTAAGAAACATTAAAAATCTTACTGTTCAAAAACTTTTGACTAGTATCGTAGGCAAAGAGTAACAATAAAGATTTTATTTTATATGTAAATGTATTTAAAGTAGCAAAAATAAGCAGTGAAGGCATAGTAAAACATTTCTATGATAGGTTTAATATTGTTTAATGGTTGAAAAAATGAAAATTACCCTATTATTTACTCACCCTCAAGGCATCCTAGGTGTATATGACTTCCTTCTTTCAGACGAATGAAATCAGAGTTACATCAAAAATTGTTCTGGCTCCTTCAAGTCAGGAAACTTTGCTTTCTTTTGCTCCTGTAAATGAAGAATGGTTTTCACGAGGCTCATTGACGCAGACACAATGCCGACGTCGTACGTCATCCACCTAAAGCTGCTTCTGTGTACAATAGTTAGTGCAAGCTAGATCAAAGTGATTATTACGGTTTAAATATGGAAATTTTCTTACAAAAAATGCATTGTTTACCTTTATTTACCTCCCGGAGCCATGTGAGGCACTTTTTATTATGGATGGATGCGCTTTATTGGACTTGTTTCAGACTGATGAAGAGAAACACCCTCACAATGCATTTTAAAGCTTGAAGGAGCCTGAACAAGTTTTTATTATAACTGACTGCATTTGTCTGAAAGAAGGAAGACATATACACCTAGGATGCCTTGAGAGTGAGTAAATAATGGGTTAATTTTCATTTTTGGGTGAACTAACCCTTTAATTGAGGGGGCAGACAGACATACACATACACTGTGTGCAGAATTATTAGGCATGTTGATATTCTGGTCATATTTTTTTTCCAAACACATTTTACCAATTCCAAACCACATCAGTCTTAATAACTACTATTAATTTTGTATTTAATCATTTGTAAGTGATATATAATTGTCCGTGAAGGCTGGAAGTGAAAAACTCCTTATATTCAGGTGTGCAGAATTATTAGGCATGTTTTCGTTTACAGCTAAAATGAGCCAAAAAAGAGATTTAACCCAGACTGAAAAGTCCAAATTATTAAATGCCCATGAGAAGAATGCAATACTAATGCATTACAAGAATTTGCAAAGTTAAGGCTTGACCATTGGACAGTGAAATGCTTGTTGAGTCTGCATGGTCAGAAAAAACAGGTGGAGAAGAAAAGATGCATGTTAACTGCAAAAGAATTAGGAATTAAGGTGAAGAATTAGGTGTGACACCATCAGGAACCGTTTCCAGTTCTCCAGCGCCACCATTTTCCAGAACTGCAACCTACCTGGAGTCTTCAGAAGTGCAATGTGTCAGGTTCTCAGAGACTTTGCTTGGTAAAAAATCCTAAAAAATGCCCCTGACTTAATAAGAATAACAAGCTGACGTCTTGTGAAATACATGAAGACAGTTTTTTTATATGCTTTAGAGACAGATAAGTTGAGAGTGACTCTTGAAGGACAAGCATCACATCCTCTTGTACCTCTGATTCAAGAATTTATCTTCTAAAATCTGGCAATAAGTTTTGGGAGTTCATTTTAGTCCATCTCTGCAAGTCAGACTTTTCAGGATAGGAGACTAAACATGAACTCCCAAAACTTACTGCCAGATTTTGGAAGATAAATTTTTGAATCAGAGGCACAAGAGGATGTGATGCTTGTCCTTCAAGAGTCACTCTCAATTTATCTGTCTATAACGCCTATAAAAAAAACTGTCTTCATGTATTTCACAAGACGTCAGCTTGTTATTCTTATTAAGTCAGGGGCATTTTTTAGGATTTTTTACCAAGCAAAGTCTCTGAGAACCTGACACATTGTACTTCTGAAGACTCCAGGTAGGTTGCAGTTCTGGAAAATGGTGGCGCTGGAGAACTGGAAACGGTTCCTGATGGTGTCACACCTAATTCTTCACCTTAATTCCTAATTCTTTTGCAGTTAACATGCATCTTTTCTTCTCCACCTGTTTTTTCTGACCATGCAGACTCAACAAGCATTTCACTGTCCAATGGTCAAGCCTTAACTTTGCAAATTCTTGTAATGCATTAGTATTGCATTCTTCTCATGGGCATTTAATAATTTGGACTTTTCAGTCTGGGTTAAATCTCTTTTTTGGCTCATTTTAGCTGTAAACGAAAACATGCCTAATAATTCTGCACACCTGAATATAAGGAGTTTTTCACTTCCAGCCTTCACGGACAATTATATATCACTTACAAATGATTAAATACAAAATTAATAGTAGTTATTAAGACTGATGTGGTTTGGAATTGGTAAAATGTGTTTGGAAAAAAAATATGACCAGAATATCAACATGCCTAATAATTCTGCACACAGTGTATTGCATTGCTTCTACAGTTAAATTGTGGTAAGAGCAATTCATTAACAACACACGTGTGGATTACACATGCAAAACGAATCACTGCTTCCTTTTTTGTTCTCGAATGAATCATATCATTTTTCCCCTTTTTACACATATTTAAATTTTGAGTTGCATTTATGAAGTTATCAACATTTTTTTTCAGTCATTTATTTCAATTTTATGTGAATTAAAAAATTTGAAATTTAAATTTTTTTATACTATACCTTTGAGACACACAAAAAAATCATTACATCACTGAATGTTGAAGCCAATGTACTGCATATGGATTAGGCAATCATTGCCTCATAAATGTAGGAAGTAATGTTCAATGATTTCTGAATGAGACATTTTTGCAGTTTATTTTTTAATAGATGTTCTTTTCAGGCTGTGGAGGATGTTTCGAGTTTTGAAAATTACGGTAGCATGTTTTCATAGTACGTTCAACTCTTATTTCGAAGAATTTTTTATTATATAACCCCTTTAAAGTGAAGGAAAAGGAGGTTACGGGGTACAGGGGGTCCAAAGTTACAGTGTTGTTATTTTAGCGTGTTATGTGCTGAACTATGAGTGGTACAGAACAAATATTAATCTATGTGCAGACTTTGTTCCCTGTTTTCTGGAGCGGGCCCAAAAGCCCTGTCTAGCCTGCATATGTCTTTGTATTCATGTGCGTGTGTGTGTGTATTTATGCTGATTTATTTCACAAACCCTCTCTCTGGTCGAGATGATCACCACCTCCTTCTTTTGTCACCCATGTGTGAATGCAGAAGCCTTTGACCGGTGCTGACAGAACACATTTTTCTTCCTGCTTAATATGCACTCTCATACTTCATAACAAAAACTTCACCCTAGGCGAGAAATATCGGAGGACGTTGTTCACAGTGCAGTGTCATGATAATGTCACGTGGTGTCACGCTTAAGGCGAATTATCTGACGTTTCTTCAGTGTTGTGACACCTCTGTGTGATGGGGACCACATTGTGGCTAAATCATTCAAAACAAGTTGCTGAATCATTGTTTCCTCATCGAGCCACAGAATGATTTACATTCACAGTCGTGGTTTAGATTGTGGTGTAAGTGAAGCATAAGCATTTTGACCAATGGAACGGGTGCGGATGATAGATAAAGTTATTTAGTCATGTGCATTTGTACCTGTTAATCCATATAAATGTGTATGTAATCGGTTCTTATAACAGGTGTCGGGTTCAATTTGCTGTGTTCTAGTTCTCAGAATTAGGTCAGACACATATACAAAAGTCTCTCATTGTCTCTGACTGGTTTTCATGAACAAAAGATATTTGTTATTTGCAATGAATTCCTTACAAGGTACATTGAGTTGGGTAGAGACCAGTAGTTATGGTACACGTTCTTCTCCTTGTGGGCAAAACACATTCATGAGCAGGTGTTTTACAGGAAGCCTCAGCCTTGGTGTTAAATTTCAGAGTGTTTATGCTTTTCTTACAGCATTTCATTTTCTCATGCCTCCCACGGGGTGGAGGATGCCTGAAATTTGCTCTTTATTTGATTTCTTATTTTATTCTGTAGCAAAATGTCAATAACAACATCATTTTAGGTCAGTTTTTTTTTTTTTTTTTTGCACAGTATCACACTGCCACAAACATTTCATCGTATTTTGCTGATAGTATTATCTGAAGATAACTGAATGTGTTTCCCTTTAGAATATCAGTTTTGTAGTTCATTGACGTCGGCGTTGTTCTGTAAGCTTTATCCAGCCCGATCGGAGAGGAATTCAGAGTACAAGACATACTGATGCAACATTTAATCATTCATAGTAAACATTGTGAGCAAACATGTATTCTCACAGGCTCTCTAGAGCAAATCGATTCATGCTGTAATCTTTGATTTCTGAGAATGAAGGGAATTTGCTGGAACAACAGAGAGGTGAAAGAGGTCGCTTTGAGCGCTCCTAAACATCTGAAATGTAACTCAAGACATTTGCTTGAACACTATCTTGGCTTTAATCCGAGGAGCGTTTTAAGATGGACAAATACACGCAGGCAGACACAGAAAGCCCTAAAGCTGCGACTTATTAATCTGGCTCGATTATAAGATGCTTCTTATCCCCTTCAATCCTGACCTCATTACGCACAAACGCTGTTTACAGTAGCTGTATGGAATGTCAAAGAATGTCATATTTCATTTGTTTACAGTGTCTTTAGCATTTGTGTTTAACAGCACCAGATAATATAAATGACACTGTAATCAATGAGTATATGTTAATCATTAATTGATAACGGCATCAGCACTAAAGGTTCTGATGTTTTTTATTTATTTATTTATTTCAGTTCATAACAGAAGCAGCAAGGATTATAGCTCAGATTTCATTTTTATTTCATTAGGAAGAGCTTGGCCACAGATGTGTTCTCCTCAGCTGTATTCTGGGTCATTGTGCCCACAAGCTGGAAATTAATACTGATAAAGTGACCCTGTCTTAACCCCCCCCCGAAACATTCTTTTCCCAAACATTATTATTTTTTTTCTCATAGTAGGAATGTAAGCACTGAGCATTGACGTGAACGAAATAAAACCAAAATCACTATTTGGTTTTAAGGGCTCCTTGCCAAAATAAAATAAAGATAAAAGTTTGAAAATGCCGAAAATAAGACAGCCATAAATATTATATAGATATATAAATTATATTATACTTACAGTTGAGGTTGACAGTTTACATACACCTTGCTGAATCTGCAAAATGTTAATTATTTTACTAAATAAGAGGAATCATATAAAATGCATGTTATTTTTTTATTTACCACTGACCTGAATAAGATATTTCACATAAAAGACATTTACATACAGCCCACAAGAGAAAATAGTAGTTGAATTTATAAAAATTATCATTCAAGTTTACATATACTTGATTTTTAATGCTATGTTGTTACCTGAATGATCCACAGCTGTGTTTTTTTGTTTAGAACCCTTTCCAACAGTGACGGTATGATTTTGAGATCCATCTTTTCACACTCAGGACAACTGAGGGACTCATATGCAACTATTACAGAAACAAATGTACAGATCATTCTGTTCAAAAGTTTACACCCCCCAGCTCCTAATGCGTTGTGTTTCCCTCTGAAGCATCAGTGACTATTTAAACCTTCTGTAATAGTTACATATGAGTCCCTCAGTTGTCCTGAGTGTGAAAAGATGGATCTCAAAATCATACAGTCATTGTTGGAAAGTGTTCAAATACATAAAATGCTGAAAAAAGAATTAGTGGGACCTGAAGGATTTTTCTGAAGAACTGCGAGCAGTTTAACTGAAATATTTTGATCAGGTCAGCACTAAATAAAAAGTAACGTGCATTTCATATAATCCGTCTTATTTTGGTAAAATAATTAACATTTTGCAGATTCTGCAAGGTGTATGTAAGCTTTTGACCTCAACTGTATGTGTGTGTGTATGAAATATTAGTTACATTTTTTTTTTCATTTAGTAGTAATAAAATATAAAAAGTTAATTAATATAGTCATATTAATATGTAATCAGTTACTCAATTGCTATGCATGTCAGCAAGGGATGTTGTGCAACTGAGATGGTGTGTCAGCATATAACATGTTCTCCTATGAATTACTAAGTGTGTCAGAGTGCCGTCACTTAACTGCATTCAGCTTATGAATTCAGCGCTATAGACTTAGCAGTGGGTCATAGAGTGATAAATCACTCAAACACGCACACATGTACTCATACAGACTCACGCGTAGAGAGCGGAGCAGTTATGAGGATGATTCTTGCAACTTAATATGGTTTAGGCTTGTTAAAAGCAACCTCTCATAAATCAACTATCCGAGGCTGTTTTTGTTTTCTCTCTGTGATATTATAAGGATGAAACGAGAGGGAAAGCTTTACAGACAGACAGAAACTCCTGAGTCATCATGCTGATTGGAAAGGTTCATGTTTAAGAGTCGTTCTTATTATGGGTTGGAGCAACAGTATTTTAGATGAGTATCTTAAAGAAACAGTCTTGTTGGCTTGGTAAGTGTTGAAATACTTCTACTCAGCCTTGAGCAAAAAAAAAACAAAAAACTTGGGCACATTTCTCTAAGCTGTGTCACAATATTTTTCAATCATTGACCAATTTTAAGAACATTATGAGCACTTGTTGCAAAGTCTGGGAAGCTCATGGCACAATATTATGAAGCAGATAGAGATTTTCACACAGTTGCCTTTTCTCTTTCTCAGAGGGCTTCTTCAGCTGTGTGGGCTGGTGTAATGTGTGTGCTTTTTTATGTGCCGTTGTGTCTAATACATTAGTATGCTTACATAACCCTCAGTCTGACAGGATACTGTTTGACTATATATATGTCCATTGTGGTTGTATGTGTGTGCTTACATGCATATAAATATGCGTGTGTTACCGATTCTCTTCAGCGAGGGTTATTAGTGATGACATAGTAGTGAGTCACTCTGCCCTCCCTCATGTGAGTAACAGCAAGCGTCAGTTACAGGAATGCGGACACGCACACACACACACATGCACACACAAATACACAAGGAGAGCAGGGAACCCACGCCTGCTCATACGTTCTCATTACTGAATCACTCAGCAGTATTTAACAGCAACAACTCCAGCCACTTGTAACAGAAACTTCCTGAGACATCAAAAAAGACGAGAGAGAATTTTAGCACTGAAACGGTGTAGTTCCGGATGGAGAATAAATAAACTCTTGTTTTCTTAGATCAAAGAAAGCATCAGAATGACATTCCATATAGGTATATGTACCAAGTTCTGTCATGAAACTTTAGATGGCGCAGGCTGATGTGTCATTAACGCAAACTGATGTTATTCACAGCATTTAACTTCTTGACACAAGCTGATTGGTTTATGTTGCAAACGCAGGCAACGAGCTTGCTGCTTTACATTTAAATGGCTAGTTAGCATCCACTAGAGCATTTTTCAGCACACCTTCACAGAGTTCCTCTGAAACCCTCCACCTTCCCCAGCTCCATCTGGATAGATCTGTTGCAGGTTATTGTATATGCTACTTGTGCAGCAGCAGTATGTCTTAAATACTCACACACACACACACACACACACACACACACATATATCAGTCCATATAAGCTGCGAATGCTCCACATACCCAGGCCGTCTGAGAGAATGAGTTCACTGGCTAATTAATATAAAAACATTATTATAAATTGATCCCTTGTCATCTGAGATGTAACTTAAAGCTTAATAAAGTGTTGGGAATATGTACAAAAATTATTTATTTAAAAAACAACGGAAATTTTCTGTAAAGCTTTCTCGTCTCCGCTCTATTCCTATGACTCGTCAGGATTTTGGCGTGTTCTCAGTGTTTTGCTGGCATGTGGCTGATTTCATGCGAGAGGTAAGCTGTCCGCGAAGTGCTCGCCCAAGCGGAAAAATGCACTGTTGCTGCCAGATCTCGATTACCGAATATCACATTGTGTTTGATGCAAAACTAACTCGACTAAATCAAATCAAAAAAACAAACAAACATTGTAACTGTATATTTTCATGCTTTCTCAAGCAAAGAAAATTTTGAAAGTCCACTGAAAACATATCTGATCATAGATAATGTTGAAAATATTTGTTATTGTCAACATGCCTAAGTGGTAAATAAAAAAAAAAATTATAAAAATATATTTTATTTCTAAAATAAAAAAGTTTATAAAAATGTATATAAAAGTTTAAATAATAACAAACATCTGGAAAAAAAGAGGAAACAATACCTTTATTTTCCGTATACTTGTGTCGCTTATAAGTAAAGTCTTTCTCTGATTTTATTGTTGTTTGCAACATTACTTGGCAATATTTTTAAGATTTTAGTATTTTATTTTTATTTATTTATTTATTTTGGTATTTTGCATGGTCTGTTATTGGTGTGGTGTCACCTGGGTGGGAGTTTCAATTCATATTCACTGGGAATTAAAAAAAAACAAAAACATTCAGTCCATGCAGAGGCATAGGCTATAGAGCGGAGGAATCCCCAAATCTCCCGACTTTCTGAATGTTACATGTCATAGCGTAACTACATGTAAACATTATTTGGCGGTTTTACTTGGAAAAGCAGCTACATGTTTTTCTAGCATTCAAATAACTATGAAACAATAGAAGAGGGATTGGAGATGAATTTCATTTACAAATAATGTGCATACTTTTTTAATCGACACCTGCCGCAATGTTTCCCTCTTTGAGTGTGTCCGAAAAGCTGAGGGGGTGGGGTGCTCTTAATCTTAGCATACCCAGTTAAAAAAGTCACTACTCGCCACTGATATGTATTTATATATATATATATATATATATATATATATATATATATATATATATACAAACATTGAAGTGTCTACATTAAGTAAGTGTTTACATTAAGTGCAAATAGCCTGCTATGTTGGCAGAGGCTATTTATACTAACTCTCCCCACAAATGTGTGGTTGAGCTAGACAACATTACAAAAGATGCCTCCTGAATATCAGCTACAGTGGCATAGGTGGTAAGGTGTGTAGCAGTGGCTTTTTGATGCGGTCGACCTGAGTTTGAATCCGCCTTTTGCCGAACTTATTCTTTTCACCCTTTTCAACCATTTTCACATTACATATCAGATCAGAAAGGCATTCATTTTTTTAATAAAATGAAGGAAATAATTGCAAAAAAGTGTAAAATAAAGTGCCTCACAGGTGTTTATTGGGTAGAGTTAGGGTGAGGTGTAGGGAGGGCTTTATTAGGCAAAAAGGCAGCATCCATTTAATAATTTTAATAAAAATGAAATAAAAAAATACATTGCCTACTGTTTTAGAAAGTATTACAGTAGTCAGGTGCAAATATCTGCCACTTGCATTAAGTAGTACAAATAGCATCTAATATTACTACAAAGAAATTATTTGCACGTAAATAGCATATAAAAAAAAAACACTATTATATATATATATGTATATGTATGTATGTGTGTGTATATATGAAGACTTCAGATGCAAAACCAGCTAAAAGCCATGTCGGTCAAAAATGAGATAATGATACTGAGTAAATGCTCTTGACACATATTATACGTCCATCAAATACTTTTTCTTCAAACTCGCTAAAATACCAGCCTCAGCCCAATTCGAGGTACCGGTACTTACATAGAAACCTATACATCTGAGCCTGATAAAAAATGCATTTTTTAAAGAAAGACGTCAGATGGATTTAGCTGGTTTTGCATCTGAACTCTTCATATATATATATATATGTATACACATAAAACACTGGGTTAAATATATATTTTAGATATTTAAAATATTTAACACAGGGCCAGGACTACGGTTGGCCACCCCACTCAGAACGGCAGCTTCTGTCTTCTTTTTCTTGAAAAGAATTGCATTTATTTAGCATCTTTACGACCACATCAAACAGTAGACTTTTCAGACGTGCAACCCAACAAGCGCTAGTCAGACAAGCACAAAGTGACGAGGCAGTGTCAGTAGAACAACAGTGAACTGCAGTCAGATGAGATGTTGTCAGGCCGTATGTCAGTAAAAATGTATCTTCCTGTCGTGTGCTCGTAGCACATGTTCTTCAATTGCACACACTAAAGCCTGTATCATTTTATATTAAAGCACAAATGAAACTAGGAGCATGCGTGTCAGATCCGCGTCACATTCAGCAGCAGCAGCGGGAGCTCTTAAAGTAACAGCAGCCAAATAACCTAAAAACCCAGCTGCAGTGATGTCTATCAATCAAAGAAAAAAGAAAAAAGAGGAAATCAATAAGTTATACTCTAATGGTGAAGAGCTATTGGTTAAATATTAGGAAAAAAATAACTATTTCCTAGAGACATTAATAGTATTGGTATCAGTGATACTCACCTTCAGTCATAAAAAGGATGCCATTAAAGTCATAAAAAGACGCCCCCGCTTATATATTTTTAGCAGTTCAAATCAGTAAAAATGTCACCAAACTCTATGTAATGTGTAATCTCAGTAGGCAGATTAGCTCAGTGTGCATGTCTAGTGAAGCAGTATCAAAATAACTCATAGTGATTGCTCACAGAACAAAGACTGGCATTGTGCTACTGTGAAGAGAAGGCAGTTCGCATACTTCCTGTTACTGACGGCCTTGGCATGACCAATATTTACAGAAATGTTATGGGTTAGACAGCACACAATTAAACTTGTCATAACACAACTCATCCAAGAAAAAGATGGGAGGAGAGGTGAGAGGATGATGTCAGCTGGCAGAGAGAGAGAGGGGGAGAGGAGGTAAACAGCTGTTATGCTTGGACAGTCAGTCTCCTCTCATTTGTGTGTTTGTGTGTGTGTCTGTGTGTGTCTGTTTTCTTTAATGTGCCTTTGTAGAGCAAAAGATCTGAGTTTAATGGGTCAGAACCTCATGGTTTATGACGATGCATTTCTGTGCCACTATTAATCTGTCAATTTCGACTCTTTGAAGTTGATCTGCTTTTTGAAACATTGCCTTGTTATATTACAAATTTGAATTATTGTGGGGATGTAAGTTTGAAACCTTATCCCTGTGAGTGTCTGTGTCTGGGAGGAAGGAAGAGCACGGTTGACCCTTTGCTCTGTGGATAAAAGGTTGGAGTGTCTGTTTGGATTTGCGCTGCCGGACTTGCAAAGAGACTAACCTAGCCTGACAATGTAAAGTGTAAGTGTTTGTTAGTGGAAGTTTGTATATCTTTACATGCACACAGTGGAGTTTGGCGTTAACAGAACACAATTCAAAAGCTCAGTTTGGTCCAACTAACATGTTATCAAATAGTATGTTCCTATTCAGTCCTAAGGTCAATCCTTAGGTAAGCCTTATGCTTATTGCATCATACTGAAATTTTTTACTCTGGCATATAATATAATTACAAGGTGAAAGGTTAACGGTGATTATTTGCAAATAATATTAGCTTCCGTGTACTTCCTATATGTTTATATAAGTTAGCTGGAGTCTTTGAGGGACTGTGTGAGTAAGTTCTTGAGAGAGCAATAACATGTTTTCTTTCTCTTCTTCGTCTTTTTTCCTGGAGAGGGGGAGGTTTTAAGTCTTTATATTTTTTTCTTCCTTCTTTCCTCCTCCTTTTCTAAAAAGCCAGTTGTCAGTGCATCATATAAAAGAAGATATACAAGCGATTCACATGCTAATGCTGGGACTGGTTTAAAAGAGGACGCAGAGGAGAAGAGGGGAAAAGTGCTATTGATGGAGAAATGGGGGGAGGAGGGAGGGAGCTGTGCAGAGCAAGAGAGGGCAGAGCAATGGGAGGAGGAGTATGAGTTTGCTGCTGTAGAGACAGAGAGGTATTTGTGTGTGTGTGTGTGTATTTGACGCAGGCCTCTATGTATCAGCACTACAGAATAATACCATAAAAAAAAGAAGCCTTACCTCATCTGCCTGGTACAGCCAGGACATAAATAAAGAGAGAGAACAATACCGTCAGTTCGGGCCTGCCCCTCAGCTGTGCCACTGTACCAACACAGCTAAGAGATTAATACTCTGCTTAATATCATACAAGGAGCAAAGAGGAGGGAAGAAAGAAGGAGAGACAGAAAAAAAAAATAATAATGTGGTTTTGCAGTGTGTTGTTATATAGTTAAACACAGATATTTGTAGTGCTGCGGTAGTGGTCAGTAAGTGAAATGTTTCAGCCAGACTAAAGCACAGTGTAAAAATAATAATAATAATCAGTGCACAGCATAAATAAGTACACACCCTCTGAATAAATATAAAAGATGTCTTTTCTTAATGATCACTAATATATTTCATGGAAAGATGGCAAAATTGAAATGTATTAAACATATACTCAATAAAAACAACAAAATATATGCCAATATTTTCTGTAAAATAAGTAGATTAGCCAATTTGGTTTAAATGAAGGATTGCAGAAATGAGTATACCCTAGATTTAATTCAGCAAATGTATAATATTCTAGTACTTAGTATATGTTCCAGAACTTTAAGTACACTGCTCTGACCCTTTTTGGTGCTGAGTGTACAAGTTCATTATGAATTTTCACATCTGTCCTTTTTAACTCCTGGAGGTCGACCTCCTTAAATGCTCTGGTCTTTAATGGGCAGTTTTGCTCATCTTGTCTTTACAGAATTCCCATACAGCTGCTCAAGAACATTAAGATTGAGTGAAATACATGTCCACTGAAGGATTTTCACCTTGGGAGAATGATAAAAATGCCCAATAATGCAGGGAATGAGGGGAGAGTAGCATCTTCAGTTTCAGTTTTTTGTATTGCATCACACAGTGGTGTGTGAATTCATGACAGCACTGATAAAACACAACTCCCTCACACCTTCAGCACTCATACATCCCTATAGAAGAGCTTTACTACCACTGAACGTCACTGTGGGAACCAGGCACTTCTCACTGTACTCCTCCTTTAGCAACACTAGAACATTTTGGATGCTTTTGGATCCGAAATGATTGACTTGGTCTCTTGAGACCAGAGTATGGATTCCCAGAAGTCTATATTGTGTAAATATGGGCCTTGGAAGAGGTTAAATTAGTTTGTTGTGCTTTGGCTACAGTAGGTAATTCTAGTGGTGACAACAACCATGCATGTCACTTCTGCAGGCTGCGTCATACTCTGTGAGATAAAGTGTCGCTCTTTTCATAGCTTTTGCCAACTTTGAGACACTTGCGTGGTATTTCTCCAGCTCTATTTCTAGCAAAAATTCACTCATCACTATATTGAAAACTTAAAGTGAAGACCTGATTCTTTCAGGAGCCTTGTCACAAATCCATTGTTTTTGAATGCTGGTGCTACTTCTGCTATATTTTCACACTTAAAACAATAATTTGGTATTCCTCTTGTACTATTTTCCTCTTTTATGCTAAGAAATAAGTCACCTGGTAGTTCTCTCCCAAGTGGTTCCATTGTTGACAGCATTAAGTCTGAGTATGATTCAGTAGTCTATAAAAAGTTTTGGTTCAATATACTTACCTGTTGTTAAAAAAATAGCCTTAAACCTACACTTTTTTTGTTTTGTTTTATTTAGTAACTTTCAGGAGGGTGTAGTTATTTTTGCAACACAACGTTTTATCACTTTGATAAGAAAATCGTATTTTGCTGAATAATTTTGACATTCTTTTTTGGTAATTGATCAAGCAGGCTTGTTGGAACATTATATCTCCAAAGAACCCTAACATGTCTTCTAAGTAAAGAGTAATTGCTGATTTTAAGTTTTAAAAGGGGGTGTACTCATTTATGCTGTGCACTGTATATATATATATATATATATATATACTTTAGGTCTGACTGAAAATGTACAAATCTGTTTTTTGTGAAGTCATTTGAACAGACCGTGAAGTGATTGTAGCTCAGCTTTGTCCAGCATTGGTACACAGTAATTGGACTACATTAGACCTTGGCATTAGAATTGTCATGTGACGTGTGTTTAATCCTTCAAATTTTCATTTAAACATTGTGTCATGTATACCTGGGCAGATGTATACTTGGCTGTGCAAAAAACCCAGTCTGTTTAATATATATTTTGCATTGGTGTGTTGTTACCTCTCTGCAGTCTTTGTTATTTGGACTCCTCTCTGTCTTCAAACCCAAGAGTGATAGTATATTTTGGTCTCACCGAATACTTCAAATATTTATAAAATTACAGATATTTCAGTTGCGATAGACATTTCAGATATTTCTATTTCATCAGGTATTTTTATGAGTTTTAATTCACTATTCTGAATACAAACTATTCTGAATAAATGTGTGGTCTAAATGTCTTAAATTATAGCACGGTTTGGTAATTTACCTCAAATACTATTTTGACTGAACCTCCACTTTAAGTACTTCAAGTACCTTGAAGTTGCTCAAGACCACATTGCTAGAGTGATATTTGAATATACTCTTAGAGATTTTGTATAGCTCCTACATACACCACTGGACATAATTTATTTCATAATGGATTTGGAAGTGCAATTGCTAGTAGCTGTCACAACGATAAAGTTAAAGTTACTTGGGGAAGAAAACAACCAAAAGAAACTCTTTCCTTGCATTGTTGTTTCTCTTCAAATTTAGTCACAAACAAATAAGCTAGCCAGATCAGGCTAAATGTCCACAGGTTGCCCTTTCAACGCATAAAAAAAAGCAAGCAAAAAAGCTATTCTCAAAGTGTACATATAAATATAACTTGTTCAACAAGTGTTTATGAAACTCCATAGTAGCAGCAAGGATTCAGTTACTGAATACAGTTGCAAAGAATCAAATCCATGAACTAAAATTCGCATTGAATAATAAAGTGCGTAAACCACAAAAGAACAACTTTGTATTTACATTCAGATCTTTAAGCTTTGATGTTAAACTCTGCTTTGCCATTTTGTATTATAGAATACAAGTTTTTACAAAATGTAAATGTACACATTTACTTTTTTTTGTTTGTTTGTTTTTTTTAATCTCAGTATACAGTAGTCAACATTTGAAGTGGATCAAAAAAAAAGTTCATCAAAGTTGTCCTAAGACAAGAAAGGGCATTATGTTGGTTTTAGGACAACTTTGATGAAAGGTTTTGATCCACTTCAAATGTTGACTGGTGTATGTTACCAGCTATGTCTTAAGCTTATTGGTGTCTGACAGCTGCTTATGTCATTTTGAATTATATCTACTCATATATATCTTATTACTCAGAATTATTTGAAGTTGCACTGCCTTAATAAATTACATTAATAAATAATTACTTTTGTAATATGGCCCCCGAAATTATTTGAGAAGCAGACTTTTGCAGAAACTTCTGCCTAAGTTATGCAAAATAAATGTATTATTCATTTTTGAAAAAAGTCCAGATCAGGCTTAATTGGTTGAAGCAACAAAGCCAAGATGCCTGCAGATCAACTAACAATTCTACACAGTTCTTTCCACCCTGTATAACCAATGAGTGTACAGTTAAATGTTTCCCAATTAAAAAAAAAAAAAAAAAAATGCCAAAATTATTACAAAAAAAAGGCTTTTCTTTAATGGCAGCGCACTACCAACTTGTCTATTTAAAAAAATAAAAAAAATAATTGATTAAAAACATATATCAAGAGAGCGTTCAGGATGTAAACCAAAGAGAGCAGTGTAATATTGTACCACTTGGTGACTGGTGCAGGTTTGTGCTCTGATGGTTTTCTTCATATCATTGAGTTTCTGAAGTGAAACATGACAAATTGAGGCCCAAAGCCTAAATGAGACATTTAGTCTGTTAATTTCATTCATACTTTCTTTTTTTTTTTTTCTTTTTTAAAAAAAAAAAAAAAAAAAACATTTGGAATGACTTTAGGATGATTACAAAATTTTCATGTTTGGGTGGACTATCCCTTTAAAACAACAAATAACTATAATGAGAAACTGATTAATTAGAAATGATTAATTATTTGAAACATTTTGTGTTTCGTCAGTGAAATTCATCTAAAACAGGAAAAAGTGAGAATGAAGTCTGTAGCAGTGTACTGATGTTAGTGTATAAACGTAGATATTTTGGTGGCAATGTCACGTGAACCAGGAATGATGAAAAGTGACTCTATTATTCTGTTCAGCTCTCTCTCTAATTTTCTCTTTTTCTTTCTCTTTCTTTCTCTCTGTCTCTCTATTTCTGCTTTCTCTGCCCTCATTCACCCTAAAATTCATTCTTCATTCTCTTTCATTTACTTGAGTATTCAATTACATTTCTGCAGCTTCTCTCTGAAAAACATTCTTTCCTCTTTTACGCACACACATACACACACTTATTCTCTGTCTTTCTTCAGGTGATGGGTCCAGTGTGTGGCCTGAGCCTTTCAAAGTAATTAACCCTCTCACATTCCTATTTCCTTCTCTCTCTCTTTCTCCCTCTCTCCCTCTCTCTCTCTCTCTCTCTCTCTCTCTCTCTCTCTCTCTCTCTCTTTGATCCTGTGAGCGGCTGCTGCAGGCTTCATTAAGTTGAGGTTCTTTTGTGTGGGACGCTGAGAGCTGCTTCACATCCTTCCTGTTTGCTCTGGTCATCATGTATCACAGAGTTGACATCCCAGAGAGACAGGGCAAAACCAGCCAACAGTACAGCACACACACAAACACACACACACACACACACACACGCACACACACATATACAGAAGCTGTGGCAAAACTTACAAAGAATATTGAGTACTTTGCAGTGTATGTTAATGAATTTAATTAATTACATACAGTACTCTAACTAAAATATAGGTTAAATGGAAATAGATCTGAAGTTGTGGTAAAATATATATATATATATATATATATATATATATATATATATATATATATATATATATATATATTATATATATATGTGTGTGTGTGTGTGTGTGTGTGTGTGTGTGTGTGTGTGTAAATCCATAAATTCAGTATGCTTTGTTCAATGACACTGGTGCACCTCTTCAGACAATCCTTCTAATTATGTTGGTATGTTTGTATGTAGTTGTTTTGTTGTTCTGAATGGGTGAGTTTTGTCAAGAGGTTGCCTTCAGTAGTTGGGACACACAGGCTTTTGTGTTGCCGTGTGTCTGTTGCTAGGTGCCAGGGGGCAGGATGTTTCTCCTCTTTCCCTAATGAGTGTGGAGTGCTTCTCACTGGACACAGGCCAGCTCCTGCTGCACACCTGGGGAAACCCGGACACGCTGCTCACCGCTAGCCTGAGCTCAGCTAATACTGTACCTCTGTCTTAAGTCTTAACGCTCTGGAGCCTGAATAAAGATATCACACAGGCCATCTCTAATGGACATGCAGGGTGTCGAGGACCAAATGAATTCCAGCAGTTTGCTTACACTACTGAAAGACACTAACACCTCCTGTTTAGTGTATTCTACAGTATATTTTCCTCTACGCCTATACAAAACTGTTTCTACAGTGTTTCAGTGCTGATAATAAAACATGTTTCTTGAACACCAGATCAGCATATTAGAATGATCTCTGAAGGAGATCATATGACACTGAAGACTAGAAAAATGGCTGCTGAAAATTCAGCCTTGTCATCACAGGAATAAATTACATTTTAAAATATGCACTTCCATTCAGAATTTTGGGGTCAGTAACATTTTAAATGTTTTTATGCTCATCAAGGCTGGGTTTATTTGATCAAAAATCCAGAAAAACTGTAAAATTGTGAAATATTACTTCAGTGTAAAATAACTCTTTTCTATGTAAACTTATTTTAAAATGTAATTTATTCCTGTGATGCAAAGCTGAATTTTCATCAGCCATTACTCCAGTCTTCAGTGTCACATGATCCTTCAGAAATCATTCTGATATGCTGATTTATTATCAGTGTTGGAAACAGTTGTGATGCTTAATATTTTGTTGAAATCTGTGAAATTTTTTCAGGATTCTATAATAAATAAAAAGTTAAAAAGAACAGCATTTATTTTTAAAAACAGAAATCTTCTGTAACAATATAAATTAACCATTTAAACGTTTGTGGTCAGTACAATTTAATTCTTTCTATTTTTAAAAGAAATTAATACTTTTATTCACCAATGATGTGTTAAATTGATAAAAAGTTATAGCAAAGACTTATAATGTTAGACAAGATTTATATTTTTAATAAATGCTGTTCTTTTTTTTAACTTTGTGTTATTCAAAGAATCCTGAAAAAAAGAATCACAGGTTTCAAAAAAATATTAAGCAGCACAACTGTTTCCAGCACTGATAATAAAAGTAATAAATTAGAATGATTCCTGAAGGATCATGTGACACTGAAGACTGGAGTAATGGCTGATGAAAATTCAGCTTTGCTATCTCAGGAATAAATTATACTTTAAAATGTATTAAAATGGTATTAAACCATTATTTTAAACTGTAATAATATTTCACAATATTACTGTTTTTTTTTCAGTATTTTAGATTAAGGAAATGCAGTCTTCATTAGCATAAGATAATTCTTTGGATGGCAGTGCATTAAAATAGATAACATTTATTTTAAATTGTAATACAATTTCACAATATTATTGGTTTTAGTGTATTTTTAATAAAATAGACTGGAAAAGCATAAAAAACATTTTTTTTTTTTTTTTTTTAGGCTGGATTAAATCGGCAAAGACCTGCAAACTATCTTAGGGTGGTTTAGTTGTGGTAAAGTGCTTCACACTCACACATGTATTAGAATATCATATTTTGCAATTCAATCATGAGTCAATGTTTTTCCATAGTTCAAACAAATAAGTTGTTTTTATCCTAAATTACCATTCACCATTGGGAATTAATCCAATTCTACATTATGGTGTTATGTGTTTTTGTATTCTCTCTCTTGTACCCCCTGCACCTGTGTGTGTGTGTTCAGATGTACCATAATGAGCTTTGATGTTCCAGCTCCACCGTCTGCTGAGAGTTTTTTTCCCTCCATCTAAATATGAGCTAGTAAATTATCTACTATTCTCATTGGAACATCTCCCATTAAATCAGCTCACATTGTAATCTTTGTGTGTGTGTGTGTGTGTGTGTGTATGTTTTCTCACACTCCTTCGCTGTCATATAGAGAGGATACCCCACTAATCATACACCCCCGATCTCACAACCTCCCCAAAAAAACACAGACGCACACGCTCTCCCAGTAACACAAGGTGTGGGTCGACACCTCACAATTACTCGCTCTGTGTTTGCCGAGAGGAGGTTTGTGATTCGCGCTAACCCTTGTACAGGAGCCTGAGCTCAAATTACAGCCTTGGCCTCTGCGCTGGGAACTTTATTTACTCTGCCACCTTTTCTTTTCTTTCTCCGTCAGTGACAGTCGACAACAAAACCTAATTAGAGCTTTCAGCCCAACGCCCATTAACAGCAACCCGATCCCTCCGCAGCGCAGAAAAGACGAGGAAAATAATTATGACATTCCTGGTATTAAATCATTGGTTATGTCTTTATCTCCGCCGTGGAAATATGATTTGCCTCTGTACAAATTGTGGGACCTGCTCTCTGTTTGCTCGCACTTAATTACAGCCGTGGTATTTACAGGAAGTCATTTTGTTCAAAGGCTTTTTGCCAATAGAAGCAGCATGTCTTTAGCTCCTGTAAGAGACCGCCACCGGCCAACGCGCTCACGTGAGACGTGTACCAGGCTAAAAGCGAGGAAAAGATGCGTGTGCGTACAGCGTGCACGTTGTTAGGGTCACTTTGAGGCGTAAAGAGGTGTGAGTGTGAGTAAAAACAAGTAAAAAGCCTACATTCAACGAACTGGAGAAAATGTGCACACACATTACAGCTTGTTCACACTTCGTGACTCTGAGTTTTAAGGAACACAAGCTTCTCTGTGGTGATTTAGTGACTCGAGTATAAATCAACCATCATAGGAAAATATGCAACGTTATACTAAATATCAAAGTGAGTTCCCGTAACAACTTGTTAGTTTCCAGATGCTTTTCATCTAACCTGATGAGTACAAACCGAAGGGCCGGACCCCTAGAGCAAACTCGGGTTGGGTGTTTGGCTCCAGGACAGCAGGATTGGAATTTCAGGAACTGTCCTGTTTCTGGGTCATCCCTGCTTGGAACCGAACCTGCAATCTTTGTGTTACCCATCCAGATCTCCAATGATTAGGATTACAGTACTTTATTCATTTGCAATTTGCAAAATGCTAGCCACATTGATATCAAACAACCTGGCAGGCACTGTGGCCCACTTGCATTGTAAATTCGTAAATCTGGATCCATTTATATAGCTGTTTTCCACAGTGTACGACTTGTGTATCAGACATTGTTATTCATTATGGTTAAGCTCTTCCTTTCCACTTATGCTGATCCAATTTAAACCTGTCTCGACTGCACACTGGATAAAGCAGAGAGCCTCTCGCTTTACACCAGGTAAAGGGCATGTCAAGGAACTATGATTACATTTGCAAGTGTGTGTGTGCGTGTTATTAAAGTTTGAGTGTGTGTGGAGGGAAATGTTAGTCAGGCAAGCGTTAGAGTGTCTGAGAACCTGTTGGGGGCAAAGGTGAGATGGGCTAATCTGCTAATCCAATTGAGCGGCTGTGTACAATTCACATGATCCCGTATTCCCTCACACGCGCATATGTTTTAAAATATGAACAAATGCTGTCCAACGTCAAATCACGCCAGCGTACTTACATTAACCGGGCGTATGAACTTTGACACAGTCTCTCTGTCGCCCTTCCTCTGTCATGTGTACGTCTAGCCCTTGTGACATGCCATCGTTTGATGTCTCTGTGAGCGGATTATCAAAGGTGACTTCTGCAACCCGGGAGAATTCCGTCCCATAATTGGCAGAATTTATTAACCAATTAAAAGTGCATTCTAAAGAGCGTCACCGGAGTTATTCCGCTGCTATTATTGGCCCCTGTGATCCGATCAGCTCAGAACATCACAGACTCAATCTGTCTACATCCTGCATAATAACAAGACATCTTGCGACTCAATGACAGCTCAACTTAGCTCAGTCGTGCTCAGCCTCGACAGATTATATTAGACATAATTCTGTAGGTTTATGCATCTTGGCAGTACATCATCTGTCTTGCAAAAGTGGACTTCAAAAGAAAAAAATGATGGTGCCAAATTGATATCTTTATCTATGCAACACATCTGGGGGAACAACAAGAGGCTGTTCACAATCACATCCTCTATCCCATTCCCAAGCTGCACCTCGCCCCCGGGCTCAGTGTGTATACATGTGTGTATGGTTATGTGTGTGTGTCTGGATAATTACAGGAGGAAAGAGTTGCTCTTCCATGACGTAATGCGCTTCATTAGGATTGCAGAATTCAGTCATATTCATGATTATTTTCTCTTTTTTTTTTATGTAATTTTATCTTTCCTTTTGCATGAAACTTTATTGAAGACTTTTTAATTTAAAATTAAAATAAAATTGAGTGATTGATATATTTTTTTATTATAATACAGAATTTAATACATATTATAATCTATTTAATATATAAAGTCTTTATACATTTTAATAGTTTTATTTATTAAATCTATCATGTTTATAATTTATATTTAGAATTAAATTTTTATAATATCACAACAATAAAATTGCAGTGGTACAACAGCTCCATCAATGCAAAAATATGCATCTGAAATCTCAAGCCTGTGATATCTGGCAGTCTCTCCTTTCCTCCTCTCCTTCTGTCTTTCTTTTCCTTCCTTCTCTTTGGTAATTTATGCATTTGTTGTACTTGTTCTCAGTAAGGAGGATAAAAGAAACTAACAGTGTACTGGGAAAATGTGCATTATTTACATTGTTTGCTTCACTGTGTTTACTTCATTCTGCCTTCAAACAGTTTTTAAACCTTGTTTACACTTGGTAGTAACGGGACTCAAAACGTCTTGTTTTGAGTGTATTTATTACACTGTGTGTCCATTGTTGGAGTGTTAGTGCGTGCTGATAAAATGTGTATTTTATTTTATTTTATTTTATTTTATTTTATTTTATTTTATTTTATTTTATTTTATTTTATTTTATTTTATTTTATTTTATTTTATTTTATTTTATTTTATTTTATTTATTTTATTTTATTTTATTTTATTTTATTTTATTTTATTTTATTTTGCATAGTTGTTGGTTGTTAGTAAGCGGTGTTTTAATCATATTAGGGCTTATTTGTGACCCTGGACCACAAAACCAGTCATAAGGGTCAATTTTTTGAAACTGAGATTTATGCATCATTTAAATAAATAAGCTTTTCATTGATGGATGGTTTGTTAAGATAATATTTGGCCAAGAGACAACTGAAAATCTGGAATCTGAGAGTGCAAAAAAATAAATATTGAGAAAATCGCCTGTAAAGTTGTCCAAATGAAGTTCTTAGCAATGCATATTACTGGTTTTAATATATTTATGGTAGGAAATTTACAAAATATCTTCATGAAACATGATTTTTACTTAATACCCTAATGATTTTTGCCATAAAAGAAAAATCAATAATTTTGATCCATACGATGTATTGTTGGCTATTGTTACAAATATCTCCACGCTAGTTATGATTGGTTTTGTGGTCCAGGGTCACATTTATGTTTACATTTCAATCACAATGTCACCAAGTGATTTCAACCACCTCTAAATGTAGTGGAAATGGACATATCAAAACATTCTGGACACCATTTGCACCTGTGTTTAGCGTTGTCTCGTTTCACATGGACCGTCTGAAACGGATGTTAATATCAGGCCTAACCAGGACCTTAGTCAAACACTTTATAGGTACTGGCGGGAAGTGACGCCATCCAGAGAATGAACCAATCGCGTCTGCAACGCCCCACCTTGCGTTTTTGGGTGGCTTCTGAAATTGACAGACACCTCTGTGTGAATATGGACAATGAAGCAGTGCCAAAGACAAATATACATCAGAGAGAGACAGATAGGTATCAAGAGAGAAAGAGAGCAGGAGAAGGGTGAGAATCTGCAGAGGCAATATTTGACTTGGCCAGATGGCCGCTGCATGCAGACCAATCACATCTGTAGCTATTTAGTTTGCCTGCGAGCCACCATGTTGATGAGTGTGTGTGTGTGTGTGTGTGTGTGTGTGTGAGTGGGAAGGTTTCTTCTCCTCTTAGGTCATCAGTGTGTGATTGGCACGACAAGACTAACCTCAACCAAGACAAGTACAGTATATGACATCACTGGTGAACAAGAGGGTATTGTATTCGAATGAATGTTCGAATTTCATAATAGCTAAATAAGCGTAAAATTTGAACTGATTAGTGATTTTTTTAAAATATAAAAACATGATGGATGACGTTCAAGCTGGCGTACGAGCCAAATATATGAATCGGAAGTCGTAACGCCTGTCTTTCTCTCTCTCTCGCTGTCTCATGGTGTGGTCTGTTGCATCACAACCCGTCCCCACTACGTTCAGAAGCTCTGCTTTCTCAGCTGTTTAATATAAATTCTCAGTGAATATCTTTGTCCAGATGGTTTATTTTTACAAACAATACACACAGCCCACATTCCAGTACAGCACCCCTCCACTGTCAGACTACTCAAGCACACAGGCCGAGAAAGAGAGACATGAGGGTACATTCGAGGACGGATGCAGGATGAACAACAGATGGTTAGCTTACACAATAAAAAAGATATATGCACTTGTACAGGTACAGATACATAACACACACATTCATATTCAGAGAGGGTATGTGGGCAGATACATTAAGGGAGAGAGAGCGTGTATGACTGAGGGTTATTTCAAGATGACAAAGTGCTATTTGTCATCGCTCAGCAAGTCTTTACTTGGAACCATATGACAGTTGTTTAGTTTTATTAATGCCACTGACATCACCCTTAAAAATCTCTTCTGTTGTTACGAACGACTGGCGAAAACCACTCTCAGACAGAGACACACACATACACACATCCTCGGTTTCCTGCCGGCCTCTATAGACCCATTCACTCCCCTCAAGACAAAAGAAGCCCCTCCAGAGAGAAAAAAAGAGGCAGGGGTATTTGGCCAGGATTACAGCCCAGTAAGAGAGCTCAGGCTGGGCTTCCAAACGCCCCTCAGCCCTCCCCTCGCCTGGAGCTCACTGAAGCGAGGGAGAGTAGAAAAAGAGAGAGACTAGAAGGACGAGGCAAAACCATCAGAAGTAGGAGAAATATACAGACATGGATTAAACTCAGATTACAGAGCAGATGATTTTCCTTCGAAGTTTCTTACCACATAACCGATGGGCAGACTCCTTGTGAAGTTCCGTAAAGTAATTACAACTCTGGTGAAAAACACTGCTACAGGTTCCATATTTATATGAAATGTGATCATTAGCTTATTATATATAGTTATATGTCCTTCTTTTTTTAAAGTTTGACTATCTTTTTGAACATGTTTTGGTCTGATTTATTATAGTTTTCATATGGCACCCTGTTGCCTTTCTATGGGTGGTGTTGTATAATGACCAAGGGCTAGCCAGCGGAACATCCAAAGGAAAAAGTCATAATCAGCAGCCATTTATGAAGTTGTGAAAGTTGTATTTTGCAAAAGTTTTCTTTCTTTTTTTCTTTCTTTTTAAATAAAAAACTTTCCATACAAGCCAAGTCAAACAGTATATTGTGATTGTCATCTCATATAAATTGTTATTAGTTGCCATGTTGACTGTCACCTCTGTGTAAAAGAGCAGAGCAACAGCTGTTAAAATAAGTCGCTTTGTTAAAAATTTGTCTTCTAAATGTACTTCTGTTTTTCACTGTACTGTTCTGAACTCTTCTTTCCCCCACCCCCTGCTCTTTTCCTCATTTAACTGTAGTGGAAGTCTCTCTCTGACAGGTGCATAAAGGCAGGAATCAGCAGTGCTAATGAAGCGTATGAAAAAACTGAATGAAAAAGTTCCACAGTTCCATTTAGAACATAGCTGCCATTCCAGAGGTGAGGTCATCAACCTGAGACCACCGTCATTGAAGTTACAGGGATTTCCGTTCCCAGGGGAACCGAAGACAGTGGCAGAAAAAGCTATTGAGCTCACAAAGTATCCAATAACATCAGAGATATTTGTCACAAGAAAGACAAGGGCATGAGACCGGAGAATATGAGTTCTGAACATCTGCGGCCTCCTGAGCGAGACTACAGATGTTTATGGGTTTCTGATAAAGGTGCAGATGATTTTTGGCTTAGTGGCTGTAGTCAATCTTGGATGCTGCTGTCAAAAGTCGGTCGAATGTTTCTCTGTCAATCTTTCTCTGAAAGTAAAAAAAGAAGTTTGTAACACTTTATTGGCATCTATGGTTCCATGAAGTAGCTTTAACATTCCTGGAAAATTTCCATCGCACAAAAGGTTCTTTATAGTGGCAGAAGGTTCTTAAAATGTTCTTCCCAAAAGAAAAAAAAAATGTTACTTTAAGAACTGTTCACTGGGGATCCAAAAAATGGTTCTTCTATGGCTTAACTGCGAAAACTCCATTTTGGAATGTTTATTTTTAGGAGTGTAAGGTTCAATTAATTAACAGTAGTTAATGCATAAGGTATCATAAACTAAGTATCACAGCGTTTGTTTGTCTAGATTGATGTTAATTTATAAATATATTAACATATATTTTTTATGACTTTTATGTGATAAAACTTTTAATTTAGACATTTTTTATACATCATTGTACTGTCCATACACCTTGCAGAATCTGCAAAATGTTAATTATTATACCAAAATAAGAGGGATCAAACAAAATGCATACTATTTTATAGTCCACAAGAGAAAATAATTCTTGAATTTATAAAAATGACTCTGTTCAAAAGTTTACATACACTTGATTCTTAATACTGTGTTGTTACTTAAATGATCAACAGATTTCTTTTTGTTTTGTTTTTTGTTTAGTGATAGTTCTTCATGAGTCCCTTTTTTGTCCTGAACAGTTAAACTGTCTGCTGTGCTTCAGAAAAATCCTTCAGGTCCCACAAATTCTTTGTTTTTTTTTTTAGCATTTTTGTGTATTTGAACCCTTTCCAACAATGACTGTATGATTTTGAGATCCATCTTTTTGACACTGAGGACAACTGAGAGACTCATATGCATCTATTACAGAAGGTTTAAATGCTCACTGATGCTTCACAATGAAAAAAATATGCATTAAGAGCCAGGGGTGTAAACTTTTGAACAGAATGAAGATGTGTACATTTTTCTTATTGTGCCTAAATATCATATTTTTGTCATTTAGTACTGCCCTTAAGAAGCTACAGAAGATGTTTCCCAGAAGACAAAATTTACCCTGATTTAAAAAGTTTTCACCCTCCGACTCTTAATGCATTATGTTTCCTTCTGAAGCATCAGTGAGTGTTTAAACCTTCTGTAATAGTTGCATACGAGTCCCTCAGTTGTCCTCAGTGTGAAAATATGGATCTTAAAATCATACAGTCATTGTTGGAAAGGGTTCAAAAACACATAAATGAAACCAAAAACTTTGTGGGACCTGAAGGATTTTTCTGAAGAACAGTGGGAAGTTTAACTGTTCAGGACAAACAAAGAACTCATGAACAGCTATCACTAAACAAAAAAACACAGCTGTGGATCATTCAGGTAACAACACAGTATTAAGAATCAAATGTATGTAAACTTTTTAACGGGGTCAAACTATTAATTTCTCTTGTGAGATATATGTAAATGTATTTTATGTGAAACATCTTATTCAAGTCAGTACTAAATAAAAAATAACATGCATATTTTGTATGATCCCTCTTATTTTGGTAAAAGAATAATTAACATTTTTGCAGCTTCTGCAAGGTGTATGTAAACTTTTGACTTTTTTTATAAACAATTAATATTATTGTTTATAATTTGAATTTTTAACTTATTTTGGTACACATAGATATGAACAAACATCTAGATTATGAAATGCTGTAAAAGTACTGTCCATGATTAGTTAATAATACCTAATATATAAACCAATGTTAACAAATTAATCTGTTACCATAAAGTTAAAATCAGAGCTTCTTAAATCCATACACGCACACGGCACATTAGCCACTTAACACCCCTCCACCGCCCACTCCCGCTCCCTGGAGCCTCTCCCAGAGTTTGCCCCCAGAGGCTAATGTCTGGCCCCAGTACGGAGCTTCTTAGCCAGGCTTGGCTCTTAACGCCACTCCCTGGCTGCAGCGGCGGGTTGGTGCGTGGACGCCAGCGAAGCGGCAGCAGCCAGCCGGGCCCGTGTGATCCCAGTAATTGATGCCTTGCTCTGGGGATATATTTAATCACTACTACAAGCCTCTCAGAGGAAGAAATGGCCTTGTAAAGACTCGCTGACTATGCCGAACCAACACGCGGGAATCAAAACTATGAAAAAGGGTGGAGGTACAAGCTACACCTTCTTACTACAAGCGCATTCTGCCACACACACACGTACACACAGACCCAAACAACTCCCGCATGCCCACACATTGTTCACACACACACAGACACAGAGAGAGAGACATATTCAGGCCAAAAAATCTGATTCCAGCTGCCCTAAAGCGGCCAGTTTTAGAGGCCTGTAATTATTAGCGCTTTAGATGTGGCTGGGTCGAGAAAAGCAGTAAATGAAGAGGAGAGGGGGTGCCAGCCCTAAAGCTGTGAGAAAACTGAAAACAAATGATCAAGCCCTCCTCTGCTCTCCCCACTCCCCCTCGCCCCCCACATACTACATGTGGAAACATGTGCGGATGGAAGTGTGTGTGAATAATATGAGGACGATTGGAAACCCTGGTCATTCTGGGCGGATAAATCGACAGCTTTAGGGCGCGTCGTCCCGCTGCTGTCGTCTCAGGAGCTCAGAGACGAATCGGCAACAGTGCGGGAGAGAGTTAAAGGAAGTGAGACGGGAGGACAGGTGCATTGGGATGTTACAGACGCTGACACAGAGATAATTAGAAGAAGCTGTGAGCATATTTATACACTTTGAACAGTGATGTATTCAGGTTTGAAGGTGAAATTATCTCTATTACGTGTCGGTGTGTGTGAGAGAGAGCAAGAGGAAGAGTTTATGAGTGTGTGTATGTGTGTGAGGCCGTGTCCGGATGACAGTACCTGGTCTAACGCTAGTATGTGTGTCTGTTGTTCACTGTCTGGCCTGCCTGTCTGTAATCAAGTCTTTTAATGGTTCCAGCCAGTAATTGCACTGTATAGCCCCAAGATAGCAATCAAAGGACTCAAAGATGCTGGATTCTTCTCTCTCTCTCTCCCTCTCTCTATGTCTATCGTTCTGTCTCTCAATTTTCGACGTAATTTTTTTGCAGACCATGTAACAAAAGCATCTTGGCATCTGTTTCTTAGTGTTTGAGGGGAAAAAAATCAATTCAAACTGAGCTAATGGCAAAATGGATATTTCTTTGAAGACTGGCCTGGCCCCCGACCCCTCCCTCTATCTTCTGAGCATTGTTTTCCTCTTATCTTTTCCCCATTACTAGCCCACACTAATGGCCCTTTTAAGTCTGCGGCCATCTGCATTTGCTAAAAAATTATGTCCTCTTCATCTTGAGTTAAACACAGTCACTTTAAGGTTAAGTCATAGGTTTGCTTTGTAAGTGGTGTGTATTTACTTCAGTGTCCGTACTAACAGGTAACAGCATTCACATAGCGTAAGCATCAAAAAAGGTGAAAAATACAGCTGTAAGCATCTTTTAAATGATGAAATATATATGTGACCCTGGACCACAAAACCAGTCATAAGGGTCAATTTTTTGAAACTGAGATTTATGCACCACCTAAAATAAATAAGCTTTCCACTGATGTATGGTTTGTTAGGATAGGACAATATTTGGCCAATATACCTCATTTGAAAATTTGACCCATACAGTGTATTGTTGGCTGTTGCTACAAATATACCTGTGCTACGTAAGACATATAAGGTTTTATGACAATCACACTGTCATTTAAAAGTTTGGGCTCGACAGATTTTTTTTTTTTTTTTTAAATGGTTTTGAAATAAGTCTGTACATTTTTCATTCTAACCATCCTAATATGCTGATTTGATTCTCAAAAAACATTATTAGCAATGTTTAATTTTTTGTGGTAACTGTAATACATTTTCTTCAAGAGAAAATTCAAAAGAACAACATTTACGGTCACTTTGGATTATTTTGATGCATTCTTGATAAACAAAAGCACTAATTTCTCTCAAAACAAAACCTACCGACCCCAAACTTTTGAACGGTAGTGTATTTATAACAAGTCTCAATGGCCCACCTAATTCCCATTATTACAGGAAATACTTAAGTAAATCTGTTTCTGACTCAGAGTAAAAAAAAATTACATAAATAAACAAATAGTAATTGTGATTTCATATCTCACAATAGTGACATTTATATTTCAGAGCAAATACTGTCAATGTTTTGCAGGTATGCTATGGTGCTTTATTCAGTCACGGTTGTTGAATCAGATGTGGATATCTGGCGTCTATGAAGTGTAAAACTGTCATGTCAAAGGCATGTAATTTTATGATGGAAAACGTTACTAATCTAATCTTGTATTGATTGGCTCACTTGATCAGTTAATGCAGTTTACAAAAACATCTCAACAGTATCTCTTTATATCTTTAACTCTACAACAACTCAGTGAAAATAAACAATATAGTGGGGGAGAGAGAAGGACACCTGCAGATCAGCAGATGTTCCATCCATTATCACTTCACTCCTTCTCTTTTTCCTAGTAGTTTGGGCCTGTCAAGACACTGCTGCACTTCTCTGATGTTTGGTGTTAAAATGTAAACTGTACATTTACACTTAATAATTTTGATAAAATAAGAAAGCTCTTAAAAGTGCTTTTTTCATTGTTTGTCTTGAACAGTTCAACTGTCAACTGTTCTTCAGAAGGAATCTTCCCCAAATGATTTATTTTATTTTAATGTAAAGCAAATGTACTGTATATAGTAGTCTACTAGTACCTGTTTTTATCATTCTTTCTGCAGAATAACAAATATTATCTCAATTTTCAAACTGCAGCTTAAAAAAAATGTTTTAAGGTGATATTTCGTTCATTACTACCAAAAGGTGCTGGTACTTTTAAGGAATGAATGTTCAGAGTTTATAGTCACATGACTGAGTTCCATCCTCAGACATTTATCGACAGCATAGATGCTTATAAGAAACAGAGTGAAAAAAGAGAAAGAGTCAGTGTGTGCTTAATGTTTGTGGATTGTTATGAAGTATGCGAGTGCAGGCTGATCCAGAGAGAGGTTGCAGTCTTGTTTTGTAAGGCCTCTGTGTGTGTGTGTGTGTGTGTATGTGTTTGTCCATTACAGCGCAGCTGGTCGCTCTCTTCTTTTGCCCTGAACAGAATAATCACCACAGTCAGGTTAACACGACCCATGGAAAATGAAACACAGTGCAAATGAGAACACTTGTACAATTTGCAGCGCTCTCGCCTCATCTCCTTTTCTAGGAGTTCCACTTCAGTGTTTCGAGGGGAAGTGGGGGCATTCAGGAATATTTTAATCACGTACATCACATCTCATTTTTAACCTTTTTTCTTCTTGGAGATTTGTGACAGACAGCACAGGTCACAGTGTCACTCACAGCATCATATGTGACCCAGGACCACAAAAGCAGCCATAAGTAGCATAGGTATATTTGTAGCAATTGCCAACATTGTATGGGTCAAAATTATTGATTTTTCTTTTATACCAAAAAATCATTATAACATGAAGTAAAGATCATGAAGATATTTTGTAAATTTCTTACCGGAAATATGTAAAAAATATATTAATTTTTGATTAGTAATATGCATTAAGAACTTCATTTGGACAACTTCAAAGGTGATTTTCTCAATATTTCGTTTTTTTTTTTTTTTGCACCCTCAGATTCCAGATTTTTAAATAGTTTTAAATAGTTGTATCTCGGCCAAATATTGTTCTATCCTAACAAACAGTGGACAGCTCATTCAGATGATGTGTAAATCTCATTTTCAAGAAACTTACCCTTATGGTTTTATGGTCCGGGGTCATATATTAGCGAGTCTGTGTGTGAAACACCAGCTCTTAGTAGAAAAAAAAGATGCCTTTGTTTCGGTGGCTTAATGCAAGTAACAGTTCGCACTTCACCACATGAAGTTTCGATGAAAAAGATCAGACTAGATAAAATGTATGAAATATTTTACACTTAAAGCTACTGTCCATCATTTTCAAAATTTATGTAATAAGTGAGCACATCATGAGTCCATTTTCCAAACTGTCAAGTAACTCTGGCTACAACGTTCTTCCGCAAGACGCATGCAGTTCTGTTTATTAACTGCCAGAGCGCCAAAAGTTACAGACTGCAGCTTTAAGAATAAGTCAGGGTCCCTGCTAAAAATTGTGTTCCAGGGGTAAAATGCACTTTTTTTTTTTGGTGAGTTCCCCTGATAAATTTCACATTCCAGGGGCTAAATATCATGTTATTGGGGTCACTTCAACCACTGGACAGGAAAACCAACCTGTGGCAACAGTAGCTCAATTCTGCAGGAAAACCGTGGACTTGGCAACACTGGTACAGTATAAGTAGAAGATATGCAAGGGGAGTATTTTGAACAGTCACTTGGCACTTTCCACAGGAAAGTAATATTAAGTTGTTTTTGTTTGTTTGTTTGTTTGTTTGTTTCTTTCTTTCTTTCTTTCTTTCTTTCTTTCTTTCTTTCTTTCTTTCTTTCTTTCTTTCTTTCTTTTTTCTTTTCTTTTCTTTTCTTTTCTTTTATTTGTAACACTTTACAACAAGGTTTCATTAGTTAATGTTACTTAATGTATCAACTATTCTTTCTCATAACGGGGCAAGGAAGTGCTTAAACTTAAAAATGGTGATTATCAACCTCAAACAGACAATATGATTATTAATCTTTCTTTCTTTCTTTCTTTCTTTCTTTCTTTCTTTCTTTCTTTCTTACTCTAACATTTTCTTTGTTTCTTTCTTTCTTTCTTTCTTTCTTTTCTTTTCTTTTCTTTTCTTTGTAACAATTTACAACAGGGTTTCATTAGTTAATGTTACTTAATGTATCAACTAACATGAACAAACAATGAACAATACATTTATAACAGTATGTATTAATACTTGTTAATGTTAGTTAATGAAAGTACAGTCATTCATTGTTCATGTTAATTCACAGAGCATTAACTAATGTTAACAAGCGCAGCTTTTGATTTTTAATAATGCATTAATAGACGCTGAAATTATTAAGTTATGTTTTTTTAAGTGAAATTTAGGTTTGCAATTTTGCAACATAACCAAATTCAATAATAAATACAATTTTAAACCCTGAGTTGTGTGATTTAATTATTTCCTAGCAATTTATTATTATTATTATTAAAAATAATAATTAAAAATGTAATTAATAAATAAATAAATAATAAAAAATTTAGATCATGAAGATCTTCCAGTAACAGTGTTATGTGGGACAAGTTAAACATGTTTTTGCTAATTAAAATTAGTGAAATGTTTTTGCTAAAATTAAAATATTATGTAATCTCTTAAAATAAATAAAATGTAACCATCTTAAGTAATAAAAATAATTTTCTCAATGATAAAAGCGATTTTGCATTTGGCTACTTAGGGGTCAGTGCCTTCTCTGACAGCCCCCAAAATCCACATGTTTCTTCTCTTATTCTTTATAAAAACTCTTATCTAGTTAATATAATCTCTCTGTCTCTTTCCAACTTTCCTTTCGAATTTATGATGACAGGGTTTGAAAGTTGTAATAATATTTTGGTTGTTTCACGGAAAGGCCTGTGATGAATGCATAGGAGAGTTCAGGCATTGAGATTCTGAGCATGATACTGGCACCAAACAACTTTATATGGCCAAGGGCCATTCGCAAAGGATAGAGAGGAATATTCGGGGGGAGAGAGCCGGGGAAGTGGAGAAGAGGATCTAAAGGACAAGGGCTTTATTTAAACAGGGATTTTTTTTTTTTGGTATTTAACATTCAAACGAGACGGAGCAGAAAAACAACATCGTCAACAACAAACACAAAAGTAAGTATTGTAGATGTCAAAGCGCAGCTTGAATTCATTTTCACGTGTAGCACTTTTCCTTGAGTTGGAAAGGTGTTTAAATCATGTCCAGCTCCTCAAGCACACCTCGGCCCTCTAATGACTCCAGACATATGCTTTTTAAAATCTCTTTCCCTCTCTCTCATTTTCCTCCCAGTGCCTCGGAGGCTGTGTGCTGGTTCCTGTAGTATTAAAGCATGCAGACTCCCATTACTAAATTGTATAGTGTCATTTCCACCAGGACTTATGATTAGAGGAAAGAGGGTCTTCGTGCGTCAGATAACATCAGGCAGGAGAGACGAGGGTGAGACCCCTGCCTGGAGGGACTGTGAGTCTGTGTGCGTGTGTGTGTGTGCGCTGGGGGTGTGAATCCCAAAACAAAGTACCAAGTATCCGCTTTCAGTGTGAACATCCTCTGTGATAAGATCAGAGCGAGGGTGTGCTGGTCTTGTCGTGGTGGTAAATGTTTTACCTGTGTGGTTTTGTAAAGAGCAGGATCTACAGACGGTATCTGCGATTTACAGGTTTACGTGCTGATAAAAGACACAAAAGACCAGCCTGGGCCATGGAGAGCAGTGATTTTAGCCACCCAGCTCGGGACATATCAGACATACACATGCATACGCACACAGATCGTTCCTTTCAATACGCCGCTGACTGTGCCATCAATTAGCAGAGGAGTGTGATAGCGTGATTGTGTGTGAGTTTGGGAGGGGGGCCGGTTTATAAGGGACAATGAGAAGGACATGGAGGAGGGTGGGAGAGAGATAAGTTTGTAGGGTATTGTCTCATGACAGAGACCTGGATAAATGCCTTGTCTTTCGGTTAATGGAATGAAAGGCAGAATTATTCATTTGTTTCTCATATGTAGCCAAGACAGCTGGAGAACAATGGAATACAAGGCCCCTTTCTGCACCGCTGCCAAGCTACTGTACAGCACAGCTAAATACAGCTCAATCAATCACTCTATGATAAGCCTGAATGCAGCAGGAATTCAAACACACGTTATACAAATGTACATACACTACTGTTCAAAAGTTTGGGGGTTTTTAAGAAATTCATATTTTTATTCAGCAAGCATGTATTAATTTGTAAAAAAAAATGACTGTAATAACATCAAGTGTTACAAACGTTTACAAATGTTTCAAATAAATGCCTTTCTTTTAAACTTTTTATTCATCCCAAAAATAAATAAATAATAATAATAATAATGTGTTTTCAGCATTGATAATAATAATAATAATGATAATAGTTATAAGTAAAGTTTAACAGTTTAATTTAAAACAATTATTTAATTAGTTTAATTTAAAGAGTAATTGGTAGCACTTTATAATAAGGTTGTCAACATTAGTTAACAACTTCAAGTAATATTAACTAACAGTAAAAATACTTCTGAAGCATTTATTAATCTTATTTAATGTCGATTCCAACATTTACTAATACATTATTAAAATCAAAAGTTGTATCTATTAATGTTATTTAATGGACCTGAGGTAACATGAACTAACAATAAGCAGTTTTTATTAACCAGCATTAACAAAAATGAATAAATAGTGTAACATGGTCATTGTTAATGTTAGTTAATGCTATAAATATAGTTAACAAATAGAACCTTATTATAAAGTGTTTTCCGAGTAATTTCTGCTAAAAATTTAGCTTTGCAATCACAGCAATCATTCTAAAATATATTAAAATAGAAAATAGTTATTTAAAATTGTGATTAAATTTCACAATATTACTGTTTTTACAGTAATTTTTAATCAAATATATTCAGTAATGAGCATAAGTGACCTCTTTCCATCAAAAAAAAAAAAATACATTTAACAAAATCTTACCATCCACAAACTTTTGAATGGTTATTTTATTTTATTTTATTTTATTTTACTGGTAACACTTTAAAATAAGGTTCCATTAGTTAATATTAGTTAATGTATCAGCCAACATGAACAAACAATACATTTATTATAGTATTTATTCATCTTTGTTAATTCACAGTGCATTAACTAATGTTAACAAACACAAATTGTGATTTTAATAATGCATTAATGGATGTTGAAATTAACATGAACTAAGATTAATAAATGCTGTAGAAGTATTGTTCATTCTAGTTCATGTTAACTAATGTAGTTAAGCAGTGAATCTTATTGTAAAGTGTTACCATTTTATTTAATTTTATTATTATTTATTTATTTTATTTTATTTACATTAAAAAGTGCTAGGATGTCAGAGGGAATTAAAAGAAAAAGTACTAATTCCACAAAGCAATATATTAAACTAAATAAACTGATGCTGGTTAACAAACAACATCTTAAAATCTTCATTTGAAAAACAAACTACACATCTGGTGATATTTTGTTATCAGTTTCAAATAATCTTCTCTATAAAATGAAACTCAACATCTTTTTAAAAACATCTCTGTAAAACATGTTTACACAAGGGATTACCAGGCCAAATACCACACATGCATTTACAGCGATGTCAGGAATCACAATAGGATTTTCTGGTCTTTAATGGGTATGTGGAACAGCTACGTATGTTTTCCGTTTTTAAGAGGATGAGTTTAATTTAGCTTGGCAATAATTATTTTGAAACAAGCCCGGCTGTGTTCCTAATCTCAGGCTTCAATCTGTACATATATAGTCAGATTAAATGCATTGCATCTTCCATCTGTTTTTTTTTTTTTTGTTTTTTTTTTCTGCATGCCCAGAGATACACATTTTCTTTCTACACAAAATCAAGAGTATGTGCATGTGAATCTTGCTTGGATTGAGTGTTTACCAGATCAAGAGAGATTAATCCTGTAGTCTCTCTCTGGCACACTCAGTAGTGGACACTTTTCGACGGACACTGAAATGCATCATTCCTAAAGTTTCCAAAGGCACGCAAACTTAAATACGCTGATGCGAATAAGTGCACATACATCGCTCTCATTACAGTGCCATTGACTTTATATGCAATCAGCTTGTATATTGCTTGGATGCGTTCTAAAAACCACAGCAGTGAATTAAGGGTTCAAATTGACAGAAGGATTAATCAAACGGATGATAAAACGAATGACATCATCACATGCCCGTACTGATCCAACCAGAACGCTATGTCAGACAAAACAAACTCTCTCCCTCTCTCTCACTAACTCTGTGTAGTTTAATGTGTGTTCTTAATTGTAGGTGTCCTTGTAGCTTTGATTGTTCTCTGGGCATTTGTTGTGTCTTTAGGTGACCACATCAGAGAGCTTTTTTAAAAGCCCTTATGCCCACTCATCCTGCCGTTACCTCTCCACTCACTTACTCACTCACCTGTATTAAACACAGAGGAGGAGCCAAGAGGATGGGAGAAACGCTGTTTGCAGGTCACCAAGGATCAAAGAGGCTTGTCAAAGTGCTGTTAAACATCTCAACTTTTCAGACTGCTTTTAAAAGAACAGCGAGAACCGCCAAGACGAAACTCCTTAAACAAGTTGATTGCAAAGTATGCTATCCATAAAATCTCACTTCTGATTATCCAGGTACACAATGCTGCAATGCTGTCTAGACTAAAAATACAGCATCTGATCATGGCCTGGTTTTCAGAAGCACTTAGCTGCACAAATTGTACTTCATTTCTGTGACATTTCCTGAAAGCTTTGTTGTCTATAGTATGCTAAAAAATCTGTATATAACTGAGAACTTGTCTGTAGCATCTTTTGATCACATGAATACAGTCTTAGTAAGTATACACTTGCATTCAAAAGTTTTGGATCGGTAAGACTTTGTATGTTTTTTTAAGAAGTTTCTTATGCTCATCAAGGCTGTATCTATTTGATCAAAAATACAGAAAAAAAAAAAGTGAAATATTATTGCAGTTTAAAATAACAGTTTGCTATTTTAATATACTTTAGGGTTAGGGTTAGGGTTAGGGTTTAATTTATTCCTGTGATGCAAAGCTGAATTTTCAGCATCATCACTCCAGTCTTCAGTGTCATACGATCCTTCAGAAATCATTCTAATATGCTGATTTATTATCAGTGTTGGAAACAGTTTTGCTGCTTAATATTTTTGGGGGGGGGACCTGCGATACTTTTTTCAGGATTCTTTGATAAATTAAAAATGGAAAAGGTCAGTGTTTATTCAAAATACAAATATTGTGTTACAATATACACTACTATTCAAAAGTCTGGGGTCAGTAAATTTATTCTTTCTTTCTTTTTTTTTTTTTTAAGAAATTAATACTTCAGCAAGGATGTGTTAAATGGATAAAAACTGACGGAAAAGACTTTTCTGTTTCTATTCTGAATAAATGCTGTATTTTTTATTCATCAAAGAACCAAAGAAAAAAGTATCACAGGTTCCAAAAAAAAATATTAAGCAGCACAACTGTTTCAACACTGATAATAAATCAGCATATTAGAATGATTTGTGAAGGTGTGACACTGAAAACTGGAGCAATTGCTGATGAAACTATTGCTATTTTATATATTTCACAATATTACTGTTTTTTCTGTATTTTTGATCAAATAAATACACCCTCGATGAGCATAAGAGACATTTAAAAACATTAAAAATCTTACTGATCCCAAACTTTTGTACGGCAGTAAGTGACTTCTTTCAAAATAATAATAAAAAAATAAAATAATGAATAATTAATTCATTCGTTCATTTTATCAAATGATAGTATGATCTTACACCAAAATTACTTTCAAAACAACCAGCCTTTTCTTAATGAGTGTGGTGAATTTGTGAGACTGGCTTTAGCATGAGCGAAATTTCTTCTTAAGCAAACTCACACTTCCTAAATGGCTGAATTTCTTCCGTGAACTTTCACAGAGCACCAGTAAATGTTATTGCAAGTGTAATTTGTAATTTGCAATATCATTGGGAAACCTGTCATGTCACTGCTGAACAAATGCATAGCCAGGGAGCTACTGTGTTGCAATCCGCTGTACGTGTAAATACATATTTGACAGATTCCCATAAATGAGTCAAATCATTAGACAAAAGGCTATTCAAGGTGTGTTTCATGAGAAGGTGAATCTGTGTTTCAAAGCTTCAGTCTGTATGAGTTATCAGAATTTCATTCTACCAATGAGGTACAAAGATAAATACGTTTCTAGCTAGGTCTGATTTGGAGAAGGGTAGTTTAGGGTAGGCCCGGACATCAAGATCAGTATAAGTCAGGAAAAGCTAAATATTTTAGCATATACAGTCAGTCAGTGACTGCGTTGACATGCAAAATTTTCGGAGAATAAAACAACATCCATGCCAAGCATTTTGGATGCACTCAAGAAAATTTTTAGCAGATGCTGTTACCTTCAAAATCAAGTACATCTAATGAAGACAAAAATATTTTTACATTTTAAAAAATTATATTTTAAACATGCTATTATAATAAGCTATTATAATATCTTTATTGGCTGAATGTTAAAGCATACAGAGAGGCAAAATCTAATGATAAGAAGTAGCTTCACAGCAACACATGTTAAAATGTGTTAACAGAGACTTAGCAACTGTCAGCGAGAGCTAAAGTGTCTTACTACTGTCTGACTGACCTCGGTCTGTCTGTCTGTCTGGCTGTTTCACACTCAATTTTATTTTATCTGTAACTCTAATACTAAACATAAATCATAAATCTTCCCTGTCCCTGCAATAGTTTACTCTGTAAGCTGCTTGCTTTTGCTCCTCTTTTTTAATGAGTGTGGCAAATCAGATATGTGCAACTGGCAACGCATCCTGTCCCCTCATACAGCAAGCTATTGTGTGTCGAGGGGACACAAGACTAACACAGGTTTGTAGGGTCTGTGTCAGTGATTTATGTTGTATAAAGTTGCACCTTGTGTCTGACATTGTGTAAGCATGCTATAGTTTAGATTCTCATGTGTGTTTATGTGGTGTGTGTATTTGCATTTGTGTGTATGTTTATGTTTCATTATGGACCCAAACAGATTGACTCTATCCGTGATGAGTGTGTAACTAGTCTAGTGTTGCAAGCAGCTGTTGTGTTATAAAGCTTTTCTGCTTTGACAGGCATAAATAGTGTGTGCCGCTGGCTACCGGGGTTTGAGAGCGATACTATTCTTCTCTTAAACTCACTGCAGGTTTTTTTTTTTTTTTACAATGCTTAGGACTGTACTAACAAAGTTTTAAAATCCATCGTGTACATTTTTTATGATTAATTTGATTGGATATTAGTATTTTAAAAATAAGGATGGAGCATATTCAGAGAAGACGCACACTAGGACTGTGTGGAGTAAAATCATCCTTTCCACTTTATGAAGCAAGACATAAATTTCACACCCATTACAAAACAACAGGAAGATAATAGACATATTTGCACCACATTCACATGCATGCATACTTTACCAAAAGGAAATGGTCGTTAAAAGCTGTCATAATTGACCATGAAATATGTTGCCATATTTTGTACCTTTCCACAGTTGCATGATGACAAAAGATGAGATATTTCATAAGTACAGTTATGACACATCCTCTTGACTTGTGTAAGGCTTACATTATTATTCGCCACTAATGTCCTGTGCTAATCTTTAGACATCAAAAACTTTAGCTGCAAATAATAATTTAAGCCTTACACAAGTGACTTAAAACATAAGCTAAAATAGAATTTAATGAAATGTATTTATTTAAATTGGAATTAATGATTTTAAATGGTTTTAAAAATAAATAATCTGAGGACCCTGGTGAAAAAAACTCAAATGTATTTGAAATACAGTTTTTTGTGCCAAGTATACTACAAATACATTTACATATTTATGTGCTTAGTAAAAAAACCATGCAGTTGTACTTAAAGTCTGCTAAATCGGAACAACTAATTCTGTGTTTAATGCACTTTATTTGTGTGTAAGAAGTCCCAATGTCTAAAAACCTCTAAAAATATACTTAAGTATATTTGATTGTGCTGAAGTGGAGCTATTGCAAGTATACTGTACTTCAAGTACACTTTAAATATCTTGCATTTAAAGAAAAAAACATACCTACGTCACCTTTGCTCCGTGATGTATTTTTCATTGCCTGAGAGCATGAAGTGCCATAGTTTGTCGGACGTAGCGACAGTAACTAAGGGGGGCAGGTCTTTGCAAATGGTCAATTTAGAGTAGTGGGAGGTTGCCGGTTCAGGTTCTGAGATGACAGCATGAGCATTTTTCTTACCACAGAAAATAAAATCTGGAGTTTATGCTTGACTGCAGGGTCAGAATTAACATGTTGCCTATGGCAAGCATTTATTTTACTTAGCTTGGCACTGGAATCTGGTCAAATAGATTTAAATAGTTATTAATAAATAAATAATAAATGACTAATAAATGCATAATTACCAAACTAAAATTACATGCTCTAAATTTATTTTTTGCATTTTTTTCTCATATTGTACATAAACTGTCTAAAATTACCCAAATTACATAAAAATCTATTCCAAATGATACTAACATAAAGTTTTTCATTTATATAAAGCATCAATTGAATGTAAAAGCACAAAAACTGCCGCTCTGGGACATTTATCTATAATGGAAAACACTCTGCAGTGGTTGCACCACATGATATGTGGTCGCACCACATGATATTTCAAATTCAGTCAAAATTTGCAAGTACAGAATTGGCCACCTAAACAAAATAAGCTACCTTCCCACAAAAAGTCACTTTGAAATTTATAATAAAAATAAATACTTGTAGAAATAACTTAATATTCATTGTTCATTATTCATTATTCATTTTTTTTTCATACCACATGATATCCAAATGTGGTAACTACATACCAACTGTTAAAAAGTTTTTTGTTTTTTTTTTTCCAAATTTGAAAGACACTTGACACTTTCATAGGTCATTGGCAATCTGATATATGATGCAAAGTCCTATCTTTGAATGGATTTCAGCATAAAAGTCCCAATATGGTAGTTTCTTGATGGTTGCACCACATGATATTTCATAAAATGGAAATCATTGTTTATTTTTAAGTTTATTTGTATATTATGATGGAAATATAAATACAAATGCTTTCCAGTGTTATACAGGATTACAAAACACTTTGGAAATCATGCCAAATAGTGCAGAAAATTTATCTGAATAAATTTAGGTTAATTTCAAAGACATTTTCAAAAACAACAGTTATGGCTGGACGGTTGCACCACATGATATTTTGACATTTTAAATAACAGAAAAATGACAAATAACGAATCTTTTTTTGAATAGTTAACGTGTGTCAATACATAGAGGTACTTCACATATAAATTATATATATATATATATATATATATATATATATATATATATATATATATATAGTATTATTTTATTCGTAATATTAAGAAATGTGCAATCAGCAAGTCTTTGGTGATAAGCCAATAAATATGTTAATGGATTTGATAATATTGACTTAATATGAAATAAATATTGTTTTATTTTATTTTATTTTGAACAGCCACTCAGATTTTACAAAGATTTTGATCTGATTTGATCTATCTATCTATCTATCTATCTATCTATCTATCTATCTATCTATCTATCTATCTAATTTCTTTTAAAGAGGAAGAGAGCTGTGTGACAGACCTCATGGAAGAAAATCAAAACTCCCTCAGGTAAGCTACTTAGCCTGTCTCAAGAGCCTCTTACACAAATCTCCATAAGGATGAGAGAGAGGCAGAGGGGGATCATATCTCATCAGCATGTGCTTCTTGGTGTGTCTTGTTATCACTGAGTGCTGATTCTGCGTGACGATGTTAAACAGCATGATCACTGACCCAACACTACTGTAGGGATCAAAATGTCAGCCTGTGTATGCGGCTGCGGTAATTGTGCGGCTGCCCTCTGGGGTGACTGAACGGAGAGAGAGAAAGAGAGACTTCAGTCTTCACAATCACGACGCGCAAGAGCATCACACACACACAGTTTTTCACTACAACTTCTCACCCACAGGTAACCTCTTGCATGCATCTGTGGATGAATGAATCAGAAAAGTATAAACAAATGAAGCGAAAAAGAGCCACAAAAGAATGAGAGCGGAAAGGAGTGATGGGCCTTCTCCACACAGAGAGGTGCTTTGATAGAGGAGCATCTCTGTGCTGAAACACTTTGCACCCATCTCTCTTTCTCTCTCTCTCTCTCTCCCTCGCTCACACTCTCTCTGTCACTTAAAGAATGCTCTCCAGTGCTGGATTAATTAAACTCTAAACATTAAATATTGATTGATGCATTATCAGCGCCTCCCAGTCGCTTCCGCCCAGATTGATTTCCGACGTGATTTATTGTCATATTTGTAGAGTCATTTCACTTGATAACAAAGAGGAATTGCTGCTCGCAACCTCAGACCACCCCCCGTTTCTACTTCCTCTACGCTCCCCCCCAAACCACCAGCCTCTCTACTCACTTTTCCCTCTGCTTCTCTCTCTCTCTCTCCATTTGTTAGGTGTAAGATATGTCTGCACACAGCCTGTGTATATTATCATTATTCAAATTGAAATGATAAAACAGCCCATGACTGATGTTTTTCCTCTTTGTCCTGCTTGCCTATCATCACGCTTTGAAATGAATCCACAGAGAAAAGGGCTGGTTAAATCAGCAGCTATAATTCATGGACAGAATCTTCACCTTTTATTCGGTTTAAATTCTCAGAGGTTTTGTTGTTATTAGACTGAAGTGAAAAAAGTTTTGACTAAATTTGAATGTGATGTGATGAACGAAGGATATGACTATCAGAACAATCTCAACTGGTGCTTACGTGGTGTGTGGGCGCCTTTGTTTTATGAGCATTTGACTACATCATATCGAATTTCTATTTAAATATCATTAGCATATAATCTTTCTCGTTCTCCCTTGTTTGTCCATGTTAGACTTTTATGTACAAAACAAACATAAGACAAATATTTATTTTTAAAAAAAAAATGTTGAATACATTATTGCACATTCTTTTAGACATAAACTTTTTTTTCTCAAACACACAAAGTTTCATCTACCAAGGAACCACGCAGTCAGCAGGTCAAAGCTGGTTTGAGGATAATGACCCGTCCAGCCAATCACACTTCCTTCTGTTTCTCTCCCTTTTTTTCCTGTTTATTGACAGCATATGTCAGGTATCACATTCTATTAAACAATTTGACTTTTTATTACATTCTCATCCTCCTCAACAGAATCTACAAATAAACACATAAAATGAATGGGCCTTTATGTGGACTGATTACACCATCAGAAGTTTTTCAAATCACCAATGACAGGATGAGGCTTTATGAATTGGATGTGGTGTGAGAAAGCATCTGCTTGACTGTTACAATCCAATTATTGTCTCTTCCAATAATCCTGGTGGTATTTTTAAGCTGTGCAGTAGCACACACAAGCTTTTATTTAAATTTGTGAACACTACATAATTCTATTTGTTTGTGGCTTCCTGACAAACAAATGCTTTGTTTATTTAAGCATGTTCTCTGTATATTTAGAATGTCTAAAAATTTCAGCCGCATTTGGTGAGAAAATTCAATTTGGCTCTTGTCAATTGGATTTGGTGACATTGAATTATGAGAGCTTCTGGTGGTGTTTTTGGGTCAGGAGTTTGAAAAGAGAGGACAGTTGCATGTTTACATGTGTTGTGTGTGACTAACTAACACAGGCTCGTGGTAAATATTCACTCTTATTGTATTTGTACATTACAAGAAACTCTCATTTGGGCCATTAAGTCATCTTGGCTATAAATGCGCCATGGACAGGTTGAAAAGTTTAAAAGAAAATTTGGTTATTTAGTATCAGGCAGAAAATACAAGAGATCCTCTCTCACCACATCAGCCCTAGCAATCATTAAAATCAGCATAATAATCAGACTAGAGGGGAGTTCTCTTAAATGGTTAGTTTACCCAAAAAGACCTTCTTTCATCTTCAGAACACAAATTAGGATATTTTTGATGAAATCTGAGAGCTTTCTGACCCTGCATAGACAGCAAAGCAACTACCACATTCAAGGCCCAGAAAGGTAGTAAGTACATCCTTAAAATAGTCATTTTTGGTGCTAAGAGAATACTTTTTGTGCACCTTGGTTTCAGTCACAGGAATGCTCACGCATGCGCTGTGGTGCTCTCGTGAACGTGCGGCAGAGACTGATGTGGATGAAAAGAAAGTCATTTTGTTTTCTTTGCACACAAAAGGTATTCTTGTAGCATCATAAAATTATGGTTGAACCACTGATGTCACATGGACTATTTTATCAATGTCCTTACTACCTTTTTTAGGTCTTGAATGTGCACAGTCAGAAAGCTCTAGGATTTCATCAAAAATATCTTAATTTGTGTTTGAAAGAAGAACTAGGTCTTACGGGTTTGGAATGACATGAGGGTTAGTAATTAATGACAGAACTTTAATTTTCTCTGTGACCTATCCCTTTAAAAACAGAAGTTCCTAAGTCATTTTAATATTATTATAAAATAAATTTGAGTTAGAACTTTGGACAGGATAATTACAAGCCATTGCTGAAGCATTATGAGATTATGTAACATTAAACTGACTGACATAACCGATTATGAAATACATTAATATTGTTATTATTCAAATAGTTAACAACCATTAGCTAGGGGGGCTAGTTAAGTGCACTTAACAAATTAACGGTTTGTGTAGAGAAATAATGCTACTCGTTTTGAACAACCTTTGAGACAGATAAATCACTTTTCTCATTACTGATACAATCAATCTCCCTTTCTGCAAAGGTTATAAGCAGCAGACATTACATCGTGTAATTGAATCATTAATATACTTAATCTCATTAACAGCAAAATTAAGGAACAAATTTGCCTTTTCTTTATAAACCTGCCACTAATGACCAATGAGAACTCTCTGTATAATTATATTCATCATAATTAGCGCATAGTAATAAGTGATTAACATACAATAATGGCTAAGAGAAGCTCTTTGTTCCTAATTGCTGAACATGTACTCTAGTTCATACCCTTTTTTGTGTTTAATTGATACCATTTTGTAAATGATTAATCTTATTAATTAGTGTTGAATTTTCCTGTAGCTTTAAAGGTTGAAGTGTTGGGAAAATGGCACTGTAAAAGTATATATGCAACCCTGGACCACAAAACCAGTCTCAAGTAGCACGGGTATATTTGTGGTAATAGCCAAAAATACATTGTATGGGTCAAAATTATAGATTTTTCTTTTATGTCAAAAATCATTAGGATATTAGGTAAAGATCATGTTCCAATGAAGATAATTTTTCCAATGAAGTAAATTTTCTACTGTAAATATATCCAAGCGTAAATTTTGATTAGTAATATACGTTGCTAAGAACGTTTGGACAACTCTAACTTTTGATTTTTTTGCACCCTCAGATTCCAGATATTCAAATGGTTGTATCTCATACAAATATTGTCCTATCCTAACAAAACATACATCAGTGGAAAGCTTATTTATTCAGCTTATTTAGATGTATAAATCTCATTTTCAAAAAAGTGATCCTTATGACTGGTTTTGTGGTCCAGGGTCACATATATGTGGAAAACTGTTTGTGTGCATGTGTATTTTTCATTTTGCAGGAACTGTTTATTGAGCCTATGTATTTTTATTATTATTATCATCATTATTATATTTTAATACTTGCACATACAGACAGAGAAACGTACACTTTCTATTGTATTAGATTTAGCCTCCTCTAATCAATTATATTGATCACCTCTGAAACGGCAGGAGGATCAATAGAGCCTTAATGCGAGTTTGCTGTCCAATCAGAGCCTGTTAAAATCAAGAGAGGGTCTTCAATAGACTGTCTGCTTCCTGTCACATACACCAGGAGATAAATGTGCATAATGGTGTCCTGTACAGCACACATACTGTCATCGTAGATTTTAAATGTATGAATATAAAAAAAGAATTCATATAGAATAGCTTATCAGCAAAGAAATGACAAAACAGAAGTTTATAGATGCTTCTAAAGAGCAGCTGATTTGTGTCTATGTTCTTGCGCACTAATGTTTATGCATGGTTAACCGGTCCATTTGTTCCAAATGGTCCATTTTAGAATACACGCATGTACATAAAGATCTTTATATGACCTGTGAACCATGATATTAATTCAGATTCCTGTGTTGGAGACTGATCTAGTGGCACCTCCTGTAGATGTTTGTCAGCTGTGTGTGTTTGTTCTCACAGGGCCACAGTTGGCTGTGACTCTAGAGGAGACTTTGTAAGTGCCTGGGCTCTTACTGTGAATATTAACGAGAGAGAGAAAGAGAAAAGGAAGGAGAAAGAAAGAAGGAGAGCGAAACAGAGGGAGAGAATAAGGGCATGAAATCTTAGAAAGCGCCTGAGATAGAGAAAGAAGGATAAAGAAATGGGAAAACTGGGCCAGAGAGGGTAATAGGCTAGCACTGTCACTGCTCTCTAAAACCTGCACAAAGGAAGAAAGGAAGTGATAGTGGGACATGTGGGAGGGAGCCAGCCAATGGAAAAGGAAGCAATAAAAACAACAGCAAACTTCCCTGCACAGGAACCTGTGCACATTTGTGTGTGTGTGTGTGCTGTGGGTGGTCAGTAGGTCAGTAGATGTACTCAAACATGTTTTGTTACATGAAGCTAGAAACACAAACAGGGACACTGTTATGTTTAAAAAACAAAACAAGATAGAGGGAGCAAGGGAAGAACCTTGCGCTTAATTTCAAGGACATTTTTCCTCAGCATCTTTGGCTCCACTGGTCAGTTTTTATGCCGAAAATGTCATACTTGTTTTTTTGGTTTTCTTTCCAGCAAGTGTGCATGTGTTTTACTGTGTGGTCTTTGTGAATGAGACTGCTTAGTCTGCCTTTCAAAGACAGACTCACATATTGCTTATCCTCCCTCCAGACAGTGGCAGTTTCAAACCACCGAAACCCCAGTTCCGTCTAATGTGTGTTATTGCTTGTTTTAAAGAACAATTAAAAATGAAAAGCTTGAATTTAATGTCGTTTTTCCTTTGTCGGGTGCTGGAAAGATGTGAATGAAAGAGTAAACATCTTGAAACATTCATTTTAAATTTCTCACACCGAAAATGTCTTATGCGTGCCATTTGCGGCACCTCTTCCTAAACATCCTAGTTATTCCTAAAATGTGCTGGAAATTTCTTAACCGCTCAACAATAATAAAGTCATATCATAATGTTCATGCGGAAACAGAGGGATTTTTTTTTTTAAATCTGTCTTTACGGGCTGAAAACATCACTTAAGCCAAAAGTGATACTTTCATCCTTTTTCAAAATGATTTTTAAAGTCAATTATGTGCTGTTTCTTCTCTTGTTTTATTAATCTGTTCACTCCTGCTAACTGGCTTATTAGTGATTTATACACATTTTTAAAAGCATAAGCAGCTCTGTAGTCACACTCTTTCTTCTCATTTTTACACACTGACTCACTTTGAATCCGTGAGTGTGTATGTGTCCATATATGTTCAGGCAAAGTGGGTTGGTGAGAACACTTCCTCCTTTCTCTGACATCTAGGCACAGTGTGTATAAATTCTCAATTTTAAGTTCTTTTTTATTTCATTTAATCCTTTTGCTTGCCATGTTTTATGCATGGTTTCCTTAAGATTATTTACAAGGTGAATTTTGTCTTTTTGTTTTCCAAATTTTAGGTGTCAGAATAATCTCCTCCTCTCACTACAACATGCTGAAGAGCTCTTACTCCAAATACCATTCATCAGTGTCATCAGAGAAGTGGATGTGATTCATGTAGGCCAATCGTCATCAGCTCTGCTCTGTTCGTTTGTTAAACTACATCTAATGGAGATTTTTGTTTGCGAGTGAGAGTTTTCACACTTAAGCTGAAACAGACCATGCATGTTTTGACTAAAGTGGTCATTTTGTTTTAGCGTAAACATTGTTACAATTATTTATGTTATGGAATATATATATATTTACTTTGTTTTTTGGTATTTCAACATGTCAAATGTGCGGAATCACAAAAGTAGGATTGATTGATATTGCACATTTGCATCATATTTAGAAATAGGGAAAACAAGAATGTGCTTTTTCTACTGTGTTATCTCTGAGTTGAAGCCAGGATAAACTGAGACATAAGTAGTCATAAATCAGTAATTCAACCTTTTCTGAAGATAAACCTCTACAGACATCTCTTTCTTTTTTGCTCCGTCTCACACACACTCTTATGCACACAACGTAAGACCTCCCCGTGACCATCCTCTTGTTCTTTCCTGGTAACTCGACACTGAAATCCTCTGTCCCAGACAGCTAGATGCTTGTTGGAAGTATGTGTAAATAAAAATCAGGACATCTGAGCATATGCAACAACTTCATCTCTTTTCCTTAATTTGTGCTGTGGTGTTCTTTTTCCACTATTTGGGGCTTTTACAGTGGTAGAGCACTGGTAGCAGATGACTCCTCTCTATTCCATGTGACTGAGGCAATCACTGAATTCACTGATAATTTTTTATTGATTCTTCACTATTCGTAGCACAATCTTTTGCACACAACTTTTTTTTTAATGCATGTTTTCTCAGGCAGCACCATTGGAGAAAGGCAGACAGCAACAGCAGTTCTGTCTATGACAATGCAAAAACAAACGACTGCAACAATTACAGAGGTAAAGTCTATGTTGGATCAAATGTTGGCTGTGAGCTTGTATTTGTGGTAGTGGGAGGGTGGGTTCACTAGAGGACAATAGCTCCACAGTGATCTCTTGATTTATGGTCTTGTGCCAGGCCAGGTACTGTATTTGATGTTATACCATTCTGCAAATATACAAATGACAGATAGCTTTTAAAATATTTTAAACATGTTTAACACTTCACTTTTTGTTTATAAAATGTCTGCATGTACAGTAAAAAATGTATGCGTCTGTAAAATCAGAGGGTATATTTATATCATGCTTACTCATACTTGAAATCAGATATATTTGAAGCAGCCTATTCTTTTGTTGATTACTTTAATGAAATGATGCAAATACACGTTATTTCCATAATAAAATAAAAATGTGTTTTAATATTGATCACGTAAGTTCAGTTAACTATTGATTATTAACAGAGAGCAGCAGCTGTAGATAAAGGTAAATAAACTATATGTTATTTACTTGTCATATAAAGCATTCACACCCTGAGGTCTGGAACTTAACACATTAGAAAAATGCCTCGGTGGCTGCAATAATCCCCGTCATCTGTTGATAACAGATGGTAGATGTCATCAGGAGGCGACTGTCTGCCGCTTGACATGATCATCACGCCTGCCATGGAGACAAGATCGCAATTTACAACACCAGATACACACTTAAACTTTGTCCACTTTCTAAACAACAAGACATAATTCATAATCAGAATTCAAAGTCAAATTTATCTCATTCTTTTATTTTGTTCCCATCTCTAAAAACTGTGAATGCCCCACTGAATTTTGCATTCCACTCTTAACCTGCAAGAAGCGATCGAGCGCAAATGAATGTGGATAAACGGGGCTTAAAACAGTCGTGCGTCTACCTCCAACAGACAGAGTGTAAATCAGCCTGATAAAAAAGCAGCATCAAATTCCTCAAGAGGAAAGAGTGAGGAGAAACATCTTTCATTTATAGCTCAACAGTTAGGAGGATGCAGCGAAAACGCGCTTTTCCCTGTGACATGAAGTTTAACATTTTATACATTCGCCACTGTTTCGACTTGATCCTGTTTAAAGTGTGATCCAACTGTTTGTAATTCTCCACGCAGAGCGTGCAGCAGTTCAGCCCCTCGCTGAAAGCTACATGTTGAACTCTGCTACAAAAAGGGGCTCTTCTAAAAGAGATAAAAGACATAAAACGGTGATGCGTGGCGTCCACAAACGCGAGGGCGAAAAAATCATCCATACTGCTTATGCTATTCAATTATGCGGTCAAACGCCCTCTGTTTCTGTGGAATGATCAATTATCGGTTGTCAGTGATAATGGTGAATGATGACCCCACGCGCTCCCGCTGCTATATGCTTCTTATCGATTAGCGCGTGACACCCCAAGTGAGCGCGAGCATCTGCGCTCTAGAAAGAGCCCTGACTTGTTCTTTGCTCAATATAAGAGAAACGTTATCTTAAAGATTTATATATGGTCGTAATAAATGTTCTCACGTCTAAGGAAGACGTCTTTAAACTTTAAAATGAAACTCGTGCTCATCGGTAACGCGGTGTCACCAAATAATATTTCCAAACATTTGTCAGCCCTGCCAATTAATTGCCGCCGCATAATAGTGGGAGGGAGGGAGTGTTTGAGCGCTTTCACTTAACCCCTACCCCCATTCTTGTGGTGCACCCCTGACTTCTCTCGAGTCACAGCCCAAATTTCTCGCCGTTAGTGTCATTCACGCAGTGATTGTCCGAGCGCGCGCGGGGAATCTCATTTATAGCGTCTCGCGCTCGGCTGAGCTGCAAATCAGCGTGTTTACAGCCCCACACCAACACTCACATCAATTAACCGAGCATCGATCCTCTCACCGGGGACATCACAATATTGCCCCTTTCTCACAGTCCGTATCTCTGCATTTATGACACCATATGATTTTCAGGTGTTGTCTGGACTTTTCATAATTTATTATACGAGTTGTCAAAAGACGGAAGAAAGAAAGAAAGAAAGAAAGAAAGAAAGAAAGAAAGAAAGAAAGAAAGGAAGGAAGAAAGAAAGAGAAAGAAAGAAAAAGAATTAGAGGTTAGTCCTGTTATGAAAAATGTTTTCGAAAAAAATAATGTTCATTTTCATATACAATTAATGTGGACGGGTGGAATACGTTATAGGCCATACGTGTAATAAAGAAATGAAACAATCTAAATAACTTTAAAAAATACAGGCACAATTTGATGTGCTTTAAAAGTAAGCAGTATATTGATTTCTCCTCCTTATATCATTTTTTTCTCAAGCAAAAGTACACGTCCTCCGTTTACTCCTCTCTTCTTTCCCTCTCTTCTTTCATTAATAAGTAAATAACAGTCGCCTTAAGTATAGATAGCTGACGCTATAGGACCTGATCCATCTCGCCGGCAGCAGTTCGTTAAATATTCAGTGAGAAATAATGGCATCCGAGACATCACCTATAGTAACGTTATTATCTTCATTTCTCAAAATCAGCTAGACTGATAGCTTCGTTTGTCTTTTCCAGGGCATAAATCTTCAGCTTTGCAGGTCGCTGCAGTGCAATCAGAGGGGGAATCTCTCTCCTTTAAAACACTACCTATTCATAAATACAATAACTCATACTTATTATTATTATGATGATATTAATAATAATAATAATAATAATAAAATTAAATAGTTTTAAATTAGCACTGTAGACAGGATTTTCAATAACATAAAACGTAAAGTAAAATGGACAGATAACTACGTTTGGAATGATAAAAATGTCAGTTTTGTTTTCACGCATGTGAAATTATTAAAACACATTTGGTTTTGCATATGTAGGCTATTGAACATTTTAAATATGTAATTCTTACTTTTAAACAATAAGTGCTTCAGCAGATAATTTGTCTATTAGCAGCTGAAGCACTTTAAAAAGGTTGAAGCAAATTAATACGTTTCTCGTATTGTTTTACCATTTATTTTTGTCATGTTTAATCCATTTTTTTTTATTATTGCACATTAAAAAAAAACAATCAAACAGACAAATTTTAGTAAGCATCAACACATTGCACATGTCCTCGTCAAAAGAGCAAACTGTTTAAAGAGAGTTCGTTTTTTTTTTTTTTTTTTTTTAATCGATTCCTAAAAATACTTGTTTCCAAAGACTTTGTTGATGATTTCCAGACTTTTCTCACTATTGTGCGACTTGTAACATTTTAGCAATAAAGATTTATTGGATGAGGACTGTCTTGTCGGCCACCGCCTCGAAAGATAAAAAGCAAAATTTGTTTTGCGAAATGATTTTCAAACAGGCTGGACGGGATGCATTCGCACAGCCGAAGCGGTTCGATGTGTAGCCCGAGCGCTTCCTCTGTCTCTCCGTCGCTCAGTGAGAGAGTGAGAGTGGGAAGGAGAGGTGGGTGCGAGACTGAGAGGGACAGAGAGCGCGAGTTATGATAGAACAGAGCAGTGACCAATAGAATAACAGAGGGGTGGGGCTGAGGATTTCTCACCGTTCTGCATGGGCCCTTAAAGTTTGTTTGTTCGCTGAATGCGGCGTGTGATGAAAACGTGTTACTGATCCCGTTCGGCAATAATCAGATGAATCTGATTTGGGACATTTGATACATTCTTTGGACTTTCGAGACGCCGATAGTTGCCATTACGCACGAAACTCCGTTGACCGACCTACTTTTAACACCGTTGCCTTGAGGAAAGAACGACTTGGTTAGAAACGGTGCGCTTGCAATCATCCAGGGGCTGAATTACAACAACTTTAATGCCAATCACAAACGAGGATACGCGATACGCTCTGAAACGTCAAGCCACGGAAAGGGCTTTGGAGGACCTCTGGCAGAGAGTTTGGCTATCCGGACACTTTTCGGCGAATTGCAACTTTTGAGCAGCAGTTTGATGCCCAGAAAGATCAAAAGATACGGTTGGTCTTTCGAAAGAGAATTGACATTCCTGTAGTGGCCAAGTTAAGCTCTAACGTAGCCACCAGATGGTTGCTAAGAAGGGTTAAACTGTATCTAAAGGGAGTTGGAAAATCCAGCCTTTCTTCCACACGGATCAACTCATTGGGTGGGAGCAGCAAGAGAGACAAGAGTCCCCAGCAAATCAGCGGCTAATTGATTAAAGAGACTTCATTTGAATAGGGGGCTGGCAAGGTGCCAATCGCCTTTCAGAGGACCCCCTCCACCCCCCCTCCCATGATTAATCGCGAGGCATTATTGATAATCATAACAGGACACATGCGCGGTGGATGGGCTCGATTTCCGTAATTTTGAGCAGATTTGATAGTAATTTTTTATTCTTTCGTGGCTGATGCGTGAGCCAGCATGTCGCGGAGGAAACAAGCGAAGCCGCAGCATTTCCAGTCCGACTCGCAGCTGGTCCTAACCGAGCACAATGGTGAGTTCAAGCCCTTATTACACACATAACTCGCACTGCACTTTTTACCAAAAAGGATTTCTAACTTTATTTTGATTATTTTTGTTTTAACGTATTTAGAGTGACTCCCCCTTGCTTTTAATCTCAGACAAGGAATTGATACTCGCAATCTCCCTATAGCTATATTTGTGCTACTGAAGGGACCCGCTGTAAGAGCTCTATTATTTAAGTACAGTTCAAAAGTTTTAGACTACTCAAAACTATCACTTTGCGCTAAAACAAAACACGTTTCATCTAGTTCTGTGTGATTCTTTTAAGAATCCCTTTATACCATTCTCATGTTTTTTGTTTTTATTTTTTTTTAAGTCAGTCTCAAGTTATGAAAGAAAGTATAATATGAAGTTCGTGTTTTATTTTATTTATTAAAGGCTTTACAAAATTCACCAGTATTCACTGGTGAAAGTTAAAGCTCATAGAATTAGTTTTGTTCTGGCCCGTTTAAGTTGCCCACACAAGTGGGGATTCGCATGGTTTCAGCTTTTCCCCCTCCTCCCCTCTTCTGTAGGATATTGCATCTCTAGACTTCAGCAGCGCCAAAACCTAGACTGAAACAACATGAAATGTATTAATTAAACGATTCTTTTTCCTTTTGTTTATAGTTTTACACCATGTTATCTCAGCGACCAGCTGTGCCTATCACGCTCCGTTATCGAAAATTATGTCATGCGACCTTTATAGGTGGAGGATATGTCGGCGAAACTTATTTTCTAAAAATATTCTCCCCCAGTATTTCAAACTTTTATGAAACTTTGTAGTGGGTAATGAATAAGCACGATCAAATTGAACTAGCATGTAGTCACTGGCGATCGGACAACGAAATCACATAATCTCATGTAATCGAGCTTTTCCATTATGACTTCACACTTATATAATTTAAACTCTTTTTTTGCGGCTTATTAATTTTTGCTGTACCTTCTCATACATTATAGGCGTATCGAAAACTTACACCAATATGTTATCTCGTTCGTTTGCTTTTAATTGAGTTTTAAAATAAGTTTTATGATCAAGAGCTGACTTGCTAGCCCGTGCCATGTAGCTAGTTTCCGACACACACTGTCCCACACTGTGACCAAACTCATCTTTCATACAGTGCCTTGTCAGCTTTTAAAACGTGCATTTACTACACACATTACGCGTTTTTCGAACTACAAATAAGAGTACAAAATATTGATCAATGTATTATAAAATTGTTACTTTCTTTGGACATGTAAAATAACGATATAAGAAGCCTAATTACATGGATGATTCTTTTTTTCTTCTTCTTCTTCCTAATATGCTCCCGTACTAAGCGTAGTCTTTCATAATTTCATAATTTTCAGCGTTTGAACATTTCTGTTTCTGAAGTCAGGCAGGCAGTGACTACAGGTTTTGCAAGTCATTGACTACAAATTTTAAGCCTGTTCTTGTTTTACTACTTTTAAACTGCATTTATCAAAGGCCGTCTCACGTCCCATCGAGCTATAAAAAGAATTTAAAGGGCATACTGAACATTCTGATCAGTAAAGTGTCTTACTTGAACCGTTTTAAAACGGGGTGTTTCGGGGGAACTGTCCTATCTCTTGCTTAACTCAGCGTTTTGTAGGCTATCATGTTTCTGATTAGAATGGGACCTTTGAAGAGGTAAGGATTTTGTTCCATATCGAAACTAGATCCGAATAATTTTCTTCAATTTATTTTTTACTCAGCTTTCAGTTAAATCCATTTTCAATGTTCCGTTGTGGAACATGTGACGAATTAACAGAAGTGACCTAGTTATACCGTTAATGCAAAAAGGAAAGTTAGTAGGCTATAGAAATATAGCACATCGTTATTTTAATGACCGTTCCACGGCAATCTTTAGGTAAGATACATAAAGATTACTGGCACAACACGACTATTAGCTGTCTAATATTGCAGTAAACAGCAACGTTATTTTACGCTCCTCCTCTTCACTTTTAATCTGAGGTTATAAATAAAAATAAATCTAAACTGTTTTTCGTCACAGATTATGGGCCGCTATAGACACCAGTTGCATTTGGATGTCACAACTTTGGTTTCAAAGGCGTTCCTTAAACTAAACAGTATGTTTATGTTTGCTTTCAAGAAAAAAATAAATAAATAATAAAAAATACATACATCAGTGATAATCGTTAAAGCATAAGATTATTATTATTTCATTTCCCCCCTTGTTGTATGTTTTAAAATACTGATTTTCGCGGTTCTGTGTGTTGAGATGTAATACTAAGTACATCCCCTTTTTAACATATATCCCTTTTAATCTGCAGCGAACGTAGATGTACAGAAATCAGCTCGGTATTATTAAAAATTAATACGAGAACAGGCCCAGATTTACATAAGCAGTTGTTTGGCGACTTACGTGCAAAGGGCATTCATAGGTGAATTTTATGTGATTACTGCTAGAATTTCAGAAACGGAAAAGAAAATAGATTTTCAAAATCATGGCATTGGTGGATTTTCCCATTTCAATTTAATAAAGAAGTGAATGGCAGTGTTTGTCAGCCGCTGTCAGCTGACCAAGTTCACATTTTCGTCAAATACAGTTCATTCAAAACAAGAGGAAAAGGCATAACCTGTATGTCAGTTCAGAAATTTAGTGCTGTCTTCATGACTTAAGCATTGCTTGGTAACTTTCCTTCCTTAACCTTTGGTGTAAACCAGGTCTTAATAAGTATGGATAAACTTCCTTGGTGTCTTCTCACTTGAGAAAAACCTAGAGCAGAGAGGTTAATTTTCTCCCTATGCTTTGCGGCCTGTGTGAGGTATTAGAAAGCAGTATTACGGCTAGACGGAGGTGAGGAGTCTGTCCCTGTTGGCCTGTCACTGAGGGTGGGATGTAGAGCTTTTTTAACCTTTGCCAGGCTCCCTCTGTGGGGAGGCGAGGAGAGATCAGGTCACGGTGTGTTCATGTGTACCATGTCTCTGACCTCCACCATGCTGTGCTATAGCCAGCCAAACAGGGACTCTTACTTTTTCTCGGATGGTGTGTGTGTGAGGAGGTGGGGGTGATGTGGATTGAGATCAATGTGGCTGCTTTCCCCTTTCACCTCAGCAAATTTGCCACACACCCACCCGGAGAGATCGTCAGGGAGGTCCCCCCTTCCAAAACACACAAGCATCGCAAACAACAGAGATTTTGTATCTTGTCATTTTGCCAGTGTTTATGTAGTGAAAGTTTTTGGAAGTGGATTTTTTTTTTTTTTTTCTGTAGTCCCCGCTCAAACTCGTCCTTTTAAGAGCAATATCATAGAGGATGAGGGCTCGGTGACCAGCAGAGAAGCCTTTCCCAGGCACACCATCTAGTGTTCAGTAGGAAGTTTTCTATGGCTTGAGAGAGAAAGTGAGGGAGGGACGCTAAGGGAAAGCAGGAAAGTTGAGGGCGGGTGGAAGATAGTAAGGGACACACAAGGAGGTTCTGAGTGTACGGTAACTTACTCTTCGAAGTCACAACTAGCAAGGCGCCTGCAGCTGAGAAAAGTAACGTAGACATTACAAATTATTCTCATGTATGTTTATCCTCTCTTTTTTTCTAGTCATTCTTTTTTTTTTCTCTTTTTGTACTTACCACATCACCAATTCTCTCTCTCTTTTCTCTGTCTTGATTTGCTTGGGATGAGATTTTTGACCTGCTCTGTAGCATGCTGAATGATGACCCAAAGCCATCTCACTGTAAAGAACTGTTCTCATCAAAACTAGCTCTGCCTCACTAATCTACAGCTCAGCACACAACCGTGCACAGCGTACAATAGCGTTCACAAACTAGCACCGTTTCTTGCTTTCCATGTACTTTAGAGTGACTACGTACTGTATAGACACACATCTGGCTTTGTAAGCTGCCCATTTCACATTGTTGTTTGAGTAAAATTCAATTCTCCAATATTAATGCTTTTCTAGTTGAGAAATGTGTTTTAAAAAATTAATTTCAGCTGGCTTATATTGTTTTGGTTTTTAGATTGAAATTAATTATTTAAAATACTAATTTATTAATTTATTTGTTCAAATGTTATTTTATTTATTTTTGGTCACGCAGATGTGTATTTCTTATTTTTGTATTTTAGTTTTGTACCAGTGTTTACATGCAGAATAAAGCGCATGCTTTATTTACAGGTCAGAGGTTGTGTCAAAATGTCTCTTTGGACAGATATGTCATAAGAATTTATTTCATCATTCACATGTCATATGATGATCGTCAGATCGTTGTTTGGAGATTGATAGTTCAAATGTCAACATTCTAGAATATGTATTTTCTAAGAAAACAAGGTGTCTTTTAAATCTCTAAATGTTATAATGAAATTAATAATTGTAGATTTTTTTGTAACATTCAAATTGTCCACAGTGAACTTTTGACTTTTGAATATGCATTTATAAGGATATAGTATCAAATTTTGTGCATAGCAATTTACATATATATTTTTTTCTAGTCCTTTCTCAAACTCGTCCTTTTCAGATCATGTAATAACAATTGAGCGTGAGGGCTCCCCAAAAAATTTTTTGAATTCTTTCCAAAGACTTTTGCTATTGTTCATATTGTGTCTTGCGGTACATATTTACTAAAGTTTTTCATTTTTATTATTTTATGATGAGATGAAGTTACTGAATTTTGCTAACCAAAAACAACGGTTCTCAACAGGTTGCGATGAATAAATTTGTTTCATTTTTTGACTGAATTGGCATTATATTATATGACTGTAAATAAAAAGCGACTGTTGGCGTGTGGTGTGTGAATATATATATATATATATATATATATATATATATATATATATATATATATATATATATATATATTTATATATATATTTATATAATTTATATATATATGTCAAACAATTTGTTCACATCACATCAATTTTTAATTTCTTAACAAGTAATTGTTTTACCTACCCCCATACTAAATTTACTATTTTCCTTTTTATTAGCTTCACTTCAACAAACTTTTAATATTAAAAGTTTTTCATCAAAAAAGTTGACTTTTTCCCGTCTGGGCAACACATCGTTTGTGTGAGACACGGCTTTACTGTCATGGCAACTTTAACGTTATCTGATGTTCCAGCTCAGAGAGACACAGGGGGAAGATAATCCCTGAATTAAACAGGATCTGCTTTAGAGCCAGCCGTGATGAGCAGGCTGGGCCCTCGCCCCTCTCCCCTGCTCTGACACTCCCATGCTGGGGAACAATGGGGAGCCATCCTGTCTCTCCACAGGGCTGGGACACACTTCTTGCAGGGGTTTCATTTGCAAATGAATCTCCACGATGATGAAAATGTTGAGAGCGAAGCCCCACAATGAGTGGGACTCATAGAGAATTGCAATTTGTAAATCAACTTGTATGTTAAACAGCATGATTTTTGAGGGACAAAAAGAGAGGAGGTGGGGTGAGAAAGAATGAGGAAACTGGAGAAAGGCCACAGCCCTAAAAGAACGGAGGGAGGGAACAGAGCAGTTTTTCTTGCTTTCTTTTGCGAATGCTTATGGTTTATTTTCTAGAAAAAGTCCCAACCTGTTCCACTGTATAATTGAAATTGTGTTCTGGCATGTGATATTATTACTGTACACTTAAACTTACACTTGTTTAATCAAGCGAAGAGTTTCTTGCTTAGTCAAATGTTCAGGAATTGTTTACTTTTTTATTTTTATTTTTTATTTTTTATATGCTTGCATCGAAAATGCTGTTCACCTAAAACAGTTATAAATGTTTCTACTGATTGAATAATTATTTTGTATTCCAGATAATTTTAAGACAACTTATGCAATTACTTCATTCATGCTTAGCCTGGTACGAGTGAATTTCTGTGCTCCTGTAGAGTGCGTAGCAATCTGAATGCCAAAGGCTTACTTGTTCCTGTCAGATCCTGATTGCAGGCTGACTGGATACAAATTAGTTTAGTGACAGGGATAACCTGTCCAAGATGCCTGCAGTTGGTTGAAAATGAGCAAAGTTGACAGCAAATTGAAAGTCTAATAAGTCCTTCAAATGGTTGATTTGTGCCTAGTGGACATGTAGACATTGAGGAGTATGAAATATTGGAAATCAATGGCCCTCTATGAAATTTCATTAGGGCCCATTGTTCTCAGTTCATAGTATTTTTATGTTTTGATGGATTATCTGAAGAAAATGATTACCTAAGGTGGTTGAATTGATGGGACTTTGATACACATCTTCAAAGATCACTTTTAAGCAATATTGTAAAAGTGCTATTGATTTTGTCTCTTTTCTTATCCTATTTCATCATAGCTCTACATAGTGTGGAGGCCTTTTCCTTGGTCTTATTTGGTATTTGTTTCTTTTTTGATGGTTGTTTTTTGAACGCATGAGGGGGATAAGCATTAAACTGATTAACACAAGATTAACAACAAAAGAATTTGAACAGATAAAGCTGCTTCTTCAGATACAAAACATCTCTAATCACTAATCCCCCTGTTCCCCCCTCTTATTTTCCTCTGCAGGGGACACGGAGACCAACCCGGACGACTCCCCCTGTAAAGACTCGGGTGCCCATGTCTGCGGCAGATGTTGCGCAGAGTTCTTTGAACTATCGGATCTTGAACAACACCAGAAGAATTGCACTAAGAATCAATTAGTTCTAATTGTGAATGAAAATCCAGTGTCTCCTTCCGGAACCTTCTCCCCAGGCTCCTCTCCTCATAATCCTGATGAGCAGATGAATGATACAACTAATAACGCAGATCAAGCAGAGTTGACCGACCTTTTGGAGCAGAACGTACTTGACAAAGAGGAGGCCATGGACACAGAGATGTCAGGAGTCTCTGCGCCCCATAATGATGGAAGTGGACGTATGGCAGGTGGCAGCCCGCTCAGTGGCATTGGGAGCAGCCATGGAGCTCTGGGCAGCACTGGGTCCAATCTGGGGAACTCTGTCATCTCTGCCTCACTACCTCAGCTGGGTAACTTGACTGAGCTGGGCAACTTTTCCATGATCAACAGCAACGTCATCATTGAAAACCTACAGAGCACCAAAGTGGCTGTGGCCCAGTTCTCTCAAGAGACCAGAGCAGCGGGAGGGCAAAGGGTGGCTGTGCCAGCCCTCATGGAGCAGCTTTTGGCCCTGCAGCAGCAGCAGATCCATCAGCTACAGCTCATCGAGCAGATTCGTCACCAGATTCTTCTGCTAGCCTCACAGTCGCCTGAGCTCCAAGCACCCCCTAGTTCTTCCCCTGTGACTTTAGGTTCAGGTACTAGCCCACTAACCACTCTTAGTTCCCATTTGTCTCAACAGTTGGCAGCTGCTGCAGGGTTAGCACAGAGCATAGCTAGCCAGTCTGCAAGCATTAGCAGTTTGAAACAGATGGCTAATGTTGTGCAGCTACCTCAGAACAATTCCAGTGTGGGAGAGTCATCTCAAAACCTTGGAGCACCAGGTCCAGCTACAGTTAACGCCCAACCTTCCGAAAAGAGGCCAGGTAATGCAGGAAGCCTGCACCCTCAGTTAGGAAATCCGTCACTTGCGAAGTCATCCACACCAGCCTTTGCAATGGGAAGCCTTTTGAATCCTGTGGCTAATACTCTTCTACCTCAGCCCCCACCAGGCAACCCAATATTCTCCAGTGCACTGCCCAGTGCTACCACCACAGTTGAGGATCTCAACTCACTGGCTGCACTTGCTCAGCAAAGAAAAGGCAAGCCACCTAACGTCTCCTCTTTTGAACCGAAGAGTAGCTCTGAGGATACATTTTTCAAGCATAAGTGCAGGTTTTGCGGCAAGGTGTTTGGCAGTGACAGTGCTTTGCAGATTCACTTACGTTCTCACACAGGGGAGAGGCCATACAAATGCAACATATGTGGCAACCGCTTTTCCACCCGGGGTAACTTGAAGGTTCATTTTCAGCGTCATAAAGAGAAGTATCCACACATTCAGATGAACCCATACCCTGTCCCAGAGCATCTAGACAATATTCCTACGAGTACTGGCATTCCCTATGGAATGTCTATGCCTCCTGAGAAGCCAGTGACTAGCTGGCTCGATAGTAAACCTGTTCTGTCTACTCTGACATCGTCTGTTGGCATGTTACTTCCACCAACTATACCAAGCCTGCCTCCATTCATCAAGAAGGAAGAGAATAGCTCAGTGGCTATAAGCAGCCCTTCTCATTCCGCTAAAAGCGACTCAGGTCCTGCTGATGCACCCATGAAGAACACAGATAGTGTGCTGGAAGAAGGGGAGAGCACAACCCTGCCTACCTCAAATGAAAAAGTTGAAGAAAACAACCGTTTGTCCAGTTTAATTACAAACATGAGCTCTGCAGTGGAGGGTACCATTGAGTACACCACCTCCAACAGCCCGCCGATGGCCACTAACCCACTCATGCCCCTGATGTCAGAACAGTTCAAAGCTAAGTTTCCTTTCGGGGGTCTCCTTGATCCTCTACAAGGTTCAGAAACATCGAAGCTTCAGCAACTCGTTGAGAACATCGACAGGAAAGTGACAGACCCTAACGAGTGCGTTATCTGCCACCGTGTTCTTAGTTGCCAGAGTGCACTCAAAATGCACTACCGCACACACACCGGGGAAAGGCCTTTCAAATGTAAAGTGTGTGGTCGTGCCTTTACCACCAAGGGCAACCTCAAGACTCATTACAGCGTCCATCGAGCTATGCCGCCACTGAGGGTCCAGCATTCTTGTCCTATTTGCCAGAAGAAGTTCACAAATGCTGTGGTGCTTCAGCAGCACATTCGCATGCACATGGGTGGCCAGATACCTAACACCCCTCTTCCTGACAACTACCCAGAATCCATGGGATCCGACGCTGGCTCATTTGACGAAAGAAACTTTGATGATCTTGACAACTTCTCAGACGAAAACATGGAAGGAATTGAGGACGGACCAGACAGCAGCATTCCAGACACACCAAAGTCAGCTGATGCATCTCAAGACAGCCTCTGTTCATCCCCTACACCACAGGAGTCATTTGGCATGGAGAGCCAGGAGAGGAGTGCCAACCAGGGAGCAGAAGAGGAAGTGCACTGTGACCAAGGGAAATCAGTGGAGAACGGAGTAATGGAGGGAGACAGATTCACAAATGACTCCTCTTCGCTTGGAGGCGACATCGAAAGCCAAAGTGCCGGAAGTCCAGCTGTCTCTGAATCTACCTCTTCCATGCAAGCTCCATCACCCTCTAATGGTACTATCCAACAGCAAAAGTCTCCTAGTCTGGAGGATCGGCAGCAGAGGGCATTGTCGTTGGACCACATTAGTGCGGGTCTCATGCATTCTCATTCTGCCAGTCCTGGAGCTCTGGATCTTACTTCAATTAACTCATCAAAAGATCCCCTTAGCATGCTTTTCCCCTTCCGTGAGCGAGGCACCTTGAAGAATACAGCATGTGACATCTGTGGCAAAACATTTGCCTGCCAGAGTGCCTTGGACATCCATTACCGAAGCCATACCAAAGAGAGACCGTTCATTTGCACAGTATGCAACCGGGGCTTTTCAACCAAGGGGAACTTGAAGCAACATATGCTGACCCACCAGATGCGAGATTTGCCCTCCCAGCTCTTTGAGCCTAACACCAGTCTTGCCTCCAGCCCAACTCCGTCCATTCTGTCTGTTGGACCCTTGTCGTCTATGATGAAGACTGAGGTCAACGGCTTTCTGCATGGTCTTCAACCTGAAGTAAAAGACATGCCCTCAGCACTGGTGACCTCATCTGCTTCCACCTCTCCAGTACTTTCGGCTGCCCCACCACGGAGGACGCCTAAGCAGCACTACTGTACCACTTGTGGGAAGACATTTTCCTCCTCCAGTGCCCTGCAAATCCACGAGAGAACTCATACGGGAGAGAAGCCCTTCGCTTGCACCATCTGTGGACGAGCATTTACCACCAAAGGAAATCTGAAGGTAATTACTGCTGTATATAAGATGAAAATCATTTTCTCTGTTTTTATGAAATACATTATATGAGCATTTTACTTGATGTTATTTTGCTATTCATGTTTGTGAAAAGCCAGCCAAAATAGGTATTGACCGTATAAACAAGTATTGATGAGGGAAAATAAGTAGAATGCTTTGTGAATAATAAGGGGGGAAAGCGAGAAGCACGAGCACGTATAAAAAATACATCAGCATTGCAGAAAGAATAAGGTGTGTATGTGTGTATATATATATATATATATATATGGTAGGTATACAGAACGTATACAGAATTAATAAAGAGGAAGTGGAAATGTTGAGTCATCCAATTAATATGAATATTTGGGTTGAAACCTGAGCTTGAAATTGGTGGAACATAGCCAGGAATGCTTCACTTAACAGGCTTTAACCACAGTTACCAGCAGCAACCACCCTTAGCAGTGGCACGCTCGCTATTTTTCCAGAGTTTATCTTTGATCGCAATAAATAAAAAAGCCTAGCACACAGATAAACAGAATCCTGGGGGTTTTACATGGATATGTGATTGCACTAATTTGTATGAAACGTGAACCACAATAGACATAATTTTCAGGAAGAAATTTAAATATCAAACTATAAATTTCCCTCTGAATAAATATGTACTCTTTTAGTAAAGAATGAAAATGAAAAATAATATCCAGAAGCCTGATTTAACAGCATAAAATATTGATTTTGTAAATTTACTGCTTTAAAAAAAAAAAAAAAAGAACTAATTATGAATCAGCAACGCATTCGCATTACACGTTAAGAGTTTGAAAAGTGGAATGGGGGATCACGAAATCATATTAGAGCTCTGTAAATTGCTATAGTAGCGTAAGGATGTGAAAATATGGAGGTATAAATTTACACCTCAGATGTTCAGTGCTGTAAGGGTTGCAACAATTAAACAAGAATGTATTGCATGTTTCAAGGGTGAACTGGGGGCAACTGTCAGATACAATACTGTCCAGCACAATGAGAGTGGACAGTGCAATTTTCTCAGAACACACGTCTTCCACAGGCCCTTTGTTTCATATGCAGACCACCATTCTCACTGAGTGAACGTTACAACATTTTAACCTTGTTTTAATAATTAGACAAATGCTGCTTCCAGTGGGCCTATTTTAATACTAATTATTATACTACTCCTCTTTTTCCATTGCATCATCTCACGTGTTATTCATTTTAATGTTTCCAAATTTTAAACGTCGTAGCTCTTGTGATCCTTTGTTTTTGCACTCTTTAATCCCTTTGCTTCCACTTCCTTTTTTCCCCTCTGTCTCACTAGGTGCATATGGGTACCCACATGTGGAACAGCGCTCCTGCACGGCGTGGTCGCAGGCTTTCGGTAGATGGTCCCATGGCTTTCCTGGGCACCAACCCTGTAAAGTTCCCTGAGCTCTTCCAAAAGGACTTAACCGGTAGGGCAGGAAACGGAGACCCGACCAGCTTCTGGAATCAGTACGCTGCTGCTTTCTCTAACGGCCTGGCCATGAAGACCAACGAGATCTCTGTGATCCAGAACGGAGGCCTGCCCCCTCCACTGTCAGGGAGTGTGGGCAATGGGGGCAGTTCTCCGATCGGAGGCTTGACAGGCAGCATGGAAAAGCTGCATAACTCTGAGCCCAATCCTGCTCTGGCTGGCCTAGAGAAAATGGCCAGCACCGAGAACGGGACTCACTTCCGCTTCACACGCTTTATGGAGGACAAGGAGATAGTGACCAACTAGAGAACCGTTTTTGTTGCGCTCATGATCAAACATACACTCTTTAACTGGCACACACACACACACACATGCTCCCGTATATGCGTCCATGAAAGAAAGAATGAAAGCAAGAAAAAAAAACTATCAGCTTTTGCTTGCCATTAAGACTTTATGAAGAGGAGTTTGAAAAGAACTTGCTTTTTTTGTACAATGTACAACATGTTATAGTTTTATGGAGCTTATTTATTAGTGATTATAACCTTGCTCGAAAAACCAAGTGGAAATATTAACAGTTACTTAGTTTTTATGTTATTTTCTGTTTTATCAGCAGAGTGAATCTGTATGAGTGTTTTAAAGTGTGCTTTTGAAACTTAGCTTTTCTTGGTAGAAGACTTCACCATGGCATTAAATTATTTTCTATCTGTAGTATGTGTTAACAAAACTTGATGTTCATGTAATGATTTAGAGCTTAAAAAGTGCAACATAAGGCTGTAAATACTGTACACTTATCTGTGCTAGATGGTTTACAAGCTGTGTAGAAACTTTCCTCTGAGAAATATCAACATTTCATAAATCCAGGGACACAGGTTAGTCCTTTTCTCTCTGTCTTAGAAGTTAAAAAGAAAAAAAAGAAAAGTAAAAAAAAAAAAAAGGTTTTCACCTCAGCTGTTTATTTAGACCTTAGTATTTTCATTTTGCTTTTTACTACATTCAGTTCACACTCTTTATTTGTGCTTATAGGATACAAAGCATAAACTGTTTTTAGATGACGACATGAAGAGGTCCACACACTTACGAATGGGAGGGAAAATGCCTTGTGTGATCTTTGAGGTTTAGCTGGGCTTTCGAACTGCTGCTAGGTACTAGCGTCTTTGTTTGACATCTACTGCACATCATGTGTTGACGCGCCCTATACATTTTTTTTTTTTTTCCTCGGATGTGGAGCAACAAATTCCTTTACAGCAATTGTACATAGTCTTACTCGAAGACAAGGTCCATCTCGGCCAGGGGACAAATGATGATAGTGTTTTTATAAATATTATATAAATATATATATATGGACTGTTACATGCACTTTCTTGAAAAGTTGGAAGATCTTTTAGGGCCCAGTTTCTCTACAGTTTAATACCTACTAACAACTACGATACTGTAATTCTTTACTCTAATAATCAAATACATCAGTTTTCCAAAAGAAAAAGTGTCGGTCTTGATGATTTATTTGTATTTTTTATTTGTATTTTTTATTTTTTTTTTTAAGTTTATCCAACCATCTTAACTATTTAAAATTATATACGTATTTTTCATTTTTGCTCAGTCGATAATCCTGTTTTTAGCTCAGGCAGAATTTCTTTGGCTGATGGACTATGGATTTCTTCTCCCGACAGAGTGCATTAAACGTGTGAAATGTTAATCCAAAGTCGGTTACATATTTAACTTCAACGTGTCAGACCGCGTCCGTCAGGATGCAAATGCAATTACAGAGCGCTTCATTAAAACACATGCAGCTCCGCTGTAAGTCACATTTCTGAGTTCATCATTCTGCCGGTTGACAGGCTTCAGCATCTTTAATTAAACAATCGATCGTTTTAGAAGCCCCTTTCTTTCAGCGTTTGTTTAGATGGATTGGTTCACCGTTCCTGTCTCATAAGGAAAACTTTTCATGTTGGCTAACCCGTTTTCTTTGAGTTAATAGGTTTTTAGCTGAAAATATTTTATATATTGTACTTTAATTTGGTACTACAATTGTTTCATGTTACCCGGAGATTTTGGTTTTAGCCGGACTGTAAATGTCATGATTATAACAATATAAAATAGCCTATTTATATTAATTTCGCGTAGCATTTGCTTCCGGCTCTGGATTTTGTAACGTCGCCTTTTAAAGAGAATTTTGTCCTCACCAACAAGAGCATAAAATATACTGTTATCGGGGTATTATATTGTTTTAATTTTAATATTGATTCTTAATTATTCAAATTCTTTTAAAACATACGAACCATTTAAGGGAATGACATGGATGAATAGTGGGCTTAAAAAAAAAGCTAAAAATAAAAATAATAACCATCAATCTATCATCGTTTAAAATAAAATATATGTCCTGCTTTTTCACCAGCTGCATTTAATTTAACACACCAATGCACTTCCTGAAACGCAGGATCTGTTAATTCGAGGCTTGCATCCTCTCGCCCCACGCCGCCTCCTCCCCGGATTTTATAGCTGGCTAAATTCCCCAATATTTACAAGATCGCGATGCTAAATGACCCTTGCAAACAGTCCGGGAGCGGCAGAGGGTCCCCGCCCCTCTCAATCTGTGCTCTCTCTTTGAGCACCCCGCGACAGGCGCTTTGTTTGAACATCTCGTCAGCTTCCGGATTCCTCAGTGACAGACCGCGCGTAGTTTATTGACACTATTGACACCAAACCCCTCTCAATTATGACATCTGTCATCGGTGTTTGAAATTAAAGTTATTTGATTCACACCCGGTAAAATGTGCTCCAGAACGAATGCAGTTCTTATTTACTTATTTTTAATTTCGTAAAACGTATTATGGATTACATTTCTTGACGCCAATATATAATTTAATTATAACATATAAATAATTATGGGAATCTTAATATTATAATTTTTTTTTTTTTTTTTTTGCAGTGCTTGATATTGATAAACATTATTAAACAACGTAATGTTTATGTCTGTATAAGTATGTTAGCATTAGGATGTCGATACACAAGAATAAAAACAAATTTCCGATATTGCCAAATTGCAGTTTAAACCAGAAAGCCATGTGACATAGCTTTCTGAATCGTTTTTTTTTTTAAAATAATAATAATAATAATAATAATAATAATAATAATAATAATAATAATAATAAGGATAATGATATCTGAACAATTTAGTTAAAAAAGAAATGCTCCAAATCAGTTTTTCAAAGTTCCATAATTCATTAAATTGTAATTTTCTACGTTTTAGTAATATTTTCCTCCTTTTCATTTTTTTTCTCTTTAAAAAATAACAAATACACACAATGAATAAACAAAAAACGTAAAGATATCATGCACTACAAACAGATAAATGTTAATCTTTAATATATAGCTTCAGTCATGTTCTCTATCTGCAGTTCATACACTGCATATTTGAAATTTGTTGTATGACTGCCTAATTATTATTATTATTATTATTATTATTATTATTATTATTATTATTATTTAATGCAGAGTCAATTTTCCACTTATTTATACCAACTCAAAACATGAGTGTCTAATAATGTGATTTAAACTCAAATTGAACATTCTCTGAAACTGTTTTTATGAAGTAGACAATTTTATATAAAGTAATAGATTATTTATTTATTTATTTAACACACACACACACACACACACACACACAGGATGAGATGTAGGCACCATCCATAAAAGAAATAACATGTGTGTGTCTGTATAAAGTTCTGTACATGTATATGCGAAAGACAATGAAAAATGTAGAAATTATTTACACTTAGCAAGTCACTGTTAATAATAATGACACAAAATGAAAGCTGGGAATAAAATCCTTAAAATAATAATAATAATATTAATAAAGGCACCCTTGCAACATCCACAGGCATTCTGAGACTAATAAGGCAGTGCATTTTTAAAAACACACAAATATGAAGGAACTGAGTGCACCTCTCCCCCATTCTTGTTTTATGATTGTTTTCTTGTTTTTACGTTTTATGACACAGGTCACTTTGTCATATGCAGTGCATCTAGGCCACTTTATTTTAGGTTTTTGTTAACTGTAATAATTATGTTGGTTAACAGTATGTTATGTGCATGTCAGTCTATAAGCTTTAAATTTAATAGAAGTGGTGGAATGTGAAAGAGAACAAGTTATAATCTGAGGCTTTAAATACCTCAGGTTGATTGATGCTATGTAGATTTATCTTGTTAAGATCACGCAGTCTCAGAAAAGGCTGATGTAATAATAGACTGTATTTAATTCTATTCACTGTTTAGTTTTTGCATTTGCGTTGCAGTGTGTACAGTTACGGAGGTGTGCTGTGAATGAGTGAACAATAAGGCAGGTGGCCGTTGTTTCAGTTTATCAAAGAGGAAGGTTATGAGATCTGACAGGATTCAGTGCCGTGTATGAGCCTCAGGGAGTTCTCAACAGAGTGTGCGACCTCTTCACGTAACGGACCCACCTCTGCTCTATATTGTCTGTGCTGGCTTTAGCCCCGAGGGCTGGCTGTGACTCCCTGCTGTGTTTTTGGTCTACGCAGGGGAGATCAAAGACACATTTGGGACAATTGAAGCGCTGCTCGACCGCGCCACTGCTCAGCACCACACCTGCCCACCTGTCAATCATTCCCAGGTGACAGGCGAGCGTGACAGTAGTGGGCCGTGTAGGAGCAAAGGATACAATTAGGGCAATTAGTGTTGTCTTTTGTGCTTCATGGATCCACTGCTCATTTTGTTTTTCATCTGTTCGTTGTCTATGTTATTAGTGTTGTCCTTTATCCTCACTTTCATCCTGACTACTCCAGTATTTTCTCCCTTTTTCTTAACTCACTCCCGCCCTCGCTTCTCATGGTTCATGATTTCCTGAGGAAAGAGTCTCAGTCTCTGAGACGTGTACACAGCTGGCTGAAAGAGGACCTCTAGATTGAAAGAGCAAACATGGAGGAAGATTTCTCAGCCTGTCTTTGTGTGTTTGTGTTATCATGGCAGAGTAATCAAAGCCAACATGTGCCATCTTTACACTGCACGAACAGCACAGAAGCTGCATCTCAAGCTGCATACATTGAAAAGATAAGTTCACGCATACCGTTTAAGACTGCAGAAATGAAGTATAAATGCATTTGGATGGAATTTACAACTGCAGAAACAATTTTATGACATTTTTAATAAATATTTTAAATATGATGAAAAACTATATTCACTTTCATGTCACTACAACGAACCAGCTCTGAACTAAGGCTGCTCTGATGCTGTGATTCATGTTTATCATATTTTCTGTTTTAGCCATTCCAAATTAAATGGATGCATCATTTTTTTTAATGAAAAATTGCTTGAGGTAGCAAAGGGGTTGCAGAATTTTTTATTTATTTTTTATTTTTTTGGAAAAGCAAAGATTGTCAACACAAAGACAGGTATCTGAAATGCTACTTATGATTACTTTTGTGACTTATGGCTTATTATTTTTGTGAAATGATAGCTTTTGTGGACCAGGGTGGAAAAACATTGTGTTTATTCAAATTCAAATTCAAATTCAAATTCAAATTTAAAAAAAAAATCAGACCAGTTATTAAACTCTGAGTTTTGAACAACTCTCATTTTAGCACCGCTTTTATGCAGCATTGCGTCTTAAGTCAGAATTCGGAGCAGGTGCGAAGGCACCTATGGAAACACTTCAGTAAAAAAGTACAACTTTCTTAATCTCTCTCTATTTCTCTTGGCTCTTTCCGTCTCGTTCTCTCTCTATAGGCCATATCTCCCTCTATCTTTCTCCCGCTAAATCCTGAATCAGGGCTCTGTCTTCTGCTCGGTCTAGCCACAGGTTCACTCTACATGGTTTCCTGAGGTGGGACAGGGGCCTGGACACGGTCCAAGTGTGCGAGTCATTTATCTGTCCACTCCTTCAGCTTTTCTCCTGGCACAGAGTGACACACACACAGAGATATTGTATTACAGCTGCCATTGTCCCTAGACAGACAGGTGGGACTCTCACTGTGGGGTCCTAAAAACCAGGCGGCAGTGGGCAGACATTGGGTGCGTACTTTATTAGTGCACTCATGCCTGCAGAAGCTTCCCAACAGTACGAGGGGAGGGCGTACAGTAAGGTCTTGTCCCTCTCACAGAGCGATGGCTGTCTCAGGCTTGGGTTTATCATCACTGCTGAAATTGCTGGAAGTTCTTTTGTTGGGGTTTTATTGCAGGAGGGGTATTTAACCTCATTCTGATGCTAATGCCTTAAATTTTAGGGGCTCAGAGCTCACTCTCCAAGTCTCAGGGCTACAAGGGTGGTGACACTGTCCGTTATGAAAACAGTTCCCTCTATCTCTCCCTCCTTTCTTTTTTCCCTTGTGAATAAAAGAAGAGAAGGCCTGCATTTAGGCCATCTGTGCTTCCAGTGCTTGAGTGTAATTTAATGTGTAGGTCCATTTTAAGATGAAGCCCATGTACTCTTGTGTGGTTTGTCTGTAGAATGGAGCCCAGATCGGTTTCCTCTTCCTTTAAGAGCAGTGGGAGATTAAGTAGGTTGATTGTGTTCCTTTCACCATCAGAATGAGGGCCGGTAACCTTAGCCTGCACTGTCTGCCATGGGGCTCAAAGACAGGTAGATGCTCACTCCTCCGTTAATGTCATCCTGTAGATTACGTTTCCTCATCGTCAAAGTGTCTTAAGATGCACTGTAAGGACACGCATTCCTCTTCAATCCTGACAATTACTGTACAATGACAACGGAGAAACTGTTGTCCGAAAGAAGGGAAAGCGGCATATGCATATAAACGTATGCATTTCTATACACTGTGATCAGTCTCACTGATTGTGGTATGCATTCATTTAAATAGCTCACATACTCACACAATTCAGCTTTGAAATCACAGGAATAAATTATATTTTAAAATATATTCAAATAGAAAACAGTTATTTGAAATAGTACAAATATTTAAAAAATTAACCATTTTGCTGTACTTTGGATCAAATAAACGCAGGCTTGGTGAGCAGAAGAGACTTCTTTAACATGAAAAATATTATTGTACAAAAACTTTTGATTGGTAGTGCATATGTAAAATATCTTTAATATAAAATATAAATATTCCTTGCCTACTTTTATTCAGTCCCATCTGCTCCGCTATTTGGTTCTCATCTGATCATTCATGAGTTGAGTTATTTGAGATTTTGTATATTAGGATTTATTTATTTAATTATTTATTGAGTAGCATTATGTTGACATCAGTCCTCTACAATATTATTTTATTTATTAACAAAAAGAATTGGTTATAAAATATACCATTCATACAATAATAAATGTAAAAATTATTGTACTAAATGATTATAAGCATAATTCTGATTATTGCTGATTGACCGCAATTATTTGAAGCAAGAACAGTTATTTGAAGTTTGGTATAATCTCTCAATCATGCTGCTTAAATTGCTTAATTTTGCTGGAAATTGCCTTAACTTGCTTTCAGTATTACAAAATTATTCTTTATTAATCATATTTATCATATGAATACGAGAAACTCAAGAAATACTGCAAAGTTTTTTTCTCACTGCAGGGCTTTGTACTTGGATTTACTGCATTTGTAAATCACTTTCAATAAAAGCCACTGCTAAATGAATAAATGTGAGCTTGGACCACAAAACTAGTCAAAAGGGTCATTTTTATTTATTTATTTATTTATTTATTTATTTATTTATTTATTTATTTATTATTGATTTATGAATATATAAATAAGCTTTCCATTGATGTACAGGATAGGACAATATTTGGCAGAGATACAACTATTTGAAAATCTGGAATCTGAGGGTGCAAAAAAAAAAAATATATAAATACTGAGTAAATCACCTTTAAAGTTGTCCAACTTAAGTTCATAGCAATTAGTATTACCAATCAGAAATTAAGTTTTGATATATTTGCGGTAGGAAATTTACACAATTTCTTCATAGAACATCTATATTTAATATCCTAATTAGTTTTGGCATAAAATAAAAATTGATAATTTTGACTCATGTTGTCATATTGATGGGTTTGCTACAAATATATTCATGCAACTTATGACTAGTTTTGTGGTCCAGGGTCACAAATGTACTGTAAACCTGTTTGTTTTATTCAGCTTGTAATAATTATCTTCCCTCTCACTCAGTGTTTTTTTTAAATCTTCGCACCAGATCTGCATGTTATTTTTTATTTATTTTTTTGCGGTTGTTGTTGTCTATCACACTTATGTTCATTTCATTCTTGTTTTCTCTCTGTATTTCTCCCCTAATCCATCTCATTCTCCTTCTTCCTCTCCGGTGTGGTCTCGGGAGTAACGGCTGAGTTTTAATATTAACCTGTTGTGATGAGGGCCGTGAGGCAGCGCAATAAACCTTGTCAGCATGAATATGTATGCGTGTACTCTAAATGGATACTGAGCTCTCTCTGTCACCTCTGAATGGTGGGAATAGAGATACAGGCCCTGATAGGTCTTTTTAGGAGTCTCTCACAGGAGCCATTAAGTTTCCAGTGTTGTATTATGGGCCTGGAAAAAACCTGTAGACATTCATACTGATATCAGCGGGTTCTTTCCAGTATACGACGAATGACCCGTGCTAAGATTTAAAACACCTGCATGGAAGCTTTGCGTGGTACTGATTGGGATGCAGCGGTCGTCAGGGTGACCGACCCAAATACGTTTTTGTGAAGAGTTTGATCCAAAAAATGTTATAATGCTCTCAGACCAGACGTGACCATGACATCTGGCATGAATGACAAATATCCTGTCTCACAGGTTAATTTTTAATTGGCTAAAGCCTAGTTTTAACAGTTCTAAATTAACCCTGAAGACATGTTCTGCAGGTGATTCTATTTAGATGTCTAAAATATTTCAAAATCATCTATGACTGTCATGAAGAGAGAGGAAATATTAATGAATAACCAGAATTAAAGGGATGGTTTACTTGCGCTTGTTCCCAGAGTACTTGTATTTTCTGCATCTGCAGCACAAAACATTTACTTACCAATAGAAACAGAGTCCACCCTGTAGTTTAAAACCTCTTAGAGGCCTTTGGCTTTTTTTATTAGATAATCGATCCGTCCATATTAAAACAACAGAGTAAACTTAGTGATTCTCATATACTTCATTATTGCAGCCATTTGACCGGGCAGCATATTTTAGCAAACTGCATGTCACAGACCATCAATACAGCTCTAATCAGGGTTAGTTATGGCTGTACTATAATGGCCAAGCCTCCTGTGGTCAGTGGTCCACTGTATGATTGCCCTGTGTATGTGTGTGCGGTGGAAACTAGCGGAAAGAGAATGGGATGCTCAGCATTTGCACTAACAATTTGATTATGTTGTTGAATTACTGTTATATAGATCTGCTGAGGCATTCATTTCACCGTATGAGGGGAGAGAGAGAGAGAGAGAGTCTGCAGCATGTGAATACTGTATGTGTGTTTGGTGTGTGTTATCTGTGATGGGGATTTTTTATCACTGTTTATTTAGTTTGCTGTGTGGGTGTCAGTGTTCCTCTGAGAGATTGGCTGTGAAATACAACCTTTGAGCTGTCATTACTATGAAAACATTTGTGATAGCCTGGAAATGATAACGCTATTTTGCCTAAGAAATTGTGCCGTCATGCTGTGGATGGCAAGACTTACGCAGACAGTGCCACTGTGACTCAACCAATGCTAAAAACATGTCATTTCATTTTTTAAAACTTTTCAGAAGCACATGCCTTTCGACATTTAGCAGCACATAAATGATGTCTGGGATGCCTGGGACTCATCCAGTAATGCAGGCCTATATTTCGGTCCAGTCGCTTCCATTCCGCAGCAGTGCGGACACAAGACAGGTGTCATCTTCCCTGACCATGGAGGCAGGTAGGCCTGACCCAGGTAAGATTATCCTCTCTCCTCACCACATAACTCAAATCAGTCAGCGCTATCACCCAGCTCCACAAGGAGCCATGTCATGAAACTCAACACACGAACATGTGACACTTACACCCGTAAAACATCTCCGATATTTAATATTCAACGGCCGGTGTTATTTACATCTCACTCAGTGATAGATGATCAGTCTCAAACTGGAGTTTACCGCAATTCACAGTCTTCACTTTTACATATCTGAGGAGTTTCTGAAGTGGTTCGTGCTAATTTCAGAAAGCGCAGTTGTCTTGAGACTCTTCAAAGCATTTTGTTGCATTTTTGTTTTAGATTATATATTAATGTAACTCTACCCTGACTTCTACATTTCTGTAACATAACCCCTAAGTGATGTCAGATGGCAGTGATTAAATATGGATGGAGATTTGGTACATTTTCCTACAGGGAGAGAAAGACAGAGACGGGGAGAGGGAGAGATAGAGAGGAAGAAAGAGTATACGAAAAAAAAAAAAAACTCAAACATTTTTTTTTTTTTTTTTTTTTTTTTTAACAACCACCCCATTTGGTCAGATTGAGGAATCTCAGAGGTCCTGTCAGTGTCACCTGCATTCACAACTAATGGACTTAAAATCAGCTCTACCTCCCAAGCTTTAATGAGTGTTAAATTAATGAAAGAATTCCATCCCCTCCTCCACCCCCTTCCTCTCTCTCTCTCTTTTTTTTTTTAATTCTCTCTCTTTCTGCTCTGTTTTTGCATGACAACATTTTCAGATTGCGCTCTGAGACGGATCAGTCCCTTGTTGGCAGTAATTGGGTGCTGGCCTGGGTTAATGCGCTCACCACCATTAATGAAAACGTTGAGCTGTAAGTGGGACTGTATGAAACGGAGAACGTTCTCAATAGCCTCCAAACAGTCACTAGGGTCCATTCTGCAGCAGGCCAGGCCCAGCTTTTATTGGAGTGAAGTGAAGCATGAATTCTGTGAGGGAAAGATGGAGCCAGTTATATTCAAAGCTGTAAGCCAGACGGCTGAATGAAATAACCTTTTTTTTTTTTTAGATAAAGAGAATCTCTTGGGTAAGTCAGGTGAATAAAGGCCCACACAGAGAGTAAAAATACAAAGAGTACAAAAAATACAATACAGTGCTAGATAAAATCTATTTACAATTTCTCAGAATACATAATTAATAAAAATCCTTGTTTTAATATTGCAATTAAAACAATGCAAATCTTAAATGTTTTGAAATGTATGTGCATTCATTGACATACATGTCATAGTTTTAAAAGCAAATCCCCTAAATATATTCATGACATCATTCAGTGAGAGTTGCTTAATTTACTCTCTTTCCCTGCCTTTCTATACCTGCTTTTGTTGTGATTAATCCAGAAAGAAGCTGACGTGTTTTCTTGTGGAGTCTCACAGTATGAGAACTTCCTAAACTACAGTATCTATACTACGGTATTGCTCCAGTTTTCGTGCCACCAAAAGCAAAAGCACTGCCAAATGAACAGTCAGTTAAACACTGAAGAAAAATGTATTTATTGTAAATAACTTTAGACAAGATCTATATGCTTTCATAGGAGTATGTGTGTTTCCAGACCACACCACCAACAGACATTCAGTGGGGTCACCATCTCAGCATTGGTAACCATCGGCAACAGACCTCTTTAATGGGAGTTAATCATGTACCCTGAGGTGACATGAGAAAAGCGGTTCTGTGTGTTAAACTGTTCCATTGAGCCGGGATTGGTTGATGAGGGTTGTTACAGGATTTCCTGTCAACATTGTAGTTGCGTTCACACAAACATTAAAAGGAAAAACATGGTGTGTGAAATGGTGGATGGGTAACGAAACTAAGTTAGGACGCATGTCTGAATGTTCTTTAAAAAATGCATAGTTTTATCATTCTTTGTTTTTTGTTCTAATTAATTTATTTTTCTCTCTCTGTTCCTCTTTCTCTCTATTTAACAGATTTTCTTTTGGCCTTTGCTTACATCAAGACACATACTAGGTGTTAAGTCAACTGTTTTCTAATCATTAACTCTATCAGACTGTGAATGTAGCATTTAATACTCACTTAAATGTGCTGTTTAGGAGGGGAAAAAAGTTGCTAGATAATCAGAATAAGTACAACTACAAAGTAGCTAATAGAAGTGTGAGACCAGGAGAGAGAGAGGGAAAAGATGAGAACTAATGAAGGGCTGGAGATGAACAGATTGCCTGGCAAGGAAGGGCAGTCTCACAGTGCGGATGTGACTGCCGTATCGACATATGCACAGAATCTGAAATCTGAATTTTAAATTCTGGAGAGCTGCTCACACTCTTTAGTGTCAAAGAAATGCCATCCTGTACAGCTGTCACATGACACCTCAGACCTCACACACACTCAGACACACACTCACACCGTTAGCACACATACATACACATCGCATACCTAGCTTCTGCATCTACACACGCACACACACGGTCGTGGAGGAACTAGTAAACACCAGTCTTGCCAAATCGCAACATCTTAGACACACATGCTGCGCAATGTTCTTGTTAAAAGCTGAGAATGAACAAGAAAAAAAGTGATTAGGAAAATGTAAACTAAAACATAGAAAAACTACACATAGACAGCGATTTGTTTTATAAATTGATCTCGTTTGTATGATTGCCAGATTTTTCCAGATTTCAGTTTAGTGTACTAGTAACAACCAACTTTTTGTTAGATAATTTTCTAAAGCCAGTGTTTGACCTAGAAGAATTGCTTGCTTGCATTACAGCCACATTCTTACTGTTCAAGGGAGAAATTTACTGAGTAGAAAGCATAATATAATGTAATATAATATAATAATTTTACTCTAATATTATTGTAAAATTGCCTTTAAAGTTGTCCAAATAAATTTCTTGACAATGCAATATGCATTAATCAAAAATTAGGTTTTGATATATTTACGATAGGAAATTTACAAAATATCTTCATGGAACATGATCTTTACTTAAAATCCTAATGCTTGTTGGCATAAAAGAAAAATCAATCATTTTGACCCATTCAATGTATTTTTGGCTATTGCTACAAATATACCCGTGCTACTTAAGACTGGTTTTATGATCTAGGGTCACATATAATATATAATATAATATAATATAATAATTACATCAACAACAACAGTAATGGTAATACTTATAACTAATTTTACTATAAGTTATAATTCAGTTTAATAATTTAATTATAATTTAATAATTTTACTCTAATATTATTTTATTATATTATTAGTTTTTGTTGTTGTTGTTTAATTCTGACATAATATATTTTGTACTTCACCACAATTGCAATCATGCCACTGTACTGAATAAATGAACTAATTTTCATTACATTATACTTTTCATAATATTATATAATATAATATGTGACCCTGGAACACAAAACCAGTCAGAAGGGTAATTTTTTTTAAATTTAAATTTATACATCAAGCTGAATAAATAAGCTTTCCATTGAAGTATGGTTTGTTAGTATAGAAAAATATTTGTCCGAGATACAGCTATTTGAAAATCTGGAACCTGAGGCTACAAAAAAATAAAAAATATTACATTTACAAAATATCTTCATGGAACATGATCTTTACTTAAATTCCTAATGAATCAAAAAGGCATCAAAAAAAAAATCAATAGCTTTGACCCATACAATGTATTTTTGGCTATTGCTACAAATATACCCGTGCTACTTATGACTGGTTTTGTGGTCCAGGGTCACATATAATATAATAATATAATAATATAATATAATATAATATAATGCAGCAAATAAATGTTTGCTCATCCAAGCAACACACAGATTGGCAGCTTTTCTGGAACTGTAACCGGTCATGCAGAGCAATACAAACTTTAAAAAGAGTATATCAACACTGTTAGAATAGGGTTTGCATTTAGATGACCTGAACTGACTGTTTTAAAATACATTATAATATTTGCAAATTATTTACATACAGAAATTCTGATGTTTAATACAGGCATGGTGAACCTGGTTAATAAGTAATGAGTGACGCACTGGGTGACTGCACAGAGAATCGAGGAAACAAACTTCATGAGTGTGTGTGTGTTTGTGTGCGTGTGTTTGTGTGCGTCATGTCTGCGAATGCTTTTGTGTATGTGCCTGTGTCATGAATGGCTTTGTGTTTGTTTGTGTGTGTGTGTGTGTGTGTGTGTGAGTGAGTGAGTGAGTGATAAGAATCTTTAACAAGTCTATTGAGGGTGGCTACACACTTACCCCACATCCAGACCCCTACTGAATCAGATCTGTCTCCGTTGTCAGAGCACATTAGATACAGGCCAACACACACCCACACACATACACGCGAACGGACGAACAAACTATGCGCTCATACCACAAAGATGCTCACATCTCCCGCTCACACACACTGCCATTAGCATTAGAAAATGGGCTATCAGCTGGAATAAGCGAGATGGAAAAGCGACAGAATGTGTGTGTGTGTGTGTGTGTGTGTGCGCGCGCGTGTGTGTGAGAGAGAGAAAGAAGTGGTTAGCATAGCTTACCATAAAACACAAACACTCTAGTATCAACAAACAGGTTTTAATTTATTGCATCATCCTGTTCAAAAAAACAAGGAGCGCAAAAAATCTCACAATTGTTCAAGAGTGTAAAAGCATCAATTATCAACCGATTCTAGCTTCATAATTATTTCAAATCATCTGACGACATCACGCTGGGAGAACGAGCATTCTCTCGTACCGCTACGAAACAACCCAGGGCCTGTATCCCCACAGAGCAGAACATTTCTCGGTGTCTTTCTGTGACTTTGGAACATAATTGAGTTTAAACACTCAATACAACATTAATTAGTTTAGCCGTCTGCTGGTGATACCATAGATAAGAGACTATGTAATTCATATTGATTGGAATATGCACATTGAATACAACCTCTTAAGACAAGCCTCCTTTATTAAGCTAGCACAAAGAGCAGGTCATCATTTGTACAAAGAGAGATCGCTTTAGATTTTATCTTTCTCATAAAAAGATTTGATTGGGTTTTCTCTCTAAAGAACCCTCGCTCCTCATGTTATTCTACTTTGATTATATTACCTCTTAATTAGTTTGCATATTGAGTTGAACAGAGTTTATTGATTTCACCAGCTTTCATTTGCATTGCAAAATTCTTCTAATCCAATATAATCTTATCCATAGCCACAGAGAGAATAATGACTTTCTTTCTGCCAGTTTTCTTTTATCCCCCCACCTTTACACAGTTTCTCTCTCTCTATGTTTTTTTTTTTTTTTTTTTTTTTTTTTTTACTTCTAACAGTGTCTGGATGTTGTTTTTACATTATTTAGCTTTTTAGCTATTTCTTATTTAGTACAATAAAGAAACCTTTTCATCTTTCTATTTTTATACCAGAAATGCATAAAAAAAGTTTGTATTCCATAACACATTCCGTGACAAATATATACATATATCACCTTCTGAATTTTTTTTACATATATTTATATATATGCACAGTGTTGTGAAGTTTCTATAAGTTACCCTATTTAAAATTAAATTAATGTAACTGATTGCATTTGATTACTTTTTGATAACTTTTCTAAATTTCTAATGAATGTTTTCAACTGTTAATCATTTTGAAACATTTAAAGCAGGCAGGGTTAACCTTACACTAGTACTTAACACTCATTACTGTCAGACTTTTTAAAATCCTTCATCGCTTGAATTAAAATTATAATAATTACATTTTAAAGAGAAGCCACCAAAAAATAAAACTTTACGACCTTTACGACTTTACGAGGGAGGTTTTTATTTTGAGATTGTTCTAAGGTTAAATACAGATGTAAAATCTTAACAAGATATAGTTTAATAGCTATGATACTGTTTTTGAAATCAAATATTTGCATAGCAGGAAACATGACAGGAAACACTGGCATCTAATAATACCTTGGAAAAAAACAGCCAGTCTTAAAAAACAAAGCACATACACAAACCCAGATAGGAAATAAAACAGTTATCAATTAAACGTGTCCTATTCTGTATCCTAAACTCCTGTAACATTTTTAGAGCAGTCACTGAAATTTGGGAAGAAATTCTGATGTAACCCCTTTTGTAATAGTTGACATTTTCATAAGTAACTGTAATTTAATTACACATTTGTTCTCAGTAACTGTAACCGATTACAGTTAGATTTATGTAATTAAATTACATAACTCCGTTACTTGTCAACGCTGTATATGCATGTTTTAATACTGAATAGGTGATATATCTGAAGGATTGGTTTGCATGCAATTGCATGTGTGTGTGTGTGTGTGACTCCCGTGGAGAGGTTGATGAGAAGGTGTCAGGTCTGTAGCTGCTGATCTCACACACATTGCAGTGGCATGTTAAAATGTTAAACTATTCAGACTAATGAAACCCAGGCCTGTGCTAATGGCCTTCCTCGGGGAGCAGACCTGTCCTTCAGGGTCTCTCTCTCTCTTTCCATTTGTATCTGTGTGTTTTAGTATCGTCACATACACAGATTCACTTGTTTTGAAGTCATAGCTTCACAGAGGTGTTTCCTGTGGACAATGGTGATCTCATACTATCTGTGTGTGTTTCATCATTGGTTTCCATGCTGTATGTGAGAGTATGCAACCCCTGGTGCTCTGCATGTGTGTGTGTGTGTCTTTGCTTTAGTCAGTGACTCATTCACCCCAGGTTGGATCAAAGGCTTTTAAGTGGGCCACACTGACTAGGAGGCAGAGTGAGTTACCCGGGGTTTACAGCATTATCAGCACCCCGACTATCTACACACATATGCACACTGATCTACAGCAGTTGAGCACTATGAATAACAGCATTGTTCTTCAAAGAAAGCTTTGCGTTTTCACTACTTTAAAATCTAAAAAATGTAATGATATTTAAAAATCTGGGGTATGGTGCTTTTATTAAGTTGTATATTGAAATAATAAAACATAATTAAACCATTTGTTAAATATTACTTCATTTTTTAAAAAATATTATATATTTTCAGAGCTGGGATAGATTACCTACAAGTCATAATCTGTTACTGATTCTAAATTACATGAAAAAAAAAACAAAACAAAAAACATAATCCATTACATTTCACATTTTAGGTATAATCAGACTACTTTTAGATTACTTTTGACTTAACCCATTTATCACATTGATTATGCATTAAGTGCATTGAATATTATATTACGTCAAGGTTTCCCAAACCAGTGTTTGTGAAGGAACTGCAGGGGGTTTAAAAGCTAAGCTAATAATTAATTAAATCAAAATGTTAAATTAAAATAAATCATTTTAAAATCAATCAAAATAATAATAATAAAAAACTTACTGTAAAAATTAAATATTTTATTTGTTTACCTGCATGTCATATGACCATAACCATCATCAGAGAACCAATGAACATGCAAATGCTATTCTTAATTATTAAAATATTTCTTTTAAAATCTCAAGGGTACTTTAAGTAAAGATCAGATGACAAAAAAAGTTTGTGAACTTATTTATGCATTTTAATTTGTTTGGGAAACAAAAGCCTTCCAAAGACAAAATAATACATGGTTAACCTACAGAGTGAAAAAAATGAATGTGTTCATCAGTAGTTGATGCAATGTTAAAACACTTCTTAAACCTGAAATGATTTTTATAAATCAGTGGTCAAATGCTGTGTCACCACCTGACTAACGACGGATCGGTAACACTTTAGTATAGGGAACAATTCTCACTATTAACTAGTTGCTTAATAGCATGCCTATTCATAACATATTGGCTATTTATTAGTACTTATAAAGCACGTATTCTGCATCACCATAATCTACATACCTAATCCTACCCAATACCTAAACTTAACAACTTCCTTACTAACTACTAATAAGCAGCAAATTAGTAGTTTACTGAAGCAAAAGTCATAGTTAATGGTTTGTTAATAGCGAGAATTGAACCTTAAAATAAAGTGTGACCGACTGATCTTAAATGTCCACAAAACTTGAAGACTTTATAAATGTGTATAAGCAGTAGGCTATTTTAGATAGGAAATGTAAAAGATGAAAAAAAAAGAAAAAAGAAAAAAGAAGGAAAAAAAAAAGGAATTAGGGAGAATCAATAAATTATGAATAATTATTGCTATTGTGTACATAATATGTAACTAGTCTGATGGCAAGTATTTTAAAATGTAATTTAGTCTAATCACAAGTACTTAGTTTTTGGAATTTGATTACAGAATCCAGATTACATGTAATCAGTTACTACCCAGCTCTGTATATTATAGATTAAATAGATTATAAATTTTGGACCATGTTAAATCTGATACAACTAATCTCAAATTGTGCTTTTTAAGTAATCATGCTTCTTCTATTTCCAGTCAGGGCATCCCATTTTACTGTAATGGTTATATACCAGATGGATTCCAGGCCGTTTGCGCTTGAACAATAGGCATGGTCAAGATCATGTTTATGCGTCTGCCAAAATGCCTATGTAAGTTAGTATGGTGTTACAGGAGGAAGTGGCTATGACTAACACTGAGGTTTCCAGATCAAATGCAAACAAAGAGTATTAGTTTTCAACAGTTGTAACCACCATGGCGTCTTCTGGTAGGAGTGAATGTGTCACATATGTCGCTAAGAACAGCTGTTTTCAAATGTTTTGAGGCCGCAGACCCCCAAATAATAATAAAAAAAAAAAAACTGTGGCTGTCAATAGGTTAAAATAATTTTAATTAATCTCATGAGCAGCCTTTATTTATTTAGTTTTATTTTCTGTCAATATAAAGGCTATACCACAAATAATACAAATCTATATTTTATACAATTTAATTCGACATAAAGATTTACTTTTTCAACTTGCAGATTCTAGCTTTGATCAGATACCCAGTCCTTGTAAAGTGTGTCTCTTTAAACTTTACATTAAAACAGCCAGGGAGCAGTCGTAATAAAATGGCTAAATACTTCTCACACAGACCCTGCAGCCCGAGGGCGCCCACATCACGCTGAACTCTGACCTTATCAGGTGAGAAGGCGTAAGTGACTTGTAAAGCATGTAAATGAAGACCTGTGCCCTGTGAGGGGTTACATTAGCCCCTGAGGAGAGACGAGAGGTGTGTGTGTGTGGGGGGGGGGGGGGTTGTTGAAATTGTGAGTGTGCAGAAAGGGCTTGTTCAGGCTCTGCTTACACATTTGTATGTACTGGAGTCCTGTTGTTTGATTGATGCTGTTCTTTGCTGTATGGCGAAGACCTGCAGTGAGGATGGTCTTGTTTATGACTCACAGGAACGTAGAACTACTTTACATGTCTGCTCACCGTGAGATGATGAATCTGCGAAAGCTTTTATTTTAAGAGTCTGAAGAATGAGCTGCTTTGTTTCGAAAGGTCAAGGGTCAGTCATCCAATTTTCCATAATTTTATTGCAGTGTCACCATGAGTTCTCAAAGATTAAATTATGGTCATATTAAAGGGGCAACAAAACAATGAAGGCAGAAGGACAAACCATATGAATTAATTATATAAAATATTAAACACAGGGTTTTTTTAAAGCTAGGTTTTGCTTTAAAAGCAAACATGAAGTATTTTCATGCAGTGGCCATCTCTCACTCCTCTGCTCTCCATTCTCTCGCCGTCAGTCTTCAGCGTCCCAGCAGGCACTGAATGATTTATCGACAGGGTAAACTCCATATGAATCAGACCTAATCTTTAGTTATACAGTTTACAATGTTTGAGTAACTAATCGGCATGTGTGTACACACACTTTTCATCCAACTGTTGGGCTGAAATCTGTAGGGAGCTGAAGTAAGCCGCATTGAAGGAAATCTCTCAATGGCGAGCTGTAATAATGAATTAAAAATGACATCAGTTTGTATAAACTGATTATGGACACATATAGATGTAATGATAAAAAAAAAAAAAAAAAGAGGTTTTCCAAAATGGGTTTTGGAGATCTGCATGTGTTCTAGCATCTATGTTAACACATCAGTTAACGTTTTACTCCCTTGTTGCAAAAACATACAATTTAAAACACATTCACCTCCAACAACTGAATAAACAAATAAACGAGAACGAATGAAATGGAGGAATGAATCAACGAATCAGTACAATAAACACAATCAAGAGATGAAGCAAAAAATTATTTTTTATTATCATTGTTTTAGGTTATCCCCATTACTTTATCTGCATGCATGCATCTGCGCAGTGGCATTTTTCTGGCATGTTTAAGTGCAGCTATTGTAAAAATGGCTGGCTTCCTGTTGCTCTGCTGAGCAAGTGGTTGTATTCAGGCCTGAGGAAGGGGAATAGTTTAAATGCAGATGTTTTCACCCTAAACACACCCACGAGACACAAAGAGTGTGTGCACAGCAGACAGAGCAACATGAGCAAAATTAGTTAACCAACACTTTTTGACGGAACACTGCTTAGCGAAGGGGTTACGCACATTTACATGACATGAAATATCCAGATTACTGTGCTTAAACAAAAGACGAATAGATCACAACACTAATTATTATTATTATTATTATTATTATTATTTTTTTTTTTTTTTTTTTTTTTTTTTTTTTTTTTTGAATAAAGGTGTGTTGATAATGGGTAGGGTGTAATCTAGTTGCTCACTATATATAGTGAGGTTAGTGATGGGCCACTGTATGTATGTATCACACGAATGTAATATGTTACTTGTATGAAACGGCAGATTATAAGGTTCTGTGTGTGTCCAATACGAATTTCCTTCGGGACAATAAAGTTTATCTTATCTTATCTTATCTTATCTTATCTTATCTTATCTTATCTTATCTTATCACAAAGAGTATGTTTCTAAGATGAATACATTAATCAACCGACTAAAAATGCTATCATCATGTTGATGAGGATTTATTTCAAAAGGCCAGAAATGAAGACAAAACTAAACAGTTTCTTTCTTTCTTTCTTCTTTAAAAAAATACATGATGAACTGAAATGCTTTACTTAATAGAAAATATTTTATTTTTACTTTCAACTTTTTTTTTTTTTTTTTTTTTAAAGACACCTTTTAAATGTGTAATGGCATCAGTAAATTAAAAAGTACTGCTGAAGTCAAAAGTTTACATACACCTTGCAGAATTTGCAAAATTATTTTACAAAAATAAGAGAGATCATACAAAATGCATGTTATTTGTTATTTAGTACTGATATTTCACATAAAAGGCGTTTACATAGAGTCCACAAGAGAAAATAATTTTATACTTTGAATTTATAAAAATGACCCCGTTCAAAAGTTTAAATGCTCACTGATGCTCCAGAAGAAAAAAAAAAACATGCATTAAGAGCATAAGGGGTGAACAGACTTTTGAACAGAATGAAGATGTGTACATTTTTCTTATTTTGGATAAATATTATATATTTTTTATTTAGTACTGCCCTTCAGAAACTACAGAAACTACTTAAATGTTTCCCAGAAGATAAAGTAAGTTAAATTTACCCTGATCTTCAAATTCAAAAAGTTTTCACCCTCCAGCTTTTAATGGATCGTTTTTCCCTCTGAAGCATCAGTGAGCGTTTGAACCTTCTGTAATAGTGTCATATGAGTCCCTCAGTTGTCCTCAGTGTGAAAAGACGGATCTCAAAGTCATACAGTCATTGTTGGAAAGGGTTCAAATACACAAAAATGCTGAACAACCAAAGAATTTGTGAGACCTGAAGGATTTTTCTGAAGTACAGTGGGCAGTTTAACTGTTCGGGACAAGCAAGGGACTCATGAATATCTCTCACTAAACAAAAAATAAATAAATAAATAAATAAATAAAAACCATTCAGATCATTCAGGTAACAACACAGTATTAAGAATCAAAACTTTTGAACAGGGTCATTTTTATAAATTCAACTATTATTTTCTCTTGTAGACTCTATGTAAACATCTTTTATGTGAAATATCTTATTCAGGTCAGTACTAAATAAAAAACAACATGCATTTTGTATGATCCCTCTTATTTTGGTACAAATAATTAACATTTTGCAGATTCTGCAAAGTGTGTGTAAACCTTTGACTTTAGCTGTACATTACATTTGCTTTACCCCTTATAAAACTATTAAAACAACCTTAGCAGTTATGGAAAAGTTATTATTATTGAGTGACCTTTTTTATGCATTTGCTGTTTCAGCAGAACATGTATTGTGTCAGTATTTTAACCTGGAGTCAGCTGCTTCATTGACATTGAACATCAAGGAGTTTTGCAGACTGGAATATCAGGGAGATTTTTCAATATTGCTATTACTCAAAAACATGTAATTTGTGAAGAAAAGACAATACAAATAATATTATACAAACATGTATAATATATAAACTATTTTAAATAAAAAAAAATAGGTAACACTTTACAATAAGGTGTCATTTGTTAACAATAGTTAATGTTTTAACTAACATGAACGAGCAATGAACAATGCATATATTACTGTATTTATTAATCTTTGTTAATGTTAATAAAAGTACAGTCATTTATTGTTTGTTCATGTTAGTTCACAGTGCATTTACTAATGTTACCACTTGTGATTTTAATAGTGCATTAATAAATGCTGAAATTAACAATAACTAAGATTAATAAATGCTGTAGAAGCATTGATCATTCTTAGTTCATGTTAACTAATGTAGTTAACTAATGATAACTAATGAACCTTATCGTAAAGTATTACCAAACATTACACATTAAACTATTTAATCGAAACCAACTCAAATGTTTTGCTCAAACTCATTTTTTTCCTGCCTGCTGTTACTAACATTGTCTGTTATTTTGGGAAAAGAGAATTGTATTGCTTGCACACATATAAAACATTTATGGTGAGTTCATTGTGCCTTAAATTATTCCCAGTGTTACATTTAAATGTGATGAATAAATCTGAAGCAAACTTCCAGTGTACTTGTTACAACCCCTACTATTCTACCAGCCCTATTTGAGGAGATATACGCATAAAAAGTAAATTAGAAACATTATCTAATCTGTGGATCAGTCATGTTGCTTTAGGGGATCCTTGAATATGTCCATGTTGTTGTAATCTCCATAACTTACCTAAAAAAGTACACAGAATATTCCATCCTCCTGGTTACAATTATTTCCATCTTTTTAGAATGAGTTGTGCAACAATTAGCCCTTGGGTTTAATTTGTGTTGTGTTTGAGATGTCCTCTGATTACTGATGCCTCTTTAGACCTTTTAATATGATGTAATTGCTTCCATAGAGAGTTTGGGGGCAGAAGTGAGAGAAGCGGAGGGCTTTTATCAGTAAAGTATGTCACGACTTAAGAAGTGACCTTGTCTAATATAGTCAGTCTCTGTTGGTTTAAATTTTAAAATAATCCCAATGGACAGCATTTAACTAAGCTAAATAAAATAAAATAAAATAAAATAAAATAAAATAAAATACTTGTATGGAATGAATTTGAGGCAAAGGAAGGGCTCATGACCTCACGACACTGGTATGCCGCGTCTGTCTTTGTGCAGTTTGTTTTCTTCTCATCCCACTGTTACCTCTCCTCTCAGTTACCTCTCCCTCCTCCTTTCATCCCACCGCTCATCCTCCTTGGTCAGCTCTCTTTTGTCCTCACCCTCCCCTCCATTTTGTCAAGTGGTCATCAAGGGGTCAGTTGGGGTGATGCGAGGCTGTAAAATGGCCCGAACCATGCTGACCATAGAAAGAGAAGAGTTTAATCTCAGTGGTGCTGACCTCTGACTGCTGAGTCTGAGTTAATGTCAGTGCTGAGCCTCCAGCCCCGAGCTGCCAATACCACCATGATTATGACCAATCTGCCCCTCCTAATGCAATTATCTGATCAATCTCCCATTTTACTGAATAAATAACGAGGGAGAGATGGACAGAGGGATGAGAAATGAGGGCAAAAGAGAGAGAGAGCTCTGCAGCGGCAGAGAATTTTAAGGAAGGTGTGGGACACGTATTTGACTACTTATGTAGTCAGTAATAATGGACGTAATAATAATAATAACATAAAAGATATCAATGCCAATGTAAAACAGCTCTGTAAAGGTGACTTTAGGGCAGTAGCTTCTCTGAAATGTGACATAAAGTCCCAAACACCCACAATTACAGATAGCAGGACTTGACAGAAAGCCTTCTGGATATTTTCATTCCACCCAGTCTTTGGTTGGTTTGGACCTTGAAAAGAAAAGGCAAATTAGTAGATAAAGATAAAGAGATATGAGATATTGCTTTCAAAGAGAAGAGAAAATGAAAAGAGACTTTTCTGAGTGATTCAGATGTTAGCTTTTGATGCTAATCGGGTGATTATCGCTGAGGGCCAGGGTTCAGTGTCTCACACTGGGCTTCACCTTACTTCGCTGAACCCTATAAATCTCTCTCATGCGTAAGTTACACTCACCAGAAAACATGACGAACATAGCGAGAACAGCGGATTTGAGTGACGCTACCAGACTGCGCTCTTCGGTGAGAATCCGAGAGCGCGCGATGACTGAGCCTTACACGATATTCAGCCGAGCTCAACCGACAAGGAAGTGACACGACGGTCCCTCGTCATTTATTTACCTGTGGCTTTTTGTAGCTTGCTTCACTGTGTGCACCTGACACCCGACTCCCCTCTCCTTTTCTTTCTGTTCTTCTCAGTTCCTCCAGGCTTAGCTTACCTCTTTCTCTCTTTCTCTCATCATCTAACTTTAATCAAGTAAATGGATGCATTTAAATGCTACTAATTTCAGCTCAGGTAATTGCAATCCATTAATTAAATTTGATCAAAAAAAGGCATGTAAGTGATTGGAAATGTCCAAAGTCACAGAGTGATTAAATCTTCTCTGTGCTTCAGAGCATTGTGCCGAGGGAAGATATCGCCCTCTAGTTTTACAAACCTTCTGTATGAGCAGAAACACAGGCATTGTTTGGTTCTATCATCCATAGAGGCGGTAAACTAAAACGGCTGTTTTTTTCCTCCAGAGGGTCTATAAATGGTAGTTGAGTGTGGTAGGTGGCCAGCTGTGGACAGTAACAGTGCACTCTGAGTACGATAACATCTGGAGATCGGGTTAGTATAGAAGGACTGTTAGAGAGAGAGAGTCAACACGACACGAGAGAGAGATGCCAGGATGAGGTAGTGCTTAAGAGCAGCAACAGGTGGCCGCTGGCAAAAGACGTTACATGTGTGTGTGTGCTGGATGAATCACAAGTGTGTATTTGACCCTCTTTTCATCTGTTGTCCTTCCACAGATTATGGGAAGCCCTGCTTTAGACGGCCAAACAACTTCATTCAAGCATCCATTGATGTGGAGACCCATTTTTTCACATCTTAAAAGAAAATGAAAGACATTTTAACCAGTCTAAGCTAGTTCTGGTGTCTCAGCCTGGTCATGCTGGTCTTTTGGCTTGTTTTAAAAAAGGTTTTTGCCACTTTCTGACTGGGAGACCAGTTGGGCTCAAAGGCAAGGGAGGCAGTGCCTCTTCAAAATATTGAATGAGAAAAAAATTGTAGTACAAAATAAAACAATACCAATATTACAAAATATAACATTTCGGCAGGAGACCGCGTCTCTTTCGCCTCCCCTGAAGCCACTGAGTTTTAACAGACCCCCTAAGGTGTGCGGTGACTTTGGTGGGGGGTAACTGAGAATGAATGGGGAAAGTCACATAAAAGGAGGCAATGCCTTCATTGCGATATGATTGGATACGACTGGTTATGCTTGGCTATGCGATAAATCATGCCTCTTGTGTTCGTCCCGCATGCCGCGTTCATGAATCAGTCTGAATTAACAATAAAATGCCGTTAATTTAAAAAAGTAAGTAAACAACTCGCATACTTAGATATAATCACTTTGTTATGTCAAAATAAGACTTAAAATGGCCAGAAAACATAATCTGTGAAAGTTTTAAGTGAGTAATCAGCTTTGTGAAATTTAAAGTAAATTGGTCTGTGACCAATATTTACTGAGTTTTAATGACTGATGATCCAAAAAAATTCAAAAATAGTTATCTATTAAATAAATAAATAAATAAATAAGTAAGTAAGTTTGATAAGTAAGTAATGTTTATTTAACCAAGGAAATGTGTTAATGATTTTCCCAAAAATAAAAGGGATTATACAAAATGCATGTTATGCAGATGTGTAAACTTTTGAAAAAAATGAAGATGTGGACATTTTTTCTTATTTTGCCTAAATATCATAATTTAATTTAATTTTTTTTTTCATTTAGTACTGCTCTTTAGAAGCTACAGAAGATACTTGTTTACATACATGTTTCCCAGAAGACAAAATAAGTCAAATTTAACCTGATCTTTGAATTCCAAAAGTTTTCATTCCCTGGCTCTTAATGCATTGTTTTTCCTTCTGGGGCATCAGTGAGTGTTTGAACCTTCTGTAATAGTTGTATATGAGTCTCAGTTGTCCTCAGTATGAAAAGATGGATCTCAAAATCAAAAACTCAAAAACAAAAATGTTGAAAAACCAAAGAAATTGTGGGACCTGAAGGATTTTTCTGTGGGTAGTTTAACTGTATAGAACAAACAAAGGACTCATGTACAACTATCACCAAACAGAAAAGAGCACAGCTGTGGATCATTCAGGTAACAACACAATATTAAGAATCAAGTGTATGTAAACTTTTTATAAATTCAACTATTATGTGGATATTGTGGACTATATGTAAACATCTTTTATGTGAAATATGTTATTTAGGTCAGCACTAAATAAAAAATAACATGCATTTCGTATGATCTCACCTATTTCAGTAAAATTAACATTTTGCAGATTCTGCAAGGTCTATGTAAACTTTTGACCTCAACTGTATATATATATATATATACAATTTATTGGATTTGTCATATTCTTTGTCCACCATTTGTCACATCATTTACCACCCTTCTTTACTGTCTTGAGTACTTCATATTAGTAATTTCCTGATACATTTGACACAAGACATTGTGATTAGTTGTAGTCATCCTGAACAAAAAGGCCTTATCTAATGCGTCTGTGGTTTCTAAGGATGGACTGTTTGAGCTGGCGTGGAAACACAGGTCTTTCCATTGATAGTGTTGAAGACTAGTTACTCCATGAGTCTCACTGTTTCCATCGTCTTTATCAGAGCAATGACAGAACACAGGACTGAAATTCAGACTTTCTCAGGACCTCACACACACACACACAAGACTGCATACAAAGACACATATGCAGACACTGACGTGAACACACAGACTCACAGATAACAGGCTCGTAAACTGCTGCTGTTCTGCAAGACTGCTGAGCACAAAGTGTGTCAGAGAGAGAGAGAGCAATGTCTGTAAGCTTAACCAGAGCTGCCAAATACATTTTTTTTTCATTGTTAAGGGTAATTAAAACAGTTTTGATAAGAGATGTGAGTCAACTGTGCATGGGTGAGATGGAAATAGTAGCTCGGGACTTTGATAGTTTAAATTGAGGGACAAACTTTATGAACACAAATGCAAACGGAGAGGCTTGTCGGCATGACAAAAAACATTCCGCTTGCAGGAACAACCAGTGGCTGCAACCAAGCAGCAGGGATGAGAGGAGAATGTAAAATGAAAGCAGCTGTATGCTGAGACGGAAACTTTGAGAGGAGATGAGGAAAGGAGGGGGTGTTGAATTTTCATGAATGAAAAGAGAAAAGCAGGGAGAAATGAAGGTGTTTCTAAATATATGTACACTACTGTTTAAAAGTTTAGGGTCTGTAAGATTTTTAAATGTTTTTGAAAAGAGGTCTCTACTGAACACCAAAGCTGCATTTATTTGATCAAAAAAAAAATTAATTATAGTTTTCTATTTCAATACATTTTAAAATGTAATGTATTCCTGTGATTCAAAGCTGAATTTTCAGCCTCCATTACTCCAGTCTTCAGTGTCACAATTCAGAAATCATTCTAATATGCTGATTTGGTGCTCAAGAAACATTTATTATACAGTGATGGTACTTTTTTTTTTTTTTGAAAATAAACTTTATTTATTTATTTAGTCTATTTCAGGATTCTTTGATGAAGAGAAAGTAAAAAACAAAACAAAACAAAACCAAAAAAAAAAAAAAAAACATTTATTTCAACTAGAAATATTTTGTAACATTATAAATGTCTTTATTGTCACCTTTGATCAATTTAATGCATGTAAAAACACACAGAGAGGGGGTTTGTGCAAAAGAACAATTTATTTATTCAATGAATTATTTTTTATTTAGTTAGTTTATAGTTAGTTTATAATTTTTTTGGAGCATCAAGTAATCAAGTATATTAATTTAGTTTCTAGCTCTTCAGAAGTAAACCACTTTTCTATAGTTATGTCAAAAGGAGTTTCTGTAAAATTCTATAAATTCTTTTATTGATACTGGCAACATTTGTGAATGTTAACACACGCTGAAAGGTGATGCTTGTTAATTAAATAGGAAGTTGTGTACTCGTCCTCTTTACACACTTACTCTCGCTCTCTCACTTCATCATTAGCATGTTAGAGGAGGCTGCAGCATATGTCAAGGTGAAGTGAGTATCAGGTGCTTGTCTTCGTCCTACTGTCACCTCTATACTCACACAAACACATGTGTAGAATCTGTATGATTACAGTACACATTTTACACATAATTCAAATTTGTCCCATTCCTTTTAAACAAGAATTGTTAGACCAAAGTTAGATCAACTATTCTCTAGACTAAAATTAAAATACATGATTAAGGTTAAAAGTTTTAAAATAAATATTGTGTCATGCTCCTTTAAAATGGTGATTTGTCACTGTCTGTCATTGTGTTTAAAAATAGAAAATTCCATTAAAGTGTGGAACACAGGAAGTGACATCATTTGTGCCCTTCTGGCAGGAAGACAAGTAAGTGCTCAAATTCCAAGTTTTTTTTTTTTTTATTTTAGTTTTGATTTGTGGACCTAAATCTTGTTACCAAAAAAGTAATATTTAGTTAGTTAGTCAATCCAGAGTTGTTTGAGAATACATTGAAATGCATTTAATACAAATTCAATACAATTCATATTTATTGTCATGAAAGCCATAAAACAATAAATTATATCTCACATAAAGAGTGTATACACTGTAAAAAATAAAAAAAAACACAATTTGTTGAGTCAGCTTAAAATAATTTGTTACCCTGCTGCCTTCAAATTTTAAGTTCAGTCAACTAAAATAAGTTTTGTCAATTTGAAATATTAAGTTGTACTAAGTAACAACTTATATTTGTGTTTGCTAAACTTAACAGATGGGTAAGTAACCCAGCTGCCTTAAAATTTTAAGTTGATTCAACTCAAATATCTAAGTTGTCACTAAGTATAATTTAACATTTCAAGTTGAATAAACTTTTTTGAGTTGACTGAACTTAAAATTTTAAGGCAGCCAGGTTACTAATTATTTTAAGTTGACTCAACAAATAGTTTTTTTACAGTGTACCCTCATGGTTCTGTTTTAAGTCAGTTATTCTTTTTGACTTACGTTTGTTAAATATACACTGCCATTCAAAAGTTTGGGATCAGTACGTTTTTTAATAAGTTTTTATTTTATTTTATTTTATTTTTGTTTTTTAAAGAAGTTTCTTATGCTCATCAAGGCTGCATTTATTTGATTAAAATCCAGATAAAAACATTATTATTTGAAATATTATTTCAATGTAAAATAACAGTCTTCTGTGTGAATATATTTTAAATGTAATTTTGTGAATTCTTGTGAATTTTCAGCATCGCTACTCCAGTCTTTAGTGTCACATGGTGCTTCAGAAATCATTCTTATGTGCTGATTTATTATCAATGTTGAAAACAGTTGTGCTGCTTAATATTTTTTTGGAACCTGTGAGACCTTTTTTTCAGGATTCTTTAATTAATAAAAAGTTAAAAAGAACAGCATTTATTTAAAATAGAAAACTTTTGTAACAATGTAAACTACCATTTAAATGTTTGTGGTGAGTAAAAATTTTTTTGAAAGAAATTAATACTTTTACTCACCAAGGATGTGTTAAATTGATTAAAAGTGATAGCAAAGAATTATATTGTTATATTGTAATCCTAAAAAAGAATCACAGGTTTAAAAAAAATATTAAGCAGCACAACTGCTTCCAACATTGAAAATAAATCAGAATATTAGAATGATTTCTGAAGGATCACGTGATACTGAAGACGGGTGTAATGATGGTGAAAATTCAGCTTTGCATCACAGGAATAAATTATATTTTAAAATGTTAAAATAGAAAATGATTATTTTAAACTGCAATAATATTTTACAATATTACTGTATTTTTTTCTGTATTTTTGATCAAGTAAATGCAGCTTGATGAGCATAAGAGAATTCTTTAAAAAACATTAAAAATCTTACTGATGCCAAAGTTTTGAATGTCAGTGTATACCAATATTCTTTTTGCCTTTTATGTTTCTGTATACTCTTTGTTCAAGATGGATGGAAAATAATTTGTTTACTTGGTGGTTACAATATTTGAGATGTTTAGTTAATAAAAATGTACAATTATTTTATATTCTTTTATTTTTAGTTCTTATTTTGGTATGAAAATGACATGATTTTTAAAAATACAACATTTCTTGGCACTTGCATTTTGTCAACATTTTAAACATTCTCAATTGTCACTGACACAAATGTTTTACATCAAATAAAATAGCTTATTTAATATTCAGTTTGAGCTCCTGAGGGTAGGTAAGTCCTAATTGAAATCCATCCATGGAAAGAAACAGTCATCTGTTAAAACCTCAAAGAGAAAACATTCTGTTCCTTTTTTTAAAAATTTTAAAACCCCAATATTCTTCATTTTGGTGTGTCAAAGTGTCCAATTGTTGTGTGTAAAGTGTTGTTTAGCAGGAAATACAGTTTTTCTGGTCTTTGACTTCTCTTAACTGTAGCACTGGGCATGACTCCTCCATCATGGTTTGATGCCTCTGGCTATCCTCAGACAGTAACACACTCTCTCCGCTACCGTATCCAGGACACGTCCTGAGTGATGTAATATCAGTCGGCACGGTAACGGACACGGGTAGAACAGCGGATGGGCGATCTAGTGACTCTTAATTATGCAGTCCTCTCTTTTTTGGACTGAGCTGTGGAATGGACCATTAAGCAGGACACAACACACAGGCCATGGGTCAGAACAGGAGTTGCAAAGGGGACGTGACCTCTGTGTGTTCAGCAGAGATAAAATAACAGCCATGCTAGGATAAAGTGGATCAGATTGATTCGAAGTTGGCCAATCTATAATCTGACTAATAATTCAATATATAATTATTGTGAAGGCAGGTATTTACTACATGGATTTTACTGGGGTCAACGACATGACGTTCATTATTTGGTTCGGTCTATTAATTTATTTTTAAATAATTTCTGAATTAAAATTCATTTTCATATGGTTTATGAAAAGATCAGGAAAAGAGTGTCCTATTCTTGAAATTAAAACCTATACACTACAAGTCAAAAGGTTTAGAACACTAAGATTGTTAATGTTTTTAAAGAAGTCTCTTCTCACCTAGCCTGTATTTATTTGATCCAAAATCCTGCAAAGGCAGCAATATAGTGAAATATTTTTACTATTTAAAATAACTGCTTTCTATCTGAATATATTTTAAAGTGAAATTTATTCCTGTGATCAAAGCTACATTTTCAGCAATATTTTAACTATTTAAAATAACTGCTTTCTATTTGAATATATTTTAAAGCGTAATTTATTCCTGTGATCAAAGCTACATTTTCAGTGATCTTTCAGAATTCATAGAAAGTATAGAAATTGATACTTTTATTTAGCAAGGATGCTTTGAATTGATCAAAAGTGACGATAAAGACATTTATAACGTTACAAAATATTTCTGTCAGATAAATGCTGTTCTTCTGAACTTTTTATTCATCAAAGAAACCTGAGACAAATCTAATCTGCTGTTTTCAACATATAATAATAATAAATGTTTTTTGAGCAGCAAATCAGAATATTAGAATGATTTCTGAAGGATCATGTGACTGGAGTAACAATGTTAAAAATTCAGCTTTGGAATCAAAATCTTAAAAAAAAAAAAACATTAAAAATCTTACTGTTCAAAACCTTTTGACTGGTGGTGTAAATAAAAGATGATTTGAAAAATGTTTTTTCACTATTTCCCACTATTTACCTCAAAAATGTAATTTAATATGTTACTTGCCATTTCTTTGTACTTATTTTGTAAAATTTGCTACCATTTTCTGAAATTATTTCTATATTTATATTTTATTAATAATTTAATATTTATTAAGTTATTACAGTGTAGCTTGTCATTGTTTTTAATATAATTTCTTATTAACATTAATATTAAAAAAACTTTCGTCCTTCAAAACAAAAAAGAAAAAACATAAAACAAGAAATCTGATCACAGACCCTTATAACTATATGTCAAGGTTAATAAGATATTTTATGACAATGCAAGCTCATAATATTAATTAATTACAGATGTAATTAGATCATTTTAATTTTGAAATATAACTACAATATAAAAACATATTAAAAACATACAAAACAATAAGTGCATTTTATCAAATTAATAAAAATGTAAATGTAAGTACCTAGTAGTTAATTAATATTTTAAATTAATTTTAATTATTTATGCTATTTTTTTTAAAGAATGTTCTTGAAAAGATTTTTAAAAATCATATGAAACCAATATGTTTATAAAGAGTACATTTATTTTTTACACACATTTTTTTCTTTTTTTTTTGTCTTTTTTCTGGACACTTTTTATGTCACTGACCCCTGAACCAGCAGTTTTTCCACCTGAGAGATACTGTACATGTTATGTTCTACTCAGCTGTTGTTTTAATATCACGAGTTGTTGAGCATTCAGTGTGTGAGAGCTTTAGGCTCTCTGTCATGCTTAACACAGACCCACTACACTGATGTAACTAGCATAATCCAGCATGAGAAATCACACGTTCTGTGTGTACAACCAGTGTGTGTGTGTATGTGTGTGATAGCCCCTTTGAAATCCCTGTGTGTTCATGGATGAAGCTCTATTTGCTGTGAGTGCATGTGTGTGTGTGTGACAGGGGGCCATCAGTGAGTATGACGGGCAGTGTAAGATATGAGCTGTGACAAGCGCGGCCGTCACGGGTTATGACTGCTGGAGGGGGCAAGACAGTGTTTAAGGAAGAAAGAGAGTGTGAGTGTGAGAGAGCATCCGGCACACGTGGCCGACTCGTGCTACATTATCCGGCTGATTGAGTTATGACAGCTGTGTTCCGCGCAGGGAATCGCTCTCGCTCGCTCACGCTCTCTCTCTCTCGGAGCTGATGATGATGAAGAGATCACTTTAAACAACAATCTCCATAATATTTCATGCTCAGTAAGCACCCGGAGGCTGCCGGCTCACTTCTCCATCAATTGATTTGATTCACTGCCGGGTTCCTGTGCATACACACACCTATGCCTAGCACTCAGCCCTGAAGATAAATGGCAGGTTAGATGAAAATAATATGTATGTCCATAGGAAATGGGAGTGGGTGTTTGTGTGTGTCAAAGAAAGTGGGTGGTGGGAGGTTATTCTATATCAGACTCAAACATCACAGGAAGCATTGAGATGAATTATAACTGTCACATCCCTCCGCACGACAGCCCACCCTTTTATTCTTTAATTCATCAGAGTGTGAGAAATATTGTGATGGGACAAAGAGCTCTGCGTTTTCTTTGAAAAAAGCATTGAGTTCAATTAGCAAAATCAAATGTGATGTGTGCAGATGATTTCTTCTGTTTTACTGTAACTGATCTAAATTTGTTTACATCTGCCTTACATCAACTGGTTCTGACACTTTCAGTTGTATTTTGTTTGGGTCTCATTTTATATTAGGTGGCCTTAACTACTACGTAATTACATTAAAAAGTACAATGTAATTATTGTGTTCATATTGTATTGCAAAACACTTTTGCTGCTACTGAGGTGGGATACGGGTACAGGTTTGGTTGTATGAGTAGGTTTAAGGGTGGTTTAAGGTGTAAGGGATGAGTCAACAGTGTAATTATAAATGTAAATTAATTACAGATATAATTACATGCAGTACAATGTAAAAACATGCATGTACACAATAAAAGCACTGTATCAAATTATTCATTTAAATGTAAGTACATAGTAGTTAAGGCCACCTGATATAAAGTTTGTGTGATTTCATTGTAATTATATTTAATTTTTTTAATTATATTAGTATACTTCTGAAATGTATACTATTAATGTGCTGAAAAACACAGCAAAACAGTAATATTGTGAAATAGTATTAAAAATTTAAATAACTGTTTTCTATTGTAATAAATTTTAAAATGTAATTTATTCCTGTGATGCAAGGCTCCCAGTCTTCAGTGTCACATGATTTTCAGTGTCAAAAATTTTGTCATTAATTACTCACCCTCATGCTGTTCCAAATGTGTACGACCTTCATTCATCTTTGGAACACAAATTAAGATATTTTTCATAAAAAATCTGAGACCTTTCTGACCCTGCGTAGACAGCAAAGTGGCTGACACGTTCAAGGCCCTGAAATAGGTTGGTCATACGTGCCATTTTTACGGGGCACGTCCTGGCCAGGATTTCTATATTTGGCTTTGTTTCCTGTTCTCAAACTTTCTGAAGGTAAGGATCGAAAAGTAGTTTGGCCAATAGCGTGCAGGCACAGCACATAATCGACCAATCATGGCACGTGAGAAGGTGGGATCTACAGAAAATGGTCAAAGTGATGCAAAAATACACATACATATTTTAAATGGATTTAAATGGAAACAAAAATAATTACTTTATTTATTTCTTCTCCATCACCATTCATTAGAATACCACGATTTCATCAAAAATATCTTAATTTGTGTTCCGAAGATGAACGAAGGTCTTACGAGTTTGAAACGACATGAGGGTGAGTAATTAATGACAGAATTTCCATTTTTGGGTGAACTAACCCTTTAATATTATCAGTGCTGAAAACATTTGTGCATTGTATGTAAATAATTTAAAATACGTATATATTTTATATTATACACTCTAAAAGAGACTGGGTTAAAATCAACCCAACTTGGGTTATCTGGCAACCCAGCACTGGGTAAATATTGGACAGAACACATGCTGGGTTGTTTTGACCCAGCTGGTTGGGTTAAATGTTTTTAGCAAACATGCTGGGTTATTTTAGTTGTCAACTATTGTTCATTGTTTTTATTGTATTGCTGGCTTAAAATGCACTGGAACTTATTTAAAAAAAGACACAAAATTACTAGAGATAACATCAAAAATCAAAAGATGAACATTTATTATTAAGCAAGAACACATGGACAAAATACAAGACAAATTTAATTTATTTGGGTGAATACAGCATAGTTTACAATATCACATACATTTAAACTCGTTTAACAAGCATTTTAGACATAAAAGTTTAAAACATTAAACATTTAAAAGTAGCAATTTAATTTTAGTGTATTCAACCGTTTTCTGTTATCGTTTCTTACCGAAATAGCGCTAACTCTCCTGCCGGTGTGTCGCTGAAATCTGAACCGTTGAAGGGCTGCTGTTTGCCGGGTTAACTGCAAACTTCGGACCGTGGCCTCGCATTTCACTCGTAGCTGAAAAATGGCATCAATACCTCCAAAACCTGCCCATAAACAAACAGTACTGACATTAGTGAACATATTTTAACATCAAATTAAATTAAACTCGATAACGAATAAAATCCATTTATTTTATGCAAGGCAAAAGGTGTTTCCATCATGCTTAGTGACTGCTGCCGACGCAGCTGACTGACATCTTGTCCTTATCTTGCGCTGCGTAAAATAATACAATTTATAGCTTAGTAAAGACGTTATAAATTAAATAACATGTATACAAACCTTTATTTCGCTGAAGAAGTGCACCAAATCGGCAGCGCTGAGAAGTGCTCTCTCCTGTAGAGGAATCAAAAAGCCTGCACTCTGACTGTAACTCAGCAGCTGGGTTGTTTCATCAGAGACAGGCTCAACCCAGCGGTTGGGTAGAAAAAAATAATCCAGCATTAAAAATGACCCAGCAACTTAGTTACAGAAAAACTATCAAGCACCTGGGTAAATATATATATACAAATAACCCAATAAAATGACCCAACAAGTTGAACCCAGCATTTGGGTTAAAAAATAACCCAGCACCTGGGTAAAATATTAAAAACAACCCCAAAAAAAATGACCCAACAGGCTGAACCAAGCATTTGGGTTAAAAAAAAATAACCCAGCATTTTTAGTGTACATATTTTACATTTGAACATTAAGATATTGGACCAGCTTGCATGACAGCTTCAGTATTCAGAAAAGAGAACAGAAAAAAACCTGGATGAAAGAGTGCAATGGATGTGTCAAGACATGGCTGGTGTATTTTATTTGTGTGAATGTATATCTAAATGCATACATTTACCTTTGTGTGTGTGTGTGTGTGTGTGTACAGAAGTGGAAGTGGTTCTAGACTCTGGGGATATTTTCGTTGTTGAACAGTGTACTAATGAGTCCACTGGAGACTTCCTCCACAGGAAAGGGGAGAGAGAGACAGAGAGGGAAAGAGTGAGAGAGGCTAGGACTACGGTAGGATTAAGTATCTCTTAAAGAGATCTACTTTCAGACTCTCAGTTATCAAACCACTAGTGTGTATTAATTAAGCCTAATGTAGGGATGGGTTATTGGAACTCTCTCTCTTCTGCACACACACACACACATTATGCGTTTTCACAGACTTTATATCACCATACTTCTATATAACACTCACGTCTGCGTACAAATTCAGACATGTCGCTCTTAAATGCATAATTAGTTGCACAGCTGAAACATAACATGCTGTTTTAATCATCATATTAAGTAATAGCAGGTCTGTGGATAGCAGTGTTCTGGTTGTTTGGAGGAGAGCTGGTATCAAGCAGCCCTCAAGCCAAGCTCTGCTTTGATGTTCTGGAACATGTTTCCTGGGATCATTTTAACTGCCTCTTTCTCTCATCACTCTTTGCTGGGTCATCACTGCTGGTCGTTTGTGTGTGTATGTATGTGTGTTCTTATAATTTCTCACAAAATACCATAGTTACTGTAGCCATAACAATATGATATTAAAATAAAATGTAGAATTATGTATTAAAAAAAATGTATGTTCTACTATACTATAAGTATAATTTGGTTCCTTCCATTGCGTCCATGTTGTGTGTTTTTATGCATGTATGCATGCTTGATTAACTAGTATATCACACCTGAATAGCAAAATGCAGCTTATGTTGGACAACCTAGTTTGCTTCTAAATGCAGAGGTGAAAGCAACACTTTGGTGTTCACATACATTTTAAAGTAAGAGGGTAGAGAGAGAGAGAGAGAGAAAGAGCGCACGCTGGCAGGGGTGCCCCACTGTCCTGGCATTCACCCTTTGACTGAATGGTTAAAGGCATGGGTAGTTTGCCAATGTTGTGTCAAAGTTGTGCCAACATTTGTATCAGATGTAGGCCAACTGTGCCACTTATGGGTGGTTTCTGATGTCCGCTTCCAATCGGAGATCAAGAGGGCCAAATGAAATAAAACAGCTGTAATTAGCATCACCGTTAAAAGTTGGCTGTGTCGGTTCTGCTACAGGGCCACAGAGCATACCCTCATTTTATAATGTCAGATTTTAATCCTGCGATCTGAGAATATAAAACCTAAACCTAATGAAGCATATAAATAAAACCTCAACTTTAGCCTTAGTGGTTGATGTTTAAAATGTATACATATGTTTGAGAGATCGTTCTGAGCCTTAAAATTTTTATTAAGAAACAAAACAGAATCTAAAAGTGTAACCATTTTATTGTGCTGTTCTTTCACCAAATGTAAATGTGTTAACGGTAATCTTTGATTTCTTCTGAGGCTGTCACTGTTGGACCTATTGATTCCCACCATGAGTCAACAGACATGCCACAGATGAGCCTTTCTCCCTCTCTTATTCTGTCTCTCTCGCTTCTTCATGCTTATTATACCAATTATCGGTAACAGAGAAACGTTTCACTTTTTTGACTCCCTGCTGTGTGATTTGAGCAAATCAATAACTCTGATCAGAGTTGCCTCTGCAGCATTCTTTATAGGGTCCAATCACGTCTGGTAAAGAGGTTTGTCCTTCAGATATGTGAAACTAATCTGTGCCAGATATCATGCAGTATTGCGTTTTACGCTGTTGGTAGTGCGTTTGCACGAATGGCACTGATGTCTCTTTATAAAGCACATGTGAACGTTACAGTGTGAGAGCACAATAAGCCGCTGTCTGCTGCACATGTCTCACTCTCAGTGCGCCTCGGCATTGTCTAATTACTCGCCACAATCGCTGGAACTCATTGCCGTGTCTGAGCTTAATGCTATAGACGCAGGCCGAAAGTAGATTAAGCGCCCCGGCTCCTCCAAAAATTTCCCACATTTTGAGCGAGGCACGACGGACAACGTCCGCGTGACCCGAACATCCAGTTGAAATTGAGCTCGGCATTCAGGCTCCGTTGTTTTCCCCGGTAATTTGATTGACAGGTTGTTTATCATGCAGCTGAGGCTGACACTTTCAAAGCTGGAGGGTGCACATGTGTTTGTGCGTGCATTGGGGGGAATATCCAATCTGTCTGACTCCCCCCCCCTCCACAGCAGCTGACCCCTCCGGGTCGTCACGACTTAAGTAAGAGTGAAGTTGCTTAAACAGAAGAGCTCTGGTCAGAGGGGCCTGGCCCGAACCCACAGCTGCACCGATCTCCTCTCGCGCTCAGGCCTGTCTGTGATCCTTTAAGAATCCATACATATTGATTCAGACTGATAATAAACAATTTGATTAGCCTTCTTCTATAGGCTGTCAGTCCAATCACTCTCAGCGAACCATCCGAGTGGAAGAGGAGGGGAGGGGAAGGAGGGAGATAGAGAGATAGAAAGCGAGCGAGAGAAAGCTGAAAAGGACGGATGGAAGGTACGGGGCCCAGGGGCGAGAAGAAGGGAGGGCAGAAAAAGGGATCCTGGTGTGATTAGGCGTCAGCGTTTGCTGAATTGGACAGGACAGCTGAGCTGCCTGGTTATTAACTCCCTCAGAAAATTCTCAGGCTCTCGCGAGCGCGCCTGAATACTGCCATCTGGATCGATAAGCAATCTCCGCTGTGTACTGAGCAACTGCACCTTTCATTTGTCTCAGGCGGTCCCTCTCTCTTACTCTTGCCCCCTCGCCATTGAACAGGTGTATTGTCCAGTGAAGAGGGAGGGAGAACGAAACTTCTCCTCCGCTCTTCCCATTTCTGTTTCTCTCTGGCCATCACTCAGATTTGGTCTTTCTTCTTTCCTCGCTCGCTCTCCTTTAGTCACTAGCTTGGGTCTCTATCACCACTAACATAATGACCCGGGGGGGAGAAAATGCGAAGCCCGTGCTCCCCGGCACAGGCCAGTGTTCGGAAGGGACGGTGGGCCTGCGCTCGGTCAGGGGGGTTGGGTTTGATGTTTGATGCTTGACAGGAGAGCAGATGTCATGACCGGGGCTCCACCTCAGCCCAGAAAGGACAAGCATTTGGCAGACGCTATAGAGGGAAAAAATTAGAAAATGGGAATTGGACATGTTTCGCTAAACACGGAGGATGCCTTTAATAGGATGATCTAGCACACACACCTGTGTATGGACCATATCGCTCAGCAGTGCGTGGGTTTAATAGACCCTTAAACACTCATTTGCGTTTGCAAAATGGGATCCGTGCTTAGGCTGAAGCATCCGCACATATTGGCAATGTTGTACGGTTTTAGCTAATGTTTTGGCCGTGGCGGGAGGGAGAGAGTGTAAATGTGTGTGTTAGCGTAGCGCTGCCTGCAACGGCCTGTGTGTGTGGACTCCGAAGATGAATGTCCATACTGATTTTGTGTGCAGATTGAGCAGGCCTTGGGCTGATCACTTTGAGTGATTCTGCAGGCCATTGATTGGGTGGATGGATCTATTGATGAGTCAGGCAGCTGATGGGGAAGATGGGATGAACATTAGCCCGTCCTCTCTCAGCATACATTCGCTTCACTAGTTCAGAGGTGCAGAACACAAATGCACAATGAGTAAAATCACCGAATATATAAGGGAAATTCACAGAAAATATGAGAACAATGACTCACGTAGGTCTTATCTAAGAACATCTGTACAGAGAAATAGCACAATAATGATGAACATTAAGTGTTGTATTTTTTCAGTAAACTACTTATTTTGGCAATTGTATCATTATTTGTCTGTGACTGATTGTTGTTCACTGGTACTATGTAGTATATGATATATGAGGGGTATATGATATATGATATTTTTATTCTTATTTTGATGTGTAGTGTCACAGGCAGAAAATCTTGTATCTCCATATTGCAGCATTTTTTTTTCCCAATTATCAGTCCTATTGGTCATCCTGTCTGTTTGTCTGTCGGTTTTACAAATATTTAGCCAATTAAAAGTATTAACAAAACCTCAATCCGGATCCTTAAATTGTCAAAAACAAAACTGACTAAAATGTATACATTTGGTAAAATATTAATAACATATGTAATATTAATAAAATATGTAAGATCTCATATAAAGTTTCCGCCCTGCATATAATAACCTTGTAATAAAATAAAACTAAAATAAACACCAAAATAAATTGTACTCTGGTTCTACAATAAAGGATATTATTTAATTACACAGCATTATTTAATTGTTTAGTCGCATACTGTTACTACATGCGGTTTCAAATTGAGAAGAGAAAAAACAAAGCAAAGAAATATAAAAAAGTAGCAACAGAACTAACAGCACATGGTGGAAAATACAACATGCAGAGATGATCAGGCTTTTAAAAAAAATGTATGCGCCCTAACCAAAGCAAGCTACTTTGCATTTGGAGAATTAGTTCACTTCCAGAATCAAAAATTCCTGCTAATTTACTCACTCTCATGTCATCCAAGATGTTCATGTCTTTCTTTCTTCAGTTGAAAAGAAAATTAAGGTTTTTGAGGAAAACATTCTCCATTTAGTGGACTTCAGTGGGTCAAAGATGCAAATTGCAGTTTCAAAGCGCTCTACACGATCAAAGACTAGAAATAAGGGGCTCATCTAGTGAAAAGATTGGTCATTTTCTAAAAAATAAAATAAAAAATGATATACATTTTAACCACAGATGCTTCTCTTGCACTATAGCTTGACCTCGTTCGATGCAAGACGTAGTCATGTTGAAAAGCACCACGAATGACGCATGACAATGCAAAGTCAAAGGCCTTTTACCAAAAAAGGTAAAACAATGATGCAGGAATATTTTGAAATTGGAGGAGAAAATGAGATGGAGTTTTTCACCCTACTCTACCTTTTTTTAACTGAAGTACTAAAATGAAGAACTAACCGCTTGTGACCTTTTCAGCGTGATTATGTAATATGTAAGTCGCCGACACGCATTGCAAAGCCAGTGTAAGATAAGCACTTGTGGTCAAAAAGTATATAACTTTACATTTTTTTTTTTTTTTAGAAAATGACTGATTGTTTTACTAGACAAGACCCTTGTTCTTTGGCTGAAGATCCTTTGAAGCCAAATTGAAACTGCAATTTAAACTTTGAATGTTGCCGTTAAATGTTCCACTGTTCCACTATATGGAGAAAAATCCTGGAATGTTGTTCTCAAAAACCTTAATTTCTTTTCAACTAAGGACAGAAAGACATGAACATCTTGGATGGCATGGGTGTGGGTAAATTAAAATGATTTTTTTTATTATTCTGGAAGTGAGCTAATCCTTTAAAGAACACATTTTCTTAGTCATATTATTGCAGTAGCCATTCACTACTGTTTGAGCTACAGGAATGCTAATTGTTCAAAAGTAAGTCACAACAGGAAAATTATAAATGTGTACATAACACACACTCATATACCCTCAACTAACACCCACACTAGACATTGTACATATCATACAAAAACAATATGCACTAATAGACACAAAACAAACAGCATTCTAATGTCACCAGACAAAATAGGAAGCGTGAATCATGAATACACTTCTAATCAGTTTAAAGCTGCAGCTGTGTGGGTGTGTACATGGAAACACAGATTATGGCATAAGGCTCCAAATTTCCCACATAATGATGGATAATGCTTTGTCCTCAGATATTTTTAGAAGGAATGTCATAGCTACTGTAATAGTTAAAAAAAAACAGAATTTGTGTATAGTAAGGCCCAATCCCAATTCTATTTTCTACCCCTTTGCCTGCAACTAAGTGGAAAGGGGAAGGGTTAAAAAATTTCCCCTAAGAAATGGGACACCACTGTCATACGTCATCATACATTGTCGCTAGCTCCTAACATTACATTAGAGGACATGCACCGTCCCTATACAGAATATAAGTTACAAAAATGTTGTCATGTTGCAAAAAGTACAAATAGTGTAAGCATCGTTTATTTACAAGTACACATATGGCTGTAAACAAAACAAAACAATGCGTTACCACATGCGTGGTTAAAGCAAATTGCCTTGCCACTAGACTTTCATATTTGCTTCTAACATGCAGTCAAGTCACCGGGTATATGACATAAAAATATATTTTCTAATATCGTGCGATCAGTGCTATCCACTAGCAAACTTTAGTTTTTGCAAACGTTTCTTTACAGAACATCACCGTAAACAAAAAACACAAGATTGAAGGATATATACATATAATGAAAAACTGTCATAAAAATCCTTATTAATGGCAAAAATTACTTACATTTATGGGTCTGCTTGCTCGAGTGAGCAGCCATGCTGGAAATTTCTCTTAACCCTTCGTTTGAAGTGAGGTCCCGAAAAATCTTCGTTTGGAGGGTTATCTAGCCCTACCCCTCCAACCAAAAGAGAATTGAGACACCCCTACACGTGAACGCACCAAACGGAAGGGTAGGGGAAAGTGTAGGGGTGGAATTGGGATTGGGCCTAAATATAAATTCATGCCTAACATTGGAACTAGATCATTTAAAATGCTTTTCTGTGTTTTGGACTTTCTTTAAAACCATTCCTCTTCTCCTACTATCAAACTAGGTGAATTTCCTGTTGATGTTTCACTGATGTAGACACTTTTCCCTAAGAGGCTTTTTTTTTATCATGTCTTTGTCTACTCTTCTTTCAAGGTCATTTCCAACCTGGAATCTATAAACCTCGGAACGGGCAAAGTTATATGAATTCTTACTTTTTAATGAGCAAGTTAAAATATTTCCATCTCAGACCCACCGATTTAAAACGATCCCACAATCTACTGAGAGGAGAGGATGAAATTACTGTGCAATTACTGCTTTCTCTGTCTGTCTTTCTCACAGTCAGTGGCACCCTGGGATGTGACATGCCGTTCTGTCGCCTCGCTCTTTGAAATTCCGAATGATTCCGACCGCTTGATATTGTTGGTGCCTGTCATTGCTAAGCTTTTAGATGATGCAATTGTGAAGGCTGAGTTGTTAGAAGTGATCCGAGAGCTGAAGATCCAACAGCCTGTCTCTCAGTTCTGCTATCAATAAAAATAGCTCCGATGCACTGTCACTGGATATTTCTTCATAAAGCCCAAGGCTCAATAAACTCAGTAAACAAATCCAATGTTGGGAGCGTGACAGTGACGGTAATATGTGGCTAGGTGAGCTGCCTCCTGGAGTCGGTCACCTTTCACCACCTGTCATCCGCCCCTCATATCGAATACACACAAGCACTCGCGTATGTTTTAGCTGCCGAAGCATCTCAGAGGTGCTAACATGCCCTAACCCCGCTAACTTCTCAGGAAGATGCATCTGACGCTTTTTAGATTCCCCTCCGGACGCGTCTCGCTCTCTGGAGCATTGATACAAATGAGAAGGGACTGCATGCTGTTTGTCTGAATCTCTATTCTACCTGTTTGTGATCTATAATTAGCGTCCATGACACCTGCTGTCAACGGGTAAACACGCAAGGCAAAGTTTAAAAGCTTTATAGAGCAAAAAATGACCTGCAGTCAAACCCCACTTATCAAATAGACCACCCTAAGTGCCTTTAAAAATATTTGTGTCCTTAACTACAGAGTCTTTCTTCTGAAGATTTTGGTTGCGTTACATAAAACAAACAGTATAATGATAATGTGCCGTATTCGCTCGCATTTAAGCACGACGGCGGAGGGGCCATAGATTATGCTATCTCGGCTCCTTCTTGAGAAAGTGCATATGTAGGCATCATACAAATTAGAATTTATTTGATGACTTATGGATTTAAATTTGCAACAAATTTGATTGAGGATGATTCACCGGCTTGGAACCGGATCCATCCAGCCTTCTGCCCATTGTGTCCCTTGATTGATTTTTAAGTTAGCGGGAAGCAATCGGTAAGCACCACCCAATCAAGGCCTACGAACATAGCGCAGATTAGACAATTTGTGGTAATCAATGAAAATATTCCATGATTTGCTAGCACTCAATCGGCACCGTAAATCAAGACCGTAATGCCTGGGTTAGTTAGCGATAAAACAAGAGCCCCTGACAGGACAAACTATAATGGATGAATTAGAAGGGCAGGTCAGGAAGTGGGGGGTGTAATAAGGCTGATATACAGGCTTCATATACCCACCAGAACCCCGCACCCGCGCCAGAGCTGTCAACTGCTAATGGGTTAGCAAAAGTACTGGCGTTTATCATCTGCCTTCCGTCCACATATTTATTCATTTATTTAGTACACTGATGCAGAATCATCATTTTCAATGTTTAACATCCTGCTATACACACACACACACACACATTCTCTGCTCTGTATTTCTACATTAGCTGCCGCTGAGCTCTATAGGAAAATTACAGTTATAATTTTAGTAAGACAATCATTTAAATGTTGTTGCAATTAATTGTTATTTGCATTATTTATGTTACTGTAAGTGCCGTGTGCGTACCATCTTAAGCAAACTTAAAAACACAACAATCCATTGAGAAAAATGGGCCCTTTTCTCTCACATTGCGAAAAGAAAACTAAGCATTTGTTCAAGTTCGTGCTCTTTGTTTCTTTCTTTCTTTATTCCATGGTGGAACACAAAATAAGATGTTGTGAAGAATTATCACACTGCTCTTCTCCAAACCATGAAATACTATAAAATCAAAGGAGTGCACTTTTAATAAAAGTTTCTTTATATTTTGTATTATTTTTTTTATTTGATATTGGACTACAGATGAAATTTAGCTTGTAGCTAATTCTGGTAAGGCTGAGGGCCATGCACTGTCCCTGTTAAATAAACAAACAAATAAATTTAATGGTGTTTATAGAAGTAGGGGGATAAATGTAATGATGATATTAGCTTTTTATGATTATTTGGTTTATTATGAACTGATTTGACATGTTATTTCTGATTTCCCATCCCAATTTTATTTTAATTAGTAATCATAGGTATTTCTATGTAAAGTGTGCTTCTAGAAATATATATAGTTGAGGTTAAAAGTTTACATACACCTTACGGAATCTGCAAAATAATTTTACTATTATTTATTATTATTTTTAATAAGAGGGATCATACAAAATGCATGTTTTTTTCTATTTAGTGCTGACCTGAATTAGATATTTCTCATAAAAGATGTTTACATATAGTCCACAAAAGAAAATAATAGTTGAATTTATAAAGATGACTCCGTTCAAAGGTTTACATACACTTGATTCTTAAAACTGTGTTGTTACCTGAATAATTCCCAGCATTTTGATGTTTGTTTGTTTGCTTTTTTTGTTTAGTGATAATTGTTCATGAGTACCTTGTTTGTCCTGAACAGTTAAACTGCCTGCTGTTCTTCAAAAAAATCCGTCAGGTCCCACAAATTCTTTGGTTTTTCAGTAATTTTGTGTATTTGAACCCTGTCCAACAATAACTGTATGATTTTGATATCCATATTTTCACACTGAGGACAACTGAGGGACTCATGTGCAACTATTACAGAAGGTTCAAACACTCACTGATGCTCCAGAAGTAAAAATGATGCATTAAGAGCCAGGGGTGCAAACTTTTGAACAGAATGAAGATGTGTACATTTTTCTTATTTTGCCTAAATATCACATATTTGTCATTTAGTACTGCCCTTCAAAAGCTGCAAAAGATACTTACATGTTTCCCAGAAGGCTATATATATATATATATATATATACACATCACTGTACATGTACCTGCCTATTAATTTACTTTATAAGTGCTTAGGGTTGGGAGCTGTAAAAAGCACACATATTTAAATATATAAAAAAATTTAAATCAGACTGACAATTTAATTAAGAGTGAAGTGATTTTGTTTGGTGTTTTAACAAATTCCGTAGTATTTAGCACACAACTCCAATCAGTGAATTTACCCAGAAACAATCAATCCAATGAATTTCACAATCAGTGAATGCAATTATTTAAACTTATCTAAAGAAAATCCATCTGCAGTTTTCTACACAGAAATGGCTCCACACATGCAGTGCTTTTAGAACTATTTTTAATCTTATGAGAATTGTGCTCTACACCGAGCCCTACAAACCTACAGGTCGACCCTGCCCTGACTCTTTACAAAGGTAAAATGAATCTCATTTGGTTTGGAAAAGAAAAGGATACCTTAGACTCTTCCTCTCTCGCCCACCTGGCCTGTTCTCTTGACAGGTGCTGGGTCTTTGTATTCTGTTGTAATGGCTTGACTAGACTGATGCTCCAACGGCTGACCTCTACCAGAACATTTGATTCTATCATCCTCCACCCTGCTCGGGGGTCAGACTGCTTTATCAGAGGAATTACCTAAAGTGCCTGTTATTTCATCATCCTGCCCGCCAATACAGGCTATTCCTTTAATTTATACACCCCCAAAACAACTGCAGTCTCCATATATCACCCTCTTCCTGCAAGAGGTAAAATATCACTCGCTCATCCGAGGCCAGGTGTAGAATCATTAACCTCTGTCGTAGCGAGAGCAAGGGGCTATTATGGGATGGAGGCGATGTCCGTACAGAGAGAAAGAGAGAGAGGGAGGCTTTTGTGACTTGAGCTGTCCTTTAATACACACTTCTTAGACACCGGCATGCATCAATACACTGACTTCCTGTTCTCATAGGCAGCTGCTGAACTCAGGAATGTGAACTGTTGTGTAGGACTTGTGTTTGGTGCAATACTATCCTCTAATGTGAGGAAATCTCAGAAATAATGACTTTAAAGGAATATTCAGTAAAAGATAAGATCAATTTACAATGCGGATTACTACAAAGAACAGTTCTGACTCATCCCTAAAAAAAAACATCGAGGTTACAGTGAAACACTTACAATGGAAGTAAATGTGTTTGGAGTCAGTAAGAAATATATGCTTTTATTAAATTGACCAAAAGTGACATTAAAGCCATTATAATGTTATAAAAGATTTGTTTCAAATAAATGCTGTTACTTTGAAATTTCAAGGAATCAAAAATGTCATTGGTTCAACAAAGACACTAAGCAGCACAACTGTTTTCAACACTGATAATAAGAAGACATGTTGAGCAGCAAATCAGCATATTACACCGTGTCTGCATCGGATGTGAGTGGCGCGATGTTACACGACAAAATGCAACACAACTCATTATAATCAGTGATGCTGTCTACACTGGATGCGGCATGATGCAACGCAACACAACATTCAACAAATCCCCGACAGTAAACTGATACCTCGTTCTATTTACGACATACTGATACAAAATACAAATGATCTGCAACTGTCGCTTTGTCGTGTCAAGTGTAGACATTGTCTAGTTGTTGTATCCGGTGTAGCAACCCAGTCTCACCAATAGGCAGTTTGTGACATAGTCATGAATAGTAATCTATTGATTCGTGTTCACAGACACAAATTTCCATTTTTGCGTGTCACTCAGCATGGCTTTAAATCTAATGTATTTCAACAGGGAGTAGACACGGTGTTAGAATGATTTCTGAAGAATCATGTGACACTGCGGCTGAAAATTCAGCTGTGCTATCACAGGAATACATTCCATTTTATATAACAACATTATTTCACTATATTACTGTTTTTTCTGTATTTTTGATCAAATAAATGCCTTGGTGAGAATAAGAGGCATCTTTCAAAAACATCTAAAAAAAAAAAAAAACACATTTTTTAATGTTAGTGTATATTTAAAAGCAAAAATGTGAAGCTTTAGAATTTTATAGAAACACTTGCATTAAAGGAGAAGTTCACTTCCAAAACAAAAATGTACAGATCATTTACTCGCCCCCTTGTCATCAAAGATGTTCATTGAAGAAATTATGTTTCTTGAGGAAAACATTTCAGGATTTCTCTCCATATAGTGAACTTCAACGGTGTCCGCGAGTTTGAACTTCCAAAATGCAGTTTCAATGTAGCTTCAAAGGGCTCTAAACGATCCCAGCCGAGGAAGAAGGGTCTTTTCTAGCGAACGAAAAAAAAAGTACAATTTATAACTTTATAACTTTCAATTTTTTAACTTCAAATGCTCATCTTGTCTAGCTCTGTGTGAACTCTGTGTATTCTGGTTAAAGCCAGTTAGGGTAGGGTGAAAAACTCTCATTTTCTTCTCCAACTTAAAAATTGTCGTACATCGCTGTTTTACCGCTGTTTGATCTTCTTTGCATGTTTACTTTGTAAACACTGGGTCGGTACTTTTTGCAGTGATGTAGAACGATTTTGAATTTGGAGGAGAAAATGAGTTGGGAGTTTTTTGACATACCCTAACTGTATTGAACCGGCATAAACAAAGTTCACGCAGAGCTAGACAGCATGAGCATTTGAGGTTAAAAAGTATACAAATTGTTAGTTTGTTTAGAAAGTGACGTTTCGCTAGGTAAGACCCTTCTTCCTTGGCTGGGATCTTTTAGAGGCCTTTGAAGCTGCATTTAAACTGCATTTTGGAAGTTCAAACTCACGGGCACCATGGAAGTCCACTGTATCGAGAGAAATCCTGAAATGTTTTCATCAAAAAACAAAATTTCTTATCGACTGAAGAAAGAAAGACATGAACATTTTGGATGACAAAGAGGTGAATAAATGATCTGTAAATTCTGAAAGTGAAATTCTCCTTTAATTCTGCTGTATTATTATAACTGTTAAAATGTTTACTTATGTTAAGTCTTACAACTTATATTTCCAAGGCAACAAACTTGCACATTTGAATATAACTCAGAAAGGTTATTATTTTCACACTTAAATCATGTTAACTCACATTGTTTACGTCTTGCGGCTATACTATTGAAACAATAGATTGGCCCTATTCCTTGGAAAGTGCCTTTCTGTCACTCAGATTTGCTTTTCTAAAGCAAAGGAGGGACAAGTCAAAATAATTTCTTGTGGTAATCAACATGTGCTGTCAATTGACCTCAACGTTTGCCGTAGTCTGTGGGAAGTTGAGCAAAGAACAGTCTCTTTCAGTGTGTTGAAGTACCATTCTGTTTTAACAAGACCCCAGTGAGAATGCGCTTCAGCAATCTGTCTGTAGCTGTAGTATGTTGATGTTACAGTAAGGGCTTGCCTGACTTTGCTTACCCTTGGAAAGCTTCTCTCTCCCTATGATCCAACATCTGAAGAGATGATAAAAACCCCCTGGTAGCCTCAGAGCAGCTGCCTGGCTTAACATTGTCAAAAAGCTTTTTTTACTCCCCCCATCGTTTCAACCTCTGGTGTGTATTTTATTGAGCCGTTCTCATCCCTCCCAACTGCATAAGCTGTGTTCAAAATGTATTTCCCTGCTCATTAAAACGGACAGGCATGCACACTACATACAGACTCTCTTGTTCTGAGAATGGATCAGGCTATGAATCTTCTCTGAACTTACCTTTAAGTTTTCACACAATGAACTTCATCAATATTTTATTACTTTGATAAGTAAAAGTTTAAAGTACATTCCATCTAAGCTGTTTTTCAATTGTTTGTCCACCTGCAGGTGTATCACATTCTAGACAAACATGTTCAGGATGTCTAAAGTTCAAAAGCAAGTTTGAAACCTGCATATCCAGATTTCTGCGTTCTGTTGCACTCTACAACTTTGCCTGTTCTTAGTTAAGTGTTGCATGTTGCCTTTCTTAGCAGTGTGGTAATGGTAGACAGTTTAAATACAGTTCAGGGGGCATGATTACATGTGTGTTACTTTTTTTAAATAATTATTCACAGTAAATTAAAGTGTTAAATTGACGGCCCTGTTAATATACTGTAAATGTATATGCAAGAGAGCACAACTATGAAAATCACAGAGTATAGACATCTACCTACGTAAACTAAAGCCTTCAGACCTTAATATACATAATCCACTAACTAGAAAATTATAAAAATTGCAGAGCAAATGAGCCATATGCATCTTGAGAACGTATGTGCATATTAATTTTGTCAGCGTTTACAGTAACATGTCAAATGTACAGTTTCCAGTGACTAAAACTTTTATTGACAAAAGCTACGGAGCACATCTTAAAAATATATTACTATACGTAGCAATTTCTAAAACACTCAGTAGCTAATTTGTCTCCAAGCATACACAAATACATTTGCGGTTGAGGTAAAGTGGTGTAAGAAGGACTCTCTTGAGACTTAAAAGGCCACATCTAAAGCATTTCACTTCTGGAGTCCCATATGCTGCACACCTTGTATGTCTCCACTGACGACGACTCACTAAACTCAGCCTTTTATGTGTAAAAATGCACCAGCACAAATCTTTCTAACACCAGACAGACCTTTTCTTTCAACGCATCAAGTCCAAACTCCCCAAGCGCCCTCACAAGGGTACAGACGGCTCCCGGTACACTTCACAGGCTGTTTTCATCTTATCTCCCATCATACAGAGCAAATATCAAAAATGTGATTTGAATGTCAGGGAAAATTATCCCTGAAGGACAAAGGAAAAAGGTACAAAATGACAAACTCGTTCAACAGCACACTGAGTTTTCTTTTATTAGAATCAAACGAGCCGTCTCCCTCTCTCTTTCCAGTATTCCCTCATGTAAAGACCTCATGTCTAAGAGAGGGAGAGAGAGAATAAGAGACAGAGCAAGGGAGAGAGAGAAAGCCCTCGCTTCTCCAGACAGTAGGCTAACAGCCCCGAAGGTTAATTGAAGTCTGAGAGAGTGACTTTGGTGGCCTATCTTTAACAGGACGACCTATAAATGTTTAAATGTTTGATTTCTGCTTAGCTATAGAAAAATGGATCTCGTGATCTTTTTTTGCATGCCTAATGTCCTTGGACAAGGACTTCGGACAGGTTATTGAGTTAGTGCACTAGATAAATCTGAACACCAGTCTTACATTACTCAACTAATGAGCTAATGAAATTTGAAAAATCAGTGTACTTCCTTCAGGGGACTGGACAAGAACCGAGACATTAGCAGGTGGCATGAAGATTGTTTGGAACTTTGAAAAATGCCCTGACGTACGGGGGAAATCGCTCAGCGGCGTCTCATCCATCAGTGCGAACCTACAGATATTTCAAAGCCATGAAACTTCAGGCCTATCTGAGAATGAAATCTGCAGAGCATCCTAAATCTTTAAAAACTAATTTAGTTAATGACTTACCGCTGGCGATTAAAAGCTCTGCCTCCAGTTATACTGGCCTACTGATCAAAGTGTTTCATGATTTACTCGGCAGCATTTGTGTGTTTGAGTGTGCGCGGGCACGCACATAATCCTCCTTTTGCATCCTCGTCATTTGCGAGATAACCTTGTCATCGATCCACAAAAAATGCCTGTAGATGAAACGTGCATTCTTGAGTTCTCTTAATCAAGAAGCGTATTGATTATATGACTAATGATGGGCCATTAAGATATGGCTGAAATGAATGGTCTGTCGTATCATACTGAGCTCTCAGCTAATAGGATGTTTCAATCAAGAGATGTTCATGATATCGCTTCTGTTACAACTGCTCTCTAATTTTATCTGTTCTTTAAGATAAGTTAATGTCCTTGTTATGTCTAGAATGCTATTGATTTGCCACGCTTGGGTATTACAACACTATTTCATCTCTTTTCCTCTGCATATAAAAGTATGATACGCTCTGCCGGGGGGAGGAAGCAGTGGACAGGTGTGCTAAATGACTGACCGAGCAAATGTTTCACTTCCTGTGTCTTTCTTATATTTTACGCTGGCTTTTCCATTTCGTTTTTTATTTACTTGTGTTGATGGGGAATCATTTCAGTGAGAAATGAAATTTCATTTAAACAGGCACAACTGAGTAAAACACAGGTCAAAGAGAGCCAGGCGGTAAAATTAGAAAAGAAGATGAAAAAAAATAAAAGTAATGCAGGGTTCAGTTATGCACTTTGTTTCTGTTTCTAAGAGGACTCGTTTTCTTTTGTGAGCATCACATGATCTCTAAAGGCTGGAATACACTACATGATTTTAGCCCTGATTTTCCACCGATTGGCAGTCTGGAGAGAAGCAGAGACGTTAATGCTAGTTGCCAAAGGTCAGAGCCAGTCTGCAGATTTGAGCCGACCGATTCCATAGAAAATTGCGTAGTGTGTTATGGTCACAGACTCAAATTTTTTTAGCTTCAGACTTTGATTCCATCCAGTCGGAAGTGATCAAACATGTTGGATATTTTCAGCCGATTTCAGAACACTCATTGTTTTCATTTGTCATGTGTCTATTAGCAACAATGCACACATTTCTGTATGAGTTGAATTTGTGTGAATGAATTTATAGTCTGCTAGTGTGTGATCCTCAGTCGTGCAGTGTATGATGGCCGGTTTTCCTTTGTGACTGTTTGCAAAGTGTATGATGCCTGGTGTTTTAAAAATCTGTTCAAAATGTAAAGTCGTGTAGTGTATTCCAGCCTTAAGTTGACTGAGAAGTGCATTTCAAGTTAAATTTAAGTTAAATTTTGATACTGTAATAAATAAATAAATACATACATATATAAATAAAAATATAATCGAATATTAAAAAAAAATGGTAGTAATGGTTAAAAAAAATAATAGTAGTACAAAAAAAATAAATAAAATTATATACACTACTGTTCAAAAGTTGGGTGTCAGTATGAAGGTTCTTTTTTTGGTTGTTTTTTATCCAACAAAGAGAATTAGGTAGGGCATATATATATATATATATATATGTGTGTGTGTGTGTGTGTGTGTGTGTGTTTTGTATTAATTTTCCATCAACGTAATAATTATTAAAAAAAAAAAAAATAAAATATATATATATATATATGTGTGTGTGTGTGTGTGTGTGTGTGTGTGTTTTGTATTAATTTTCCATCAACGTAATAATTATTAAAAAAAAAAAACATATATATATATGTGTGTGTTTGTGTGTGTGTGTGTGTGTGTGTGGGTGTTTTGTATTAATTTTCCATCAACGTAATAATTATCAAAGAAAAAACACATACACATACACACACATCCCAGTTTCCACAGAAATATTAGGCAGCACAGGTGTTTTCAGTACTTATTATAATAAATGCTTCTTGAGAACATATTAGAATAATTTCCGAAGGATCATGTGACACTGAAAACAGGAGTAATGGCTGCTGAAAATTCAGCTCTGTCACCACAGGAATAAATTGCATTTTAAAATCTATTAAAATAGAAAACAGTTATTTTAAATTGTTATTTAAAATTTTAAACTATTTGTCAATATCATTGTTTTCGCTGTATTTTTGATCAAATAGATACAACCTTGCTGAGCATCAGTGATGGGAATAACGGCATTACTAACAGCATTATGTTTTTCAGTAACGAGTAATCAAACAAATTACTGTTTCCCCCGTTACAACGTCGTTACCGTTAATGACAATAAAATGCGGCGCTACTATAATGTATTATAATATTATAATAATTTTATTTTTCAGTTCATATGAATGGGTGCGCTGCATACCAGTATTTAACGAACCGTAAACTCTAGTGTGAAGGCACACGACTAGCCATCGTTTGGTCTCACACACACACACAAAGGAAGATACAGAGCAATAGAGTCTTATATACCATGCAAAATTAACACGCTACATGTACACGATATCCTTAGCTGTATTTTCCTGTCAAAATAATGGAGTTCCTTTGCAATTCTTCAACTTTTAAGAACTGTCGCTTTCTCTGGTAATAGGCGGGACTAATATGCAAACGGGACCCACCGATTATCGCCCCTGTTTTGATTTCAGCAAATCAGTTCGAGCGAACGCAAACAATGTGATTAATATTCATGAACCCAGCAGCTCATTAATCCTTAGTGCATTTTATATTGTTATTAGCAATAGAATCGTAGTAGTTTTGTTATCTTATCAGTCTTATTTTTAGTTTTTCCCTAAGCTTTTTTTAAGCTTTATATATCTGGTCAGTAAACTAAAAATTTCATTCATTTCATTTAAATTTCATTCAACATTTAATATTAGGGGCATCCAAGTTATTTTACATATTTGAACTTTTTTTTTTTTTTTTTTTTTTTTTAAGAGGAACACAATAGTTACTTTGCCTGGTAATTAGTTACTTTTATAATGATGCAACTCAGTTACTAATTCAGTTACTATGTGTGAGAAGTAACTAGTAACTAATTACTTTTTTAAAGTAACATGCCCAACACTAATGAGCATAAGATAATTCTTTCAAAAACATTACATCTTATCAACCCCAAACTTTTTAAACTATGTAACACTGCATATATTCTATATAAAAATAATCATCAGGTGAGCTTCAGACTGTTGGCAAGACTTCGCTGACATCTGCACTGGTGTGTTTGTGTGTGTTTGCGCAGATCGCCGGCCCTCCAGAGTGGTGTTGGGTTCCACAACACACAAAGGCCATAAGTGGTGTAAGTTTTGTTTAACGGAGAACATTCAATAGCTTGAGGACGGGGTTCAGCTACAACGCAGACCAGAAGGGAAGCCTGACAGACATCCCAGGGGTGTGTGTGTAGCCTTCGGTATTGAAGGGGTCTCTGACAGTTTCCACATGGTGTGAGTGGGTGTGCATGAAGCCGATGAATGAAGACCACTACAAACATGATACCAGATGCACTGCAGACCAGGTGTCAAACAGCCGGTACCCAGAACACACCACTGCATGTCATGGGACATCTACGGACTGGGAAGAGCTGTTCAGATGAGTGTAAATCCGACTGATCTGCGTGGTCTGACTCCTATGATGGAGGTCAGATCATTTGTTGTACGCTTGATCTGGAACGAGTAATGAAAGGAACAGAGAGATTAATGTTGAAAATGTCCATGCCGTGATCCCGAACAGCTCGTGACCCCCGTGCGTGCTGAAGTGCATCACCTGTCTGGGCTCTGGCTCGGTTGTCTATTCCGTCTGCATCTCTGCCACGTCCTTGTCCGCTACATCTCCCTCCCCGATCTCGGGCGCACGCGGCTGTAATGGCAGGCGCATAAACAGAGTGTGCGGCTTGTCAGACCTAATGGTGCAATGTTAAAACATGAGGCCTCTAGGGGTCCATATCGCGTCGCACCCTCAGACCATCAAACCCCCTGCCCTCAGCCGGCATTATGATCAAACGCTTCACCTTGCAGCCGAAGGTGGAGAGAGGCAGAGGAGGGATGAGGAAGAGTCCTCATTATGGTTCCGAGACATCCATTTGGGCATTTTTAATATGTGTATCCTATTAAGCTCTTTAAGTGCTTTTTGATAATTGTGCTTTGTACTTTTACAGCACTCCAGTCTATTCCCAGTTCAATTTCCTCTTTTATCGGACGTTTGAAATATTGATCTCTGACAGATAAAAGCAAACACTATAATCTTGCTCCTGAGAGAGAGCAAGCGAGAGAAGGAGAGAGCGAGGCGGCGCTGTAGGAATGCACTGGGGACGTCTCTTCCTTCCAAACCCTCTTTGTTTTATTGCGTTTCTTTGTCAACAGAATTTGCTTACTGCTTACCGAGATGCTTATGTAAAGCACCTGCTCGCTGATGGCTCGTTGATATGACCGTCTCCCTCGGTCTCATTTACCTCTATCTGACTCTCTCTCTCTCTCTCACGCTCTCCATTTCCCTTCATCTGCCCCCTCCCTCGTCCCCCATCAAATCCCACACTCCCCCCTCGACATTTTGCGGAGCGGAGCGGAGGGGCGGCAGAGGTGCTTTCGATGATTGCCACAGCTTAAACGGCTGTCAGGCCGGCCTGAATAAGCATGATTTATCCCCGTAGTGCTTTATGGAAGTTAGTGTTTTCTGTTAACCTGAGCTCTCAAATGCAGCTTGCTGCTGCCTGGCCGTCACATTAACCTGAATCAATCACGTCTTGATTTTTCCATAAAAGAAAAGCCAGCTGTAAATAACTGGGTGGACGCAGCGCGAGGATGAATGCGCGGTGTGGCGTATGGCCGGCTGCTGCGGCTGCCACTCAGCGCTTCCGCGTGGGCTTATTACAGCGCCGCCGTCGCTAAAGTTCCTCCACCAGTAGGCTGGGAGACACCAATGTGCTGTTTTCTGCATAGTCTACACACCTAAAGAATTCCTTCATTTCACAGTCGCTCAGTTTCTGTAAGGGCGACATTGTGTTTCTGTCTCACTTCTCCTCAGAGCACTGTCCTTATGTCCTATCAGTACGTAAGGGTCTCACATCCCTTTGACGACTCAGGGATCTGGCAGTTTTTTATTAGGCAGACAGCCGAGAAAGCAAACCCCTAAAGCAGCTCTTCCATTTTTCTGCTGCCGTTTTCAGCCTTTTTAGCTTTCACAGACACTATCTGAGATTTACTGCAAACATTTGAGCATCCAACCCACTGTATTGACTCCGTTTGACAAGCGTAATCCTTCTCCTCTTGCCCGTCGTTTCCATCCCGAGATCAATCACCTCATCAATGCTGCCTGACTGCTATGAAGTGCAGGCAGGAGGTTCGATTCCTGCTCAGCACCCTTGTGGACTCGCTATAATATAGAAATTGATTCATCTTCAAAGTTTTCTTAAGTGCTCGTCCTGGTGTTGAGGGATGTCACTGGTTTTGTGGAAACACAAGCCCTTTGTGTTTTTCACCAAAGTGGAACTTCTGAGAAAACAGCCCACACAAATGGATCGCAACCACAACTAAATGAAAGCTTTCCTGCAATTGTGGGGGTTTCTTTGTCTTAGTCTTAAGTAGTTATTAATCATTTCACCAGCCATTATATCAACATATATAACAGTCTGCTATACTGTAAGGTGGAGTAAATATTAACTAAATATTTCACAGTAAGAAGTGTGAAGCTGATATATTTGAATATAGGCAAAACATGAAGATAATGAAAAAGAGACAAAATGTCTGTATTAAAAGTGAAGTTCACTTCCAGAATAAAAATTTCCTGATAATTTACTCACCCCCATGTCATCAAAAATGTTCATGTCTTTCTTTTTTCAGTCGCAAAGAATTTAAGTTTTTTGAGGAAAACGTTCCAGGATTTTTCTCCATATAGTGGACTTCAATGGGGATCAGCAGGTCGAAGGTCCAAATTGCACTTTCAGTGCAGCTTCAAAGGGCTTTACACAATAAAGAAATAACCGAAATGATCTGACATTTTCTAAAAAAAAAATAATAATATTAAAATGTATATACTTTTTAACCACAAACGCTCGCCTTGCACTAGCATGACCTCACAAATTACATAATCATGCTGGAAAAGTCACGCGTGACTTAGGCAGAGGTACCGTCCCAGTGTTTACAAAGTGAACGTGCAAAGAAACTCAAACGCCCTTTACAAAAAAACTAGGGCTGTCAGTAATGCGTTAATTTAATTAATGAGTTATGAAAAATAACACGATTAAAATATTTTAACACAGTTAACGTGCTGGCCCCACCCCCACACCTGTGGTGCTTAGTTTCTGAATGAATCCACGTTTTGAACGAATCGTGTAAATCAATGATTCAAAGACCCATTCATAAAGAGAGCCATTTACTTCATTCCTGAATGAATCGGACACTTAGAGTATCGTTTCATAAAAAAAAGAAGAATAAAAAAAAAAAATTAAAGGGATAGTTCACCCAAAATATTTAAATTCTGTCATTATTTACTCACCCTCATGTCGTTTCAATCCTTTCTTTCGTGGAACATGAAAGAAGGTATTTTGAAAACTGTTGGTAACAAAGCTGTTTTGGTTACCAATGATTTTCATTGCATGAACACAAAATACTACTAGTTTCTCAAATCATCTTTTTTTGTGTTCCATAGTTTACGTTAGGCTGTTGCAGCTGTTTATGTGTAATAAATTTTATGTTGAATCAAATATAATATTTCTTTCTAAAGCTATAGTTTGTAATGTCTACTTGATACTTTCTCATTTAATTAAAAATTGCTTTAAATAATCTTTTGTCCGTATTTTCACAGTCAAATTTATTTTGTGATTAATTCGATTAATTAATCGAAACATCATGTAATTAATCAGCTTAAAAAAAAAACACACAAAATGATATCAGACGATTTTGATGGAGTTTTTTTTGCTTACCCTACCTTTTTAAAATTAAGTATGCAGATGAAGAACTAACTACCTGGGACCTTTCCAACATGATTATATAATTTTTTTTTTTTTTTTTTTTAGAAAATGACTGATTGTTTTGCAACATAAGACCCTGGTTGGGATCATGTAGAGCACCTTGAAGCTGCATTGAAACTGCAATTTGGACCTTTAACCGACTGATCCCACTGAAGTCCACTATATGGAGAAAAATCTTGGAACGTTTTCCTCAAAAAATTTCTTTGCGACTGAAAAAAAAAGACATAAACATCTTAGATGACTTGGAGGTGAATAAATTATAAGAATTTTTTTTATTCTAGAAATGAACTAATCCTTTAAACCATAAAAGCAATATATTTGAAGTATATGAAATGAAAGAAATCACCAAATAATACACACACACACACACACGATACACAATATTAAAATATATCAATATATTTAAACGTAATCATTTTTCACTTTCCTGCTGCATATATCTTTATTATGAATTATTTGAGTTTACACTAGCTGAAAGGTAAAAAAAAAAAAAGTCTGTTTTCAAAGATAAATGCAGAACATTTTAACAGAATTAAATGTGTATATATACTTACATATATATATACTTAAATTCAACCACTTCTATGTTATGCTTCATACGTATTTATGGTGAACACTAATCAACATTTAGTGTATATTTACCTCCACACTATAGCATACCATCCAAATACCTCACAATTATGTGGGTAACCACATAGTGAATTTTAAAACAATCATACATATTTTGTGCAAAAAGTGTGTGTGTGTGTGTGTGTGTGTATGAGAGAGAGAGAGATAAAGAGAGAGAAGGACACACTTCTGGCCATTCATTTTCTTCAATTCTGCTCAGTCCAGACAATAACTTATGGCTTTTCAAAATGCCTCTGACATATTCATAGACCCACAGCTCAACCTAGAGAATCGAGAGTGTCAATTTTACTTTAGTCGCCTCTTTCATTCAAAGCACACAACTGAAATGGACATCTCGCTCTCGCTCCCTCTTTCTCCTGTTTTCTTTCTTTCTCTCACCTAGGGCCCAGTTGATGAGTACACATGTCCTTTATAAAGCAATCTCCACGCGTGCAGACCGAACCATACATTCTCAGTATAGCCACATTGTGGACACTTGTTCTTGCTAATATGCCAAGGTTGGCATTTGGAGAGTGAGTGTAGGGGTAGAGCTGCTGGTGCTAGTGTTTTGGGAAGTGTAGTAATTACTGTTCGGACAGTGTCAGCGACCTCCAGATTGCAGGATCTTGTCTCTTTTGTCTTGGCTGTGCCACTCTCTACACCGGCTGAAATTGTATCTATTCACTTTGGCTCTGTTAAAGAAAATGCTGGTAGTATTGGGAGCCAGTGAGCCGTGATAGTGAGGGCTTCTTCTCTCGTCCAGTAAACACACACACACTCTCTCTTACACACACACACACACACATTTAAATGTGAGCTTCCTACAGAGCAGCTGGGCCACAGGGTATCAGAGGTTATTGAATGAGTGTGTGTGTGAAATGGAAAGATAGAGAGAGAAGCAAGGAAAAGAAAGAGAGGGCGAGAGAGGAAAGGAAAGAGAAAGAAGCATGCTGTGTGTATAATTTGATGATTATCAGGTGAATACCATGCTCCACCCGGACTATTGACAGGTGTCAGGTGACACGTAGACCGTGGCAGTATTTGTCAGCTGTCCCTCTCTGAGTAGCTCTGGAGTCTTGAGCCAAATGCATTTAATTCGATCAGCCGCTGTGTTTGCGCTTCCCCCCGAAAATTTCACAACCTACATCCTCGCTGTTTTCCTTAACACAACGAGTCCGTACTGCCCGCCGCTCATCTGTGGGACCCATTAAGATGCTTCCAGCCTGATACACCCCAGTACTTTGGCCTAAGTTAGCGTGAGTGGTTAGCGCTTAGCGTCAACATGCTAATTGGTATTCTGCAGCATGGTGGGAGGCTGTTCAGGATGTGGGAGAGTGAACCAGTGTTCGATCCTATAAGAACAAACACTCTGTTCCCTGCCCCGCTGTCAGAGCACGGCGATACGAAAGGAGAACAGGACCTGACATTGCATACACACGACACAGAACAGCTCAAACACACACATACACTGTGGGATTTCAAATGCATGCTACTGTTTATCGTTGGATATTAACTGCATTGCTTTTTTTCGTAGCTTTTTTCATTCATCGTTGGCCTGTTTGTATTTAAGGACTGTAATAAATTCAGTAATAAGGAGTGACCAAGAGTTCAAAGCTATTTGTCACTCTCAAATAACATTTTATAAGCAATGGTGACCACGAAGCGCAAATTATTAAATAATCCTTTAACCTTTACAGGGACCTTAAATATGCATGGCACAAATCAATATCATTAGCCGCAACAAAATACATAAAATAAAATCAATGCTAATAAAATGACATCGGTCATATACTTTGTTTCACTTCCACCCTTACGCTATTGCACAACGATTCCCATAATTCTTTGCGCTAACATATGTTACGGCATGGATCTTTTTCATTACAAGTGAGGTCGGGTCAATTAACAGAGCTGTTAACACTCTTTAGTTTAAGTTCACACACCAGCCAGCTGTTATTACCATCCTATTCTTAAGAAAGAGGGTCGGGCTCTTTAATCCATGAGTGTGAAGAGACGCACTCATTCAAAAAAATCTGTAATGCTTCTCTTCTAATCTTCTAATAGAGGATACCAAACAATACATGACTCAGATTACATTTGATATCATCATCTACAAAACAACGCTGTGAAATTTTCATAAACCCGGAAGAGAAACGTGTGTAAATATGTAATTAGGTTCTAAAGCGCGGATGTTATTTTAATTTTTGTAGCGATCTTGTTAAGACATTTCTGCGTTGTGTGTTTTTCTTTTTTTGTTTGTGAGTGTATGTGAGAGTTTGTGTTTGTGAGGGAGGGTGTGTGCTTGTAGACCCTCATACCTGTGGGAACCCTGTGGAGCCCAGCGTGTTTCCTGCTCTTGAGTTTGAAGTGCTCTCCAGCTCGACCGTGGCCTCCGAAAATCATTAACACGCCTTTGTTTCCCAACGTCATCCTGTAAAGAAAGAGAATGAGTGAGCGAGAGCAGGATTTTAGAAATATGAAGCAAAGCTAAATGGGTAAATGCTAGATTTTAAAGCGTTTAGTCCTCTAAGGTGAAGGGTTAAATCTAGATCCAATATAAAAAAAAAAAAAGTATGCTGGGTAACAAATAATAATGTTGTTACATTTTCTTGTGTTTTTAGGTCAAGCACATTTGATTACATAAAATGTAAACCATTGGTATGATAGTATAAATACCAGAGGCCAAGACTCATGACATCATTGTGATGCAATAAATGTAAAATGAATGCAAAGACTGATTTTAAAACAGATTTTTATTACAGAGAAAGGGTTAAAAGTGCTGCACTGTTTTATTTCAATTTGAAAATAAGTAAAAGTTTACAGTTTTTATAATACTTGCGTTTCTTACTGATTTTCCCCTTTTTAATGAGAATAATTTCATAGTGTTTTGGTTTGGAAACAGAGAGAGAGATTTACGGTAAAGCCCCTCCTGTTTTTGACGACATTTAAGCAGGAAACCTGCACAACACACACATATACACACACACACACACACAAACAGGCACACAAATGGACTCTAGGGGTTTTGTACCCATCATGCCAGTCTTGCATAAACATGCATACACTTTGGGAGTCGTGTAAATTGCCCTAGAAGGGAGGTCAACTAAGTGTAATTGTGCTGAAATTGGCCATGTATCCGCCCTGCCATTCCTCTGCCATTACTCCATTCACTACCTCTAAAATAAAAAACTCCCACAAACCTGGGTTAAGGAACACAATAAAGAACCATTTTAAAAAGTCAATTATAAACTTGTATTATTTAAATAAATAAATAAATAAAAATGTATTATTTTTATTTTATTTTGCTATTTTTATTATTACTATTGAGAAAGATTTCAATAATATAAACCAGTTTAGACTATCCGATTTAAATGCCTATATTCCATTAGGCAAAAGACATACCCGTTGTTGTTTTGTTTTTGTTTTTTTGCAATTATAATTTTTTCCTTTCCTATTAAATGTATTTTTTCAATTACTGTAAGTGACTAAAAATCATCTTTAATCTTGTTTTGTTTAAAATAAAACATATTTAAACAAACATTGTGATTCATGTGTTTCATTTAATAAACAAATAGGTAATCTTAATCTTCATTTTCCTAATTTTCATTTTTTTTTACCCACAAAACTGAAGCTCAATAAAATCAGAATGAAAATCAGCACAGGTGAACTGAATTACTTAATTTAGTGTCCTGTAGACAATCCCAGATATTTCACTGCGCAGAATAACTCTTTATTTGTTTTCAAGTGATATGTTATTTGTCTTTTCTCCAAGTTAAGCACATTCCCATCTGACAATGACATCTGTCTACAGATTTAAATGACATTAGCTGTATCCGCTCAGCTATGTGAAATTAGACACATGGCAAAAAACTGTCTCAACAGAACCCGCTCCTGACAGTAATGCTTAAAAATAAATAAATAAATAAATAACTTATGCTAAAATAAAATAACCTAATTTTACGTCTAAAGCTAGTCTCGCTCGACACTTGAGTGTTCATGCGTGTAAAACCCAGTAAAAACACACCGTTCAATTCGTACTAAGTTATGCTGTGGACTGGAGTGCAACGCCTCCTAGTGGCTTCTTATGGGAGAGCGACTCGTTTCTTCAGTCTTTAACTTGCGCGTTCGTAAAGACCGAGATCAAGAGCGAATTTCCATAAAAGCACTAGAGATCGCCGGTGCCGTTTATCTTTTGATCAGCTATGACTGATGCTCAGTTAATTCAAATCTAACGGTCTGCGGCGGGAGCTTCATTAATGTGCGTGTGTGTTTGTGTGAAGGAGAGATGCTGGAATGCAGATGTGAGAGGAATAGCAGGTAATTAGTAGATAAGAGTTCTCATTTGAGTGCAAATACACACATCATACATAATAAAACGACTCGTATTATTGTTTTTTTTTTTTTTTTTTTTTTTTAACATAGTATATCCAGCAGGATATAAATAGTAAGGCCAAAAGAAAACATTGTGTGTGAGGTAAAATGACATAAAACTGACTGTACGTAGACTGGAATGAGATGTGCAGGGTTTGATAAATGCTTGTTTGGCGAGACTCCGGCGTTAAGGAACAGAGCTGTAATGCAGTTGAAGACAGCACAAAAGAGCAGATGAGCTACAGATAATGATACTGTGGTAGTATTACCTTTTAAAATATGAGCTGAGTATAGAGCTTTAAAGAAGTAGTATTGTCACACACCACCAAATCACATCCAGGGAATCTTATACTAGAGCAATGACAAACTTTACTCTCTATACTACTCTTTATTAATCATTGCTTCTAAGGAAGATCATAAATAAGATCATTTAAAGAAAGAAAGAAAGAAAGATGCATAAGGTGAGCACACTCTGTTCCTGGCTATTGACTACATTTTAGCTACACTACGTTTTAGTAGTCTTAAGTCTTATTTTTATTTCATTAAAATATATTATTGTTTCTTTCTTTATTTTTTCTTTTAAAACAACTGGATCATTCATGTGTGCACTGCAGCTATTTATAATTTTTATTTCATTTTATATTTAGAATTGCAAATCCAATTAATTTCATTGATTTTAGATTTTGATGAATAATGATCGCTGAGGTTTAAAGATTTATCATACACTTTTGTATTAACCCTTTTAGTCCATATTATCAAACGTAGCTCTGATTCTGCTTTGGTTCTGTGTAAATATAATGCAGCATCACAAATACTTTACCACTGTATACATTTATGATTTATATCTTTTAAAAAATAAAAACTATTATTACTAATTCCATGTTCTCATTAATTGTTTCATTCCTAATTTAATTGTTTAGTTTCAGAATTACATATTTAAGGCAATTTTATAACATTATTTCTACACTTGTAATTCCTTTGCAAATGCATTTACGATGCCTACCTCAGATACAGATACAACTTGACAAAAGGCTCGTTGTTGAGCTTTTATCGAGAATTAACAACAGCAAACACACATCACTCTGACTGCATTCTGGATTTGTGCGAGACAGAACCAAAACATCTTCATGATAAAAACTCAACTAGGCTCTAATTATTAAACACAAAAATAAAAAAACATTTCACAAAAGCTACAACTAAATAGAGTAAATTACATGCTGTCTGTCTCTGAATAGAGAATTAAAACTGTCAGAATACCTGGAAAGATAAAGAAAAGTCCTGACAATGTACAGAGTCAGCAAATGCTGCCTTGCCGTAGAGTCAGACAGACGTGGTTATTACCGGAAGATAGATCCTGCTTTTACTGCATACTCAACCGTACACGTCAAAACCATTTTCAGTTTATATCTAATGCTTTAGATAAAATTAATAAGCATTCAATTTATTATTAACATTTTTATATTTTATCCCTGCTATGAAACCCCACGTTTATCATTCCCAAAAAAGCTCATTTCAATCATAAAGTAAAAAGGATGGCTCTTGTTATTGTCTAATGACACGGAATGTTAAAAAGAGGGACACACACTGTTTGGCGTTCCTCTTTATTACTTTTTCTTCCCCCCCTTCCCCCCTCCGGCTTTCTCAGACACACTCACACTTTTAAGTCTTTCACACACACATAGTTACACATACATACACACATTCACACTGTCTGTTTCACACACTTGTTAGCTAGATAAGTTATTTGAACACTGTACTAGGACCTGTTGACTGGAAGTGTGTCACTTTAACCCCTACATGCTCAAAACACACACACACGCTAAAGTGTCATCCCACTCTCACACACACACACACAGTCTCTTTCTCTCTCTTGTAGCACAGTGGGTGTTAGCAAGGCTGTAAGAACATGAGAGTAATGGTAGTAGCAAAGACGATGTGTGTGTGTGTGTGTGTGTGTGTGTGTGTGGATTAAAAGGATATGGAGGGGAACTCAGTGAGCTGCGCATCATTATATAAGGAAAGGGGCAAAAATAGTCCATGAGTGTGTTATTTTGGATTTGTGACAGCCGTGAGGAATAAACTTCATTAGTTCCAAAAGCAGCAGAGCGGTTCAGACCAGGAACACAGGGTGCTGGACAGTACAAAAGCACACATATGCGCTTGGAAACGACAATTTTAACTCGTAGGAATGTGCAAGTTATATGTGAGTGCAATCCACTAAAAATACTAAATGTTCTTACTAAATGCGATCACAATGGCAGCAAAAAGAAGTTACCTTTTTTATGCTGTTTGGTGTAATCTGAATGTCTTGTTCTCCCTCGTAGACCTCGGGCTATCAGAGCAAATTTAGTCTTAATTGTTTTTTTTTTTTTCTTTGCTTGTTTTTAGTCCAAGCACTATTGCACACACTTTACAGGTTTGAGTTAAATTAAACTAAAGCAATAATTTGTCATGGTGGAACTAACCTGTACGCAAGTATATTTGTCACTGGATTACAGGAATGCAGCATTGGAGTACAGCGTTCTGCAGAAACATGAGAAAAAAGTCAAGAACAGGCAACAACACACACATAATTAGGTTTAACACAGTTCATCTTATATATAGACACCCAACTAGCCTACAAGGCTACTAACACTAGGGGGGAAAAAAAGAGAGATTTATTAGAGTACCAAATATGAGACCCGAGACCACAAAACCAGTCTAAAGGCTCAATTTTTCAAAACTGAGATTTATACATCATCTGAAAGCTGAACAAATAACCTTTCAATTGGTGTATGGTTTGATCGTTTTAGGACATAGGACAATATTTGGCCGAGATACAACTTTTAAAAATCTGGAATCTGAGGGTCCAAAAAAGCAAAATGAAGTGAAAAAATGAAGTTCTTAGTAATGTATATTACTAATCAAAATTTGTTGATAGATTTACAGTAGGAAATGTATAAAATATATTTATAGAACATGATCTTTACTTAATATCCTAATTATTTTTGGCATAAAAGAAAAATGATAATTTTGACACATACAATGTATTTTTGGCTATTGCTACAAATATACCTGTGCTACTTATGACTGGTTTTGTGGTCCAGGGTCACATATGTTATTTATAACTGAAAATATTATACACACATTTAAAAGCTTACACATTTGGGGACATAAGATTTAGAGAATTCTCTTATGTCACCAAGATTACATTTATTTGTTTAAAATGCAGCAGAAACAATCATATTGTAAACTACTACTTCAATTTAAAATAACTGGTACTGTGTAATACGGTAATATATTTTAAAATGTAATTTATTCCTGTGATGGCAAAGCTGAATTTTCAGGATCCAGTCTTCAGTGTCACATTATCCTTCAGCTGATTTGTTATTCTTATTTCTTCTTCTTCTTCTTCTTATTGTTGTTGAAAAAAAAGTTTGTTATTTTTTTTTTGTTGTTTTTTTTTTTTTCAAAATTCAAGTTTTTTTTTTTCCGGTTTAAAAAGCTTTAAAATATTTTTGGGAAATAAAAATTGATCAAACACACACACACACACACACACACACACACATAAATAAACAATAAAAAGGAAAAATAAATTTTTATTTTCTTTTTTCAGGATTCAAATAGGAAGTTCCAAAGACTGGCATTTATTTTAAATAGAATTTTTTGTAACATTTTAAATGGTCTTTACTGTCACTTTAGATCAATTTAATGCATCCTTGCTGAAAGTTTTCATTAACTCCAAATTTTAGTGTATATGCGCAATACATAATTATTTATATAATTCAATGTTTTTTTATTTATTTGTTTTTATTTATTCATTGGTTCTTGTACATTGTTTTTATAGGCATTATTATAAAATACTGTCAGGTATTCAGAAGGTTCCTTATTCTCTGTCATTTGTGTGCAAGCACATGTGTGTACCTTTCTGTCTAACAGAGAAGGCCTGTGTCAGTTTGTGTATCAGTCTGTCAAAGAGTGTGTTCATCTGTCCATAGCTATGTTTGTTTGATGCTTTTTTCAGTTTTCTCTCTCTCTTGCTCTATCTCCCTGTCTTATTGAACGCATTACCATGGCTGTCTTCATTAAAATTCTAGCTCAAGTTTAGAGATGTTCTCCATATTAGTGGTAATAGGCAAATAGATAAGAGGAAAGCAGAAAGGGTGAAACAGAAAGAGACTGCAAGTGCGAGAGAGACAGAAGGTAGTCCTTAAATTTGTTCTTGAACAAAAAGACGTGAACTGACTCACTGTGGACAATAATTGGCCAAATTAGTGAGGAATGCCTTGAATGCAGAGTGAATTTCGTGGAAGCACTGAAGTAAAGTATTCAGTTATTTAATATTATTGTTAAATGCACTACATTTATTAAATGTTTAATATTATCAAATATTAAATGGAAAAAAAAAAGTTAGATCAGCGTGTGATAGCTGTTTTAAAGTTGCTTGCTGGGTCATTCATGCTGTGGCTGTGGAGATGCAGGTGCTCTTCCCCTCACCTCTGTGCTGTTGGGGTCTCAGACGGAGGTGAGGTAAAGCCGGTAGGGGTCACCAGGTAAAACAAGGCTAAAATCTAGTCAGGAGCCCTGTGGTTGTCATTTAACCCCAATCCAGCGTCTCACATACATACACCGTGTCCCCCGGTCTGAAGCCAGGAGAGACGGGCTATTGATTGTTAGCAATGAGAGAGCCAGCTGCCATTACACCATTACAGTCCTGACAGAAGAACTGCACTGCATTGATCTGCAGGCCAAGGCCCTCCTGCTGGTATTTATAGAGGTAGAGCAAGAAACATCCTTACCCCATCCTTCTTTATCTTTCTCCTGCTCTCTCGTCCTCCCTCTTTCTTTCTCTCTCTCTCTCTCTCTCTGATGAGGTGTAATTGATTGTAAATGAGAATGTGTTTCCTAGCTGACCCCAGTGCACTGTGGGTAAGATTGATTACATCTACCGCAATTATGATTGATATGATTCAGTCGCTGAACACATCATGTGTTTACGTTTATAAGCAAGCTAAAATAGACCTTAATAGACAGGAGCAGTGCCATATTTAATTTTTGACAGGAATAAAAATGAGGTTGAGAGGGTTGAAGCAGTGCATTCAATGGATTGTACTGTTTAACACACCAATTGTTCAGCTGATGAACTTTCTGGGAAAAAAATTAACAATAATAATGAAACAATAATATTGTGAAAATTACAACTTGATCTCATGACAAAAACGTACCTGTGGGAACTTTTTCTTTAGACACGAAACATGTACCACCATGTATGTTTCGTGACATATTTGATGTAACTGAGTGGCGCCAAAAGAGTGTTCGTTTTGTTGGTTTTGTTGTGAAAAGCTTGCAACCCTGATCGCAAGCATGCCGTTTTAGCTTGTTTTTCGATATCTCATCTTTCAGCTCTTTAACTGTGAGTCATGTTTTTCACAGGATTTGTACCCAAGGATTCCGCATCCTAAGTCCAGTGTCGTCCCGGATGAGCTACCGAGCAAACTTGTTACATCCAGAAAGCGAAACATAACTGTGTACGAAAACGATTACAAGTGCTCGCTGTTTTACCGCCTCTAGTGTTCTGTTTCTGTTGGAAACTGCAGTGATATGTATTTATTGGTACGTATTTTGCGCCTTACGAAAAAGTTCCCACAGGTACGTTTTCATCATGAGATCAGGTAGCAAAATTATGTGATCTAGGACATTTATACAGCACAAGTCCATCCTTGTTAAATTCAAAATCAAAGACAAAGACAAATGACAAAGTGTATGGGTTTTTCATATTCAAACTACAGTCTTCTTTTGACTGTGAATTTGTATACATGACAATACATAATAAAATATTAAAGAATTAAATACACATTGCACGTCACCTGTTTTTTGGAGTAAGACTAGCATGTAAACATGCTAAAAGAAGCCAAGCTACAATCACATTATGAGCACCATTAATTCTGGTAATTTCAGTCAGGCTACATAATATTATAAAAAGATAAATTATTGCCCATGTGTAAATTTGTGATCTATACTATATTTATCCGATGCATCCTGTTTTTCTAAAATCTCCTACAATGTGGCATGAAGTTTACATGATTAAAATCCAACTTAATGAATTCCACATCTCCTTCTTTCTTTTCTTTTTCACCCTGTGATATAGCACATAATCATCTCTTGGTTGCCAGTGTTGTGACAGCACACTGTGCCTTGGTGAATATTTCAGTATGTGTAAAAGTTGAAGCAATCAGCACCGGTCTATACTGCTTGCTTAGCAGGAGGTGTTAAAAAGTATTGGCAGCTGACATAGCCTGACTTAATATCCAGCTAAGTGATTTAATAGCTTCTGTTGGATGCTTAACTGCTGTTTTTTCTTGTATTGATTTATGAGCTCATAAACCGTACAGTGAATTTTCACCGACCATGGGATCTATTGAGCCTGCCATTTGATATTTCATATCAGCTCAATACAGTAATTACCCAGAGTTTGGCAACCTTTCCATCAGAGAATATAAGCTAAAGGTGTGGAGATCTACATCACAACAACAGTGTGAATCAGATGTTTGTTCTGCTTTGGTTGCTTGAGAACATGTAAATGTGTGAATGTGTCTGGTTGCTTCTCTATCCATTTGATCTGAAAGTTATTTTGCTGAATGTAAATCCATCATAGTTACTTATGCATGCTTTTCGCTGGCAGGCAAAATGGCGCCTACATGTTCAGCCTTAGGTGAATAACATCAGTGTGTCCAAGAATCCCAAGAACTACCATATCTGTCCCTGACAATAACCAACATACTGCTCCCCATCAATACATCTCTCCATCTTTTTATCTATTGGAGTTTTGTCCTCCATAATTCAGTTATTGTGGGAAACCATAATGAAATTTCTGCATTGTTTGTTATTCTCTCACAGTCTGTAATTCATCCCATCATACAACTAAGTTGAAGTGTCCTTCTGCCTGTTAAATGCAGAGAAAGAGTCTCTTTATATGACCCGGTTGTATTTCAGGCCTCTATGGGCAGCCTGTCTCTCTGAGGGGAATTAAGTTAAGCATGTGGTTGAAATGGTTGGTTATGAGTGGAAGCATTACAGCAACAGGCTTTTAAAATCCATTTTGCTCTCTCTGATTAGATTTGGTGTTATCATCACTGCAGTGCTGAAATGACTGTAGCTTGTTCATATTTCTGAAGAAAAGCATAAATCCAGCTAATTGGGACCTGTCTGCTCCAGTTAGGGCTGATGAAGAAATATTGCCACAAAAACCACAAGTCACTTTAAGACTTCCTTCCACGCTGTGCCTGGCATCTCTCAGTTTCTTTCTTTTCCTCATATATATATATTATATATACATACATATATACATATATATATATATATATATATATATATATATATATATATATATATATATATATATATATATGTGTGTGTGTGTGTATATATATATATATATATATATATATATACACACACACACACATATATATACATAAATATATATATATACACACACACATATATACATAAATATATATATATATATACACACACACACATATATATACACATATACATACATACATATATATATATATATACACACATATACATACACACACACACACACACACACACACATACGTATATACACAAAAGATTTACTGTCCAAGAGCAACACCAGCAGGTAAAATTACTGCGGGAGTCTGCGTTTCTCTCACCTCCCATGAGTCCATTGAGTTTTAACAGACTCCCTAAAGCATGCAGTGAGTTTGGTGGGGGGTAATTGAGAATGAATGGGGGAAAGTCACCTGAGAGGGGGCAACACCTCCATCGGATTGATATGACTGGTTATGATCGGCTGTGATTGGTTCATACGATAAATCCTGCCTCTTGTGTTCGTGCATGTTTGCAAATCAGTCTGAATGAACAATATAATGGCGTTAATGGGAAGACTAAATTAATAAAGTAAACAAACAACTTACACACAGACATAACCACTTTGTTGCATCAAAATAAGACTTAAAATGGCATGAAAACAAGATCTGTGGGAGGTTTTAGTGAGTAATTAGCTTGGTGAAATTTAAAGTAAATCTCTGTGTCTGCGACCAATATTTACCAAGCTTTGATGACTGATGATCCGAAAAATTAAAAAAAAAAGTTAACTATTATAATAAATAGCTGAACGTAAGTTCACAAATAAAATCTATTGTTTCTACTTTATAAACTATATATATTAGCAAGTTTTCTGAAGGATCATGATGCTGAAAATTCTGCTATGCATCACAGGAATAAATTACGTTTTAAACAAAGGGAAAACAGTTGTTTCACACTGCAATAATATTTCACAATGTTACAGTTTTTATTATATTTCTTATCAGATAAACGCACTCTTAGACCAGCAGTGTACAGTCTCTAAAAACAGCTTGACATTTGGCAGTATTTTAGGGTTGCCAAGTTTCATAAGCATTCAGAGCCAAAATCCCACAAGTGAAGTAAAACTAACACGTGAGACTCACACAACATTTACAAAGCTAAATCCTTTTCCTCAGGGTTACATTACCGTCATGGCAAAGTGTAAAGCAACCAGCAGTGTAAAACTATCCTAATCTGGCAACACTAATGCAGTGAACCAACACTACAAAACTGGCAATCACAAAGTCTGGGTTGCCATTCACCTCGAGTGTGAGCAAAGCTAAAACTCCCCTTTTTGCCAGGGTTCCTAGCACCTGCAGAGCGGTGGAGTGTGTTGTAATTGCAGTTGTATAATGGCCTGTTTAACACTATGAATAGGAACAGTGCACCTGATGAAAACAATGAGCAAACCCAAGAGATTGAGTGTCTGCCAACACTAAACCCAACCATTCAAACTGCACACAGATAAAGTTACAGTTCACTCCTCTGGACTGCATTAAACTAATGGCGTTCATTGATATGGCTCAAAATGGAGTTGTTTTTCAAAATATTCTTTAGAATAAGGAATGGCTAGAGTGCTTAACATATGGCTCAGCAGATTACTAATTGAATATTCCGTCTCTCATTTTGTGTATCACCTTTCGTCAAGGCAGCATACAACCTCTCACATATTGCATATGTTATTCCGTCCATAAATTACATGTGGCGTCACATGATATTATCAGTTGTAATCATGAATAGGGAGGCAGTTGGCCATTAGTGTGGGAGGATGAAGATGAGTAGATTAACTCATCGCATATCACATTTTGTTAGAGAGCATGTGAAATCTATACAATACACACCATATTTAGATTGAAAAAGATCTCTGTAATATATATGGAAATTTTGGTTAAAAAGTTCAAAGAGAGCATTTTTGATTATATTGGACATTATATACACTACTGTTCAATTTTTTATTTATTTTTTTGAAAGAAATTAATACTTTTATATCAGCAAGGATGCATGAAATTGATCAAAAGTGACAGTAAAGACATTATAGTGTTACAAAAGATATATTAAGATATGTTAAGATATATTTAAAATAAATGTTGTTCCTTTGAACAGTAGATTCATCAAATAATCCTTGATAAAAAAAAATAAATAAAAATATATATATATATCACCGTTTCAATTTTGCTCACTTCTTTTAAAAACATTTAAAGGGATAGTTCATCCCAAAAATCAAAATTCTGTCATTAATTACTCACCCTCATGTCCAAATCCGTAAGACCTTAATTTTCAGAATACAAATTAAGATATTTTTGATGAAATCGGATAGCTTTCCGAACCTGCATAGACAGCAACACAACTGACATGTTCAAGTCCCAAAAAGGTAGTAAGAACATCGTTAAAATCGTCCATGTGACATCAATGGTTCAGCCGTAATTTTATGAAGCTACGAAAATACTTTTTGTGCGCAAAGAAATGTCTTCAGACTTGTTTACAAAGAATGTTTTACGTACAGCTTTCCTCTGCTTGTAAACAAAGTGCAGCGCATCTGAATGCCGGGTCCTACGTCAGCAGCACCACGCGTGGCGGAGACCGACACGGAAGAGAAGAAATTTTTTAATTAAGTCGTTGCTTTTTGTTTTCTGTGCGCACAAGTATTCTCCTAGCCTTATAACATTATGTTAAACCACTGATGTCACATGGACTACTTTATTGATGTCCTTACTACCTTTCTGGGCCTTGAACATGGTGTTGCTGTCTATGCAGAAAGCTCTCAAATTTCATCAAAAATATCTTAATTTGTGTTCTGAAGATGAAAGAGGTCTTAGGTTTGGAATGACATGAGGGTGAGTAATTAATGACAGAGTTTTCATTTTTGGGGGAACTAACCCTTTAAAATCTTACCAAGCAGAAGCAGTGTAGTGATAATGTTCGGAGTGTTTTTTTTTTTTTTTTTAAGTACAGCAGAAGCTGAGAAATTTCCATTTACCCCCCTTTTTAAAGAGATTCTGTTTGAATGGTTTGCTCAGATTAATATATGTTAAAAGAGGAAGCAATAAATGATTTTAGTTTGCTTTTAATGCCAGGAATGTAGCCTTAACCATAACTCTGACACAAGCCCACTGTCTAGGGCTGTTTTATGATTACATCACAACGGTAAAGTTATGGTATAGCTGTATTGTTTTGGATCAGTGGTATATTGCTTTTGATATCTGTGCTTTTATAATAAGTACAGGCTCCATTTGGGTCATTATGTTCTCTCTAAAGCCTGTTCCTTTTGTCAAAATGTCTTACAATACATCTAGTGAGGCATGCTTTGTGTGAATAATTGAAGATATCAGAATTTTAGAAGTTAATAAGCTCAGCGTTCGGCCATGTTAGAGGCGTACTTTGACAAATGCATTATATTTCCTCCTCCCTGATGCACTTACTATCTGTTACAGCTAATATAAATATGCAAATCTGCCTGTTGAACTTTACTGGGGCTGCTGTGATTCGTCTCTTTAAGATATTCATTTGCATGACTGAAGCACCCATGCATCATGCCAGTGTCATTCTGAAAGCAAATATTAATCAATTTTGCGTGATGTATCCCTTCCCCCAGCAATCCCTGTTTCTTTGTTTGACTGTAACGTTCGCTTTTTTAGCGTTTACTTGCTTTACAATTTAAGAAAGGTCTTTGTGCGTGACCCAGCTATTGTTGTGTCTGGCCCTTGGACAATAGTGAACAGAGATGGTGACATGATGAAATTGATTCATCTGTGTGAATTACTTATAAATGTAATTAAACTGAGTTATGTCCAATATCATCACAAAGGCTCACTTTGACCTTTTAACCAATATTCCAGGAGCCGGCAATGTTCTTGGGTTCTGTTTCACGGTGGTGTGGTTTACATGCGGTACGGTGGCCAAAAAGGAGGACACTTCACAGGATTTAATGTAGCCAGGATAAAAACTAAAATAAACCCAAAGATACAAACATTTTCTACTTTTATAAGGGCAACTTTTCTAACCTCTTTAAATATACACATCCCCTTTCACGTAAATTTGAAAATCTATTCAATGAATGCAATTGGAATAAAGAAAAAAAAACATTATTATTACCATTATCTAGGGCTATTTCAATCAAATTAAGTCATTATCAACAATCTTTGCACTGCAGAGGTGCCACAGAAGCTGCTTCTGAAATGCCATTTAGATTTAAATCTAAATCAGATGCAAAATGTATTTTACATGTTGTCTGAACAATGCATGTTGGCACTGTGTACACAACCACCCTATAATGATAAAAATCTACCCAGTGGTATTTTTTAATCTCTATAAATAATATCCTCTTTTTCAAATCAGGCCATTCTCTGATTCTCAGCTGTGTGACATCACACAGACCCAGGCCACTCCCACAATAGTTGATTGACACTGGTGTTTTACCTTAGACCCGCCCTGAGTAAGCTGTGAACAGTCCGCCATTGTTTCGATGCCAGAGCAGTTAGGTAGACAAGAATGTCTCAGATTGAGCGATTGAGATGTTCTGTTGTTGGATGTAATAATGAACATAGTAGTCATTATTTACTCCTGACATCTGAGCTACTGAAGAAAGTGGATTTGGAATGCGCCCCCCGATGTACATAAATGCGTCTATGTTCGTGCAAATCATTCGTGATCCAGCTTCACCTATAGAGGACGTGAGTATAAAGGGTTTTTTATGCATTTTTGCAAATCACCTTTCTTAATAATATGCTAGCTAAAGTTTACAGTCTCTCAAAGCACGGCTCATCACCCCACAGAAGAGAGGGGCAGGGTGAGCAGAGCTCATTAGCATTTAAAGAGACATGCAACAAAACGGTTTGCTGTGTACAGAGCTGATTTTGAAAAGGTAATGGTAGTTTTACACTACCATTGAGAAATTTTAACCAAAGTACGTTGGTACGTTTTCATCAAGACCCTAAAGAATCATATCAACTTGTGGAAAATGGGCATCCAATGACCCCTTTAATGTTTAATGCAGCTCAGAGATGCCATGAATGCATGTACACAGCAATTACAACTGCATAAATAATGTTAGAAGATAAATGTTTTACACATACAATATACTAAAAATGGAAATATGAAATGTTAAAAAAATGAATTGATACTTAAAATATTAAACTACTGCCAGTAGGTGGCAGCAAGTCACTGTCTTAATGAGTAAGTCATTGATTCATTCATTCAAATAATTCAGAACATTGTCTTTATGAATGGGTCACTGAATCATTGAGTCACCTGATTTGATCACTGTGTTGATCAGCGATGCAAATGTGAACCCGGACCACAAAACCGGTTATAAGTCACACAGTTATATTTGTAGCAATAGCCAACAATACATTGTATGGGTCAAAATTATCGAGTTTTCTTTCATGCCAAAAATCATTAAGTAAAGGTCACGTTCCATGAAGATATTTCGTAAATTTCCTACCGTAAATATATCAATACTTAATTTTTGATTAGTAATATGCATTCCTAAGAACTTCATTTGGACAACTTTAAAGGTGATTTTTTTCAATATTTAGATTTTTTTGCACCCTCAGATTCTAGATTTTCAAATAATTTTATCTCAGCCAAATATTGTCCTAACTAACCAAACATCAATGAAAAGCTTATTTAATCAGCTTTTAGATGATATATTAATTGTAAAAAAATGAGCCTGGTTATAAGTGGTTTTGTGGTCCACGGTCACAAATGTTCTGTTTTCACTGGTGGATTAAAGCAACAGTCAATATTTACAGCACTGTGTCTAAAATCTACATCACTTAATATTAACTTAAACAGCCTTTTTTAAAATACACCATTGGATAAAGTCTAAAACAGTGATGATCTTAAAAGGAGGACAAATGAGTATCTGGCTCAAGGCTGTGCCAGAAGGAGGGCATGGTATTTCAAACTTGCACAAAATCTGACTCGCCGACCTAAAACTGGACAGATGGCCACCCTATAGGTAGGCATTATATAATGTGTGTGTACTTATCTGTATTAGCAAATACACTTTTTTTTCTTCCTGTTTATTCCAAACTGCTCAGGAACCTTTAAGGAAACACAGAGACGGGTATGACTCACTCTCTGGATTAAGTTTCCATCATGCTTCATTCATATCAGAATTTAGGGAATGGGATAAGAGCACAGGGTCAGTATGCTTTCATTCTTTCTGTTTACTTGCTCATTCAATTTTCTCACTCACCCTCTCCAGCTGGGTTAAGAGCATTGAACCGCACACATTCATAACACAAATATGCTAGATGTTAAATAAATATCCAGTTTGTTGCATAGCCCAAAATAGAAAGCCCAAGACTCGGAATAAAATACAAGCCCATCTAGAGGGCCTGCTCTTTGTCTCTCTCGCTCGCTCTCTCTCTCTCACACACACACACACACTCAGCCCCTGTGGGATCCCCAGTCAGACAAACAATGATAAAGTAGTGCTCTTATGTCTTTGACACTCTGAGGAGATGCAGACCTCAAAACGCCTAACTAATAAACGCCGCCTGACTGCCACACACCCGGTGTACACAGATATCAAATATGTTAGTGACGCCTCAGTGCGTTTCTCAAAGAATATTGTTTATTAAGGTATCACACGTTTTCCCCAGTACCATTGTAAAAGGTCAGTGTAAGGTGAAATCGAGGCCACTTTTTGTCACTGTGATGAAAAGTGTCCAGAATTCACCCTTTCAAACATGGGCCATTAGGTGAAAGACAACACATGGTCCAGAATCTTTCCTGTCTGAGCATAATAAAATGACTGGGTTTTACCTGGGTCGAGGCCTCTGATGTAAAAGGGCAGGTGAGGAGAGAGCAAAAAGTTGATTGCGAGCGAGACCCGCGAAAGAAACAGAGGGAGAACGGATGAGTGGACGGGCGGGGGTGCGGTTGCCGAAAGGTCAAGCATGTAATATAAGAGCAGGATCTCGGCCGTCTCCGTCAGACAATAGCCTCCCGCAGCAGACACTCCGCTGTTCTCTCTCTTCTCTTAATTACAGTCATATCACCCCTCCGCCGCCGCCTGTCCTTAACATATTCCTCTTTATTTGGAGTCCTTTTTTCTCAGCTAATGGAATGTCAGCTCTCTGCTATTCCCTCTCCTCATCTCACGCCGATCAAAGTGACCTCTGCCTCTCCGCCGGCGCGCAAATCAATACGCGCACTGACAGAAAACCACACAACATATAATAAATGACAATCCACGCACGCACGCACGCAGGCCGTCCCGTGGCAAATCTGACAAAAGCCTTTCATAGCAGTCATTCTGGCACGATGGCAGTGAGTTATGTTTAAGGGAGGATTGGCGGAGCGCTCGGCTCTGCGCAGGTGTGGATATTACAGGGCAGGGTTGGTTTAAAGCATCTCTCCTCGGTGTGCGAGAACGCCCGTCCCGGCCCGGGGCTGACAGCACCAATGCCATTACAGTTGTAGCTGTTTATTGTGGTTGTCTTGCTGGGAGAGGTTCTATCCAAAGCAATTTTCCTCTTAAGGGGGCAAATTGCTGGCGGAAAATTGTATGTGCTGTCGCTCAGCCATGATTGGCAGGGAGGCCGAGTTTGGCAACAGCGAATAAAGGAGAATGAAAGGATTTCATACTCGCAGGCCGAGAGTAGTGAGCGAGGGAGGGATGGATGGAAGGAGGAACGAGAAAAAGCACAGTGCATATTAAAATGTGTTGTGAAAAACGAGTGTGAAATTTCACACAATTCTGAAAACGACTGCTGTTCTTCCAGGTGGAAGAGAGAGAAGCCAGGTGTTTGCGAAGACCTCATAGAACTACTAAATCTCTCTCTCTATCTTTTTCCTCTCTCTTTTTTTCCATCGGTGTGCGCTAGCTTTGTAAAGGATCAGAAGGATTTGTAACAGCTGGCATTCTTCCAGTCACTTGAAACAAAGAGCGAGTGGGAGAGAGTAAGAGAGAGAGAGAGAGAGAGAGAAGAAAAAAATAGTGAATTGATGGAGAGAACGACAGACGCTTGCATTCTGCAAACTCTGATAGCAGTTATTAGCTGCAGCCTCTCTTAGTGAAATAAAGGAGTGAAGTGCTGTGAACTTAAGTTGACTAAACTCTTTGGTTTTTGTTTCCATTGAAGCCTTTGTGATCTGTCTGCTCATAAACAAATATGAAACACTCTTTGTTCCTTCCTTCCATCTTGATCAATACTTTTCATTCTTTTCCTTCCTTTCCAATCTATACCTTTTCTCTTTCTTGCTTATCCATCTTCCTTGCCTCCTGACTGTCTTCCTCCTCCTATCCATGCTTCTGTTTCCTTTCCTTCCTCCTGTACTGACCATACTTTCTCTTTCTTTTTCTTTCTTGTCCATTTCTCTCCTGCTCTATCTCGCCCTCCCTCTGCAGATGGCGTTTCAGCCTCATCCATTAACTGTTATTGTTTTTCCTGAACATGACATTGATTCAATTTAACACCAATCAATTTCAAACGCTTCTGACATTCAGATCTGACCTTAAGGCAAACGACTCATGAACTATGATCAGAATTAAACTTTTGCTAACGAGGTGATCTCTCAGCCTTGCCCAACAGCAACGTTCGCTAAAAATTAGATCAATTATTATAAGGCAAACAGACCCTAAGTTGATTACCCTGCCCTCACTAATTTGTGTAATTAATAACCAGCCCTGGACCAGAATAATAAGTTTATTAATCCATATCTACAAGCCGGTAATGAAATTGCGTGGGCAGGTCATCCATTTAGATGGTAATGTCATAATCAATGCTGCCACACCATACATGTTAATGAGCATTGTTATGAATTGTTACAGTTAGAGGTGTGTGTGCGCGTGGCGACGTTGGCCTCTTTGTGTTGTTATGTATGGCAATCAGACGCGTGAAAATGGCAAATCTAATTAGGAATTCCGACTGGAGCGGCTGGGAACAGTGAGAGCAGTAGACGGTATCGGAGCTGACAGCTGCCAGCCGGAACGCCGAGTGTCGGAACAAAACCAGCATTCTGCGCCACAACGGGAATGACAGGAAAAAAGGATGTATCACAAACGAATAATTGCACTCTGCATGGCCTCTTGCCATATAGCACAATAGAACTGCCAGCACAGGAAAAAGATGCTATTGTGTGTGTACAAGCACTCTTTATGAGTTTTACCTCCGACTCGAGGGGATAGACTCGTGTCATCTGCATGGCGATGAGGCTCCGGCTCTCGCATTCAGTCTTCCTCTGCAGGCCCTGTGTGGTCCTCCGCTTCTGCATGCTCGATATTGGACTGCATTCATCTGCTAAATTAATAAATGTAAATTCACACATATAGAGGTCTCATACAGGTCATACGGTTCATTTATATAGAGGATTCGCACTAATCCATCAGGAGGAATGTGTCCCTTAAAGGGACAGTTCACCCAAAAATGAAAATTCTGTCATTAATTACTCACCCTTGTGATGTTCCAAACCTGCAAGACCTTCGTTCATCTTCATCACAACTGACAAGTTCAAGGCCCAGAAAGGTTGTAAGGACATTGTTAAAATAGTCCATGTGACATCTGTGGTTTAGCCTTAATTCTGTGAAGCTATGAGAATGAGGGTGAGTGATATATTTTCATTTTTGGGTGAACCATCCCTTTAAGTTATGAGTTATGAGTCTATCTTAAAGCTGTAGACAGGGGCCTTGATGTTTTACCATGAGAGATGTCTGACTCATTGGGACCTTTGTGTATTTTTACAATTAAATTAAATGTAATATAAACATGCATACAGTTGAGGTCAAAAGTTTACATTTTTAATTTAGAATAATTAACCAAAATAAGAGGGATCACACAAAATGCATGTTATTGTTTATTTAGTACTGACCTGAATAAGATATTTCACATAAAAGATGTTTATGTTCTACAAGAGAAAATAATAGCTGAATTTATAAAAATGACCCCATTCAAAAGTTTACAGTCCCTTGATTCTTATCTGAATGATCCACAGCTGTGTTTTTTTGTTTAGTGATCCTGTTCATGAGTCCCTTGTTTGTCCTGAACGGTTAAACTGCCTGCTGTTTTTTCAGAAAAATCCTTCAGGTCCCACAAATTCTTTGGTTTTCCAGCATTTTTGTGTATTTGAACCCTTTCCAACAATGACTGTATGATTGTGAGATCCATCTTTTTACACTAAGGATAACTGAGGGATTCATATGCAACCTGAAGGAAAAACCATGCATTAAGAGCCGGGGGGTGAAAACATTTGAACAGAATGGAGATTTTTACAGAAGATAGTTATATGTTTCCTAGAATACAAAATAAGTTCAATTTACCCTGATCTTCAAATTCAAAAATTTTCACCCCCCGGCTCTTAAAGGAACGCTCCATTTTTTTTGAAAATAGGCTCTATGTCCAACTCCCCTGGAGTTAAACAGTTGAGTTTTACCGTTTTCGTATCCGTTCAGCCGATCTCCGGGTCTTGCAGTAGCACTTTTAGCATAGCTTAGCATAGATCATTGAATCTGATTAGATCGATAGCATCTCGCTCAAAAATGACCATATATAACGACAATAGTTTTCCTATTTAAAACTTGACTCTTCTGTAGTGACATCGTGTACTAAGACTGGCGGAAAATGAAAAGTTGTGATTTTCTAAGCTGATATGACTAGGAACTATACTATATGGGTGCAGTAAGCGCCTGAAAGTGATCGGCACTAAGTTTGTGTAGATGCAGAGTTGCAGCTGGCAGAGTTGATGGCTGCGTAATATCATTGCGCCTGCTGCACCCATGGTACAGCAGCAAAGTTCCTTGATTATTACGTCGAAATGAGAGTATAGTTCCTAGCCATATTGACCTAGAAAATCACAACTTTTAATTTTTCGTCCGTCTTTGTACACGATGTAACTACAGAAGAGTCAAGTTTTAAATAGGAAAAATATCAAAAATCTTTGGTCATTTTTGAGCGAGATGCTAACGGTCTAATCGGATTCAATGATCTATGCTAAGCTATGCTAAAAGTGCTACCGTCAGACCCAGCGATCGGCTGAATGGATTCGAAAACAGTAAAACTCAACTGTTTAACTCCAGGGGAGTTGGAAAATAAGCCTATTTTCAAAAAAAGTGGAGTGTTCCTTTAAAGCAGTGAATGCTGGAAAACCAAAGAATTTGTGTGACCTGAAGGATTTTTTTGAAGAACAGTGGGCAGTTTATCCGTTCAGGACAAACAAGGGACTCGTGAACAACTATCACTAAACTAAATAATTTCTTATTATTATCAATGTTGAACATTTTTTGTATCAATGCTGCTTAATATTTGTGTGGACCAAAACCACAATCCTTTTTTTTTTTTTTTTTTGTATCATTAGATGTCTTTACAGTCACCTTTCATGAAGTTGATATGTCTTTGCTAAATAAAAAATAAATACTGACCTCAATTTCGGCAGTATGAAATATATGCAAATAAAAAGCTAGCAGTTGGAACTTGTGGGGGGAACTTCCTTGTGTCCTAGTAAGTAAGCTCCTGTAAATAATACAGTGTTAGAGACAGACGAAAAGAGAGAAGAGAGAATGAAGGGTGTGCAGGTGTGCAGTCAGACACACCAGTCCTGCCACAAGTCGCACACCGATGCTAACTGCTTTTAGCACCTTACACATGGCACTGTGTGTGTACGTGTGTGTGCTGCCTGTTATGAGGCTAAATATTTTACACAGGCACGCTGCATACGTAGCTCTGCAACACCTGTTCTTTAGAGCCAATAGCCGCATCTGCTACACAGCTCATTAATGACTACACAGATACTCACCAAAAAGTATTAAACGCAAAGCACACATTGTGTATTTTTCTCCTATCTCTCACAACTTTCGCTGTTCGCAAACCTTTATAAATTCCCCTTTGATTAGCGAAGACTGTGTTTTACAACTGAAATGACATACAGATAAAGTTTGATCTAAGTTTGATCACAGGCATCAGGATGATCATTAAGAGCTCGAGATGAAACTTAATCAAAGAGATCGTTTAAAGAAGGGTGAATAAGAAGAGGTAATGCTATCATCAGTCATCATTCCAGCATTACCTGCTCCAGTTTTTGAGCTTTGAAGACGGCCAATAAAAGCTGCTGTTAGGATGAAGTTAAAGTGATTCTCTGGGTTTATATTGGGTTAGTACTGATTGGCTTTAAATTGCTCTGTCTTGAGATTCCCTTTCATCTTTCCTGCTGGAAATCACTGTTTTCCTGTTGTCTGAGTAGGTTTAAACATTTACTCTCTCTCCCTCTCTCTCACCGAGGATGTTTTCCCTTGGGAACGTGAGAAGGAACAGCTCAAGGAGTGAATTTCAACTAACTAGTAGTATAGGCAAAGAATTAGACAGGGTGAATCAGAAAAAAATGGTCAAATCACAGGCAATGTCTGTATATTTCCATACTGAGTGCACAGATTATAGACATGTGCAACCACTATGGAAAATAAGATACAGGAAAAACTGAAGGCCTGACCTAATACCATGAGAGCTTTTGTCGACCTGTGAAAAATGCGTTATTACACACAGTGTTCTTGAGTCTCTTTTCATTAATTTTCAACATAAACCTCTACTTTATCTTTGTGTCAAGAAGTCAGCAGCTCAGAAGTTTCAAATCACTATTGCTATGTCCTCAAAAATATTTTTGGCTGTCGGCACCGATAGCCTTGTGGCGCCGATAGCCTTGTCCGGGCGTCCCATGCTCAAATCCTGACTCGAGGATCTTTCCCGATCCCACCCCCCTTCTCTCTCCCACTTCGCTTCCTGTCACAATAAAAGCAAAAAAATGGCAACAAAAAAACATCTATAGAGAGAAAAAAAAAATAAATAAAATTATATATATATATATATATATATATATATATATATATATATATATATAATAAAATATATGTATTTTAAAAAAAAAATATATAGATATATATATATATATATATATATTTTTTTTTTTTTTTTTTTTTGGCTGAACCTACCCTTACGAAAATTAACCATGGTTTTACTACAAATAAAACCAAAAAATCATGGTTACTAGACTTAAACCATGGTAACTACAAATTAACAATGGTTTTGGTATTCCAACTATAGTTTAACCATGGTCTCTGTAGTAAAACTGTGGTTTTACTAATTGCATTCAATACGCCAAGAAACCATGGTTACTACACTTTTACTGTAATAAAACCATAATTAATTTTTGTACGGGTAATTTAAATGTGGACAGTGGTACAGCATGTTAGAAATGAGATTTCTTCACATTGAATTGTGTCAACTCAACTCAAATCATTTGTATCAGAAGCTGAATTGAGAATGAAGTGTCAAAGCAGCTCAAAAAAATAGCTAGCAATAGCAATAACCTACCAATAGCGCACACAAGCAAGCATGCTAAACTTTTATTTATTTATTTATTTATTTACTTACTGTATGTAACACATGTGGTTAGCAAAAAGATAGAGTAGAGTGAGGAAAAACGCCATTATTCTGAAAATAAGTCTGACAAAGCTATTTTGTTTAAACATTTACAGCAAAATCAGAGTACAGGCAGTTTTAGCTTAAAATGAAAAAGAATAAAATCAATAATTATGAATTACAAAATTATAATAGCCTATTTTAAACATTTTGTTAGCTGATGCTAACTTGAGGTAATTTTAAAATATAGAATCCAAATATTTTTATTCAACCAACTAGTTAGAATTCATTTGATGGAAAAACAAAAGATTTGATGTTCAGAACAGAGTAACTAGTAATTGCCTATTGCTCCCTGGGGGCGTTTTACCCTACTATGTTTGAGAAAAAAAAAAAAATTGTCATTCTGAAAATATAATTAGATTTTTATTAAATAACACATACTCCCTATTTACAGGCCCTACTGTTCTCATATCATATATAACTGTGATGTTCTACAAAACAACAAGCTTTAAAACACTTTTTTCTTACTGCTGAAAGTCCATAGTTACAATAAAAATGTATCTTGATTTCATCTTGTGGTTATTTTGGGAAAAACAGTACAGGGGGAGTTTGACCCCATGGGGGTGTTTTCTGCACTCTACCCTGATATCTGCACAGTTCTTGACTCTATTCATGTCAACGTACTTTCACCAAAATCTCAAGTGTTATGTGAGCTTGCAGTATAGCATTCTCCCATTGCAAATTATGGTATCAGTAAACTCTTTCTTCATATTTCTATTAACTTAAATTATATTTCATTTTTTTCAAAGGTCCTTACAATGTACAATTGCAAAAGTGACACTGACCGAGTTACCAGCTCTAAAACAATGTTTTCAAATGTTTTCCAGAGATTTTAAATACTTGCTTTGTCCTGTTGTGGGACACTTACTCAAGATCTCATTTTGTGCTCAGTTTTCTCACAATTTCCATACACTGAGTTGCACCAAAAGTAGCAGTGGAAAGGTGGAAGTGGTCGTGTATAAAGTCCAAGCGCTCATTGAGAAAAGCGATGTATACCACAGTCACAAGTTAGCACTCTCAACCTAAGCACAAGTGCCACTTTTCAGCATTATGGTAACCACCAAAACTCAATATAAGCATTTCACCCTTTTTCATCTTGCTTGAAAACACATAAAATAACACTTAATTTCAACATTTACTCTGGCCATCCAGTCTCATGCAAAGCATGCTGGGAACCAGAAATCCTAACATCAGAAACATAAACAGATTATATAAACGTCTATTTTACAAATATAGGTGGATTGCACACAATGCAATTAAGTTGATAAAATGTTCAAGAACTGTGTTCCATCAGCTTAAGTAAATTGAACAAGCAGCAAAAATCATTTTTTGAGTGCTCAGTGCATGGACTATCCGTCCACACAGCTAAAGCGCACACAAAAACTAATCGTTACATTCCTTAACTCTCATCAGGAGACTCTGAGGTAAACCTCTGACAACAGCAGATCTTCTGTTTATCAGAATCAAAGTCGACAGAGAAGGAATCCATATGCTTTGATTTTATTTGACATTCACCCCCCGAGGCTATACTCTAATGGTGAGAATGGCAATACTGTTCTCCATCTGGTCAGGTAGCGCCAACGTAGGCGAAATTAGCACGTGGCACACAGCAGGCATATGCCACAGCATAAAGCTACATGAGAGCATCGTGCGCCAGCTGTTGTGATGACAAATACTAGCATGACAATTGTGCAGTTCACAGGCTTGAAATGCACAAGACGACAAGGCTAAGAGGCAGTGGTGTGTTTTTAGTGCTTGAAAAATGTAGTACCCTGATAGCACACGTACATCACAGAGACGTCTATTTGACTTCTGCTTTTACATCTGCAAGACATATTTTTTTAGTGTTTGCTCATATGCAAAACATTTATCAGATGTCAAATAGACATTTATTAGATGTCTTTAGGATGTTTATGATTTAGAATGTATGTGAAACTAACATCTTATAGACTTCTGTCAGATGTTTGTACACAGCAGATGCTTTCCAGATCAAGCGATCTTTAACTGACATCATGCAGACGTACATGTGCTATCTGGGTATATACATTTTTACTTGGGAGAAACATGATTTGGTAACACTTCTCAATAAGGTTTTATTTATTAACATTAGTTAACACGCTGAAAATTGGCATAGAAACTAAAACTAAGAAATAACTAGTAAAATTCACAAATAAATACAAAGAAATGGCAAAAAAAGAAAAGAAAAAGTATTTTCTTGCAAATTAACTCCAATAATTAGTTTTACGGCAGGGTTTCAACACAAATTTCACGATTCGATTTCTGATTAGATTCAATCCGATAAGGATTATTTTGGATTTCAGGTACTGTACACAAATTTTTTCATGGAAAAGAAATATCTCAACTATTGCTGTAAAATATACATGAGAGCCAGTTGGTACTACATTAGGTACACTATAATACTAAAGGTTAGAATTAACTGATTTGTATAAAAATGCTCAAATTACACTTTATTAAGTTTTTATAATATAGTTAGAATTACATAACTATGTTGGCGCCGATAGCCTTGTGGGCAGCGCACCGACATGTAGCGCCATTGCGCTCCGGGCGTCCCGAGATCAACTTCCGGCTCGTGGACCTTTCCTGAGCCCACCCACCTCTCTCTCTCCCACTTTGTTTCCTGTCACTGCTATCCACTTTATTTTTCCCATAAGAGTGGGTGCACCCATTTGTAAATTTTTTGTGTCTGCCTTTCGGTCTCATCCACTTCCAGCTATTTTTAGCTGCACAAAAAGCTCGTTTTGCTGCTTGATATTGCAAACTGGTGTGTCTTCCCATATTATTTTAATGTATTATCTTAATTATGAACACTGATTAGTAGTGCAAACTGTTTTACCATTTACTGCACTTCGATATTCTTCTCGTTATTTCCCAATGGCGGATTATGAACCGGACGTCTAACACATTACCAGAAAACAGCTTACTTCCGCATTTAAAAATAAGGTGGATACTGTCCTATCAAAAATAAAATGTGAAAATGCCAAAAATAAATCTTTATATATATAAAAATTACATAACTATTTCTACTTTAATTTGTTTTTAAAATATAAACATTTGAATGGTGGCTGTCATAAAAACTTGATGGATTTATTCTAACAAATTAAGTATTGAAGAACAGTAAAAATGATAATGTTGATAAACATTTTAATATGTTATATATGGTGCATATGTTTAGCAAAATCCTCCTCTCTAGAATCTTCTAGCTGACCAAGGAGTTTATGGTCACCCATTATGCTTTCTCTGAGGTAACCGTGAGGTTATGTGACATTTTGTTTACAAGCAATACTGAGGTCTTTGAAACACGGATTGAACGATTACATGAGACAGGATACAAATCTCGGTCATTTGTATTCTTTGTTTTAACATACCTTCGGATGTTCATTCATGTTCATTTCTTGCTGAAACTTGTATTAAAGCGGAGGAAACGACCAGTTCACGAGCGTTCCGCGCTGCCACTTCTCTTGAACTGAGGTACTGGACTATTCCGATCGGTCACTCCACGTTGAACAGCGCCAAAACGGCATTTATTGTTTGAATACTGTAATTAAATGGACAGAATTTGAAATCTGATACTTTGTTGAATATCAAAAGTAACAAAGCACAAACCTTATTGTGATTTATTGGATGGGAGATAAGCTACAATATTCTGTTCATCAACTAAAACAGGCGAGACTAATCAACATAATTTTATAAAATGAAAATCGATTAAATCGAGAAATCAGTATTTTTTACCCAGTGCTAATCAGTTTTATTTAGAACTTAAAAAAAATGTTTGTTTACAGTGCATGAACTAACAATTAACAACACTATACACAACATTAAGTTTGGGTATGGAGAACCGGTTGCATTTTAAAACTGGATCCAAATTTCCAAGAACCGGGTATTCGATAAGACAAGTGAATTTCGATTCCGCTTAACGATTCCTGCGTCCGCATTTCAATGGGATTTTGAACGATTTACGAGCAGGAAGGCAGAGAACTTGAGCACAGAGAACAGCGATCCCGGTGTGGGTTCTCGGCCTGGCGTCCGTTCTCGAACCGTTCCGTGCATTTCCACTGCAGAAGATTTGTTCCGAGCCTAAACGTGATTCTCTTTCACATTTACCAACCAATATGCACGAAAATACGTCAGTATTTCATCATGAACACAGCTGTTTTTTGTCTTAAGTGAACGTAAATTGATGTGAAAGAAAACGCATGTTTAAAAAAATATTTTAAATAAAACAAATAAACTGGTGTCATTAATGTTACTCAAAAAACCAACATGTGCCGTAAACATGTCATTAATGTTACTCAAAGAACAAAAGAAAATCATTCAGTGATCTTGACTGAATATCGTTCCTAACTTTAATGACAATTAATGTATATATTTATGAAAAAAAGCTAGTGTTTTTAAACTTTTGATTTCAATTTCTGTACCTAAAATTTGTTCAGTTGTATTTATTTTTACTATTTCTAATTGATTTGTTTGTTCATAAAATCGGTTTATTTTTTTTATTATTATTATTTGTTATTTATTTTTTTATTTTATTTTATTTATTAACCAGAAACAGAATCGGATACCCAACCCTAAACAACATATTATTCTCAATTACTGTTAACCTCAACATTTACTAATATATTTTAAGATTTTTATTGACTAACAATAACAAAGGTTAATAAAAGTTGCAAGGATTGTTAGTTCATGGTAGTTACCACATTAAGTAATGCTAACAAATGAGACCTTATTGTAAAGTGTTACCCATAATTTACAAAACACCAACAGACCTACTATGAGTATTCAAATATACAATGAACAATGAGTGATTTTGGAAAATTGGTAGCACTTCATTTGAATGTGTCGTTCTTAAACGTTACTTGTATTTATTATAGTAATAAGAGTACATTATACTGACCATATGAGGTCATCGGGGCAAAGACATGGCGTGTGTGTGTGTGTGTGTGTGTGTGTGTGTGTGTGTGTGTGTGTGTGTGTGTGTGTGTGTGTGTGTGCGTGCATGTCTGTGTCTCCAGCTGCTGAGCCTTCACTACAGATCAGCCCCATCTGTCCAGCGTTGGTGTGTTTGCGTCCGAGACCACATCATGCCCTGGTCGTGACACCATGTTAATGAGATCCACACAGGTGACAGGTGAAAGCAGCACCGCTGGCAGTTGACAAATCCCCACACAAACACTCACAGACTTATGACAACACTGAAGGCAACGGACATCCAAACACACCTCGCCCGTCTTCATGCTGAAGACCGTCTACAAACACACACGTGGCAGATGAAAACACTGCTGGCATCAAAGCACAAATGCTGCACACATCTCAGTGACATGCGAAGACAGAGATTCTCACAGCTTGGTGGCACATCTGTCAACTTTTCAAGGTAAATATTCACTTCACACACACACATACTACTCCTTCCTCTTGCTTGTCTTCACTTCTATTTAAAAAAAAAAAACAACAAACACACACACATTTTAACAAACAAACCCAAATGAGCAAATCAAAAGCAGTGCAGCCATTACCACAAAAGCTGTTTTCAAAATGGCGTTTTAATTTAGTTAACATTTAAGAGAACAGCACAGAGATAATAAAGTCCACCTGGCTTCATTTTACACAAGTACACCAGTCGTCATCCTTTCTCCCATTACAGCCGTTCGCGGAGAATCTCTCCCATAGTGTACGGTTACATCAGCAGAGATTAGAAAACAATCCCAATGCATGTTTCTTTTCATAACTTCAATTTAAATCAGGCCATGTAAACAATCCAATAACCCATAGCAAAAATGCGCACAGTACATCAAACCATTATCTCGATGAACACTGTTACTGCAAATTAGCCAACAGCACTGCAGTATAGCTTGAAACAGCTCTTGCCCATTCAGCCTCAGCCGTGAACGCTCAAACCAGAGCAAGTCATATACAAACAGGAACTGGAATCAGTTCTTTAAAACATGAACCAGTCCTTGACTGCTAAAACTTTTGGAATATCAGAATATTTCCATAGCATTTGCAAAAATCAATTTGTATCTATAAGAAGTAAATTTATCGCTAATTTTAATTTCGAGAGCATGGCCTGGGGAGCTGCTAGCATTTTGTGCAATATTTAAAATAATATCATTTCCACATTTATAAAAAACAAATTATAATAAAACAAATTTTTCCTGTTTTAACAAAGCTCAATTATATTATTCTTCATTGTGTGCTTAATCATCTCATTCTTCAGTCTTGATCTGGGACCAGTGCATGGCAGTCAAGGGCTCTGCTGTACATGAACACACCGGACAAAGACTTCACAGCAAAATATAAAGGCAAAAACAGGGACTACACACAGTGCGTCTGAACTATAATTAATGCTGGACGCTGCAGTGCATTAAGATGGGTTGGTGATGAGTAGAGCCATTCAGACAGAAGGGAAACGTCCTGTTTTGGTCATTCATCCAAGGCTTCATTTACAGGGGTAGAATGTGGTGCCGTTTGGAGGGGTCAGTTGTGGCGGGAGGTGGCGAATGTGAAGCCGTCAGGTGAGTGAGCGTCTGCAAAACACCTGAGGGCTGGAAAGATTGCGAATTCTCTCCGTGCAAAACACCGCTCCGAACACTCAAAGAGTTTGAGCTGAGCCAAAGATGGCACAAATCAGAGAAAACAACAACAACACTTCAACAAACACACACAAACACATATGCTCTCACACAGTGCAAATAGGCTTTTTCGTTTGCTCTCTTGATCTCGCCTTCGCTCTCATGACCGTATTTACCCTGTAGTATGTACAGAGAGACGCTGAAGAGAAGATGAGGCAACTGGATGTGGCATCTTCCTGGGCACTTTTCTTCTTCCTCATTCTCTCTTCACTACAGCTCCTTTCCTCTGATCCCTCGTTCCCTCATCTCTCTCCTTCTCGGCCATTCCCTTTCCTACCTTTCCATCCGTCTTTATTTCTCCCTCTCTATTTATAGAGGCTCATGGTGGGACTCTGGTACATGCACATATAGGCGTCACAGAGAAGTCTGCGTGCATAGCCCTGGATGTTCTTGGGGTCCAGTGCGTGGAGCTCCTCCGGGGTCATCTTCAGGTAGGCCCCTACTTCAGGGCATGGGGACACCTGTGGGATGTTAAAGCCATTCTGACCACCTGCCACCAAAAAACAGAAAAAGTTTACAATTAAAGAATAGTGAGTCAATTTATTATTGTGACTCAAGAAGTGAGAGTTTCACTAAAGTCCTCTTTACCGTCACGGTCGGCCATACTATCGAAGAACAGCCAGGCTGAGTCTGCGGATCCGTATTTGACAAAGGCGACATAGTGGCTCGTCTCAATGCAGAGCACGGCAAACAGCTCCATCTGCTGGTGAGGGTAAGAACCCTGTCTCCAAACGGACTCCTGCAGCTCTTTAGGGACTGACAACTTAACATATCGATGAGACTTACGCCGTGGGTGCAGATGTACCTAAAGGTCCAGAAAGTGAACACATATGCAGTGACAGATATATAGAAAAAACATTAATATGCACATGAATGTATATTTAACCACTGAAAGGAACTACTATAGATGTCTACTCTTTGAGCATTTGAGCATTGTTTATTTGGAAAAGTCTACATCTAGTGGCTATGAAAGGTACTGCAGACAAGATGATTGAAAGTTCATAAAGCTAGAAGAGCACATTTGTGACTCTGGATTACAAACCCAGTCATAAGGGTCAATTTTTTGATATTGAGATTTATACATCATCTGAAAGATGAATAAATAAGCCTTCCATTGACATATGGTTTGTTAGGATAGGACAATATTTGGTCGAGATACAACTATTTGAAAATCATGGATCTGAGGGTGCAAAAAAAAATCTAAATACTGAGAAAAATCACCTTTAAAGTTGTCTAAATGAAGTTCTTAGCAATACATATTACTAATCAAAAATTAGGTTTTGATATATTTACGGTAGGAAATTTACAGAATATCTTCACTGAACATGATCTTTACTTAAAATCCTAATGATTTTTGGCTTAAAAGAAATCTCTATAATTTTGACCCACACAATGTATTTTTGGCTATGGTTACAAATATACTTGTGCTACTTAAGGTGGTTTTGTGTTCCAGGGTCACATTTGTGTCTGTGTCCTACCTGTGTATTGCACTTTTCGCAGAACTGCTTGATCTTTCCTGGTGTGATGTCACAATCTTCATAGCACTCCCTGCACTCGTAAAGCGCTAAGCCACCGCAGATTCGACATTCTCTAGGAGCTGACAAAAACATTTGTTATAGCATTTTTCTTTAAACACAGAAAACATGTAAAAAGTGACAACGATGCATATAACAATAATATTAGTTCTTTACCCCTTTACACAGATGCATCACTTTGGTATGTGTTATGTTATTAAAAATAATTAAACAAGTTATTAAACTGACTTACTGTCATCTAAAAGATCTGTGATGTCAAGCTCCAGAGAAGGGAAGATCTTATTAAACATCTTGAAGTCCTTCCCAAAGCGAGGCATCTGAATTATAAGGCAAGAAGGGGCCTGGATAGAAACAAACAGACTTGATGATGACAGTTACCTTCATTTGTCCTTATACCACACTAACCAACATATTTGGATGTGTAAATTCTCCTTTAAATGGATCTTTTAATTCTCTTGTAATTTTGTGTATGTGTTTTTTTTTAATGTGCTTATTTGGGAAAAATTCAAAATTTCACTTCAGTAAGGATGCATTAAATTGCTCAGACAGTAAAGAGATTTAAGAAGTTATAAAACGTTTCTATTTCAAATAAATGCTATTTTTTTAAACTTCCTATTCAAAGAATCTAAATGACAATTTTATATTATTACTTTTTTTTTTTTTTAACTGTATTTTGGATTTTTTTTTTTTTTTTTTTAAGTCTCTTGGTGAGCATAAGAGACTTCTTCCAAAAAGATTAAACAAATCGTACCAACCCCAAATATAAATTAAAAAATAAAAAATATTAACTTTTTCTTTTTTCATAGAAAAATAAAAGAATATGTTGTAAAGAGCAATAAAACATGGAAGTGAAAGTGGCCTCTACACTAATTATGTTTTAATAGATCATGTCTTGTGTACATACCTCTGCAAATTTGAGATCACTGTTGATGAAAGACCACTCCAGAAGTTGCTGGCTGGTTGGCACCAGCACTTTATCTTTCTTATCCATGAAGATTTGATAGAAGTAACAGTCCTGAACCTTCTGTCCTGCAGACCTGCAAATGATACAATCATGTTTTTACAAAGACAAAAACACCACTTTTTAAATAACAGCCTTGTGGAGTTAACGAGAATGCTGAGCTTAGCACGGATTTGAAGGGTGTGAGAGGCTCACCGAAGTTTAAGAAGAGGGTCGACTCTCAGGATGTGATGAAACAGGATGTTGAGGAACTCCTCAGGATCTAAACAGAAGAGGATATAAAATTGATATACTGTAACGCATTTAGATGAACTGGCAATTAATCAGTTTATTACAATTCACCTCACAATTATTTGTAGTTAATATGTAGATCATTTTGAAAGTTTATTTTTTTTAATATAATAAAGTTTTTTGGTGTTAAACATACCTAATTAGGAGGTCCCACTTTATAATAGGTGTCTTTAACTACTATATACTTGTGTTAAAAAATGCATTTGTACCATGCAATGTAAGGTTAGGTACAGGTTTCATTGCATAGGTTACGGATGGGTTAACAGTGTAATTAAAGATATATTTACAGAAATGATTTAGAGATTTTTTTAAATAAAAATAAAAAGTCCAGCTTATCAAATTATTAATTTAAATTTAAGTATGCAGTACTTAAAGACACATAAAAAAATAGCATATATAAAGTACATATAGAGACAAAGTACAATACAATAAAAAGTGTGTCCATATTATTCTAATTTTGACTACTGTAATATAAACAGAGTAAAATAAATATTTTGCATTTAATATATTTTTCCTGTTGCAGATCAATGTAGAGAGGTTTTTTTTTTTTTGTTTTTTTTTTTTGTACAATTATTTTTGAGTGCAATAAATTAGCATCCTTATAAAATATAAAAGTTTAAAACTTTACTCTTCTTTCATTAAGAATGGAATGTTCTCTGTGTCATATCAGGGCAGTCTGAGATAACTTTATAAAAGCACAAAGTGGACATAATAGGTGCCACCTGTGTTTCAGTATGGTTGCACAATGTTCCCTAAAACAGCAGGATGTGCTCAAGATAAAAGATCCTTAAAAGGTTCTATCAAGTAACTGAAAGGGAGGGAAAAAAAAAAAAAAAAAACACTCAGTATCATAAGAACAGTTTCTGAGGGGATAGCGTGTTCTCAAAAATCTAAGAGCAAGTGATCACATAAAATCATTACAAAAGGTCTGACATAATTATATTACGGTCATACTGTGTAGCTGAAAATATTAATTCTTAATATTTTGAAAGGAAGTAGTGTTTTCCCACCTATCCACCTTTTTCTTCCCGTAAGAGTGGCCTGGCCATTGGTAAATTTTATGGGTGTAGCTTCCGGTCTCATCCGCGTCCAGTTATTTTTAGCTGTACAAAACAGCTTATTCTGCTGCTTGGTATTGCAAAATGGTGTGTCTTACCATATTATTTTAATGTATTATCTTAATTAAGAGCACACTGGTTTGTTTTACCGTTTACTGCACGTTGTTATTCTTCTCGTTATTTCCCTTTACCGGAAAATTAACCAGAAGTCTCACCCATAGGCTTACTTTCGTGTTGAGGAAAAAGTTGGATGCAATGTAGTACAAGCATTTCCTGTAAAAATAATATTCGTGCACCTCTAATAATGAATGCTCAGTCCTATTTGTGATGTTTCTTAATATTACAGACTCTTAACATGAAAATACCTCAAAACCATGTGATTTTCAGCTTCTGTTTGCACCGCTAGAGGGCAGCATTTCTTCATTAATACATTTCTTTTGCAATACACCGAGACTTTTCTGACCTTTCTCTTCTGAAGTGAATCCTGACGCTGCCTCCACTTTCTCCAATATCCTCCTAAGTTTCATGATTTTAGTGGCGCACACATAGCCATGTCTAACAAATTCACAGACACACAAATGAAAAAAAAGATTACAACCAGGTCTGTCACAAAAAATGAGTAAAAGAGAATATTTGGATGAATACTTAAATGTAGAGTATTTACAAGTTCTAAGAACCAAATAATATGCAGTAATAAACCTAGTGCCACTCACATTCGTAGTGGGTTGACTATTTCTGTGCGCAGTAAGTCTTGTGTCTCTTTGTAATATTCTACATCAGTCTTAGATCTTGGCCTCAGGAGCACCGTATCCAACACAGAACTAAAGGAGAAAAGACTGACATACAGAAAGAGAAGAATACATATTTACAAATTTAACATTAACAAATCATCTTTTAAGCACATCCATGCATTGCAGTAGTGTCAAACAAATGTAATGTGTAATGCATAAAGTAATTCCTACTTTTAACTCTCTGTGTACATATGATCAAGATCCTGTGTGTGTGTGTGTGTGTGTGTGCGCTCACCAGAACAGAGTAGAATCCAGATAGCAGGAGTTGTAATGTCCTTGTATTCCTTTCTTTTTCCCCACCATCACCTCTAAACCATCATTTTCTGTTCGAGGAGGAGTGTTCTCATTAACTACTTCACTTAGGTAACCACCAAAAGCTGCAGAAAAAAAAACATATTGATCAGTCACACTGATTAAATACAGTGTGCGCTTCAGTGCTCAAAGATTTGAAAAAAAAAAAAAAAAAAAAAAAAAAAAAAAAGTGTTAACACGTTAAGATCTACTGACAGTGCAAATGTTAATTACTACACAAAATAAACTTTGACTTTCAGTTTATAAAAATATATATTATGAAAACACATGCTGTTTTAAACATACAGCCACAAGATTTATTTATTGTACATGTTAGCATAACACTACTATGGCTTCCTGTTCTCATCTGTGCAAAGTTTAATCTGCTTTGTCATGGCGACATACAGTACTGTGCAAAAGTCTTAGGCCACTAGTATTTTCACCAACAAAAAAAATGGCTTTAAGTCAGTTATTTCTATCTTTTGCTGTAGTGTGTCAGTAGGAAATATCAGTTTACATTTCTAAACATTCATTTTGCCATTAATTGTAATAATCCAGTGAGATTTTTGTTTGCACAAGGAGTCTGACAACAGCCAGTGCTCCACACAGAGATCTGATCTCACCATCATCCAGTCTGTCTGGAATGACATGAAGAAACAGAACAAACTGAGACAGACTAAATCCAGAAGAACTGTGGCAACTTCTCCAAGATGCTTTAAGAAACCTACATGCAAAGCTACCTGAAAACTTATGCGCAAATGTACCTAGGGCAAAAGCTGTTTTAAACGCAAATATGGTTCACCAAATGTTGATTTAATCTAGTTAATAGAAGTTAATTGATAAAATCTATTTATGGCATTATTTTTGACAGAATCCTCATTTTACAGCATTTTTACACAAGTGCCTAAAACATTTAACACTACTTTGCAGGTAGGTTTCTTGAAGCATCTTGGAGATGTCAGTGTATCAACAATATACATACAAAGGAACTTAGAAAAATGTACAGATCAAAAAATAAACATTTCTTTTACAAAAACAAATGCTGGAATGTTGGTTTATTTACTTGCCAAAAAGTTATGCCAAATGTATTTTTTCCTTGACCGCGTTTCACTCAAGTTCACGGACAGTCTGTATAACGTTCACACACTGTCCATGTATATCCCGATTTTTTTTGTATTTAGTTTTTTTTTTGCGTGGAGTTCAAATTACATTATCAGTATGTACTAGTGATCTGAGCACTCAAAAACAAAATGCACACTCTGCACACGCAGAAAGTGTCTATCCATGTTCAGGGTCAACAAAGAATACTTTTATGGGCTTGTGCTCAAAGAAATAGTTCACCCAAAAATGAAAGAGTCATTAATTACTTACCCTCATGTTGTTCCAAACCCGCAAGACCTTCATTCATCTCAGGAACACAAACTAAGATATTGAAAATCTGAGACTTTCTGACCCTCCACAGACAGTAATACAACTGACATGTTCAAAGCCAAGAAAGGTAGTAAGGACATCGTCAAAATAGTCCATGTGACATCAGTGGTTCAACCGTAATGCTATAAAGCTAAGTTACGCAAATATGTTCTGTGCCAAATAAGTAAGGAATAATTGACGACGAGCCGTTAAATTCTTAGAAAATAATTACACCTCAGGTGTGCATTATTTTCTAAGAATTCAATGGACCGAAGTCAATTATTGCACTTATACTATGGTTACCATACCTCAAGACACTGATCAGACAATCTATTTCAATGCATTCATCCAGTTTTTGTCCTTAAATGCTATTGTGAATGGGATTAATATCTTACGCAGCTCATCCAATGCCTCTGTTGCTATTTCCAAAACGTCATTTTAGACCTAGTTTCCAGACAGACGGACGGAAAGAGAGGGTTTAAGATCGTGAATCACCTCTCTCTGCGCGTCTCTCAAAAGTGATCGGCAGCAGCGTCTCTACTACATAATAAAATGTAATTGTTTGGCAAAGACTGAAATAATCTGTCGTTTTTATCCTATTGTTTACTGTAGACACTTGTTTGGCCAGTGTCGTTGTGGGTTTTGGTTATTTTGCTGTTTTAAGTTGTATGGACCTTTGAAATAACTGAAATCATGTGGCGAAGTGATATAGGAGTCAAGAGCTGCCTGGAACTACATTCACCATGCGTTTTCCTGAAAATAATGCACACCTTCAGAATGTTCGTCAGCCAATCAGATTCAAGCATTCAACGGCCCCATAGTATAAAATAAAAAGAATGACTTTATTTAACAATTTCTTCTCTTCCGCATCAGTCTTTGATGCATGTTCACAAGAGTACAACACGTGCGTGTGGTGCTGCTGACGCAGGAGCCAGAGTCCTGACATAAAACCCCTTGCACTACAAGCAGAGGAAGATGCACACTGTAGATAAAAGTCTTTGTAAACATGTCTGAAGATTTCCACAGAGAAGGTGACTTGCAATTTTTTGCCCAGCCTTACTTATCTGAACCAGAATATACTGACGATGAACTATGAGAGATGGACATGGTACAACAGAACGCCTGCTCCTGCATCAGCAGCACCACACATATGCGTCGTGGGATTTTCATGAACACACAAAGACTGACACGGATGAAAAGAAATTGTTAAATAACGCTGTCACCTTTGTTTGCACACAACGTATTCTCGTAGCTTCATAAAATTACGGCTGAACCACTGATGTCACCTGAACTATTTTAACAATGTCCTTAATACCTTTCTGTAACTTGAACGTGTCAGTTGGGTTGCTGCCTATGCAGCAGAGCTCTCAGACTTCATCAAAAATATCTTCATTTGTGTTCTGAAGATGAACAAAAGTCAAAGGTTTGGAACAACATGAGGGTGAGTAGTTAATGACAGACTTTTCATTTTTGGGTGAACCACCCCTTAAACATTACATATCCCTGAATCTGGTTTACTGTAGGTCTATCATAAGCATAGGAATGTTCACTCTGACAATTAAAGCATGCTTCTTACCTATGGAGTTGCACCGCTCTATGGGGTTAGGTGAATGATGTAAGGATGGGAATCGTGAGTCAGGCCTACAGCATTTCAGTTTGACAAACAGAGCTTTCTTTGGTGGACATGTAAAATAACGAATCCCTTTAAACGTTCCATCAGTGCAACCCACACACTCCTCCTCCTAAACAAAAATAAAGAAAAATACACCACAGAGTTATAACAGAACAAGATTTTTTGAATGTTCAGATGCATTTATTTGATCAAAAATATAGTAGAAATATATATAGTTTAAAATGTAATTTATTTCTATGATGACAAAGCTGAATTTTCAGCAGGCATTACTCCATGATTCTTTAGAAATCATTCTAATATGCTGATTTGTAGTTATAAAGTATAATGTCGTTACAGTACACCAAACACACATAAACCTACTGACCAGCTCTAGCCCGGCTAGTGGCTCTTGTAGTCCTGGAGGTAGACCAACCCAGCGTATGACCCCACACAGTGGTGGGTTCTCTTTGACCTCAACCAATGACCCGACCTCTAACCCTGGCTGGCCTTGTGGTGGCGATGGAGGCCTCTGCACAGGAGTAGTAGCAGGTGGCAGGACCTCTTGCTGCTCCCCCATCACTGAGCCAGCGGACAGGGAGAGAGGGCCATGGCTCATGCTCCCACTGGGGCCAACTTTGTGGCTCAAGCTAAAGGGCAGGGAGTGGAACTTGTTGTCATTGGACAGCGAGGAGGTTGTGGGCGGAGCTCGAGAAGGTGATGAGCTTGGGTTGAAGTCTGGGGGCGTGTCCGTCAAGGATTTGGCCGGGTCCTCGCCGACTATCAAGAAACAAAGCCAAAGAATAAGAGGCTGGTACCAAGAGGTGATGATAATCAGATGATGCATCAGTGTGGAGGACCAGGAATTTGTTCAATCAGTATAAACTGATCAGATGAAATCATAATAAATGGATTTAATGGATGCAAATAGCATCTTGAATTAAACAGTCATCTGTTATTTAGATTTACAATTATATACTGCTGCTCAAAAGTTTGGGGTTCTTTTGCTTTTGTAAGTCTCTTATGCTTACCAAGGCTGCATTTATTTGATCAAAAATTTGATTTTTGACAGTTTTCTATTTGAATACATTTTCAAAACCTTCTCCAGTCTTCATTGTTACATCCTTCAGAAGCCATTCTAATGCTAATGTTGTGCTCAAGTAATTTCTTAATATAAACTTTTTTTCAGCATTATTTGAATAGAAAGACTTCTGATCAATCTAATGCATCCTTGCTGGAAAAAAAAACTTTTGAACGGTAGCCGAAATATAATGTCCTTTCAAAGCTGAATAGTGCTGGCTGTTTTCTCCACACTGAAGCACACACCAACAAATGAAATATGAAGTTACTAGAGAAACACTAGGCTTCAGAAAAAAAAGTCACCACTGGAAGAATGACACCCTGGTGAATGAGAATTAAAGCAGCACAAGCCACAAACACAATATAAACCCCTTAACCTATCACAGACCGCCCCTGAAACATTCTCCAATAGTGCACATTAGTAAAGAGTGACATGAAATTTGAAATGGTATAAGGAATACAGTCTCCCAATGTGTTCAATGCCAAATACAAACATTAAAACACACACAATTACACAATGGATGAGTGGAGATAAACCAAATACGCCTCATACCAAATATTAAAGGCTTTTACAAATCATGCATAAAATTAGCCATAAATATTAAACATTCGATGTGTGATGCAATTAATGAATTAAAGCAGTTTCTAAAAAATATAAATAAAATCAAAAATAGAAAATAAATAAATACTGACTTTAACAACTCATTTCTTATTGTCTTATAACTACATTTACTTGAAAACTGAAAACTGTAGTACAGAAGATTCAGAATGACACCTGAGATGATTGTTTTCTGATCAGTGATGTCATGCTATGAGGTCACGTGCCATTCATGTCACAGTGAACCGGACTCCCAATAAAAGATCTCAGCAGCAAGTTGCCTTTTCAAATCACCGCTGATGCATTCAAAGACATTGATTAACATGTGATTACTTATTCATGCCAAGACTATTAAAGGGAACTAAAGTTGAGTGTGGTCTAATTTCAGGTTAGATATTAGCAGGAGGGCACCTTGCTGTTAAGATGTTTATTATTAGAGTTTCCCAGTCTTCCATCTGTATTGATTATTGTTTACCTTCATCTATGTACCATGTGCTTTTGGCTTTGGACTGAGCAGGGTGATCAACCGAGCTGCCATTTAGCGTATAATAAAATTCAGACTTGCTCCTGCTGCCAGGCTGTAGGCCTAACCCTGAATAACAGTCACGATAGGAAGACAGGAAGACAGTAAACAGTGTGTATGTGTGTGTGTGCGTGTGTGTGAGAGAGAGAGAGGAATAGAAAGAGGGAATACATGTGGGATTACATGTTCACCAACTTTGTGTGTATTCTTGCCAAAATCACATGTCTGGTGAGAATTTCACATGACCCATCAGGATGGAATTTAGGACAAATTTCAGCAAAACAGCAGCAAATGACATTAGAGCTAGTGAGAGTAAGAGACAGAGTGCGAGAGAGAGAGAGAGAGAGAGCTTTCCTCTTTAAAGGATGTACATACATTCCTAAAAAATGTTTTTTTTTTCTTTTCTTTCATTTTTAACAAAAACATTTCTTTCAAACTAGCAGTTTTCAAAACCACATACTTTCATTATATGAAGAAAACATAGATTCAATATTTTAACAAATATATTTAATCTTTATGTCAGCCATTCCTAATAACACTGTCAAGAAGTGTAGCAGCACAGTAGCTGTAGTAGTGGAACTGCAGCACAGGCATGTACAGTTTTTTTTAATATAGTATATAACTGGACATTAACAAATATGGTCAGTAACAAATTGTGTCAAATATTACCAAAATTAATTAAGCATAGTAAATGTCTAATATAACATCAGCAATACATAAATAGAGACAGTTTATTTTCACAGTAGACGTGGAAAGTGGCAAAATGTGGGTGGTGTTGCTGGCAGCAGCGTGCAACTGTTGCCTGTGCACCCAAAATCCTGATGAATTTCACTTCCAAAATGAAAATTTCCTGATAATTCACTCACCCCATGTCATCCAAGGTTTTAATGTGTTTCTTTTTTCAGTAACAAAGAAATTAAGTTTTTTGAGGAAAACATTCCAGGGTTTTTCTCCATATATTGGACTTTAATGGGAGCCAACAGATTGAAGGTCCAAATTGCATTTTCAATGCAGCTTCAAAGGGCTCTACATGATCCCAGCCGAGAATTAAGGGTCTTAGCTAGCAAAACAATCAGTCATTTTCTTAAAAAAAAAAAAAAAAAAAAAATGATATGGTAGGGCAAAAAACTCCACCTCATTTTCTCCTCCAACTTCCAAATTGTCAGACATTGTTGTTTTACCTTTTTTGTAAAGGGCGGTTGACTTTTTTGCACGTTCGCTTTGTAAACACTGGGTCAGTACTTCTGCCTACATCACTTGTGCATGATTGTGTAATGCGTGAGGTCAAGCTAGTGCAAGACAAGCATTTTGTGGTTAAAAAGTATAGAAATTTATATTTTTCTTAGAAAATGACAGATCGTTTCACTAGACAAGACCCTTATTCCTCGGCTGGGATCATGTAGAGCCCTTTTCCAATGAAGAAATACAGACATGAACATCTTGGATGACATTGGGGTAAGTAAAATATCAGGATATTTTCATTCTGGAAGTGAACTTTTCTACAAAGTGAATGTAAAAAGTAAAACACTGCATGTGTACCAATAATATACTAAATCTTTGTATTAAGCCTGAAAGTGACATCAGCCTAATATACCTGCTGCTGTTTATGCTGTTAGTATTAATCAAATAACAAAACAAAAGAAAGAGAGAAAAATCACTCATTGAATACCATTTGTCACTGACCATTTCCTTTTTTTCAACAATTACTTGAGATCTTTTTACTTCCACTAGTATCCAAATTTACTTCCAGCAAAAAATTAACTGGTCACACTTTATTTTAAGGTCAAATTCTCGCTATTAACAAACAATTAACCGCGACTTCTGCCTCAATAAACTCCTAATTTGCTGCTTATTAATAGTTAATAAGGTAGTTGTTAAATTTAGGTGTTTGGTAGGATTATATGGTCATGCAGAATATGTGCTTTATAAGTATTAATAAACAGCCAATTTGTTAAAAATAGACATGCTAATAAGCAACTAGTTAATAGTGAGAACTGGTCCCTATACTAAAGTGTTACCAAATAACCATATAATGAATAAAATTACGAGAGTTCGAATTATGAGAGTTTGCTTTTATCACCCACCACTATATACTATATATAGACATAACAGGATGAATACCTTTGCTCTTTGGTTTGCTCTGGCTGCCAGGTTTGTCACTGCTGGCCCTGCAGGCAAATACTTTGGGCAGCCTCTGTTCCTGCATGGAGTATTCTACAAACAAATAAAGACACACAGCTGTCAATACAGGCAAATAGCTAACCAAAAATAAAAATAATAATCATAAAAATCCATAAAATTCTCTTTCTTAAATTGGCCAAATCAGATTTGTTTTTTTTTTCCCTTTTAAACTTAAATTTAAAGTTTCAAGGTCATTGTATCGTATGGATTTTTAGAATAATCAGATTTTTTTTTGGTGCAAGTTCCAAATAAAAAGAACAAAATGTATTCTTTTTCAAACAATATGTACTACTATAGAATTATGAAATATATTGAACATTTTTGAGTACAAATTCCAACAAATTTATCATGTTACATTTACTGTGATACAAAATACTAATACTTTGACATAGGATTTTGGTAATATCACATTCAGCACTGCACATAAAGCAGCAGGTTATACCCTGATGACTGACTGGATTTACAGATTCCATTAGTTTCACAGATAAACTAAGGCAGAGTGGTAGCTTTAAGACATTAACCAAGACAAGACATTTTGCCCACACACATACACACAAACAGACAAATCAATAAATAGAGGGAACAAAGAGAGCTCCACACACTCCACTCACAAAAACAAGGCCTTTAGACAAAAGAGCTTCTGTTTCCTGAGTGTTAACATGACTCACAGACATACACACACACACACACACACACAGTAGAGCCCTTTGCTTTCTGACAACAAATACTTAGCCTACACCCTGACTTGAAACAAGCATAGAAAAATCTACAATCTATGAACAGTAACTCAATAGAAAAGCCATTTATTTATTTATATATTATATATATATATATATATATATATATATATATATATATATATATATATATATATATATATATATATATATATATATAAATAAACTGTATTTACATTTTAAATAAATGCAAAGAATGTTATTTAATTTTTTTAATCTAAAATAAATCACAAAAATTATTTATATTTTATAAAACCTTACGTATCCTATGATTTAGTAACAACCAAGTTACTTGTCGTACTTTGAATCCGAGGAGCTCAAACTCAATCGAGAAGCAAACAGTGCCGCTAACGGCAGGTTTCTAGCAGTAATCACACTCAAAGCCAGAATAAAATCCAATACCCAAGTCTAACAAATACAAACGTATGAAGCGAGAGCCCTTACCTGGCATCACATCACAGATGGGGACGAGACGGGTGTGTTCAAGACTAGCAAAATTACACAGCTGCTTGCCGTCGATGATCCCATCCCAGTCTCCAATGGGATTGTCCTGAGGGCGAGAAGTACAGCACCCTATTACTGCACCTGACCTAGATCATCTCATAAGTGTTTGCATCTACAACACTGTAATTTCCATCTCAAAATAAACACGTCCAAAACAAAGCTTGGCCTATCTCTAACTTCTAATGGAAATCTTCATCTGCGTTCTTGTTCTGACCCAGACAGGACCCATCTCACTGAGAGCTGTAATTCTCTAATGGCTACACTACACAACCTACACTATCATCAGAACGACTGATGTCCCTGGATTCTACACACCCTTTACATGCCAGATCTATATTTCTAATGTATAGGCTTTTCCTAGATACTATTTTATGTATCTGTTCAAACAAATAAAACCAAACTTATCAAATCTCCTTAGAGTATTTGCAAATACAGTTCTAATAATAACAGATGCATTAACTTACTAAATAGACCTGAACATATTTTAAAACTAATCTATACAATCTATTAAAATAATGTACTGTCCTGAAAAAGAAGTAAAACTCTTCAAAATCGCTATGCTATTTAGTTGTCTGTGATGGCAAGTCCAGCTGAGCTCTGCTGAGAGAAACAAAGGGTGAAAAGAGGAGAACAGTGGAATGGCGTGTGTTGGTTGTGTCTTGTGTGAGCATTTGGCAGCACGCCATTATGGTGGTCACACAGAGCAAACTGAGCGGTCTCTACATCGCTCCTTCAATCCATTCCTCCACGCTGACATCTGTCTCACTGGAGGTGAACATCCAATCTATTTTGACGTACACTACCATTCAAACGTTTAGGGTATGAAAGATTTTTTTTTTTTAAGTTTTTAATGTTCTAGGAGTTATGCTCACAAACAGTGTTGGGGTTAACGCATTACAAGTAACTTGAGTTACGTAATCATATTACTTTTCAAATTAACTAGTAATGCATTACTTCTAAATTTACAAGAAAATATCTGAGCTACTTTTTCAAAAAAGTAACGTGAGTAACTTTAATTTCCATTTACTGACTCACAGCTCTCCTGTCCCCATGTTGCGAGAAATTGGGAGTAAGTGTTGAGGTGTTGTGGGTGCTGTCTAAACATGATGCTTACTGTAGATCTAGACATGCATTTACTCATCTCACTCGCACAAAAGATTCATTATTCCTCAAAATGAATAAAAACAGTAAAACGCAAACTCAGAATATGACTCAAATCACAAAACCAGTCATAAAGGTAAATTTTTTGAAACTGATTTATACATCACCTGAAAGCTGATACATAAGTTTCCGCGATTTGAAAATCTGGAATCAATATATTGAGAAAATCACCTTTAAAGTCGTCCAAATGAAATTCTTAGCAATGCATATTACTAATTAAAAAATTAAGTTTTGATATATTTACGGTAGAAAATTTACAATATAAATATATAAATAAAACTTAATATCCTAATGATTTTCGGCATAAAAGAAAAATCGATAACTTTGACCCATACAATGTACTGTTGGCTATTGCTACAAATATACTTATGCTACTTATGACTGGTTTTGTGGTCCAGGGTCATAAATGTGTTATATAACACAAATATCCTTCATGCATTTAATCCCATTTATTTAGCCAGTGTCCCTGCTGCTAACCTTCAATGATCCAATTCAACCATACTAACAAGCAAATATGACTTTAGATAAACATCACATTTGTGTTTCATTTTATTAATTGCTGAAGAATGTGGAATTTTTCTTTTTCTGCGTCGTATTCTTAATGCAATCCAGAATGGCAGCACATCTGAAAGGTTTGTTTCTGAAAGCGCTTTTACATTAGCCAAAAATAAAACTTTTTTATATTAATATCGCAATAATATAAGTATTATATAAGTAATTATGTAAGTAACAAAATACATTTTTAAAGTAGTAACGCAATATTGGAATGCATAACTTTTAAAAGTAACTTTCCCCAACACTGCTCACAAAGTCTGCAACAGTAATATTGTTAAATATTATTACACTTTAAAATAACTGCACTCTAAAAAAATGCTGGGTTACTTTTTTTTTTTTTAGCCAAAATGCTGGGTTCAGCTTGTTGGGTAATTTTATTGGATTATTTTTAATATTTTTTACCCAGGTGCTGGGTAGTTTTTCTGTAACTAAGGTCATTTTCAATGGGTTATTAAATGCTGGGTTATTTTTTCTACCCAACCGCTGGGTTGAGCCTGTCTCCGATGAAACAGCCCAGCTCCTGAGTTTTTTGCGTCTTCTACAGGAGAATTCTTCAGCGAAATAAAGGTTTGTATACATTTTTTTTTTCATTTATAAAGTCTTCACTGTGCTGTAAAGTATATTATTTTATGCAACGCAACATACAAGGACGAGATGTCAGTCAGCTGCTTTAACAGTGGACATTTTGCATGATGGAAATGCCTTTTGTCTACCATAAATTGATTTTATTCGTTATAATACCGAATTTTATTTAATTTGATGTTAAAATATGATCTCTTTGTTCAACGGTCTGAGGTTCGCAGTTCCCCTGGCAAACTGCAGCTCATCACTGGCTTAGATTTTGCCAACACAATGGCATGAGAACTAGCACTATTTTGGTAAAAAGTGATTACAGAAAAGTTGAATAATTAAATATTATGCTACTTTTAAATATTACATTTTTTATTTCAGAAATGCTTGTTAAACGAGTTTAAATGTATGTAATATTGTAATCTATGCTGTTTTTACCCAAATAAATTCAAATGATCTTATATTTTTGTCCATGGGTGTTCTTGCTTAATAATAAATGCTCATCTTTATTATTGCTGTTGCCTCTATAATTCTGTGTGTGATTTTTAATTTCCTGCCTATTTTAAGCCAGGAATATAATAATTTTTAAACAATAGTTGACTTAAATTAAACAACCCAGCATGTTGGGTAAGCACATTTAACCCAACCAGCTGGGTCAAAATAACCCAGCATGTGTTCTGTCCAATATTTACCCAGCGCTGGGTTGCCAAATACCCAAGTTGGGTTGTTTTTAACCCAGTATTTATTAGAGTGTTTTCTATTGCAATATATTTCAAAATGTATTTTATTCCTGTGATGCAAAGCTGAATTTTCAGCAGTCATTACTCTAGTCTTCAGTGTCACATGATCTTTCAGAAATTATTCTAATATGCTGATTTGGTGCTAAAGAAACTTTTTTTTTTTTTTTAATTGAAATAGAAGAACTTGCTTAATAGAAATAATATTTCTTTAAAAATCTTAATGACCCTAAACATTTGAATGGTAGCATACTTTATAGGGATGTACAATATATTGGTACCATCACTTGAATATTAAACATACAAAGCATGCTACTGTAACTTTGCCGCTAAGAACAGTTATTTACCATCCGAACAGCCTAATTAATTTACCATATCAACACCAACGTAGTATCCAAGACTCTCGTTGCCAGGCAGTAAGTCACAGAAAATAACAGTGCCTCGTTCTGGGCCGTCCCGTGTCTGCACCAACACTCGAGAGTTGATTTCCAGTGGTGGTCCTTCGCCTTCTACTTCCGGGTCATTATCTTCTAGCGTCACACGATCCACCTCCAGCTCATCATCTTCCCAGAGCTCAAGTTTATCCAGTGCAACAAAGACACCGCATTCATCTTCACATCGAAACAGTTGCTGACCCTGATAAGAACCCTCTGTGAAACCTTGACCCCGGCCCTCCTCCTGAAAGACAGAAGAGAAAAGAACATTACATAAACCAACACAGTCATCAGAACTCGCATAAATAACATCACGTATGTGCCATATAAACAAAAGACATTGTTGACATATGATGGTAGGTTTGAGACTGGCCTTTACCCACACAAACAGCCTACAGGCTTAAGTTATGCTCGTCCAAATCTCCCAGCTAAGCCTGGTTGACAAATGCAGCTTTGTTCTGAAAGATCACATGTTCAAGAACCAGGTGAACCCAAAACCAGACAAACAACGTCAAACAAGACAAACAGTTTTACTCACCAGCAATTCAACACCAAACCAGATACCGCTCAGTGCTCGATCGGGCAGCAAAGCTCCTTTAAACCGGACCACGCCTGGAAGGGGTTCATCGCCAGACCTCAGCTGCACTCGAACCTTTGATCCACAGTTGATATCACGGGCCCTGTCCAGACGCGCTCTGTTGCACAGCAGGCTGTAGCGCTCTTCACAGTTGGTGATGGGGAACAGCAGCTCGGCCAGCTTTTCCTCAAGCTCCATAACGTCCCGTTCATCTACGCTCACCACTACATTGGTCTGGTCCAGGATGCGTAGGCTGCGCTTACCCTTGCTGGGCGGGATTGTGCGACCCAGGCTGTTGCGTTCCTGGCAGACCTGGCCGAGGCTGCCGCGTGGGATTCGCAGAGTCTTCTGGCCCGGCTTTTCCACGGTACACTCCTTCACCACAATGTAGAAGCGCCAGTCGTCCCGGAAACTGCCTGCTGGCTTCTCCTGGCTCCATAGCGCAGAGCTCATGGCTGCATAGCAGGAGAAGGTTGAAGATGCCAGGAACACGTCAGAGGTCAGTGGGTCGTCAGGGGTCAGTGGGACTAGGAAGAGGGAGCTTTCATGACCTTTTCAATGGGATGGATGGACTGAATGAACATAAAGAGCTGAAAAAAAAAAAAAAAAGAAAGAGAATATTTATAGAGGTATCAAATTATTACAACATATTGTAATTAATCCAGTGCCAGCAACTGTATGCAAATGCCATCAAATCTGTTTAACACTGCGCATAAATTCTGATTGACCAACCCAGGCTCATGAAAATACATGCCTCTATATACATTTCTGCGACACCATAATACCTCACTGCACGTTTCGCGGCAGTTTCAAAGTGAAATGTACAGAGAGTGGCTAAAACACACGTCCAATATGTGGCCGTGGCACGTTTTTATTACGTTGGTACAAGCATGTATTGCTGCATTTTTTACACTGCTTGAGGTACGTATTGCGGCTGCTCAGAATTAAAATATTCAGGGTGTGTCGCTAAAGGTTAATGCTATATCCTGTTGGAAATATCCCCTAAACCAAACCCAACCCTAAACTTACCTGATAGTGTTAACAGATGCAAAAGTGATATAAAAAAAACGCATTGATGCAGCCGTGCCATTTTAACTTTCTTAATGCGGATTTGAGCTGTTTTGTCAAACCGTAGTTTTACAGGGTTCGTACCGGAGCTCTTCATCTCTCATGTGCAAGGCCGTATCACGTGAGCTACTGAGCAAACTTACTGAATTAGAAAACTCATGCAAATGAAGCCGACGACTATGAATATGTGACGACAATGTTCAAAAGTATCAGTTCTCAAATCACACAGGATGTTAAAATTGTTTTAAGTGATAACATAATATTCTGCAAGTAACTGTGTGAAAATTAGGCTTTATTAACCAAAATACTTTGTGTGAAAAGCAATAAAAGTTGTAGTGTTCATTTCAACTGAAAACTGCAGTGATTCATACATATAGGTATGCTTTTTCAGTACTGCAGAAATGTAGAGAGGCGCATATTTCCAATGAGCCTGGGTAGCGATTGACACCTAGAAAAAAAGAAGAAAAAGATGCGTATAGCTCCCACTGCCACAGAAAATCATGTCAGAGACACTCTGACTGAAACAAAAAATGTTAGCTTGCCAGTGTGGGAGATTTTTTGGATTCAGGAAAAAAAAATAAAAAAATAAAAAAGATGTTTGCCAAATTCCCAATAAACTTCAAGCGAAATCAAATAACTAACTGGTGTGATGTTACAAAATCAGACCAAAACAAAGTTCTTTTGGAGTTCTGTTCAGGTACTCAAAAAAGCTTGCCAAAGCAAATTTCCAAAAAGTTTGCTCCAGCTGGTATACATCTTCAAACTACCACTGGTCTGTGGTGATTATGTAATAGGTAGGTGTGCTTTGGGGCTCTGCCTTCTTTGACACAGAAATCTTCTCCATTCCTTCTGTTCAGTCTGTCCAGGTCAGAAGATGGTAAAAACATGAACACACTGAAGAGCTGCTTTATAGTAGAAACTGATGTAATTCTAACTGAAGGCAAACTGAGACCGTTTTTTCACGTTTAATACTGTAAAGCTGCTTGCTTTAAAGCAACCTACTGTATAAAGTGCTTCCAGCAGCATTTTTCAAACGTCCTTTTACCCCTAAGCGAAGAACAAAAAAAAAAAAAAAAAAAAAAAGAACTTCACAGTAAGTATATTGGCGCCTTTAGACACCCCAGTCTGCAGGATGTGCCGATCATCAGGAAGTTCTTTGTGCGCTTTTATATAGTTATGGTCACAAACTCTTAGTCTCTTTATGCTCATATTCTGAGCGTGATTCATTGACCAAAAAAACCCTCAATAAACAATGTTAAAGATGAATTTCACTGGTAGTATTTTTTTCCATTTCTATAGATATTGTGATAATATGAATTCTTTTGATAATCGTGTAGTAAAAATCTGATATTGCCTTAGGGGAAATCATAAATGTTGGATAGGAGGTGCCACTTTACAGAGCCAGTCTGTTTGGGTCTATTTACCCTTGGCTACAAATTAAATCCTCAATTTCCATTCGGATGGGTATTTACACCTTGCCTTTTTATGATAAGAGAAAATGAGAAAAGTTTTAATAGGCCCTAGGACATGCACGTACATTGGCTTGCTCTTTTATTTTTTTTTAGATTTAATAAAGAATCACTATATATATATATATATATATATATATATATATATATATATATATATATATATATATATATATATATATATATATATATTTACTGAGATACAATATCAACAAACAGTAGATTAGATTTTTTCTATTCAAGGGGATAAATAGGAGCTATACTTGCATTAATTGGAAATAGCTGTCTGGAGATGTTACAATTATGGCTGCCAAGTAAACTGACTAGCCTTAAAGGGACTTTGGTACCATTTGTGTTGCCACCTAAAATTACCAGCTCTGACCAATCCTTCCTTCTCCCCTTTTGGGAACTAGCAGTGACCCACTAACATTTGCCATATTATTACCATAATTAGCAACTGCAGGCCCATGGCTGGGAACATTGTGCAAGGATGCATGCAGACTCGCATACTGCAGATATGCCTAAATGAGGTTTAAATTCAGGCACTTAACATAAGGTTAATGAATATAATAACAGCTCAGTATAAAAAATGCTGTCAACACTTATCAAAGCAATACTGTTATATACTGTCATCATTTTTTTTTAATAATCTTTATTTGATTTTAAGCAAATTAAGCAAATAAAAACAGACTATAAATTATGACATCTACTTTCAATAATTTATGCAAATTAATGAAGTGAACTGTGTAAAATGTAACACACCCATTCAAAGCACTTTGAACGTGGTTCTATTCTTAACTAACACAATGCTGTCCTAAACAGCAATGCACAAGTGAAATGATCTGAATGGAAATACCATGGCGTCAGACAATCAGACTGCTCCAGGACACTGAGAGCTGCCTGTTTCAAACTCTTATACACCACGAGACTATAGCATTAACAGAAGAAGATAATTAGATGGGAGTTTTTCAACATACCTTGAAAAACTCCCTGTCTTAAACCGGAATACACAGAGTACACACAGAGCTAGACAAGACAAGCATTTGAGGTTAAAAAGTATATCAATTGTGAAAAAAAATCTAAATTAAAAGGCAAAAAATAAATGAATAATTATTTTTAAAAAAAACAAAAAAAAAAAAACACACACTTCTTCTACTTTTCGTGCATTAACAAAAATGTCATATATATATATATATATATATATATATATATATATATATATATATATATATATATATATATATATATATATGTATATATGTGTATCTTACAAGATAAATAAATTTGCAGCATGACATTAAAATTAATACAATGATTTTGTTTTGTTTTAAGGACCATTTTGTTAACCATAAACAATGGGTTACAACTTACAACTTGATGTTCAATTTAAGATATTGGTCTTCAAAGGGATAGTTTACCCAAAAATTTTAATTCTGTCATTATTTATTCACCCTCAAATCATTCTAAACATTTCTGTGAAATACAAAAAAATAAGATGTCTCAGTGTTTTTGTCCATACAGTGATAGGTAAAACTAAAGTACAGTTTTTTTTAAAAAATGTTCAAGTATCTTTTGTATTTTACAGAAGAAAGTAAATGACGTTCTGGAACGATATGGGGGTTAAATGATGACACAACTTAATTTGTGGGTGAAGTATTCCTTTAAACAACATCACATGACAACCACTGACTTGGTTAAATTGCATACTTCATCAATGACCACGATATTACAATAACCAGCCGAACACACTTGTATCAGCACACAGACTGTGTGTGACTGTCTGGTTTTTCCCCAGCAGCAGGGGAATTCACACTGCGAATTAAATCTCACTCAGAGCTTCCTGTATGCACAATAACGGTGCACACATGCCACTACAGCATACTGACTAATATAAAGAATATAAGACGAGACAGAGCATACTTTACTGCATGACCTTTTACTGATATTGCACATGTCATCTCCTGTCTGACATGTAAGAAAAATTCAACAGTTTAGGATATCTGGCAGTGATTTGGGCCATCCTAAAAAAGCCAACATAATGATAAATGTAATTCATCAGATCCATGATGCATAGCTTGCCATGCTGGTAAATATTAGGAAATCTGGGCAAACTTGTCAAGACCTACCTGATTTCATGCCGAAAGGATCAAGGGGGTCAATAATACCTGGACAAAGCAATCTGTTAAGAGTTCCCATTCATCTCAATAGCATTATTTTGAGTCATTCATCTGAGCTGTGAAGTGCTTGACATGTAAAACAGGGACCCACAGCTCTAAACAATGACAATGTTTATGTTGCCTATCATTCCTTCTACATCATCCATCATTTAATATTAAACAGACAGAGATCTAAGAAGTTGATGCCTTGTCAAAACAAACAAACAAACAAACAAAAAACATGCCGTGCTGGGAACACCCACCTGTAATACCAATACATAGGCAATATGAACAGGCTTTTAGAAGTGCAATCATTGAATTCATTACGTAATACACCAATGTCAGTGTTATAGACTTTCTCCAGTGATTGTGGCTGCTGGGTGAAAACGATGCAGCGAAGATGGACAGGCCTTACATTAAATGACAATGATCAGGTACAGGACGCAAACTAACATCTTCTCTTTTAACTGTTATTTCTAGTCCTAGAGCTCGGTTTAGATATAATGTCATCGCTGGATAACGCTGTGTTGTCATGAATAATCAGTGAATCCTGTTACAGATCTATAGCTGATCATGTATCAGAGTCGGACTCTAGAGGTAAACAGGTGACATCAACACGAGCTGATCAGACTTCTCTTACCTGACGTTTAAATATCCCGGTGATTACCCGTCCGTCTTCGATGGCATTTGGGAAAGAGATTATTCCAGTGAAAGTCTCGTGGCGCTGCTAGTGATGATGATGTTTGTGTGACATTGTCGGATGGGCTTAGCTGAAGCCAACGCTGGCTACACTCCGCATTACTACCGGTTAATGGAGGGACAGCCGCCTCCTCCGTGCGCTTTTAACCCGCTGGGAAAAATCTCGGCGAGACGTTAAAGCAAACAAGAAAAAATCCGGTAATATTGGTAGAGCTGAGCCCGTTGTTTCATTTGAAATCAGCGTGAGTATTATTTACAGTGTGTGATTGTGTATCTGACGGCTCAACCAAACGTGCTACATTAGTGGAAAGAAACTTGCTCTCCTATTGGCCAGTGAGTGACAGCGACAGCTCTGATTGGTCATTTCGGGTGTCTTTTATTTCGCCCCACCTCTTGGGGTTTTCCAGTAGTTTGGATGAGGAGTTTAAGGAACTGGCAATGTGACAGGTTGTACATCACAGTTTATTTCCTTTCAGTTCTCTCAAGCATTTATGTCTAAATACTTGCTGCAAATATAGATGCATATTTAATTCAAATTTGACCAAAAGGCTTTATTATTATTATTATTATTATTATTATTATTCATTTTGTACTTTTTACAGCACATAGATTGGAGATGGAAGCTCCTGTATCAGTAAACACATTTCATTTTGTGTGAAAACGAATAAACAAATAAATCTTTGGCTATTATGCAGCTCAATATAAGTCACAGAAGGTGTAATTAAAGCAAAGGAATTCAAAACCAGCACAACTCTGGCATTCTGTGATGCAAGTAACAGACCTTCAATAGATTATGAATATACAAAAACACACATATTATTAAAATAAACTATTATCTATGTTCTACAAATGTAAACTGATAATGAGTGCAAGGAATAGCACCAGGCAAATCTTGTGTATTACTTGTCCCTCCTTTATAAGTTCAGTTTGTGTACTGGCTTGACCGTTTGAATGTTACTTATTTGTCACGTTTTCTTCTATAAAGAAACTTTTAATGTACTTTTATCTCAATGGAGCTACATAGGACAGATTCCACATACAGTCGTAACAAGGGATCTCCGTCATTGTCATAGCTTTTAAGCTATACCTAAACTCCATATGTGACCCTGGACCACAAAACCAGTCATAAGTAGCACGGGTAGCCTATATTTGTAGCAACAGCCAACAAAATATTGTATGGGTCAAAATTATTGATTTTTCTTTTATGCCAAAAATTATTAGGATATTAAGTAAAGATCATGTTCCATTAAAATATTTTGTACATTTACTACCGTAAATATATCAAAACTTAATTTTTGATTAGTAATATGCACTCCCAAGAATTCATTTAGACAACTTTAAAGACGATTCTCAATTTTATTTTATTTTATTTTTTTATTATTATTTTTTTTTTTTTGCGCAGCCTCAGATTACAAATTTTCAACTAGTTGTATCTCAGTAGTATCTCATCTTTCAGATGATGCATAAATCTCAATTTCCAAAAATTTACTCTTATGACTGATTTTGTGGTCCAGGGTTACATGTAAGCAATTAACAAAGGCTTCTTGCTTGTGCGTGTGCCTCAGCAAGGTCCAGTCTTTTTTTTTTTTTTTTTGAATCCAATGATAGGCATTGGATTTTGCAGTTTGGTGGTAGGCATTACAGAGCCGTCTTGCCCTCAAAAGGTCAATCTGCTTTCCTGCTTGCTCAGCTCCTCCTCTTCCTCTGGGCGCAGATTATTTCCTCTCAGCCTTTAAGAGCACAAAGCAAAAACCTTTGTATTAAGGTATTAAAACCTTTGTATTCACAGCACAAACTATTCATCAGGCATGGGTATTAATGTAATAAAGCATTTCATTTCTATTGAAATTGAATGAGGTAGGTTGTTACAAAGGAACCTGCTGTTAAAAACCGGGCTATAGTCCTTTCAGCAAAATTTGAACAGTTAAACAACTATTAATAATTCATTAAACAGCAAAAAAAAAAAAAAAAAAAAAAAAAAAAAAAAAAAACAAAGGTGTCTATTGTTTTGATCAGAAATATTGTAATGAATAAATATTATGTAAAAGTATAACTTCCACATGTGACAACTTGAGTACAGTTTAAATAGTCCGTTAACACTTCTGCTGAGTCTTGACTGAATGTGTGCTATTGTGGTTTCATTGTGTTAAAATGTTTATACAATGATGAGAAAAAAATATGATACTGGAAATTTATTTTGGGAGACATAATTTATAATCATTATAACTCAAGAGGGTGTGAACTAGGTATTTAAAACCAACATAAAATACCACTGTTAGAGTAAAAACAAGCACAAACAGTCAGTGGAAGTACTACAAAAAAAGAAAAAATGACCTTACCAGACTTCCTTAATACTAGTGTTCATTTTCAGTGCCTCTATTAGACATTCAACCCCCTCTCTGCTGACAGAGTTTTTGTTTAGCCTAAGTGTAAGAGAGAGAGAGGTCATGTCAGGCATATACAGGCATGTAAATCTCAATTATAATTTTTTTTTAAAAGTGGATTAAATAAGTCACTCACCACAGTTCCTGCATAGTTTTGCTCTGACTGATGAGTTCAGCCAGAGCGCATGCACCTGCACTGCCCACACCATTATCCACCAGACTGAAACAAACCAACATTATCACTACCCACACAAATTAGCACATGCTGCATAACGTGGAATTTAGTTTTGTCTGACTAGGCAACCTTTTTTTCACTATTTAGTATAAACTTGCTGAAAGTCGCACAGAATTTTTTTTTTTTTTTCATATTTATATATGAAATGCAGAATCATGGTAATATAGGACTATACAAGATTACCTTAGCCATATTAGCGATGGGCTATTTTTCAGTGCAGATGCCAATGCCTCAGCTCCCCTGTCCCCAATTTTATTACCCCATAATCTGGAAATAAAAAGTCAGAATGGAAATACTGTTTATATGGGCCCAGTATTGGAACATACAAAAATGAATTCCTCTCATTATTGACCTCACCCAAGAAACTGCAAAGACTGGTTGTATTTTAGGCCTTCTGCCAGTTGCTCTGCTCCCTGCGACGTGATGTTATTATTTCCAAGCCTACAAAGCAATTATATATTTTGTATGAGAAACGTGTTTTTACATGTGCTGTACAAATCTCAAAAAAAAAAAAAAATTGTTATTAGAATGATCAGCATCCCACAGGCCAGAAAAAATACATTATAATCTGACCTGAAATAAACACTGACCTCAAAGACAGGAAGTTCTGTTTTGATTTTAACAGCAAAGCAAAGTGTTGGGTGCAAGCATCTGTGAGGTTGTTGTTGAAAAGCCTGCAGAAATATTAAGGTATAATGAAACTTGGTTATTCTAAGTATAACAGTAAAATATAAGTTATTATTATTCATAAAATGCTGATATTCTCACGCTATTTTTTGGAAGCTTTCACACGTCATTCCCTTTTCCAGGAGTTTCCGGATTCCTTCATCTGATATGTTATTGTTCCTTAAACTGTAGAATTCAAACATTCTTATAAATTCGTTTGCAAAACAGTTTTCAGAAACAAAAAAATCCAATAAATGAAAAATCTGTCACCCTGTATTTTTCTGTACATCACTCCAAACCTGTATCATCTTTTTTCTTCTGCAGAGCATAAGATATTTTGAAGGCTTTTTTTTTGGGTCCAAACAACATTGTACTTCATTCATTTGCATTGTATGGACAAAAAAATAATAATAATAATAATTTAAAAATATCGTCTTTTGTGTTCCAGTGTATGCTGGTTAGGTATGTTGGGATCGTTTGAAGCCGCATTTAAACTGCATTTTGGAAGTTCAAACTTGGGGCACCATAGCAGTCCATTATATGGAGAAAAATCCTAAAATGTTTTCCTCAAAAAACATAATTTCTTTACGACTGAAGAAAGAAAGTCATAAACATCTTGGATGACAAGAGGGTGAGCACATTATCTGTAAATTGTTGTTCTGGAAGTGGACTACTCCAATATGATGGTCCTTAGTTAGTCATGAGATGGCTTAAGCTGGTTCTGAGCTGGTTATAAAATGAGCTGGTTTAAGCTGGTCATGTGCAGGTCCTAAGCAACTAGCTTCTGCTCAGGACCAGCTTAAAGGGATAGTTCACCCAGAAATGAAAATTCTGTCATTAATTACTCACCCTCATGTTGTTCCAAACCCGTAAGACCTTTTTTCATCTTCGGAACACAAATTAAGATATTTCTGATGTAATTCGAGAGGTCTCTGACTCTCCCATGGACAACAAGGGTACTACCATGTTCAAGGCTCAGAAAAGTACCATCTATCTTAATTTGTGTTCCGAAGATGAACAAAGGTCTTACATGTTTGGAACAACATGAGGGTGAGTAATTGATGACAAAATTTTCATTTCTGGGTGAACTAACCCTTTAAGACCAGCTTAAACCAGCTCACGCCAACTAAGGACCATCTTAAACCAGCTGCAAAACATACTAAACCAGCACATGCTGTTTTTTTCAACAGGGACAGAATAAAGAAATGCATACAGGTTTGGAATGACAAGTGGTTGAGTAATTGAAAGAACATGTAATGATAATGAAATTTAAATTTTTGAGTCAACTATTCCTTTAAACAACAATACAAGCAAAACTGCAATCAGTTGTGAAACCTCTCATCTTACTAAAGGGAATGACAGATATGTAGACATGGGAGAAGCTGCTCCACGCCCACATCTCCCACTGAATTGTTGTCCAACTGCAGCCCAACAGGATTCCGCAGGTACTTCAGCACATATGCCAGCGCAGTACATTCCACAGGTCCAATGTTACAGTAGGTGAGCTTCAGATGCTCAACGTCCAACTTAGCCATGGTATCTTGAGCAATACTGTTGTCTTGCATTTCATAGATACACTTAATTAGCCAAACAAAACTTGGCATGGCATGCATGCTCTTCTTTTCACCCTCTACAGGACGAGGAATGGACTTGAAATGTCTCTGCATACCTTTAGACAAAGACTTCACTACCTGCTTGACCTTGCGTTCGCGCACAGCAGCAGGACAGCATTCTAACAAGAGATAATGGTGACGCTGAGATAAAAGTCCTGACACAAACTGAGCTGTAATCTGGAGGTTCGGTTTCTCTGTCACATGGGACTCCATCTCCTCTACAGAACTGTCAATACAGTGTCCCAGACATCTTTGAGATCTGCCCAACAGCTGCCTGTACTGAGACTGAAAGAGTCTGGAGATAGCGATGCGATCGGCATTACGATTCAGAACGACATAAAGAGCGGCGAAGAAACATTGTAAGGTGACGTGGATAAATTCATAGCGTTTACAATCTGTAACAGATAGGTCATTGCAGTAAATGAGGAAACCCATGCTGACATCCTGTTCTGTGAGCCCATTTCTTTGCAGCTCATATCCTGAGAACACATAACAAGAGGCTTCCAGACCTTCCAATGCGAGCTGTCCGAGTTTTAACACTGTGTCCAGATGTTCCTCCAACCAGGCCTTTCCCAGGACTCCTTGAGACTGAGAAGACTTTCGCTGGAAGAAATGCTGTAAGACCAGGAGGTAGACATCAGTGATAGTCTGGGGAACACCATCTTGACCAGCCAGAAGCTCCTGGTGGCACTTGGTCACAATCCAGCAGAAGACTGGAATGTGGCAAAGACTTAGCAACACTGTGTTAGCCTGGAGGGACTCTAGGACACGTCTAGCCATAGCCGGGTCGCTGTGATGTTTCTTTACAAAGCAGTCAATACCTCCAGGAGAAAAACCCTTCAGGAGCACTTCTTTGCGGAGATAGCGCTTCAGCGACGGGCCCACAGCCTGTGGCCTACTAGTGACCACCTTCATAACGCCCTTCATTAGCGTACCCTGCAACAGATTGAAAAGCAAAACAGGTATAGGCACTTGCTTTGTAGGACAGCAGTGGCGTTCTTCATCTGTGAAACCCTGTTTAAACTCATCGAGCCCATCAAAGGTAAAGAGGACCAAATTAGGATGGTCTAGGATGAACTGGAAAACCTCATCCTGACCTCGATCGGGCCAGCAGCAGTGCAGGAATAGGAGCTCTTTCAGAGATAGCTCTCTGTGCTCTGCATTTAGCTTGCGGCAACTGAAGGGGAACAGCAGGAAAGTGTTTGTGAGCAAAGCTTCTCTTGCCCAGAGCAAGTGCAGTCGCTGAAGCAGTGTGCTTTTGCCACTTCCTGCCTCCCCAGAAACAAGAACAGTGTCAGCATCTTCATTAAGAGTCCCCAAGGGACCCACCACATCCTCCAGCCCTAGCGTAGTAGTTTCACCAGAGCCATCCATCACTTCAAGAAGTCCGTCGGTGTAAATGTCATCCAAGGAGAAACGTCCTGTCCCGCCGTAGGTGCTAAGGGAGTGGGACTGTGCCGCAACAGAGCTTCGCAGCTTCTTCTGGTACAACAATACATCTGGAGAAACAATGCAAAGACAAATTGTATTGACAGCTTGTATTCAGTACATTTACATTCATATATTTATCAGCTCTTAAAAGTGATAAATTCTAACATAAAGTGCATTGCGAAAGTATTCATACCCCTTTATTTTTTTTCACATTTCATGTTGCTACCTTATATTAAACTGTTTCAAATTACCTTTTTTCTACATAAATCGACACTCCATGCACCATAATGACAAATCAAAAAAGGAATTGTCACAACTTACATAAATTTATTAAAAATAAAAAACTGAAATCAGTACATTGCATAAGTATTCATACCCCCTTAACACACCTTTACAGCCTCAAATCTTTTTGGGTATGATGCAACAAGATTTGCACATCAACATGTGGCAGTTATCTGCCATTCTTGGCCTCACCTCTTCACCTCTCAAGCTCTGTCAGCTTGAATGGGGTCTGGCAAGCATTTTGAGGTTTCTCCAGAAATGTCTGATTGGGTTCAAACTCAGGCTCTGGCTGGGCCACTCATGGGGATTCACAGAGTTGTCTATAAGCCACTCTTGCTGTGTGCTTAGGGTCATTGTCCTGTTGGAAGGTGAACCTTCTGCCCGGTCTGAGGTTCTGAATGCTCTGGACTGGGTTTTCATTAAGGCAGTATTTTGGTGCATTGAGCTTTCCTTTTACTCCTAAGAGACCCTCAGTCCCTGCCAATGAAAAACAACCCCACAGCATGAAGCTGCTACCAGCACACTTTACTTTTGGGATGGTACTCTGCAGGTGATGAGCAGTGCCTGGTTTCTTTCAAACATGATGCTTGGAATTGAGGTTCATCAGACCACAGAATCTTGTTTCTCACAGTCTGAGGGTCCTTTAGGTGTTTTTTGGCAAAGTGTGTTTTCATGTGTCTTCACTGAGGAGAGGATTGAGTCTTGCCACACCACCATAAAGCCCAGATCTGTGGAGTGTTGCAGTGGTATTTGTCCTTCTGTAAGTTTCTCCCATCTGCATATACGATCAGGGAGCTCAACTAGAGTGACCATCAGGTTCTTGGTCACCACTCTACCCAAGGTCCTTCTCCATCAATTGCTCAGTTTGGCCAGGAGGCCAGCTCTAGGCAGAATCATGGATGTTTCAAACTTCTTCCATTAAGGGTAACGGAGATGACAAGCTTCTGTGAACCTTCAATGTAGCAGAATTTTTTTCTGAACTCTTCCCCAGGTGTGTGGCTTGATGCAGTCCTGTCTCTGAGCTTTCCATGCAGTATTTTTTTTTTACCTCAGGGCTTGGTTTTTGCTCTGATAAGCACTTTCAGCTGTTAGACGTTTTATTAAGATGTGTGTGCCTTTCCAAATCACACCCATTCAATTGAATTTGCCACAGGTTAACTTCACTTAAAGTGTAGTAACATCTACAAGCAATATGAATGCTCCAGAACTAAACTTCAATTGGCCCAAATAAGGGTATGAATACTTATGCAACGGAATCAAGTTTTTTATTTTTAATAAATTTGCAAAGATGTTAAAAACCTGTTTTTTTTTTTGCTTTGGCATTGTGGTGTATGGAGTGTAGATTGATGTGGGGAAAAAAGTAATTAAACGCAGTTTAACAAAGTAGCAACATAACATAAAATGTGGAAAAAAAAAAATAAAAAAAAATGAAGGGGTATGAATACATTCGCAAGGCACTGTAATTATGCCCATCTTTGTGCAGTTGACAGACAGTGACACCAATGACAAAGACATGCACAGATACCCTGTCCACACAACTAAAAAATGTCTCATACTGGCAGAAAGGTGATTTTCTTTATCTTCAGGGTTTGGTCTGGTTGGCTCTGTTTGTTCTAGATATTGTAGTAAGGTCTTTGCAGCAGTTTCCCCTTTAAACCTCACTTGGTCTAACAGCCTCCGGACCTGCCATAATCCAACAAGATCACTGTCTATCCACAAGTAATGGACATTTGCTGTTAACAAGCTTGACAGAAAGAAATATTTACATGGCAAGCTGAATTGCACTTAACAAGTACTATGTATGAGATATATATTACAATGTGACAAGTTTCATTTGGCAGTAATCTGAAAATTAGTCATAATCTGAAACAGTTAGTCATGGGGCACAAAAAATTTCAGGGATTTCATAACAAAGTCAAAAATAAACTAATTAATGGATTAAAGTAATATTCAAACAAATTACCTGTTGTGAGGGTGTGTATACAGGTAGTTGCACCGCATCACAATCCTTAACGGTAAAGCACCCAGTTGTCAGTAAGGCATTTAATGCTCCGTCAATATTATCTCTGAGCTTTCCCACTAACACTGGTCTATCAGCCAATAACGTTGAAGTTGCAGTGTCTGGTCTGTTCTTGTCCACCACAGCACAATCTTTCCCAAAACACAGCCCAGTCTTTTGCTCTTCAGGTAAGACCTGGTTCATCACAGCCAAGAGAAGGCTGCATGCATCTTCTCCTTTCTCATACACCACATCTAAAAGTTGCCTGACGTTGGAATATAGAGGTTTCTCCGCCACTCGTATACTTAGGTAATCCTCCCAAATAAGAACCTCCCAAGCCAGAAGCAGGTCCAGAACACAGTCCAGAGGTTCGGTGCTCCCTCCACCACACAGGACTGACAGAAGCTCTGCTCGCTGTTTTAGGACCAACTGCTGAGCGCTCATAGTGGTACTCAGCCTTGTCTTAAAGATGGTCACAATCAGAACCCAACTGAAGGAATGAGACAGAGAAGACCAACAACATCACTACTTCTCACTAAAGAACCTTTCGTAAATATATATAGTAGCATTTATTAGATATCAAAGAGATTATAATACGCTGAACAGCTAGTATAAATTTAGGCACTGATTTCCTCTTTTTTTTCCCGAAAGCGGACTAATTGTGTTCCCGTCGTTTATTTGTACTAAACTTACTTCTAGATTAGGGCGTGATTCTTTTAGTTAAATAAGGAACATTATCGACATTAGGAAACGTAATTAAAAAACAACACTTACCAATCAAGGTCTATAATATCTCCTGAACGTCATTGCTCCCCCACTATGAAGGTAAATTAATATGTCATTCATGATCATACCTGTACGCATATCATTTAAAAACAAAAGTGTCTCGTTTGACATTTTTCGAAATTATATTGCAACACGATTACAAAAGTCTATTTACTAGGCTAGATATTCCCTAACTGTGATACATACCCTGGATTATGAAAACATCACGAACACATGCTTATCTGTCTTTAGAGTCCGTCTAGCCACTTTATGGTAATAATCGTCCGAACCGAAAGTGAAAGAGGAGGTGCTGCTGTCCGAATCTTCAGGAAGTCCTTATTGTCAAATTGGTTACACATAAAGCAGTCTTTGTCTTAAATTGTTGCAGAGAAGACCGGGGGTGTTTTGACACTTTGTTTACAAGTCAGTAATTGATTGTTGTTTTGCACAGTGTGTCACAAATTTTGATTTAATGTTCACATATCTGCTTAACGTTTAAAGATAAAGGCTTCTTCACTCGTAATGCGTAAAGTTGGTGTCAAGTCTAAAGAGTGTTGTTACTAATTACTTTTTTGTTCTGTAAATTTATTTTCTGTTCTCTAATTTTACACAATATAAAGTCATACAACTGCTGCAGCAAGAGGGTGGTGCTCATGTGGTCTAACGGGGATTTTTCCCTACACTGGTCATGTAGGGCAAAGTTTCGAGAGTGACAACCGCGTTTAAATGCGGAAGTGAGTTAGTTAAACGAGTTATTCCCTCGGCAAATGGCAAAATAATAAACGTAATGACGCTTTGGCGTCTCGCGGCTGTGCACAAACATGGACGCCACTTTTACAGTTAGAAGGAAGCATGCAGAACCACACTTCAAACACAAGAGGGTAGTCTAGCATCATGTAAAACGTTGGGGAAGATGGGGGGGGGGGGGGGGGTATTGCCTCCAACAATGTGCGTTTACTTTTATATTTGAACATATTTAGATATACGTTTAGAATGTGCAGGATGATGATGCAATCCAGTCAAAAGTTTTTTTATGTTTTTTAAATAAGTCTCTTCTTTGAAGCCTGCATTTACTTGATCCAAAGTACAGCAAAAACAGTAAAATTTTGAAATATTTTTACTATTTAAAATAACTGTTTTTTTTATTTGAATATATATCTTAGTGTAAATTAAGTGTAATTTATTCCTGTGATTTCAAAACTGAATTTTTAGCATCATTACTCCAGTCACATGATCCTTCAGAAATTATTCTAATATTCTGATTTGCTGCTAAAAAAAAATGTTTTATTATTATTATGTTGAAAACAGCTGAGTAGAATTTTTTTCAAGCTTACTGAATTTACCAGAAATAGAAATGTTTTGTAACATTATAAATGTCTATCATCACTTTTGATCAATTTAAAGCATCATTGCTGAATAAAAGTATTCATTTAAAAAAAAATAAAAAATATACACATCAATATTGATGATGATAATAATAATAATAAATATTTCTTAAACAGCAGGTCAGTGACACTGAAGACTGGAGTAATGATGATGAAAATTTAGCTTTAATCACAGAAATAAATTACATTTTAAAATATATTCAAATAGAAAGCAGTTATTGTAAATAGTAAAAATATTTCACAATATTACTGCTTTTGCTGTATTTTGGATCAAATAAATGCAGGCTTGTGAGCAGAAGAGACTTCTTTAAAAGCATTAAAAATCTTACAAAAACTTTTGACTGGCAGTGTAATGAACATATAAATATTTAAATTCCCATGTTTTACCAGAAGATATGAACCAGAAAATTGAATGCTTTCACCTGATTTATAGGTTTTAATATATGGAATGTAATTCTTGGAATTATTGTATAATAACCATATGAATTTAAGTATTAAAATAAATTAAATTAAATGAATAGTAATAATAGTAATAGTAACACTAGTCATTTATGGATAAAATACCGTAATGAGATTACATAAATGTTTCATATTTATAGTTCATAGTCTTATGTCAATAGTCTCGTGTTCAGCCTGTTTTTTTTTTTGTTTGTTTGTTTTGTTTTTTGCATTTTCTTTAATTTCTCAACAGTGTGCAAGAACCATTTTCAGACTATTTCAAATTAAAATGAAAAGCAAATTGTTTACATATTTTTGATTGCTTAATGGTCTCAACTGCTTTAAACCACTCAAGGAAATTATTCTGCTCTGTAGGCCTATAGAGCAAACTCATACCACAAGTAAATACTGAGCAGTTACTGTGTTTATTTAATCCTAAAGTTCAGTCAGTTCTGCAATTTTAATTGCTCACATAATGATCCGATGATGGGAGCCAGTAGTCAGCAAGAAGAATATATGACATTTATGGCGGTCTGGGCAGTGGAAGGTGCTGTGAGGGTTTGGTGTTGATCATGTGTGGGGGTTGTCTGGCTTTGATGAGACCAGAGCTGATCAGCATGATGTCTCCATCCCCTCTGTAGCTCTGGCATCCACAGTGTAAAAGACAGAGCCTATTTGGCCAATCTAGACAAACTTTGTTTTTCTATTTAAAAGAAATACAGTTTTCTTTGAATTGCAGTGTATTTGATCTGTATCTCCATGCGTTCAAATCTGAATTGCAAATTTACATCCTGTTTGCTTCCTCACTTTATTTGCTTTCTCATTTTAAATTGAATTAAAAGTCAGAAACTTAATTTCGATTTAAAAGGCATTCTCAGTTTAATTCTGAATGGTGCACAACCCTGGTTGGCAAAATGGAGACCACAAGAAACAATTCTGCACAACAGTAATGGCCATTTTTTTTTCCATTAAGCAGAGATAGCCAAATTAACTCACTTGACTCACTCTCTAGTATCTCTCAATGAACTTGTCTATCATCCTGAATGTGGTGCATTTCTGGCATTGCATTGGACACAGAAGGACAGTCATGCAGTGGCCAGCTGACATGTGCTGACAGTGACAACACAATTAGCCAATGACTCAGCCAAGGAACAGAGCTGTAGTGTGCAGACAGACGTCGTAAACAGATTACCTGCAATGTGCTACAGCTTTCTTACTCTAGTTTTTTATCATTTCAGAAGATGTACTGTTAAACGCTCCAAAACTCTTGTCAAAAAAACAAAAAAAAACAAAAGCTTCAGAACTAAGAAAAATATGCAGGATTTTAGCCCTGGACAAATCAGGCTTATTGGCATAATACTCAAACAGTTGAAAGCAATGCAAAAACATTCTTTATACCTAAAGTGTGTGTGTCAGAGATATGTGGCTTCTTCAGTCTGTCTTTGTCTTTGATCTACATAATAAAAACATAGGAAATAGAGTTGTTTTGTTCCTTTATTGCCTGTTGTTTTGTCATGATTGCTTTATCTCATATTTCCTCATGTGCCATGATTAGTTTGTCATCTTTCTCATCGGTGTAGAATATAAAGCTCTGATGAGTCCGACAATGACAGATACAATGACAAACAATGAGGTGTGGGTTGTCATGATGATTTTCCACAAAGACTGTTGAGAGAACCGTCAATTGAACTCCCTTAGCATAACTGTTTTTGTCATTCTTGTCATTTCACATTTTGTAAGACTGTGACTTGTACACTACACTCTTAAAAATAAAGGTGCTTCACGATGCCATAGAAGAACCTTTTTTTGTCTAAATGGTTCCATAAAGAACCCTGAACATATGAAGAACATTTCTGTTTCACAAAATGTTCTTTGTGGCGCAAGAAGGTTCTTCAGATTATAAAAAGGTAAGAAAGAGATGGGGTGACCATATGACAGGCTAACGTTTGTAGACGATACAAGAGGAGCGGACGCAGACATATGTAGAGTCACACAGAAGTATTTTGTACAGATGGAAGTTAATGGGAACTGAAACTTCAGAATATTTTCTTTTATGTTCCACAGAAGAGTGTGTTTCGGGTGGGAAGTGTGCAATCTGTGATTACATGCAGTTGCTGACGCTCGCGAAAGCCTGCAATCGCTTTCTTATGCACGCTGTTTTTTCGATTTCACTTTCGAAATCGATCACCTTCAGCAAGGAGGGGAGAGGATAGAAAAGGGAGGCACGGCTCGCTAATGCCCCCCCTTTGTGCTGCAGACGTGTGCATAGAGTGATGTAACTGTATTGTATTCACTTATGGCACCGGGTGTGATTTTTTAAAGTGCATGAACTCGCGCTAGACTATGCTAGGCTAGTCAGTGATGATGTTCTTTGATAATGTAAATGTTCTTCGCTCGTTTTCTGTAGCTGCTTTTTGAATAACTAAGGAAGTGTAAGCATTAGTAACTTACTGTGTTTCTATTACATTGTTATCATGTTAAACACAAACAAAGTCATATTAAAAACATTAGGCTGCTTTTAACCTTATGCTGGTGTTGGTTCACTTTCCGGCAATTAAAGTAAGTAAATAATTAAATAAATTAGCACGATAATATCGTGTATCAGTGATCTCACAGGCTGACGATAGGACGATATGAAAATTGAGCATATCGCCCAACACTAGTTTGTGAAAGTCATTTGTTCCGGAATCAGACAACACTGGTCGTGCTTTATGTTTTTAAATCACTAAAAATAACTGGTTTATAGGAGTAAATTGTTTTCTTTTGTTTGTGAACCGGACTACACCACCACGTTGTTTATGTGTGCACTCTGCAAGGACAACTCAATATAAAGCCGTCACCATTGTTACATGGTACACAACATTTTTATTGCATTGCAATCAATACAGCAAATTCATATTCACAACTCAAGTAAAATATAATAGGTCCCACTATATATTAAGTACTTAAACGTACGTGTTTACTTAAACAATAAGTACAGTGTACTTATTGTGTTGATATTGTATTGTAAAACACTTTTGTTTCTATTGCGGTGGGATATGGTTAAGGTTAGCGACAGGTTTGGCGGTATGGGTAGGTTTAAAGTTGGGTTAAGGTGTAAGGGATGGGTAAACAGTGTAACTATAATTACAAAAATTAATTACAGATGTAATTACATGCAGATATTTAAAAAAAAAAAATAAGTACAATGTAAAAACATGTATGTACTCATATGATGAATTTAAAATGTGAGTACATAGTTACAAGGCCACCTATCAAGTGGGACCATATATACTCTAAAAAAAAAAATGCTGGGTTAGATACAAACCAGTGCTGGGTAAAATATGGTCAAACCCAGCAATTGGGATATTTTTACCCAGCGGTTGGGTTACTACAAAACATTTAACCCAACCGCTGGTTCAAAACAACCAAGTTGCTGGGTTTGTCTGTATTTCACCCAGCGCTGGGTTATTTTTAACCCAGCATTTTTTAGAGTATAATTGATTTTACCAAGACACTAAAGATTCAGCAGCGGGGTAGCGTCACTAAAAAGTGGTACAGAACACACTAGGCTACACACATAGTGTCTCTGACAGGTTTAGTACTCCAATTACAAAGGACTGAATTAATAACTTCATTTAAGGTTCTGTATTCCAGCTTAATTTTCATTAAGGGTCTCATTTTACCACAGGCAGGCATGTTGGTGATCTACACTTGTCACAGAGTGGTTATGGCTCCTTGAAAGGGCAGCACACCAGGGAATTTTGGGTAAGGGGGGTTCATACCACATTTACCCCAGAGAACTTGAAATGAATATCCACTTTTCACAAGTCTAAAATAGCACACATACTTTCTATATAGCTGATCTTTAAAGCTGGAGCCTCGTCTGTGCTCAAAGTGTTGGACCGTGTTCTCACGCTTGAAATATTTATATAAAGAGGTCTGCTACTGCTCTCTTTCATCACTTGAAAACTACGTAACAGCCATAAATTCGTACTTCTGTCCGGCATACCTTCATAACAATACGATTTTTATAACATCTGGCTTTATAAAAAAACATCAGTTAGGACACATTGTCTAATTCGAACAAGTTTGCTCTTCCGTTTGATCAGGCTTCAGTTGCGTTCAGCCTAACAACACTTCATCACACGTGCATTGCAGGACATTGTCAATTCGCGCTCTTTTTCTGAAATAGCACATCAAAGAAATAGGTGAGTTGACACTGTTTGAGAGTCTGATGTAAAACTCTGTCAGCACAGCGGTGGACAATAGCTTCAAACAGACCAGGGAGGCAAGCTGGTAAGCGATGTCCTAATTGAGTCGAGTCTTGGCGAAATTGGAAGCCAATTAGTGCGGAGCTTAGAGAGACATGCTCCGTCAAGAAGAAAGAGATCAAATGTCTTTCAGAAAAAGAGAATGGAACAGAAGAAGTGCCGGCGCGTGTTGCGTCGCATCTGCGACCGCAGTCGCAGGCACGCGCCTTTATCTGTGTGTTTGTGCGGTTGCTTTTGTATTGAGTTTTAATTGACAAGAAGATTAAAGCTCACTTCTCGGGAGTTTTTGGCGGACGGCTAAAAAGAGCGAGCGAGGGAGTGAGCGATAGTAGTTAGAGGAGGAGTGTGGGGCGTTGTGCGCGTCGTTGAAGGTTAGCTCTGGCTCCCGCTGCGTGAGCACTGCCTGAGATGGGCTACTTGTTGGACATTCATTATCAAACCCTGTTTGGTCCTTTCATCTGCTGCTCTGCAGAGCCCTCCTCGCAAACTACAGAGGCACCTTGCAGCTTGACATCTTTCCATTCACTCTGTACCTTAAACAGCATGCTGCCACATCAAAGCAGACACAAGCCCTTTGATGTTGCAAAAATAAAGAGCCCCAATGATCTACTCAAAACCAATGGAACTTTTTGGTGCCTCTCTCTCCCATACGCACTCGCACCCTCTCTCTCTCTCTCTCTTTCTCATTTCGTTAGCCTCTGGTAGAATTCATCAGAGTTCGAGGAAGATAACCAGGGCTAACTATGATAACAACGGCCCCTTTACACCTTTGAAAAAAATGTGAACAGCGTGTACGCATGGAATTAACATATCAAGGGCTATATATAAGTAATGTCAGATGCAGATAAGCAGAATAACTGGAATGCAATTCAATTAGACTCACACTGTGAAAATGCCATGCGCCCATCCCGCCTGTGAATTGTATCATGGTACAATGCCAAGAAATCCCACAATATTTGTATGGCAGATATAAAGGCCTTCCGTATCCACCTTAAAAAGCAATTTTCTGTGATTGTGTGGGACTTTCATTTTGATAGCTGTTATCACCTATCTATGAAAAAAGGGTTCAAAAATTATGGCTTCTTAAAAAAATGTGTTCCTGTGGCTCAATTTGCCCCAGGTTAGGGGTAAGTTGACCCAAGTCAGTGGGTAAGATGAACCATCTGGGTGATAACTGACCATCTGACTGAATCTGAATCAAATCCATTTGAAATTGTAAAGATAATTTACCTTTTAAAAACTTAATAATCAAATGTTATTTTACAAACAGTCATATTTCTTTTCTTAAGCTAACTTAAACAAAATAAATAAAGTTTCATTTTCAGTGTTTAATTGTTTGAATTTCTGAAACAATATGTTGAACACCAAAGTAACCTTACCAAAAACAGACTAATCAGAGAGTTTGTTGAGTAAAATTAAATTAAAATTTGAATTAGAATGAAGGAATACATGTCACTGAAACCAATAAACATTTTAATCAAAAGATTCTTTGCATGGAAGCTTTTCTGCAATGTCGAACAGACCATTAGGGACTACAGGTGGAAAGATATATGTGAATATAATGTGATGAAAAGCATCCTCTGGTTCTCAGAGAAGGTTTGGGTACACTTGTACACTGTCCATATCAAATAAATGACAAATAATATGTGTATATATGATCAGTTAAACCAGATGCATAATATCACATCAAAATACCAGTTTATACTTAAGAGATTTAACCTAACTTCTGTGCCTTATGGTGGGCTAAGTTAAAGTGCTGGTTCAACTTACCCCACAGCATTTGGCTCACTTTGCTCCATAGCTGGCATTTTGGGAAAAAACTAGCTAGCTTACCAGTTTAGGCTAATATTTTGCTAAATGATTTGCATGGTTTTACATGTGGCTAAATCACCTATATGCATCACAAATATTTTTAGACCTGGATGAATTTGCTAATGTAACTGCCATTACATCTGTTATGCGAAAATTTAACTTTGACAAGACACAAACTTTTTTTAAAGAAAACCGATTTTAAAGAAATGTTTCTCCTTGTGGCACAAATGATGTGCGATATATGGTCACATGACAGTAAAAGTATTTAGTTTCCAAGTTACAGGGGGTGGGTCAACTTACCCACTGGCTCAACTTACCCCACCCTCCCATATTTTACCCCCAGACCAAGATTTTTACAAGGGGGATCCACACCGAAACAGGTGTGGAAATTGGGCAAGTTTTGAGTAGCAATTGAGCAGGTTTTGTTGCGAAGACCTGGCAACCCTAACTGAGTGGCAAAAGAGTTTGCTGCATGACTGGATTTAATAAGAAAGCTGAGAAAACATGAGTAAAACAAATGATAATCAGTTTAAACTAAAGGTTGCTGGACTCGATATAGTGTTCCTTACAACTTACCAAAGATCCAGTGGTCTATCCATATTGATATGCAGCCAGGAATCGTGTTTCCTGACATTTATATGTGTCTGATTTCAATGCCAGGGAAACACAAAAGCAAATTTTCCTGTGAATGCATTTTGCGAATACAAAATAGGTCGGTCAAAATCTGGGTCATCACTTATATCAATGTTATATTGCCCAAACACCTATATAGTTTTTGTCAGTGTTTATTTAAAAACATCCAGTTATGTAGAAGATGGTAAATATTTAATTGATTAAACCGCAAAGTTCAACATTTTAACATAAAATAATAACTGCAAAACCATGTTTCGCTGCCTGGAGTCCATTTGTTTCTTTGAATTGCTTTGCTTCTCTTTTCTGCAGCTTTTGGCAGTCTGTAAAAATGTAGCTCAGATTTCTTGTCAAATCTATTTGTACAGTCATTCACAAACCTCTTTCTTGTTTTAGATGTGTTTTGTGTGTTCTGATGCAAGATCATAGTGTGCACTGTTTTTGTACAGTTAAAATAATTGGACGCAGCTGACATCGGAAGCCTCACACAAGTTAAAATGGCTGCGCCTGCTCTTACTTTATAAATAAGGTGGATACATTTCTCATGTACGATCTCTGAAAAGCCTTTGCACCTCAAAATAAGAAAATACACACTAACATTTTTGGAATGTCTCCTCTGCACAGTGCAGTGTGAGCATGTTAATACCCCAATAGCCCAAAGAGGAAATCTACTGAACCGCAGCATATTTAAATAAATAAATCATTGGTTTACTGTGGAGAGTCAAGGTTGTTCAAAACATTCATGACAAGCATTCAAAAGGTCTAACAGAAAATGCCTGAATGCCAGTGCTTATTTAGGCCTACTTCTCTAAAACCTGACCACAAAAATTCAACTTTTGCAAGTATAAAAAAGTAAATTTCTTCTGCTCATTTTTAGGACAAAAACCCTCTAAAAAGACTTGCAGATAATGTCATGTAAGAATATACACATCTGGGACTACCAATTCAGGTGGATTCATGCAGTTGGTGGATCAGTCGAAAGGCTGAAGAGGTTCAAGTCAACGCTTTCTTGCTTATCTCAGACTGATTTACCATGAAAAGACTCCAGAAGAGCAGGTGACTCAGGAGGGAACACTGTGAAGCATGTGGTTCTGTAGAGGGATCACAGGAGGAAACACTCAAGAATAGGATATGCAAGTGCAACTCATGAAAGATCCTGCAGACTTCTGAAAAAGTAAGTGGCTTGAGAATAACAGAAGAAACATTATTTGAATACAATAAACCGAGCTGAGAGTTAAGATTTGGAGCCTGGATTTACTGGAGGTTTAATGTCTGTAAAGGCTTGGTTAAGCTGTGACAGTGGGCTTTAAAGGGATAGTTCACTCAAAAATGTAAATTCTGTCATTAATAACTCACCCTCATGTCGTTCCAAACCCATTAGATCTTTATTTATCTTTGGAACACAAATTAAGATATTTTTGATGAAACAACAACTACCACATTCAAGACCCAAAAACGTAGTAAGGCCATCGATAAAATAGTTCACGTGACATCAGCAAAGTAACTAACCTCTTAATGACAAAGCACTTTTAAACATGTCATATTTTGTTTCTCTTATCAGTTTTAATTTACAATCTAAAATGCTATAATTACAGGGGTCTTGTAAAAAAAAAAAAAAAAAACAGCCTTCAAGCATTTTCTTTTCTTTTTCCCCCCTTGCTCTCCTTCTGAATAATTCACTACAGTTCATTAGCCCTTGGGTTCCTGACTTTAAAAATGTTTTCACATACCCTCACATTCCAGTCACACTACACCCTGGGCTGATGTGGAGATAGTCATGATGGAGCAATCCATCCAAAAACATTATTACAAATAGCTGGAGGTCATTATCTGAATATGTTTCTCTGATGTATTTCTGGAGCGTTAGCAATCAGCATTAAACATGTATGATTTTTTTAAAATTAAACTTATGATTTATGTTAACTACATTTTTCAGTTCTATCAAAGTGTTTTCACCGCACCACAATAGACAGATAGAGTCACAGATAGTGTGTTATTTTAGTATTATTTATATACTATTATAGTATTTATTCATATTCTTAATTAGCTTTTTTTTTTTACATTGCAAATTTATTTTTACAATGCTAATTTAAAGTTATGTGCTTTTTATTTGACGTTTTTGCTTTTAATATTTAATATATAAGTTTATTCAAGTTTTAGTTATTTTAGTACTTTAGAACTTTAGAACTAATGATTTATTTATTTATTATATATATTTTTTAAGTTCAAGTTATCTCATATTTATATTTTACTTTATTTCAGCTTTGATTTCAGTTTTTATTTTAGCAACAATTTTTAATAGTTCTAGTGTCAGTTAAAATGACACTGGTCACACAATAACAACACTGGTCAAAGCCATTATTGGGAAAGGATCCCATAAAGCGTAATAATTACGGCAATAACATAAAATCAATAACATTAACTATCAGCAATTTATAATTTTTCATTCATTACAACTTTATTTTTAGTCATGGTAATACTACATTCTAAAAAATGCTAGATTTAATACAACCCAGTCGATGGGTTAAATGTTTAACCCAACCTTCTGGTTTTATTTAACTCTTGTTATTATTTAAACATTACTGTACCAAAATAGGTTGTAAATTAAAAATCAGACACATAATTACTAGAGGCATCAGCAATGATCAAAAGATGAACATTTATTAATAAGCAATTGAAAATGTTTATTATTTAATTATTATTTATTCAATTTATTAACAAATGCTCATTTATTGAACATATTAATAAATGTTGATTTCCAACCTATTTTGGGCTTATTTAAAGCAAAGAAATGTAGTAATTAGTTGAGTTAAATACTGTAAAACTAGCCAGAAGATTTGGTTAAAAAAAATTGAACCCATCGGCTGTGTCAAAACAACCCAGTCGCTGGGTTTGTCCATATTTCACCCAAAGTTTATTTAACTGAAAATATGTGATCCCGGACCACAAATCCAGTCATAAGGGTCAGTTTTTTGAAATTGAGATTTATACATCATCTGATAGGACAATATTTGGCAACTATTTAAAAAACTAGAATCTGAGGGTGCAAAAAAATTTACAAAATATCTTAATGGAACATGATCATTACTTATTATCCTAATGATTTTGGGCATAAAAGAAAAATTGATAATTTTGACCCATACAATCTATTCTTGGCCGTTGTTACAAATATACCCATGCTACTTACGACTGGTTTTGTGGTCCAGAGTCACATATTTACTTGAATGTAATATTTTGTATAACACAGACACTTCCACTGCATTCTGTACTCACAGACCTATGCAGCCAGTCACATTCACACCTCCATTTACCATCTCCCTCTCAGCCGTCAAACATGCTTTTGTGATTGCAACATGCCTTTCTGATTGCTCTTAATCTCAAAGACTGTTATCTCATCATACCCTTAACAGAAGTCGCTGTGGAGCAAATGTCAACAGGGCACCGAGACCTTGAGTGCTCCAAACAAACCTCAAAGACAGATAGAGGGAATGTGAACTTTAGCACTCTGCCAGCTTCACGCCTAATTCAATGAACTTGACAGTTAATAAAGTGCTTTATTTTCGCCCATCTTCTCATACATAAAAGCCTGCCACACCAATTAGCTTTAATTCTTTTTTTTTTTCTCCTCTCTCTTTTCTTTTCATGCTTTCAAGCCTGCAGAAAGCGCTATATTCCAATCATTTGCATTATCCAGAGAATCTGCTTTGAAGTTGTGAGATACTGTAAGAAAAAGGGCTCCACTTATCCCGGAGAAAAAAAAAAAAAAAAAAAACGTTCAAAGCCTCTAAATACTCTGGAACAGATGTACATTATCATTGGATTTGCGTTTTCGCCTCTTTGCTCCTGTATGGGTAATAGTGCAGCGCGTAGTCGCGTGTCCCTCACATCCTCTGTGTTTAGCATCTCCTCTCAACAGAAGCTAGCACCCCACTGGGCCAATCCGCACTTCAAAGCACTGTGTCTATCTACAGGAGACAAAGCACACTCCACACATATGGAAGCAGCCTCCTCACTCACGCTCAAGTCAATAGCATCATTCGCCTGCTTGCTCGCTCGCTGTCTGTTTGTTTTTGTGACACAGAGATATGGCTCTTTCACACCTACAGTCCCCCTCATCCTCACCACACAAAGCCAGCACCCAGTGTGAACCTGCTGTCACTTTTATACTCTTGTGAAAATATTTGTTGAGTTGAGGAGAAAAAAGTCCTAGGAGAGAAGAAAGTAGGCGTGTTCTAGTAGTTCAGATGATAGCGTATGGTGCTAGCAGTGCTAAAGGGACATGGGTTGGAATGCTGGGTAAAAACAACCCAGCACTGGGTGAAATATGGACAAATCCAGTGACTGGGTTGTTTTTAAAGGAAAGGAAAAAAGGAAAGGACATGACGTGTGGCCAAGTATGGTGACCCATACTCGGAATTTGTGCTCTGCATTTAACCCATCCAAGTGCACACACACAGTAGTGAGTAGTGAACAAACATGCACACACACACACCGTGAACACACACCCAGAGAAGTGGGCAGCCATATTGCTATCGCTGCGGCGCCCGGGGAGCAGTTGGGGGATCAGTGCCTTGCTCAAGGGACTCACCTCAGTCGTGGTATTGAGGGTGGAGAGAGCGCTGGTTATTCACTCTCCCCACCTTCAATCCCTGCCGGACCTGGGACTCGAACCCACAACCTTCGGTTACAAGCCCGATTCCCTAACCATTAGGCACGGCTGCCCTTTTACCCAGTGGTTAGATTAAATGTTTAACCCAACCCTCTGAGTAGTTTTATTTAACTCAACTATTGTTTAAAAATTACTATAAAATGAACCCAAAAGAGGCTGTAAATTAAAAATTAGACACAATATTACTAGTGGCATCAGCAATAAACAAAAGGTGAACATTGTTAAAGGAGAAGTCCACTTCCAGAACAACAATTTACAGATAATGTACTCACCCCCTTGTCATCCAAGATGTTCATGTCTTTTTTTCTTCAGTCATAAAGAAATTATGTTTTTTGAGGAAAACATTTCAGGATTTTTCTCCATATAATGGACTGCTATGGTGCCTTGAGTTTGAACTTCCAAAATGCAGTTTAAATGCGGCTTCAAACAATCCCAAATGAGGTTGTAAATGATCCCAGACGAGGAAGAAGTGTCTTATCTAGCGAAACGATCGGTTATTTTCATAAAAATAATACAATTTATATACTTTTTAATGTCAAACACTCATCTTGTCTTGCTCTGCCTGAACTCTGTGTATTCTGATTCAAGACAGTTAGGGTATGTCGAAAAAGTCCAATCATATTTTCTCCCTCAACTTTAAAAATCATTTCAAAATCATTCTACAACAAGACAAGCGTTTGAGATGAAAAAGTATTTAAATTGTAACTTTTTAATGAAAATAACCGATCATTTTGCAGGATAAGACCCTTCTTCCTCAGCTGGGATCGTTTACAACCGCATTTGGGATCGTTTGAAGCTGCATTTAAACTGCATTTTGAAAGTTCAAACTCAGGGGGACCATAGAAATCCATCATATGGAGAAAAATCCTGAAATGTTTTCCTCAAAAAACATAAAATTTAAGACTGAAGAAAGAAAGACATGAACATCTTGGATGACAAGGGGGTGAGTACATTATCTGTAAATTGTTGTTCTGGAAGTGGACTTCTCCTTTAAGACTGTTCAAGTCAATTGTATAGTACAGTAAATTGATGTATTCCCATAGTGTTGCTCACTTATTGCAAATAGTATTTATTTATCACAAAGTAAATTACATAATCTACCTTTCCAAAGTCTGTGGTGTTTTAAAAGATTTTAATACTTTTATTGAGCAAGGATGCATTAAAATGATCAAACTTGACAGTAATAATTTCTGTTTCAAATGCTGTTGTTTTGAACTTTCTATTTCTTAAAAAAAAAAAAAAATTGAAAAGTGTTATGTAATTTAATTACAAAATAAATGTAACTTTAATCTGTTACAGTTACTGAGAAAAAAAGTGAGTAATTAAATTACAGTTACGTATGCAAATGTTGATGATTGCAAAGGGAGTTACATATGAATACTTCTTGTATTAATATTTACTATTTCTTGTTATGATTTAAATCTGTATTTAACCTCAGAATGATCTCAAAGTAAAAAAAAAAAGTGCTTAAGCATGATTTTGTGGCGGCTGTGCTTTAAAATTAAATGATTATCATTTTAATTCAAGAAATGAATGATTTTTTAGATTTATTTTTGGCATTTTTATATCTTTATCTAGATAGGACAGTGCAGTTGGACAGGAAGTGAAGTGGGAGAGAAAGAAGGGGGCAGGATCGGGAAAGGTCCACAAACCTGGACACGAACTCGTGATGCCCGCAGCATGAAGGCGCTATATGTCGGTGCACCACCACGAGGCCACTGGTGCTGACAAGAAATGAACAATTTTGAAGTTGGGTTGATTGCTTCTATTGTCCTCATTTGTAAGTCGCTGTGGCTCAGTTACAATAATAAAGTAATTGAAATAGTTACGCAACATTTTAAATAGGGTTACTTGCAATCTGCAATCCATTATATTTCCATTGTAACCTTTTCAAAATTAATAAAGAAATGTTTCTAAAGTGGTAAATCAGTATATTAGATTGATTTCTGAAGGATCATGTGACACTGAAGACTGGAGTAATGGAGTAATGATGAAAATTTTACCATCACAGGAATAAATTTAAGGTTAAAATATATTCCAATAGAAAACACTTTATTAGTAACAATATTTCACAATAATACTGTTCTTTCTGGATTTTTGTTCAAATACCAACCCCAAACGGTAGTCTATGTGAAGATGTGTTTGTGTTAGTAGCTAGTTGTAACTTAAAACTTACAGGACTAAGTACTTTCTTTGGCCATGTGTTAGACTGCAGCTGTGGGAAATATCTGAAGCAAGACATGCAAACAACATGCATTACCAGAGGACATGCTAAAGTATTTCTACTCAGAAGCATGCAGCCATGATGAGTGTACACGCATGCAAGGAAATCATCATAACATTCTCAAAACCAACGGCCAAAGAAATCACGGCCACCCAGTCAGTAAGCAACAGTTCAGCTTTTAATGAAAGATTTTCTCTTGGCACAGGTTTGCTATTAAATAAATAAAGCAATTTTTTTTCCATCCATCTATATAAACTAAACAAAAAAAGCATGAAAAATTATTAGGAAAAGTCACAAATGATCTGGACTAGGGTTCGGGTGTGGCATGAAATGCTACCACATCGTGTTATTTATATACAAGCACCTCCATGAATCATTTGCTGTGAGTCTAAGAGAATGTGTCGTCTTACACATTCACTCAATCACACGAAACAAAAGCACAATAGAAATCAAGAAATGTTGTAAGTACAAATGGCACTATACAAAATAGGCGATCATCCAGATAAATAGCGTAAAATCCGTCTAACATACCGATAACACCATAGCCGTCCGCTCATGTCGTATTTACAACCATCAGGCAACTGAACCTATCAAAACAGCATCTAAACAGTATCAGCGTGGTGATTCGTTAAATGATGAAACAAGAACACTGCAGGACAACAATAACATAATATTAATGAATCTACTGTGCATTTAGATGTGGTGTGTTTAATTGTTTCAATTTCTAACGATGCCATGGGTTGTTTTTCGTTTATCAGCAATACATTTAAGAAATGGTCAGAATCATTTAAAGAAGTCCACTTCCAGAACAAAAATTTACAGATAATTTACTCACCCCTTTGTCATCCAAGATATTTGTGTCTTTCTTCGGTCGATAAGAAATTATGTTTCTTAAGGAAAAAAATTCAGGAATTATCTCCATATAATGGACTTCAATGGTGCCCCCAAGTTTGAACTTCCAAAATGCAGTTTAAATGCAGCTTCAAATGGCTCTAAACAATCCCAGCCAAGGAAGAAGTGTCTTATCTAGCAAAACGATCTGTCATTTTTGAAACAAATTGACAATTTGTATACTTTTTAACCTCAAACGCTCCTCTTGTCTAAGTCTGCGTGAACTCTGTTTTTTTTTTTTTCTGGTTCAATACAGTCAAGACAGTTAGGGTATGTCAAAAAACTTCCATCTTGTTTTCTTCCCCAACTTCAAGACTGTTGTTTTTGAAATATTGTTTTGTGAGTGTTTACAAAGTGAACATGCAAAGATGATCGAATGCCCTTTACAAAAAAGTGGTAAAACAGCGATGTAGGACGATTTTCACGTTGAAGAAGAAAACGAGACCGGAGTTTTTCGACACACCCTAACTATATTGACCTGGATTACATAGACTACGCATGCGCATGAAAGAGACGAGACAAGACAAGCATTTGAGGTTAAAAAGTATAGAAATTGTTAATTTGTTTAGAAAATGGCCAGTTGTTTCGCTAGGTAGGACCCATCTTCCTCGGCTGGGATCGTTTATAGCCCTCTGAAGCTGCGTTTTGGAAGTTCAAACTTGGGGGCACCATAGAAGTCCACTATATGGAGATCATTTCTGAAATGTTTTCCTTATGAAACATAATTTCTTACTGACTGAAGAAAGAAAGACATGAACATCTTGGATGACAAGGGGGTGAGTAAATAATCTGTACGTTTTTGTTCTGAAAGTGGACTTCTCCTCAATGAGAAAATGAGAGGGAGAGCTAAGCTCCATACCACACATTCATTCCCCTGCAACAGCAAAACCAAGTGAAGATTGAGTGTCGCTAACTTACTAGCTGCAATGAGACCACCCTGAAACTGCAGGTGGTTTTTCCAGGGTTTAGTGTATAGTGTGATGCTCTCACATTTCCACCATCCTCCTGAGCAGAAGAGTCTCATCTCTAAACATATCAGCAAGTCGAACAGGTTCTAAGCAAACACAATGAACTCATTTTATCCCTGAAAAAACTGTCAATTTTAACTATTGTCCATATTGAGGCCCAAAATTGCAACACTTTTTTTTTGTAGCTTTCAATACAAGTTTTTTTCCTGTGTATCATCAAAAAGAAAGGTGAGCTCAATTATATTAACAAACCTGAAGTATTAAAACACCTGCTGTGAGCTTCAACCCACACACCTGCTTTGCTGAGTTTGAATGAAGGCTGTTGTGTTTCATAATCTTCTGCAGTGCTGGTTTCAGATGTACACGCACTCATTAACTCTCTGTCAGTAGGGTATTGGTGAGTTATGGGAGGACTGGAGACTCATAGGCGGCGATACTGTCATCCTGCCCCTGAGGAATGAGACAGCTGCCATACACACTCACTCACTCACTCCCTCTAGGTGACTTGGGATACATCGAACCTAAAATAGATTCATAATGTACTATTTAAATGCTGTTTAAAACTGCTGCAGGGGAACAGATGAACCCCTAATCAACCAGACACGTTTTCTCGCTACCTACCTCGCTTCTGCCAATACTGAGCTAAAGGCACTACCATACTGTCTAAAAGATCCTAATTCAGTCTGAGGACACATCCTTGGATTCTGAAAGAAATTAAAAACTCTAAATGATGATTTTGTACCAAATAAACCCCCAGCAACTTCAGTCCAGTGGTTTACAGCTCCCTTCAAAACTGATAATATCGTCTTGTCAAATCAATGACTTGAACGTGAAATGAACCTGAGAAATAAAAATACTATCTTTCATTTTTCCTTGGCAGCACAGATTACTTTACAGATTGAATTGTCTTGACTGAATTGATAAAAAAGAAAACTAAACAAGCAAAAGATACAATATCAGGTATAATATTGTGTCATACAATATAAACTGTATTCAATGCTTTCCAATCATTAGATTAGACCCATTTTGACTTGCCATAAACCCGACAGGAATATGTTTTTCAAATAAATTATTTTTTTTAAACAAGCTTCAAAACATTATTCTACAATCATCAGAAGATTACTTTAAGATCTCATAATGTCTGATACACATAATTACACTATAAACTCTGATGCCTAGTGGTCTTAGAATGCAATTAGCTTAAAGTTACAGGGACAGGAAAACACCAAAAAAAACTAAAACATAATGAATAGAAATGTTTCAGTAATAAAGCTTACAATGGAGTTAAATCCGATACATCTTAACATAACTGCAGATTGGTGGCATATCACAACAGACAAACAAATAAAAAATAAAATCTGAATAATAAAAATTATGTCAATAATCATAATAATACTAGAGGTAGCAGCTGATTATGATGCTCTGTTTTCTTCATGTAGATCGGTAGAGTGTAGTTCTTATACTGTCCTTCAACAAAGTCCTTTTTGACGGTTTGAGCGTCTTTACTGGCTCTTTTATGTACATGTGTCCTGTATTGCATTTTTAAAGGTGTTGATTCAGATCTGTTGTTTCGGAGAGAGAAGTTCTTCATAGATAAAGTGTCTCGAATGCAATGGCACAGGAAGTGCTTTTCAAGTGGTCTTCAGTGGAAAAAAAAAAAGGAAAAAAAAGCATAAGTGTAAAAAGGACACATAGGCACACATAGATGCACAGATTGCACACACATACACACACACACACACAGTAAATTACAAAACCAAGGAACTGTATTCCTTCTAAAGTGGTTTGATAACTCAAAATTCTTCATTTAACAGGGCTAACCACCTTTTCAACCAAACAAACCAATCAGATATGAATTAAGAGAGGGAGAGAGATAAAACAAAGGAGGCAGACAGAATGACAGAGAAAAAAAGAAGAGAAAAGTGAAAGATAGAGCCCTTACGTAGTAAGTAAACCTCTCCTGCTGCCAAAGACAGGACTGAATACATCAGCACACATTCAAACCGACCCACACAACCTCACACACATACACACTTATATATACAAATGCGTACATATTGTCTGCCACTTTGGCATGAACATGATGCTTTGTGTCCTTCTCAGCCACAACATGGCCATGCAAACAGATTTAAGATCATTCACTGTGTTCCTTGTTGTTTTTCTTATTTAGATCCTCTACTCTTCAGGACTGATAGAAGTGATGATAATGATGGTGATGTTCATGATGATGATGATGCTCGTGTCGTTGGACCACCTGAGCTAGTCCTCCTTCATACAGCACCAGACTGGGCAGATCCCTCACATGTTCTTTCTCCACGACTGGGCCAGATGTCATGGTGGGCCCAAGAGCCCGATAGTGCAGCCCTTCTTTAGGCCTTTGCTTGTGTCGTCGGTACGGGCCTGAGCTTTGGTGCGGAGGGGTCTGGTTGGGGACCGCTGGGGGAGGGGGCGCTCCTCTTCTTATCACCCGACCGCCGGAGGCCTGTGTGGGTGGCGTGCGGTGCGTTTTGGGGGAACGGAGTGCGTGTGTGTGCCTGGAGAGGATGGCAGGAGGATCTGTGGAGATGGTCTGTGAGCGCCGATGGTGAGCGGAGTGCATGTGGCCATTCTCGGGTTCCTGAGAACGTGAACGTGTCTGATTGGATGATCGTGTGGTGTGGTTGGGTTTTGCTGGTTCTGTGGCAGGAGCTGCTAGAAGAAGCACAAAACAATTTGTTGTAAGGGTTATTACTATAGATGTTTTATTAGTATATATAATAATATATAATAGCATCTCCACCACAAAACAGTGTTAAAGGATTAGTTTGCTCCTGAATTAAAGTTTCCAGGTAATTTACTTAAGGTTTTTGAGGAAAACATTCCAAGATTTTTCTCCACATAGTGGACTTCAATGAGGATCAACAGGTCCAAATTGAAGGTCCAAATTGCAGTTTTAATGCAGCTCCAAAGGGCTCTTATCTATGATAAGAAACAATGTCATTTTCTAAAAAAATTAAAATGAATATACTTATTTATTTAAACTTATATAATTTATTTAAATTTATACCTTTTTAATCACAAATGCTAATTTTGCTCTAGCTCTGCGATGCATCTGACTTCACGCATTACGAACTGACGTTGGAAAGGTCATGCGTGGTTAGTTCTTTGTCTGTGTACTCTGGTTCAAAAAGGTATGGTAGGGCAAAAAACTCCATCTCATTTTCTCCTCCAACTTCAAAATCGTCTGACATTGTTGATTTACTTTTTGCAAAGGGTGTTTAACCTAGTCTTTGCACTTTAGCTTTGTAAACACTGGGTCGATACTTCCGCCTACATCACGTTTGACCTTTCCAACGTGACTATGTAATACATGAAGTCGTGGATGAAGAGCTAGTGCAAGACGAGCATTTGTGGTTAAAAAGTATTTTTTTAGAAAATGACAGATAGTTTCGATAGATAAGACCATAGACCATATAAAACATGGACGTAGTGTCCGTGACGTCACCCGTAGGTTTCAAAAAGAGCATTTTTGAAGCACAAAGTGGGCAGCTCTGGTCAACACCATCATGGCAGCATGTCACCGCGTGTCAAAATAATCAATAATCGAAAACTGGCAAAGAGGCGGGGCGTGAGCTGAGATGAGGTGTCTGGTTGCTGAAACCACGCCCACCTAGTTTGACATGATCAAGTTAGCAGCAGCAATCCACCTGTCACTCAAGTGGCCATGCCCTTAATTATGCAGAACTTTAAGGCTTAATATAATTTCAATGGATGAGTTATAAATAAATTAACCCCTCTCACATTTATCATGCAGGACAAACTTAGCTATATAAATCAAAACCACTTTTTGTACCAGACTGTAAGCATATTTTTTTTCTGCTGTGAAGATGGGCATTTTAACATGGGGGGTCAATGGGACTGACTCCCTTTTTGAGCCTGTCTATAGCAGCGAGTCTATGAATTGCTGTTTAAGTCACTTTCGTGTTGGATTCAAGAGAGAGACTCAAGGTTGCCGTTTGGATAAGACCCTTATTCCTTGTCTGGGATCATACAGAGCCCTTTGATGCTGCACTGAAACTGCAGTTTGGACCTTCAACCCATTGAAGTCCACTAAATGGAGAAAAATCCTGGAATGTTTTCCTCAAAAACCTTCATTTCTTTTTAACTGAAGAAAGAAAGACATGAGTGCTGTGGATGACATGGGGTGAGTACATTATCAGGAAATTTTAATTATTGAGTAAACTAATCCTTTGTGTCAATTAACTATGTTTTCTTGCACATCTTTGATTATTATATGATATTTTTTGGTGTCATCACAAGCATATAAGCACTAAATACAGACATACAAGTGGTCCAAAACACTTTTAAGACCTGGGCCCATATTTATCAAGCTTCTCAAAGTGCCATTTTAGTCTTAAGTGCTGAGAATTCATGAAATTTACTCCTATTTTCAAACTTGAAGGTTGTGATGACGCTTTGTTTCCTTGCAATAATGTATTCTCTTGAAAATCCTCTTTTGTAAAAAGTGTGTTGAGCGTAAATTCCTATGAGGAATTTAACCATTCAATGTGAATTTATCTGAGAATATTTTTAAATAAGAAAATTTATTCAGTGATTGGTCTGTGTGTATTTCGTCATCCAAAATCATGTTTGTGGCACAGCAAAGTGTCGTGAATCATCTCATTTAAGATTTAGTCCCACACTTCGTTTAAATTACAACTGAGATGCTTGATAGCTAACTTTTAAGCGCAGCTTTGATCCAAGATTTTTTTTTACACTTAAGTCAATTCTTAGTGTTCTTGAGAGTAACTCTTAGAGGCTTGATAAATACGGGACCAGATCACTCAAATCAAATATGGTGTCAATGAATGGGGGATTTAAACTTTTCTAATTATTCATATTTATAAAACCTGCAAAATGTGTAAATATAATTTTATTCATTGACAATTCATGTTTGTTCATAATACATGAACAAATGTTATACAATTTAAAATGTTAAAAGTTAAAATTTACATTAACCATGATTAATAAATCCTCACAAAAGCTATAAAGTTTTGTTCATTGTTATTTTTACATTAGCTATTGCAACTACCGTAATGTTAATGTATAGAATCTTATAGTAAGGTGTTAATGATGCATTTAAAACAGCAATGTTTTAGGGCGGACTGCTTGTGGGCCTAAATAAGAAAGCTCTTTTGGCTCCATTTTACTCATCGCAATTAAGATTGTACCTGTTCCAAAGCGGGATGTGTAGTTTTCAATGCCGGCCAGGTCAAGGTAATGGTTTCTTCTCTCCAAGTTCTCATCCACACAGTGCCGCTGGCAACCTTGCTGGTTATGGTGGTCAGCATGATAACGCCTAATACAACAGCATCATATTGTCATGATTGCAAGAATGTTGCACTGAGGTTGTGTACACAAAGTGAGCTTGAATCAATCATTGTCTATTTAATGTTAATTTCTTTAAAGATTAAACTGTGGCATGTTGTTTCAAAGCTTATGTATTGTCGTTTTATGTAACAATTACAAACTAATAAGTGAAACTGATTTACATGTGATGTGGTCTGTTTATGTAGCTTAATTTCATAAGTACCTAAGAAAGGCTCTTGACTTTTTCTCTGAAGTCTTGGAGTCCTCAATGCACTTTTCTCCCTTATGCTTGGGATGGGGAGTGTCTGATTGGGAGGGAGAGGGAGAGAGAGAAGAGGGGGTCTTTATCAAAGAGAGCGGCGTTGAGTCGCAAAGCATCACACACACCCGCATATACTGCAGCAGCTTTAAAGACCAACCAAAATAAGAAAGAAACCTTTGTTCGCTGCTTTCTATTTACTTTGAAGGTTCATAAAAGAAGAAAAAACAACAATGCTTCATTTATTCTATTTTGAACCTCAGGCCTCATATAAATCTAAAAAACACACACTTGTGAATTTGCATGAAGACAGCTGCTGTTCAAAGGCTTTTCTCTTTCAAATACGTGACGGGTATAAATAGCCCAAATGACAGCGCTAAACAAACAGAAACACTTCTGTTTCTTCAGAGTACTTTCTGTTCTCCATCACATTGTTTTTTTTTACCAAGTAACACAGTTAGAAAGTGGCTAAATGTAGATTTATTTATTTTTCAAACAGCAAAAGACTATCTGAGCAAAGAGGGATAAGATAGCACTTTCCAAAAGGAATCCAAAAGCTCAGAGCTGCAGTGGTTTGGGTTTTTTCTTTCTCTCGTCTTCTGCCTTTGACTATGAACTCATCTTACAAGAGATGCAATGACATGGAAGACAGGGAAAAGGAGGAGGGCAATAGTGTAGAAGACAGCAGAACAAGAACTTAGAATTGTTCTGTCATCGTCTATTTGCCCTCATGTCCTTTTTCTTCGTGTTTTGTTCTTTTACAATTGAACACAAAATATGGTATTTAACAACATGTCTTGTCCAATGAAAATGAGACTGTCAAGTTTCAAAAAGAACAAAAAAAAAAAATAAATTACTCATCACATCTACACATTTCAGTTTGACATCTAACAAACCTCTTGTCACACTAACTACTTTTATAGTTTCTTTTTGTCCTTTTTCATAAAGTTTGACTGATCCAGTTATTCTGGTTTATAAACATTCACTATCACTGTATGGAAAAGAGCAGTGTCAGCATTCTACTAAACTCCCTGCTGTGCTCCATGGAGGAAATAAAGTTATACAAAGTTATATTTTGAGCGAACTCTCCCTTATATCCTGCAACTAATATTATGTTGTTCTGAGAAAACTCTCTCTGTGTACCTGCGTTGGTCTGGGTGCAGTTCCTCCATCTCTGGCTGGAGTCTGGGGCGACGGAGAGTTTCACCCTGAGGGTCTTACTGCTGCTGGGGGAGTGATTCACTGATGCGTCCACCACCTCATAAATGGTGTGCAGTAGACTTGTGATGTCCTGGACATAGAGAGAAAAATAACATGAAATTAAGAGATTTTTACTGACACAAGACTCTAAATTGAGTCTTTTACATGCTGTGCAAGCCCGTACGTGATATATGGTAAGATACATGCATTATTCATAATTCATGCATAGACATGTCCATAATAATGTCTTAATCAGACTCTCCATAGCCTCAGGGAATGAAGACAGATGATGCTGACAGCAGTGGAGAGCACATGTCCACACAAAAATGAAACATCTGAGTAGGGCTGGCAAATGATTATTCGTGATTAATCGCATACAAAATAAAAGTTTCCTTAAATATATACTCTAATTTGTGTGTATTTATATATACATAATTACACACAGTACACACACATTTATTAGACAAACTCAAACTTTTATTTTGTATGCAATTAATCGTGATTAATCATTTGACAGCCTCATATCTGAGGCAGTTTAGCATGTGGAAATGCTAATGTCGAGCAAATATGAAGCTGAGGAAAACAGGAACTGTATGGTATGGTGAAAGAAAAAAAAAGACACAAGCGGCATCTATTTAATATGTCCTGTTAGTGTCACTGTCCTGAGTACACAGATGTCCCTGTCTTACCTCTCTCGTGACCTTGCCATTGTTATCAAAGTCGTAGAGGGTAAAAGTCCACTCCTGCCTGTTATCTTCTTCAACTGATACGGCGCATTCCAACTCCTGATTAGTAAACAACATTGGATAATTATTGTTTTAGGAAAACACGCTTAAAACATTTTGTTGATGTTTTTTAAAAAGAAGTCTCTAATGCTTACCAAAGCTGCATTTATTTAATAAAAAATTAGTGGTGTAACGATACACATATTTGTATTGAACCTTCCGGTACGCGGCTTTCGGTTCGGTACGCATTACAAACCGAACGATTCGTTGAACTAATCTGAACTGTGCTCAACAAGGCAGCCCAAATGACATAACAGGTAACGTGAAGTCTGCCCTTCTGATCCCCAAAGAAAAACACACTACTCCAGTAGAGTGTGACGGTGAGTTTTCCCTTTTTTCCCCTCGCTCTTATTTGCGTTCAAATACCTTACTTTCACTTTTGAAATGGTGGCGAGTCGGCGTCAATTGATTGAATTGACAGCAACAAAACAGTGACACCACTTTGTTGTATCGAACCGAACTGAACCGTTACACCCCTATCAAAAATACAGTAAATCAGCAATACTGTGAAATACTGCTACACTTTAAAACAGCAGTTTTCTCTACTTTAATACATTTTAAAATGTAATTTGTTCTTGTAATAGCAAAGCTGAAATTTCAGCAGCCACTGTGTGACATGATCCTTCTGAAATCATTCTAAAATGCTGATCTGGTGCTCAAGTAACATTTCTGATCATTGTAAATTTTGAAAATAGATGTGCTGCCTAAAAGAATAGTTAACCAAATTACTCAGGTAGGTCAGATAGGTCATCATTTACTCACCCTCATGTTGTTCCAAACCTGTACGAGTTTCTTTCTTGTTAAACATAGTTAAATAAATTTTGAAGAATGCTGGTAATTAAACAGTTGATGGTGCCCATTGACTTCCACAGTATTTCTTACCCTGCTATGGAAGTCAGCTGGGACCAACAACTGTTTGATTATTCAAAATTCTTCAAAATATCTTCTTTTTTGATCAACATAAGAAAGAAACATATTCAGTTAAAACTTGAAACTTGGAATTTGGAACGAAATGAGGGTAAGTGATGACAAAATGTTCATTTTTGGGTTAACTATTCCTTTAATATTTTTGTGGAAACTGTGACACAGTTTTTCATAATTCTTTGACTAGTAGGAATTTCAGCATAAAAAATAAATAAAAATAATAAAAGCAATTACTTATTATAAAAAAAATCTTTCGTAAAATCATAAATGTCTTTAGTGTGGTTTTCAATTTACTTTTAATACTTTAGTCCTGTCTGATTAAAAGTATTAATTTCTTTAAAAAGCCTACTCAGTGTGTATGTGTGTTTTATACTGACCTCAAACTGTAATTGTTTGTGTGGGCCGACAGTGGCAGAGCCTTCAGTGTCCTGCATTCTCTCTTCCACACTACAGCTGTCAGTCTTCTCTGGGGGCAGGGCCACTGCAGGGGGACACACATTGACATAATGATAAGACAACCATCAAATGCTTAAAAAAAAATGTAAGACACTTCATAAGCAAGAAATTCCTACTGTTTATTTATTTATTTATTTATTGTATGTGAATGTGTCAATAATGCCATTGGACCTAATTTAGCATTTAATATATGTAAGAAACATGTTCAGTTACAGATAGGTAAACTGAGGTAAACCAAAGCAGTATTTAACTGCTCATGGGATCCGGTCTAGTGAAAAAATTGGTTTTACAGACGACCAATACGTCTTCACATTTAATGAGGACAAATACTGATATGGAGCCTTAAGAGCATATATAAACTAAAATAGACAAGTGAGAAGGGAAAGAGTTAAAGGAAAATGCCTAGGAAGCACCCAGCTATTTTTGAATGTAGCCATGTCATCTCTACTATTGCAGTGTAGTCACAGTACACTAAAGACATGGTCTCATAGGACATAAAACTTCAGTAAAATCTGCTCTAAGCATGACATGTTCTTCTACTTCTTGTTAGTCTTGAAAAGCATTGACGGACATGTGGCACACACGTAGCTCATGTCCACATCTCAATTCAGGACCATTTTTTGTGCAGTGGCAGCGCTTTCACAATGGATCGCCCGAAAGCAGCTTTACAAAGAATAGTGTCCTACATCCCCCACTAAGCGAGCTAAAGCCAACAATGGTGAGGCAAAGCTCTCCAAGATGTTTAGGCAGAATGAGGAAGAAACCTGAGGATCCAAGACTGCAGATCAAAATGTAAGCAGTTTAAATTGAGACGCAGTATTGTGGTAGCACTGATGTCAATGATGTTAAACATCACTGGTTTCTTGAATGTAACTTAACTGACAGCGACAATATGTCACAGCTGAGATTTGGTTTCTTTGGCTGAAGATTTTCAGTCAATAACCACTTGAGTTTTGGTCTGTTTTACAGAATATAGAGTCTTTTGGGCAAGATTTACAGTGGTGTTTATTCTTCGAAGCTTCACAGTGTCTGTACATTGCACTTAACTTCCTTCACTTGTGTTGCACAGAAACAAAGTCATGCAGGTTTAAAACAGCAAGATGACAGAATCTTGATTTTTGGGTGAACTATCCCTTTAGGAGCAGACTATGGGAAAAATCAGCTCTATGGCTGGCTAAAGCTGTAAGTATTAATGCGTAAACAGGCCAAACTGCTGCCATCGCATCCTAAGGCCAGGCTTCAGAAACATCCTCGATATCCTATTTGCGCTTACGTCTGAAATCACAAGGAAATTTAAAGCGAGTCGGCGAGAACGACGAAGTCTAACAGCGGCCCGTTCTGATGTAGAGAATGCCAGTCAGGATTAATCCTGAAGTCAATACCCAAATTTCAGAGGCAGTTTGTCTCTTTGTGTATTGTGGGTAATAAGATGGAGATGTTTTAAACGAGAGCAGATCTAACGCAGCTCAGCGAGGACACGGCTCAGCACCAGGCTGGGTCCTGCAGGCTAAATCCTCCCCCCTGCCCCAAATCCCTGTGCTTTGAAGTTCCATTCTCAAACCTTTTGGCCCAGGATCAGTCCGTCTGTAAAACAGAATCTCTAATTAATTAAGCAAAGTCAAATCTGAAACAGTGTTTGTTGTACGAGCCAAAAGGATAGGCAGACACAACAGTATCTCTCTCTGTCTTCCCTCTCTCTCATTCACTTCTCCTCCGCTGATCCGCTCAGATCAAAGAGGACCTGTCTTGTCCCTCTGCAGCGAGAGGCAAGGGAGGATGAAAAAAGAAAAGAAAAGCACCAGAGGATGAGAGCAGTCGTCCCAGGGAGCTTTTACAGGTTTTTTGGAGGGAAACAGCGTCAGATCAGGGCTTTTGATCAGGGCCAGAAACTCAAAGGCAACGCTGAGCTCCAGGGCCAAAGCCTGCTTGCCAGCCAGCTCACAATATACAGGAGCTGTTTATCTAGAGGACTAACAAATGGTCACAAAGAACTATACACACACACACACCATACACACAAAGGAAGTGCTAACTCTCACAGCAATAGTCAAAGTCCTTCCCCACAGAGTGATGAGACAGCCAAACCCGCTACAGAGCTCCGGTGACGGAGCTTAAAACCGCGCTATACAACACAGAGGACAGCTTGGCAGCGTCCCAAAGGTGGCTTTGAATCTAAAGGTTCACCTGGAGTTCAGAATAAACTGTGTGGTGACTGGTTAATAGCTAAAGCCCAGTGTGTTTCCTTAGTCTGGATGTTTTGGTACAGGCTAAAGTGCAGTAAAATTGGAAGTGATCATTTCAAGTGGTCAAAACTTCACGTCCTAGCCTACAAAATTAGATTTTGTTTGCCTAAACTATCTTTTAGCATGCTGCTATAAGCTTCATTTTAAAATGATGATGCCCTGATGACGAATCCAGCAATTTTGGGGGAAGCTGCAAAACTACATTGTTCCAATTAAAATTAGAAAAGCTGTCTACACTCGATTGTTTTGTTAACAAGAAAATTGTTGTCTTTCATGAATTTAAAAACACTGGTATATGCCCTCTGTCTTCTATCTGTGTATGTGCCGTAATAAGACATGCCAAACACATGAAAATAGGATTAAGAAAAATCTTTGTTTTACATTTTTACAGATACACTAAAAAATGCCAGATCCAGTTCCAGCAGTACCAGACACACAATGTTGCCTATAAGCTGTACGCATGCAGAAGGAATACTATGCATTGGGAAAGCCATTTGATATTAATATAGTAAAATCCTAAATACTTGCAATGCTTGGGCAAACCACTGTAGAGTTGGTGTCGCTATAGAGTTAGAACCAGTGAATGCGGGTTACAGGTTTCATAAAAAGAGGATGACGCACGCCAAATCAGTCACTGTAGAAATCAAATACTTTAATGGTTGCAGACGAAATAGCTCAACACAAGAGCCAATGCAAACGCAATGGCGTGAAATAAAACATCACGTTTTAAAGAAGAGTCACACGTTTATTAATAAACCAATAATGAGCCTTTAATTGCCTACATAGCCTAATAAGCGCTCAAGCGCACACAAAACAGCTTGCCACAGTGCACCGGCAGATATAATTATGAAAGTGTCAAGGAAAAACAGCAAGGAGATTGCAAAACACATCATGTTTGCTTTCAGAATTTTACAAAAGCACAACATTTCGTTGTTATTGTGAGTGCACACAAATAAACAGAGTCTTTACAGATTCTAAAGATGTACTTAATACTCTTATCTGTATGACCAAAAATGATGGAGTATTTTAAGAGCAAGTGACTGCACCGGTGCCTTCATCTGTCATGCAGTAAGCACTACTGTTCAGCTTCCACACTCCGTACAAACACTTCAATAGCGCACATTTTTTTAGGTTAATATTAGATTGAGCAGCCATGTAAAGTTGCTGCTACATACATCTTTCATGTAAAAAGCCATATTTGAAGTTGATAAATGATAGGTGAGTGTTTGGATGTCCTGCCCGATGTACTGTATTACCACAAAGACCAACTGTTAACGATCTGTCGTCATGGACTGCGTGACTTCGCCACTTCCTGTGCATTTTTTTTTCTGTGATTATACGACATTTTGGTCGACTTTGCCTTTTGGTCGACTTTGCCTGGTCAACTAACGGTTAGTCAACTATTAGGGGGCAGCCCTAATTGAAAATATTTGTTTTATATTAAAAATATTTGATTTATATTGTTTCTTTTTATATATATTATATTATATTATATTATAAGACTAATAAGTGAACTCAAAAAGGGAATTCATGAACAATAACTGCTTTATTTTTTTATATTATTATATTATATTATATTATATAAAGAATTTAATTGTTCTGTGTGAGATTTAAATAGAATTTCTTGGTAAGTAACAGCACTGTTAAAAATATTTTCTCAGGTAACCTAAAAATGTGTATCATTTAGTTACATCAAGGGTCAAATCAAATATAAATAGCACATTAAAGTTAACAGTTACACTTTATTGTGTGTGCGCTGTACGGGTCAGGAAATGTCCATCCAAACGAGTAAAGTTTTGCTTGGCAAGAAAAAATAAAAAAAAAAAATAGAGGGAACACTGCAGACACGCTACAGTTTAACTCCTGACTATGAGGTAACAATAACACCACAAACACCTAGCCAATCACATCTCTCCTTGACTGACCTTCGACCCACACAGATATGGGCGGACCACTTTCAAGCACGCATAAGCTGTAAACATTGTTTGTACAGGAATCCGATCTGTTGAAGCCCCTTGATGATGACCTTCAATTTACAGTCAATGATTAGATTTTTTTTTGCCTAAACCCTAGATAAGAATCTTGATCCCACAAGCAGATGTTTTCATTACTACAACAGGAGGTGGAAGTACCTTATCTGATTCTAGACAGTAAATCTTTTAACATGCTACTATGAGCTTAATTTGCAAGTTATGACCTTCAATTTACAGTCAAATGACTCAATAAAAATTACGAGATATCAATCATACTATGCCAACTGTGAAAATGATTGTGCAAACAGAAGAAATAATGAAAATGGAGAGATCAGGAGCTATATGCAAGAGAACATAAGCTGCTAAGGGGATATAATGAGATGCTTTACCTTCTAAACGATAATGTTCATCACTGATACCTTCAGCATAACCTTCATCCAATGGGTCCTGCAGAGACAGAGAGGAAAAGAGAGTTAGGCGTCTTCAAAAGAAAAAGACTGTAAGATCAATGCCAAACTAAAGCAATGACAGTATCTAAAACAAAAAAAAAAGGAATTTTTGTGCAGTTTGTATTATATACCCCACTTGAGCACCTCACAATAGGTGTGAACATCTACAAAAACTAGATGAATGACATTAGAGAGTGACTGAAAAACCTAGAGAGTAATAGATAAAATTGATGCGATCCCATCTACATGTAAGCAGGTGTGGATGCCCTGGATACTGGAAATGTCTCATCTAAAATATTAAACCATGCAGCCGTCTATATCGCTTCTGTCATGTTCCAAACCAACCATCACTCTAGAAGAAGACTATTGTCTCAACACACCTGCTACCTTTGTCTCATTTCAACACTCCAGCTGTCTGCATACTAACAACTCATTTCTCTGGCCCAAAGACTGACCGTACAGCCTCCGCTGAAGCTCTGCAGCTGCGTGCGTGTACATGCTGCTTCTGCCAATGAGGAGCCGCTTTGTCTTCATCCACGCTAGACAGGCACGCTAAATGTCTTGCTGTAGTGCCTCAAGCCATACACTGGCCACTAGAGACACAAAGCTGCGCACACAAACACACACGTTCACCATAATGCTCGAGAGGTTAGCCGACAGCATGTGAGGGGAACACGCTAATTATGCGTTGTCTGGATGATGGATGGGCTGTATTATAAATATGAGTTCTTCTCAGTGGGTTGAAATGAGAATCGGTCAGCAGAAATTCTCCCACTCCGACTTTATTTATTTATTTTTTGTTCTCTCCATCATTCAAGGTCAAGTTCGCCTGAAGCACTACTTGGCCCTTTTAAATGAGTGTGCTGTGTTTGAGAGCGTGGATACGTGGCTGTGTGTTGTTGCTCAGACCATTGAGGGCTGTGAGAAACTCACTAATCCCTGAACTTCACCTCTAAGTGGCGTTTAGCACAATCACTGTGGCGTCTGTCCGCCCCTCTCAGTCACTCTTAAAAAGCTCTATAGAGTTCCACTCACCCCCGTATATTAAAGCCCATTTTCTTGCTTCTCTGCTTCTGTTTTCTCATCTCCACCACAGTCCACTATATGTGAAAACGTCTCACACAGCCCTTACAATAATGGTAAACATTTTTATTTAATATGGTCTTTCACAAACCCAAAAATGTTTCATAATTACAACAAAATATGTGACCCTGGACCACAAAACCAGTCATAAGGGTCAATTATTTGAAATTGAGATTTACACATCATCTGAAAGCTGAATAAATAAGCTTTCTATAAATAGAACAATATTTGGCCGAGATACAACTATTTTAATATTTGGAACCTGAGGGTGCAAAAAAAAATCTAAATATTGAGAAAAATCTTTAAAGTTGTCCAAATGAAGTTCTTAAAAATGCATATTACTAATCAAAAATTAAGTTTTGATATATTTACAGTAGGAATTTTACAAAATATCTTCATGTTACATGATCTTTACTTAATTTCCTAATGATTTTGGCATAAAAGAAAAATCAATAATTTTGACCCATACAATGTATTTTTGGCTATTGCTACAAATATACCCCAGCGACTTAAGACTGGTTTTGTGGTCCAGGGTCACATATGGTCAGAAACATGTAACATTAGCAAATAAATAAAAAGATTACATTTAATATTTTAGAAACACAGAGAGATTAAATTTCGCATAGATACGACCTGAGTATGAGTACTAGGAACATCAACATGACATTATACACATATACATAATAAACTCTGTAAGTGTAAATTAATATTATATAAATTATGAATAATAATCTATCAACAACATAATAATCATTATTATTATTATTTAAAAAATATTCATTATATAATAACTTTAGCAAATATTGAAATATATTATACAAAAATATAACATTAATTATAAAATATCTGAAACTTTATACAACTTGAGCAATTTTAGAAATGTCATTCAGAATGTTTTCTTTGTTTCAGAAAACATTTACAGTTAATAATAGTCTGCTGGTGTAATACTTTTAGTCATTTTGAATTCGAAATTTGAATATCCTTGACTTTTGAGACTTTTTTTAGGATACTTCTATGCAGTGTAATTACTTCTATGCTATGTTTAAGATAAGTTTGTACTATGTGTGCCTTCATATTCCTGCAAAGGTATTTAACAAGTGAATTTATGTAACATTTATAGGGCTCTAAGATTTCTGGATTCCGTTTATTTCCATTTTAATTTTTCTAGACTCTGTTTAAATGGTTAAATAAAAAAATATTAATCAAAAAGCATGTCTAATTAATGAATTAACTTTCACAGTTTAACACCAATTTATTTATTTATCAAATTTTCATTTTTAACAAATTCTGTGTTCTATTAATTTTGTGGATTCCATTTTTATTGTTTCATTATTTTTTATTAATCAAAAGCATCTTTAATTAATTGATTTTATAAAAAGATTATTTATTTATTTATCTATTTATTTATTTTCAGAAATACTGCATTGTGTATTTAGATTTTTCTGGTAAATATTTCTTAATAAGTAATGTTTTAATAATAATATTAGTAGTAGTACTATAATTACATAATTACATTAGTAATATAATTCTGTCACAGTTTCTTCAAGTTAAACCAAACTTTGATTTTGACGGGTTGCTGTAAAAACCTGTAAGCTTCTGTTTGTGTATGGTATAACGATATTTTTTCTCATAAGAAACTGTAAAAATCTAATTAAGTGATTCTCAGAGCAGTTCTGGAGATATGTTCGTGTTTATACAGTATATTGAGGCGGCAGAAGTGTACTGACCCACTTTTGATTTATTCATCCAAAATTTTCTTGAATCATACTGTAGTTACGTTTTTAAGTTGCCTAGTTAAATGTTACAAATATAAACAAAACAAATTTTGAATCGGTCATATTTCCCAGCCATGGTACATGTCCATGGTACTTTTTAGCAATGAAATCCAGTCACCTTCCAAATAGAAAGACTGGAGCACAAACTACATAACACGCAGACAAACTGCCCTGCAGTGACCTTGACCACTGAGACAGTCCTTTTTTTTTTTTTTTTCTCAAATGACATGTTTTTGTACACTTTCCAGATAACATCAGAGGCTAATTGGCTGTGGAGAGCGTAATCAATAGAGACTGATCTCTCTTCAGCAGTGTAATGAGAGGCTGAAGAGGGATCTGTACACACTCAGTGTGTGTGAGGGTGACCATGTGCTTCAGGTCACTCACTAATGTATGGAGACTAAGTGCCATTTATAGCGCAATTGAAAACTCCCTAAGAAAAAAAACAGGGACAGGGTTTGTGTGCAAAGAGTGAGAGAGAAGGACGGGATTTGATTAAAAGCATTATCTTGTAATTTCACAAATTAAATCTTGAGAGCGACATTTTAAACAAAGAATAAAAAAACATCTGAGAGAACTTGCGTCTTGTGACCATCTCCTGGTGTGAACACATTCATGTCTATATTTGTTACTGGCGTGTGTTTATAAATGTTTATAACAGATGGAACAATGACATTTCTGCTGTGGGTCTTTCGCCTCAGCAGCATCATGAAAAGGCCTGCGAAACATAAACAAGGGCTTCACTCAATCCGTGCCAGCAACCAGAAACTCTTTCCCAGACACCATGTTTCACACTCTGCGGAAAACCAACCAGATCTTTTTGTTTTAACGCAAGCCAAAATAGGAAAGAAGAGAAGTTTGAGTACTTTACTACAAATGGATGCCCACAGAACCCAGTGCAACATTACTGATTTGCCAAAACACATAAACACATACATCAAGCACTCCAGTGCTCTGTTTCTATTGGCCCTGTGATCAGTGCAAGTAGTCTAAATGAATCTTTCAATATGAAAAGACAAATACAAGAGTGAATTAAAGACAAACTAAGAGCAAGAGGGAGATACAGAGTCAAGACTATTCACACAGGACACTTTTTGTTCTCATAAAAGCATTCAAAAACAATGGACCAATTTGATTTATCTAAGCATCCTGAGTGGATATTTCTAATGCTAAAGGGTTAAAGCTCCTTTAAACATCTCCTTTCATTGTAAAGCTCCTTTTTTCCAAGTCTGTGACGCCTGTCTAGATTAGGGGTCTCAAACTACCGCACCGCAGGCCAGACAGTATCATACAAGTTCTCAGATGTTAATAGTTTATCCTTAAACCCTACCTGCCATTCAGTTTTCAATTTATCCATTTTGGTTTGGCCTCTAATAGTATACCATATAGTCTAAAATAAGCTACAGACTTTTCCAAATGGCTTATTACAGGCCTAAAACACCTCCCGTTGATCTAAATATGTGTAAATAAGTACCAGTTCTGGATTAATTAATGCTCATTAAATACAAAAACTAACAGCATTTCTAGAGAAATGACAACTAAATAGTAATAAAAAAAAAAAATATTTTTTTTAAAAAACTTCTCTCTCAAAAAACACCACCTGGCTTTAGTATAGTACACACCAGGAGTTGGAGACGCCTGGTCTAGCTGTTTTTAAAGAATAACCACGTCTTGAAGATAATGATTTGTGTGTAGAATGCAGGAGCACAGATTAGAGGTTGGGTCTTGCCAGTTTAAACCTGGAAACACATTCACACACATTGCCAAGTGTCTGTAAGTGTGTATAAGGGTCAATGCCAACTGTCTGGCACATTAATATGTAAGAAATGCACAGCGAAAAATGCAATAAGAAAGCCAGGGGGATTTCTCAACCAGGTTAAGTATGGTGATGTGTGTCTAAATTAGATTACAGATATGAATGTGGCCTTGTTCATTTTGTCATTAGGGTGTGTGCGTGTCTGTATCTGTACGTTTGATTGCATGTGGGTAAGGGTGTGTTTTTGTGTTTGTGTGTGTGTGTGTGTGTTGTGGAAAGTTCCACACAACTCCGCGCCTGTATTTTCTGTCTGCTCGCAGCAATTTACGCAGCTGATGACAGTTCTGCATGATCACGGGCCAGACACACAAACACACGCACGCACACATAAAACACACAGACGTGATCAGTCACCAAGCCTTTACTAGGCCACAGCCTTGGAACGTCATCAAACCCGGGAAAACCTAATTAAGACTGTCATCTCTCTCTGTCGCCTTCTCACTCCTTCTCTGTCACCTTCGGTTTTCACACTCACAGACCACAGTCCTAATCATATTAAAACAAGAAATGAAAGATGGAGGGTTTCAGCCCTGTGAACCGCAGCCAACCAGAACCACTCCATTTTTAAGACAATTTAAGCCTCCACAAAGACACGTACACCTACAGGTGCCATATTTCACCAGCGAGACAATCAACTATGAACATACAGTCACGAGCGCTGACGGAAAAAGACTTGCAACTGAATTCCTGTTTAATCTTGCGTGTCTGTTATCTTGCTTAAGCGTATACGGTTACATGCGCCGGATCTCAGGAGAGGGGATGTATATGCTAGCGCTTCAAAACTGGTCCGCGCTAGCTACAGGGCCAATCCAAAAATGACTCCCTACACTCCCCCCAGTACCCCACATACTTTTCTACATGTGAGGATGAAAGAGTCTGGAGTGCAGTGACCTACATAAGCACCCCATACTTTATAATGAGCAGAACAGGCAACCCAGACAACCTGAACTACTGACTCAAACGTCAGTACTGCACTCTTAAAGGGACAGGTCACCCAAAAAGTACAAAAAGTATTCTCGTAGCTACATAAAATTATGGTTGAACCACTGTAGGGGCCTATGGAATCCGTTTCATTTTTTTCCAAATTCCGTTTTTTTCCATTTTAATTTTCCGTTTTTTTTTCCGATTTAACTGTTCTAGACTCCTTTTTAATGGTTAAATAAAAATGTATTAATCAAAAAGCATGTCTAATTAATTAAAATCATAAAACCTACGCAATTTAACATCAATTTATTAAAAGTTTTAAAAAATTACATGTTTAGGGCCCTATAAAATGTTTTATTTGTTTTCACCTACATTTTATTGTTACCACCGTGTCTAATTATTTGAACGCATAAACTTTTATTTATTCTTATTAATTTTTTTTCTCCCTCAGAAATTCTGCTGTTGTGTATTTACATTTTTCTGGTGATCAAATGAAGACATAAAACATTCATTTAATTTATCTTTGAAAAAACAGAAATTAAACAATTTTATTTTTTGGCAAATAAAGGGGATTTACTATTAAACTATTAAAATTAAAACATGAAAGAAATAGTGTGTGATTATTTCTTAAAGTTTTATACATTTTTCAACAGTAGTAGTAGTAGTATTATGTACATTCTACTGAATAATAGTAATATATTTCTGGCACAGTGTCTGGCTTCAAGTTAAACCTAACTTTTATTTTAACAGGTTGCGGTCAATACCTTTAACTTTCTGTGTTTGTATATGATATGACGCTGGTTGTGGCTAGAAGGGATACAGCTGTGGCCGGAAACTAACAATAAATTGTACTTAAATGTAACGGTCAAATGCTCATGAAGTGACTATCAGAGCAGTTCTAGAGATGCTGTTCATATATTTATGTCCTCATTTAGTGAGACGACAGACGGTGAAATCACAGCGAGGAGCGTCACGTACATTTCAGTATGTGTAGGAAAGGAAACTGTGCGTCTGAACATGCAGGATTCATATATAAATAGTCTTTTTGCAGCTTACTAGTCCATATAGCAATTTGATTCAAATGTAATGACTTACTTTTGATTAATTCTTCCAAACTTTGACAAATTCCATGACATTCCGAGGTCAAACTGTAAATTCCATTTTTATGACTGGATTCTGCGATTCCGTCTGCGTTTTCCACATTGCGGAAATCATAGGGCCCTACCGCTGATGTCACATGGACTATTTGGACGCTGTCCTTACTACCTTTCTGGGCTTTAAACGTCGTAGTTGCTATATATGCAGGGTCAGAACGTGCTCATATCTTAATCTGTGTTCAAAAGATCAATGAAGATGTCATGGGTTTGGAATGACAAACGGATGAGTAATTCAGGACAGAATTTTCATTTTTGGCTGAACTATTCCTTTAATGCTAAAGCCACACTGACCAACAAACATACCACTGTCTCACTGCTATTGCTGAAATTTTGTGGTTCTGTCACACTCACCAAACAAGATAGGAAGAGAGGTAACAAATTAAAAAAACACTTTCTGAGATTCCTCTTGGATTCCCTGTCATGTATTGCAACGCCCCATTTTGGCAGCTGAGCTACGTGAAGAAAAAAGCACCGTGAAAATGAAGACAATTGCATTAGGATGCAATTCATGAAGCGACTTCACCCTGTGAATGCGTGTGATGTGTATTTGTCCCTTCGGGGCTTGCCGTAGAAAGTATATGTTCATGTGCACCGGGAGCACTTGTCAGCTTCACAGAGAAAAAGATTTACATTCTATAAACATTGCTTATTTTTTATTGTATTATTCATTCAAGTTCAAGCAAATGCCAGGAAAGTGCTCGGTTACACAGCATCTGTGATGGATTTGTGTGTGTTAGGTTGCAAACAATATGACTTGACAGTTTTTCAGCACGTTTTTCAGCTCAATGGTCACTACCAAAGCCATGAGATCCCACTGAACCTCTAAAAGAGTCGGTTGGGTCATGAACTCAGCAGGAAGTTAGGGAGTCAGGGGATCTGTAAACGCTCACCTGCTGACAGACACGGTCATGCACATCAACTCTCTTCGATTTGCTTTGAACGATTAGGTATATGATGTTGCCTATGGCTGAAAGTCAGTGGAACAATCAGTTAGCGAGCTCAAACTGTAAAAGATTGGCTGGACTGAACACAGATGATCTAGTGTAGAGAACAGTGTGGGAGATTGGCAGAAGATAGACTGTTAGTGATTGTAGTGTACCGTCTGTGTGTAAAACAGCCCTTGATTTAATGTTTTAAGCATTTTAAAGTTACGAGCCCTGATAATCGTATACCCGCCCTGGCACAAAAACCCATTCCACGCATCCAGAATCCAAACACATGCTGCTAATTTAGTGAATCACAGGTTTCTAAATCAAGTCAAGCTGAGCAACAGAAAAGCAGTGAATGAGCTTGCGTATATGTGTGTCTATTCAGACGGTTAGTTTGCCTGAAGGCAAAGATAATAGAAGAATTAGAGCATTATTAGACGTTTAGCATTTTATGTATTACTGATGTCTTTATCTAGGACAGAAAACACCTCTTTAGTCTCAATACTGTCCTCTCATCAAACAGAAAATGGGGACAGATTAAAGAAAGCTCAGTCAGACTCCGCACAGAAAAAGTTACACCAAAAAGTGCTGGAGTTTCAGGCATGTCTGAATCATTTTTCTGAGACATAAATAAATAGTGCGTATGTGAAAAAGTACATATGTGACCCTGGACCACAAAACCAGTCATAAAGGTCAATTTTTGAAATTGAGATTTATACATCATCTGAAAGCTGAAAAAATACGCTTTTCGTTGATCTATGGTTTGTTAGGATAAGACAGCGTTTGTGATACAGGATACAACTATAAGAAAATTTGCAATCTGAGGGTGCAAAAAAATCGAAATACTGAGAAAAACGCCTTTAAGGTTGTCCATATGAAGTTCTTGGCAATGCATATTACTAATCAAAAATTACGTTTTTATATATTTAAGGTAAAAAATTTACAAAATATCTTCATGGAACATAATCTTTAATTAATATCCTAATGATTTTTCTGACAAATACAATGAATTGTTGGCTATTGCTACAAATATTCCCATGCTACTTACGACTGCTTTTGTGGTCCAAGTATGGCCAAGCAGTTAAGCGATTAGCAAAATACTGCTCAATATCAGCTACATTTTGGCAGTCGCAGTGTTTGGAGAAGATGTTGTGTCTGGTATCCTCGATACTGGTGATTAGATCGTAACCTTACACATGCGTCTGTACAGTTTATGCTCTTATTTTGAGGTGGACATAAAGAACTCATTAAAGTGTGTGTGTGGGCAGCTGCTTGTGTCAGTGTCTGCAGAGGCTCCTTAGTAATTTCTCAGATGAGATTAACATTGCAAACATTTCCTCACACATTACCTCATCCACATCAAAGCGCTCTGCGCTGATGTCACCACACACATACTGTCCATAGAAAAACACACACACATGCACTCTAGCCTCTCATACTCACATACACACTCGCTTTCTCTATAGAAATACAGATTTATTAGCACGGGTATATTTGTAACAATAGCCAGAAATGCATTGTATGGGTCAAAATTATCGATTTTTCTTTTACGCCAAAAATCATTATGATATTAAGTAAAGATCATGTTCCATGAAGATATTTTGTAAATTTCCTACCGTAAATATAACAAAGCTTATTTTTTGATTAGTAATATGCATTGCAAAGAACTTCATTTGGACAACTTTAAAGGCGATTTTCTTAATACTTAGATTTTTTTGCACTCTCAGATTCCAAATTTTCAAATAGTTGTATCCAGGCCAAATATTGTCCTATCCTAACGAACTCAATTTTAAAAAATTGACCTTTATGACTGGTTTTGTGGTCTAGGGTCACATATCATATCCACTAACGTAGCTACAAAGAGCTTAACAAAATGCAGATTCATTAAACTGGATGCGAGCATTAATTGTGTTTATCAAGTCTGTTTGATCCTTTATTTTTGTGTATCAAAAGCCATTAAATGGCTTAATGCGTGCCGTATTTCCTAATGACGGGGCAGGACTCTGGCCTTGAGGAAGAATACTGCAGCTGATAACACTACATCCACAACACACATCCTGTGTATCAGTATCAATGACAGATTCAACTGAAAGAGGTTGTTTGCAGAATAGTTAGTGAGAGATAAAAGCATCAGTCTTATCACTTTGCAGGCAACAACAGGACACTTATTGAGATAAAATGAAGCAAACATACAGTACTGGTGAGGCTACGCTCTCATTTACTAGAGACACCTTTAAAGCATGAAAGCTGCAGAGTGAGAAAGCGCTTTGAAGCCTTGAAAATGAAGCAGCGCTCCACGTTTGTTCTACTCTCTCTTCCCCTTAGGTGATCCCTCCTTTACCCTCTCCCTATTTCCCCTCTTCCTTTTCTCTTTAAAGGCAAAGAAAAGGAATAACTAAACTGCCCCAAAAATACAGAGAAAAGACTTTTCAAACATTGTGTTTGAAACTCCAGCCTGTTTCTCTCTGAAGGACTTTAAAGACCAGAGTAACAGAGAGCTGGAGATTTGTGGAAACATCAAGTCAGAGATTTACCAAATCCTTCAATATTATCATTTAATAAAGTACTCTAAAACAGATAGACAGTGATAAAAACATGAATTAAACATGATGACAAAAAAGGAGCTTTTCTGATTTTTCTTATTATTTTATCTTAATGTGATACGCAAAATTTTTTAAAAAATGTATCAAAGAAATTTGGGATCTGTGAGATTTTTTTTTTTTTTAGGTTTTTTACCACTCTTATGCTCACCAAAGTAATATTATGAAATATTATTAATATTAGTATTAAAATGCTCTGTTTTAATCTTTAAAATGTAGTTTAGTTTATTCCAGTGATGGAAAGCTGAATTTTCAGCAGTCATTACTTCATTATTTTGTGCTCAAGAAACATTTCTTATTATTAATGCTGAAAACTGTAGTGCTGCTTAGTATTTGTGTGGAAACTTTGAAAATTTTGAGGATTACTAGTAAATGTTTGTTTACATGCAACAAATCAAGAATCTCAAACTTAGCCTTTGAAGTACAGAAGAAACATAAACGTGTCAGAGCAGCTGAATAAATAAGGGTTTTGAAGAGGTTGGAATAACACTGTCCTGAGCTCAGTGCTTGTGTGCCTGTGGAGCGTGTGTGCGCTTGTGTGTGTGTTTAAGGAAATTTAGAAAACACAGCCCAATTCTCAGCTGTTAATCCTGGCAACTCAGTCCCCACATTCCCACCATGCACTTTGATCTCCAGAGCACATCCGGACAGACATGCTTTAATGCACAACACACACACTTTCTCTCTCTCTGATGCACCTAGCCAGGCGCCATCCTTGCCCCCAGCACACCCCATGCCACACATACCTAAACACTATTTTTACACACATACTTACACACTTGCATTACACATAGTTAAATGGAAAAACACATAAAAAAAAACACAGGCAAACCATTTAAATCACTTACAACTGAGATGACTGCAACGCTTTCTGTCTGTACTTTATGGCCAGCGTTGCATGTGTACTAACCAAAAGTAACTTGAGAGAAAAGTTTCTGCCTTTCAAGGTCCACATCTCATTACAGGTTATCTCAACTTTGATTTAGTGTGTGTGCTGCTATTCCTGGATAAAGTCTCATTCATAAACCTCAATGAAAGAGTCAATGCACTTTCATAAAATCGTTATAAAATGAGATCTAAATGATTAAGTCCAATTTAAACTTTGCCAATCTATGCTATTTCTTGCAAAGTCGGACTAACAAAATAATGTGATTGTAGTTCAGCTTCGTCTCAGGATTTCAGATTTCGGAATTTACAAAAAAAAAAAAAAAGTTAATTCGATCTGTAGCAGTAATGTTAACATTAAAGAATGACAACGACATGATAAAGGAGGTGATAGAGCTGCCACCGGCAGGTCCCTTCACTCTCCCTGTCCTGGAAGAACAATCTACTTCTCCTCTGTTCCCCTCCTCCCTTCTCGTCTCTTATCCTCTTTTCCTTTCTCATGGGAGCCCCTCACCAGCCCTACACTGGAGCCAGGTGCTGTCCCACTCCCCAGAGGCACCCTCTTCCCTTTTCTTTTTCTTTTATAGAGAAACATAGCCTTTCCTTTCCGCCCCCACCCTCTGTCTTTCAATCTCTTTCTGTCATCCTTTCTCAGCCAGCCCTGGAGAGACATGGTAAACCTGACATCTAGAACAGAAAAAGAAAGAAGTCTGAGGGTAAGTGTGTGACAACCACACTTGAAGCTTAAAGTGAAAGAAATACTTTGGATATCGGGAAGGGAATAAAAGAGACAAAGGATATAGTGCATATACTGTCACTCTTTGTGCTACAATAAAGAGCATTCTGTAGTAAAGACAGCAAGAGAGAGAAAAGATGTGTTGGTTGTCAGGAAAGGTTTAAATAGCAAGCCTCGGAATCTAAAAAATTCCCCCCGAAAAGTTCTGAAATTCCGAAAGAAATTATTTTTAGAATTACAGTTCTCTCTGTTTGATCTGGGCTTCAAAGTGTTTGGTCTCTGAGTGATACTACACACAGAGTGATACAGAATGCTTTCAAAGTCATGATCAAGCCTGGTTTATAGTTGACCTATTGGCCGCTTTTGACTGTGCCGGAGATTGTGTTTAAAGCTGTGATGTTGCCTGGTTTGCCCTAGTTTAGAACTGTTGTGCCAACTGGTTTCAGAGTGGTTTTCAAAAGCCACATTTCAAAGCAGTAACATCGTCTGGTCTTGGCACTTTGATTCTGACTGATTTTAGAGCTCTGATGTTGAGTTTCTTCTTTGATAGTGTAATTCGGACTGGTTTTAGCGCTGAGGTGCTAACTTACTTAAAGCTGCGATACAGCGTAAAAGCAGTGTGGACATTGGTTAAGAAAGTCCGATCTCAGTTTGACTGATGACTACAGTGGCCGAGGTTCAAAACAGCTAGGTAATGAGACTAACACACACACAGAAAGACCAGTAAGCCACACAATGACAAAGCTGCACCACATGACACAACACCAATCAATCACTTTTAAGAGAAGAGCATCACTGCACTGACTTTAGACTAGAACATAAAAGGTCAAACAGTAAGCTTCATCGTGACAGGTCAAGATGGAGCTAGACTTAAATTTACATTGCCCACACGAGAACCACAGTTCAGCATTCTAACAGCAAGGCCACAAGTCTGACCCCCACCTCTTTTTGAACAAGAACTTATAGTGTAATTTACTAATAGCACAGGACATATGCAAACCAGACTGGAAAATGTAATAGGCAGTGCTACATAAAGTCCTGTGTGTGAAGGCCAGTTAACACAGCACAACACAAACACACTCATCAAACAGATTCCTGACTCAGACTCCCCTCCATCCATACCATCTGAACCGCATTTAAAACACAGACACACACAACTGTCCGAACTTAAGCACAGCTGCTATAAATAACCAACTCTCCAGGTAGCCTCTATTAGTCCCAGTATTATCAGACTGCGTTTATGAGTGAGGTTTATGCTTTCTTCATGCTCAGGGAGTGAGGTAATTCACTGAATTCCACTCAGTGACAAGCTGGTTTTAAAAGATGTGTATTATATAGTATCAATATTATTCGAAAGCACATGTAAATACCATGAAAAAGTGGTGGCTACTTTAAATCCACACGTCATTAATAAAGACTTCACATACTAATCCATTCAATATTTCAGATTCAATATTTCAATATTCAACATATCAAAAATTTGTTCAGCAGGGATCCCAGCCTGGCCAAATCACTTCACACCAACTGGAAAAAACACGCGCACGCGCACACACACACACACACACACACACACACACACACACACACACACATGTTGTGTTTACATGTTTTATGGGGACATTCCATAGGCGTAATGGTTTTTATACTGTACAAACCCTATTTTCTATTGCCCTACACCTACCCTACACCTAAACCTAGCCCTCACAGGAGACTGTGCACACTTTTACTTTCTCAAAAAAACCCATTCTGCATGATTTATAAGCCTGTTTCCTCATGGGGACCTCACAAATGTCCCAACAAGGTCAAAATTTACTGGTATTACTATGCTTGTGGGGACATTTGGTCCCCATAACGTGATAAATACCAGGTGCACACACACACACACACACACACACACACACACACCACTCAGTGCTGCTATTGTTTCTTAAACTCCTCATTAGTACATCAGAGGGAAAAAAAATCAGGTTGTGTTAAAACAAACTCTGGTTCAGATTATCATATTTAAGCAATGAAGGCAACGTTAAAAGAGAAAAGTGAACTTTATGGCTTTATAAAGCTGATCACACATAAAACAGGTAAATCAATGAAGTCATTTCAGACTTTGTAACTGTTGTTTAGTGGATTATGATCTCTCCAGCTACAATAAAACCTCCTTCTCACAGCAGAGAGTAAAAAAGTAATAAACTTCAAACTGTGTGAACTTTGAACCGGGCAGCAACTACAGGTTCACAGCGCTCCTTAAACTTATTTTCTCCCCTTCATACCACAAGATCTAAAATCCACACCAATGTGGTTACAATTTCTGCACTTGCAGTGCAGTACTATGCATCTTACATGCTAAATAAACGTTTATTGCCACTACTTTCTTAGAGAGTTAGAAAAGAAATGCAGCATTTCTCCTGGCTCTGAAAGTTTAAGAGCGTCAGGTTTGTGTGTTGGATGTCCACATACGAGGATTGGGTTTAAGAAGTTGTGGCTGCGTCCTCCTGCTGTTTGAGACGGCTGTTTAATAGCAGCCTTCTAGATTTCCTTTCGCTTTTTCTGTCACTCTCAGCGTCTCTCACTATCTCTCCCGCCCTCAAAAAAGTCTTTTGAGACTCTGCAACAGCCCTTGACCAAAAGAGGCTTACTTCCAGAGGTATTTCCAGAGGATTTCTCCTCTCCTAAACGACAGTGCTCTTATGTGTTTACTAGGATGCCAAATCTGAGACAGACTGGCCCTCCCTCCACCCCTCTCTCCACTTCACAATACAGCGCTGTCACCAGCCTGTCAGCCTGCAATGCTTTCAACCCGCCGTGATCTATTACCTACAGAGAGAACTTGCATCTGTTCCTAGCCCTCACACAGTTCTTCCCACCACGTTCAAATAAACCATTTACCCATGTGAGCCGCCAGTGAAAAAGTTGACGCGCCTTTTGTCTAAACATGACTGCTAAAACATTCTCCTTGTTGGGTAAATTCGAGATAGTAACGCATAACTTTTTTGCATGCAAGAAGAAAGGCGATAAAAATCCAAATATATACTTTCAAACACATATGCTGCCTTTAAGATACCAGACCTACTTATTTATTTACCCATTGATATTTCCCCTCAAAATGATGTGCCTGTCAGCAATAAACAGCCTGAACCTGTCTGGAAACCTGACTTTTCCTCTTCCTATCATTCAAAGGAATAACAACACAAAATCTCCTCCTCTGGCTTCAAAGGCAGCAGCTGAAACCGTGGAGAGCGTTTTAACAGACATCATTAAAGGGAAACGTGTATTCACAGAGTGTTTCTCCTTTAATCATTCCTGGTAATAACGCCTCTGGCTTTTATAGTTGGGCTCAAACTACAGAGTGTTTCCAGAGAGTAAACTATTGTTCTTGATGACGTCACAAAACAATGGCAAGATCGTTTTCAAAGCGCGTAAATTGGGTGGTCTAGAAGCGCGTGTGGCCTTTAGAAGCAGGCAACAACGCGAATATCGCTTATACACGCTTTTATCTATAGATCAATAAGAGTAGTTGACTTGTAACTCTTTTTATTCAACAAGGATATTAAAATGTACACATGCGTAAAGTATGCTAAACATTTCTTTCGAGTTTATCACCATTTTAAACCACCTTTTTATTTTTAAATAGTTCTGTGATGCAACAACCGAACTCTTACACTTATAAACATTCCATTTAGTCTCTCAGTTACTATGAGGTCATAAAATCGCGTGTATATAATTACAGAATAATTGGAACTCTATGTTTAAAATAGCTTTAGATCAGCGCGTCACACCGCAAGACACCGCTTGATATTTATGTCAACAACCCATGAACTGAATTCATGCAGAAGAACGGAAAGAAAATGAGTTGTATTGCGCCAGTTTATTACAACAAAACTAAGTTTTTGATCAGTTGAAATGCAAACTTTAAAGAGCTCCGTGCATCCATCACTTACTTCAAAGTGCGCAACATTTCTCCACTCAATAACAACTTAACACCCAAACAGTTGATTACTACAGGCTTGGAGTGAAATGAAGGCGTCCAAAGTCCAAAATCTTCACACATTTACATGCAAGTGTGATAAAAAAAAAAAAAAAAGTTATTAAAACCGTTCACTTACCCGTGGAGAGAGTCCGCAGGTATTTTTCTGCTGGCAGTCTTGCTGTTCTACACGAGAGCTTGAGCAGTAATACTTCTGTTTAACCATCCAGTCATCCAGTCCTTTCCTCGCCAAACACGCGTTAACTACAAAACTATCTCCTAAAAGAGGAGTAAAATACAATTTATAGACAATACCATTGTGCATGTATCAGTTAAACAGTTTTCAAGTTAGTTTCTAACGCTTTTCTTTTTGTTTACGGCAAATGTTCAAAGATGCAGCTTTGTTTTATTAGTCATTTAGCCAGTTCAACCGTTCCAAATATAAGCGTTTATTAATTGTATAACAAATAAGTGTACTCACCTTCAGGACTCTCCCTCGCTTTACAAATAGCAGCTTTAAAAGGAAAAGAGGTCGTATAAATGCATTACTGGAAAGAAGCGCTTAAATCAAAGACACGCTCTACAACAGCAAAGAGATGCCGTCTTACCATGTTTGGAATGAAGTTTACCCATTTCTCTGCATCGGAGAGCAATTGAGAAACATCAGAAATAAAAAACAATCCAGAAAGAGTGCGATATTCGTGAGCGTCCGTAAAGAACAGCACGCGGGTTCCGTACACATCCAGCGACAGTGGAGGATCGAGCGATCTGCAGCTCCAGCGGACCAGACGAGAGGCGCTTCAGCCACTCAGCGAGCGTGATTGACGCCGAGCGCAGGCCGCCTCTCCTGCAGTCTGATTGGACCGAGGCGGCACATGAAAGGGAAGCGGGATTCTTTTGGAGTCTCCAAATATAAAAAGAGCAGCGCAAAGCCCCCCGTGGGCGCCATGAGCAGGACGTCAGCTAAACACGTCCAGCCGAGCGGACACCAATCGCTGTTTTGGACAAGAGCTGAATAACATTAAAGAGTGAAAAACGATTGTCTGGATGAACTGTAAATTCGACTCTGGTAACAAATTAGCTTGAATTTGTTTTGGAAAAAAAAAACTTTTTAATTAGCTATGTAGCTAGCCTATTAGCGCACTATGTACATCGATGAGGGTTTATATGTGAACAAATCTATCTATCTATCTATCAAAAGTTTTTGAACAGTAAGATTTTTAATGTTTTTAAAGAAGTCTCTTCTTCTCACCAAGCCTGCATTTATTTGATCCAAAGTACTTCAAAAACAGCAAAATTTTGAAATATTTTTACCATTTAAAATAACTGTTTTCTATTTTAATATTTTTTAAAATGTAATTTATTTCTGTAATTTCAAAGCTGAATTTTTTGCATCATTACTCCAGTCTTCAGTGTCACATGATCCTTCAGAAATCATTCTAATATTCTGATTTGCTGCTCAAAAAAACATTAATTATTATTATGTTAAAAACAGTTGAGTATAATTTTTTCAGGTTTCTTTGATAAATAGAAAGGACAGCATTTATCTGAAATAGAAATCTTTTGGAACATTATAAATGTCTTTATCATTACTTTTGATTCAAAGCATCCTTGCTAAATAAAAGTATTAATTTCTTAAAAAAAAAAAAATAAAAAAAAAAAATATATATATATATATATATATATATATATATATATATATATATGTATACTGACTACTATGAGAGTGTTACAAAAGCTTTTTATTTCAGATAAATGCTGATCTTTAGATCTTTCTAGCCATCAAAGAATTCTGAAAAAAAAAAATTACTCAACTGTTTTTAAATATTGATAATAATAATAATGATAATAGATGTTTCTTAAACAGCAAACCAGCTTATTAGAATGATTTTTGAAGGATCACGTGACACTAAAGACTGGAGTAATGATGCTGAAAATTTAGCTTTGATCCCAGGAATAAATTACATTTTGAAATATGTTCAAATAGAAAATAGTTATTTTAAATAGTAAAAAATATTTCAAAATTGTACTGTTTTTGCTGTACTTTGGATCAAATAAATTCAGGATTGGAGAGCAGAAGAGACTTATTTAAAAAAATTAAAAATTTTACAAATTTAAATTTAAAAAACCTTTTGACTGGTAGTGTATCTGTCTATCTATCTGTCTATCTATCTATCTATCTATCTATCTGTCATTAACAATGCTTTATTGACAGTTTTGTTAACAATATTTACAATATTACCAAAGCAAATAAGGTACTTACAGCAAGGTATGAACACCAAAGAAAATAGATGTGTTTGTTAAAATTAAAAAGAAAGAAAAGAAAAGAAAAGAAAAGAAAAGAAAAGAAAAGAAAAAACATCAACTTTAGCTCCCCCAATCCCTTACCCTGAGAATTTCTTTCTGTACAGTGCATTAAGCACAGCTTGACACAGGAACATGCAGGTTACACCAGTCACACCAACAGAGGGAAGAACAGAACAGAAGTCATCTCTCATACAAATCACCAGCATAAGGTGCTTCTATCTCTATGCACAGTGTTCTACAGATGACAAATGCACAGTTTGTATTTGTGGTCCAGCTTATGATGCTTTTTGGAAACCCATTATTTGGATTCCAACTTGTCAACTGACAATTTAAATTGATGCAGTGAAGGATTCATGGGGGGAAAAAAAAATCTATATCTATAAAGTACTTCACAGCCAGTGAAGGTGCGGACAACTGGACCAAAGCAAGCAAAGTGTGACATAAATAAAGCACTAATATTAGGTGCCAGACATAAACAGACAAGTCAACTGAACTCCTTAAAGTCTTTCTAATGAAAGCTGAATGAGGTTTGAAGAAAGACATTCCAGTGGATCACTCACTGCTCTACAAGAAGAACCTTTTCCAGGACAAGTCTTGCGTGTCCGTGGTTTTGGAAAAACTCACGCACATACAAACAAACATGTGCATCTGCCAGAGTGGGGCATCAATGCCACAGCAGATTTCACATCCTGCCTCTCAAAGCAGAGGATTCTGGCTGGCTTTGAACCTCCCAGACACACACGCATATATACACGCACAGAGATGAGCATGTTATTATACCCTGCATACACATATTTTTTCTCTCTCACTCTTGCTCACACACTGACACACACGCAAGGGCTGGGAACCAGCCGGCTAGTCGCTTTGACACACTTCCTGTGCTTTGAAGCGGCCAGTGGAGAGATGGCTTTTCCCATCATCGCCTTTGAAGCCTGCGTGAGGAGGAGGTGGTGTGTGTGTATACATGGTATGGGGGAAGGGAGTTACTGACATTAATTCATTGTAATGGCTCATCAGTTGCTTTAACTTTATGAAACGATTAATGCATCATCTAGATATTTTCTTTAGAAAGTTCTTGACTTTCGCAATATCTAATCGAATAAATGATCCAATCTCATCACACATCCTGGGGTTCTTCCTTGCAATAAAACTGTTACATTTCCAAATTGCCTTGGAGTGATAATAAACATAATATTTTATCATATTTAAATCACCTGTAAACATTTCAGCAGATAGACAGACAGCAAAAAGAGGACAAGGCCAGCAGCTGTGGGGTGTTCACTGGACATGTGACCGTTGCTTTTTTCTTGTGGGACAAAAGAGTACTGGGTGTGCGAGAGGGCAGAGGGCAACAGTCCTGCAGTACAGTGCAGAGTCCTGGGACGGCTGCAGAATGGGGCTTTGTAAAGACCCAGCATGCTGTGTGTCAGAAGAGGGGGGTCTGGGACAGTTGTGTGTGTTGGGGGAGGGTGGTGAGAGACAGCAAGCTGGCATGTGTGTAGTGTGTATGCCCGCTAGATTAGTACCATGACCCCGTTGTGCAGTGAGTGCAGACACAGTCAGAAGATGGGCTTCTCACGTGATGGGTAAAACAAACCACCTTGTGTACTTCAGTATGTTATGTAGGTTAAAACAACAAAATAATAAACAGATAGCTCAACCAAATAATAATAATAGTAATTTATTTACTCTCATGTCATTCCAAACCTGTACAACTTTCTATCTTCTGCTCAAGATATTTTAAGAACTGTTTTTCTTCCATATATTGTAAGCCAGTGGGATCTAAAACAACACTGTTAACCCCAATAAAAAGGGATAGTTTACCCAAAAATGAAAATTGTGTCATTAATTACTCACCCTCATGTTGCTCCAAACCCGTAAGACCTTTGTCATCTTTAGAACACAAATTAAGATATTTTTGATGAAATCCGAGAGCTTTCTGACCCTGGATAGACAGCAATGCAACTACCACATTCAAGGCCCAGAAAGGTAATAAGGACATTGATAAAATAGTCCATGTGACATCAGCAGTTCAACCACAATGTTATGAAGCTATGAAAATACCTTTTTTCCACAAAGAAACAAACAAATGAAATTTATTCAACAGTTTCTTCTCTTCCATGCATGTGCTGCTGAAGCAGGAGCCGGCATTCTGGCGTAGAATATCCATCTCTCCATGTTCACCGTCTGCATATTCTGGGTAAAATAAGTAAGATTGGGCAAAAAATTGCAAGTCATCCTCTCTGTCTAAATCTTTTACCAAGTTTTAAGTACAGCATGCAACAACATCTGCTTGTAAACAAAGCTCAGTGTATCCGGCTTCTACGTCAGAACACGACCCCCTGCGTCAGCATGTATCTTGGTACTCTATGACTTCTCATGAAGAAATTATAGAAGTTGTTAGTTTTGTTTTCTTTGCACACAAAGTATTCTCATAGCTTCATAAAATTACGGTTGAACCACTGATGTCACATGGACTTTTTAAACAATGTTCTTCCTACCATACTGGGCTGTTTGAACGTTTCGGTTGCTGTCTATGCAGGGTCAGAAAGCTCTCAGATTTCATAAAAAATATCTTAATCTGTGTTCCGAAGATAAACAAAGGTCTTACGAGTTTGGAGTAATTAATGACAGAATTTTCATTTTTGGGAGAAGTATCCCTTTAACTTTTATTATATGAGACATTTCTCAAATTATATTCTTTTGACTTCCACAAAAGTAACACTGGAACGACATGAGGGTGAGTAAAATTAATAACAGAAAATGTTTATTTATGGGGGAATTATCCCTTTAAGAAAGTTTACATACACCTAATTGTACTATCAAACCCAATTAAAATAGCTTAAAAGACAAATTATTAAAGATGCATTGAAGCCCAACATAGTGTATGCTGTGCTCTAGGAGTAAAGCATCTTACTGGATAAGCTTTTTTTAAAGGTTCATCCTGTAATTAAAAGGATGCTGATGTGGTGTTTTATCTTATGGGCTCCTGGTGTAAAAAGGGGAAACTGTGGTGTCCCACTTAAGAATGCCGTTTTATCTGATGAGGCACACACAAACATCCGGACGCATACACATACTCAAACACATGTAGGGCTCCTCATAATCAGGCATCACAGCCGAGAGTGTTTAACACAAGACGTTAACTCTGGTTAGAATGCATTTATATGCACTTTTACAATTTCAGTTGGGCTAAAGCAATAACATGCATTTTTAACGTAAATATGTAAATGTTTAGTTTGATTGAAATTGGACCAGTTTGGTTTTTGTGAAGTCGGACTCACAGACAATGCGATTGTAACTCGGTTTCAACCTGCGTGTATACATGTTAATTGGGCTATAATTGGCATTTAAATTAGCCTTTTGGTTCACATAGGTCACAGAGACACAGATCAGCTTCCTTAATCAACACTTTGTGAGTAAATGTTACTGTCATACTGATCTAAGACCAGTTTTGCAGCCTAAAATCCTTTTTTAAGCATTACTAGGAAAATCACGAAAGTGATCACAGGGCGGCGTCAAAGTAAAACTTCTTCCAAAGCGGTTATCTGAGTGTCCCCTCTCTGTGCTATCTGTGCCCTGCACTAGCTGGTTTTGAAGCAGTTGGGGGTTTTTGCCCCATCCAAAATGAGGACACAATTAGAGCGCTGAGCGGAGAACAGTGGGGATCCCTCTTTGAAGTGTGGATCAAATAGAAGAGCCGCATGGTTTTGTTCAGAATGACAGAGCTGGCAAACTCACCACAGCACGGCTAATAGAGAGAGCGCTTTATGATGCTCGTTAATTATCCTTTCTGTCACAGGCCATAGAGAGGAGGAGAGAAAGGAGAAAGGAAGGAAGAGAAGGATAGGGTATGAAAGAAAGCTACTGTAATGGCATAGTGGGTGGACGTAGGTGAGCGGTAGACTGCATGCGAGGAACACTGGAGACGGCTGGAGGGAAACGGCATGTGCTGAATAGGAGAAAGACGGACATGATGATGAAATAAATGTTGGTTAGTAAGAGTTTAAATAGAGTTTGGTGGTTATTTTGAATGGACAGAGAGGGGGAGAAAGACGGTAAACCAGAAATAATGACAGCAACAACTAAACAGGAAGCAAAAGTGGAGGGAAGAAACAAAGCAAAGTGAAAGGGAAGCTGGATATAAACAGTTTCCTGAGATAAGAGGTGCCACCAAGACAAATCGAGGCTTTAAAGTGTGAGACGCTCCCTGGGGGCTGCTGCACTGTAAACCTTTAACCACGGCTTCAGAGACAAATCCTGCTCCTGATCTAAACACCGGCCATCCTAAAGCATCCTCCCTTCTTGCTCTCTCTCCGAGCTTATTGTTCCATGAAGCGACATATATCCTTCCACATAGCTTAAAAGTGAGTTAAACATTGAGTTCGGCACAAAAACAAAAAGCATATCCGTAATGACAACATTTCAAACATCGACAGCACTCAAAGTCAGACAGAAACACAAATTGCTAAAATGCTGAAAATAGCAGAAATGAAACAGATTACTCTGATGTCTTCATATTAAACTAATAGTCCATAGTACAGTATGTCATTTTCATCATCAGCACAGTTCACTGATGTCTGCGCACAGAAAATAAAGTATACCTGGACTGTAAGTTATTCTAAAAGCCTAATATGTCATGGGGGCTACTGTGATCAAAGACTGAGGTTTGTAAAATTTTGTGAGCAGTCTGATGGGTGGGTGCATGGTTTATCTGAAGTCCACTCCAAACCTTTAACCTTTTATTATATTGAAGGCATTGTGTAGAAGAGACTGTTGTTCTCAGTGGAGTTAAACGGAGGTGCAGATGGCAGTCAACCCTGGATATATGAAGAAAGACAAGAAGGGTATACTTCATGGAAAAATACAGTTTGTACAGTATAAAATCCATTATGTAATGCCCCCATTAAAAATGGAAACCCGATGTGTGTGTGTGTGTGTGTGTGTGTGTGGAATGTCCTTACTATAGCATGAAAACCAAACAGGAAAAGAGAAACAGATTTAAGTGAAATATTCTGACAAACTCCCACAGATACTACACAATCCACTAAACTGGAAAATATAAAGGATGTAATAAAATCTAAACATGATTTTGAATTGAAGTTTCAATGGTCTGCAGTGCACAAATTAAACAAAACTAAGTACAAGCTCTTTGGAATCTTGGCTTGATAATCGTGGCAGCATTATTGCTTTAACTTGACACAGTTGTTGCCTAAAACTCAAAGCCTATTTCTGCAGGCGTAAGACCACTACAAGCAACATTTTTAAACATATGCTTAAAAATACAATTTCAAACATTTTTTTTTCTTTCTCATATTGATGGAACACAGGGCTGTGGCTCAGAGTCATTTCTAACACAAAAATGTTAAAGTTTCATTACTGTAAGTCCTTATGAGCTTTTTTAAGGCATAAAATGTTTAAATTACAGTGCATAATATTGTAAACAACAACTATCACAACCATTTTGGTGGCTAGAAACCAATTTTAAAAGGCACATATAATTAAAATATGACTTTTTTTATGTTTAAGTGCTAAAATCGGTTCCCCTGTGTATCTACCAAAACAGAAACCGTGAAAAGGGCAACCCAGTAACTTTGTTTAAATAAGCCTTTCTCTTCAAGCATGTGAAAAAATGAGCTGCTCAGATTTCGCTCCCCCCGTGACGTAGAAAGGGGATCTTTTTATAATATTAACCCTCCTTAATCTGCACGTTTCGACCTTTGATGCCATCATTTAGTTTTCGCAAGCGACAACGGTGTTCTAAGGCCTTGGCAAAAGTTCAAGCAAAGCATGCTAAATGTTCTGTCATTGGCTGCACAGATGAGCACAGAACATTATTTAGAGTCCCAGCCTCAAAGGACACATTAGAACAGTGGATGTATTGATTTATTTACTGTATATTACAATGCTGCCACACAGATCTAATATAAAACATGCAATTTCTTTCCCAGCTGGTTACCTTTACAGACATAATGGACACTTTTTGTGTGTATTTGACAGTTTAAGCTCAATAAGACATGAACGAGAACTTAGTTTAGTACTCACATGCCTTGTGACAGCCGCTTTCTGTGCGCATGCCTCGGATGTGTGTGCTCAGAAATGGTTTTAAAACGCATGCTTTCAGCACAATAGACATGATAATCCAAACCAAACAGACGTTTTTTGGCAGAGTATCTGAGGTATGAGCTGTAAAGGCACAGCCCTATTCTGGAAAAGGGGGCGAGGAGCAGCAGCTCATTTGCATTTAAAGAGACATGCACGAAAACAGCGTATCTGCTTCCACTCAAAATAGGCATTTTCAAAATTATATAATAAATGAGACTGAGACTTATATTACAGCTTTCAAAAAGGGGCATAATAGGTCTCATTTATAGTTAGGTTTGAAGTATACTACCAAGACCTCTATTTAGTGTCTTCACATGTGAAAATGGTATAAGAAAAACTTAAAAAAAAATAAATAAATAAATAAAAATACATATATATTTTTTCAACAGTTAATTTTTCATGAATTCCCATATACTGCATGAATTCCCACATACTGCATTTCATACAGCGAAATCTGAGCAGCTAATTTTTTCACATGCTTGAAGAGAAAGGCTTATCTAAACAAAGTTACAGGGTTGTCCTTTTCACGTTTTCTGTATTGGTAGATACACCGGGGAACTGATTTTAGCACTTAAACATGAAAAAGTCATGCAAATGGTCATCCCTTTCTATTAGGTTTGACTCATTCTCTGCTTTTTTCTATAGCTTGGAACAAGTTGAAGGTTGAAACTGAAAGGTGCAATATAGTTCAATAGTTTTGTGTGTGTGTTAATCCAGGACCTTGTCCTCACCAAGAGGAAGTTACAGTTTCCTCTAGGATTTAATCAAAACGCCTGGCAGGATCTCTCACCTCTACCCAGAATCCCTGCACCGCCTGACACATTCAGCAGATGTGTGTGTTCCTTTGCTTGCGTGCGGACTCACCTTCCCTTTTCATAAACCACTTGACTATTTGTGTGTCTGTCTGTGAATGTGTACGTGCACATGCTCTACTGTCATGGCCTTCCACTGGGCTTCTGTGAGTGTTCAGAAGACCTTGAGGAAGAAAAACATGCTTCGGTCTCACGCACCAGGCAGCCGGGTTAGCTGTACACTCTCTGCCATATTCCACTGAATATATGGGCACATTCAGCTCTTCTACTTTAAATAGCATTACAGTGTACAGAGGTTTCATTTTTGCATTAACTTTTTACCAGTATAGCCAGAAGTTTTTGACCCATTACAGATCAATACAGAAAACATTGTTTAATTTTTCTATTATGCCGATCATTATGTAAAGTTCTTTATGCTTCAGAGAGTGAACATAAATTGCCAATAAATAAATAAATTACACTAAAGTTATTTTTTAAGAGGTTCCTTATGCTCACCAAGGCTGCAGAAAAGACAGTAAATAATAATAATAATGTAAAGTATTTTTTATTCTAATATATTTTAAAATGTATTTTTTCCTGTGATGGCAAAACTGAATTTTCAGAAGATTACTCCAGTCTTCAGTGTCACTTGATCCTTCAGAAATCATGCTAATATGCTGATTTGGTGCTTATATTGACGAAAACAGTTGTGCCGCTTAATATTTTTGTGGCAACCATGATAATGTTCTGAAGACAAATGTAACATAATTTATTTATTGTAGAAAACTTTTGTAACAATAGAAATATCTTTACCATGACTTTATCAATTTAATGCACCTTTGCTCAGTAAAAGCACTCATTTCTTTCATTATAGCAATAGGAGAAAAAAACTGACCCCAAACTTTTAACAGTAGTGAACATAGTATCACTGTAGCAATTTAGATGTATTTAATTCTCTTATTTAGTTTTCCAAAGTGACCCATAATCAAAAGAGGTTTTCGCTGGAACATTTTTTTTGAATGAGATGGTGAGTTTGATAGCTCTTCCTTTGCCTGGCCATGAAGGGAAAATCTGGCACAGCTGCACAGGGTTCTCTCTCAAGCTGGCAGGCATTTAAGGCAACAACAACAGTGATGAGAGGAAGTTCCTAATTTTAACCTAGAACATAATGTTAAAGAGGCCACACACTGTTTTTTTTTCTTTGTCAAATGTTAGTCAAAGTTCTGTATAGGTAAAAAAAAACATTATTTACTTTTGTATAACTATTCACTCTTTCTTATCCCTTAGATTAAGTCACAATAATCTAGACTGACCAAAATGCATGTCTGGGCTGTTTTAACTGAAAGAAACTTGCACTGACATTATCCTTAAAGGGGCCATCGGATGCCCATTTTCCACAAGTTGATATGATTCTTTAGGGTCTTAATGAAAAGTCTATAATATACTTTGGTTAAAAAATGGTAGTGTAAAACAACACCCTTTTTACCTTGTCAAAATGAGCTCTGCAGAAATCAACCCATTCTGATGCTCCTTTAAATGTTAATGAGCTCTGCTCGCCCCGCCCCTCTCTTCTCTCTGTGGATTGACGAGCCTGTTTACTTTAGCCGCATTTAGTGCGTTTAGCCGTGAAACTTGCTAACTAGCACGTTATTAGGAAAGGTGATTGCAGAGATTAATTAAAAAAAACCTTATACTCACATCTGCTGTAGGTGAAGCTGGATCACGAATGATTTGCGCAAACGTAGATCCATTCATGTAGATGGGAGGCGCATTCCCTTCACAAACGTAATCCATTGCATCTTCAGCGGCTCAGATGTCGGGAGTAGATAACGACCACTATGTTTATTATTACATCCAGCAACACATCTCAATCGCTCAATCGAAGATATTCTTGTCTAACTTACATCCCTGATTTGGCATCGAAACAATGGAGGTTGGACTGTTACAGCTAATGTAAGGCAGGTCTGAGGTAAGATGCTCATGTCAATCAACCATCGTGGGAGCAGCCTCTGAGAATGGCTCGATTTGGAAAAGGGGATATTATTTTTACAGATTATTTAAAAACCACTGCATGGATTTTTATTATTATAGGGTAGATTTGTACATACACTGCCAACACACATTAATGTTCAAACAACATGTAAAAGTGAACTTTGCATCCGTTGACCCCTTTAAATATGTCAGTGTCATTGTTGTGTCTCAAGATGCACACCAGTAATGTGTAATGTTTCCAATTTTACTATTGCCAATAATAATATTAAATAATATTAAATATGTGTTATGAGTTTGTCACACCACAGAAAAATGTTTTATTAACCACCTAGCCAAATTTGAATGTTTAAAAAAATTATATAATAATAATAAAAAAAAATAAATGATCAAAATCTTGAAAAAACAAACAGTTTTATGTTCTCTCAAACATTGGGGGCAAGTTTGCTGTCAGCGCTGAAACAACGCCCACTTCTGGGAAAGCTGCCACCTCTCTCAACTGTCAAATACTGCTACAACCTGAATGGATGCTCCCTGTAGCAGCTTAAATCAATTTACACAGCCATACCTGCATTTACATGATGAAGGCACAGCTAGCTAGCAAACTGTAGGCTGTACCACTGATGCTAATGCGCTCTAGTTATTATAGTGTTAGGGGAGGGGCTGTGCTCAGTGTCTCCACTGCATCATCGAAACACAATTTCAGGCCCACCCAAAAAATTCTGAACACAGAAATGGTGAAAAACTATTTACCGGTCTAACGCCACAATTCAATAACACATAGTTCACAGTTTTTGTAACATGTCTTCAGCAATACATTTCTAACATTTATAATGTGTTTAGAAACAATTCTCTGAATTGCCTTTACACTGACTTAAAATACAACCCAGGTGTTCATGGATCCTTAAAACTATGTTGTGATATATGGTAAAGCATGCAAAATATAATTTGACTACATTCTCAAGCAGTGTCAAAGTAGTTCAGAGCAACTGTGCTCACATGTAAGATGTCAGAAATAGTACGCCTGCCTCTCAAAATGTCCTTTACTATTATTATTACATTAAGTTAAAATTGCTGCTGTTTGTGGCCTGTGGATGTTTAACAACACAAAATGTTGCTTAAAACCTTCCTGACCTACCTAAAGTTTTACATTCAGACTGATTATAAATCATGTCTCATTTGGCAGTGGGAGAAGAGAACAGGAGACGAGGTGTCAAAGAAACAGAAGAGAGAGTAGTGAAAAGAGAGACAGATGTATGAGTACAAGAGGAAACAAAGGTCTAGTGAGCCAGCTGTTTCACGGCCTAGGAGAATCATTAATTCAGGACATGTTTTGTTCTTTATTGGACAACAGATAGGCCTACTTCATAATGAATAACCAACCAAACGTTACTATGCGTCTCATTGCATGCTTCAGAATGTGACTAAGAGTTTTACTGCTCACTGAAAAACACCTTCTACAAAAAGCTCATTTCGGCATGATTTGAACAGGACTGTGGATCTTTTTGTTGATGTGATGTATTTGGTTCACATCGATGCGGCAAATTTGTAAGAGTAACATCTGTGTAAACATGAAATCATTTTAAAAATAAAATAACAAGGAACAAGCCAGTTTAAAATATAACAAGGCTGATAGTATTATTCTTAAAGGGACAGTTCACCCAAAAATGAAAATTCTGTCATTAATTACTCCACCTCAAGTCGTTCCAAACCCGTAAGACCTTTGTTCATCTTCGAACTCAAATTAAGGTATTATTGATGAAAAAATATTCACTTTCAAAGTCCAGAAAGGTACCAAGAACATAGACAAAATAATCCATGTGACATCAGTGGTTCAATTGTAATTTCATGAAGCTACGAGAATACTTTTTGTGCACAAAAAAAATCCCCAAAAATAACAACTTTATTCAACTATTCTTCTTATGGTCCCCGAGTAACCATCAACCGCCATTATGGAGAGTACCACAACGCATGCGCGTGGTGCTGCTGACATAAACATGCATGCGCAGACACTTCTTTGCGAGGAAAGGAAAGCACATGCATACGTTATGATACTCTCCATAACAACGGTGGATGGTTACTCAGGGGAGAAGAATTGTTAAATAAAGTTATTATTTTTATTTACTTATTTTTTGCTCATTTAGCTTCATAAAACTGAACGATTGAATGCATTTCATAAAAATATGATCATCACATGGACTATTTTGTCGATATCCTTACTACCTTTCTGGGCTTTGAACGTAGTAGGATGTCTATGGGCGATCAGAAAGCTCTCAGATTTCATCAAAAATATCTTAATTTGCATTCCTAAGATGAACGAAAGTCTTATGGGTTTGGAACGACATGAGGGCGAGTAATTTATGACAGAATTTTAATTTTTGGGTGAACTATCCCTTTAATATCATTCATAAATCTGTTCTGCTCAAATATATAAAAATAAGCACCTATATCTTTGAGCAAAAGCAGTCTCATTCTCTCAATTTTCAGTTTCAAAGTGCAGTATTGGCATTACTTTTACATATCAGTTGCAATCTTGCCAAAGCAACAACAAGAAAATAGCCATAAATTAAATGGGTGCTTATTTCTAATTTTGCATTACTTGTTGCGTGATTTTCCTCCACCAGTATAAATTTCCATTTGTTTAGTTTCAAACAGAACAGGTAAAATACTCTAAACCAGATACTGTCTTCTGGTGAGATGGTGCGTTTTAAGACTCTGAGGATAGTCTCCATGAGCTCACTCATACACACAGGGTTCACTGACCCCTGAAGGAAAGGTCACCGTGTGATGCCCCACCCATCTGAGTGATCCTCCAGGACACACTCACATATTCCCTGAAGCATTCTCACATTTACAAGAGAAGAGAAGAGAAGAGAAGAGAAGAGAAGAGAAGAGAAGAGAAGAGATTGATTTGGTTTTCCTTAGTGATGATGCACTAATAGTAAATTGGCTTGATGTTCGTAGTGACAGAGGGCAGGAGGGATGCGTGAGAGAATGTGTGTGAATGGAGGGGAGGAGGTGTGGGAGGACTCTTCTTGAAGGGCCTGATGATGTCATCTGAACCCGAGCATCAGTCTGGTGTTGTGTTGCCCCTTCAAGGCCTGGGAAAATGTTCCTCGGAGTGCGACAGCGTCTGTGTGTGTGTGTTAGGTCATGTGTTTGTGAGAGTGTGTGTGTGCCTGTACTAGAGGGAAAACAAAGCCCGAACAAAGAAACAATGCCATTCAATGTATCCCCTGAAAATGAGGGAAGGAGAGAGAAGGAAAGAGAAAGGAATGTGGGAAGGATGGAAAGGGAAAATGAGGCACGGATGGGTGTTTATTAAGATGTTGAGAACTTGTTGTTCTTTCATACAGATGTTGGTTTATTATTAAACGCAGCAAAAATTAATAACAGACCAAAAATGTAAATCCGGCATGCTCGGGATGACTCCACGAAATGTGAAATAAAGAGCGAGCCTGTATTTCACAGGGTTTCACATGTGAAAGAGGAGGGGGTGAGGTCTGAGCTTTCCGGACGTAGACGTGATGCTAACCAGCCCTGTTCTACCATAAAGAGAGCTTGAGTATGTGTGTGTGTCAGGACCTTATGTGAAACTTTTCTCCTTCATGTCTCAGCTGCGTGTAGGAGAACATCTGGGGAACGTATGGGCCTCCTCTGTTAGGCCTGATTTTCCCTCTTTCTTACTGTCACTCTTTTTCTCTTTCCCATGATCACTCCACTTCAATCCCTCTATAACTGCTAGATGTTTTTCACCATCCCATTTTCATTCATCTGACAGAACAGAAACACCAATGAAAAGCTGATTAATACTGTGACAGACTGTTTTATGATGATGTATAAAGTGATTGAAATGTTCCTGAATCAACAACCTTTTTGGTCTTGGAACAACATTTTAAAATTTTAGGGTTAGGGTTAGGTTAGGATAATCTTTAAGGTCCAATTCTCACTATTAACTAGCTGCTTATTAGCATGCATATTATTAGCATATTGGTTGTTTATTAGTACTTATCAGGCACATATTAATGCCTTATACTTCATAACCATATTCTAGATCCCATAACCCAACCCCATACCAACCTTACTAACTATTAATAAGCAGCAAATTATGAGTTTATTGAGAAAAAAAAAAATCAGTTAATAGTTGAATATGTGTTCCCTATTCTGAATGGTTACCAAATACTTTCAACAACATTTTATCATCTGTTTTTAAAGGTGAAGTTTGTAATTTCTGTGCCATTAGGGTCACCGATAGGAATTCCAAAAATAATGGGAAATAATAGTAAACACTGCATAGAGCCTTTTACGAAATCAGTCAACAACTGAAATAAAAATGAAATAAAAATACGCATCACCTTTAAAATGACACTTAAAAAAACACTGGAAAACTAATAGAATAAAACAAAGCAAGAATTAGTCACCACAGAGATTTATTCCATGTATGCATCAATATATAGGCCTAAATTATTCAGCGGTTATGTTTCAGCCAACTTCTAATGTGCTTCATGGTTCTAAAAAAGTACCAAAATTTTTAAATACTTTTATGTATGCCAAATAAACAGAAATTACAGTGATTATAAACTCAACTCTATCTTAGCCAGCCTGTTTCTTTTTTGGTCTGTTACTGAAACAGTATATAATATGAACTAATAAAAACAGTAATGACTGACTCTGCAGTTGAAGTTGACCTTTTCAGTGTTTATAACAATCCATCAAGTTATCCACAATGTCTTGTGTTCTCTCTTTTCAAAGGCTTTTGAACTTTGATCCTTCCCCATTAACTCTGCCATAATCCCAGATGAATATTCTAATATACCGATATGAGTTCAAACCCTCTCACTTTATGTTCAATCAGAGGAATGCTTTTCAAAACATCACTCCCTGCCAAACTGAAAATGGAAGCCAGTCAGCCATGAAAAATAAAGAATGCAGGAAAGAGAGCGAGTATGCGACCAAGAGATGCAGAATGGAAGAAAAACACAAGAAGAATTATGAAGGTATTTTGTTCCTTTTTGTTTTTACACCCAGAATTCCAAGGATCCTGTGAGTTTGCTAACTACACTACTGGGAAACACTTACTGGCAAATACTGGCACTTTTCTACAAAGATAATTATTTTTGGCCTACTCTAAAGAATTCTGCAAAGACACTGAATAAAGAGCACAGCAAACATACAAAGGCCACTTTACTGTAGTTGTATATTCTTTATGTACTTTCTTACTTGCATGTGACTTAACAATTGAGTTTATTAATTTAGGAGAAGCTGTTAGCCAAAGTGACTTACAAATGAAGGACAGCACAAGCAATGTGTCACCGCACTGAAACGCCAAGTTTCAAGTGTAAGCTTTAGTAGCTAGAAGCAGAAGTGATATGCAGGAATGTAAAAATGTACACTACAATAAAACCAAGTACAGGAACTTGCTACTACCAATACGTATGCAGATATGGTGCTGTGAGTATTTAAAAGGTACTGCTGCTGCACAAATAGCATACGGTTTTACGCAAAAGTTTGGGAACCCCTTGCAGAATCTGTGAAAATGTGAATAATTTAACAAAATAAGAGAGATCATACAAAATGCATGTTATTTTTTATTTAGTATTGTACTGAGTAAGATATTTTACATAAAAGATGTTTACATATAGTCCACAAGACCAAAAATAAGCTGAAATTATTAAAATAACCCCCTTCAAAATTTTAGGAACCCTTGGTTCTTAATACTGTGTGTGGTTACCTGGATGATCTATGACTGTTTTTTTTTTTTGTTTTGTGATGGTTGTTCATGAGTCCATTGTTTCTTCTGAACAGTTAAACTGAGCAGTGTTCTTCAGAAAAAAATCCTCCAGGTCCTGCAGATTCTTCAGTTTTCCAGCATCTTTTGTATATTTGAACCCTTTCCAGCAGTGACTACATGGTTTTGAGATCCATCTTTTCACACTGAGGACAACTGAGGGACTCAAACACAATTATTAAAAAAGGTTCCAACATTCACTGATTCTCCAGAAGGAAACACAATGCATTAAGAGCCGAGGGGTGAAAACTTTTGGAATTTGAAGATGAAGGTAAATTGTACTTAATTTGTCTTCCGGGAAACATGTATCTTCTGTTGCTTCCGAAGGGCAGTACTAAATGGAAAAAAATTATATTTCAACAAAATAAGAAAAATTTGGACAACTTCATCCTGTTCAAAGGTTTTCACCCCTCGGCTCTTAATGCATCGTGTTTCCTTCTGGAGCATCAGTGAATGCTTGAACCTTTTTTAACAGTTGTGTTTGAGTCCCTCAATTGTCCTCAGTGTGAAAAGATGGATCTCAGAATCATTCAGTCACTGCTGGAAAGGGTTCCAATATGCAAAAGATGCTGAAAACTGAAGAATCTGCAGGACCTGGAGGATTTTTCTAAGTGCTAAAAACAGTGCTCAGTTGTTTTTAGAATTAGTTGGATTTAGAATTAGTTAGTTAGTCATGTGCCTCAACAAGTAAAGTCATAATATAATGATATCTTTGCAAATCATTAGCTAATGATTAATTTGTATTAATTTTATTCTATATCCATAACCACAATGACAAATTACTTAACAATTAGTTAATAATTCTGTGCCTCAACAAGTAAAGTCACAACATAATGATACATTTGCAAATCATTAGCTAATGAGTATTTAAAGCAGACAACTGGAAGATGAAGTACATAGCTTTGACCTCTGTGGTAATTAACATATGAATTTACATGATTAGTTATTAAAATAACTTATTAGGGAATTAATACATTATGACACATTTAACTAATATTTTATTGATTACTTAATCTATGAATTATATAGAATGTTTATTAGTTGCTGATGTAGTAATCATTAATAAATTGTTTAGTTCTGCATGAATTATACATTAACTCGTGATTATCTGTGCAGTAATTAAGCATGAATTAATGCATATTTGTGCACACGTATGGTAAAGCGTTACCAATCTCTCTTATTTTATTAAAATTATTCACAATAGGCCATAGCAGATCTATACATGCGGAGCTGGGGAGGTGGAGAGTTTCAAAGGAACTCTAAAAGCATGCTGCAAATTTTTTAAATTTAATTTAAGTTCTGCAAAGTTGACTGTACAGCAGCAATTACTTAAATATACAGTTTCACATGATCTTTCAGCAATCAGTCTAATATGCTAATTTGAAACTTTGCTCAAGAAACTTTTCTTTTATTATCAATGTGTAAATATTGTGTTTTTGTGGAAACATGCATTTGTTTCACTATTCTTTTGATGAACAGAAAGTTTAACCAAACATGAATCCGCCACTCTAAAGCCTGATTGGGATGATAAGTGTTTCTCATGGGGGTGATTTTCAACATTTACAGGGCTTAGCTGGTGATTTTATTGCCGTTCGAACCCAAAATGTCAGTGTTTTTCTCCCACCACCCATGTAAAAATGATTGCCTGAATTGCCTACTATTTTCTGACAAACACCAAAGCCGTGTGGTAATTTAATTGCTGACCGAATCCACATGTTTGGGTTTACAAGAAAAAATAGATTCAAAATTCAATGTTTAAATCCTTTTTGACCACTGCCAAAAACTGTATGGTAACTGTTGCACTTCACTGTAATTTGCATGTTTATTTTTTTACGGAAAACAAAAACAAAGAAAAAAAAAAAAACACTGAAATGCTGGAAAGTATTTCCAGAAACAATATTTCATAACTGCTCCACCACAGTGAGTGGGAGCTGTTAAAAACAAAAAGAAAAAAGAGAAGAAAACCATGTAAACATTTGAAGTGTCATTATTATGCCAGAAACAGGTATGCAATATAATTTTAAAATATGGATTATGTAGGCCTACAGCTACATACATAAAAATAAATAAATAAACCAAGCAGCTTTATGTTACCCCTAGTGAAAAATAAACATACTAAACTGTATTTAAAATACATTTATTTCATGCTTAGTATACTACAAATACATTTACATATTCTGTACTAAATAAAAATACCCTGCAATTGTACTTTTAGTATGCTAAACTGGTATATTTAAAGTCTGCTAAATTTGAACAACTAATTTTGTACTTAAAAAACTTTAATTGTGCAGAAGTAGTGCTGAAGTCCAACTAAAGATATACCTAAGTATGTCTGATTGTGCTAAAGTGGAACTATTGCAAGTATACTTTAGGTACACTTTAAATATTTTGCATTTAAAGATTGATAATATTTAAAGATCATACAATCCTCATCAATAATGCCAGTAAAACATATTTTAGGCTTAATATTAAGAAATGTGCATTGTGCACAAGGAGTACTCCAAATAAAGTTTAATTACAATTTTTATGTCAGTAAGTCTCGAGCGATATGTCAATAAATATGTTAATAGACTTGAACTATAAAATGCATTTTAAATCTATTACTTTTTTGCTAGGGACCTTAAGTAAATAAGAGGTTGCATTAACTTATTTCTCCTAATCTCCACATTTTTAGTGACATCCATCATTTTGAGGAATAAAATGCAAGACAAAAAACCATTTCAGCTATATTTTCCTATTTTTAAGCAAGAGATTTAAATAGGATATTATTTTTAAAAAATCCATGCACATCACATCTTATTTGCAGCAGACAAACATGCGACTGGCCACTATTTTTACAGAAGTCCGCATGAGAAACAATTACCGTCCGAACAGGGCTTAATACATGAATATTTTGTCAATAGGGCAATTCGTTCATTACAACAGCTCCATATTGCACTATGTTACATTACGCATTGCACATGCTACATACTAATTGCTACTCCACACCTAGCAATGTTCTGTTCTGCAAAGTATGTTTGGTCTGTTTCCCAGGTTCTCCTAGTTCTCTGGCTGCTGTTGCTGCCCCACAGCAGGTTTATTTAGAGGAGGTCTTTCTAACAGGTTTAATAACCTTCTGAAGCCCTTTCCCAACCATGAGCGTTCTGAGGATTTTTCACTGGATGTGTGTGTGTGTGTGTGTGTGTGTGTGTGTGTGTGTAATTGAGAGCAGACGATGAGGGGCCTGTGGCCTCTGCGTGTTTCCACAGTGATGTCAGCTCTGGCGGTCTGTGGGCGATGGGGAAATGTGCGGCAGAGCGGAATGTCTGGGAGGACGCACTCTCGCTGTAGGGTTCGCTGTGTATTGTTTCCTATATCTTCTATTCTATCTCCCATTGTCTCAGTGGAACCCCGACAAGTTCATCTCTGACGCATTCTTTTGTTTTATCTCTACCTTGCTCTGTTTAAAAAGAAACAGGAGAGTAGACTATTACACAACAATTGACAGTTGTTTGGAGAGAGCATCTTGTCAAATTAAGGGCAATTATGTCTGACTGCCATGAGGCTGTAAATCTGCTCCTGTTAGGATATTTGTGTTCCACATACTTCACTGTAATACAAGATATTATTCCACTGTGCACAAGTGGGATTAGTGAAGCAAATTAATACATACAGCCAAGCTTTTGGTTATTCCCTTAATGTGACAAACCCCTCAACTAAGCAGAGCGGAGCAGACCTTAAGGGGAACCAATAAACACTGTCTTAATTACTCTCTCTCTTGTTTTCACTCTGTGATTTTTAAATTTAAATATCTCATTAGCTCTCTGTAGACTGCAGAGCTCAAATTGTAAGAGGCGTTTAATACACACACACAGAGCTAACATACAGAAGAACACATGCATCCAGACATGCACGCGCTCCCAGCGTGCAGCACATATTATCTTCTGTTCCTGCCCTGACCCATTTCACCATGCTCTGGATCATTTGCATGAAAGGATGCAGGAGATGAATGCCAAAATCAACATCAGTTATAGCTGTCATCATCTAGCAGCCAAAACAGCTGCAGCTTTGAACGACATTGCTGCGGCTTCAAACACGGGACCCTTTAAAGCACAGCTCTATACAGACTAAAGGCCAGGCTGTTTATAGACCACACATATCCTTTCTACCACTAACAGAACCAGTACGATGACCTCTGCGGAGGATTACATGAACTAATGCGCGGTTATTAAAAAGTGGAGTGATGCTTTGTTAGCGATAAATACGTGGATGCGTGTCTATATGTGTGTATGAGAGACTGTTCTTACTTTTAAAAAGGAGAGGTGGATAAAGGTTTGATTTGAACAGGAAAAACAAAACTTTCCTGATCTATTAAGCACTAATCTGATAGGCTGAATTTTTACAACCACTACATGTAAGGGCAGGCAGGTTGGGTTTTTTTTTGTCCATTTAGAAGCAGGATTAAACCAAGTTACACCAATTTTTTGACCAAACATACTCAAAATTTGGTTTGATGCACTTACACAGCAAAAAGTCCAGTGTTAAATTAACTCTCACAGAGTTGATTTCAACACTTTTTCAGAGTTTATATAGCTCCACACTCTCTGGAGTTAAATTAACACTTTCAAAATAGTTACAAATTTAACACTATGCCAGAGTTCCTTATTTGACTCTACAAAAGTGTTAAAATAACACCAAAAGGAACACAGAAAAAAAAAAAAACAACACTGTTCAGAGTTGCATGTTTTAGGTGGATAGAATTACTTACACTGTTAAATAAACTTCAAACATAGTTAAATGAACTCCACCACAACAAATAATTTCCATCAACTTGTTTATTTTTAAGTTGAATTAAAACATTACAAAAGAAGGTATTATATACAAACTTTCATCTGCAACACTGTATGAACTTTGAATATCAAATGGTTTATAAAATTTGCTCTCTGACATTTGTAAGATACACATTTCCTCACTTCGCAGTACTCTGAATGCATGAAAGTGCTCATCAAAATTATCTGTAAATAGCTTGTTTGCCAATAGATAAATGTGATTGTCAACCAAAAGTACATCACTTATTTGACAAAAGACTGGCATTTCATTTTCAATTGCACTGCAAATAACAAGTCCAGCTCTGTATTCTACACCATCAACTTTAACCCAACTGGTTGAGAAAATATCTTTTGACAAGCTCATCTGAAGGATTTCATTGTTGGCCACAGCTTCATCTGTAAGGGAAAACGACTTAATTGGCCCGAACTCCTTATGTTTGAGGGTGAATGTTTCCCAATGATATGCAATGGACATCTGATGCTTTTTAGCGAATGACTTTGTTATGTTTTTGAAATTTTTGAAGAAATCTTTGAAGACCTTATGTTTGGCCTCGAACCTCATCGACCACATATATAATAAGGGGCCAATTTTCCTTATAGTAGAGGGGTAGTGAATCATAAAATGATGCTTGGGGATTAAATTTTTATGTGGATACAAGTACTTAAATAGTTTGTGGTGGTCAACAATTAAGTGCTTCAAATAAACTGTCATGCCTGAAGTAAGACAAGGTGAAAACACAATGTTCATTATTTGAAGTAACAACAACAACAATCTCCAGTGTTGGTGTCCTTGAGGAACAATGTCTCCAAACAAAAGTGGGAGATTTTTCACAAGACATAAGGTCTGAATGGAATTTAAACCAATCCCATTTCCAGCACTCTCCAACAGAACCTTTGTGGGCCGGTTTTTACGTTCTAAAAATCCATAATCAAAAGAATAAATCCTCGAAAGTAAATCCTCTTCAGATATAAAGTTTTGTGTGAGATGTCCAAAAAGCAATTTCATCTCGTATTGAGCCACACCTTCAAGAAGGTCATGCATTATATCAAATGAGTAGTTATTGCAAACATGAAAATACTTCAATGTATTAAGTGTAGAATTTTTTTTCAAACCATACAGTGACCTCAATTGTGGGTTTTCCTGGAGAGACTGGCAGTGCATTTCATAGATTTCTTTTGCACGAAGGATCACCTTAGGATTGTCCTCACTGTATACGGTTTGAGTCTCATTCTTTTCAATTAAACAAAGGCGACAGAAATGATGACTGCTAAATGACTCATTGAAACCAAGAATTGAGTGCATTCCTAGATTATCTCCAGTGATCTGTGCAATGGTGCCATATATCTGCTCATCTGAAAATGGAAGACTTAATCCTTGGCTTTCCAGTATTTTTATATCATTTAGCAATGGTGCCAGTATAACATCAAAGCCGTACGTACTTAGATCTTGTGTGTGAAAAAGTGATAACAAATGAATGTTCATCAGAATGGAATTAAATTTTGGGGGCAGGTTTCTTACAATAAAATACAGACATCCAATTTTGTGAATGCCACGTTTGCTGCCAAGGGGGTTGGCAGTTTCGAAGTCGTCATAGTATATTTGGATTTGTAATGCATTCTTTTTTGTTGCAAACAAAGGGTGAGTTTTAAAATAACTCCCATCACTAAAATCTGTAAACGTGTCAGGCTCTGATCTACAGTCTTTCTTTAGGAGATCACAAATTTCTGAATTTCTGCACATGAATTTTAATGTTTCCAAAATTGGCACGTATATAAAAGTATCCTTCACTGGTACTTGGTCATAAGTACCAGACTGCTGATTAAGTCTGCTGTCATATCGCACTCCAAGTGTTATCTCAACTGGCTCCACAACGCCCCACTTTTCTTTAAAGTATTTATTTCGTTTCCATTCAGTATTCAGATTTGTGAATGGGTTTTCCAATTTTTCAAAAGACTCGTTTATCACAGATTTATAGGGGTCACTTGTGGGTAAAGATGAAAGCATGTTATGCTTTGCTTGTGAGTGAAGCTCATCTGTTAGTTCCTCTAAATCTCCTACAATTGAGGTCACTAAACTGTTTGGAATCCCACTTGCTTGTAATTTTGCTACAATGTTTTCACACAATTCTTTAGTTGAATCTTTGGTAAGCCCTGAATCATTGTTCTCAGAGGATTCACTGGAACAAGGAGATTGATGCTGGGGATTCATTTGGTCGTCCAAAGAATCTACTTGAGATGAACTTGCAACTGGCTCACTTGGGGAACATGCAACAGTTACAGTTTGAGCAATTTGCTGAACATTGCTATGAACATTATCAAGGTGCTTACGAAAACCTGCATATGTTTGGAACTGACGCCTACAACCTTGTTGAGAACAAATCAATTTGAACTTAGGTCCTGGAAAGTAACTATGCTCACCTCTCAAATGTGAAATCAGCAACTGACTGCTGGAGTGCTGTTTCTGACAAATAAAACAGGTCAGCATTCTCTCATTATCTTAATACTCCGAAATTAAGATAAGGTTACTGTCTGGTTAAGTAGTCTGGCTCTCAAGTCTTTGACTCTAGGTGACTCTTTCATTTTCCCTACATCAATGTTGTATAGAGTTGTCTGCAGGAATGTGTAAAAGCCCACAAGTGCACTATCATAAGACAAGTTAAACACAAAATGAGCCTTGAAAAGTTCGTCAAAAGCCCCAAGGGAGCAGTTTGCCTGGCATGGGATGAGATGCTTATCCAAGGTGATGTAGAAGTTGTCAATCTTGCTTTTCTGACGCCCAACAGCAAGGAGGTACGGATGCTGGCGCTGGTTGTTGTTGAGATGCTCCTCCAAACTGCAGCATGACTAGGGTTGAGATGAACACTGAATATTAGACACAAACATAATGTGTAGTCACAGAGAAAACAACATCATTGCTAGCAAAATATTGGAATGCCTATGAAGACTTAATTTTAGTCTTATTCATGTTTGAGCAACCCACAACACATTATTATAATCCCAGTACCTTATGAAAGACAACAAGTCTTTCAACAGCATCACATGCACTAATTTTTGGAGACTTCAGTCCTCCTGGTGGTGGTGGAAGAAGATGTATCAGTAACAGAAGGGATGACATTTCCTGGTTGTAGAGACCTGGTCATAAAGACAAAGATTCACATGAATTAGTTAACTGAAAACATCAAATGTAATTAAGAACTAAATATGGTTAATAACTAACTATTGTTTTCATGTTCAGCCTAAAATTAGTTTTCCAGATTGAGCAAATCCAGGAAACACATAGAGTGAGGGGAAGAAATATTAAAACAAGAATTTTCACCAGCTAAAAATGGTTTTAAGTCCATTAATTCTATCTTTTACTGTACTGTGTCAATAGGAAATATCAGTTTACATTTCCAAACATTCATTTTGCCATTAATAGTAATCAGTGAGATTTTTGTTTGACAACAGCCAATGCTTCACACAGAGATCTGATCTCATCATCATCCAGTCTGTCTTGAATGACATGAGTCAGGCTAAATCCAGAAGAACTGTGGCAATGTCTCCAAGATGCTTCAAGAAACCTGCAAAGCTACAGTGCTGTTAAAAGTTTTAGGCACTTAAAAATAGTGTAAAATGATGTTATAAATAGATTTTCTTCAATTAACTTCTATTAAATAAATTAAATCAACATTTGTTGTGGGCATCTTTTGCGTTTAAAGCAGCTTTTGCCCTTGGTGCACTTGTTTTTTTAGGTAGCTTTGTAGGTAGGTTTCTTGAAGCATCTTGGAGACATTGCCACAGTTCTTCTGCATTTAGTCTGTCTCAGTTTGCTCTGTTTCTTCATGTCATTCCAGACAGACTGGATGATGATCAGAGCAGATCTCTGTGTGGAGCACTGGCTGTTTGCAGACAAAAACCTCACTGGATTATTACAATTAATTGCAAAATTAATGTTTGGAAATGTAAACTAATATTTCCTACTGACACACTACAGCAAAAGATTGAAATAACTGACTTAAAACAATTTTTAGCTAGTGAAAATAGTAGTGTTATAATAATTCTGCCCATCACTGTAGGTTGTGATGTTTGGTCATTTTAATGTGTCAGTCATCAAAACAATACCTGAAGCACATGTAACTGCAAATATACCAAATGCTTAAAAAACAAGTAAATCAAACCCAACTTACTTCTTGTCTCATCAAGATCACTTCCTTGTGGTCTTTCTGCTGACAGCAACAACTGGCTCAACTCTGCTGTTAACGGCGCTTGGCCTCGTTTATGACATTTGGCCTGAAGAATGTGTCCCACTTTTGAAGCAGCCGGGAAGATCTCTCTTCATCAAACAGGAGAGTAAAATCTTGCTCCACCTATAAGAAAGAAGATATTATAACTCTGAACAACACTTACAAATTGTACGCCATTGAAAACATATTACTCCAAACTTACCAGTCCTTTTGTATCCAGGAATCTCGGAAAGGTGGAGAGGATATGAACACTAGAGCCTGGATCTTTAACAAGCTTCTGTCTATGCTGAAAGGTCTCTCTCATTTTCTGGAAAATGACGGACTTGTCTGTGGTATGGTTGAGCAAAGACATGGCTTCTCTGCAAGCATCCCCATCAAGCTGACCTTCCAAATTAGTTGGCCTTTGACATTTTGGACCTCCGGGTAAACCATCAAGAGGGCTGTCTGGTGGCACAGATCCTCTACGAATTTTCCTGTGGACCGTTTTCAAACGCCATGCGATGTATCCAGTGTTGCTTGCAGCATCATAGAAGTGCTCCTAAAATAGACATTTTTTTAGTCCTGTCATATTCAGGCCAAAATCTCAACGAATGAAATTTCAATGACATAGAAACTGCCTGTGTCTTAACATTACAAGTATGATATTAAAGTATGAAGTAACAAAGACTATTACGTAGCCTTTCTTGGAATATGGATCTCTGAGGGAAGGGAACAGCATCACTATGCCAAGAGCGTACTGTTCTCTGATTACTTTAGTAGGGAGTTGCCTAAGAGAAGATATCAAATTAGTATTCTTAATTTCCACAATGGCCATGCAGTTATTAAGAAAAAACACAACAACAACATGCAAAAAAATTACCCATGATTTTCAATCATATGAGCCACCAGTATGTTAATCATTTGTCTTCTTGTGGCATCGGTCAGGGTTTCTGTGGCTTGATACTCCTGAAGCACTGCTTCACCACCAGACTTGATTTTCAGCACATCTTCAACCAACTAATAAAAAATAAACAGAGAATAACAGTAAACAGTGATAAACAGTGAAAACAGTGATTAACACATTTTTAGAGACTTGGGTGGTGTTCCAAACCTAAAAAAGACTTTCATTCTTATTCAGAACACAAATTAATATTTTAAATGAAATCTAAGAGCTTTCTGGACTTTTACTTGACAACCAAAGTAACTATAATGTAACACTATATTTACAAAATATTAATCTCCAATACACATTAATGTAAACAACTCTCACAACAACATAACACGTGTTGAGGTGCTCTCGTAAAAACACATATTGGACAGTAATATTTTACTGCTCACTTCGCTTCATTAAACTGAGATTAAACAACTGGAGTCACATTAATTACTTTATGCCTTTACTAACTTTCTGGACTTTGAAAGTGATAGCTGCTTAGTTTGTTAATGGAGGTACAGAAAGCTCTCTGATTTTATTACAAATATCTTCATTTGTGTTCTCAAGTTGAACGAAAATCTTCTGGATATGGAATAACACAAGGGCAAGTTATAAATGACAGAATTTTCATTATGGGTGAACTCTCCTCTAGAGACTCAAGCACCTGTTTAGCAGATAGTGAATATGCTTCCTCAGTTCTTTGTCTCTTGTTAGGGACCTCATCTATGATTACAGTTGATGCACTTGAGCCGCTGCTCGAGTCAGACATCTCAGAAGAAAATGAGTCTGAAAATTCTAAAGAATCAGATAATAACATATTATAAATATATTACAAATATTTTGTAGACCAGCACAAGTATCAGAAACACGAAATTGCTTATTTATTATATTGTTAGTGCTTTATAATTCTTTATTAATACCCCTTTCAAATTCAATAAAACTCACCATCATTTGTGAAAACTTTCAGCACCACATTGCCTTGACCAATGAGGTCACTGAATATTTCTGCATCAACTTCGGTCCCCGTTGCATCCTTGTATATGACTTTTGCATCTGGTGGCAAGCAAAATCTCTCGATGACTGAAAAAGATGAGAGGATAAAACTTAATATGCTTTTTAAATCATTCTTAAATAAGCAGACTTTAAATATGGCTCATTTTAAGAAAATGAATTGCAGTGTATCCCAAATCAGGCTCTGATAACTAGAAAGATACACTAGATAATCTTTTATCATATTTTTAATCATTTTAATCACGTGAAATAAAACAAACCTTTTAGATGAAACTGTAGAAAGTCAAACTGCCCTTCAGTAGAATCAAGTTTCACATATTTTTGTTGTTCGCCGTACTTAACCTGGACCAGCATCTTAATTGAGACATGCAAAGACGATTGACAAATCAAATGGTGCAATAATCACATCGCAGAGCCAATGTATATATCCATATATATATATAATTTTATTATTCATTATTATAAATTATTTAACCACACACTATTTTTATAAAAACAAGCCATTGATATATTATCGCTTTAAGCTTGTAAATCCATTTCTTTGTAAAGTTACAGATGGTGGCTGTAGCTATAGCTAGCTAACATTAATCACTTAACGTTAGACAAATGACACCGCTATTCTGTCCTTGCATTAAAAAGGCTTTGTAAAGAACATTCTGACTCGTTTTAATAATTCGATGCATCATTTTAAGATAAGCAACACATTAAGTCACGGCTACGTTGTGTTAATTTGACCCCTTGGTCAAGTCAAAATGAGAAAGATGTGGCCACGATTTACATAGGCCTATATATCTAACGTTATACATTAAATATATGTAACAATTTATGTATCGTGTTAATATAAATGTATGAACTGTGAGAAGATACCACGAAGTATAACGTTACTTATAAGAATTCGTTTCCTCCTTCTAGTAAATCGTGGCCACGCTGTGCTAGCCTAATTCGTTTCGTCGTTTTGATTTAAGTATATTACGTTACATTTGTCCACATGTCTTGTGCAGGGCTCTGTACTAAATAATATTGTAGACTACATGCAGCTGTTAAATACATAGCATCAATCAAAAATGTTTAAGTAAATTTGATATAATTTCACTTACCATTACAACATCAGGGTAATGGCGGCGATTTCTCCGACTGCAACTGAAATGCGTGGGCGGAGCATAATTAACGTACATCTCGCGTTAGATTAACACTGATGATCAACTCCGTGAAATAACTCCAACACCGAACACGATTTTACTCTAAATGTGTTAAAATAACACTTTGAGTGTTGAAATCAACTCGAAAAGATTTAACTCCGAAATTTCAACTCTTCAATTTTTGCTGTGTAGCAGCAAGTAAACTGTTAGATAAAATGTATATTAGTACCTAAATGGTGATCAAATTTTTTTACAAATAATAAAAATGATTTGTTCTACAAAATGTTTTCTTTTAAATCATTCATGGAGACTCCTTATTCAAATACATTTTTCCCCATGCTGGCCTATTACTGTGGGATAAATTCTCTTTAAGCAAAGCAAAACAAACTGTGATTGATCACTTTACATGTCAATAAGACAGCTCTTTTTATCTAAGTGGCCAGTACTTGGATAGAATAAGCTGCAAAGTCTATGCAAGACTAGCAGACACAGCACCAATACGTCCTTTCGGCCAACATCAAAACCGACATCAAAGAACTAGCGACGACGAAAGCCGACTGTGTTGTCGCCTCACGCCGGCTGCATCTGAGCCAAAAAGTTGCACTTGAACACACCGCAAAGACTACAGGCAATGGTCAGCTAGCAAATACATTTTGCGCTTGTGTGAGAGGAAATAAGTGTCTATACCTGCAAGTGGCTATAGTCTTTATTTGTCATTCAGAAGGAGAAACTGAAACTAGTACCTCAGATAACACACTCACTGGCCACCTTAGTAACTACACAAGCCAATACTAAGGCAGCAGCCTTTGAATAAGGCATGGTTGTTGGTGCCAGACGGGCTGATCTAAGTGTTTCAGAAACTGCTGATCTATTGGGATTTTAATGCACAATCATCATTAAGGTTTACAGAGAATGGTCTGAAAAAGTGGAAATTTCCAGTGAACGGCAGTTCAGTGGGCGACAATGCCTTTTGATGTGTGAGTTCAGTTGAGAATGGCCAGTTGAGAAAGGCAACAGCAATTCAAATAAAACTTGTTATAACCAAGGTATGCAGAAGAGCATCTACGCACAACATGTTGAACCTTCAAGCAGATGGGCTACAGAAGCAGAAGACACATGCCACTCCTGTGAACTAAAACTGAGGCTAGCATTCACAGTCTTACCAAAACTGGACAACAGAAGATTGACAAAGATTGCCTGGCCTAGTGAGACTCGATTTGGGTGGTACGGTCAGAATTTGGTGTAAACCACAGGTATTCAACCAGTGTTTCTGGGGACCCACTGTCCTGTAAAGTTTATTTCCAACCTGCTTCAGCACACCTGGCCTGTGACTTGTTAAGTGATCTTGAAGACCTTGATTAGCTGGTTCAGATGTGTTTGATTAGGGTTGGAGCTAAGCTCTGCAGGACAGTGGGTCCCCAGGAGCAGGGTTGAAGACTTATGGTGTAAACAACATGAAAGCATGGATCCATCCTGCCTTGTATTAACAGTTCAGGCTGCTGGTGGTATAATGGCATGGGGGGTATTTTCTTAGCACAATTTGGACCCCCTGGTACCAACTGAGCATTGTTTAAACACCACAGCTTACCTGAGTATTTTTAGTGACCAGTTGAATTATGTTGATCAGCTCTCCACTTTCTTCATCCCAGACAGATATGTCAATGGTTTAGTCTGATACTAAATCATTACTAGTCTTTCTTCTGGACCGGTATAGCTACATAAAAACAGCTCACACTGAGAAACCCTATGTCTGACAACAGCACAGCGATATTGTTAACGAGAACGTACTGCTACATTGGAAAATCAGCTGGAAATTAGTCATCCAGTTGTATTTCTTGGCTATTTGCACCTTTACTATTATAAGAAACCTCTGATACAAAAGACAGCAGATTACAGTAGGAAGGTGTATTGCAAAAATGACCACCTCATGTCCAAGTACCATGAGTGTTCCATAATATTCCATAAGAAGCAATGCATCAACCATAAAAGAAGGTATTCTATAGTAGAGCAGAATGCTAAAATTAGAAGCAGCATGTTATGATGCAGGAAGTGACATTATAGGGACAAGGGAGCGGGTTACTTATCTAAATGGCCTCCATCAGCACAGCTCTTTACTTAAAAGGACGGGTAATTTAAAACATTAGAATGAGAATTAGAACAGGATGAGAGGAGAAAAGGCAAAACCCAAAGGCTAAATGTTCAATTGAGCCCACAGAGGAGGGAGGGAGGGAGGGAGAGGGACAAGATTTCCAATCCTCTTTGATGTGAATTCTTTAACTGAGGTCTGCTCAGCGACCGCTAGACAGCAGCTTAGAATTACCTTCTTTAGAGTCGCTCTGCTTTGGACGGTCAAGGTAATTTTGAGCCACTTGGCCTGCTTTGATCCTCCATGCCTCCCTCACAGATCCTAAGAATCTGGGCTCTGACTGATTTCATCAATACCGACTGAAGCGCAGAGCTAGAAATCAGAGAGCGTGCTCATCTGCAATGAGCTGCCATGCCAGCTGACAGCCAGCGCTGTTGAAAGCACTTCCTTATGCTGACAGTCAGTCACAGTGACTAGCTGCTAATAGGTTGAACATTTCATTCTCTCTTCTGTGCTCTCTGTTTTCTCTACTTTGGTGCTTTTGAGGTTCTTTTCACATCGCCGAGCTGAAGTAAACGCAAGTAAATAATGACAAGTGCTTACACGACAACAGCTAAGCGAAAAAAGTGGAACATCCTCAGCTGATAAGATTATTTATAAGGCAATTACTTGGTTGGCAGCTTTCTGGAAACCTAGTTTTAAACGTATCAAAAACCTATCGTTCTTGTCGGAATTATTCATTTGCGGAGTGCATCGGTTTTTAAACTATAGACTGAAGAATATATTTTTGTGTCGATGCTCAAATGCATCACTTTTATTCCTCTTTATTCTCGACTGTAAAGCACCAGACAGGTTGTTCACTAACTTCACTTGTTGTTGTAGAGTAAATTGACCTATTCTGAATCAGGCCTGGAGATTAAAGATATACTCCTTGTTTAATACAAAATAAGCTTAATTGACAGCACTTGAGTTGAAAAATGAATTTCAACTCATCTGGGTTACAGTTAGTGTGTATATATGCTATGTATATATATATATATATATATATATGCTAAAGAAATGAAAAAAAAAAAAATTCACTGCAAATAAATGCTGTTCTTCTGTTCTGAACTTTCTGTTCATCATCATCTGCTGAAAATCACAGGAATAAATGAGACATAAATAAATGACATTTTTAGGATTAGTTCACTTCCAGAATAAAAATTCTCTTTATATTTTACTGTCATGCGAGATGTTCATGTCTTTCTTTCTTCAGTTGGAAAGAAATTAAAGTTTTTGAGGAAAACATTGCAGGATTTTTCTCCATATAATGAACTTTAATGGGGATCACCAGGTTGAAGGTCCAAATTTCAGTGCAGCTTCAAATGGCTCTACATGCTCCCAGCGGAGGAATAAAGGTCTTATCTAGGTCATTCTAGGAAATTATAGGTCATTTTCTTAAAAAAAAAAAAAAAAAAATCATACTTTTTAACCACAAATGCTTGTCTTGCACTAGCTCTGAATTGATACAAAAAAAAAAAAAGAAAAAATCTGTCAAATTTACAGTTAGAACCAGGAGTGGTTGCCAGAATTATACCGTAAAAAATATGGCAGCAACATTTTAGGTTTTACGGGTTTAACTTCAATTTGCATTAAAACCGTATTTCTTTAACTGATACAATGTTCATTCACCAACCTACTGAAACACTGAAATACTTTTCATACATTTGTAACACTCTGATAACCACCAAAATGAGGTGGTGATGAGAAAGTCATGATAAACCAAAGCTCATTACAAGCAACTTTTCCGCAAGCTGAGAAGGAAAATACCGACATAGAAGGTAAACAATGTCATTCACACATATACTAAACCATCATGGTAACACATGAGATACTGGAATAATGCAATAAACATTAATTTAACAACATTAGATGTAACATACAGCCCTAATGAAGATATGGTAAGAAAAAAAACTAAGAAATTCTTATTCTGACTAAAAAATATCAAACTCTGGGAATGTCAATTTATGTTTTTTCACTGTAAATTACATGTTCTTCTCCACTTCCAAAAATTGTATTTTACCGTAAAATTACATGGAATGTCCATTACATTTTTTCACCTTATACAGTTGCATGGGGAACCCCTTGCAGAATCTGTGAAAATGTGAATAATTTTAACAAAATAATAGAGATCATACAAAATGCATGTTATTGTTTAGTTTATACTGTACTGAGTAAGATATTTTACATACAAGACATTTACATATAGTCCACAAGATAAAAAAAATAGCTGAAATTATTCAAATACCCCCTTTAATAGTTTGGGAACCCTTGGTTCTTAACACTGTGTGTTTGAGTCCCTCAATTGTCCTCAGTGTGAAAATGAGGATCTCAAAATCATACATTCATGCTGGAAAGGGTTCAAATATGCAAAAGATGCTGGAAAACTGAAGAATCTGCAGGACCTGGAGGATTTTTATGAAGAACAGTGCTCAGTTTAACTGTTCAGAACAATGGACTCATGAACAACCATCACAAAACAAACAAAAACAGTCGTAGATCATCCAGGTAACAGCACACAGTATTAAGAACTAAGTGTTCCCAAACTTTTGAAGAGGGTAATTTCAGCTATTTTTTGGTCCTGTGGACTACATGTAAACATCTTTTATGTAAAATATCTTACTCAGAACAGTACTAACTAAAAAATAACATGCATTTTGTATGATTTTCTTATTTTGTTAAAATTCTTCACATTTTCACAGATTCTGCAAGGGGTTCCCAAACTTTTGCATGCAACTGTATAGTGAGGGAACTTACTGTTAAGCAATTAATAGGATTTTACTGTAGCATTTTTACGGTTGTTTACTGTTGAAATCACAATCATTTTTAAACACACTGGAAAGATCACACGTGTATAGTTCTTCGTCTGTGTAGTCCGGTTCAAAAAGGTAAGATAGGGCGAAAAACTCCATATGATATTTTCCTCGTACTTTGCACGACATAATTGTTTTAACAAACACTGGATTGGTACTTCCGTGATTACATAATGCCTGAGGTTGAGCTTGAGCAAGATGAGCAGTAGTGTGTATCCAATTTAACAATTTTGTGCCATGACAACATAACATCTAAAACCCTAAAATGATCATAAAAGTGATAAGAACAAACCTTCCAGCTTAAATAATACACAGGTTTTATGTAAGTACATTTGTAAAATTATACGCTTTAAATCCTCCATATGTAGTGCATTCACTTCTGCTGTAGGGGCTTTGATTTTTGCTTTTTTTTTTTTTTATAAATGAAAACAAAGCATGGGTCGAAATGATCAACATTAGGCCGCAAATGTTGTTTTGATGGTTAATGTGTAACCTAGACATTTTCTTTGATGAGAAAACAAATTATGAAGAGAACTCCTAACACTTTCTACCTATATGTATGCAAGCTAATGACACTTAAGCAGTTGTGGACAGGATTTACTCGAGTTGAGAGTTTTTGGGAGTGGTCCGTAGTTCCCACAGTTTTCCATATTACACAGAGAGAGAGAGAGACAGTAATGGAGAGCAAGTGAGACAGGAATGTTCCCAGCCTCCCATGCAGAGAATAGGGCAAGAAAAAAAGAAACGGTTGAAACTTCCACACAAACATGCAAGAAATCTGAAAAGAATTTGCACGTCTCCTCTGGGTGGCATTTGCACATTATTGGCTAATGAAACTCTGCCGTGTGCTGCTCGGCGCTTTGGAGTGCAGCCCTAACGCTAATTAATTGATTCCTAACAAAACTGCATGGCAATTACAACATTTCTGCAGAGCCGCGCTCCGGCGCGCCGACATGTACAACATTAATAGCATAACCTTCATTTGAAGAGAAAGAAGAATTTGAGATGTCTCAAAACAGCTTCTGCTCATTAAAGGGAAATCTGTTGAGTCTTCATTAAGGGATTTCTTCCCACCTTTTCCCTCGTTCACCGGAACGCCGACGGAAACGGCGAAGAAAGAGCGCTTTATTTCCCTGAAGTAGCCTGTAAGTGAAAAGCTCCAAAGACATTTGTTTTAAGTTGTAAATGGTCAAGCATTCAATATTATTCTTTATTTTATATGAAAAGGGCGAAACTTTAAAGGCTGTTTTTATGCTAATGCAAAGCTTAATTGGCATTAGCAAAATTGCTGTGGCATGCTGAGGGGCTGTGAGATTAGCTAGAGAGAAAGAGCGAGATAAAACCTTCAAAAGGCCTATTTCAGAGGAATTATGGGTTTCCTTTGAACATCTTCCAAGATTTAAATACATTAAAAGCCTGTTGGCATACATGTAAATTAAGCAGTACCAAAGCGCTCCAAAGAATTCATGCCGGATAATGCCAAGGGTGGGAGGACAAATAAGAAAGGGCCCGATCGCAGGGGAAGTGAAGCCAGCGATCCCTCCATTGCCTGGAATCCCTCTCAGCTCATTCATTCTTCCTCCCGTTGTCCATCGCTCTTTCTCTCTCCTTGTCTGTCCGCAGGCCAAGTGGCTTAAGAGATGAAAAGGCAGCAGAGTGGTGAGCGATCCCAGAGAGACAGATTCATCTGAACCCGCAGCTCAATGACAGACTATCACAAACACACACAGACACAAAAGCCCATTTAACACCACTCAGTCAAGAGCAGTCACAATACGCCTTGCAAGTGAGAGTCCAGAACACACACACACACACACACACACACACAGTTAAAGGAAATCTTCGAGCATCTGCTGTGAGTTACCTGTTCTGAACGCAGCTCAAGTGGATGTAATGCATATGTGCCAATAGAGTATCCAAATTCCAGATCCTGGAAAGACTAATGTAAAGCTTGTTTCTAAATGCACACACACACACACACACACACACACACAATACTGTATGTTAATTATTGTCAGCGTCGGAGAGTAACTAGTTATATGCAAATAAACAACAAATAAGTAACAAATAAATGTTACTGTAATCTGTCACAGTCAAAAGTGTAATTACAGCTACTTTAAAAAAAATATTAATGATTAAGGGGTTACATCTGAATATTTTTCTAAAAAGAAAAAAAAAAAGCTAGGATATGTTGAATAACATTAATTTGCTGCTTTGCCTGTTTTAAAAAGGTCATATGTCATTTTAAAATGTCCTAATATTGTGTTGAAGTCCCCTACAATAGGTTTAAATGCATCTAAGGTCATAAAACATTGTAATTTCTCAAAATATACATTTAATATTAGAGTCATTTCTCAAAGATTTCAAAACAATTAGTTCAAAGCAGTTTTGAGCTCAAGGTCTGTAAACCCCTCCCTTCCATAAGCCTACTCTGCTCTGATTGTTCAGCTGGCCAAGTCTGTTGTGATTGGTCTTTCTGTATCCACAAGTTTCCTACGCCCCATGAGGCCTTGCGTCAAAAGTGGGAGCGTCTTCCGGTTCAAAGTAAACAACTGGGACGTGAGACTCATTTATTCAACAGTTGACAGGAGTGACGGGCAAATGAAGCCTCGTGACGCACCGAGACTTTCCTCTGACTGTTTCGGGAAAAGATTAAAAACTTTGAGAGTGTCGAAAACAGCGCGATCTGGTGGTTTTTAAAAAATAAAGCATCCAAAAGCCTCTGAATCTCCGTCGGAAGAAGCATTCACCACCAGTATTGCTTACCGTCTGTGTGTTTGTTTGTTAAATTTCTGACTCTGATAAATTAATTTACCCAATGAACAGTACCATTAAATGCCAGTACGAATATCAATATGATGTAATAGAAGAGTACGCATATATTAATTGCATATGGCATATATTTAATTTTCCTGAAATAATTTGTATTCTTCATATTACTTGTATGACTGGGTATTTCAAAATGTAATTTTTAAATAGGTCCTAATGAAAATGTACTAGATCTGGGGGTCGAACATTAGGACACAAAAAGTGAATCGCGCACATTACTGGACAGAAAGGGATTTCTACGTTAACAAGCCTCGAATCGAGGCTTCATCTGGCATGCCCTTTAACACGAGCTCTGATGTCTCGGATCAAATGTCATTTCACTAGTTGACAGTCATTAGCGATCCAAACTTGCTAATGATGTGGGAACACAAATTCGAAAAGCATATGTTGTCCATAAGAACGTAATGACATCTCTCATAAAAGGTGTGCATCTTTACAAAGTAAACAATAGTCTAAAAAACGCTTAGCCTCTTCGCTAATTAGCACACAAAATACCATTGGTATACTACGTCCGCCGCCTCACCGGAAGTTGTACCCACGTTCTTTTTTACAGTAGCGCCCCCCGGAAACTTGTGGATAGAGGGTATGCATGTGACGTCACTGTCAGCTGGAGTGGTTGCAGCTCCGCCCACTGACTGGCAGCACTGGTTTCAACGTGAAGACTGCGACAGAACACACAAAACACCTCTAAAACCAGAACGAGCTTTACGATTGATTGTACAAAGAGATTTGACAAGAAACCTGAGGTATATTTTTACAGGCTGCTGAAAGTTAATGAAAAGATAAGCCAATTAATCACTGCATTTCAAAGAAACAAATGGTCACCAGGCAGCGAAACACGGATTTGCAGTTATTTCATGTTAATATGTTGAATTGTGCAGTAAAATCATATCCTATATATTGTATTATAGTATATAGTGTTGACAAGTCATCAACTAAATATTTACCATCTTAAATTCTGCATAACTGGATGTTTTTAAATGAACACTGACAAAAACTTTATAATAAATGTTTTTCAGCTTAACGATATGACGATATATACATATAACATTGATGTAAGTGATCACCGGGGTTTAGACCAACCTATTTTGTATATACAAAACGAGTTCACAGGCAAATTTGCTTTATTTATTTTCCCTGGCGTCAAAGTGAGACACATACGTGTTAGAAAACACAATTCCTGGCTGCATCAATATCCATTGATGACTGGATATTTGTTAAGTTGTTAGGAACATTATATCAAGTTCAGCAACCTTTAGTTCAAACTGATTATCGTTTGTTTTACTCACGTTTTCGCATCTTCCCTATTAAATCCATTGACGCTGAAGGCTCTTTTGCCACTCAGTCCGGCTGAGGGGGCATGTCTCCCGGCGGGAAAGTGACGTCAATGCGTACCCTCTACAATGCGTGTTGTAAACGAAACGACCATTACCGTATTTAATGTTTTGGTCCAGAGGGTTACTTGTAAAAAAAAAAAATGCTATAAGGTTTAAAAAATGGCATCGATATTACCTTATCAATTCAAACCCGAGTCCGAGGATGATACCGATGTATTGTAGTCGCTCAACCGGAAACTCCATCAGAAGCATGACTTGATCAGGACGTTTGTCAGAGGTATGTTTAAACTTTGTATGTGGTACGAATTGAATTGCTGTGGTACTGTGGAGGAAAAAAAAAAGAATTTTAACCACTGATTCTACACATCATCATCTTTCGGCAATGAAAACAATACGTCCTTCTTTCACAGCGCAGAATACATGGTCTTCTCAACATGATGTAAACACACTAACTAGCGGAAGTGTTTGTGGGCAGGTCATGTTCGTATTTCGCGGGCAGCCCGCAAATGTGTTACCGAGTGATGTATGATGTACGTATACTTGGGCCGTCTGCGGCCCCGCACCATTCACATTACATAATTTTCGTCATCAGGACGGCTCGCGGACAGCCGTGCACCCCATTCGCGTGTAGGCAATTTTTGAGACCGCACGGACGGTGCACGTACAACAGCGTATGTGGATGAAAAAGGCAGCAGAGACGCAAAAGTCCAAACACATGTGTCGAACTCGGCAATCTACGCTCATCCGCAGTTGAGTACGCTTTGAAAGCTGTGCGGAGGCGACTGCGCGCGTGACGCATCCGGACGCGAAACGTGAAGTATACCCTGGACTTAAGGCTGGTCTGAGTCGCCTCTTTCTTTTGAGAGACAATATCTGTAGTTATCATGCGCTTCTTTGATTAACAACTTTGCAGACTGTTTACAATGAAGGATAGCTACCTTACAAACTGCAAAAAAGATATGTTTTGAAAACTCATATGACCTGCTCTTTAAAGGAGAAGTTCACTTCCAGAACAAAAATTTACAGAAAATTTACTCACCCCCTTATCATCCAAGATGTTCGTGTCTTTCTTTCTTTAGTCAATAAAAAATTATGTTTTTTGGGGAAAACATTTTAGGATTTCTCTACATATAGTGGAATTCAAATGGTGTACCCAAGTTTGAACTTCCAAAATGCAGTTTAAATGCAGCTTCAAAGGGCTCCAAACGATCCCAGCCAAGGATGAAGGGTCTAGCGTAACAATCTGTCATTTTTGTATATAACAAATTGACAATTTACATACTTTTTAACCTCAAAAGCTTGTCTTGTCTCGTCTCTGCGATGCGCATGCATAGTCTGTGTAATCCGGGTCAATACCGGGTATGTCGAAAAACTTTACCAGATAAGACTCTTCTTCCTCAGCTGGGATCGTTTAGAGCCATCTGAAGCTGCACTTAAACTGCATTTTGGAAGTTCAAACTTGGGGGCACCATTGAAGTCCATTATATGGAGATAATTCCTGAAATTTCTTCCTCAAGAAACATTATTTCTTATTGACTGAAGAAAGAAAAGACACAAACATCTTGGATGACAGGGGTGTGAGTACATTTTCTGTAAAAGTTTGTTCTGGAATTGAACTTCCCCTTTAAAAGCAATGCTATTCTGATGCTTTCGATTGGTTCGTTCTCTTGTTTGAATTTGCAGCGCACCACTTCTGCAAATTACACCAATCTGCATTGCTGCTGAAAGCTTTAGGCTACAACCTGTCTGAAATTTGATTTACTGATTAACAGCTAAAAAAACATTCACTAGAAATTTTAAAAAGTAATAAAAAATGTAATCATTTGTAATCAGTTACATTAAGTACATTAAATAATTACAGTACTTCTTACATTTTAAATAGGGTAATCTGTAAACTATTACATTTCCAAAATAACCTTCCCAACACTGATGATTGGTTATGTTTATTATTAATGTTCATTATAAGTAGTAGTATTTAAACTGTACATATTTTAGCATAATCCAATGCAATGTTCTTGGCCTTCGTTAAATCAAATGTATATACTACAGCAGTCAAAACAAAATATTACTGCCAAAAATGTACTCGAGTCGTCAAGATATTTTGGAGATCATAAACCTACACATAGACATAATTGACAAAACAAAGCATAAAAAGGTTTGTTATGAGCACGTTTATTAGCAAGAACCTTAAGCAAGACCTGCATTTCACAGAAGAATGCTAAATGAATATTTTAAGATGATTAAGTGCCAAGATTGGGTTCAGATAGAACAGTTTCATTAGAGAGTGAAGTCAAGATCATTGAATTAAAGGCCAAAGAAAAGCAATAGGAAGTGTGCCATCAAATAGTCTATTGCTATTATTTAGTCACTCAGACGCAAGCACTTTCTATTAAGCTATATCAGAGCATTTCACTGCAACTGTTGCATCATGTTGCACAGGAAGTTAAAAAGTTAAAGTTTTAAATCTCTCTAATCACAACGAAAGAGAGACACAGAGAGGCACTGTTCTTCACAGACTGATTAAGCCTCATTTTGATGCCATATATACAAAAAGACACGGTATCTTTAACAGCTCGAAGTACTCCTGATGTGAGGAATGACATCCTTACCCTGTGACCTCAGTCAGAGCCCTAAAAGGAATAGCAAGCATTTTAAGTCCCCGTGTGAGCAGTTACTTCACCATAGCACTTCAACGCTAATTTCATCGGGACAACAACAAACAGATACCTACATAAGAGAAAGAGAGAAAACATTCTTCTGGTGAGTCATTAGCAATACTGCAAACATACAAATACTAACAAACACCCTCCCTCATTCTCACACACGCACACTGATAAACAAATATGTGCTACTTATGACATCTAAATTCTGGAGTTTTGTGTGTTCTTATACTTTCAGTGACTTTCTCGGTTACGAGACAGACTCTTTGCTTCAGTTCCAGACTTGCTGGAATCCATTAGACGAACAGTGATTAGAAAGTCTCTGACACCTCAAGCAGGCCACAGCACTTAATATAAAGTTAAGAAGATTTAGATCAAAAGGTTAGTGAGGAGGAAAAAAAAATTAAAGGGCAACTCAAATGAAAAACATTGCATTTGCAGTTTTTAAGCTGCGTGAGTTTCTCAGCCGATGCAAGACTCTGTTGGTTTCTTCATAGCCTTGAGAGATGAAAGAGAAGATTGTCCGGTATCCAGCACCACATTAGATTCTGCTCTGTCTGACCATGCAGCCAGCCGAAAGAAAGTCTGGCAGATTCATAGATGTGCTGTGAGAGTGGCCCATTATTGCTGTCAAAGTCAGGGGATTTGTATAATATTAATTATTTTGGCTTATGATGATAGGCCTTTGTGGACTGAAGCCTTGTTGTTTGACTTGTGTCAAAGGGAGGACGCTGTGAATCTGCTTTCTTTTAAGACTTAATCAAAAAGCATTCTGTGAACCTCATCTTCTTTTTCTCTTCTCTTTGTTCAGGACACCCATTTTCACATTTATTTATTTCCCCCTCCCTTCCAAAATACTCTTTAAAAACAGCTGGAGTGCTTTAAGATGCTCTCAACCACCTGGTGAGTATGAGACAGTTAATTGGTCAGCTCTCGCTGATATTTTATCATCAGCAAAACAAGCATCAAACAAAATCAAAACAAAAAAGAGAAAAGCAAACATCAAGCAGCAAGCTGAAATCGTGGGGTATGTGGAAAGGAGAACAGCGGTACGGGGACTCAGCCGGCGCTCGCAGGTGGCTAATGGCTAAAGCAGTCTGGAGTCACATTGATACCATTTACCGGCCCAGCTGTGCAAATGACAGCTAAGTTAATTAGCCCATGCCGAGCTTTTACGCTAAGCCAAAACATTTAGCACAGCAAGGTGAATATTCCCTTTGATTTGGATGGATTTGCTAAGACTGTATATGGTTTGCATCAAATCCCAGTTTGTCAAGTCTCACATTTGAACAATGTCAAAACAGAGAGTTAATGAAATAATATTAATGTTTTTTTTTTTTTTTTTTTTTTTTTTTAAATGACAAGTTAAATTATTTAAGAATTATATTTCAAAGGTTGGTTCACCCAAAACTGAAAATTCTGCCATCATTTACTTACCCTAATGTCTGTCCAGTCCTATAAGGCTTTAATTTTCGAAATACAAACACACACAAAAAAAAGTGTTTGTGAGACTGCAGTCCCTCCATTTAAAGTCAATTTGACTAAAACTGACAACTCAAAAAAATGTATTTATATGATGAACAGATTGCATTTATTCACATATTAACATTGATCAATGCATCGTATAAACGTCGATCACATAAATTATGGTAAACTGAATCAGTGAGGTAGACTGCCGTTCAAAGGTTTGGGATCAGTACGATTTTTAATGTTTTTTTTTAAAGAAGCCTCAATTTATTTGCTCAAAAATATAGAAAAAAAAAATAATATTATAAAATATTATTGCAATTTAAAATAATAGTTTTCTATTTTAATATACTTTAAAACATCATTTATTTCTGTGATGCAAAGCTGAATTTTCATCATCATTTACTCCAGTCTTCAGTGTCACACGATCTTTCACAAATCATTCTAATATGCAGCTTTATTATCAATGTATCAAACTTTTTTCAGGATTCTTTGATGAACAAAAAGCTAGAAAGAACAGCATTTATTCAACATAGAAATCTTTTCTAACAATATGTCTTTACTGTTACTTTTTATCAATTTAACATCCTTTCTTAATAAAAGTATTTATTTCTTTCAAACAAAGAAAGAAAGAAAAATTTACTGAATGCAAACTTTGAATGGCAGCGTATATCGTTACGAAAGATTTCTATTTTAAATAGATGCTGTGCTTTTTAACATTTTATTTATGAAAGAATCCTGAAAAAAGTCACAGGTTCCAAAAAAATATTAAGCAGCACAACTGTTTTCAACATTGATAATAAATCAGCATATTAAAATGATTTCTGAAAGATCATGTGACACTGAAGACTGGAGTAATAATGCTGAAAATTCAGCTTAGCATCACAGGAATAAATTCTATTTTAAAATATATTAAAAAGAAAACCACTATTTTAAATTGCAATAATTTTTCACAATTTTTTTTTAACTTTTAATCAAATAAACAGCCTTGCTGAGCAGAAAAGGCTTCTTTAAAAACATTAAAAATCTTACAGATCTCAAACTTTGGAACGGCAGTGTAGGTTCTTGTGTATCAAACAAATACAGCTGCACTTTGATGTGTCAACCAACGTTTACATATGAATGGAACCCTAATTCTGATCATCATAAAAATGACCACTCTATTCATATTGACTATGTTTACAATGCTTTAATGAGCTTTTATGAAATATAAATCAGGGAACAGAAATTTCCCCAAAAATATCTTCATTTGTGTTTTCAAAGATGAACTAAAGTCATACAGGTTTAAAATGGAATAAGGGTGAGTAAATGATGAGCATTTTCACTTTTGGGTGAATTAACCTTTTAAGCTAAGTACTATTAATTACATTATATAAAAAGTAATGCATTCCATTTGAGTCTTAGGAGCCTGGTACTGAAAGAGAAGAAATATAATGTGCTGCCAAGCCATGTAGACCTTAAAAGCAAATAAGGCCTTGGCTGAAACTATAATGACTTGAAGACATGCCATTACAGGAGAAATTAGGCTCTTTTTCTTGGTTCTATTCATGAGTCTTACAGCAGCATTTTAATTAAAAGCCTGATGTATACGATTATGAAACTGCCATGAGACGCATTCCTTGAATACAGGCTCATTGCATGTTTTAGTAAATAGGTGAGATTTTGCATTGTTGATATAATTTCACTGTAGCAAAAACATTTAAAACTGTAACATTTAGAATAGTTGTGCCCTACTCTTTAAATACAACCCTGTTATCACATTCCTTACAGGGATAGTTCACCCAAAAATGAAAATTGGCCCATTATTTACTAACCCTCAAGCAATTCTAGGTGTGTATGACTTTCTTCTTTCAGATCCAATCTGAGTTATATTAAAAAAAATGTCATGGCTCTTTCAAGCTTTATCATGGTAATAGGCAGGTATTTCTCTTCAACAGGTCAAAACAAGGCTTCCTTTGCTCCTGTAAACAAACATTGATTTTCATGAGACTCACAGGCGCATGCGCAACACCAACATCCAACGTCATCCACCCAGAGCTGTTTCTGTGCTAGATTAAAGTGATTGTTTCATTTTGAATATGGATATTTTTCTTAAACACGCATTAATTGGCTACACGAGGCCTTTATTCACCCCCCAGAGCTGTTTGAGGCACTTTTCTTTAAGGATGGATGCACTTTATTAGACTTCTTTTGACCTGTTGAAGAGAAACACCTGCCCATTGCCATGATAAAGTTTAGAAGAGCCAGGACATTTTTAATATAACTCTGATTTGATTCGTCTGAAAGAAGGAAGTCATATACACCTAGGATGCTTTGAGGGTGAGTAAATAATGGGTTAATTTTTGGGTAAACTATTACTTTAAGACTGTGACATCCGAAAAATAACATTATTTTCAAAAAACTGCATCGCGGTACACTTGTAAACATGCGCCAAAGACTAAAAAGGAAGAGAAGGAATTGTTGAATGAAGTCGTTATTTTTGTTCTCAAAAAAAGTATTTTTCATAGCTTCATAAAATTAAGGCTGAACCACTGATGTCACATGAACCTTTTTATCAATGTCTTTACTATCTTTCTGGGCCTTGAACATATCAGTTGTGTGGCTGTCTATGCAGGGTCAGAAAGCTCTTGGATTTCATCAAAAATATCTTAATTTGTGTTCCCAAGGCGAATGAAGGTCTTACAGGTTTGGAATGACATGAGAGTGAATAATTAATGACAGACTTTTATTTTTGGATAAACTATGCCTTTACAGTCATGCAACTTGGAAAACTGATAAACTGGTTTAACTTAAAGTTTTTGCAGTAGGATTCTTATCAGAATTGTTTCGTAACAGAAAACAACAGATAACTCTAATAAATAAAGCAGGTTAATTTCTCCCTTTTTCCATCTGACTGTGAATGTTTTATATGGCATGAGCCAGATGCTCTGCTCAATGGGTTCCTAGTTAAGGACGTTTGAACAGGTCTCTCACAGTGCCAACATGTGTGTGGTACAAGACATTTGACACCTATACATAAACATACACACATGGGTCATATTAGGATCAATTAAAGGATTAGTTCACCCAAAAATGAAGTTTGTCATCGTTCACTCACCCTCGTGTTTTTCCAAACCCATATTATACGCCACAAGTTATTAGAATATTTGGAATTTTAGCTAGGGGCACCCAATGGCCATTTAGTTTTTTTGTTTGTTTGTTTGTTTGTTTGTTTTTTTTAAATGCCTGTCAGTATTTTGTTCCTTGTGGCTTATGGCAATAATAAGCACAAAGTATATGTTAAAAACAATAATATATACGTAGTATTTCTTGGAAATGGGACTGAGTTTCCAAGTAGTAAAAAAGCAGCTTTTAAAGTTATACAGGTACATCACACCAAGGTTTTAAGAAAAAAGGATACTTTTTTCTTACATATTCCCCCAAAATCTTACGTTTAATTGCCAGTCATGGTCATGCAAGTCAAATGAAGCCCTACATTACTCAAAATCACAAAGAGATCCAATCGGATCACATTGGCCTGTTTGAATGAAAATATATAATTTATAATGCCTCATATGATTAGTAGTTCACTCCAGTGTTCTAATGTTTACTGATATACTTACCTTTTTTAAGGATTAGTTGACTCCTGAATTAAAATTTCCTAATAATTTACTCACTCCTATGTCAACCAAGATGTTCATGTCTTTCTTTCTTTCCTAGTTGCAAAGAAATTAGGTTTTTGAAGAAAACATTTCAGGATATTTCTCCATATAGTGGACTTCAATGGAAATCAGTGGTTGATTTGTGGTTAAAAATTATAATTTTGTTTTTTTCTTTTTAAGAAAATTACCAATTACCAATTGACTGGGATCATGTCGAGTCCTTTGAAGCTGCACTGAAAATGCAATTTGGTCCACTATATGGAAAAAAACCTGGAATGTTTTCCTCAAAAACCCTAATTTCTTTTCGACTGAAGAAAAAAAGACATGAACATCTTGGATGACATGTGGGTCAGTCAATTACCAGAAAATTTTAATTCTGGAGTGAACTAATCCTTTTATGTGTTAATGTAATACATATTTATTGGTGTTATCTATATGTATCCCCTTAATATCCCCTTATTTGATTTTTTTTTTTTTAAGCATTTTGGGATAAGTGATAATAATAATAATTTTATATATATGTATATATTCTTTTTTATAATAAATCTTAATAAAATCCAAACCCAAAAAATATGTTGTAAATTAAACGAAGATTACAAATATACATTTTACAAGGAAACGCTTCACATTTAATTCAATGAGTAACTTTACAAGCAATTTATGTAAAATATATTATTTAATTTCATTTTTAACTGTCGTCTATGATCTCTATCTCTCTTAGCGTTCACAATGAGAAGCACTCTTCTTTCCCACATAGAAACTCTCCTTCTCTACAGTTGTCTTTTGTCTTGCTGTAAAGCTGCTAAAAACAGTTATGAGTAATCCAGTGTCATTAGAGGGCACTTTTACTGCAGTTTACCAGCCTCTGTTACACTACTCTGGTAAAGGGCTTTAATCTGTCTGCCATGGTAGAGCAGTCTAAGTCTGAACAGGTGCACGCTGTACATGTACACGCAAATCATCCACGCACACACACATACACACATCCAGCTCTAAACACTATATCTGTATGCACTTCAGAGAGGACAAAAGGGACAAAGTGAGACACGAGTGGCCATTGAATTTTGTGTTGCGTCAACATGGGGATGACATTTACAGTGCCTTCCAAAAAGTCTCCCTCTCTCTTTCTTGAACTCTCTCTTTCAAGCTCTCTGTCTCTCTCCCTCTCCTGCAACATGCCTACAGGGTTTTGAGGACAATGGCGCTCTTCTACTTCAAGTAGCTTCAAAGGCTTAGCTACAGCAAGCAGGCGTCTGTGACTTCCTCTGAAGTGCCTCGCTATAATATATTATATCTAGATGTCCCCAGAGTGCCGCCCAGGCCTCCAGTCTGGACCAGAACCATACCGGGGTCTTTGCCCTTCCTCAAAAAGTCTATAATCACTCCGCTGCCATCATGATGCATTTGAGACGACATGAGATATGAGGGACGAAAGAGAAAATCAAAACGGTGAAAACAGAAATGCCGTCTTTGTTAAGCCAGCGAAGACTTCTAAGATGTGACTTTAGAGAGTTTGTGGGTACACAACAATGACACAAAGGGAATACCAGATGAAAGCATTAGAGATGTAAATAACTCTGCTGCCAGAAAGAGAGAGAGAGACTGTGAGACAGACAAAAGAGAGAGAAAATATGTGTATGTGATGAGATAGAACGTGAGCCATAGAAACAGAGAGATTGTAAAGTGAAGCATATCAGTAAGCCTATGCACTGTACTGATGATGATGATGATTTCCATAGAACTGAATCGTCTGTCGTTCACAAAGTTCTTCACCTCTTGCATATTTGTTACTAAATATTGTTTGACTGGCTAATTTGACTGTGCTGGTCAGCATGTTCAAATCTATTCTACAGATGTCTACAATGTCTGGGCTTGCAAATGATCAAGGAAAGGAAAAAAAGTTTCCATTGATTAATTTTTAAACTGTTGTTTTGAAATAGTCTATAACAAAGCATATTATTTACATTGAATAATTTAAAAAAAATTCCACTAACTGTTACACTTCGTGATAACATCCTTCTCAGACGATCTGATCACAGGTGTTCAGTCACATTCTTCACTATTCACTGTCACATGGACTATTTTAATGATGTCCTCACTACCTTTCTGAATGCAGTCGCTGCCCTGCTGTCTATGCGGGGTCAGAAAGCTCTCGGATTCCATCAAAAATATCTTAATTTGTGTTGCGAAGATGAATGGACGTCTTACGGGTTTGACAGAATTTTCAATTCAGGGTGAACTATCACTTTATAATAGAAAACAGTTACTTTAAATTGTAATATTTAAAGTAAATAAAAGTAAATTGCAATTTACCCACCAGTGGCAGGTTCATTTTAGAGCTGGGCTACATATAATAGATCACATATAATTGTGTGGAAACGCATAGTAACCTTATCGATCAGGATGCCTGAAGTTTAGACTTCACTGGTGCGGAAGGCTTTGAAATCAGGACACAAACAAACAGAAGATGTAAGCCTGAAAGACAGCAGGAAGCAGAGCTCATTCTTTCCTTCTACCCCTCTGTATATGTATCCCACGTCCTTCTCTTTCCTTCATCTTTTTCTTACTCTGTCTAGTGCTTCCGTCTTTAAACATTGCTCATTTGAATGGGAGATTCATCAAAGATGGAATTTCAGTCCAATTTGTCTTCAAAAGAAGGTAAAGTCTCTCATTATGTGGGCTGTTCCCCTTCTTTCCCATTAGAAGGGCTGAGAGAGAGAGAGACAGACAGAGAGAGACGTGTTAGTCATGGCCACTTATCTAGCAACCTTATGAGCGCAGGATTAAAAGATGAAAGAAGAGAGAAGGGTTAGTGTTATAGAGAATGTAAGCCGTTCGTGAGCCCTACAGACTCAGCCTTTAACTCTTTCACAACATATTCAAACCTCTCACTGTCCCTATCATTGTCACCCAAATGAAGAATAAGTGAAAGTATCAGCTAGATTCTTCCCAGTGAAAGCTGTTTCAGACATCAATACTCTGCTTTTAACACACGACATAAGCATATAGCTAGTTGACATAAAATATGTGGTTTGACATGCAATACTTAATCTAATTATTTTTTAATATAATCAGCTTTACTGACCTTTGACCTTTCAGTGACCTTGGCCACACAATACAACCATTCCAAAATGAACAATGGGTTAAGAAAGTGGGTAACACTTTACAATAAAGTGTCATTTGTTAACATTAGTTGATGTATTAACTAACATGAATCAACAATGAACAGTACATTTATTAGACTACTTATTAATCTTTGTTAATGTTAGTTAATAAAAATTCAGCTGTTCATTGTTTGCTCATGTTAGTTCACAGTGCATTAACTAATGTTAACAAACACAACTTGTCATTTTAATAATGCATTAGTAAATGCTGAAATTAACATTTAATTAAGATTAATAAATGCTGTAGAAGTATTGTTCATTCTCAGTTCATGTTAACTAAAGTAGTTAACTAATGTTAACTAATGAACCCTATTGTAAAGTGTTGCCAGAAACTTTGAAGAAATCGTAACCATAGTTTCCAGACTTTTCCTTATATATTCATATCAACTTCACATAATACAAATTTCATGGACATCTTACAAAAAGTATCTGAAGACTTAAGCTACACATAAATATGAATGTATTCACACTATATAACAATATAACAATATTAAATGAATATAGCATATACTGTACCTGATATAGAATATAGATTTCAGGTTTAAAAATAAAATAAAATAAAAAATAAAAACATTTGGACTTCTTTTTTTTGGTTGTCCCTCAGGTCATCCAAAATGTATATGAGTTTGTTTCTTCATCAGATAAGATTTGAAGAAATTAAGCATTACATCACTTGCTCAATAATGGATCTTCTGCAGTGAATGGGTGCCTTCAGATTGAGAGTCCAAACAGCTGATAAAAACATCACAATAATCCACAAGTAATCCACACAACTCTAGTCCATCAATTAGCATCATTATGGAGGCATTATTATGAATTATGAACAGAAATGAATGAGTGAAAACACCTTAATGATGGATTTGTTGCTTTCAAACATGTAGCTTTTCACTTCACAAAACGTTTATTGATGAACTGTAGTCACGTGATGAATTATTATGATTTTATAATTCAATGTTTTTATCAGCTGTTTGGACTTTAATTCTGATGGCACCCATTTACTGCAGACGATCCATTGGTGAGCAAGTCATGTTATCTTTAATTTCACAAAATGTGATCTGATGAAGAAACAAAACGTTTACATTTTAACCCCAAAACTAAGTATACTTTGTTTTTGTACAGTAGAACGCGTAGCCCTTCGAAAGTATGTTAAATCCGATAGCGTGCACGGACGCAGGCGGTCCCGTCATTCTTGTCGAGCTTCTGCTATATTTTTCTCCAGAAGTTATGACCGACAAAAATGTTTTTATACTCTTTTAAACTAAAGTTGCGGCTCTCTTGTAACCCCCTTATACAAGCGGTTGTCAATGCAGCCACCTGTTGATGTTGCAGTCTCTGCTGTTTAGTTGTTGTTCTGTCTCTTTAGAGTCATTTTCTACTATAAAACAACAGCCTGGGCCAGTGTTGCCACCTTGTGGAACAACTGACAAGTGCAAAAGCAAGTCAATGTGCATGTGCCTAGCACGTACAAAGTATGCGTGGTTACAAAAATAACATTACATTATGTACGTAACATTTATGATGAAGAAATTTGCAGCACGCACGCTGTGCGCTGACCCTTGTGTATGTGTAAAAATTGTACTTTGGGCTTTAGATTCAGCAAATTTTCATTCTTGGTTAGAATAGGTTAGTTACTTGAGGTGAACTGACTTCATATAAGTACTAAAAAAACACCTAGTGGCCAGTCAATTAAAAGTAATTGCAAAAAGTAATTGTTTGAAATTCAAAGTAATTGCATTGAAATTCATACATTTTAAATGTGACTTACATAGCTAAGTACTGTATGTATTGTCTGCCCATATCCAGGGTTTTCTTTTTAAACCTAATGGTTTGGTATGGCCTTGCCTTTGATGACTTTGAAAGTGACTGTGAACTGTTCTACTCTAATTATGCATAGACGCAGTTCAATTACACACTGAAGGAGAGAGAAGCATTGAGATCAGAGTCATCTGTGAGGTGTGAAGCTCATTCATTATAGTACAGTGCTCTACAGTATATACATCATAGTTGAGGAAATGATCAGAAAAAAAAGAGTAAAGACAGATAACAGGAGGAAACAAGAAACAATAGAGCAAGAAAATCAATGTGGGAGGAAGGAATGTGCTTGTTATTTTTGCAAAAAATAAATAATAAAATGAATACGCAACTTTGAAGGTCCAGCTGACCCTAGCAGCAGAAGGATTATTTTGGTGGCAAGGTCAGCTCCAGAAGGATTGCTGTACCGCTCTGTGTTCTTGAATGTGGTGTGGGGGCATGTTTGAGCGGGAGGCGTTCTCTAAACAATGCCGAAGCTTTGAAGTGCTTCATCTTTTCATCTGTTTCAGCAGCCTATTTAAACACAGCTCTGAAAAGTGAGAATGAGGGAGAAAGGGAGAGAGAGGCTGTGTGGAATACATGAACTATATATTAAAATTATCTATCAATTATGTTCAGAAACTGTCATCAGGCACGACTCACATGTTCATAATGGTAAATATATTTGACTTGCTGTCTATGTATGAGTGCATGAGCGCAACTCTTTGTCTAAATTTAATATATAATGAGATAAATCATCTACTCCATCATAGAAAGTTATAGAAATAAGAGTAGATTCAATTTCTTTTTTCTTTACTTTTTTTAATTTAAAGGCAGAAGTTTAAGGCTGTTTCTAAATTCCCATAGGGCTGTTCACAATGGATACAGCTCATATACAGCTCAGTCAAAAGTATTTGAACAGCAAATTTTTTTAAAGAAGTCTCTTCTGCGCACCAAGCCTGCATTTATTTGATCCAAAATACAGGAAAAACAGTAAAATGTTGAAATATTTTTACGTTTTAAAATAACTGTTTTCTATTTGAATATATCTTTATCATCACTTTTGCTCAATTTAAAGCATCCTTGCTAAATAAAAGTATTAATTTCTATTAATCACACCCCACCCCCTAAAAAAACCCAAAACAAAACAGAGCAAAAAAATGGTATAGTGTATAATGTTACAAAAGCTTTTTGTTTCAGATAAATGCTGATCTTTGGATCTTTCTATTCATCAAAGAATCCTAAATATATATATATATATATATATATATATATATATATATATATATATAAATATATATTATATATATATATATATATATATATATATATATATATATATATATATAAAAATGTTTCTTGAACAGCAAATCAGCATATTAGAATGATTTCTAAAGGATCATGTGACACTGAAATCTGGGGTAATGATGCTGAAAATTCAGCTTTGATCACAGAAATAAATACACTTTTAAAATATATTCAAATAGCAAACAATTATTTTAATTTTTTACTGTTTTTGCTGTACTTTGGATCAAATAAATGCAGGCTTGGTTAGCAGAAGAGACTTCTTTAAAAACATTAAAAATCTTACTGTTCAAACACTTTTGACTGGTAGTGTATGTGCATTTCTTTAAATAGCTCATATTTATCAATATATTTTAAAAAATGGATGGGTCAGCATTTCATGTGAAAGGCTACACAATTGAGGTATTATTATTTAAATTTGTAACATTTTTAACAAACAAAGATATTGCTTGAGCGGTCGTCATTGACTGTTAATGTGTTCATGTCCAAGTCCAAGTCAATTGCATGTTACAAGCAAAGTGCAGTCTGAACTTAAAGTCCTACCAAAGCCTCAGATAAATGTTCACTTTGATTGTGGCATCAGTTCAAGACTTGGTTCAAGATTTAATACTAATGAGATCAGGGGAGGTAGTGCAGAAAAAACCTACAAACACACACACACACATACAAAACAAATGACAGGAGTAAAACGGTAAATATTAAAGTATAAAATAAACATTCAAGGACTTAATAAACATTAAGAATATACACAGACAACTCTTTAATATGATGCTCAAAAGCAGTGACTGGTTTCATGATGGTACAAGTTGAAGCAGATGCATGAGTGACCTCCTCTGTAACACCTTTGTTTGTCTCTCTCATGTTTCATCGCAATCATCTCAATATCATTATACTTCCTTCCTTCCTTCACTCACTTTCCATCCATGCCTCACCTCTGCTGTCCTCTCTCACTCCCTTCCTCAGCTGGGGTCCCGTGGGGTTGTGAGGAGATTAAAACAAACAGGGTTTAATCAGCGGGTCCTGCCGCAGCACAGGAGCAGCAGACAGAAGGAGCCCTCTCCAGGAGAGCAGCCTGCAATCAAAGACTGCTGCACCCCTCTTCCAGATCCCTATCACAACAACACAACCAGCAGAAACAATTATTTATTCCTTTTGATGTGGGGTTTTGAAGTTATCCCTCCATCCTTTTTCAGCACCCCCCCATCAAACCTCTCACTCGCTCGCTCTTTCTCTTTCTATTTCTCTCATCTTCCCCTCCCTTTCCCTCTGTGTCTGTGGTTTTTTTAAACACTAAGGAAACAGGGTCATGCTAGCTTATTTCAGAGAGGGGATTTGTGTTTGAGTGAGCCGAAATCGAGGCGTTGTGTCCCGCCCTGTTGGATCTGTTCGGAAAGATAGACTCTCCTATTCATTCAACACCAATTAGAGCAAACCTGCCTCACTATCAGCTCCTCCGTGCCGTGATCTGTAGTGTGCAGCGTGTCAGATCGGTTTCCTCATAGAAAGTGGAATGAAGACCTGTGGAAGCGTATGGCTTTGATATATGACTGTTTAGACAAAGCCTAAATGGTCCAGTAGAATCAGACACATTCATTCTCTGTTGAATTCAGTTCTACAGAAAATAGTGTAATCTGTAGCTTCAGTAGATCAGTTCTGTTGCCTGCAGGCCTCCTGGCCTTGACTGTGACCTTTTATCTTAAAGCAAAAGATAAAGGATGCTCCAGGTTTAATACAAGTTATTGTCGCACAATGGTAAAATGCTGCCAGTACTATAAAGCACTATAAAGGAAGTAAATAGGACCCAGGCTAAAATACATACACTGATAGACTTGAAGGGATAGTTCACCCAGCAATGAAAATTCTGTCAATAATTGCTTGCCCTCATGCCGTTCCAAACCCTTAAGACCTTCGTTCATCTTCAGAACACAAATTAAGATATTTTTCATGAAATCCAAGAGCTTTCTGACCCTGTATAGACAGCAAAGCAACTACCATGTTCAAGGCCCAGAAAGGTAGTAAGAACATCATTAAAACAGTCCATGTATTATAGTCCAAATATCTTAATTTGTGTTTTCCGAAGATGAAAGAAGGTCTCACAGGTTTGGAACGACCTGAGGGTGAGTAGTTATTGACAATATTTTTTATTGTCCCTTTAAATGTCATACAGAGAGAGTATCACTTACTGACCTTTTCTATGTAAAGTTATATCTAATCTTCACTGTCATAATGGTGTACTTGTCTCTTTCCCATTGTCTCCATAATGTCTGATAATGAAAACAAGTCTAAACAAAAGCCGTCTGCTTTGTCTTTATTGAACTAACAATCCTTCTCTGCTGATACTGTCAACATTTGCAGATACTGCATCAGTGACGACAACTTTACAGCTCATATGGTACCCATTGATGAATGAATTTATGTAAATGCTTTAACAAAAATATGAACTTCACATTTTGGCAGTGAAACAGTTTTTTCATTTTAAGTATGTTACTCTAACCATGATTTTTCCTTTTCAAACAAAAAGACATTAAGGGACAAATCAAAATAATTATTCTGTGGTAAAATACATTATGTTACCATGTTGGCTGTTGGGCTTAACTTGTACGGCGTTACAACACTGTAACAGTTTGGAAAGTGAAAATAAACTACAGCAGGGAAAACTTAATAACAGACCACAGCAAATATTATTGTGCCCCTATTTAACCCAACAGAAAGAGAACAATTCCAATTGCATTTGACGGACATATGATGGAGTATTTATGTGCCAAGTACATTCCTTCAGGGTTTGTATAAGTTTTGGAAAGTTTTTTTTTTTTTTTGAGCATGGCCCTGAATGGCGGTTTTCCTTGTTGGGCACCCTTGAGGGTACTAATGTATGAAAGATGGGTTCAAGTGTACTACAAATGATAACTAAATACATTTTTTAAAATACAGAGATAGTATGTTAAAAGAGCATTTTAGTTCATATTAAAGAGTTACTCCACCCCAAAATGAGAAAATTGTCATTAATCACTTTACCCCCATGTCATTCCAAACCAGTAAAATCTTTGTTCATCACAATTCAAGATATTTTGGATGAAAACCGGGAGGCTTTTGACTGTTCCATTGACTGCCAAGTAAATACCACTATCAAGGCCCAGAAAAGTATGAAAGACATCGTCAAAATAGTCCATCTGCCATCAGTTGTTCAATCAGAATTTTATGAAGCGAGAAGAATACTTGTAAATGGTACGGAAAGAAAATAAAAATAACGACTTTATTCAACAATTCGTCTCATCTGCGTCACCGTAGCGCCATTTTGGAGAATATCCGCTGGATGCAAACTGCGTTTGCTGTTTTTGTTTTTGTACAAATCAAAGTGTAAATAGCCTTGACAGCGGTATTTACTTTGCAGTCAATGGGACAGTAAAAAGCCCAGTTTTCATCCAAAATATGTTAAATTGTGTTCCAAACATGAACTAAGCTTTTACTGGTTTGAAACAACATGGGGGTAAGTGATTAATGACAAATTTTCATTTTGGGGTGGAGTGACCCTTTAATGGTGTCCCAAAATAGCACAGTTGAGTACACTTAGATGATCTTAAGTTCATCTTAAAGGAGAAGTCCACTTCCAGAACAAAAATTTACAAATAATGTACTCACCCCCCTTGTCATCCAAGATGTTCATGTCTTTCTTTCTTCAGTCGTAAAACAATTATGTTTTTTGAGGAAAACATTTCAGGATTTTTCTCCATATAATGGACTGATATTGTGCCCTGAGTTTGAACTTCCAAAATGCAGTTTAAATGCGGCTTTAAACGATCCCAAATGCGGTTGTAAATGATCCTAGCCGAGGAAGAAGGGTCTTATCTAGTGAAACGATCGGTTATTTTCCTAAAAATAATACAATTTATATACTTTCAATGTCATACGCAGGTCTTGTCTTGCTCTTTCAGACCTGTTTTTTTCCGGTTCATGACAGTTAGGGTATGTCGAAAAACTCCCATCTCATGTTCTCATGTACTTCAAAATCGCCCTATATCGCTGTTTTACCTTTTTTGTTAAGGGTGTTTGATCTTCTTTGCATGTTCACTTTGCAAAGACTGGGTCAGAACGTCTGCAGTGATGTAGGATGATTTTGAAATGATTTTTGAAGTTGAGGGAGAAAATACGATCCGAAATTTGACACACCCTAACTGAAATGTTTTCCTCAAAAAACACAATTTCTTTACAACCGAAGAAAGAACGACATGAACATCTTGGATGAGAAGGGGGTGAGTACATTATCTGTCAGTTGTTGTTCTGGAAGTGGACTTCTCCTTTAAGAAGTACTAAAGAATCATTTAAGTACAAAATTAGTTCATGAAAATAGAGCACTTTAAGTACATTATGTACAGTACATTACTTTTTTTTTTTTTCCACCTGGAGCCTCTCCCGGAAGAGCGTGCACACACTTCAACCAGAGCGAGAGCAAGAGCACACCCATCAGTGTTGCCAAGTCCACGGTTTTCCCGCAGAATTGGGCTACTTTACCACTGTTGCCGCAGACGATCGCAACGCAAAAGAAAATGCGCATGCTCGTGACTCTTTAGCTCTGCCCACGGCACGCCTCCAGGAGCTTGACTGTTTTTGGAGAGAAGTGGTGCAGCTGTATCTGTCTCTGATAAAACTAAAAACTCTTAGGAGATATGAAGGATGCAATGCTACTAACTTAGAATGTTCCTTTAAAAAGGTTTGTTAAAGTAACCCTCAGCAATGATTATTAGCAAGCATTGTTTTCAGGCACATTCATGAGAACTGTCACGAGTCATTATTTCTCAAACTGTAGCCATATTGTTTACCTGTTAACACTTGACAACATTTTTAATTCCAGAACAATTGGGAAATGGGAATAAAAGGCAAAGTCGGTTCTGTTACAGAAATTTTTAAGATCATGTGATGAACATTCTCTGTACAAACAGAATTAAAATCAGTGTAACAGTCTGATTTTTATTCTATTTCAGCATATGAGTGGCCATATCTCTCACAGGAAGGTGAAGCAGCGTTGAAGTACTTAACAAAAAGGTCAATTGACTGACTGTATCACTTTTTAAATCATCAAGTCTACATCTGTAATGACAATAAAAGCAGTGAAATATTTCACAGTGACAAAAAATAGCCTTTTGAGCTACTTTTACAACTCTCAGCCCGAAACATCTGCTGAAGCCATTGAAGCTCTCAGCCCTTCTCCAACAAAAGGTTTAAAGGCAAATCCCTCGAGACAGATGACATTAATCATGTTTTAAATCGCTTTTTGGTGGGCTTTGATAATTTCTAGTCATTTAATTAGTTTTGACGCAATTCTACATTACCACTCATGCCCAACAGACTCGCCGTCTAATGAATATGACTTGTCCTGGTAAACAGGCTCATAGATGAAAAGTAATCATCTTTCATTGGGGATCTGTTTCACAAATTCTACTGTTTAAGTGGTAACTGCCCCTGATCACCTGCGTCTAACGGTAGCTTTTCATAGTGGCCATAAAACACATTAAAATATCTGTTTCGTATCAAGCCTTCCATTCTCAACTTTTGGCAAAGAACACATTTGATCACACAGCATAATGGGGTTACGTAGCAGAAACTGATTTTTTGGCAGTAGCTTTTGTAGGTTTAACCACTACCCACGTCTGTGAGTCTGAAATAAATCATACAATATGAGGCTATCCATCATGAAATTATATTTCAGCTGGCACCGGTGTTAACCGCACTTCATAGGCAGCGATCCATTCCAAAATAAGTAAACTTGTTGGCACCGCAGTGAGACGGTCCTTAAAATACAGCCTAACCCCGGTGTTTCTGCGAGTCGTGTGATGTGCTGTGGACGCAGCGATGACATGAGCACTTCATCTGACAGGAAACAGACAGACTACAGCCAAGTGCTTGAACTCACAGGCGAGAAATATTTGACTCAGTATGCGAAAACTCCCGCTTGCATTGATTTTCAGACGCTTTTTCAATTTAAGCGTCATGGGAAATGCAGCTTCTAATATTTCTCTGTAATATAGATTGTATATGATGGATTAATGCAATTATCTCACACACACGACAAAATGCATGTGGGAGTGCGTTTGCACAGTAAATTGTCCCTCTGTTCCTGAATCTGTTATGACTCCTGAAGTCATGGAGCGTTGGAGAGTTAGAAAGAAACCACAGATCCTATTATTCAATAAATAAATAACTGCAAAGCTCTTGTGCAAGTGAATTCAAAAGCTAGTGTGCTTAATAAAATATTAATTGCCTTGCTCAAATTGTCTTAATATAATGACAAACATTTTAAATGATTAAATCACTTGTTTAATTAGCAGTAGTGAGTCTCGGTTAATTGTTTATTTAACTTCAATATCAAATTTAGTGGCTTCATACGGTAATATATTACATCTGTTGTGTGTTTTCGCTAAAGCCCATTTTCTTTTTTAATAGCAAACACTGGAGAGACTCGAAGGCCGCGGAACATTAAACATGAAACCTTTGTGTAAAGTTTCTGCAATTTCAATACAGCCTTGAAGGACAACACAGAGCTTGTAAAGCATTTAATTTCTGTTTTATAAGCAGCTTTATTGTGCCTCTCAGCCTCCCAGCTTCAAATCGCTCTTTAATTAAACTCCAGCTAATTACACAACTCTGGAATGGCTGTTGCTGCTCCCCAGGAATGAGGGGAGTTCCAAGAGCGGCTGTTTCTATAACTGAATGTCAGCTGACACCCAGAGATTCACTGCTTTCTCGGCATTACAGCCAGTGACTGGCTAGTGGCCAGTAACACACAGATTTAGATCAACAGGAGTCGAGTGAATTCACCCGACTGTAATTATGTTAGATGAATTTGCTGTAGGGAGTCGATTACTGTGTAATTAACATAAAAACACACACTGCCTGCAAACTAGTAAAGGCCTGAACACTTTTGGACGCCTTCATCTTTAATTCGAATTTAAAACCGAGGTAAAGTCAGATGAGGTTAAACGCTGTCTCGTAGTTTCAGGATTCAAGATTTAAAGGGATAGTTTATCCAAAAATGAAAATTCTGTCATCAATTACTCAACCTCGTGTCGTTCCAAATCCGTAAGACTTCATCAAAGACTTTCATCGTAGCTTTATAAAATTACGGTTGAACCACTGATGTCACATGGACTATTTTAACAATGTCCTTACCTTTCTGGGTCTTGAACGTGGTAGTTGCATTGCTTGTCTATGCAGGGTCAGAAAACTCTCAAATTTCATCAAAAAATTTCACACAAAATCTTAATTTGTGTCCGAAGATAATAGGTTTGGAATGACATGAGGGTGAATACTGACAGAATTTTCATTTTTGGGTGAACTGTCCCTTTAGGACCACTACAGAAGATCAGCAGAAGAACTTTATTACTTTATTAATAAAGCTAACTGCATAAAACAGTTATTTTCCATGGTTGTAGGAGAACATTAAGTTAGTAAGATGCACTTAAATGATATAAATGAATAAAAATATAAAATTGCCTGCATGTAAATAAATATTTTTACAAGATTTAACAAAAACATAAATTTTCACATCTTTTCATTCAAACCCTTGAGCGCTCAACAGACAACACAGACTGTCCAGTTTTTTCCTTTTATTATACAAATTCAGTTACAATAATTAATTATTTTATTATTATTATGCCACAAACACTGTTGATAGATTTTAAACTTGTCATTTAATCTGCTCTTAGTTTAAACGCAAATAGCTTTTTTGGAGTTTTCTGTTAAACTGAATATTTCAAATGTAAGCTTTTCAAGTTTAAAAGATATTACAGACACAGTGTTTGGTCAAATATACAGTTTCCTACCCTATTTACAAGTTCAAATATGACTGTCATAAATTAAAGCCAGTTGGATGAGATGTGTATGTTTTCGGGATACTCACCACAGCAGCATGTCATTGTGGTCTGCTGGTTTGTCGCTTGAAAGTATTAGTTCATTGATAAAGAAGTCTGGAATGCTTTTTCCTGTTTTCCAGTCTCTGACAGTTTTCTCATGCTATGCCCAAGTCAACAAATATGGGACCCTGGACCACAAAACCAGTCATAAGGGTCAATTTTTTGAAATCGAGATTTATAAATAAGCTTTCCATAGATGTATGGTTTGTTAGGATAGGACAATATTTGGCCGAGATACAACTATTTGAAAATCTGGAATCTAAGGGTGCAAAAAAACACCTTTAAAGTTGTCCGAATGAAGTTCTTAGCAATGCATATTACTAATCAAAAATTCAGTATAGATATTTTTACAGTAGGAAATTTACAAAATATATTTGTATTGCTACAAGTATAGCCATGCTACTCAAAACTGGGTTCGTGGTCCAGGGTCACATATGCAGTTTAGTGACCTGTTGCCTAGTTTAGTTGTTATTTTGATATGCAGTAACAATTTTAGAGGTTCTCCAGTCACTTGGTGATGTGTGGTGTTCACTTACTTAAACAAGTAGGCCTACATGTTCCCTTTTAAGGGAAATGGCTTTTAAAATGTAGCTACGCTCAAAATCCCAAACCATGAAAGCAGAAGAAATGAAGGTGTTTGACAGGCTGCTGTGGGTCCATTCATCTGTCAGATGCTCAGGGGAAATCAGCCCCCCTGTACGCTTCCTGTAGAACGTGGTCTACTTGCCGTTAACAAGTCCCCTGACTCCAGTTGACAGGCAGCCACAAGGAAAGGTTTAGTAAAGTCAGACAAAGTCTATGCTCTGCTGAGTATTGCTCACTAATGCTCTATCTAAAGAGGAATCAGCGAGAATGGATAGTTGGGTAAAATACTACCTTTTGTATTTTAATGGACATTGATCAAGGCTGCATTTATTTGATTATAAATTCTAAAAAAATAAATAAATAAAAAAACAGTAGTATTGTGAAATGTTATTTCCATGCAAAATAACGGTTTTCTATGTGAATATATTTTAAAATGTAATTTATTCCTGTGATGCAAAGCTGAAATTTCAGCATCATTACTCCAGTCTTCAGTGTCACATGATCCTTCAGAAATTATTCTAATATGCTGATTTATTATCAGTTTTGGAAACAGTTGTGCTGCTTAATATTTGTTTGGAACCTATGAGACTTTTTTTTTCCAAGATTCTTCAATTAATATTTTGTAACAATTTAAAAGTTTTGTGTTCAGTAATTTTCTTTTTTTTTTTTTTATTCTTTATTAATACTTTTATTCACCAAATATGTTAAACTGATAAAAAGTGATAGCAAAGACTTATATTGTTAGAAAAGGTTTATATTTTGAATAAATGCTGTTCTTTTTAACTTTTTATTCATCAAAGAATCCTGAAAAAAGAATCATAGGTTCCAAAAAATATTAAGCAGAACTGTTCAACATTGAAAATAAAAGTAATAAATCAGCATACAAGAATGATTTCTGAAGGATCATGTCACAATGAAGACTGGAGTAACGGCTGATAAAAATTCAGCTTTGAATCACAGAAAAAAATCTAATTTTAAAATATATTAATACAGAAAACCATTATTTTAAACTGTAATAATATTTCACAATATTACTGTTTTTTCTGTATTTTTGATCAAGGAAATACAGCTTTGATAAGCATAAGAGAATTTGTTAAAAAAAAAATCTTACTGAACCCAAACTTTTGAATGACAGTACATATATAATAAAGTTGTATAATATACATTCGTACAAAGATTTTACACACAAATATGCATGTACACATACTTAGCGAATGATACTCACATCAGCTCTGAATTAAATCACATTCATGTCTACGCATGAAACAGCATCTTGCACTGCACACATATGCACACACAAATGAAATCCTGGATACTTCTTTTATCTGCGAGCGAATTCTTGAAGAAATATCCTATAAGACATGAAATAATGATAGAAAAGCACAACCCCACTGATTTTCCATTTTCTCTCTGTTTTTTTTTATCAGAACAGCCAATGCTTGCTGTGTGAATGATCCCTTTATCTCAGTTTCATTAGTGTGTATGTGTGCGCGCGCCGCTCTTGGCCGGGACGGGGCGTCGGTTAGACAGTCACTTCCTGGTGTCTGTGATGTTCAGGCAGATTACAGAGATGCTTTGAAGCTTTGGCTCCTCATGTCTCTGGTGACAGAACGAACAGACCCCTGCCTTCTGCTGCCGTACACAGAACCGAGCGGCACACCGACGAAAGGCCCCACGCTGAACCTAAGCTTCTCATCTGCTTTATATGTTCCTTTAGCTCCTGTGAACAATAAAGCCACACCTATTCAATCTCAATCCAGAGGCTTTAGAGAGAGCGAAATCACATGCATAATGTGGGATGTCCAACGGAGCTAAAGAGGAAATAATGGCTGGTCAGTAATCGGCCTTAACTGCAGCCATCCGGACTTTGGTGTAGGCATTTATCAGAATCTTCCACCTTGTAGCATGGTGTAGGGCTCACCAAGAAACTTAAAAGAAAGACAGAATGACAAAGAGACTCAGTAGGCCGACTCAGACCTGGACTAGAAGATGATATTTGATAATCAAAGGTTTGATCATCTGCCCCCTGGGTATTAAAGCAGTGCTTTGAGCTATAAGAACTGGAAAATGTCAGTCTGAAAGGTGATGATAACAGCTTGGGGACAAACAGATCTGTCCCCAATAGGAAAAATTCATGAAGCAAGCCTTCTTGTTTCCTATTGCATGCAAAGGTGTTTACTCCACTACTAGGGTAAGATGACCTGGAGCAAGAAGTCCCCCCAGGGTAAACCTATCCCCACCGCCATCTGTTTTTGCTGCATATATAAAATGCATCTAATATCATGAACTGTCATTAATGTAAAAATACTAAATCAAACATGCTATTTAAATCTATTTTGACACATTAGTTGAACAACTGAACATTGGTAGAATAATCAGATAACAGAATTCCAATACATTATCACTACACAATTATATAGAATCTATTAAGCAATAAAATCTTTATTATAACAATTTTTTGTGAAGCATAAAATTATGAGCAGGCCTTTATTTTAACTGAAGTGATGTCAATAATAACTAATAAAAACACTAGCAACAATAGGCCACTGAAAACTTTATGCCCCAGCTGACCCTTCGCAGGGAGTTTGATTGACAGGCGATCTGACCAATCATAATGCAGAATCTGTCATTTTTGTCAGACAGGAGAGCAGATTAACTTTGGTGGACGTGAACTTGACAAATAGTGTGTACTGACATGTTTCCATGTTTAAACAAGATACACTACCGGTCAAAATAATATTTTTAATGTTTTTTTTAAAGAAGTCTCTTCTGCTCACCAAGCCTGCATTTATTTGATCCAAAGTACAGTATATTTTTACTATTTAAAATAACTGTTTTCTATTTGAATATATTGTAAAATGTAATTTATTCCAGTGATTTCAAAGCTGAATTTTTAGCATCGTTACTCCAGTCTTCAGTGTCACATGATCCTTCAGAAATCATTCTAATATTCTGATTTACTGCTCAAAAAATTTTTTTATTGAAAACAGAGTAGAATTTTTCAGGATTCTTTGATGAATAGAAAGTTCAGAAGAACAGCATTGATCATTTTCATTTAAAATAGAAATCTTTTGTAACATTATAAATGTATTTATCATGACTTTTTATTAATTTAAAGCATCATTGCTAAATAAAAATATTAATTTCTATTTATAAAAATAATTTAAAAAAAAATTATACTGACTCCAAGCTTCTGAATGGTATAGTGTATAATGTTACAAAAGGTTTTATTTCAGATAAATTCTTATCTTTGGATCTTTTTATTCATCCAAGAATCCTGAAAAAAATATACGCAGCTGTTTTAAATATTGATAATAATAATAATAATAACAATAATAATACATTTTTCTTGAACAGCAAATCAGCATATCAGAATGATTTCTGAAGGATTGTGTGACACTGAACACTGGGGTAATGATGCTGAAAATGTAGCTTTGATCACAGGAATAAATTACATTTTAAAATATATTCAAATAAAAAACAGTTATTTTAAATAGTAAACATATTTCAAATTTTTACTGTTTTTGCTGTAGTTTGGATCAAATAAATGCAGGCTTGGTGAGCAGAACAGACTTCTTTAAAAAAAACTGTTCAAAATCTTTTGACTGCTACTGTACCTGATGTTCATTCATGTTTATTTCATGCTACAACTAGTAAAGAGGAAAAGATGATTGGTTCTCATGCCTCTTGAACTGAGGTGTCACAGCGATCTGTCACAACACATTAAAGAGCCACAAACGGTATTTGTTGTTTGAATTTCTTAAAAAAAAGACAAAATTTGAAAGCAGAGACTTTGTTTCATACCAAAAATAACCTGCTCTATCTTGTCTATTGGCGCCAGGGTTGCCAAGTTTTCACAACAAAACCACCCAATTGTTACTCAAAACTAGCCCAAAAGTAGCGCAATTTCGTTTCGTTAGCGAATTTTCATTTCGCTAAAAATCACGTTCCGGGGTGTAAAATACACATTTTTTGTCGGGCTTCTCTTGGTAATTTAACACTCCAGGAGCTAAATTTCACGTTCTTGGGGTCGCTTCAACCTGCAGACATCAAAAACAACCTGCAGCAACAGTTTTAAAGTAGTGTTTTTTTTTTTTTTTTAAGAAATTCAAACAAATACAGTTTTGTGGCTCTTTAATGTATTGTGACAGATCACTGTAGCACCCAGTTCAAGTGGTACATGAACTGATCATCTTTTTCTCTTTACTAGTTATAGCACAAAACAAACATGAACGAACATCAGAAGGTATCAACTGCAGAAAGACGACAATACACACTATTTTTTAAGTTCAAGTCCACCAACGTTAAAGGAGAAGTCCACTTCCAGAACAACAATTTACAGATAACGTACTCATCCCCTTGTCATCCAAGATGTTCATGTCTTTCTTTCTTCAGTGGTAAAGAAATTATGTTTTTTGAGGAAAACATTTCAGGATTTTTCTCCATATAATGGACTGATAGGGTGCCCTGAGTTTGAACTTCCAAAATGCAGTTTAAATGCGGCTTCAAACGATCCCAAATGAGGTTGTAAACAATCCCAGCCAAGGAAGAAGGGTCTTATCTAGTGTAACGATCGGTTATTTTCATTAAAAAAACAAAAAAAAAAACAATTTAAATACTTTTTAATCTCAAATGCTCATCTTGTCTTACTCTTGCTGAACTCTGTGTATTCTGGCTCAAGACAGTTAGGGTATGTTGAAAAATTTAGACCGTATTTTCTCCCTTAACTTCAAAAATCATTTCAAAATCATCCTACAACGCTGCAGAAGTACCGACCCAGTCTTTGCAAAGTGAACATGCAAAGAAGATCAAACACCCTTAACAAAAAATGTAAAACAACAATATAGGACGAATTTGAAGTTTAGGGAGAAAATACGATCAGAGTTTTTCAACATACCCTAACTGTCTTGAGCTAGAATACACAGAGTTCAGGGAGAGTAAGACAAGACATTAAAAAGTATGACATTAAAAAGTATATAAATTGTATTATTTTTATGAAAATAACTGATAGTTTCACTAGATAAGACACTTCTTCCTCGGCAGGGATCGTTTACAACTGCATGTAGGATTGTTTGAAGCCGCATTTAAACTGCATTTTGGAAGTTCAAACTCAGGGCACCATATCAGTCCATTATAAGGAGAAAAATCCTGAAATGTTTTCCTCAAAAAACAATTTTTTTACGACCGAAGAAAGAAAGACATCTTGGATGACAAGGGGGTGAGTACATTACCTGTAAATTGTTGCTCTGGAAGTGGACTTCTCCTTTAATGTACTCTTCTGTCTAGTTTGTTTGTCAAACAAAATGGCACATGATCAGATGTCAAAATGACAGATCGCTCAAGCGGCACACAAACTGATCATCTCTCTCTCTTTACTTGCATGAAATAAATACAAATGAACATCAGAAAGAATCTTGTTTCAGCTGCGAATCAACACACACCATTTTTCAAGTTCAAGTCCACCGACATTAATCCACTCTCCAGTGTGGTTTGTTCGAACTAAATGGCTGATTCGGTGTTATGATTTGTCAGATCACCTGTCAATCAAACTCCTGGCGAAAGGAAATTGTGAGGGGCATTTTACACCAGGGGTCTCAAATGAACTCTTTACTCTTCTCTTCACTGCAAAAATGTAACTTGACAACTATATATGTCATAATCTCCCATTGACAAACAGACATACAAACTTAATTAATCACAATTATCCAACCCAATGATCCTGCCCAACCATAAAAAATGGATTTTGTGGCATATTTTTGTTTGTTGCATTATGAAATTTTATTATAATTCAGTCAATCAATCTTCCTCAGGCGTATCTGAGGTTTTTATGGACTTTTTTTCCGATACACCTACGAACGCTTCATGTGCGCGAGGCACTAGATATTCTTTGTGCCATATTTTGATACCAATAAGGACATATGTCTAGGCAGAGAGACTTGGATGTTGAAGGGAATCACGTGGTATGCAACTTTTCCCTTTGAGGGAACTGATTATTTGAGTTAAAAGAGATTTCAAACAGAATGACAGCGAGCGGCCTTTATAGAAAGAGCTGCTGGGGTCACAGCTTGCCTTTTCTTCTAATCTGTCTTTTTCTGCTTTTTTCCGCTCTCTTTCTTACTCTCTGTCCGTCTCTCCCTCACGCCCTCTACCTCTCTGCTACTTTTTCTCTTCCTCTCCTGCCCTCCTCTTTACGATAAACACAGCGAGTCGCAGACTGAAGCACACCAGAGCGTTGTGTGTGTTAAAAACGTTTCCCAATGGCAGCATCACAGTTTGTGTGAACTTTTCAAACGTCTCTGAATCTGGTGGAAGACCATCATGGCACTCCTTGGCTTTGAACGGTTATTCTCCTGTGAATTCTCCTCTCCAAAGGGCCTCTGCCTTCAGAGGCTCACAGAGAAGAAAGGCCTCGAGCGACAGCTATCAGTACCCCCCACCCTCCTTTTCTTCATCACACACACACACACACACACACACACACACACACACACACACACGCACAGTGTGCCTCCCCCACAGTGTCTCTCATCAGAACAGGCTGTTAAAAAGCCTACTACTTCCATTATAAAGAGACCTTAAAAAAACAGAATAATACATTAAAGAAGCTTAAACATCAGATATAGGCTGCTACAAAAACAATAAGTAAGCCAAATGAAATATTCATTAGAGTAATTGGATCAGAGAGCAGCGGCATGTGAGAGAGTTACTGGAAATGGATGATGCTGACGATGACAGTGTATCAGATCCATGTGGCAAGTCAAACCTAGAAGTCTATTTGATTTCAGCTTTCATCCTCCGTTTCTCCTCCATGTCTAATGCCTAGACTGCTGAAGCCTGTTTACCGCTCACGGAGGAGGAAAAACTTCACTGGAATTTCAGAGGACATGAGATGATGCTTCTAGTTATAGGCATTTATGCTCTGTATACTGATCTAACAATATACGCCTGCAACCTGCAAACTATAACACCAGCATAAAATTTGAGATTAAGAATAAAGTCCATCAGCCATTCTTTGAGGCTATAATCTGTCTTTCATTGTGGATATTATTTTCTAGCAAAAATAATAGTCCAAAAAGCAATTCTTTGTAAATAATTTGAAGTAAAATATAAAATAAATTGGTTACCAGGTTCAGGGCTCAACGCTAAGGATTTTTTTCTACTGGCCCTACAACAAAAAAATAAATAGTTGCTGTTGTCATTGTTTTTGACTCATGTTATCTTTTATTTTAATAAACAACCTTATATGACACCAAAATTTTACATACCAAAAAATAAATTTTACAATTCTCGTTTCCAATTTCGATACCACACCTAAACCTACTAGCCTAACTAAAGTCCAAACATTATTTGTTCGTTCAAAAAAATGTTAATTACTATTAATATTGTATTAAAAATGAAAAGATTTGGGGAAAAAACAGACTGAAAGAACGCAAACTCAGTCTTTGCCAGCAGGTGGCGCTCATGGAATAAGAGTGATATTACGTTTCTATGGTTACCGCTGTAAACAAAGCAGCGCCGTGCTTATGAACGGAACTTTAAATACATCATACATGGGCAAATGAAAGGAAAACGCCATGTAAACTTTTCTTAAAACAGTCAGTTCCCCTCACCGATGCATTCACACAAACCACAGTTTCAATATTTCGGATAATATTTCCAATATTTCGCGCATTGTGCACCGTGATCTTGGTCTGCCTGCTACAGTATTTTTTTTTTTTGTTTGCGTTCGTCTTTGCGTTTGCGTTCGTCTGGCCTCTGTTAATGGATGTCTAAAGAGTTCGTAATATTTCCACACACATGACATTTTGAAAGAAGACTGCATGCAGTTCGTGTGCAAGCCCGGAATAAGAGATGGGTTGAAATATGTCCGGTCGATCGGTGCATCTGTCTCCACTGTATAAATTAAGTATGTATTGATCATTGTTAAAGTTACAAAGCTAATACTTTTGTAGGCTATTTGTCCGTCAGAGACGCATCTTTCTGTGATCGCTTAAAATGTTAAATTATCAAGGTTAAAAAACACGTGCAAATGATAAACTTTAGTGACGACACGGCAGTGGCCGGATCGGGCCAGTGACATATTCGTCAACTGTCCCGAGCGTCTTTCACGCTGGCCCCGGGCCATCGGGCTCTCCTTATTGTCGAGCTCTGCCATTGACTTTCACTATTTCTTCTTTCATGTTCTATAGATTAAGAGTAAAAGAATCATTTTTTGAGTGAACTCATATATGATTAGCAGTCATAAACAAACTTTGTATTTGATCTGTATGTCTAGCTGAGCCATTCGACAAGCACATGCATCAGAGCTAGAACACAGAACTACAGAAATCCAGAAATGTTTTAATACCCTACCTACCTTCTATGTGTTTCATGTGAAAATAAATTAGTCAGGGAGAGAGAGTCCCCAAACATTTACAGTGAAAAATGGCAGGTGGCCTCTGTTCATCCCTAATGATTTTGCTGTCATAAAAGCATTATGCAGACTGTACAGATTTATTTTAAAATGTCCTTGCAGTTTCCGTACTAGAATGCTGGCATATGAATAGCAGAAAAGTCTAGTATAGTTTTTTTTCATCGCTGCAATGTCCAACTGTCCTTCACAGCTACATCAGCGTGTCTTTGAACCCACCCTTGGTGCTCTGGTTTGGTTCACTGTGCGCTGGCCAGATAAAAAGATAATCGTTTCCTTTGAGGAGGGCAGGGGATGAGACCAAATATTTCAGTTCTGCCCTTGCTGCAGCAAGAGAAAGCAGTTTCCCATGTTTTTCCATTGGAATGAGACTTTTATGTGGTGCATGTGTGTTTTTTTTAGTATGTTTCTATGTGGATGTCTCAGTCTTTTTATCATGCCTGAATTAGGTAAAATCTGCCATGAGTTTACAGTAAACCAAAAGGGGTTGTTTACCAACAAAATGAAAATTTACTCAGCCTCATGTTGTTTCAGATCTGTTTGATTTTGTTTTTCATGGAAATGCGAATTTGATGAAAGTGAATGTGGGCTGAGGCTGTCAAGCTCAGAAAAAAGCACCATAAAAGTGGTCCATGTAACTTGTGTGCTATCTCTTCTGAAGTCAAATGATTGCAATGTGTGAAGAACAGAGTGATGGTCATTGATTCACAGCAGCTTTTCACTGTATTCCACATCACACTTTTAAAATGAGGCTGCAACTTGGGACATCAGTTCTTAAAAATACATACATACACATATACATAGTTGAGGGGGTGTATTATTTGGTTGTTTTCACTTATTTTAATGGTTGTTTTGTCTTATTTTAAATCTTTTAAAGTCATCTTGAGGCCCCCTTGGAAGTTTGCTGAGGCCCCCTAGTGGGTCCTGGTTAAGAAGCACTGCATTGGGACTGATGCCAATAATAACCAATGGCATTTGGTGTTAAATAATGTCAGAACACTGTTTTCGTAGTACATACAACTTGTTGTTGGTGGAGGAGATGATTAATCAGTAAAGTAAATAAAGATTTAAATTTGTTTGGCTTCAGAAGACTATAGCATATGCGTCTTGAAAAGACTTTTCTATAGCTCCAACAATACAACGTGGCACTAACAATGCCAAAGTCATGGGTTTGATTTCCAGTAAATGCATTAATGCATTGATACCACATGTGTCAAGCTACCTGAATTCCCCCTTACTTTCATTTAATAGAAAATATGCCTTTTTTTTCCTCGAAGATTCCCATTTTGTTTTCCATGGATTCTGTGGCACAGAATAAAAAAAAAGCCATACAGATTCAAGTAAATGACGATCACATGAATCTGGACCACAAAACCAGTCATAAGCGTCAATTTTTTTTAAAACTGAGATTTATACATCATGATTTGTACATCTGAAAGCTGAATAAATACGTTTTCCACTGATGTATGGTTTGTTAGGATAGGACGATTTTTGGCCAAGATACAACTATTTAAAAATCTGGAATCTGAGGGTGCAAAAAAAAAAAAAAAAAAATTTCGAAACATTTGAGAAAATCAACTTTAAAGTTGTCCAAATGAAGTTCTTAGCAATGCATATTACTAATCAAAAATTATGTTTTGATACATTTACGGTAAGAAATTTACAAAATATCTTCATAGAACATGATCTTTACTTAATATCCTAATGATTTTTGGCATAAAAGAAAAATAATCGATAATTTTGTCCCGTATTTTTCGCTATTGCTACAAATATACCCGTGCTACTTAAGATTGGTTTTGTGTTCCAGGGTCACATTTAGATAACAGGTTAGGTTAAAATAACCTAGCAAGTCTTGATTTTGTTGTTAAATGATTGCATAACCACCCCTGAATTTACCCTCAGTCACCTTATGCAACTTATGGTGCAGCACAATGTATTAAGAAAAATTAAGCACACAGTTGGTCTTGATTAATACAAAATACTGATATAATCCACCTTTACCCTATTTTTTTAGTTTTAAAGCTTCTGGAACTTATGTTATGTTTTTATATCATATTCTAAAACATTATGGCTGTACTATAGCTAATAATATATATAGAATATACTATATTATACAATAATTTGTTGTTATTAGAAATACGACAGAAAAAGTTTGCTATGGGAGAATACTATACTGGAAGCCTGCAAAGCAGATTTTAGTGGAAATATGCAGGCAATTGGCATGGATATAGTGCATGCATTAATACTGACACTATGACAGCCTGATGTAGGGGAGGAAATCTAGAAAATCTAATTTTTTGTTCGCAGCTTGGGTATGGAATGTAGCATTGCTGTAATGAATCTCTCTGAAAGTTTAATCTACTATCATTTGATTGGGAACGAGTTAAAGATAGCTTCTCCTCCTGGAGCAGAGTCCTATGTTTGGGAGCCAAGGTAAACTAAGACTTCTCAGAGCAGAGCTCTTAGATTTCATGTCAGCAGAGACAGATAATGCACCTCGGGTGCACCTGATGAAGGAGTCTGTCTCTATGCGGGCTTAAGAGTACCAGACACAGACAGTTACCGTCCTAAGCAGAACCAGCACCCTAGCTTTAACCTGCCATGCTAAAACAAATCGCTATAAATCTAAAGCCAAGCCGAGCAGACCCACAGTTACCTCAGGCTGGACTTCAAGACTTCAAAGAACACCTGGCCAAGAATCCTAGAAATCCATCTGAGGCACATCCAGATTTTATTCCGTTCACTTATGGACATGTCCAACATACAAAATTAGGGCTAGTGTCATTCTCAATCACAAAAAAATATGAAAAAAATACGAAAATACACAAATAAAATGAAAATTGAAAGCGAATGTGAACCAAACTAAAACATTTAAGTCAAATGACTCACAGAACCAGCTCTTAAGAAACCAGCTGAGTAAACAGTGCAAATGGGTTTCACAGTTTTGGGATGTTTGAGAGATGATTGCGTATATTCTGGTGCGTCGGTGCAAATGATACATAATTGTGTCATGTCATCCTTCTGGGTCCCTTTCATGTCTATAGTTGAGTGAAAATCAAGACCAGTCCTGTGTTAGATATTACTGGTAAAATGAACCACCAGAACAAATGTGATGATTGTCCCCATGGGTTTGTGGCTGCTTTGATGAGAAACGCATCCAAGGGACTGTTTTCAAAAGACATTGAAAGTCATAGGCTTGTTGAAGTAAATGAAACTGACCCACCTCATTGTGTTCCTTTGCTTTTGGATCCATCTCTTCAAAGTATGGCCAATATGGTGGTCAGATTCCATTAGTTTTTGAGCTACAAATGTAGCATAAGATGGTCTCACTGCATGTTCAGAAAACCTGGAATATAATTCAGAGAATCAAGATCATTTCTGTTCTTATGGAAGAACATGTATATTTGAGAGGTTGACTCCATCATCAGAGATGTCGTGGGAGAAAGTGTCATTTTAGCATTGTTATGTGCTTTTGTCATGTTATTTCGTCATTCTGTGGTACTAATTATAATACTTCAACTTATTTTATTTCAGTTAGCTGGCAAGGCAACATTTCTCATTTTTAAGTTTTTGTAAGTTTAATTGTTTTTCCATGAAAGTGTTATATTTTGTTTTAAATTGATTTAACTTACAGTTCATGAAAACCTTTTTTTTAAATAGTTTTAGGTTACGATAACACTGGTAGGAGAGAGTGATCATTTCTTCACATACAAGGCGCACATTATAGGGCAAGCGAATGAAACATCAAAGCCTTTGCTTAAAAATAGCTCTGATTACAATGACAGGATTCATTTCTAATAGTGACTGCTGCAATATTACTTAATAGTTATTCAAAAGATTCAAAGCAAGCATGGAGCTAGTGTGAAATAGCATTACAAAAAGTATGCGATGGAAAAGAAGATTAAGTCCAACATGTCTATTCAAACAGGGATAGCTTCCCTCAGGTTTAAGGCCTGTTGCAAATAGATACAGCACAGCTTATATGGCCATTAAGTCAGTGTGTGTGTAAGTGAGAGTGTGTGGGTTTATATGAGAGATAAGAGTAAAGGCTACAGTATATGAGACGGGCTGAGATGAGTTAAATCACATCACAGACTGCCTAAAGAACAGCCTGAGGGCGTTCCAGTTTAGCGATAATAGCAGCTTTTGGAAACCCTATGCCGTACCAGAGAAGGACAGATTGAGGGTCATGGGTCATTTTATACATAAAATGCAGAACTGAATCAAGTCAGTGTTAAAATATGTCAGCTAAAAGAGAATAAAAATGGGTTCATTAAGTAAACTAAAAATGGAGCGTTTTTAATCATGCATGATGTCACAATCCTAATAAACACTCTGCACTGTTCAGATAAATACATATGCCTAAACTACATCCTAAACTGGCACTTAACAAAGACCATAGTAGGTATATGTTGCTGTTCCAATGCATTTATGTTTACTTATCACCACAAACTTAATTCAATACCACTACTGGCTTTTTGAAACAATGCACACATTAAATAAAAGCATGTACTATAATATTAGCTGAAACATTGTGTTCTAATTGGTAGAGTAGTGCAGTGCAGTTTACGTGCATTTGTTTACCGTTCTCCACATTTCCTGCATGCAATTCAGATGGGGAGAAAAAGTAGTAAGATTTAGTTATTTGTGAGTTGTAATGTTTTGGTATTGGGACTTTCCAGAAATCCAAGCATAATCTGCCACATAAAAGACACAAATAGAGTCATTCTGTGTCAACTTAACCAGAGTTCCCCAGCTCAAATTTTTGATTTAGTTTTTTATTTTTTTCTGTAGAAAGACAAACATATATACAATATCTCACAAAAGTGAGTACACCCCTCACATTTCAGCAATCATTTTAGTATATCTTCTAAAGGGACAATACTATATAAATTAAAACTTGGATATATTTTAGAGTAGTCAATGTGCAGCTTGTATAGCAGTTATATTTACTGTCCCCTAAAAAAATAACTCAAAATACAGCCATTATCAAAACAGCTGGCAACAAAAGTGAGTACACCCTAAGTGAACTTGCCAAAACTGTGTCCAAAGTGTAAATATTTTGTGTTAGCACCATTGTTATCTAGCACTGCCTTAATCATTCTGGGCATGGAATTCACCAGAGCTGCACAGGTTGTTGCTGGGATCCTCTTCACATCCTCTATAATGACATCATGAAGCTGCTGGATGTTGGACACATGGTGCTTCTCCATCTTCCGCTTGAGGATGCCCCATAGATGCTTAATATTGTTAATAATTAATAATCCACCAGATTGACAGGAAAGCATGGGGTGGAGAATTGGGAAAAGGAATGGCAAAGAACCATGAGTCAGGACTTGAACTCGGGTCGCCAGAGGTGCCGTTGCACTATATGTCAGTGCGCTAACTGCTAGGCTATCAGCACCGACTAGATTCTGGTTCTTAATAAACTTTCCTTTTGCTATGTTTATTTTAAAGGCCCTCAATGATTCAGTGCCAGAGATATGGAGATCTCAATTTGGCTCCATGATAAGTTGTTCACATTTTCAGTGGTCAAAAACCAAATGTGGGTCATTTTACATACATTCTTTTCTTTTGAAGAGGAATATCTAAATAACAAATAATGTTACAACTAGAAATGTATCTCATTTTTTCTATCAGCTCAATTGCATAGAACACACCTGTCTGAGTGCCAAAAATGCTCTTTTCTAAAGTGGTCATGCCTGTAACTCTAAAAGTATTCAAGATATCTTAATACCCTTCTAGATTCTCATTCTTAAACTTTTCTTTTGGAATCTTCATTTTAAAACCTTTAGTCTTCTTAGATATTAACTCTATTTTCGAATTTAGGACGGGATTCGAATTAGAACGCAGCACAAACCTCTGACTATGATGCCTCAGTATGCAACTGTGGTACATAGTGTAAAAATTAAATTACAATTACAATGTGATGTCAAAATGCGTTATAAAAACGCTCAGTCTTACCCGTATGAACTTTCACATTGTAGGACGCTGTTGTTGTGGGAAGCTGAATGTTTAACAATGCTGCCTCTTAGCGGTATTACGTATTATTCCAATTGAATTTTTCTTCAGAATTTTTTCTTTTTATTTAACATTTTAACTCTGTTATATTATATTTAACTATTTATTTATGGAGCTACAGTCAGTTTATTTTCAAATAAGGACACAAACATCAAACATATTTCATGGCGCGTTAACTGTAATTCACACCGCCGAACACTAGACGCCACTGTTTGAATCCTGTAGCTCCGTAAGAGGCGCTCGACAGTCTTTACCGACGCAAAACAAAGAGCAGACTGGTCAAGCGCTGACCTGACTGAACCGCCAGCTTTACCTTAAATTATGGGCAAAAAGCACAAGAAGCACAAATCAGAGAAGCACATACACGACGGTAGGTCACTCACGATTCATTCACCATGCTGGAGAATATTTCTCTATAGATTGAAAGCCTACTTTAAGTTGATAAACTCAGATGAGCTATGAAGCAGCACTCAGACTCTGATGCTGTCAGCGAATGAGTAGCAGTCTGATATTATATGTCCACAACGTGATGCTAATACAGTAAATGTTCCAATTTGAGCCGGTTTATATAGAATAATGTGTTTTCATATTAGTTTCATTTAAAGGCTACCAAGCTGGCTAACTTAGCGGTTTTAGCAGCTGTTGCTCTACTGTTTTAAATCTAATTTCTACTTGAAGCAGATGAAAATGCATTGAGCGTCAAACAATATTTTTAATTTGTTATGTGGGTTTAAAAGAGGTATTTCGTACTCTGATACATATATACCCTGTGTCCCAGTGTGCATACTACCCACCCCGTCTGCCCTAAATAGTATTGAAAATTACTACTATCACATAGAATTTGGGATGGATAGTATGCACATTGGGATGCAGGCATAGTCTATGAAAAAAGTAGTTCTTATCTAAACCGGAAACTATTTGTTAGTGGTGTAAACTAAAACAAAATAATATTGTTTTCCTAGTTGGTTGTTGTAATAAAAGTACAAGCATACAATTAAATTCAGTCACACTGTGAGTCAGGAAAAGACTTTTAATGTTGTTTTTTGTTGTTGTTGTTGTTGTTGTTGTTGTTGTTTTTTAAGAAGTCTCTTCTGCTCACCATTTATTTGATCCAAAGTACAACAACAACAACAAAGTAAAATTTAGAATTTTTTTCTTTTTAAAATGTCTCTTGTCTATTTGAATATATTTTAAAATGTAATTTATTCCACTGATTTCAAAGCTGAATTTTTAGCATCATTACTCCAGTCACATGATCATTCAGAAATCATTTTAATATTTTGATTTGCTGCTCAAAAAAGATTTATTATTATTATGTTGAAAACAGCTGAGTAGAATTTTTTTCAGGTTTCTTTGATGAATAGAAAGTTCAGAAAAACAGCATTTATCTGAAATAGAAATCTTTTGTCTTTAACATCACTTTTCTTTTGATCAGCATCCTTGCTAAATATAAGTGTTACTTCTATAACCCCACCCCCCCTTTTTTTATTTCGGATAAATGCTGATATTTGGATCTTTCTAAAAAAAAAAAAAAAACATTTAAAATCTTAAAAACATTTAAAATCTTACTGTTCAACTTTTGACTGGTAGTGTACCAGGTGTTCAGATCAGATTCAGTGTATAACCATGGTAATGAACGGGACAGTATGTTATATTATTGTATTACATTACAATACTGACATTAGTCGACTCACTTGTGTGTCTGGCCTTTTAGAGCGTCCACTAAAGCTGGTGTTGAAAGTGGCTGGGAATGAGGTCACCACAGGCAGCCCTAGCCTCGAGAGTGTTTACGACGACTCGGTAGATTACGACAAACACAAAGACAAGAAAAAGAAGAAGAAAAAGAAAGACGAGAAGGACAGAGCCAGTCCTCCAGTGTCACCGGTTGACAAAAAGAAAAAGGTGAGATATGAATACTTCTTTGTGCTTTACTTTTGTTGTTTGCTGTTTACTGCATCCTAATCAGTGTTGCGTGTGTCTTACAGATGACCAAAAAAAGGAAGGGCCCAGACTCTGGGGACCCAGACTGGGATGAGCAGAGTAGAACTCCTGCTCGCTCCGATGTTTCCCAGGACAAGCCCCTTACCCCCTCACTTGCTAAAATGCAAGGTAGAGCTGCAGAACCTTTCATGGTTTAGAAGTGATCTTTTTTTAATGATGTTGTTTTGAAAGACAATGTGCTTGTGGTGATTATCTGTTGATTATGGCTTTTGTAATTCCTCAGAAAAAGAACAGACGCCTCTACAGGAAGCTCTGAGTCAGCTCATCCGACAGCTCCAGAGGTAGGACTAAACATTGCTAAACTGTGGACAATTTGTGTTTAGACAAGTTGTGGATTCATACACTACCAGTCAAAAGTTTTTGAACAGTAAGATTTTTAATGTCTTTTTTTTTTTTTTTTTTTAAAGAAGTCTGTTCTGCTCACCAAGCCTGCATTATTTGATTATTATTAGCCACTATTATTTTTTACTATTTAAAATAACTGTTTTCTATATTAATATATATATTTTAAAATGTAAATTATTTCTTTGATCAAAGCTACATTTTTAGCACCACTACTCCAGTCTTCAGTGTCACATGATTCTTCAGAAATCATTCTAATATGCTGATTTACTGTTCAATAAACTTTTTTAAAAAAATCAGTATTATTATTATTATCAAATTATAGAAATTAATACTTTCATTTAGCAAGAATGAAAAATATCAAAAATAATGATACAGACATTTATAATATTACAAACAATTTCCATTTCAGATAAATTAACTGTTCATCAAAAAAACCTGAAAAAATTCTGCTCAGTTGTTTTCAACAGAATAATAATAATAAATAATAATTACATTTTAAATTACACAAATCACATTTTAAAATGTTTAATAGAAAACAGTTATTTTAAATAGCAAATAATATTTCAAAATTTTACTGTTTTTGCTGTACTTTGAATCAAATAAATGCAGGCTTGGTGAGCAGAAGAGACTTTATTAAAAAAAAAATTAAAAATCTTACTGTTCAAAAACATTTTTTTTACTGGTAGTGTATGTAACTAATATGCACTAACATTCAAACAATTTGGGGTCAGTAAGATTTCGTAATGTCTGATATTGTGAAATATAATTACAATTTAGAGTAACTCTTTTCTATTTGAATATATTTTAAAATGTAATATATTTTTGTGATGGGAAAGCTGAATTTTCAGCAGCCATTAATCCAGTCTTCAATATCATTTTCCTTAAGAAATTATTCTAGTATGCTAATTAGTTGCACAATAAATATTTATAAGTATTATCAATGTGAAAAACAGCTTAATATTTTTTTAGGATTATTTGGTGAATAAAAGTTTAAAAAAACAACATTTTTATTTAAAATATAAATCATTTGTAACATTATAAATATCTTTACTCTCACTTCTGATCTATTTATTGCATCCTTTATGTACAGTATGTATCAATTTCTTAACATAAATGTTACTGACCCAAAACTTCTAAATGGCAGTGTATATAACTTGATAAGTGGTCTTTATCTGAGTACCTTATTGGACCGGTGTTAAGGGTTTTACATTCTTGAGGTGTATGATCATAATCCTGTTTATAATTATTGCGATTGAAAGCTGAATGCTGTTGGCTGCTGTTTGTTGTAGGAAGGACCCAAGTGCGTTCTTCTCATTTCCTGTGACTGACCTGATCGCTCCAGGGTACTCACTCATTATAAAGAGACCCATGGACTTCAGCACTATGAAGGAAAAAGTAAAGAAGGAGCAATACCAGTCGCTCGAGGAGCTCAAGGTAATATGATCTTCACAGCTGTTACCAGGTCACAGACTGCCACTAAACAGTTGAATAACTGAATATTCCACCTACTTAAATTTGTTTTGGAACATCTGAATTAGTCATAGAACATCTGAATATTGTTGAAGGTCATTGTTTATATTCACAAAATAGTTAATCATGCTGTAATCCTTTTTCCACAGCTGGATTTCAAAGTGATGTGTGAGAACGCTATGTTCTACAACAAACCAGAGACGATTTACTACAAAGCTGCGAAGAAACTTCTTCACTCTGGGATGAAGATCTTGAGCACGGTGAGTTTGGAAAAAACTGAACAATTGCATTGAAACTTGTAGGTATGGTTTGTGAAACCAGCTTTAACACCAGAGGGCACTGGTGTGCTGTGTACAATATGATTCTATCGCTACTGTTGTTGAAAAAAAGTTTTACCTCTTCAGTTATACCCATTCAAACTGGGATCTGTAAAACTGGCAAAGTTGGAAGTCTCACACTTACATATGGAAGTGAACTATGTGTGTGTTGCTTTTAGGAGAGACTGGACAGTTTAAAACAGAGCATAGAGTTCATGGCTGGCCTGCAGACATCCAGCAGTCATTCAGCAGAGGATGGAGAGGATGAGGGTGGGACATCAGACGCTGCCAAAGAGAACTCGTCTGTTATGGACACAAGTGACAACTCCCAATCACCCCGTGTAGGCAACAAAGATACACCAAGGTATGAATCATTTGTTTCAATTTATTACTTATTATCTAGGACTAGTTTGTGCCCAAACCTGTTTGTGGAAGCCCTCTGACCTGCAGAGTTCAGCTCCAACCCTAACTGAACACACCTGAACCAGCTAATCAAGGCCTTCAGACTCAGTAGAAACTTCCAGGTAAGTGTGTTGGAGCTAAACCAAAAAAAAATGGCCATTTGAGTTGAGGATTTGGAGAAATTTCCTTCCAGTTAGACTGATCCTTGAGCTTCCTTTGAAAATTCAACAATTCCATTTCCTTTTTTTTTTTTTTCCAGAAGAATTCTTCAAATAATGGTTTATATTAATCACAGGCAGGTTGCTTCATTTATAACTTCATCATAATACATGATGAAGAAGTTTAAAAACGAAAGTCTGCTGTTGATACAAGTGACATGAGCAAATCAAAGACACAACATGTATAAACATCTGTCTCAACGTGCGTGTCTTACGACAGCTTTTCATCTAAGGAAAATGTAGGCGTTCTAGATAAAACCTCTGCGGGCACATTATTTTTTTTTTCTCCAGAACTCCACATGAAAACACACATCTGAAATATTCTCTGCATTAGGACACCAACACTAATATACAAGAAACAATGGCATATTGTGTAGTCTTCATGTTTTGTTGGGTGCAGTGGAGACTGGCTCAGTGTATGATGCTGCAAGAGACTATGATCAGTCTTGTTTGTCATAAATGAAAAAACTGACAGGCATTAAAAGGCATTAAATGGAAAAGTTATTATAATAATATTTCACAATGTTACTGCTCTTACTGTATTTTAATCAATTAAATTCTGCAGTGGTGAAAAGTAGATTATTTTTAAAATAATAATAAAAAAAAAAAAAAAAAGAAGTAGAAAAAAATTTCAGTTAATTTCAGACCTTATTCATGGATATTAATTGGCTGCCATTAAACAGATTTGATTCGTCATTATTAATCACGGTAGCTTATCATGTCTGCCTGGAAAAAGGAGCGTGACTGTACTTAAATGGGTGATACGGTCAGTAAAATTATTCAAATGAATAATCAAACTCTTCCTTTTGCCATTTGTTGTTTGTTTTCTAACTGTGCAGCAATTCACAATGGCTTTGTAATTGCATTGAGGGCTTCTGCTGCTGTACTGAAGCCAGTGAGACATTCCAGGATGTTGCCGGGGTGTTCACTGCCTTTCTTTATTTTACTCTGTCTTTTTGTTGATTGCCTACGTAAATCGGCTTGGCTGTTGCGGTGGCCCAGAGTCTTGGAATGCTTAAACATGTTGTGACTTGTAGGCCATCTGTAGTGCACGAGCTGCACGCTCTTTGAACACATACACTTTGTAGCTTTTCAGGGAGGATGAATCATCTTCCTGCACACTAGTCTACTGGGTCGGGTAGCGATTTGAGAACAGGCCAATAAGGACCACACGTTGATCTATTATGACACTATTCATAATTTCGCCAATCACTGAGTTGATTAGGCCTGGAATTCATTTCAGGAATAATGTGGTTCATATGTGGGGGATTTATTTCCATTTGAAGGGGTAGTACTGATGACATGAATATATCCAGAATTGCTTCAATGTTTGTGTAACAGGGACAGTAAGGATGATGCTCAGAAGAGCCAAGCAGAGAAAGACCTGGAGGAGATCAAGAAGATCGTTGAGGAGTCTGGAGGGAAGCTCTCAAACAGAAGCCTGCAGTGTGAGGTAGGAGTACAGCACCAGATAGGATGAATCATATGTTATTGTACATCCCTCAAATACGAGGTCATTCACTGAGGATGTCACATAACACTTAACGAGGGGTCATGTTTCTTTGGCGTTGTGTTTTTTTTATATGAGCAGCTGGAGTTTGAGAGGAGGAACTCTGATGGTTCAACCACTCTGGGCATTCTGAACCCCGCTGACCTGAGCGCTGGAGGTTTGTCACAATGAGAGTTGAAGAAAACAAGCAAATGTATTGTACATGTGTACAGTTCATCATGTTTCCATGCTAGATCCAGGATACTGTCCAGTCAAACTGGGCATGATGGGAGGTAGACTGCAAACTGGAATCAACACCCTTCAAGGTTTTAAAGAGGACAAGAGAAACATGGTCACTCCAGGTAATGTATATATTCTCAATCCATTTTCCCACCAGTCGAATCTCATTTCTACAGTCTCAACCGCTCTGTTAAAACCAGGACTCGTATTCCTGGAAGAAAACAACTTCATGTAAAAAACTGTCTCTCTCTTCTGTGGCCTTACCTTCAGTCATGTGGAGAAGATCATGGGAGGGGGTGTGTTATAATCTCTGTTTGAATACCCAGTGTTCAGCTGCCAGAGGAATGTAATATTACGTGCCAGAAAAATCCAATTGTTCCTGCTGTCAATAGGAAAAAATCACTGCTGAATCAGTAGACTTTAGTTTGTTCTTATCTGTATGTTTTTTCAGGTCAGTTATCTGTGGTCTTTGTCATTTTTCATATTTTTACCCTAATAGACTTCTGTGTGCTGTTTGTTCCACGTCACCAGTAAGACCTCAAAACATTCAGGATTAGGCAGATAGATCCACTTGTTTCCCAGGGGTGCTACTGTAAAAAAAAAAAAGAACGTGGGTACAGCTTCCAGTGAGGCGGCAGTAGTAGTATACCAATGGTACCAAATGGCATTTTATATTTTTAAATACCCAATCATACGAGTAATAATACAAATACAAATTATTTCAGGAAAATTCAGGAAAGAAATAATTGCCACATGCACTTCATGTGTACATTGTTCTTCTGTTACATCATATAGATATTTATACTAGCATTTAATGCCACAGTTTAAAGGGTAAATGAATTTATCAGAGACAGAAATTAAGCAAACACACACTGTTAGACTTATATTTGTGCGTGTAACGTGAGTCAATCTGTGGAATGTGTAGTGAATGTTTGAATCTTTTACTGAAACAGTCAGAGGAAAACGTCAGTGCTTCACTAGATGCACTGTATTTTGCTTCAAAATCTCAACAGCCATTCACTGCTTTTGTAAAGGTTGGAAGAGCCAGGACATTTTTTTCAATGTAACTATTATTGTATTTGTCTGAAAGAACAAAAAAAAAAAAAAAAGTCATATACACCTAGGATGGCTTGAAGGTGAGTAAATCATGGGGTCATTTTCATTTTTGGGGCAACTATCCCTTTAAGAACATCTTAAAAAGCCATGGGCAGTTTCAAATAAATATAATTTATGCCAAGCTCTAAATTATTTTATTGGGTAGAAGCATTTTTAAAAATCTTTGGTCCTTATCCAGTAAATTACAAACGGTTATTAAATAGAATGGGAACTTTTATTTTTTTTTATTTTTTTTTTTTAACTTTACTTAACTTATAGAAACTAAAAGTGCCCATAGATTAAAATAAGTTTCAGAAACAAAACTAGGGCTAAGGAGCTTTCGATTGTTGGCAATAGGAGGCCGTAAAGTCAAAAAGGTTGAGAATCAGTTTTACACTGTATTCAGTCCTTCCTCTCAGTTGAAATGTTCTTAAACATATAACTTTTATTACCAGAATCAGTCTGAAGTTCATTGAATGTGTAATAGTTCCCACATGCCTCTCTCTCTCTCTTTGCAGTTGCCTATATGAATTATGGCCCATTCACCTCATATGCACCTACATATGACTCCTGTTTTGCAAATATCAGCAAAGAGGACTCTGATATCATTTACTCCTTCTACGGAGAGGACAACAGTCAGCCAGAATCTGAAAGGTGTGTGTTTGGCATCAGCCATGTAATGAAATGTCACGTGCATTTGTTAATCTTTCAAAAAATAAAGCCCTGATTCAAACCCCTTTTGTTCCATAAATGTAATTTGGATGTGTTTATGTGTAGCATCACAGATTACCTGGCTAAATCTGAGGAACACATGAGCAGATTAGCAGACAATGTTTTGGATGCTTTGACCAGTGGGGAGCACTCAAGACAACTAAAAGAAACAGAAACTGTAAGAAACCTTGCTACACACGCTTCATTCATCTAATACCCATAACTGCATGTCAAAACATATGATATACTACTAAAATGATATACTGTGTAATACCCGTTTTGAATTCTTTTCAACTTTGCAGCTTATTTCTGGTTTTGATTGGATGATTTTTGTTCTTCTCAGGATAATCTGCCTGTGGAGGAGCCTGCAGAGAAGGCAGACACAACAGATGACGCTGAGGTAAAATGCTCTCATGTCCTCAAAAGATTACATTTCATATGTCTAAAAGTGCATACTAGTGTATAGCTCACTTGAGTGGAAGTAAAGACACAAACCTGCTATTTAAAGGCATAGTGAGGACCGCAGGCTCTCTGCTCTGCAGCAGCTGTGTCAACAACTCCAACCAACTTTCACACTAATGGAAAGAATATTTGCCCAGACACACACAAACACACTCTCCCCCTGTCGTTTTTGACTTCCTCCTTTACTGACATGAATCTGTGTGTGTGTGAAGGTGCTGTAGATGTAGGGAAAGGTAAGCACGAGTCGTCTATGAACATACTGCAGCAATAGTCCATGTGTGTGGAAGCCCGTCTTTGACTGTGGTTCAGCAGGGTGGTGCTACTGTTCAACACTGTTTTTAGCAGTCAAAATTTCACATATAGCATAGAGTAAGACTATGTATTATCCACTAGGCAAGCCTGCTGAAGGAGGTACGGTTGAAGGAAGAGAACAAGCCTTTTATCTAGTGATTTCCCAAATTGGATGTACTTGAAAGGAGTTAGATTGTGCTTTTGAAAAATCCAAGGAAGAGAAATGAACAAATAATATGGCAGTCAGTACATTATAACTAATTCTATTTTATTTGCCATATAAACAATAATAAATTTGTGTGGAACAGGTGCACACACTGAACTAAATGCAAATGCAATGCAAATTTAATGCAAAGTCACTGTAATAATTTACAGTTATATAAACACCGTCCATGCACTTGATGGAAATATACAGACACACAACCATTCAAAAAGTTAAGGATGACTTTTTTTTTTCCTAAGAAATTGGAACTTTTATTCTGCAAGGACACATTAAATGATACTAATAGCATTTATAATGTTACAAAACATTTATTTTTTAAATAAATGCTGAGCTTTCCGTAATTGTGAAAAAAATATATTATAGTTTAAAAAAAAAAATCTACACAACTGTTTTCAACATTGATAATAAAAAGAACTATTTGTTAAGCATAAAATCAGCATATTAGACTATGGAAGCTCGTTTCCGCCACTAAATTATTTATTTATTTATTTTCTCGCAATTCTGACTTTTTCTCATAATTGTATGATATAAACTCACAATTGCGAGTTGTAAGGTCAGAATGGCGGGATATAAACGTGCAATTGAGAAAGTCAGAATTGCATTATAAACTTGCAATTGCGAGTCAGAATTGCGAGATACAAACTCTGAATTCAGACTTTTTCCTCAATCACGTGATTATAAACTCAATTGCATGTTATAAAATCAGAATAGTGGGATATAAACTCGCAATTGCAAAAAAAAAGGCAGAATTGCAAGATATAAACACAAAATTCTGACCTTTTTTTCCTTAGTTGCATGATATAAGCTCACAGTTGCGAGTTATAAAGTTAGTGAATGAGTCTATATAAATTCGCAATTGTGAAGAAAAGTGTCAGAATAGCAGATATAAACTCGCAATTAAAAGAAAACTCCACTTTTTTTTTTTTAAATAGGTTCATTTTCCAACTCCCCTAGAGTTACACAGATGTGTTTTACCTTTTTTGATTCCATTCAGCCAATCGCCGGGTCTGGCGGTAGCACTTTTAGCATAGCTTAGCATAAATCATTGAATCCGATTAGACCATTAGCATCTCACTATAAAATGACTAAAGAGTTTTGATATTTTTCCTATTTAAAACTTGACTCTTCTGTAGTTGCATCATGTACTAAGACTGGTGGAAAATGAAAAGTTGCGATTTTATAGGTCGATATGGCTAGGAACTATACTCTCATTCCGCCGTAATAATCAAGGAATTTTGCTGCCGTACCATGGGTGCAGCAGGCGCAATGATATTATGCGGCGCCTGAAAGTGACCGGCACTAAGTTTGTGTAGATGCAGAGTTGCAGCTGGCAGAGTTGACGGCTGCGTAATATCATTGTGCCTGCTGCACCCATGGTACGGCAGCAAGGTTCCTTGACTGTTATGCCGGAATGAGAGTATAGTTCCTAGCCATATTGGCCTAGAAATTCGCAACTTTTCTTTTTTCGTCCATCTTTGTACACAATGTAACTACAGAAGAGTCAAGTTTTAAATAGGAAAAATATCGAAACTCTTTAGTTGTTTTATAGTGAGATGCTAATGGTCTAATTGGATTCAATGATTTATGCTAAGCTATGCTAAAAGTGCTACCGCCAGACCCGGCGATCGGCTGAATGGATTCAAAAATGGTAAAACACATCTGTATAACTCTAGGGCAGTTGGAAAATGAACCTATTTTCAAAAAAAGTGGAGTGTTCCTTTAAGAAAAGTCAGAATTGCGAGTTTTAGAATTGCATGATAAACTTGCAATTACGAGTTGTAAAGTCAGAATTTCGAGATATAAACTCACAATTCAGACTTTTTGTCAATTGCGTGATTTTAAACTCACAGTTGCGAAAAATTGTGAGTTTTCTGTATTCTGACCTTTTCTCACAGTTGTGAGTTTATATAAATTTTTTTCTTGGAATTTGTGAGTTTATATCTTAGAATTCTGACTTAACTCGCAATTGTGTGTTAAGCCAAAATTGCGATATAAATTCGTAATTCTGAGAAAAAAGTAAATTTCTCAGAATTGCAGCTTTGTTAAATTCGAGTTTAAATCTCTTGCTGTCGCAATTGCAAGTTTATATCACACAATACTGACTTTATACCTCGCAACCACGAGTTTATATTTCACAACTTCCGATAAAGAAAGTCAGAATTGTCAGAGAAAGTCATGATTTTTTTTTTTTTTTTTTTTTATAAATTCAGTGACAGAACCTGGCTTTCATATTAGACACACACAGTCTAATAAAAAAGTGACATGATTTGACTTGAGGTGTTTACACTAAAGTCTTCTCATAAATTTTTTGAATACATTTGTTTTCAGTCCAATCCAATCCATGTCCCCTTTTTCCACGCTTGTCCATGTAGGTTGTTGCGTCAGAATCCAGCAGTGGTGATAGTGTGACCGCTCTCGCTTCCGTGGGTTTGAATCCTGACCTGCTTCCTGAGAGCTTTGACTCAGAAGGTAAAAATCCCATTATTAAAATTGTTTCATTTGAAATATAGATTTTAAATCTCTTTTAGTCATTTTACGTCTGATCAAACCCTGTGAAAATCAAGCCCCCAAGTTTTTTTTTTTCAGTTTATTAATGAACACTTTTCTGGAGACACATCTTTCATGTCTGCTATGCTGAATTAAATCATAATGATCCTCTTCCCTCAGCAATGGAATGGAACGCATCACATCAATAACGCACGGGAGCCTTTTCCCCACCTGTTGCACGGACTGATTAATCTCAGTAAAAATTCCTTTTCCTTCATTAGAAGCAGAGCATTTCCAGCAGAAGCTGGATGAGACAACAGTGTTGCTGAGGGAGCTGCAGAAGGTTCAGAAAGAGAGACTGAGCGCTAAACAGCCTCCAAACATCATCTGTCTATTGGCTCCTACAGCTAAAGAGCTGCAGCTCGGTATGTGTACACACAAACACACAAGATGACCTGTAATGAGAGGTTCACTGCTCTCACTCTTTCAGATACTATACAAACACTTACTGGAAGGGATGTTTTTTTTTTTTCCTGCCTTGAGTTTTTTTTTTTTTTTTCTTACCCAAGTAATTTTAGTGAGAGAGTGTTGTTGCACATTAACAGACCTGTGGTTTCAACACCTGTTTAAAAGCAGATATATTTTTTGTACAGTTTGGATAACTTCTAACCCCCACCATTCTTCTTGCAGCGGAGAAAGTTACGGGTAACCTGGCCCAGCTGACTAGTCAGGTTACCCCTGCTGATGTGTGCAGCGTGTATGGTATTAGAAAGGCCATGGGGATCTCGCTACCTACCCATACTGCACAGGATTCGTTCATACATCTGACCACAGGTAACAGATGTTTGTGAAATAACTGTTAATGACAGTTCTTAGGAAAATGACATGTTTTCATAAACTGACATTAACAGGACAATGAGGGTAAATGTGTTTTCTGTTTCAGTGGGAGATATAACTGAACCTATGGAGGGAGTGTGTTGAGATTCATCAGATCAGTTCTGCTTATTCCATGTCATCCCCCAATGGTGCTGTTTCTAATTTACTTTTGTTTCATTAAATAAACATAATTTTTTTTTTTTTTAAAGCATTTTGTGTTTCCATTTCTAGCAAGTGAGTAATACGGAAATAAACAGTTCATTTAAAGGAATAGCAATAGTTTACACGTCATGTTTCGGCACACAGTGAAAAAACGACACGTATCTAATATAAATGTGTGATTTCTTTCCCAGCTGTTTACAGTCACAGACATAACCGACTGTTTTTGTAACTCACGTGTGCTTTTAATATAAACTTGTGTGTATTTGACAGTTTAAGCACAATAAGACATGAAAGAGAATTGAGTTTATTACTCGCATGCCGTGTGCGCTCAGACAACCGAGTATCAGAAGTTTAAACTAATTTAGTTTAAAACGCATGATTTCAGTGCAATAGACATGATAATCAAAACCAAACAAATATTTTTTGTATCTGAGATACGAGCTGTAAAGGCACAGCCCTATTCTGGAAAAGGGGGCGGGGCACAGCAGCTCATTTAAAGAGACATGCACAAAAACAGCATGTTTCTGCTTCCACTCAAAATAGGCATTTTCAAAATGATATAATAAATGACCTGTGGGGTATTTTGAGCTGAAACTTCACTGACACATTTTGGGGACACCTGATTTATATTACATCTTGGAAAAGTATAATAGGTCAACTTTAAAATGACAGCAGTTCATAGCAGCTTGCCCTCTCTGCAAGATTCACAAATCCTATCATGCTTTGGTAGAATTATGTAACCCTTAAAGGAAATGAAACCAAGACCTCTGAATGTTATTATGTGTCGGCACCGATGCTTTGGTTTAAAGCCAAATTAAAGGACTTCTGTCGTTGTTTACAAAGTATCATGGGTAATTCTAATCGTCCTTCATGTTTGGCAATGCCAGGTTTATATAACATCAATGAGAAACATTTGCAAATACACATTTTAAATTATATGTAATATTCCAAATCTGAGATTATCAGTTAGATACTTATCCTTGCAGCATTGGGAAATGATGAATCCTTTTTCATAATGACCTCTGGAGATTTGCTGCTACTGTGGTAAGGCAGCAAATCATAAATCTGTGATAAAAGAAACTGCTATATCAACAACACAGTCTCGCACTGCAGAAGTCACCAGACGGCCTGTGAGTCAATCTATAATTAAGGGTACGTCATGTCCATAGACTCTATTATCAAATTTACTCACTTTTCACTTCAAGCAATGACCATTTTTATATCGGGGACATTTCTAATTCATTTAATACAAAAAATCCAACAGATACCCTTGTATCTTGCAAAAATTTCATATTCTATACTGGAATTAGCTGTTTTTGTGCTGCCTGATTTGGTAAATGTGACGTTTTGCTCTTCGGACTAGCTCTAAAACACATATTTCTATATACATTTCTTATATTCGTCAAATATTCATCAAATTATGAGAAAGGTGTTTTAAAAAAATATTTTGCTCATGCATCTACACTGAATCATCCATTTTGTGTAAGTCAGAGAAATCAGTGTCAACTGTGTCACTCCCTATAAATCAGCAATGGTTTGTTCCAACACATGCCCAACATCAGGTGATGTAATTTCCTTTTTGGGACAGAAATTTAAATTTGGTCATAACTTCTCTTCAATAATTTTTTGATATTATTGTCTGCACATAGAGTAGATTATTTGACCGTCAACTTTTATCAACGTGTTCTGGTGATCTTGCGTCATGTTATATTTATACATATATAGAGAAAGAATATAAAAACATAAGTTAATCAAGGTCATGTGCTAACTAGACCAAGGTCAGCAGTTTGCACAAGGCCCTAAAATGGCTGAAATGTCAACTGTGCTACCCATCAATTGTAACACAGTTGACAAGGATCAACACTGTTGACAGTTTAGTGTCAATTTATGTTCACACAGTGTTGTTGATTAAAAAATAATATTCACAAACTATTGTCATTACACAGAAATGACACAGGAATTGCCTAAAACCATGATTTGCATTACAGTGGATAAACTGATCTAATCACTGCCACACTTTCTATGAACTCAGTATCCATAATATTATATACACATTATATTCACATTTGTGAAGGGTTATAAAGCATTCAGAATTCCCCGTGATTGACTTAAACCTATATAATATTCCAGATTTGACATATATCTATTTCTGCTTGGTCATGACTGATGAAAAAGAACTGAAAAAGTTGAGACAAACAGTTTTATCTTAAAGAAAGTTTTCTCTTTTTCTTCTAATGTGTCCTGTCGAGAACTCCACTTCCAGAACAAAAATTTACAGATAATGTACTCACCCCTTTGTCATCCAAGATGACAAAAATTAAAATATTTTTTTCCATATAGTGGACTTCTATGGTGCCCCGAGTTTGAACTTCCAAAATGTAGTTTAAATCAAAGACTATAGAATACCCAAGGCTTGTCACTCGTATAGTTTTGAATGGGGAAAGATGCGATGCTTATTATGGCCTCGAAGCCCCTCCTTCTAAATAAAAGAGCCAATCGTTGGTCAGTAAAGTCAACGTGTCACTGCAGCTGCTGTTAGACGTCCCGGTTGCTATAGAAACAGTCAGCGTTCTGAGACGTTCACTCAGTACTGCGCATGCGCACTGGCTGATCTCGTCTGAAAAATAAGCTTTTTTTTAACGCTACTGGAGCATAAGGAATGATATTTATGAGGCAGTTTGCTGTCATATTTCATTGGTGATTTCAAATATGAAATTTAATCTTAAGCTTGGTGAACAGTTTTAGAGAATTTGATGTTTCCCCATTTAAATAGATAGGAGCTGCACTTGCCTACCCAAGGGGCGTTTTAAAGATGACCGCCAAGTGAAATGACTTGCCTTAAAGGGACTTTGTTTAAAACGCGGTTTCAAACGATTCCAGATGCGGTTGTAAACGATCCCAGCTGAGGAAGAAGGGTCTTATCTAGTGAAACGATCGGTTATTTTCCTAAAAATAATACAATTTATATACTTTTTAATGTCAAACACTCGTTTTGTCTTACTCCTGCCTGAACTGTTTTTTTTCCAGTTCATGACAGTTAGGGTATGTCGAAAAACTCCTATCTCATGTTCTCCCTCAACTTCAAAATCATCCTATATCGCTGTTTTACCTTTTTTGTTAAGGGTGTTTGATCTTCTTTGCATGTTCACTTTGAAAAGACTGGGTCGGTACTTCTGCAGTGATGCAGGATGATTTTGAAATGATTTTTGAAGTTGAGGGAGAAAATACGATTGGAATTTTTCAACATACCCTAACTGTCTTGAGCCAGAATACACAGAGTTCAGCAAGAGTAAGACAAGATGAGCATTTGAGATTAAAAAGCATTTTAAATTGTATTTTTTAAGTGAAAATAACCGATTGTTTCCCTACATAAGACCCTTCATCCTCGGTTGGGATCGTCTGAAGCCACATTTAAACTGCATTTTGGAAGTTCAAACTCGGGGCACCATATCAGTCCATTATATGGAGAAAAATCCTGAAATGTTTCCCTCAAAAAACAATTTCTTTACAGCTGAAGAAAAAAAGGCATGAACATCTTGGATGACAAGGGGGTGAGTACATTATCTGTACATTTTAGTTCTGTAAGTGGACTTCTCCTTTAAAAATCACGTTCCAGAGGATAAAATACATGTTTTTTTGTTGGGGTAAATTTGCATTTCAGGGGCTAAATATGACGTTATTGGGGTTGCTTCAACCCGCGGACATCAAAAACTGCCCACGGCAACAGTGTAAAAGTAGCCCAATTCCACACAACGGTGTCCACTGTGACCTATGACCTACAGGTATGAGTTTCTCTCATTAATTTGGCAACACAGGAAGCATATAAAGTGTAAAATGATTTATTCTGTAACAATGCATACAAAACGGAGGAGACGGCAGGCGTTCCTCACAAACACTGCGGTACAGAAAGGCAGCACAGAGTCTCAAAACATGTAATTTCAGTCACTGTAACACTCAACGGGCTGAAAACCCAGAGAGACACACAGGATTTTTAATCGCAATTGAACATTTATGCCTATGGCTTCATCAGGCACAAAAACTTCCCACTTTCACCAAGCATTCTTACAGAACAGAAGCAGAGACCGTCTGAGCAAATCAATTCACTGCAATGTAGGCTAAGATGCATGAATACATCCAGGAGCGAATTCACAACTTCAGATGAGCGAAGCCACAGAACCATTGGGTCAAGAGCTAAGAAAGATGATGGGAAAGCAATAAAAGTACACTTCCACTTAGTTAATTGAATTTCAGTCACTTACTTTTTCCCAGTATATGTAAACATTCCTTAATAGTTTTCATCTGTAGCATATTATGAAGCTAAGGAAGGCTCATCTCCAAAATCCACAATCTCTAATCAAAGGCAACAGCAAATCAACACTGCTTGTCGATATTTGGCATTCAAAACACTTGGCAGTTGTTTTTGGAAAATAAACCAAAAAAATCATCCACAGTATATATATTCAAGCAACAATGGGCATCCACTATTTTGTTGGTCCAGAAAGGTTTATAATAAGATACACATTATTTTAAATGACTGATGAAATGCAGTTATTTTAACATCTGCTCATCTGTGATGTGTGGGTCACGTGTTCCCTCTGCCTGCGAGCCTCAAACAGTGTGTGAGGCCAAAACCGGTCGACCAGCTCGGTCATCCCAAATCAGTCTAAATCCACCGGGATCAAGGCCACTATGACAGCAGTACCCAGAAAGTCTAAGAACAATACTGAGAACCAGTATTTTTCTTCACTGAACTGAGTTACCCACTGTCTGTGGTCTGTTTCCCATAAGAGGATTGTAAAGTTCAGCTTGTGTCCGTGTGAGATGCATGTATTTACATGCTGTATGTGTGAGAGTTTCAGGTCTCCGAATGCTGCCAAAACAAACTCCAACAGGTCAGAGTTAGAAAGAATGTGCAGCTCTTTAGACATGCTCTAAAGAAACAAATCCAGTAGCAATAAGACATTCTTAAATGAAAACAAAGAGATCACATATAGGTCCGGAGTCTGTGTGTACATATGTGCGCGCGCGTGTGTGTATAAAGCTGTCAGCGGCAGAGGCTTCGGTCTCAGCTCAGACCAATGCCCTGCTGTTTGCTGGAATCTGTGCACACAAAGAAGGTTTTGAGCTCTCCTTTGCCCTTCACATTGATCAGGCCACGGCACTCACATGAATAGCCCAGCATCTGCAGGACATCTGATGTCTCCTCTGTTACCTGCAACACAAACATGTCATAGTAAAAACTCATCACCATTTCTTTTTTTAATGACTCAGCTATTTTGAAAATCATTATTGTAGTGGTTTTAGAGAGGTTAAAGGGATAGTTCACGCAAAAATGAAAATTCTGTCATTATGTTGTTCAAAACCTGTATTCAGATATTCAGAAACACAAATTCAGATATTTTTGATGAAATCCGAAAGCTTTCTGACCCTGCATAGACAGCAACGCAACTACCACATGCAAGGCCCAGAAAGGTAGTAAGGAAATCGATAAAGTAGTCCATGTAACATAAATGGTTTAACCATTATTTTTATGCAAGGAAAACAAAAATAATGACCTTTTTTTGCACACAAAAAGTATTCTTGCAGCTTTATTTAATTACGTTGAACCACTGATGTCACATGGATTATTTTAACGAAGTCCTTACAAACTTTCAGGGCCTTGAACGTGTCAGTTGCGTCAGAAAGCTCTCGGATTTCATCAAAAGTATCTTAATTTGTAGGTCTTGTGGGTTTGGGAGTTTGAGTGTGAGCAAGTAATGACAGAATTTTCATTTTTGGTTGAACTATTCCTTTTAGTACTGCAAGAGTGATTCAGTGCATACCTGTATTTTACCCAGCTCTCCAGTGCTTTCCATCCGGCTGGCCACATTCACAGTGTTTCCCCAGATATCATACTGTGGTTTCCTGGCTCCAATCACTCCAGCAATCACTGGGCCGTGGTTTATCCCTGTACAAACAAACACACACAGATCACTGCACAAACTCTGCAAATTTACATGATTTCTGCATATATGGGCCATTCTACAGAATTAGTGCAAACTACTGTCCCATAACCAAAAAAACATTTAAAAAGCATTTAAGTATTCAAATCTTAGATGTTTACTAAGATACTTCTATTATCTATCAAAACCCACGATAATATTTAGAACATTAGTAAGCTTAATATATTTAAAATCTAAAATCTTCATTTATTGGGTACTTTCAATTGGGAGGTGGCTATCTTGAACCCTAAATTTCAACTTACGAACATGGTATCGACATATTTTTGTGGGGTTTTTTTCCACTGTTGTTTTTAAACGTATCTTTTTAATTCTTTTAAGAAGTGAAGTTAAAAAATATATTTAGATTTTCTTTATAAATTAGGAAACTTTATGTAAAAAAATGTGTCCTGCATTTTTCATGTCACTACCGCAACAGTGTATGAATGATTTTAACTACACCCCTACATTTACGATCAGGAAATATTTACAGTATATGTCCCTCTCTCTCACAGCTACAAGGTGTGAGTAAATAGGCCCCACTATATATACTGTCCCACTGACTGCCAGGTAAATATCACTGTCAAGACCCAAAATAGTTCAATCTGAATTTTATGAAGCGACGAGAATACTTTTTGTATGCAAAGAAAATAAAAAATAATGACTTTATTCAAGAATTTGTCTCATCTGCGTCACCTTAGTGCCATTTTGGATAGCATCCCCTGTACGCAAAGAGCGCACGCTGTTCTCTGTCAACCGCGTCACGTGGATAAGTTTTCACCGTTTATTTGATTCGAACGGAAACAGCGTACCGCGTGACGCAGATGACAGAGAATAGCCAGTGCAGAAACGGTCACGGCTGAAGCATGTCATTATTGTTTTGGTAGTGAAGGGAACACATAGTCCTCAAATTGGGGAGAAATAAACACAATTTTAGTAAAGTAATGCAATTTTTTTTGTATTTTAGTATGTTTTAGTAGTGTTTTATTTTGCATTTTAAAATTCAATGTGATCAATACTGAAAATGTGCAGTCACTACCGAAACATGGGATGTTTTGCCAAAAATAAAGTATACTGAATTATCAACTAAGATGTTATGATTTTTTGGTTCAATGTATATTCAGACTAATGAATCCTTAACTTTCAAATCAGTATGATCAAGTTTTAGATTGGACTGAAAATACAACAAATCTCATAAATTACTAGGGATGTGACGAGATCTCGTGGCACGAGATCTCGTGAGATCCGATGTGTCTGGCGGGACTAGTCGGGTCTCACGAGATCTCGTGACGATGTCATTTGCAAAACATTTCGCATTTCTAAACCATTAGAGCTGTACAATTAATCCTTAAAATATCCAGATCTCGATTCAAACATCCACACGATCTTATTACTGAAAGACAACGATTTAGCTATGTCTATTAGGACTGTTTCACATCGCGAGTGTCAGTGGAGCGTGAGAAGCACGTTTTGTCGCTGCCCATGTTAATGAATCAGAGGGTCGGGGTAAATGTTAACGCAGAAAAAGTAACACAAGCAGTCTTTTTAACCACATTATAATCATTATTTCTGTGTTGTAGACATTTAAATAATAGAAGTACTGGGATAAAAGTTTATAGTTTGGGTATAAACACGTATTGTCTACAGTAGCGGTCAAAACGAAAGCATCTTAAAACCTGTAAGTATAGTAACGCCTATCCTCTTCCGCCAGGAGGTGGCGACAACTGCCCGTTTAAAAAAAGTATGTCATTGAATCATTCATTCAGGAGATTTCAATAGTCAAGCAAGTCTTAATGAAGTGAGACACACTGACTCCTTCATTGGATTTTTTTTTTTTTTTTTAATTTTGTTTAAATGAATATATGTTTTTAAAAGACTTGAGCAATGAACAGTTTGTCAGAACCACTATTAAAATAGATTATTTTGTTTAGTTTTCTAATCTTTTTTGAGAGAATCATGGTCTCCAATTTATTAAAAACAGCTGGGATTCCTAATTTATCCAGAATGGTGAAGCTCTTGTTTAAATGTTGTTTATTACTGCAAATAATTCATTAAAATGGAAGTTTAATTTCATAAAGTTCAAAATGCACCTATTTTTTTTTTTTTTTTTTTTTGCATTTTGTCTTTTTTCAGTTGAATAAAAGATTATTTTCCCTATATATTTCATCATTGAGGATTTCTTAAGAAAATTAAAAAAATCTAGTCTCGTCTCGTTCTCGTGAACCCAGTCTCGTGTCGTGTCTCGTCTCGTCTCGTGGGATAAGTGTCTCGTCACACCCCTATAAATTACACTTGAAATATTGTTAAAAATCTAATTGTTATTGATTTACCTCTGAAAAAAAAAAAAAACAGAAAATAGCAAAGAAATAATATAGATGTACAATATAGATGTAAGCAAACTTTTAATAGGTCAATATAACCCTTCTAATTAAATTATTATTACTGTGTTTCATTAGCAACAAATTTGGGGAGAGGAAAAATATTTCAAAACTTTCTGAAAATACAATATGGGAATTAACTGCACAATTACCAGAAATGTGTACCTTGGATATTATACAATTTGCATACATACAAATCTTTTCAAGATGTTTCCAACTCTTACTTTGGATCAATTCTTTAGAATGGCCCATATGCACTTATGCATATATTTATTTTAATTAAATCACAACCTTCACAACGTAATAAATCATGCTAAGCCGCCTTGGTTTTATTTCAGTTAGCCCTAGACTGTTCTGTTTTTAGCGTCAGTGACATCACTTTTTAAACCTCATAATTTTGGCCTACAAACTTGATTGGCTTCCACTTGCATAAAGCAGATCCAGTGAGACAGTGAGTTTGGTCCTCAAGTGACTGCTGGAATGTGCTTTTCCTTTTTCTAATAAAGCCTTTTAGATGGGATTTTTGTCTGTTATTATAATTTTTATCAGATCTCTGCCACAGATGGGCGATATGTACCCAGACTCTTAAATGGAGCGTTTATGAAGCATTTCATGCCAGTTCCCATGTGCATCTGTTACCCTGAGCTGCTGAAGATGCCTGAGATCTCTTATGAGCTGCCTCTGCTTTTCAGTGAGATTTTCAGCTACATCCTGCATATATTGGTTTCATTTTTAACCCTTGATGCAGAAGTAAGAGTTGCAAGTCTAAAAGAAAACATCTATTTAATACATGGAGATAAAGTGTTCTTTATCCTGAGTCTGACTAAGTGCAAGTATTAATTCAGACTCCAAGCAATAACTGAGTAATTAACAATGGCGTAGAACTGAGGTTTCTATAATCCGACGTACCAACGCGAAGCCTGAACGTGTTGAAGGAGTGTCTGTTGATGCCGTCCAGCTTGCCGATCAGAGCGATGGCAAACTCCACCATGTTTCCTATCTGTGCATTCTGCCTCTCGCGGTCCTGAGGGCACACACAACAGAGCTCAGTCAACCAGAGATACGTAAATTATGTAGCTTCAAAGACACTTCTGGGAAATGCTGGGTGACCAGGGGTCAGAGAATAAAATGAACTCCATAGAAGAAAAAAACTTCTCTTTCAATTGGTTTTAAAATGCACAGCTATTTTTATCACCTCGTTCATCAAGTGCACCTCAGTCATAAGTGCTGGTCAGTCTTGAATAGGCTGGTCAGCCTTTTCATTGTCCATAACAATACAGTCAAGGTGAATTGAAATCTTAAAGCTCAAATGTGTTATTAAAATTCATAAATACTTTCAGCATGTTAACTTCTCAGCAATGTTCACTTCACATGCAAATCTCTTATGTAAATCATATTCACGGAAAGAAATTTTTATCATTTCTCTTAAGTCAAGGACATGGCGTTGTAATTGCATGCAGCGTTGTGGACTTAAAGTGACGTAAGAAGAAATTCATCAGTCCATTTTGCTCAACCTGTTTCTATCAAGCTTGAAATCAACTTATTTAAGATTTTTACTACTTAATGAAACACCTTTTGAGGTTTAAATATGCTGCATATGGTCCACTGCTAAGCACCAGTCATTACAGCAATCATGACGCTATACTTTTATTAATATAGAAATAACTAATTATAATTATAAGTATTATAAGTAATCATAAAAAAACACCACTTAACTATAATTTAAAAATTAAGTTTAACATTCTGTCTACACTCAAGGGAAGAGGTGTGTAAAACAAATGTTGGGCTAAGTTTCATTGTAACGTGACCCTGGACCACAAAAACAGTTAGCATTTTTTGAAATTGAGATTTATACATCATCTGACAGCTTTCCATTAATGTATGGTTCGTTAGGACAGGACAATATTTGGCCGAGATACAACTGTTGAAAAAATCTGGAATCTGAGGGTACAAAAAAATTTAAATATTGAGAAAAATCACCTTTAAAGTTGTCCAAATTAAGTTCACAGCAATGCATATTACTAATCAAAAATCACGTTTTGATATATTTACAGTAGGAAATTTACAAAATATCTTCATGGAACATGATCTTTACTTAATATCCTAATGATTTCTGGCATAAAAGAAAAATCGATCATTTTGACTTATACAATGTATTGTGGCTATTGCTACAAATACATCCGTGCTATTTATGACTGGTTTTGTGGTCCAGGGTCACATGTGAGTAGATCTTTTCTTCCATATTGTGATTATTGGTGAAAAAATGGGATGGACTGAGTTCATCCCATTTGAACTCAGAATAGTTTGTTGTCGACTGTAAGAAAGGGGCAGGACAATTTAAAACAAAATGAACTGGTTTCTAAACCTACAAGTTTGAACTTCCAAAATACAGTTTAAATGCAGCTTCAAAGGGCTCTAAATGATCCCAGCTGAGGAAAAAGGATCTTATCTAGCAAAACAATTGGTTACTTTCCAAAAAAAAAAAAAAAGAAAGACAATTTATATACTTTTTAACCTCAAATGCTCATCTTGTCTAGCTCTGCCATGCGCATGCGAACTCTGTGTAATCCGGGTCAATACAGTTAGGGTATGTTGAAAAACTCCCATCCCATTTTCTCCTCCAACTTCAAAATCATCCCATATCACTGCAGAAGTACCAACCCAGTGTTTACAAAGTGAACATGCAAAGAAGATCAAACGCTCTTTACAAAAAAGGTAAAACAGTGATGTAGGATGATTTTAAAGTTGGAGAAGAAAATGAGATGGTAGTTTTTAGACGTACCCTAAACTGTCATGAATCAGAATACACAGAGATCATGCAGACCTGGACAAGACCAGCATTTAGATCGTTTAGAGTCCTTTGAATCTGCATTTAAATTGGATTTTGGAAGTTCAAACTCGTGGGCACCATAGAAGTCCACTATATGGAGAGAAATTCTTTATGTTTTCCTCAAAAAAAAACAATTTCTTTACGACTGAAGAAAGAAAGACATGAACATTGGATGACAAGGGGTGAGTAAATTATCTGTAAATTTATGCTCTGGAGGTGAACTTCTTTAACACATTGTAGTTGTTTATGAATTTTGAGAATTTGCATTTATTGAGATTCATGTATTTGAATTCCCTTTGCACTAGATGTTTATATAGTGGTATACACTATATGTAGTGCAGTACCTGGCTGCTCTGTTCTGGAGGTCCGCTCAGTCCTGCAGCAGCCATGTACGTGCTGCCGATGGTTTTAATCTTCTCCACACCACTGAACTTGGGTTTAGACAGCAACTGCAGGTAATGAGAGGAGGGATGTCAGTGGATGTCAGTGTTTCAGAGCAGCAGAAATCCATGCCATGATGTTCTCTTACATTAAATGACAGAGACAGAATGAGAGGATAAGAAGTGAAAGAAAAAGAGGGAGAGCAGCCACACCACACTGAAACTCAGCACTAGCAATATGCGAAGCCTGTATTTAGATCCCTCAAGTTGCTGCCAGAACTGTTTGGCTAAACATTTGTGTAGTCAGGCATCTCATGGCTTTGTTGTGGTGGTGGTGATCACCAACAAGTCCTGACCTTTTTCCTGCTAAATAGTCAAACCGAAAGCAGTTCACACAAATAAGAAGTGATATGAGTGTACATTTTCACAATGGCCACCTCATTTCATCAAACTGGCTGAGTGATAGCTGAGGTTACGCCCTTAGAGGTAAAAGCCCTTTTGGATGTTGGCAGAGCACTATTCACATGCAATGATTCACCCATTCATTCAGGGAATGACAGGAGAAGAAAGACCGTGGAATAAGGAGATCAGAGAAAAGCAGGACAAATTCATGTTCTTTGAGACATGAGACATGACATCACTCTGACCTCATCAAAGTCAGCGATGATCTCATTGAGGAGCCTCAAACACTCCAGTCCTTCTTTGTTGATGTCACATTCAGTGTAGAACTCTTTGAAGTCTGGCACAGAGGCAAACATCACACATACGCAGCCGTACGACTTATAGTACAGGTCCTAGAGAAGAGGATCAGAAAGACCTCAATGCTTCTGTGTCACAATCATTCACACAGTCCAACAGAAACAACAACAAAAACATTTTTTTGACAGGACATTCACAGACTATGTGAATATATGTGTGAAGGTATAAGGTGGGAATGATAAATGACACATGATATGGGTGTTTTGAGTAACAGGAACAAAATGTTCTCAAAATACACTCAAAAATCAAGACTAAATGTACTGAGACACCAAATGAGTTGTTTCACAAGTAAAACATTTGCATATTAGACAGAAGAAAAGAAAGAAAAACAAATTCTATATATATATTGGGCTATTGTTCAAAGGGTCGGTAAGATTTTTTTAAAAAGAAATTAATAGTTTTATTCAGCAAGGACATTAACCCTTTAGCTGTCATCACTATCTTGAACATAGACATCAAAAGTTACATTTTTATAATTCATAAACGAAAACATTTTGTAATATGATTTTGATGTACAATTTCCATGGTAATGCCAATGGTTTAAAAAGGATGAATTTTGAGATTTGAAGTTTTCAGTTGATATTTAATTTCTTAAGATTTCTATTGCGTGAGGGAAAAAGGCAAAGAAGAAAGTCTTTTTGTGACAAAGGTCAGAACTCCTGTTATGATGTAGATTTCTGAGGTGCACTCTTGTCATAAATTAATCCATTATTTTATTTTACCTTAGATTAGGAATTATTTGTAATATGGTGAAGTAAGCTTAGGCGTCCCACAAAGGGGACGGTGACAGTTAAAGCAGTGTATCCCCTGTCATTATATTAGGGGGGCCCCCCTTGAAGGTCAAGTAAACTTTATTTTCTATATAGCGCCAGATCACAACAGACGTCACTTAGGGTTACCTTTCCTATAGAACAGGTCTATACCTTGTTCTTTTATTAAACAAACGAAATAGCCTTATGTTATTTCTTATTTACACAACAGCATGTCATTTCTGTTTCTAACGTTACGTGGTCACGCGTCTACAATTTCTCCTCGGCCAAAAACGCTGACAGGATCGCGCAGTCCATTCATAAAAACGGATTTACTCTATAGCACGGGATGCCACAGAATTCGTCAATTTTTGGATTAATAAATTAAACGTGGGTCTCTCACTTAATTCGAATTGCGATATAGTCTGTGAATATTAAAATGCAAAAAGACGGTTTAAATATGAATCCTCCATGTTCCGCTTGGCTCTGTATGAATGAATGGCGGAGACGCGGCTTTGTTTACTACACAAATACTGAATCACACGTGACGCTCGCGGTTATTTTCGGCCTCTGCGTCTCATTATATGACGACATAAACGCATGAACTTAATCTCCAGAACTGCTGTGAGAATCACTTCATGTAAATTTTACCGTTTCATTTGAGAAAATTAGCGTCATATCATAGTGTATACACACAAAAATGTAACAGAAATGTATTAGTCTTGTATTACTTTTGTACAGTATACAGTATAAAACAGAATTTCTGAGGAAAAAAAAAAAAAGATTGTGCCTTAAGAAGGGCCCTGTTGTTCAAAATTGAGATTTTTCGACTTATTTTTTCACTGAAATAAATGTTTTTGTTATTACAGAGAGTAATGTACCAGAAAAAAAACTGTAATCCTAGGGGAAACACTGTAAAGGGTTAAAGGGATAGTTCACCCAAAAATGAAAATTACCCCATGATTTACTCATCCTCAAGCCATTTTAGGTGTATATGACTGCCTTATTTTCTTCTTTCAGAGGAATACAGTCTGAGTTATAGAAAAAAAAATGTCCTTGCTCTTCCAAGCTTTATAATGGCAGTGAATGGCTGTTGAGATTTTGAAGGTTAATAAAGGCCTTCTGAAGCGAATCCATGCATTTGTGTGAGAAAAATATCCATATTTAAAACTTCAGAAACCGTAACCTTTAGTTTCTAGTTTGCTAACTGTCGTTCACGAGAGAGTAGGATTCCAGCAGTTGACGTAGGGGGTGTGCGATATGATGATTTTTGATCGTGGGCGATAAAAATATCTCCACGATCTGCTTTTGGAGAAATATCGTAGTATCGTGCTAGTCTATCAGTTGCAGTTTTGGTGCCTCAGTCTCAATATACTGTACAATGAGACATACATTCACATCAGTGTTAACTCGGCAGTACAATTACACTCACAGGACACTGCACTTATTCACAATTACAAAAGTACACTATTTGCTTTAAAAGCCTTGCCGGTTAAACATTTCTAATGCCTGCTGTTCCAGTGCGTGTACACCTCAAGTGTGCGCATACTAAAATCCTGTCAGATAGCTTCTTATTACTGAACTAAGTTATGTATCGCATCTGATTGTGCTAATACAGTCAAAACACACAAGGTTTACATATAGAAACAGTTGCTTATGGCTAAAGTGAAAGTAAACAATTGAGAGAAAAACGGATGCGTGCCTGTATATTAGATGCGTGCAGCTCTTAAAGGGACAGCAGACTAATTGTACTAAACATGCTGCCGCTTGTCATTAAAGGGATAGTTCACCCCAAAATTATAATTCTGTCATTATTTACTCACTTACACGTCCCAAACCTGTATTAATTTCGTTCTTGTGCTAAACGCAAAATAAGATATTTTGAAGAATGTGGGTAGGCCTAATCAAACAGTAGCTGGTCCCCACTGAATTGAATAACATAAATTATTAAACAGATAACATTCAGCAGAAAAAAAGAAACTCATTTAGGTTTAAAACAACCTGAAAGTGAGTACATGATGGTATAAAAATAAAACACTACAATGGAATTTACAGACAGATGACAGAATTTTCATTTTTGGGTGAACGATTCTTTGTTAATAAAACAACAGAACACAGAGAAAAATCACTTACTGCTCTTGACTGAAGAACTTTTAAAGCAGTTGCTTTAATAACAATCAATGTACAATTGATGTATATAGTGTTTCACTTTTTATTTTAGTTAATCCAATTTCTTGAATGCTACTGCTAAATAAACTTATTGTACCTGAAAAATAAAGCACTGTTTGTTTTCTTTCTATTATGTTTATTTGTAATATGAATCTTTGTTCTTTTTTCTTAACAACAAAGATAAAATATTGACAAAGATTTTTTATCTTCACTCACTTTGGCATAAATATCTGTTACCTTGAAAGGCTTTGTTTTTAAAAAATGGAAATTAGTTTGGCTGTACTGCTCAGTCAACTTACAAAATAGTAAAACCAACATGACAAAGAATTGTGATAAAATCGTGATATTTCTGAAAAAAATCGCGATATGATATTTTTGCCATATCGCCCACACATAAGTTGGCGTATGCGTAGCCTAAGCTCCGGTGAGAATATGCTAGTCTCATGAGAATCCACTTTTGTTTACAGCAAAGGGAAACCAGTCTCCTCTTGGCTTAAATCGAAATCCTCCAACATTTTTCTTTAACTTCGAATTCAAAGGTGTGTTTTGTTTTGCTCTCTCCTCTGTGCTTCTGCGTTCATCACTTCTGTGTTCGCATTTAATAATTAATCTGATCGACTTTCGTACGAAAGTCATATCCAGCTAGGATGGCTTGAGGGTGAGGGTTTTTTTTTTTTGGTGAACCATGTCTTTAAATTGAGCAAAGGTGACAGTAAAAAAAACTAAAAAAAACTTTTTCTAAAAAAAATAGGATCGTTTTGAATTTTCTATGTATCGATGAATCCTGAAAAAAAAAAGTAGTTTCATATAGCTGTTGTCAACATTGATAATCATAAATGTTTTTGGGCACCAAATCTGCATATTAGAATTATTTCTGAATGACACTGTAGGCTTTTTTCAAAAACATAAAAAAATCTTACCAACCATTAGTGTGTTAAATTAACATAAAATTATTTCTGGAAGTGAGAAAAAGGAAATAAGACACTTTTAGATAGTACTACACTAACATTTTTTGAAAGAATGCAGATCAGGAAGTAATAAAAACCACTGTGAATAAAAACTTAATAAATAACAACAATTATTTCAGGCCTATTTCCTAACCTAAAGTTTTGAATCGTTCTTAATTATGGTATGGTATAGTATGGACTGTGGTAGAAAATGCTTGAGAGGTTACTATAAAATACAGTGTGGGATGATCTAGTATTCTCTGTATACTGTACGTCGTGGTCTTACAGTATGATATTGGAATGGTATGGAGGAGTATTGCATGATATTATCTTGCGTGGTATATGGCAGTGTTTCCCAACCTTTTTTGTCTTACATACTGCCACAGTCCAATCTGTAAGGCTGTTACAAACATTAATCTTACACACATTATTTTGTCTTTTTTCCTTACAAAGATCTGCAAAACCATGAAATTCAAAGACTCAACGTTCATTTTAGTTTTAACTATTCAACAAAGCAAAATCAAAATCTTTCCAAGTGCCCTCAGGAACCGGCTTTGGTATCCCTGGTTGGGAATCACTGATGTCTGGTCTTGTATGGGAGACATGAGGGGGTGATATACAGGTTCATCCCACACATTCGAAGCCGGTTCCTACCTTGTATTTCCGGTTTAGTAAAGAGATAGTGGACAGCAGCCCCACCTCATTCTTCTTGTTCTCGCCCACGAAGAGAGCGGCCACATGTGCAGGGAGAACATTCTCCAGAAGCAGACGGTTCAGGTTTTCGCACAGCTCGACTTCTTCCTTATCGGTCAGGTTCTTGTTCTTCAACAGGAAGTCCTGACGACAGCAGTACTCATTCTGAGAGCAAGAGAAAGAGGATAGGGCAAGGATGAGCATAACTCTCAGACCTGACAGTATGACACTGTATTCTTGTAGGTTTGTACATGAGGTTTGTACCTGGCGGGATATGAGCAGCATGGTGCAAAGGAAGAGTGTGATGTAGATGCAGCTCATGAGTTGTGGGTCCTTCATAAGTCCTACTTTGCACAGCCTCAATTTGTCCTCCTGACTAGAAAAGACAAAACAAAGGACATTATTATACTAGAGATGCACCAGTTTTAAAATTCTGGCCAACACTGATAATTATTTCCATGTTTGGAAATTTGTGACCCTATTTGTGACCCTGGACCACAAATCCAGTCATAAGGTCTATTTTTATTCATTTTTATTTACACATCATCTTAAAGCTGAATTACTAAGCTTGATGTATGGTTAGGACAGTACAATATTTGCCAGAGATACAACTATTTGAAAATCTGGAATCTGCGGGTGCAAAAAGAAAACAAAATATTGAGAAAATGGCCTTTAAAGTTGTCCAAATTAAGTTCTTAGCAATGCAGTAGTAGGAAATTTACAAAATATCTTCATGGAACATGATCTTTTACTTAATATCCTGATGATTTTTGGCATAAAAGAAAAATGTATCATTTTGACCCATACAATGTATTTTTAACTACTGCTACGAATATACCCGTGCTACTTAGGACTGGTTTTGTGGTCCACGGTCACATTATGTCTAAATAAATGTAAAACACTAAAAATCAATTGTTTTTAAAAGTCCAATATGAAAAATGGTCATTACATTATGAAATTTGCCAAAGATTACATTTAACAATGTAATTCAAACATTAATAGATTAACTTTAAGTAAGTCTTAAATGATGGCAAAGATATACTAAATGGAGGGGGAAAAAAACAGTGGAAGCAAGCATCCACAATTATACATGCAATAATAAAAGTTATATGGCAATCAACTGCATGTGTGTTTATGAGAGTGTACCAGAGAGTCCAGAGAGTGTGGTTGCTGTAGAGCTGGCAGCTGTAGCTGCTGAAGAGATATTCCTGAGAGTAGAAGATGATGATGTAGGAAATGATAGAGACGATGAAGAGGAACGCCACCTTCAGCTCCAAACTCACCCTCAGAAACACGCCACAGGCGATCAAAGCCAGTATACAATTATATACAGAGTACTGGAAAGACAAAATGATATATCATGTTTTATTTATATAACAAAGATGAGAAATAGAGTAAATAATGTAGTAAATAATGCAAATAATTTGGTAGTGTTATTATGTGGATTTCTAGTATTTATAATTAGCTATACATAACAATAACAGAAGTTTAGAGCATGTCCCCATGTAGAAATACCATTAAATGTGTGTGTGTGTGTGTGTATTTGCTACTCACAGGCAAATATGGAAGGTCATCTGCAACAGACTTAAGAATGGTGCAGTTTTTCTGTTGCAAAAGGTCATTTAAATTCTCCGGGGCATTAAAATACTGTGGAGTGAAAGAAAGTTTGATGGGCAAAAATGTTAAGAGGCCGACCTACTTTTGTAGCGCTTCAGCCAAATCATATACCAACAATATTGTCTAAGCAATGAAAAAGCATTACAAAATTGAACATGGCGATGATGACTATGACTGCGGTGGCCACGGCTGCCAATGGGAGGCGCAGAAAAGGTCTCTTAACCACTGCTTCTGAAAGAGCCGAGAGCCACGTACATGACTTTAACTTTTCTGGAAACATCCTCTGAGAAATAGAGAAACAAAAAGAAGGGGAAAAACAGCTGTTAAAAAAAAGACAGAGCTGGATTTGACCCGATCAAAAGCTAAAGGTTACGGAAGCCAGAATGTGTTGGAAAAAGCAACAGTGTATTTGAATGGGGATATTGGGAGGAACACTGTATGCATGTCCAGCTCATATGTCACGGTATGTATATGCATTTATGTTTGTGACACCGTAGCAAATGTCAGTCTGTTTTTAGTTTTTTCACATTCCAGTATAAGTCAGTGCCAACAATGGACACACCATATGACATTCTGCATGCTCCAGCATCTATAAAACCACAGGGGGGATGGACCTTTATTGTGCTACGCACACAAAAATACCTCAGAATCCATTAGACTGACTGAATGTCTGTGCTAAGGCAAAGGAAGGCAGTGGTGGTCTAACCTGTATATGACCTGCAAAACAGATGCACAGAGTCAAAAGCAGAACACACGCCAACCCTGCAAAAGCCAGCCCCAACTTCTTATGGCTGTGAGAGAGAGACAAAGAAAGAGTTATACACTCTCAGGGCAAATGGTTGTAACATATTAAAGCATGTTCAGCACTAAAGTATTATATCAAGTCTGCCTACGGTGTTCAGCTTGTATTCTTGACACTTACTCCTTGGTAACAATCATCTGGATGATGAAGATACATAAAAAGATGAAGGTGGCACAACCAATGTAGCATCTAAAGCTTGGCATCTCTATTGTCCTGTACTGAGAGAACCACATACACATACTTTAATATTAATTTATTTCTTTATTTTTAACATGCTAGGACCACACACTTTATGAAACAAAAATCAAAAATAAATCTATTATATATACATATCACACAAGTAGCAGTGTGATATGGCTGTATATCAGCACAGCTGTGACTGCGTTTATACAACAAGCATGTAAATAAAAAAGAAACAACATCGGAGTGTCTTTAAAAACCCTCTTTTGTGCAAACTATTTCCTTCCTCTACAGATTCAAATCTCAGTTTGACAGTTGAACAGCTGAGCACAAGCCTCTGTTACTAATTCGAAAATGTCACTTTTTTATTTGTAGTAACGAAGGAACGCTGAGTTACTGTATTAAAAACTCACTGTATAATGTAGAGTCGAGTATTATGAGAGAGAGAGATGGACTCAGCGAGTGTGATTAACTACGTCTGATACAGCATTCATTCTTCAGCCCAATTTTATATTCATAAAACATTAGTTTGAATTTCCGCTGACGAAAGCGATATCTTTGTTATATTGTCCTTTCATTGGTTAAGAGTGATTTCCGATGACAGCGCTGCCCAGTGCATTTGTTGGCTGTGTCTTGCAAGGTGTTGTTCAAAGTACAAATAACTTCTTTTTTACAACCCAGTTTCAGTCTCTTTCAATATAAAAGTTTTTTACTGCAGATTCACCTATAAAAACAATATCTCATGTCACCATCTAATGGTGGAACAATGTAAATAAAATCACAAATCACAAAAACACATTGTTTCTCAATACTAAATACGGTTATTAAATACTACTATTTATATAAAATATTATCTGAGTAATAATATTTAATAAACAACAACAGCCATCATAAAAGTACCTAGGCTATTCAGTCAAAAGTACAAAGGCAGCGCTCTGATATATGGCATTAAAGTCGTATAAAAATATAACGTTATAAGACTTTGCCCTCAGCTAAACTTTTTGCTCTGGAACATCTAATAGATTAATGAGACAAGAAAAACTGCCTGTTAGATTTACCCAAAATGACTCATAACATATGTTTAACCTCTATAGAGATATCAGAGCCAGAGGCAAATTCCAGAAAATCTGGCTGAGGTAAAGCTGCTCTAGGTGGGTTCATGAGCGCTGAACGGCCGTTGATGCCCTGGAGCTCACATCTTCGAAAACGCAGAAGCAAATTTTCAAATAGATGCTATTTTCATTAACAAACCGCATATTTGAAGTCTAAACAAGGGCATTCTCACTTAAGAAACTCTTAAAACTACATTCCGTGACACAAAAACAGTGTTACAAATGGTGAAATGGTTGGAGTTCTGATATCACTACAATACTGCACTGCTGGAAAAGTCAGCCAATCAGATTCAAAGACGAGAAAGAACTGCTGTATAAAATCCAATTATTAAATTATTATTATATATAATAATAAGACTTTTAAGTTAAGCCCACAGTAAAATACCTACCTGCTTTTCCAGGTCTCTTTTAGTAAACCACAGTGTGAGGCCAGAGATCTCTTCAGACTTCACCCACTGCCTGCACACACAAACACCCTCTTCACTCATTTTCATGCATACTAAATGTGGAACTTAAACCAAACTGTCTTCATTTCATCCAAAATGATTAAACATGCTTAAGACTAACTTGCTGGAGCTCAAATCATTGATGGTGGTAGTCATCTTGTCGTGAAGTTCTTCATCAAACTTAGTCTTCTGTGATTTATTTCTACAGAGACAGCAGACACAGATCATAGCGACAGAAACACACTTTGCACCCATAAAGTAACATATACACACACATACACACACAATGCACATGTCTATATGTGCATGAGCACTGTGGGACAGGAAAGACGTTCATAGCAGTTGTCATGCTGTTATTTAGTTATATTTGACTGCAGCCAGTACAAGGGAAGCTCGGGTGAATAGTGTGAAGTTTGTAGTTATAAATGACTCAGCTAATTTTGTAGTTAATCCTTTGTGTAGTTAAGGGATCTAAATACACCACAAGAGAGAAGATTCTAATTTAGTTCTGCTGAGAACTGAGAATGTGTGTATTTGTGTATGTGCAAATATGTGTGAGGACCGTGGCAGGCAGAATGCCATGTGTTAGTTTAAACACCTGAGAGAGATTGCAAGATCCCCCTTGCAATGTGCCTCAACACGGCTCAGGAAGGAAAGTGCTGTTTCCTTTCTCTCTCTTTGCAAGCAGAAACACAAACGCTCTTCTAAGCCAAAAATGCACTATAGTCTGGAAACACACCATTGGTGTACTGCGGGAGTTCAGCTTTGGTCATGCTAAACACATGACCAGTAAGCGGCGTCTCACTGAGCGTTTGAATTGTTAGTGTTGAAACTACGGGCCCCACAGAGCTGGCTGAGCCAGTATGGCTCCACTCACTTATATGTGCTCAAGGGAGGGGCAGGTAAAGAGCAGGGCTCCTCAAGAGACTCATCAAAGCTGTCAGAGAGCAACAGTGAGAAAGACAACTTCAACATCGCTACTGCAGTCAGCAAGACAAAACCAGATGCCATACACCTTGTTTTTTTCCATTGAGACACACACAAAACAGACAGAAAGATGACACAAGCACAACTCACCTCTCTGTAATTTTCGGTACTGTTCTAAGAGGGATATCCTAAAGAGAGAGAGCATTGTTCATAAAGAGTTGCTTTTATCATCAAATGTTCTTCATACAAAGATCAGTGTATTGACAATATTATTTTTTGATCAAAAACATCATAAAAGGCATAAGAGTAGGCAAATAATTGTCTTTTGATATCATTTAACAGAGTTTAGTGAAAAACAGAACAATTTTAAACTGTGCAATCCATCACTTAAAGGAACACCCCACTTTTTTTTGAAATAGGCTCATTTTCCAACTCCCCTAGAGTTATACAGATGTGTTTTACCGTTTTTTAATCCATTCAGCCAATCGCCGGGTCTGGCGGTAGCACTTTTAGCATAGCTTAGCATAAATCATTGAATCCAATTAGACCATTAGCAACTCACTATAAAATGACTAAAGAGTTTCGATATTTTTCCTATCTAAAACTTGACTCTTCTGTAGTTGCCTCGTGTACTAAGACTGGAAAATGAAAAGTTGTGATTTTCTAGGCCGATATGGCTAGGAACTATACTCTCATTCCGGCGTAATAATCAAGGAATTTTGCTGCCGTATCATGGGTGCAGCAGGCGCAATGATATTACCCAGTGCCTGAAAGTGACCGGCACTAAGTTTGTGTAGATGCAGAGTTGCAGCCGGCAGAATTGACGGCTGCGTAATATCATTGCGCCTGCTGCACCCATGGTACGGCAGCAAAGTTCCTTAATTATTACGGCGGAATGAGAGTATAGTTCCTAGCCATATTGGCCTATAAAATCGCAACTTTTCATTTTCCGCCAGTCTTAGTACACGATGTAACTACAGAAGAGTCAAGTTTTAAATAGGAAAAATATCAAAACTCTTTAGTTGTTTTATAGTGAGATGCTAATGGTCTAATCGGATTCAATGATTTATGCTAAGCTATGCTAAAAGTGCTACCGCCAGACCCGGCGACCGGCTGAATGGATTCAAAAACGGTAAAACACATCTGTATAACTCTAGGGGAGTTGGAAAATGAACCTATTTTCAAAAAAAGCAGAGTGTTCCTTTAAGTAATTTTATGGTGTCATAAGACTTAGAATATAGCAAACACATAAAATGGACTGCTTTCATGCTTTTGGTCCTTTTATGAACCTTGACAGTCGTGGATACAAAAGAAAACCTACTTGTTTATTTTATATGCAAACATTTTGGTTTTGAATGATTATTCAAAATTTCAACATTGAGCTGTTCATGTGGTCTGATTTGCGTTTTCCACAATTACTGTATGGTTTTGAAAATCATATTTACTACCATGTCAGGAATTTGCCAAAAAAGGAGCTTTGTACGTCAGACAGTTCAATAAGTTTGATGGACAAAATAGAAGATAACAAATCTTGGGCTGTCATAAGGTCTATTCTCAACTTTGAGCATTTACACCTTCAGCGTGTGTGTCTCTGACCTTGCAGCGACCCTTTCCATTGACCATAGCATCTGTGCTGAATTCCTCTCGGCTCTGCAGATGGGCAAAAGGTTTGACAGCCCCCCACGACTCCAGGAAGCGTGTCATACGCACAGACGCTCGCATCTTCAAACCATCATTCACACGAGGCTTAGTGACACTTGGAGCCATCAGTGATGAGTCCTTAGACTAAACACACACATCAACATGATCAGATTCATACACAGTAACATATACAGTTGAAGTCATAAGTTCATATACACCTTGCAGAATCTGCAAAATGTTATTTATTTTATCAAAATAAAAGGGGTCATACAAAATGCATGTTGTTTTTTATTTAGTACTGACCTGAATAAGATATTTCACCTAAAAGACGTTGAAAAATAATTCACAAAAGGAAATAATAGCTGAATTTATAAAAATGACCCTTTTCAAGTTTACATACTCTTAATACTATGTCTTAATACTGTGTTGTTACCTGAATAATCCACAGCTGAGTTTTTTTTGTAAGTTATAGTTGTTCATGAGTCCCTTGTTTGTCCTGAACAGTTAAACTGCCCGCTGTTCTTCTGAAAAATCCCTCAGGTCCCACTGATTTTTTGGTTTTTCAGCATTTTTGTGTATTTGAACCCTTTCCAGCAGTGACTGTTATGAGTTTGGGATCCATCTTTTCACACTGAGGACAACTGAGGGACTCACATGCAACTATTACGGAAGGTTCAAACACTCACTGATGCTTCAGAAGGAAACATGAGGCATTAAGAGCCAGGGGGTGAAAACTTTTGAACAGAATGATGTGTACATTTTTCTTATTTTTTTCATTTAGCACTGCCCTTCAAAAGCTACAGAAGATACTTACATGTTCCCCAGAAGACAAAATAAGCTAAATTTACCCTGATCTTCATATTCAAAAAGTTTTCACCCCTCGGCTTTTAATGCATTGTGTTTCCTTCTGAAGCATCAGTAAACGTCTTTTATGTGAAATATCTTATTCTGGTCAGTACTACATAAAAGATAACATGCATTTTGTATGATCCCTCTTTTTTTGGTAAAATAATTAACATTTTGCAGATTCTGCAAGGTGTATGTAAACTTCTGAATTCAACTGTACATGTGGCAGGCACATAAAATTAATGTGTGATTTAAAGTTTCTACCCGTGGGTCTACGACCAGGTACGTCTTGACGTTAAGCTCTTTAAGGTAGGGGTCTCTGAGGTGACCATTTCCCTCCTCCACTTCATACGCTTTGTTCAAGTGCTTCAGAGTCGCCTCTGTGATGTGAACTCGTCTAATGGCGAAAACATAAATGTGGCATCTTATGACCTGTGACATTAATGATCTGTTTGCAACTTCCTGTTTGATAAGTGATTTTATTGTTCATACCCTGGTAAGCCACCTGACTCCATATGATTGGCTAAGGTGACATCGTGTGACCAAACATCAAACTGCCATTTCCGTAAGCCAATCACACCACAGAGGACATTTCCAGAGTGCACACCTACTCGCATGTTTATATTCACACCTGTTGCCTCACGCACCTGCCTGCAAGTGATGATTAGAAAAATATTCAGCCTGTCATCTGCCACATCCTGGCCAGCACTAGGAGAAATGCTGTGTAAATAATAATTTGCATGCTTTATAAACATATAGAGACTTACTTGATGGCTTCACACATGTCCAGGCCCATTTTAACACAGTTTTTGGCATGATTTGGCAGGGAAACGGGGAGGCCAGACACACAGTAATAACAGTCACCAAGAATTTTTATCCGCATACACTCATTCTCCTACAGGGGAACACACACTAGTCATCTTCAAGGAAAAAAATCATATGTATAATTCAGAGCACAAGTATCTAATTTGTTTAGGAACCAAACTGACTGATAATAATTAAATTATAATAAACTGAATTATATAATAATCATTAAATTACACATAGTGCCATTCAAAAATTTGGGGTCAGTTTACAATACTTTTATTTAGCAAGAATGCATTCAACTGATCAAATATTAAAGACAATTATAAAGTTACAAATATTTCTATTTGAAATTCTGTTACTTTAGTTTTTTAGCTGAAAATAATGAATCACAATTTCCACAAACATATTAGGCAGCACAACTGTTTTCATCAGTGATAATAATCAGAAATGTTTCTTAAACACCAAATCAACTTATTGATTTCTAAAGGATCATTTGACACTGAAAACTGGAGTAAAGACTGTTGAAAATTCAGCTTTGCCATCACAGGAATAAATTACATTTTTAAACATATTAACATAAACAATTATTTTAAATGGTACCATTATTTGCCAATATTACTATTTTTACTGTATTTTTGATCTAATAAACATTCAGCATAAATTGCATTATATACATTCAGTTATATATAATTATACTTACTTTTGCAATCTGGTCAAATTTCCCAAAAAGTTCATTCAGCATAATCACAAGCTCCTTAGGAGAACAGTCACTGGCCAGACGTGTGAAACCCACTATGTCAGCATACAGGATGCTAGCAGAAAGCAGACAAAAAGAGACACTATTATATGTTTTGTAGGTCATTTTGAGACCAAACTCTGGTCAGGTCAAATAGGAAGAGGAGACATTTAGCAGTTGATATGATTGCGCTGAGTTCTTTTTAATGAGAACAGCAGCAGCAGCTCATTGTCAGCTGTATGAACGCCCAGGAAAGAATAAAAACTTCATAAACACAGCTCATGAAATTAACCTTTAAGACCCAGCTGTTCTCAATGCTGACTCCAGGACTAAACACACACACGCACACAATCCATGTCATCACACTCTTAATGAACAAGTTCAAAAAAAGATCGGACCCTGTGAATTTCGGCAGGTGAACAGCTCTCTATTGTTCGCTCACACACACAGGTGAGTGAACCTGTGTTCTGTCTGAGCAGCTGTAAAGGAGGCAAACAAGCTGTCTGTCTAAATATAAACAGCTGCCTGAGAACCAAGCATTGTGAGCATGGGACAAAGAATATTAATAGATGCATCCCAACCCCCATCTCCACTCTTGGGGTTGATGGGAAATAAAACTAATTAAATGTGTGGCCTCATGATGAGCACTTTGAGAGTCGGGACTAACAAACTGACCATTCATTCACTATCAGGACTTGATTAATGAGAAAGGGCTAAATTAGAGCATGGAAAACACAGAACAACACACAAACAGCTCTAGATACGTATGACGGCGTATATGCTTGTGTGTGTGTACGTGAAGTGTTACCTGACGTTCTCGTGTCTTTTCACATAAAGACTGTGGAAATTGTTGTCACGGACCATACGCTGCTGTTCTTCTTTATCTTTACACTTGCAGCGCTCCATTATGGCCAACTTCATCTTCATGGAGATGTACACAGGAAGCACTGACTGTAAAAGGTTTTCCTACAGCACAACAAACAAACACACACATTTAAATATAATACCAGTGATAACATGTATTCAGTTTACTGTTAAATGTAATTTCTCTCTCTAATCTTGAGTGTCCTATTCCTTCTCAGTTTCAACTGTTGTTTGACTATCAGGCTAAGAGATCTGGACCATGAGAGGGTAATGGGACCCTAACAGATTATACTGTACCATTCAATAGAAAGCATTGTCTTGACTGTGTCTTGTAAGGACACTATTGCCCTGTGTGTATAAATGTTTGTCTTTAGAGTTCACTATTAGGACTGAACATATACCATCAGGCCAGTCATTAAACTCTACCCTGTTTTTCACTGTTCTCCTTACTTGATGTCATTTCCTCAACAACAGTCATAACAAACCGAGAAAAAAAAGAACTTAGAAGTTAAGCCCATTTTAGTAGAAACCTCTTTGATTCACTTTTTCAATGTCTAATATAACCATCAGCTGTCAGATTGGAAGATGAATTCTCCATTATAAATATTCCAAAATTTCAAAAGAAAATTTCAAAAGTCAATATTCACTTAAATTGAACGTTATTTGAGCATTATACAGTTTGAATACCTGAGCAGACTGATGGGAAATTCAAAGTTTAAAAGGATCTCAGTCTTTTATTTGAAGAGAAATTAGTTTGAAAGCTATGTGGCTGCTGGAGTGTTGCTAAGGTGTTTTGTCAGTCTAATCAATTAGAAAACATAAAAGAAAAAGCTGAAGGAATGTGCCGAGTTAGATGGACTTTTAAAGCCCACACTAGAGTAATCATACAATATGCATGGTGCAAATTTCAATTAGTTTGTGGATATGTTACATGCGCAACCATTTTTTCTAACCACGTATACTCTGTATGCTCAGCTCATATATGCACCTTTAATAGTTTTGAACTAATTTGTTTGTCCAAAACAACAATACAGTAACAAACAGCTCTAGCTTAATATTTTCTGATAATTCACCCCCATGCGATCCAAGATGTTCACGTCTTTCTGTCTTCAGTCACAAAAAAAAAAATTAAGGTTTTTGAGGAAAACATTCCAGGATTTATCTCCATATAGTGGACTTCGATGGTGGCCAACGCATCCAAATTGCAGTTTAAATGCAGCTTCAAAGGGCTCTACATGATCCCAGCTGAGGAATAATGGTCTTGTCTAGTGAAACGATTGGTCATTTACTTAAAACTAGGGCTGTGACGGTGGCAGATTTTTTCCACCATATATATATATATATATATATATATATATATATATATATATATATATATATATATATACATATATGGAAACTGAGGCTCAAAAATTATTAACAAACGTGCATGTTTATTTCAGCCTACAAAACACTAAAGTAAATTTCAAAGAAATTATACTGTTAAATAAGAAAGTAGCCAATATAAGAACGGGAAATATGAAACAAACATTTGTTGCATAAATTTGTAACAACCGAGCCCAACCCTTGTCCGACGGCTCATCAAAATTACCGGCCCTAGTCCGACTGGAGCCCAAGTCTTTTATATGTTTGGAACATTTTTTGTTTGTTAAATTAAGGTTTTTGCTTTTTTTTAAAGTAACGACCAAGCGGCCAGAAGCAGGCAGTGAGCTGATCACAGCCTATGTTTGATCAATTTTGCCTTCTCAAATCATCACAATTGGCCTAAAATAAAATCTTTAAGCACATCACAATGTTATTTTAAACGTTTAACTTAGATAAATGCACGCTATTTTGCGCATACAATCGTTTGTTGGAGAGGGGAAGCTAAATGCGCTTTGCAGGACATGGAGGTGCCAGCGCAATCACGCCATAATCTTTGCTCATAAAGGTAAGCATAATATATCATCTGGAACTGTAAAGGGTCTAATTTTATTTACGTGCACTCACAATTTCAACAAAATGTTGCGCTTTTGTAAAAAATAAAGAAAACAAACAAGATGCGCTTTCTGATGTCTCTGTGTTGAACAGGAGTGCTGCACAACAAATGAAATGAAACTCAGCGAATACTTGCCTTACAGTCAGGATAAATATATCTATAGAAAGCTTTAAATTATTACTTTACTACTTTAAAACTAAAAAGTTCAAATCAAAAACAAAAACTCTTTCATTATAAAATCCATAGAGATGCATTTCTCTCCAAAGGCACGTCCAATGAGCAGATGGCGAGTCAGGATCGTCATCTTTGCATCACTGGCTCAGAAAACACTAGTTTATTAATAATTCATTCGAGTATCTCCTTATTTCCTCCTGACAGATTCATGGTAATTAGTTTTCCCGGAGCTTTGCAAGCTTTAGCCTATTGTGTGCGTTTGAACGCGGATCTCTTCCAGCAGCTGCGAAGGCACTTGCGCTTACTGCTGCTGCTGGCGGGGACACTAAAAATGGCCACGGCAGAGCAATTGTAAAAGAGGAACACTGTATTTTATGCTTGTTATAGACTGTGTGACGTCACGTGCAGTACTGCATGTGGTGGTGCGGTTGTCACTGCGACCGCCACAGCCCTACTTAAAACAATAAAAATGTATATACTTTTTAACCACAAATGCTCATCTTGCACTAGCTCAACTTCACGCATTAGATAATCATGTTGGAATGGACACGCTTTACATAGGCGGAAGTACCGACCCAGTGTTTACAAAGCAAACGTGCAAAGAAAGACAAATACCCTTTACAAAAAATGTAAAACAATGATGTTGGATGATTTTGAAGTTGGAGGAGAAAAAAATGAGATGGAGTTTTTTTTTTAAGAAAATGACCAACTGTTTCACTAGATGAGACGCCTATTCCTCAGCTGGGATCATGTAGAGAGCCCTTTGAAGCTGCATTGAAACTGCAATTTGGACCTTCAAACCATTGGCCACCACTGACATCCACTATATGGAGAAAAATCCTGGAATCTTTTCTTCAAAAAACGTAATTTCTTTGTGAATGAAGAAAGAGAGACATGAAGACATGACATGGGGGTATGTAAATTATCAGGAAATTTGTATTCTTGAAGTGAACTAATCCTTTAAACAAGTACAAAGAAATCTGTGATATCTTCCGGACAGAAACAGAACTGACACTGAACAAAGATTAAATTTTCAAGAGCTGTCTATTTCTAATTTATGTGTTCTGTATGTGACCATCTATGTTCGCACGCACACTATCAAATGGAGGATAATTTGAAAGGCTATCTGTTCAACTGTAAACATACACCAAGTATTCACGTCAAAACCGAAGCACACTTCAGAAAAACCTATCCTGTGTTTGTACAATAATCAATTGTAGTCACAAAAATTCTTTAAAACAGAGAGATGATACTCTTGCATAACAGACAATATATAGATCTATTTGAGCATGTATATTTACACAGAGCGTTATTTGCATTTGTTTCTTCTATATGTTTGCTTTGGCTGTGTCTGTGATTTGTTGGAGTGAAGTTGCATGAGCACCTGTTGTCTCTTTTCAATCTCCAGCTTCATGCGAATGCCAAGGCAGCGAAGAGTATCTTGAAATGTCTGCTTGAGCGCTCTCTCCATCAGAACCTTATGAAATGCACCAACCACAATTCCACAAACAAACACCATAGCATTTGACAGCAACTAAAGAGAGAGACGGAGAGGGAGACTGACTTTTAACATTTTAACACTGAGATGTTACATCCTTTTCTTCTTCTTTATACATAGTTTTGCTGAAGCTGAAAACCTGCTTTCCTTTTAACCAATCAGAAACCAGAATTTCTTTTACCTGTTTGGCGATGAGGCCTCCATCGTGTAACCCAGCCTTTGTGAGGCACACCGAAAGAACAATGATGTGAGAGAGAGAGGAGATGATACTCAGGGTCACAGCGTAGCTAATCTGGAATGGCAGCATTGTGTAGACTGTTATGATGATGAAGAGGAAGAAGGGCACCTGGAGAGAATGAGATGAAGAGTGCAACATTAGCTTTTATTTCAAACTGACAGGTATTAAATTAACATATTGCATGCTTCAATGCATTCATGTTTAATCTAAATAAAACATTTTAGCTAGTGTGTGTTACCTGGTCCCATGGCTGTATAGGTATTTCAGTTCCTGTGCTGAAAATAAAGGTGAATCCCATTGTGAGGTATGTGGCCCACACAGTGAGGCCAAGCAAAGTTCTCCATCTCTGAGAGAGGGTCTCTGTGCAAACTAATATAAACACAGCCAGGAACAAACACAACGCTCCTCCCACAACTCCCACAAATACACCATGGGCCTTTGCATCCTGAAACACATACACACATGGAGGGAGCAAGGTGTTAAGGGCAAACATACATAACACATAAGCCAGCTCATTCAAAGGGTTTGGAAAAAGCAGTGTGTTTGTGTATGTGTAGAAGTGGGTGTATGTGCTGGCGTGCACAAGAAACAAAGAAATCTGCTCAAAAGAAATGTGTTAATGCGCTCTCTGCAAACACTTTGTGAATGCGTGTGTGACTACATCTCCTCCTGTGTGCAGTCTTTCTTGGAAACATTAGTTTTGCACATTAGTCGTCATGCAGCCATTAAGGGACTATTGCTTCCCACACTATTCCTTCTTTTTTCTCCCTAAAGGCAGAAAACACAAACATAAAAAACACAGAAGCCAAAAATCCTTAACAAGCTAAAGAGTTCACTTGATATCATCAGTCACAGAGCTAACACTAGTTTAAAACCAGACACCATCTGAGTGAGCATTAAATACTGCAACATAAATTCGTGATGAGGGAAATACTGTACTTAAAGGAGAAGTCCACTTCCAAAACAACAATTTACAGATAATGTACTCACCCCCTTGTCATCCAAGATGTTCATGTCTTTCTGTCTTCAGTCGTAAAGAAATGATGGTTTTTGAGGAAAACATTTCAGGATTTTTCATCATATAATGGACTTTATTGGTGCCCCTGATTTTGAACTTCCGAAATGTAGTTTAAATGCAGCTTCAAAGGACTCTAAACGATCCCAGCCGAGGAAGAAGGGTCTTATCTAGCGAAACGATGGGTAATTTTTTTCGAAAAATGTAAATTTGTGTAATTTTTAAGCACAAAAACTCGCGTAGCATAGGCTCTCGGATGCGCGTCCACAGGTCGTTCTTGAACAATTCATTCATTTTGAACCAATCTTTAAAGTGATTTGTGAAGAACGAGTCGTCTTGTGATTCGTTCAGTCGCGCATGCGCAACATCCTATTAGGTTTTGTACTGGAATTAGTTCACCTGTTTCGAGTCTTCGGGTTTTTTGATTCATTCGTTCATCTTATGGGGCTGTCACATGATGCTGATTTTGCTAAAATTAACGAAATGACTCGAAAAAGATTCCTTCTTTTTGCTGAACAAGACTCAAAGGTCTGAGTCGGTAAAATGATCCGAACTTCCCATCACTACTACGAACCACGTCTAAGTTCATCGTCTACGTACTCCGGCTAAAAAAGGTAGAGTATGGCAAAAAAACTCCATCTTATTTTCTTCTACAATTTCAGAATCGTCCAACACGTTGTACCTTTTTAAACAGCGTTTGACTTACTTGCACTTTCTTAGTCTTTGTGTGTTCGCTTTGTAAACACTGGGTCTGTAGATCCGCCTATGTTCCGTGTGAACTTTCGACGTGATTCAATAGTATGTCGTGAACGTGTATGCCAGAACCTGTGCAAAACTTTTAGTTTTCGAAAAAAATTACCAATCGTTTTGCTAGATAAGACCCTTCTTCCTCGGCTGGGATCGTTTAGAGTCCTTTGAAGCTGCATTTAAACTACATTTCGGAAGTTCAAAATCAGGGGCACCATTGAAGTCCATTATATGAAGAAAAATCCTGAAATGCTTTCCTCAAAAACCATAAATTCTTTACGACTGAAAACAGAAAGACATGAACATCTTGGATGACAAGGGGGTGAGTAAATTATTTGTAAGTTGTTGTTTTGGAAGTGGACTTCTTTAAAAAAAAATAAAAAATTCTGATGGGCATATACATTTACATTTATATATACACAACAATTAGTTCCGGTCATCAGTTTTGATGTTTGTACATGCCAGACTGGCTGTGCATTTGTGGTTGGGATTTTTTGGTGAGTCATTTGGCAGGTTACATCAATACACCAGCACGTGGCAACAGGTGGCTGTCTTTTTGAGTGAGTCATTTAAATTATCTACTCAACCGAAACATTCAAACACACTGATTCATTCAGAAACCAAAAAAAGTGACTTCTGGGTGAGTCACTGAACCATTCACTATTCACAATATTGAATATTTACTGAGTAATCCACTATTTTGTAGAGGGAGGTCAAAATGGCAAGTTTCACCTGAGATTCAGAGTCAAATTGCAGAGGGGTAAAAAATAACTTCTGAAAGATGGCAGCATCATAAACTAATTTTTACAAAGAGATTGGTAGGTCTGTTAGTAAAATCTGCTGACTTTAGCAATCTTTGTTCAATTATGTGCCAATCGTGACCATTCAAAAATAGGGAAACAACTTTTCAAGTTTTTTCTCAAAAGTTTGCATGCCTGTGACTCAAGAAGTATCAATAATATCTTAATGCCCTTTTTGATACTGGGTCTTAAAGGAACACTCCACTTTTTTTGAAGATAGGCTCATTTTCCAACTCCTCTAGAGTTAAACAGTTGAACTATACGAATATTTTCAGGCGCTGCGTAATATCATTGCGTCTGCTGCACCCATGGTACGGCAGCAAAGTTCCTTGATTATTACACCAGAATGAGACTATAGTTCCTAGCCATATCAACCTAGAAAATCGCAACATTTCATTTTCCATCCGTCTTAGTACACAATGTTATTATGGAAGAGTCAAGTTTGAAATAGGAAAAATATCGAAACTCTTTGGTCATTTTTGAGTGAGATGCTAAGGGTCTAAGCAGATTCAATGATCTATGCTAAGCTATGCTAAAAGTGCTACCGCCAAACCCGGAGATCGGCAGAATGGATTCGAAAACGGTAAAACTCAACTGTTTAACTCTTGGGAAGTTGGAAAATGCCTATTTTCAAAAAAAAAAAAAAAAAAAAAAAAAATGGAGTGTTCCTTTAACAATGTTTCCTTTTGGCATCTTTATTTTTAAGGCCCTATATGCTTCAGTTCCAGAGATACTGGAATTTTAATATGGCTCCAGGAGTAAATCGTTAAAATGTACAGATTTTCAGTGGTCAAAAACTAAATGTGGGTCAATTTGCAAAAATATGATACTGTCTGAAGAAAAAAATGTTTAAACTAGAGATGTATCTTGTTTCCTTCTGTCAAGACAACTGCATTAAACATAGCCATCGGAGTGCCATAAATATTCTTTTTCCAAAGTTTACATGTCTATAACATGTCTAATAAAAAGCATTAAAGATACTCCAATATGATTTTAGATTCTAGTTGTTCTTTTGGAATCTTAATTTTCAAGGCCCAACATCATTCAGTCCCAGAGATATGGGGATCTCAATGAGGCTCCATGTCCAGATTGTTAAATATTACTCATTTTCATTGGTTGAAAACCAAATGTTTGTCACTTTGTATACAGCTGATACTTTTATTATTTAAAGAACAATGTCTGGAGAAGAAATAATGTTGAAATTGTTGAAATTTCATAAAAAAATATCTTAATTTGTGTTGCAAAAATGATCGAAGGTCTTACAAGTTTGGAACGGCATAAGGGTGAGTAATTAATGACAGAATTTTCATTTTCGGGTGAACTATCCCTTTAAAAAAAAAGACAAAGCCAAATGATTAAATGACACTATCAGACTACAAGTCCCTACCTATGTGGGCAAATCACAGCACTAGGTTGACCCCACCACTCACCCACGCTCCAATATACACACGCACCGCGGTTCCACTCATGTTCACCCACCACTCAGCATTACCACTGAACTACATCACTTACTTAACTTTCAAACACAACAGAAATGCAAACCTCAATCCACAAGCACACAGAAGTAACACACACACACCTACATACTCCCATCATCCTATGGGCTTTGTGAACGTTCAAATAAATAGTAAAACGCAAAACACACACGAATGCCCACACACGGAGAGCCACACTGGTTGTAATTCTCTTCCTCCCACGGCCGATTGGTGTTGAGAGAGGAGGTTACAGAAGTTTGCACAGATGGTATAGTGCTTATCTGCTAAAGAGATGAACAACAGCGATACAGAAGGAGCGTTCACGGCTCTCTTCACATCCAGCTGACTCTAGAGAAACTTTACGTGCGAGTTTATGTGAGAATGTGACTAAAGTGAGAAAGAGATTATTATACACTGTGCTACATATATTTCCCAAGAAAAAACAACATTGTAATGGACCTGGCATAAACTGCCAATTATTACAATTAAAACACTCAATTTCCTATCACGGATAATGCCAGTTCACATCAGCATTGTGATCATCAGACTTCAGATTACGCAACTATAAAAGGATCAGCACCTCAATCGCTGCAGGATTATGTAAGAGAGGCTGCTTTAATCATCAGAAACCATCTCAACAGCAAGGACAGAACAGATCCAATACATGTTGAAGATTGTCTTTCCTAATTTTAAGTGACTTGTTCAACAACACACACTTCCGTGGGCAGGTGTTTGACCTTGGGGTGACTTTGGACTGTGGGCGTGTGTAATCATGTATTTTGTATGAGCGCATTTGCATGAATGAGGCATCTCACCAGTTTCAGGCTGAAGAAGAGCACTAGCAGTGTGGCACAGGTGAGCATGCTCAGTCCCAGCAACAGAACGAACGGCTGGTATTGGCTAATGCCAGAAAACTTCCTGTACAGTGCTTCCTGTTTCAACTTCTGCTCGTTCAGCAAGTACTTCCCTTTGGCTGGCATCCTGACCAATGGCAGTGCTGCGACTGAATAATACTGGCCAATCAGAGCAGAGTGATCAGATGCCACAGGAATACACCACCTCCCATCCAGCAGAGTACGGCTATGCTGAAATCCCCATAGAAACCACGTGAGAGTATGTGGGAGGTCATTCCAGTACAGAACACTTCTGCTCTCCCCTCCACAGCACCATTCTGTCCATGTCCTTTACGATCCTTCTTCGTTCTGTATTCACTCTTTCAGCACTTTTCGCCTCCCTCTGATGCCTCCTGGTCCTGTTGGAGAGGGCTTCAGGATAGCAGGACTTGTGTATCAGCGGATGAGAAGGAATGCAATTATGGATTCTTCCACAGCCCAAAAATTCCTGTCACACACAAAAAATAGAGTGAGTTAGATGTGCTACAATGCTAATACTAATATGACACCTCATAGTCATTCTGACTCACTAAAGACCAAAGAAGCTAAAATTAGGAGCTTTTCATTTAGAAACCAACTTGGTTTGTTTCAAAAGCTGTTCATGCAAGTTTAGAGAGCATATTTTCAGGTCAACTCATTTTTATAAACACTGCTCTGTTCAGTCATTCCCACACTGGAAGCTCTCTTTGTCTGTAAAAAGGCTTTTGGGTAGAGTTCAACATTCGTGTGGATTCAGTCCTCTCTTCATTACAGAGCCTAATGCTGATGGCTGCTGTCCATGGCATCCTCAGCCAAACCTCAGCTACAACTCACACTGGGAAGAGCGGAAGTCTCCAAAGAAAAACCTGAGTGAACACTGCACACAGAGTATGTGAATTCTGCCATGCTGGACAAATAGAGACCTCGGTGTAGTGAGTGGTTAATGGTCTTACTTTGCTTGATGCGTTAGTCTGCAGTAGTCACACTGCAAAAATGGAGACTGTGCAGGAAAGGAAAACAGTTTAAAAATTTGGAGTCAGCAAGATAAAAAAAAAAAAAAACATTTTACTTGCCCTCATTTTTAACATTTTCACTGGCCCTGCTACAAAAAATAAAATAGTTATTGTTACTGTTGTTTTGAACCATGTTATCTCATAACTCTAATTAGAGCTGTTAGTTTAACGCATTAATTAGTTATGAAAAATAACACGATTAAAATATTTTAACGCAGTTATTGCACTGGCCCCGCCCCCAGGTGATACAGTTGACTGTTGACAAATATGATGCATGGCAACACCTCCATAAATGCAGTTATGCCCTAAAATTCAAGATAATGGTGCAAAAAAATTCCCCTTGTATGTGTTTTGACTCATATTGATATATCACACGATATCACAGGTGCAGGAAGAGCAATATGACACGAGTGCTGATTTTGTCCCGATCTATCACAAGCTTAAATGTGATTTTATTCAGTAAATAAGTTGATACTACTAGTTGATATTACCTTTGCCATAGCAGAATTGTTGAATAAATGAGATTATATGATATCAAAAATTTAAGCACCATCAAATTTTACAATTTTCGATTCCAACTTCATTACTACAGTAAAAACTAGCCTAGCCTAAAAAATAAAAAGTTCAAGACAAGCAAACAGAAGGATAAAAATTAAACAAGATTTTTATTTATTTATTTTTTTTTTTTTTCACCAACAGCAGTTGATAAATTAGGTGCGGTCACTTTAAGAGACAATGCATGACAAATATAATGATACACATGTGCTTTCTTTCTCAACTGTTTAAGCTCACCTAAAGGCAATTATTTTCGAGGACACTCACCAAGACAGGTATTTTGACTTTTTTTTTGACGTATTTTGTTTATTATGTATTTGTCTGTTCAAGCACAAGACGTGGAAAGAAACCAATTTGGTGGCTTGCACGTTATATATGTAAACACTGCAAGCACAGAACACACTGAATGCAGGGTTTCCACACCTTGGTTAACTTTAAATTCAAGGACCTTCCAAGGACCTTTCAAGGACTTTCCAGGTCCAGTACCCTCAAATTCAAGGACTTAATGTGGGAATACATTTCAAGTAATAGCAAGGTTACATTGTGTTGCCTTGTAAGATACATTGCTACAGTTTTCATGTGCACAACTATGCAAAAAAGCATTTTTTTCGAACTTCACAGCCTATTTTTGCAATGTTTCACGGTGTGTCTGTGAAACGTTGAGGTACCATCGTAGCAGTTGTGTGTGTGCGTGAATGTCATTACAACACAAAGTACCTCACACAGAAAACACTTAACGTTATGCGTAAATGTGTGAATGTAAAACAAGCAAGCTAGCATGCATAGGCCACGAAGTGTTGGCGAAATAACACATTAGCTGACCGGAGGGAAAAATATGGAAATTTTTCCATAAAAAACTTCTTGCATAAAATAAATTCAAGCACTTTTGAGGACCTGTATCTATTCCAGGGCCTTGAAATGTTTTTTTCAGATTCACAAACTTTCAAGGATTTCAAGGACCCATGGGAACCCTGTGAATGAAGTTGTTATTCAAGTCTTTTTGTGCTTGAATGCTTTAAAATCTCTTGAATCTTCAAACTGGCAAGGTATAGTTTCCATTTATACACGAAAGAGAACTCAAGCTATCCATTTGAGTTCGCACGTTGTCACACTTTCTGCATGCTGCACACACAGAATACAGCATGTGAGTACCAGTGTAGTTGTCTTTCGTGTCTTCTTGCGCTTCAGTGCTTTAAAAATGTAATGTTTACACTGGCAACTGAAAAAACAAAAATATTAAGCAGCAACTATTTTCAACATTGGTAATAATCAGAAAGGTTTCTTGAGCTTCAAATCAGTAAATTAGAATGATTTCTGAAGGATCATGTGACATTAAAGACTGTAATTCAGTAATTCAGCTGTATGTAATATTACTACACAATATACTGTTTAATGATTTTTGATCATAAAAGACTATATTTAGATATACTGGTTGACCTTCTTTTTCAACTAGTTGATTAGTTCATAGTCATCATCATGACGCATCCCTGATCTACATGTGATGGAAAACAATCTGCATTAGTACATCCTTATCCTCCGGTGGAGGAAATGGTCCACAAAAACGAGCAGAGAAGTCTCTGTAAATAAGCTACGTCCAAAGGTCATGATTTCTCATTGCAGGTTATAAATGTTTGAGGAGGGCAACCAGATGATCATGGAGGCGTAAGCAACAGCTTCACATTTGATTACACACACATCATAAAACACACCTATGAGTAACCATCAAGAGTGTTTCAATTGATGCCAAACCTGGCTATGCTGACGCACTGCTGACAAAATGACTCAAACTCAAAAGCAAGTATTATAGTACAGTATTTTTGTCTGTGTTCTCATTTCCTGTAAATTCATTGGACTACTAGATAAGTATTAGAAATATCCTCTAATACTACAAAAGCTTAAAGTTAAAGGACACTATTTAAAAGAGAAGTCCACTTCCAGAACAAAAATTTACATATAATGTACTCACCCCCTTGTCATCCAAGATGTTCATGTCTTTCTTTCTTCAGTCGGAAAGAACTTATGTTTTTTGAGGAAAACATTTCAGCATTTTTCTCCATATAGTGGACTTCAATGGTGCCCCGAGTTTGAACTTCCAAAATGCATTTTAAAAGAGGCTTTAATGGGTTTAAACTCCCATCTCATGTTCTCCCTCAACTTCAAAATCATCCTATATCGCGGTTTTACCTTTTTTTTGTTAAGGGTGTTTGATCTTCTTTGCATGTTCACTTTGCAAAGACTGGGTCGGTACTTCTGGAGCGATGTAGGATGATTTTTAAAGGATTTTTGAAGTTGAGGGAGAAAATACAATTGAAGTTTTTTGACATACCATAACTGTCTTGAACCTGAATACACAGAGTTTAGGCAGAGCAAGTCAAGACAAGCGTTTGAGATTAAAAAATATTTAAATTGTATTTTTTTTTAATGAAAATAACCAATCATTTCGCTAGATAAGACCTTCTTCCTCGGCTGGGATAGTTTATTGCTGCATTGGGATCGTTTGAAGCCGCATTTAAACTGCATTTTGGAAGTTTAAACTCGGAGCACCATAACAGTCCATTACATGGAGAAAAATCCTGAAAGATTTTCCTTCAAATAACATAATTTCTTTACGACTGAAGAAAGAAAGACATGAACATCTTGGATGACAACGGAGTGAGTACATTATCTGTACATTTTTGTTTTGGGAGTGAACTTCTCCTTTAAGGTGAAAAAGAAAAGAACAGAATGTGAAGGACTGGAAACTACAACAGAAGCTCCAAAGCTCCACTGAAGTGCCCCTGAAAAGAAGCACAGCAAACAGTAGAGAGAGAGAGAGAGAGGCGGAGAGAGACGGAGAGTGATAGAGAACTGGGATGCTCCGTGATTTTCTCTTTGTTAAGGGTCATTAAAGACTGAATGACAGCACCGTGTCACTCTCTCACTCTCCTAGACAAATGCACCCAAGCCAACAAGCGGCCTTTATATTCCCAAACTAAAGTTACCATGGCAAAGGAACAATCCAACAGGGCAATAACAGGAAGAAAGAAAGAGAAAAGGGTGGGAGAGACAGAAGGAATGAGAGTGAATAGTCTCTCCATGCGGAAACAGGGACGGGTCAAATCCTCCTGGCTGCTGCTGTAGTTCCTGGAAGCGCACAGCACAAGAGTAGTGAAGCTCTGAACCTACAGCACAGACAGTGATAGTGAGACATCACTAATGCTCCACACCATCAACAATACAGGACTCAGGAATCAAATGTGGCATTAGTACACTGTAAAAAATAAAAAACACAATTTGTTGAGTCAGCTTAAAATAATTTGTTACCCTGCTGCCTTAAAATTTTAAGTTCAGTCAACTAAAATAAGTTTAGTCAACTTGAAATGTTAAGTTGTACTAAGTAACAACTTAGATATTTGTATTTGCTAAACTTAACAGATGGGTAAGTAACCCAGCTGCCTTAAAATTTTAAGTTGATTCAAGTTGAATAAACTTTTTTTTTTGACTGAACTTAAAATTTTAAGGCAGCCAGGTTACAAATTATTTTAAGTTGACTCAACAAATAGTTTTTTACAGTGTAGAGTGTACTGGGAATTAAATCACTTTTCAAACATTTGAAACCAAATGTTTTGAGGCAAAAATCAACATCATCATTATAATGCTGCGTTCTCTCACCCGCCATCATATTCCCTCCTCATGTCATTCCAAACCTGTATGACATTCTTCTTTTCTGGAACATAAAATTGCACACACAAAGATATCTTGAATAATGTTCTAATATAAAGTCCTTATAATAAAAGTTGATGGGCTCTAATGTTGTTTGGACCCCAGTGACTTTAAAAATATCTCATTTTGTGTTCCACAGAAGTTAGTCATACATGATAAAAACGATATGAGAGTGAGTAAATAATGACAGAATTTTCTTTTTTGGTTAAACTATCCTTTTAATACTTCTGTTTTTTTAGTTATTTTAGAAACAAAACCCCAAAATGTTTAAATTGCTATCATTTCCCACTTTCTTATTCCAAAACATCATAAGACGTGCAGTGTCCCTCGCTCACACTCATCTTTCATCTGCACTTCTGTGGAAAAACATGTGATGGAGAAAATAGAAGACAGGCAGACGGAAGTGCATGTGTGTCCAAATCTCAGCTATCTAAATGTAAATTTTCAGGGGCTCCATGTGATGCGAGAGCTTGTGTTGTCATTGGTCAAGCCCAGGACAGTGGCCTTTCAATACATAAAAGCCCCATTCTCTGCTTTAATTCAGCAAAATCTATTACAAAATGAACTATTTACACTCGTTATCTACTCTGGTTTTGATCTTCCTTTTGTTGTCCATTTCATCATGTAGAGCTGCGCCATTCATTGAATTTTTAAAAATGCTGAACCTTGCTTATGACTGGGATATGACTTTGATGCATTCATCTGCAAACCTAATGGAGAGAGCAAAGATTAGAAACGTGACTATCCTTTGGTAGGGTGTGTGCATTTATAACATCATACACTTAAGGTAAGCAAGTAAGCCAGACAAGTGGCCAATTGCAAAAACTGCTTAGACTAGTCTTAAAAAGTCAGTCATCTAATTTGTTTTCTTCAAGACATAACTGTTTAAAATCAGTTATAAGAAGGTAGATTGCTACTATCTGAATCAGAAAATTAATACTGATTATTTCTTGGCTATATGCTAGTTGGTCAAACTTGTTTTTAAGACACAGTCTTAAAGGATTAGTTCACTTTCAGAATAAAAACTGCCTGATAACTTACTCACCCCCATGTCATCCAAGATGTTCATGTCTTTCTTTCTTCAGCTGAAAATAAATTAAGGTTTTTGAGGAAAACATTCCAGGATTTTTCTCCATATAGTGAATTTCAGTGGTGGCCAACAGGTTGCAGGTCCAAACTGCAGTTTCAATGCAGCTTCAAAGGGCTCTAAACGATCCCAGTCAATAAATAAGGATCTTATCTAGCAAATTGATCAATCATCTTACTTTTTAACCAAAAATGCTCATCTTGCACTAGCTTGACTTCATACATTACGTCACACGTGATGTAGACAGAAGTACCGACCCAGTGTTTACGAAGCGAATGTGCAAAGAAAGTCAAATGCCCTTTACAAGAAAAAAAAAAAAACAATGATGGTGGACAATTTTGAAGTTGGAGGAGAAAATGAAATGACCTTTTTGAACCAGAGTACACAGACGAAGAACTAAACGGTTGTGGTTAAAAAATACATACTTTTTTTTTTTTAACCTTTTGCTACATAAGGCCCTTATTCTTCAGCTGGAGCTTTTTGAAATTGTACTGAAATTGCAATTTGGACCTTCAAACCATTGGCCACCATTGAAGTCCATTATGGTGAAAAATCCTGGAATGTTTTCCTCAATTTCCTTAATTTCTTTTTTAACTAAGGAAACAAAGACATGAACATCTTGGATGACATAGGGGTGAGTAAATCTGGAAATGAACTAATCTATTCATATAGTAGCTATGTTTATGTACTGGCAGAAGGTCCCTGTTTAGATTTCTATTTGATTTACATTGATTCTGGAAAATACAATGTCACTTAATATAATAAAATAAATACATACTGGATGTGTAATTTTTACAGCTTTACAGCTTTGAATTGTAATTTACTCCTGTGATGCCAAAAAGCTGAATTTTGTACATGTATGTGTATAAAAAGAATAGTATTCATAGAATTCTGACTAGATCACTCTCATTATAATAATCAACAAAGCCACCACAGCACTAGTACAATCTGAACAGTCCAGTTTCGTTGTGAGGAATCATACACTGTCTATTGCAATAGACTAATTAAACGTTTACTGCATATTATTTATATTTCATAGATTATTATCTGCCTTCTTTACACACAATAACTGATTTAGCAGCCAGACACCTCCCTGAGCATTTCATGTTTACCATTGCAATCTGTCAGCTATTGTCATAGCTGTGCAATTATTGACCTTTATCTTTTATTATCTGCTAAAGTAATTATTCAATATAGTTTGTAAGTAAATATCTGCCAAGAAGAACAATATAAATGTAGGTCAAATGAATCAGTCAGACTGGCAAACAAGTGATTAAAAATGAGGATGATAAGAATATAGTACATAATCAAAAAAATAAAAATAAAAGTATTGAGAAAAGCAAATCCTCAAACACGAACACAAATTGTGTCTTTGCGTCAGAGGTACTACCACCCCTCAAAGTGAATAAATCCCCCATACAAGGCATATTGAATTAGCACTGATGAGGAAGACTAAGATGACATGGGGGGGAGGTGATTAGATTAGTCAGACGCTATCTGAGGCTGGTTTGGCTAATGACTGCTGCTGTTTGCAGTGTACACAGGAAGTGGAAACTGTCAAAAACACATGTCCGATTTGAGCACTGTAAATGAATTCTGTCTTAATCTGTGGTTGAATTTCCTCATCTTACAGTACGAAAGTACGAGAACCGCTCTCTGACTCTCCAAAGACAGCAAGGGTCCTACCACATTCAAGGCACAAAAATGTAGTAAGAGCGTTGTTAAAATAGTCCATGTGACATCAGTGGTTTAATCGTAATTTTATGAAGCTATGAAAATACTCTGTGTGCAAAGAAAACAAAAATTACGACTTTAATCATTTCTCTCCCGGGACAGCCTGCCGCTATTATTGAGATTACCACGATAGATACGTGTGGCGTAGATCGTATGGGTTCTCTGTAAAAACTCGAAATGTAGCAATCTCCACACATGGTTCAGCACGCACTTGGACTTCAGTTCAACTTAAATCTGACAATGCATCTGTAACATGGTTTGTTATAAATAACAACAAGTAAAACAGAGTTCAGCTAATGCATATTTCTGTCGATGGATACGCATTCTGGCTTCCCTATACATTACAACAGCGATGAGAAAAACAAAAAAACAAAAACGTGCACTCTTTGTTCAATGCGAGTGCCGTATGCTCGAATACGACCAGTCATTTATGCCGTCATCACCCGGGTGTTGATAGCGCGTGTGCGCAGGTGGGACCTGAACTGCACACATTGCTATCTGTGTTTAAACTAAACTCATTTAAGTCTTGCCAGTTTAAACATTTAAGAGTCAGAAGACGCAAGCTCACGCACACAGTGTGTGTGCGCCAATCAGAAGTGCACGAACCCACTTTTCAGAATGCACGGAAATATCACCCAGATGGCACACGTATGTCTGCAATATCTGTTAAAGATCACTTGATTTGGAAAGCATCTGCTGTGCACAGATATCTGACAGACGTCCGTAAGATGTCAGTTTTGCACACATTCTAAATCATAAAGATCTTAAAGGCATCTAATAGACACCTATTCGACATCTTATAGAAAACGCCCTATAGACGTACTGCAGATGAGCAAACGCTCTAAAAAAAAAAAAAACGTCTTCCAGATGTAAATGCAGACGTCAAATAGACATCTCCGTGATGTATGTGTGCTATCAGGGTGAGGTCTCTTTGAAGTATGGTGCTTGAATTGACAAATTTCATACAATAATTTTGTCAAAATGCCCTTCTTGGTAAGTATCCCAGCAGACGTAGTTGGTTGAACGTACAGTGTCTGTTTACTGGATCTGTGCATTCTCTTAAAGTGACAGCACTTGCTTAATATTAATCAAACAGCAACAACAAGGAAATCGCTCACTGCTCTCAACTGAATAGCTTTTGTAACTTTAATAAAGATTAATCTTTAATATATTCAGTAAAATATGCAATGTTATTTTACATTTGATTATTTTATTCAATTTCTGTACCTAAAAACGAATGTTAGACCTACCTAAAAACCTAAAAAGCACTGCTTATTTTATTTGTATCTTTGCTCTATTGTATTTATTTGTGCTTTTGCTAAGTAGTTGGATTATTTGTTCTTACTTTATTTATTTCTATTTGACGTTTTTCCCCTAAACATCGTACATACCGAACCGTACCGAAACCGTGACCCTAAAACAGCGAGTAAGTTGAACCGTTGCACCCCTAGTGTGATGTCACATGGATTATTTTAACAACGTTCTTACTACATTTCTATGCATTGACCGTGGTAGGACTCTTGTTGTCTATAAAACAATTGAGTTGAACTAAAACAATAATTTGACTTACTAAAATGTCTAGTAAACATTTTAGTCTGATTGAGATCATACAAGGTATGATCATATTTACTGTGCGACAATGCAAAAAATGTCACCCATTGTAGATTTTGCTCTACCCTAATTTTTAAAACTAAGGCCAAAATTCTTCCTGACTTGCAGGTCTGATCCGCAATTAAAGTGAATGTCTCGTATGGGTTGTGTAACCAGACGGTCAGCTAGTTATTAAATTCAAGGGTTCACCCACTTTTTCCACCCTGCAATGTGAATGTTTACACAGCGCGTTCAATAAAGACATCAAAAAGTATCATTGTTTATGTCTTATTTGTTTTAGCAGACCGTGTTTGTCTATAACATCACAAATGCCAAGCAATATTCAGCTTATGACAGTCCTAACTCACATAAATGCACTGACCTGACACATAAAGATTATAAAAACATAACATTCTCTCTGTGAAATATGTAGAGCGTATTCTGGAAAGTAACACTGTACTGTAGGTTCCTTTATTACTGTTTACACAATAACAAAGTGCGTCACGTGAACCACACGATGAGCAGTGGGGCCTACATAATTTTATGGTGACTTTACAGAATGCAGACTGAGTTCTATCAAGAGATCAACTCCTCTGTCTTTGCATTTCTCTCTCTCTCTGGTAAATCACAGATGAGGTGTGGTTAATTGCTCCCTGCAGACAGAAACAGTCTCTTTGAAGGCAACATATTCCAGCATCACTCTCATAAAAGACATCACTGTTATCCTTTGGAAACGCAGACAATAGCAACCCTGCAGTGTGAGGGCAAGGTCAAGCTGCAAAGGAATCCTGGTAGTGTTGGTGTGGGTGGAGATGTAGTGTGTTTTGAAATTACCACACCCTTCCTTTCACCTACAGTATGATGAAGTCACCACAATATTGGCAAATGTTCAAAAAAAGCAACATGGGAAAAATACAGATCCCCTCCAAGATATTTTCAATATATGGACTCTTCAGAATATAAATAAAGAGTAAATGATGACAATTTTTTTATTTTGGATGAATTAACCCTGCTCTAATCCTGGACCTCAGTGGACCTCCAATGGATCAATTTCTCATAAACATAGGTTTTGTCTTAATGCATGAAAAGCAAATTATTCCTAGCGTTTTTTAAACTTGAATTTGTACCAGGTCCATGTCCAGTAGTACAGCCTATAAAACTGTACTAGTCTCAATTAAATATTTTTTTCAATGATTAATATGCCTGACTGCGTTTTCTGGTAGCACATGAGGATGAGTACTATGTTTGATTTTGAAGTAGGTGGCATGTAGTCGATTTCAGCATATTGCCTTATCAGGATGAAGTGTTATAACTCTCACATTAAGTGTTGCCAATCTGTTCACAGCATCACATTTCTTCCCACGAGTTAAATTAGTTTTGCAATACAGACACAGTAGAGCAGCCATAAACACTATAACCATAGAAACATATGAAATTGAACATAAAAGGGAAACAGACTGTAACGATCATAATGACCTCATGTGGCTCCACCCTAAACAGCGTCTTCAAACAAATGTGGCCATTCTGCTGTAGGATTCACACAAATCTGCTCTTAGTAAGATGAATATATTGGTAAATATTATATATTTCATTGTGCATTTCCACTATTTCTACATTTACACTATCAGAAAAAAAGGTACAAAGCTGTCACTGGGGCAGTATCCTAAGACACAAAACCCAAAAGGTAACTTAAGTAATTTTCGTACATATAAATGGTATGTTACTACTTTAAAGGTACATAGTACATATACAGTTTATAATCAGTCAAAAGTTTTTGAACAGTACGATTTTTAATGTTTTTTTGAAGAATTCTCTTCTGCTCACCAAGCCTGCATTTATTTAATCCGAAGTACAGCAAAGAGAAAACAATTTTGAAATATTTTTACTATTTAAAATAACTGCTTTCTGTTTTAATATATTTTCAAATGTAATTTATTCCTGTGATTTCAAAGCTGAATTTTTGGCATCATTACTCAAGTCACATGATACTTCAGAGATCATATTCTGATAATATTCTGATTTGCTGCTCAAAAACCTTTATTGTTATTATTATTATTATTATTATGTTGAAAACAGCAGAGTAGATTGTTTTCAGGTTTTTTTGATGAACAGAGAGTTCAGAAGAACAGCATTTATCTGAAATAGAAATCCCTTGTAACATTATAAATCTTTATCATCACTTTTGATCAATTTAAAGCATCCTTGCTAAATAAAAGTATTAATTTCTATAACTATAATTCAAGCTTCTGAATGGTAGTGTATAATGTTATAAAAGCTTTTTTATTTCAGACAAATGCTAATCTTTGAATCTTTCCATTCATCAAAAAATCCTGTAAAAATGTAACTATTTTAAAAATTGATAATAATAGTAATATAAAATGTTTCTTGAACAGCAAATCGGCATTCTAGAATGATTTCTGTAATGATGCTAAAAAAAGTTAAACTTTGATCACAGGAATAAATTACATTTTAAAATATATTCAAATAGAAAACAGTTATTTTAAACAGTAAAAATATTTAAAAATGTTACTGTTTTTACTGTACTTTGGAAGAGACTTCTTCCAAAAAAAAAAACATTAAAAATCTTACTGTTCAAAAACTTCTGACTGGTAGTGCATACCTATATCAATTTATAATGCTACACGTTATAATGTTGTAATGCCTAAATTCACCGGTACCATTCAGAATGACAGATTTTTAGCATTTTATTTTTTCCTTACACAAATATTGCACATGAATAAATTGTATTTATGAGAGGGGAACTTGAATTTTAGACAAAACACAAGTCGAGTTGTGACACTGGAAGGACCGTGTCGATGTGAAACATGGCAGAAACACTGATCTATAATATAGTTAATATCATAAATCTGTAATCTATATAGGGATCAGTGAGTGGAAAGCAAGTCTGTAGCAAATGGTGGTAATCACTCTACTTTCACGGTTTGTATTACACTTGGCTGTGATACCATATATAAATAAGTGATAGATATAATTGTTTTTTATCACTTTGAATTCTGCTGTAGTTTTTTAGGTTTATTGTTCAAAATATATTTCATTTGTTTTGTTTAGACTACTTCCATGTTATGTCGCCGACTCTGAACGCATGAACGCATGTTGTAATAATGAACACACAACGAATGCCTGGAGGAACATGTTTCCCAGGTGCACTTGAAAGGCACCATTATGACAGCTTGCTGAAAGTATCTGCACACCCTACCAGGTCAGACTAGTAAATTACAAATAAACATTCACACTCTCTGCAGAATATCATTAGCTGGGGTGATGTGATGTGTAGTTCAGGTAAGTGTTGCACAGGAGGGCATTATTATCCTCCATCTGAGGTTAGAGTCAGGGCACCCAACCATTCCACACCTCCAATATCTGATTACTGTGCGTGTAATTATATGTGATGTAACTACCGGCGATCTGGTCTTTCTCTTTCATTAGGAGCCACCATCAGGACTAAATGGCTGACTCATCCCACTGTCTGTCTTCCTGCATGTGCACTGATTTTCATTTCTGCCTCCTAAATATCCCCAGATAGCTTCTCAAGGTTTGAGCCTAATGTTTTTCTTGGTTAACAGGGTTACAAATATTAGGGATGTGCAAAAATATCTTTTCAAAATCAACTAGTCAGTGGGTTGCCTGAATGACTAGTCAATTAATATAATTTAGTTGATTGAAAAAACATTCTTTCTAGAATGGAAATTAACAGTCAAATTCAGGGGTCTTAAGACTTATTTTGAAAAGCTGGAATCATTGGATAGTTCACTCTAAAATTACTCCACGATTTACTCACCTTCAAGTCATCCTTGGTATATATGACTTAAATGTAAACTTTTACTAACTGTTGTACACACATTCATGAGAGAATGGTGTTCCAGCGGATGATGTAGGATGTAGGTGTAGCGTAAGAGCCAGTGAAAAGTGATGAATGTGGAAGCGCAGAGGAGAGAGCAAAACAAAGTACAAAAAGGATTTGTAAAGAAAAATGTCAAAGGATTTTGATTTAAACCACGAGTAGACCATTTTCCCTTGGTTCTAGCAAGTAGGGCTGGACAATATGACCTAAAATAAAAATCTTGATAAATTTAATGTTTTGCCTTAATTACGATTAATGAATGTAGTTATAGATGTGAATCTGGCTCATGATCTCTGTTGCACGTGATCTTCCTCGCAGTAATCTTGTTCTGTCACTGTATCCGCAAGAATTTACTCTAGCCTCTTTACTGACACATTTTGTGTCTAAAACATGAGATGCAGCACTTCGTTTTAAAAAAAGCGCAGCACAGAATGCCTACTCCGCCATGTTGCCATCAAATACAAAAGCTGCCAACCTGCTACTGTAAACGAAACTTTTGCCCCGCCTCCGTAGTCTTCTGATTGGCCCACTGTTATGGAACTGCTATTGATGAGTGGTGCTGCGTGTAAAAGTTGAAATTCTGTTAAAGGAACACTCCACATTTTTTTTGAAAACAGGCTCATTTTTCAACTTCCCTAGAGTTAAACAGTTGAGTCTTACCGTTTTCAAATCCATTCAGCCGATCTCCGGGTCTGGCGGTAGCACTTTTAGCATAGCTTAGCATAGATCACTGAATCAGATTAGACCGTTAACATCTCGCTCAAAAACGACCAAAGAGTTTGATATTTTTCGCCGGAATGAGAGTATAGTTCCTAGCCATATCGGCCTAGAAAATCGCAACTTTTCATTTTCCGTCAGTCTTAGTACAAGATGTAAGTACAGAAGAGTCAAGTTTTAAATCGGAAAAATATCTAAACTCTTTGGTCATTTTTTAGCAAGATGCTAAAAGTCTGATTCAATGATCTGTGCTAAACTATGCTAAAAGTGCTACCGCCAGATCCGGAGATCGGCTGAATGGATTTGAAAACTCTAGGGGAGTTAAAAAGTGGAAAAAAGTGGAGTGTTCCTTTAACCTGACAAAGCATTTTATACTCAGTGCTCCCGTGCGAGACAAAAACAAGCGCAACGGTCATAAGGTAATGTCCGTATAGCGCCAACTACACACATGGCAGTATGTTTCTAAGGGAAAAGTATTAACAGGATTAAAAACAGAAATAACAGACATGGCAAAACAACATCAGTTAGAGGTTCTGAATTTCGGTTTCAATTACTTTTCCATTAGTCATCTAGCTCTACTTGCAAAACTAGCATATTCATAGCTTGCGCTATGCCTACATCCTACGTAATGCACTGGAACACCGCTCTGTCATGAATGCGAGTACAACAGTTAGTAGAAGCTAGAGATTATGGTTTATAAAGTTTGAAAAATATTTTTTTTTCTTATACAAACACATCAATTCAATTCAGAAATCCTTTATCAACCCCCTGAAGCAGTGTGGAGTACTTTTTATGATGGATGGATGCACTTTATTGGACTAAAATAAGACAAAATCCCAACAGCTATTCACTGCCATTATAAAGCCTGGAAGAGCCAGGACATTTTTTAATATAACTCCTGATTATATTCGTCTGAAAGAAGAAAGTCATATTTTCCTAGAATGGCTTGAGGGTAGGGCTGGGCAATAAAGATTAAAATCTTGATTTTTTTCAGAATTTTCAGAACCGATTTTCAATTTTTTTCAGATTTTTAACTAGTCAACTTTAAAATGTAACTAAAAAATGAATCAAGTAACTCGTTCTTTTTTAATTCTCTAGTTAAATAAAATTCTATTCCAAGTGCACCACATATGAAGTTGTCAACATGACGTAAATGCAAATGACTTGCTAAATATCTTTGCAGAAAAGATACAACTACATCTTGTACAAACTTGTCTTATACATATTATATGTTCAGAAATAATACAAGGAAAATGCTTTAAAAAAATCTCAAAAGTCAAGGTGAAATTCATATTCAAATTAACTGAAGGTGTAACACCAGTAGATTATTATTAACAAAGTCCTTTTAAGGACAAGTCATTTCACTCGGCGGCCATTATTGAAAACGCCTCTCGGGCATGCAGGTGCAGCCTGCATATCTTTAAATGGGGAAACATCAAATTATCCAAAACTGTTCACCAAGTTTACGATTAAATTTCAGATTTGAAATCACCAATGAAATCTGACAAGAACTGCATCATAAATAATGTTCCTTATGGTCCAGTAGCGTTAAAAAAAGCTTATTTTTCAAGCGAGATCAGCCAGTGACTGGCTCATTTATTTTGAAGGCGGGGCTTCGTGGACATAATGAGCGTTGCATTTTTCCCCATTCAAAACTATATGAGTGACAGGTCTTGGGTATTCTATAGTCTTTGTTTTTAACTATAAATCTTCTGTAAAAACAATGAACAGCACCTTTCAGCCTGTCACCATGATACAAACATGACATACAGTATCAGACATACAATAGTAGTTCTTAGTAGTATGTTTTTTATCCACTTTCGCTGCTTTTCCATTGTTTTTCTATGCAAACATGGACGCGTTTAACTGTTGCATCCACGTCTCTTGCAGTGTCTCATGCATGAAACGGCATTTTAAAAACACAGAAGTTCACTCCCTTCTTTTTGCATGTTTTTACTATCCACTGCCCACATCATTAGGGTTGAAACTTTCCATTGAATATATTCCAATTTGGAAATTTAACAGGAATTTACGGGAATTTATGGGAATTAATTGGAAATTTGGGGAAATTTAGAGAAGCTGTATCATAAACAAATATAAATTTCAACATTTTGTTGAAGCTGACATGCATGCAAACTAATATAAATTTTAAGAATGACATTTTTGGATTTTTTTTGGAATCTGTGATGCTTTTTTCTGGGATTCAACTTAAAAAGAACATAATTTATTCAAAACTGAAATCTTTTTATTAATTTAACACATCCTTGTTGAATAAAAGTATTGATTTCTTTTCAAAGAAAGAAAAAAAACACACTGACCCCAAACTTTTGAACAGTATTGTACTGTTAAAAAATTATTTATATTTTAAATAAATGCTGTTCTTTTTTCTTTTTTTCATTAAAGAATCCTGTAAAAAAGTATTACAGGTAATAAAAAAAAAATATTAAGCAGCACAGCTGTTTCCAAAATTGATAAGTTAGCATTTTAGAATGATCTCTGAAGGATCATGTCACATGTGACATTGAAGACTGTAGTAATGATGTTGAAAATTCAGCTTTTTCATAGCAACACATTGTATTTTAAAGTATATTACAGAAAACCATTATTTTAAATTGTAATAATACTTCACAATATTACTGTTTTGTTCTGTATTTTTGCTGAAAAATAAATGAAGGCTCGATGAACATAAGAAATCATAAGAGATGTTCAAAAACATTAAAAATAGTAATGTGTCCAAACTTAACCAGTTAACCAGTTTTAACCAGTTAGTTCTGGCTAGCAGAAGGTTAGAAGAAAGAGCATTGCAGCTTAAGCTAGCTAGCACATGATACTTAGCCTCATAAAATGTAAATGAAATAATGCTAACTAGCTTAGATTGTTCATATCAGATTCACTGGCTAGCTACTGTATAAACACTGAGACATGAGACATTCTGTATAAACATTTTGGTATTTGCAGGTTAAACTTACCTAAACTTATTTACTTTACACAAGTAATACCAAAACTTAGATGTAGTCTTTGGGCTCAAATGCAGCAAGTGTGCCTTCAGAGAAAATGGGGGGAATTCCCCCCTTAGGTGACTACTAGGGAGAAGGGGGGGGAGGGTCATTTTTAGACTTTTTTTAATTATTATTATCTCACCTAAATGTTTGCTCAGTCAGTGTATTTGTTTTTACAACGGTACAATTTAGTTGCACAGTAGCTTACACACAGCACAAGGAAGTTGTAAACATATATATATATATATATATATATATATATATATATATATATATAAGGGGCTTAAGCCGGCCTCACACTACAGGATTTTTAGCCAGATTTTGCCCCGATTTTTCCCTCCTGAGAATCTGAGAAAAAATCTTGTCGAGCACCTCGATCAGTCCCGATGTTCGGCACGGATTATCTGGTAATGTGAACTTCACAGATCGAATCTTGCACCTCACGATCTGCTCTCACACAAATCGGGGCCGCCCCGATCATATCAAACATGTTTGATATTCAGGATTTTAAATCGGGATGATCACGGCAATGATTACGTCAGTACTTTCACAACAGCCAATGCGCGACCACAAAACAGCTGCTGTACGGTCCATTGGATAGTGGAGATGCAGGAAACTGCTTCTTATGTTTTTGTAGTAACACTGGGGGGGGGGGGGGGGGGGGGGGGGGCAATCGTGATTTTGCCTGAGCTATGAAAAATTAAAGAATTAATATTTTCTGTATAATCTTATTATTTTTCTGGATAGAATAAGTACGTTTTAGGCTAAATTTAAATGTAAGTCCCATATCCATATAGTCGTGACTCATCAACTTGTGATAGAGAGGACTCTCTTTTCGTTATTTTCCGGCATTAGCAAGTTACATGTTAAATTTATCAGAGATAGTGAAAGAATTCAGTAAAAAAAAAAAAACAAAAAAAAAAACAAAGAGGCTGCTTTTCTGCTAGGGATGTGATGGTGACAGTTGCATGTTGCTTTGGAATTTAGTGGCGATTTGGCATCAAGCAATTGTTAGTTTTTAGCTCGTTTAAGTTTTCCCTCTTTTCCTCACTGTCCTTTGCTTTTAAATAGGTCTAGCACGTAAATGCACAGTGCGCATTTTACTTTCACCTTTAAATTAGTGGCAATTCGGCATCAGTTGCTTAAATACAATTAAAACAACAAGTTAATACAACATTACACTAACTTAACCTATAAATAATCATAGAACTTTTCTTAACAAAACGAATTAAAATAGCTTACACTATGCTATATGTCTAGGCTAATATAAAATAACAAATAACGTAGGCTACATAAAGTTTAAACGCTGTTGAACCAAATAACATTTATTAGCAAAATGAATAAGAAAGAAATTACACAAAGTTTAAATAAAGTAAAAATCAGCAAACACTGTAGAACCAAATAAATAAGAAACAAATGTTAAAAAAACTTCCAAAATCACCACAGATAAACGGCAAAAGTCAACAGGTTTTTGCCAAACATGAGCTTTTGCGTTTCGTTTCTAAACTAAATCTTTCACCATTGTCTTGTCTGTTTCACCTGACCACACTCTTTTTACTTTTTGTACAGCAGTCATTGTAAATTCTAAATGTATTTTAATGTAGAATATATGTTACATAAATATATGAAATATACATCATATGGCCTAAAAAAACAGTGCTGCTAGTCTGCCAGTGGGTGCCCCCCGGTCATGCCACACTGTCTTCCTTAGCTGGCAAATATTTGGCCACCCCTGCAACCACAGTACCATGCGAAAGACTTTTCTTACTGACTGGGCAGAATAAAAGGGCATCTTTAAACTCAGAAAATGTGAACAAGTTAGTCTGTCTTAGCAACTAGTTAAAAGAGAAATAAGAATTTAGACTAGTGTAGCATAAGGGACAGGCTTATGTTCAATAACAATAATGTCATGTCCATTGCAATTTAGTTGATAGGCTTGTGTTCAGTAATAAACAAAACTGTCATGGTCGTTGTTACCTTAGACATTGGTTTAGACATTAGGGTAGAAATTCAACTAAAATTGCATTAAATCTTGGTTGTTTTAACCAAGATTATGCTATAAGTTTTTCTTCTCAGCTACATTTACATTCCCAGTTCCTGCAATTTTGCAAATTCCTAGTTTATTCCCAATAATTCCCGTTAATTCCCATGGAAAGTTTCCAGTCTTGAAAATTCCTGGAATTTTGAGCAATTAAATCACGTGCGCCGACATGCGGTTGGATCATTGTCAAACTGTCTAATTCTAACGTTTGGCAATACTTCTATTTAAAATCGTGATTCCTTGATTTCTAAAGAATATAATTGTGGCAAAACATTACATTCGAATTAAGCGATAAAATCAGTCATTTTCAGTCATTTTCTTTTTTGGGGGAACGATCCCTTTAACACACTTTTTAAAAATGTGTGAGGCACAACACAATGCCAAAGACATGCATATTCATGTATTTGGCTTTAGCAGTTCAAAATAGTTGTGGCATGTAAAACGTGTGGAAACCATGAGACATCTTTTCATCAGAATCTTTCATCAATACAAAGTCCAAAAGAACAGCATTTATCTAAAATAGAAATCTTTTGCAACATTAGAAATGTCTTCGCTGTCATTTTTTTCAATTCACACCATCCTGACATATTTAATCCAATATTTTGTACATATATAACTGAATAAACTAATCAACTACAGTTGGCGGTTGGACAGCTAATCCATTAGTTTACCATTGTGACTGTTCAGCAGAAAAGAAATGATGGGATATTCTGCTTTAGCTTTAGCTAACTCAGAGCTGTTCAGAAAAAAAGCTCATTCTCTGTCTTATTCCATGTACCAATCGTTTTCATTCTCTCCCTTTTCTCTTCCAGTCAATGAAAGCAGCCGTTGTGTCAGAAAGTGGTGCCCTGGTGTTGCATTACGCTGCTGCAAGTGTGCGTGTGTGCGCGCAGAATCAACAGTGTTTTTGCAGGTGTGTGCATCTGTGTGGAGCTATGCAGGAACATTCAAGCAGAAAGTATAAGTCTGTGTGTTTCCCTTCATGATATCCTGATTCACTCCCTTCTTCTGTGGACAGATACTGGAACACACACAAAAGCATACTTTATCAGTTTAGCCTTTATTTATGTAAAAAAAAAAAAAACAGATCTGTGACTGATGTGTGTGTGGGAAACGGAAAGGTTGATTATTAGCTAAGCAGAAATGGCTATCTTGTACATTAATCATCTCCTTTCACACCCTTTTTCTGGTCATTCTGTAACTCCCACACACACACAAATGCATGAACCAATACACTGTACCAGTAAGATCAAAAAATTAAAAATGTCAATTTCTTCCTTCAAACGTAAAGAACCTTTAATGACCATTACTGAAAATCTGCAGAGAAGCTACAGCATGATATCATCTCCAAGCTTATGTTACGAAAAACTCAGATCATCATACGCTTTTGCAAAGAAACACGCGTCAACACTTTAACCTTAAGTTATACACATGCATGCTAGGTGATGATGTGAAAGACGCAGCGTTAACACAGAGCTGATTTTGTATTGTTGTGGTGATAAAGGCGGTCGGAGTGAGTGGGCTCTAGAATAATATGTCGATGAAATACACAGCAATCGCAAATGCAGAAGAGAGAATCCACCATTTTCTGAGCAGAGAAACTCTCATCAAGGACAACCTTAGATGTCTACTCAATCTAACCACACACCAACCCATTTCCTTAGCAACCGTGACTCATTTCCCTAACTACAGGGCTGAAGGCAGTGCAGTATAGGCGGCAGAGCAACGAGGTACATCGCTTCAAACAACAATGAACCTTTTCTCAAAGATTTCAATGGAGAAGGACTGTCGTTTTCTCCAGCTCTGCAATTCACTTGTCACAGCACAAAGATAAGTGTGTCTCAGACGTGTCATGTGACAAAAGACCGGAGCACCTGGACTCCTACAGAGCACAAACACACAGACTCTATCACTGCGTCTGGCCTTCAGGTGCGTTCAAACCTAAATAGCCTCCCCACAGTTTCGAAATAAAAAAAACATCAACAGAATAAACATGCTAAACCTGAAAAAGGATGATTTAAAGAAATAATTTGCCTGAAATTGAAAAATAGACCTTATACGGATTAAAACGAGGTTGTGAGGGAGACTTTACTATGGTACGTGTTCTATAAAGGGACTAGATTTCCAAAATGGTTTCATGGAGTTTTTGTCAACTGAAAATTTTGGAATATCGTTTCATCAACCCAACAATCAGCATCTTGTTAAACAACCCGTTAAACGCACTGTACTTCAACCCCTCACAGCATCGCTTTCATTCCTGTCAAACAATAAAAATGCAGCTAACCTGACTAAAGTCTATTTTTTGGAGCCATTTAGCATATGTGTCATTATTTGCTCATATCATTCCCAAACGTATCTCATTTTTTTCTTCTGTGGAGCACTAGAACATATTTGAAGAACGTTTTAACCATCTTGTCCATACAATGCAAGTCAATGGGGTCCAAAACAAAAAGTGAATAAATGATGGCAGGATTTTCATGTATGAGTGAACAAAAATTCTTCTTTTATCTAATACAAAGAAAGGGTGGAAAAAACAGGTGTGGTTTCTCAATAAATATGACTCTTCATGATCCACACCATTCAGTAGAAAGAATTTCATTTCAAAATCAATCCACAAATATTCACCCGTTTCAAATACATCCCCAGCCCAATTCCACATAAGCATAATAACAAATGCAAAACAATGCAAAAGCATGCAACAACAGGCTGAAGACAAACAGAACCGCCGCGGCGACACACCTTCTATACAACGCTTTACATAAGCACCTGAAATACCTTTCAACGGCAAATGATCTTCAGAAAGACCTTCAAGTGTCACATCCACTTTTAGGACAAAGAGACAAGAGCGTGAAGAGGGTCAAGAGCGGGAGAACTTCCACACAGTCCCCACTGCACAGGGATAACGTCCACACCTCTGCGTCTCAGGATGAGAGCGCATGTGAAAGAGAGTCAGTGAAAAAATGAGAAGACAAGGCTAGACAAAACATTACATCAGTGCTACGAGCAAACACACACTGCGAAAGATTGTTCAGAACGCATGTGACAGATACCGCTCCTCCACTATATACTATAATCATAATATTTTTGACATTATCATCTACTGTCTGTTTATATGCAAGCCTTGTGGGAGATGGAGAGGGTTTTGCGGGTTTGTGGGAGGGGATGGGCAGAGAATATGCAACAATTAAACAGACCGGTGCGGTCCGGCGGATGAGGCTAAAGAGGGAGGGAGGAAAAACAAAACGAGAGAATAAGAGAGGGATTACAGGAAAGACACCATAACAAAGACAACAGATATGCTTTTCTATCAGCTCAAGTGTGCTTTATATGAGAGGATCAGATGGTAAGACGTGGCAAATGAAAGCACCTCTTCATCTCTCACAGGCCAAAGATCTGAAACGACCTTGTACGATCACAAAACCTGATGAACTCTTTGAAGTATTCAGCCTCATATTAAAGTCTCTTACATAGTGTATCACGACCTCAGATGTGAATTTTCAAGAGGACAGTATTACATAAATGCCATAGTTCTTTTACGTAGTCAACCTCACAGAAATACAGAGAATTTTAGGCTTCTAGAAAAAACGGCACTAATATATTGTCATTACTTCAGAGAAAATGGAGTAGCATGCAACACATTTTGCACGTCTTGCATTTTCTCTTCTAAAGAGGGTTTTCAAAACATGAATTTCACAATGACACTTCTGTTTTGGTCAGTCTAGTGCAGCACACATGCTTGAAGTACAGATAAACAAATGAGAGATCAGATGATGATCTTAACCTTTTCTCTCCTGTCCAGTCTTACTGTCCTCTTTCTTTGTCAGACATTTCTGAAGATTATGCAAAAATACACTGAAGATAACACACACATACACTACTGTTCAAAAGTTTGGGATCAGTAAGATTGAATAAGATTTCATTCAGCAAGGATGCATCTTTTTTTCTAAAGTGAAAGTAAAGATGTACATCGTTATTAAAAAAATCTATTTCAAATAATTGCTGTTCTTTTGATCTTAAAAAATCATGAAAGAATCTTGAAAAAAAAACAATATTGGTTTCCAATTTTACATATGATAATATGATAATAAATAGCAAATTAGAATGATTTCAGAAGGATCATGTGACATTGAAGACTGTAGTAACGGCTGCTTAAAATTCAGCTATGCCATCAAAGAAAAAAAATATTATTATTATTATTTTGTTTTATTAATTTGAATAGCGCTTTTCACTATACAAATCGCTGCAAAACAGCATAACAGAAAATGAAAGTGTCTACATTATATTTAGTAGTTCCGGGGGGGTGGGGGGTTGGGGTAAAATTACCTTTTTTTAATCAAATAAATGAAGATTTGGTGAGCCAGAGACTTTCAAAAACATTTTAAAAAATCTTACCAATCACAAACATTTAAACAGTATATATATATATATATATATATATATATATGTGTGTGTGTGTGTGTGTGTGTGTGTGTGTGTGTGTGTGTACTAAGATATCAAGACAGGGACATACCATAGACTTCTACTGTAAATAATGTAAATATTATTACTAAAAACTATACCTAATTTAAAACAAACTCTAAAATTATAGATTTTTCATTAAAAATTTAATATTTTAAATAAAATATATATTTCATATTTTTCACAAGGAGGTCAGCTAAGGCTGGCCACACACTTGAAGATTTTAAGACCGATTTTAAGCCAGATTTGCACCCCCGAACAAAGTGGAGAGGTGTGGCCGGATTCGAGGCTTGTTGCAAACTATTTTTTGTCCAAAAAATCCTCTATTCAGGGTTGCCAAATTTTCACAAAAAAACCCAATTGCTAATCAAAAGTAGCCCAAAACTGTGGGTTGAATTCCAGGGGCTAAATATCACGTTATTGGGGTTGTTTCAACCCGCGGCAAGAGTGTTAAAGTAGCCCAATTTTGCAGAAAAAACATGGACTTGGCAACGCTGCCTCTATTGTGTGATGTCATTACGATTATTTAACTGTTGCCGATCAAGATGGAGCGTCCCCGAACTCACTGTAAATATCAAACGTTTGATATTTATGACTTTTGGTCGGGCTACCTCTGACGTGATACCCGCGATAGCCAATGAGAGCGAGCAAGCGTCACCGACCAGATGTTGCGTGCTTCTATACCTGAAACATGCCATGAAAGTAGAATACTGAGAAAGAACATCACCCATATTCTATTTTTACTGTTTTGTTTTTCACTGTACAACAGAACATGCCAGGAGAACCAGCTGACGTCGCTGATTGTCCTCCATGTGTTCTTCTTCTGTAGTCACGTTTTATCTCGCGAGTCTCCTTGAGATCTTGTGTCACTGTGAAATTGTTCCTACAATCAACAAGCGTGTGGTCTTGTGGTCTGGTCGAATCATCTAATGTGTGCGTTCAGAGGATTATAGGCCTAAAAATCGGTAGAAACCGTCTTCGTGTCTGTGGTCTCCCATGGTTTTAAAATCGGTTAAGATTCAAAAATCATCTAGTGTGTACCAGGCCTAAATTGGAAAAAACATCTGGGGTCATTTTAAAGTAAAACACACAAACACACACACAGGAGAGCCTATCAATCACCTGACAGCACTGAAGTGTTTACAATTTGACTCCTGCTAAGCTGAACGCCTTTTCAAGAGATGGCTGCTAACTCTACAACTCCTCGACACATTTTGAGCACACAAGTGTGAGATCTTGTTTTAACACAGAGCAACTCAAATAGACAAAATCTAAAATAGATCTTACAGCACATGCTTCACTGCCCACAAGACAGAGCAGCAACAGGCTGCACTGAGGGGGAGCAGGTTTGACCTTCTGAGTGACAGTCAGTAACCTTTTGTGGTAGCCATGATCACACTACATGAACTGTTTGCTTCAGATTTAATACAACAGATGTCTGTGATGCTGTCACTGTACCTTAATCGACTGATCTCTGTCCATCTCCCTCTCTACATGCTCTGTGTGGTAAGGATAGATTGCTGCAGATGGACCAGCATGTCAGTCAAACAGAGCAGCACACCACAGCACTCAAAACCAAAGCACAAGAATGAACTGCCATATCAAATAGCTCACTGAAGACTTTAAAGAGCAGCTTGGCACCACTCCGTCTGTTATTGGTTAGGTGATTACATTACTGGAAGGATTGATTTTGTGTAATTGGCTATAAAAACATGGATGTGGTTAGGGGATAATCAATGGTCATCAACTCAACGTACAAAGCATCTTTACAGCAAAGGTAGTTCTGTCCAGCACTAAACCTCAAGTAGTGCTAAGTGATTTTTTTGCTTTTATCGATTAATTTTAATCTAATGCTTTGACATGATTTTATATATATATATATATATATATATATAAATATATATATATATATATATTTTTTTTTTTTTTAAATCAAGGAATCATCGTTTTGAATAAAAATATTAACAAATGTTACAATTAGACACACTGACAATACACCAAAGATAACAGTTGAGAGGAAAAACAAAGGTTCAACCGCATGACAATGCACATGATTAAAGGGATAGTTAACCCAAAAATGAAAATTCTGTCAATAACTACTCACCGTCATGTCGTTCCAAACCTGCAAGACCTCTATTCATCTTCGGAACACAAATTAAGATATTCTGGATGAATCCGAGAGCTTTCTGACCCTGCCTAGACAGCAATGCAACTGAATGCAATCCAAAGATAAATGAAGGATTTACGGGTTTGGAACGACATGAGGGTGAGTAATTTACAACACAATTTTCATTTTTCTCTCAATTTTCCCTCTAAGACAAGTATGCACAATTGCCTTTATATTTCATACATCTTTTCTGCAGAAATATTCAACAAGTGAATTTGTTTCACATTTACACAATTTTTTTATTTTTTTTTTTTTGTGGCATTTTCAGATTTTTCGATGACAGGACAGTGGAGATACAACAGGAAGTGAGTGGGAGAGAGAGAGCGAGATTGGGAAAGGTCCATGAGGCAGGATTCGATCTCGGGACAGCCGAGGTGAATTGCACCATATGTTGGTGCACTGCCCAGAAGGCTATTGGCGCCGACACATTTACACAATGTTGACCACTTCACGTGTAGTGCTCTTGGAATAGAACTTTATTTAACCAGGTGGTTTTGCAAGTTTTAATAATGCGAATGTTATTTAAATCAAGTTGCAGTTACATTTTTAAGCTGACTAGTCAAACATTCAAATGAAATCAAGATTTATTTTTTGCCATAGGGCTCAAACTGTAAAAAAAAAGAAAACTGTAAAATTACCTTAATACAACAGTAAACTTTTAAGTCAAAAATAGAATCATTCATTATTTATTATTAACAATTTACTTGCTTAAGAAAAAAAAGAAAAGAAGCAGGAGTAAGCTGAGAAAGTCACATCCTGATAATGCACCACATTCCAATCAGTGGAAGAGGCATGGCTTGTGTGGATATGTGGATGGTCAACTCCAGAAAATCTCCACGAGAGGAAGGGAGTGTGCAACATATGGAGCAGGGGTGGGAAAACTCAAGGGACATCAGAGAAGAACATCCTAGACACACACACACTTTAATGTTTAACCTCTCTTCTATATTTATAGACCTCAAGTATTAGTGAGAGCGAAGGGTGGAGAACATGTCAAAGGTCAAAGGGGGTCCATGTGCTTCTCAAATTAAAGATAAGTAATCCAGCAGTTCTCCATTGTCTTGAGGAGTGATTGTGTGTGTGTCTTTTAAAGTAAGAGAGAAGAAAGTCATCTTGGCTGTCAACAGTCTCAAAATATTCAAAGTTGGATAGATAGATAGACAGACAGACAGACAGACAGAGAGAGAGATAGTAAATGTATTTAAAGCTTCTAGACATATACTACAATGTTTATATTGTTACTAAATTATAGAATATACTACATTATTATTTAATCATGAAATTGTTGTAATCAACATTTCTTTAGAAATATGACAAAAAGGGTTTACTACTGCAGATTGCTATTAGACAATACTGTACCAGAAGCTCGAATAGCACTGAGATTTCAGAGGAAATATGTAGGCAGCCAGCAAGCACAGAGTCCTTTATACTGTTAAAAAAGTTCTTACTGTAAATCAAAGAGGCAAACAGCAAAAATCAGTGTTTCCCCTGCCATTATATTAGGGGGGCCGCCAGTGAGGCTAGCAGTGATTTTCGGCCTCTGCGTCTCATTATATGGCGACATGAACACATGAACTTTATCTCCAGAGCTGCTTTTGAGAAAACTAGCATCATATAGCTGCATTCACGCCATCTCGTAATTCCGAGATGAAAACACGTGACATTGTACTCTATCTGAATTATGTGTTTCTATGGCAACACTATCAACGCCAAAGCCCTCAAGTGCCCCTGAACTCGTAATTACAACTTGTAAATTCGAAATGATCTGAGAGTTACGACTTGGATCAGTGACAGATGTACCACGTGACCACCGCCAAGCTCATTTTGGAGCTACCTCTGAGTCCAACAACATGGGAAGCTATGAGTAAAATGTCACGTGTTGTCATCTGACGTGAAGGCAGCATATCATACTGTATACACACAGAAACTTCAGGCAACCTGTCAAAATAAAAGTACGGATTGTAACACAAATACATTACTCTTGTATTACTTTTGTGCAGTATAATGTACATCTTTATATGTTTATATTTACGGCCAATTTAAATAAAACAAATAATAAAAATAAATCATGCAACAACCAATGGAACTGAATGGCAGACATCGTAAGGTCCAATTTGGAAAAGCGCACTGATGCCCATATATTTTAACTCATACATGTAAGTACATACATTACCAGTTGTCTGACCATAATGCTTTGGCACGTTTGATGTGAGGTTATAATTAACTGTAATATCTGTAAGTAACACTGTCTGCCTCTCACCCGCTTTCCACAATCAGACAGAGTCTGACGCCGCTCTCAGTGAACTCAATAAACTCTGTTCAACACTGTATAGATGCCCAGAACAAACAAATCCAGCAGTAAACACAACACAACAATACCTCCGTGAAGTTGGCACACCTTAACAAGAAATAATCACCAAAACTATGCCATTCGTTTGTGCTAAGTTTGTGCTGATTTGTGCCGCAAAAATGAACGTTTGTGCTGGTTTGGTGTTTAAGATATTAAACATTATATTTTTGACCGTGTGACATCACTTTCCACCCCATGTTGCCCAAATCGTGCCAAAATGGCGCAGTTTGTTTGTGCTCAATTTGTGCCCGTTTGTGCCGTTAAAACAAACACTGTAACTGTTTTCCTTCCCTACATATAGGTAAGACACTCATGTCAATCAACTATCGTGGGAGCGGCCTCTGTCGGTGTGATCCCACACCAACAGGTATCTGAGAACGGCTCGATTTGAAAAAGGGAATATTATTTTTACAGATTAATTAAAAACCACTCATGTATTTTTATCATTATATGGTAGATGTGTACATACACTGCCAACACACATTAATGTTCAAACAACATGTAAAAGTGAACTTTGCATCCGATGACCCCTTTAACAGGCATCTCATGTCAAAGTGAAACCTATACCTCACGCTCATAGATTTTTATAGATCGCTCACTCTCAACATGAAAGCACACTTCAGCGTGCCATCAAAGAAGACAATCAATGTCCCATTAATCCATATAAGGAGACATTAAGTAGCTCATTTAGCACTTGCTAGCATATTTCTTGCAAAAATATGAGTGTGCTGTCAAGTCCAAAAACTCTCATTCAAAAGACATTGACCGAACATTAGTATGAAACAACTGCGAGTTACGATTTTAGTTTTAAAAATCAACTTTAATTTCACCAATAGTGATTAACAACCAAAACCAAAGAAATAAACCATTCCTTTCAGTTGCTACAATGTAAAAACATTGATTTTTTAAATACAGGTTAACAACATTAATGTTCTGTTCCATTTGATGACTGTTCATGAAACCAAAGATCAAAGATTTTTGTCATTTTCAGAATCATTTCCTGCTGCCTAAATTCTTTCATCGACCATGAACTTTTATGAGTGGAAGAGTTTATCTGTACAGTGCTGACTATGGCGGCCAAGCCAAATTCTGTACCACAATGATGGTGAGATCAGACGTGTGACCTTTCAAACACCAGTCATTGTCAAAAGCACATGCACATACATAATGTTTAGTTTACAACATTACTTTGTTTTTGAATAAATTAAGTAATGACTGATTAATACTCGTCATACTAACCTGTTACTATGCATAAAGTAGACTGTGAAATGCTGGAGCAGAACATAAAAATGCCTCTTCTGCTTCAAACTTACCAAAATTAAAAACAAGCTAAACAACAGCTCTGACATGATAGCAAGACCTTTATTTATACAGTCCTTTTTAACAATTAAGATTAACATTAAAAACTACTGAAACACTAATATACTTGGATATAATATTTATTTTTACACTTATTTGCAGCAATTTACAGAAAATTGAGATGATGCTTCTTCTTCAATCATGTAAGAGTTCCCACCCTTTATGACCATAACTTTTCCAGTCGTTCATGCCTAGGTTTTTTTTTTTCTTTTTTTTTTCACAAGTCTTGAAGATTGCTGAAGCGGATCACCACAAATGTACAAAAGCTTCCAAAAATAAATAAATAAGTATATTTTTGCTTTCACTTTCTAAATTTAACTGCAGAGCATAACCTATTATAACTATTTTTTTCACTATTATTTTTTCAGGCAAAACCAATTTTAAAATCTCCTGATGTTTCCATGTCTTCCATTACCAAGAGAAACCTGCCTCCTACATACTGCACTCTTGAAATCAAATACAGCAACATTACAAAACAAAGCATCCCGTTGTTCGTCAGTCATCAGTCAAATCGTTGCAACAGTAAGAATTTCTTGGAAGACAAGGTAACTGTGCATTTAACATCACTATTTGAAAGGCACAGCAGCAATGATAAGATGTCTAATAGCATCTTCACAAATCCAGATGTTGCTCCAATAAGCTTCAACGGTCTCCTACAGCTCATTCTAGCACTACTAGTAAAAAGTTCCATTGAACTCAATGAATTCTACTGTTTTTAATTCCACATGAGTTTAATTGTTTGCCTTGATGGCATCTGTTTTACCCCTGTCCTTCTCCTCTGTTCACTTTCAGATGGTATACCCAATGGTTTTGTTTGCTTGCATGTGATACGTCTCAGTGTACTTAGATTCATGCACACTCACATATTCAGTTCCTGTACAGAAACCACTTACAACAAAAAGCAAACTAGTTACTTCCACTATCTAGCAGACACTGCCTGAAGATTGCTGCGTCAGTTATATTGATTGTATTTGAAATAAACCATTATCAGGGTTACTGTACACCATATTATCTGTGTTCAGAAATATTTTGGACCCTAATGACACCTCAGTAACGCTGCCATACATGTAACCCCAGTTTCGCAGGACAGTGCTAGTGAAGATGTATTTGAGCTATTTCTGATAGTTCAAAACAAGAGACAAAAACATATTGTCTATTTCAAGGCATTTTCAACTCTTTCTATAAGACCGGGCCACATTCCTTCCTCATGTATTCAGTAATACAGGAATAATAGGGATCTTCAGTTAGGAATGTTTACTCATTCTCCCTGAGCCGAACTGATGCGCTAAAGGCTCGAAAAAGCCCTGTAGAGATGAACCCAGACAAATAGAAAAAAGCACTCATTTAACCGAAAATGTAAATACCTCACTTACTATAACAATCTGAAACGAATAAACAAAGAACATCTCTGTTCGCTCAGCTTCCCTCGAGAGTCCAGGTAACTGAACTCCACAGGTATTAAAATCCGCTGAAGTGAGAAACTTCACTCACCTGGCTGCTGTTGTCGCGTACTAGACTGTTGTTTGCTGCAGAAAACCCCAGCGGTGAGATACATTTGATTTTGGCCCTCAGTTCCGTGTTTGGCTGGGTAAAATCTTGTCTAACTGTCTCTCTCTCGCTGAGGCTCGAGCTCAAGCGGCTCGATCACTAACTGTGCACGCGTTACGGAAACTACCGCGCGGATCATGTCTGCTTTGCGCGCGCCTCCCCGCGTGCAGCAAAAAACAAGACTGTAAGGGATGTACTATTACTGTGAGGCATGAACTGTGAGAATTGGCGATTGCACGCTGTAATGCTTTTAATGACATTATTTATAAACAAAATATGAAAAATGCCCCGAGTTTTCATGTTATTAGATTTGTAACAAAAATTAAATGGGGTAAAATGCCCCCATGGGTGGGGTAAAATGCACCCCAGTCTGACAAAGCAATTTGCTTTGTACTTTTACAGCAAAATCAGGCAGTTTTAGCATAAAATTAAAAAGAATATCAATGATTATGAACTACAAAATTATAATATCTTATTTTGTGACCCTAGAGCACAGAATCAGCCTTAAGTAGCACGGGTACATTGTATGGGTCAAAATGATAGATTTTTCTTTTATAGCAGAAATCATTAGCATATTACGTAAAGATCACGTTCCATGAAGATATTTTGTAAATTTCCTACTGAACAAATATATAAAAACTTAATTTTTGATTAGTTTTGAAACATGCTAAGAACCGACAACTTTAAAGGTAATTTACAAAATATTTTGAATTTTTTTTTTTTTTGTTTTTTTTTTGTACCATCAGATTTTCAAATAGTTGTATCTCAGCCAAATATTGTTTGAATACATTTGATGGAAAAACAAAGGATTTGATGTTTAGAGCAGAGTAACTACAGTAATTAAGCCATGCCCCCTAGTGGCGTTTTAACCCACAAACTAGGTTTGATAAAAACAAAAATTATCATTATGAAAATATAATGAATTTTTTTTCTTAAAAGAATTCAAGCCTTATTATTCTCACATAATATATAACTGCAATGTTCTACAAAACAACAAGCTTTAAAACACCTTTTTCTTACTGCTAAAAATGAGACAATTTACTGTGAAATCTGTTTGCTCTCAGGTACATCAGCATGGAAGCTCGAATACTTCTACATCACTCTTGTCAACATAGTCCATAGTTACAATACAAATTTATCTTGAATTTATCCAGTGGTTATTTTGGGAAAATCAGCATTCTACCCTAAGTGTACATTTTTGTTTAATGAATGTAACTCTCTTTTTTCCGTTGCGTTATTAGCACGGTAAGGCATCTGCAAGAAAAATGAATGTAAATTGTACATATAACACAGCTACACTGCTGATTTTAAAGTGCATTTTATTATTGTAGAATACAGAATTCCTTACGATTGAGTCCAAAATTGAGCTTTATTCCCTTTTCATTCTCACAAAAATATACAAAACATACTGATGTCTTAATAGTAGCCTATAAGAGCTAATAATATGAGTGACACAGCCTCAAAACAATGACTCAAAACAATCTGTTTTCAAAATAAAGATCAACCATGAAATATTATATAAAAAATATAGAATCGTTTATGCATATTCAATATTCGCTTATTTTTGGGATTACCAGTTTTTAACATAGACGTGACTACTGAGAAGTCAATAGAAACATTGTGAAAGCTGCAGCTCTGTGCTTTGTGCATATCAGTGAACCAGCTGCAATAGCCTACACTTCACAGACAGGCACTACAAAGTAGGAAATATACAAAAAGTAGAATTAAACAGTATCTCTGCCTCTTTTTGGATTATTTGGTGACTCGGATTTTGGAAAGTGTGATATGACTGCTCGAGCAGCGACAATTGTTCCCAAACCACTGCCATATTATCTTCATATATATACAAATAAATCACAGATCATATAAATAGCAAAGTATTATATCGGCATGCCAAAGACAATAGAGATGAGGATAAGGTAAATGGTCTGAGTCTGTCTAGGGCAAAAAGTCCCACCTAGACAAATGATAAGCATCGTTAGCTCAGTTCTTCTGCGTCTTCCACAGTCAAAGAACACAATTAGAGGCGGGATTTTAACAGATTTAAGATCATCAATGCTTTCAGTGTCATGTTAAACTGGTGCACTTGTAAATTTGTGACATGAACAATACATTTTTTAAAATTCCACTTAAGGTAACAGTATTTTCGATTGAAAAAATAAGACGAGTTTGTGCGTCAAGTAAATTTGCTACCAATTAGCAAATATTTAACAATTTCCTCAACCAAAACAGAACTATAAAGTTAAGAAAAACGAAGTATCATTGTTGAAATTGAGAGCGTGACTGGCTCTTGGAGAGAGAGCGTAATATCAAGTTTAATTATGTTGCGCATAAAGTTTTGTTCTGCTGTATCGGTTGACTATAGAATATTATTATTCATTTTCTTGGCTCAGTCACTGGCATTTAGCTAAATGCCCTATACCAAGACATTAAACGATATCAAAAATTGTCCAAACAACATTTAGTACGCTTAACATTAGGAGAGTACAAAATGTATAGCAACATTTCAAAACAAACAAAAATTGTACAGAATAGTAAATGTACCAGCTTGATGTTTGATAGTTGTGCTGTAATTTTTATTGCATGGATGATCATTGATACATGTGAAGTAAACCTGTCTGGAGAACTGGCTGTGGCACTAATGATCCAGCTGTTCTATTTCTGCATCTCTCTCACTTTGTTTCAGTGGCATCCGCCTGGTTTTAAGACATACTACAGGCTTTGATACTCCATTTTCACTTTTTACATCATATACACTCAACACAGGTGGAGTAACTAATATTACCTCATCAAAAGCCATCATCTCTTAAACTTACACCAGAGGTCTTTAAACCCCATTATGCAAATCTTAAAAAAACAAACAAAGAAAACAGCACAAAAGAATTACAGTGCATGAAATAACCTTAGGTTACACCACCACCTACTGTTTATCTGAAGAATTGCAATAATATTAATTTAGACCAGGCTTACGCAATACATCGAGATCCAGTGGAATGGAGGAATAAACTAAAATAAACAAAAAATAAAATCCACACAAAATAATTCACCTCATCTTCCTTCAAGTAGACCAGCCACAAATTAAAACGTCTTTTCTATAACTCTGTTAAAAGGTTTTTTCAGAAATAAACTTGGTCACTCAGTTGTTATCGGAAAAAAAGGGTAGTTGACATTCAGAAAAAGAAAAATATATATAGTACATATGACAAGCAACAATCATGTTTTGCAGCCATAAGACGGAACACAAAACATGTCTGCCTCTACGGTCAGTACAATAGAAATTCACTGTCTTCGATAAAAAATAAATACATTAACAAATACAACTTATTTTGTGATGGGCAGATCATCCAGGGAAGCACACTGAAAACCACAGCTGTAGTGTTCTTTAAATTTCCAGGTCAATACACTTTACTCCTCTTGCTGACAGACCGCTCTCTCTCACACACACACACACACACACCTACGCATACAGTGTACACTGAGTTGTGTGGGTTTTCGGATGTGTAGTCAACTACTAACACCTCTCTCACACTGCCCAACCACATCATTACACAAACAATAGAACAGCAGAAGAGGCTGATGATGAAGTGTTGGCAATTGAACCCAAACCCGTACAGAGCTGCGAGGAGCTGTTTTCCGGTTAATGTGTACATACTTGCTATAGCATGGCAAAATTTGAACAATACTATAAAAGTATTACGAAACCATTTCCATATTTGATAATATTTTTGGGGCATTTTGTGTTTTGTTTCTTTTTTTTTTTCCTTTTTTCTTTTTGTATCATTTTTTTTTTTCTTGTACAAATATTTGTATAATCTGCTTACATGACAAAAAAGAACCACTCTTCAAAAAAGAAAAAAAAACATGCATAATTTTTCTTGTACTAATTACATTTTCATGTTTTTTTTTGTTTTTTTTTTAGACATTTAAAAATCTTTGCACTTTCAATATAACTTTTTTTTTTTTGAGTCTTTTTTTTATTTCAGTTGTCCTCAGTGAGGCACAAGTCCAGGGCTTCAGGTATTGCTCAAGTTGAATTCTCTCTCTCCTACATTCTCTGGTCCTCCACATCTCCAGTAGAGCAGTGCTGCTCCCGTTTGGGCAGTGAGCAAAAGCTGTGCAGAAGCCAGGAGATCAGGCCTAAACTCTCCCACATGATTAATTATTCTTTTTTTTTTCTTTTCTTTTCCAGCTACAAAGTCATACACATCCCTTAAACAGAGGGACAGGAGAGATAAATGATACCCACAGCACCCTTCTGTGGTCAGAGACATTAAGAGCAGGTGTGAGTCTGCAAGAACAGCTCCCCCTATCTACACAGGTCCTCATGCGCTACCTCACGCTGAGGTTTCCTCTTCTTTATGTTGGATTTTTGGGACTTGCTGTTTTGCTGGATCTTGTTGGGGTTGTTGTGTGGTCCTTGAGCACTTTTGTTAGCAAGCTGTCGACTCTGAACAAAACAAAACAAAAAAGAAAAATCAAAGATGTTGCGTTATGTTGTTAACATCAGTTAATGCATTAGATATAAACTACAAAAATGAACATTTTTAAAGCATCATCATCTAGGTTATTTAATACATACATTGCTGTTCATTGTTAATTTGTTAGCATTGTTCATTCATAATATATACATGAAAGGGATAGTTAACGAAAAATTTAAATTGTCATTAAAGGAGAAGTTCACTTCCAGAACAAAAATTTGCAGATAATTCACTCACCCCCTTGTCATCTAAGATGTTCATGTCTTTCTTTCTTCATTCTTAAAGAAATTATGTTTTTTGAGAAAAACATTTCAGGATTTCTCTCCATATAGTGGACTTCTATGGTGCCCACGAGTTTCAACTTCCAAAACGCAGTTTCAATGCAGCTTCAAAGGACTCTAAATGATTCAAGCTGAGGAAGAAGGGTCTTATCTAGTGAAACGATCAGTTTATTTCTATAAAAAAAAATTACAGTTTATATACTTTTTAACCTCAAATGCTAGTCTTGTCTAGCTCTGCGTGTACTCTGTGTTCAAGACAGTTAGGGTAGGTCGAAAAACTCCCATCTCATTTTCTCCAACTTTAAAATCGGCCTACATCGCTGTTTTACCTTTTTTTGTAAAGGGCGTTTGATCTTTTTGGCATGTTCACTTGTTGGAGGAGAAAATGAGTACACAGAGTTCACGCAGAGCTAGACAAGTCTTTCTCAGCTGGGATTGTTTAGAGCCCTTTGAAGCTGCATTTAAACTGCATTTTGGAAATTCAAACTCACAGGTACCACAAAAGTCCACTATATGGAGAGAAATCCTGAAATGTTTTCCTCAAAAAAAAAAATTCTTTCTTACTGAAGAAAGAAAGACATGAACATCTTGGATGACAAGGGGGTGAGTAAATTGTCTGTAAATTTTTGTTCTCCTTTAATTACTCACCCTCATGTTGCTCCAAAACCGTAAGACCTTCATTCATCTTCGGAACACAAATTAAGATATTTTTAATGAAATCTGAGAGCTTTCTGACCTTGCATAGACAGCAACGCAACCAACATGTTCAAGGCTCAGAAAGGTAGTAAGAACATTGTTAAAATAGTCCATGTGACATCAGTGGTTCAACCCTAATTTTATGAAGCTATGAGAATGCTTTTTGTGCGCAAAGTGAACAAAAATAACGACTTTATTCAATAATTTTTTTCTCTTCCATGTCAGTCTTTAACGCATGTGCGCAAAAAGTATTCTCATAGCTTCATAAAATTATGGTTGAACCACTGATGTCACATGGACTATTTTAACGATGTCCTTACTGCCTTTCTGGGCCTTGAATGTGTTAGTTGCATTGCTGTCTATTAGGGGTGTAACTGTTCTCGGTTCCAAAAAAAACAAAACACGTATCGTACCGTTCTCCACACATAGTTCGGCACGTACTAGGACTGTGTTCAACTTAAATCTGACAACGCATCTGTAATAGTCTATGGTTTGTTATAAATAACACATAAAACAAACAGGGTAACGTATGTTTCTGTTGATGGATGCGCATTCTGTAGTACAGTATGGTTTTTTTCCCTAAACATAGCACATACCGAACCGTGAGTAAGCTGAACCGTTGCACCCCTACTGTCTATGCAGGGTCAGAAAGCTCTCAGATTTCATCAAAAACATCTTAATTTGTGTTTCAAAGATGAACAAAGGTCTTACGGTATCGGAACAACATGAGGGTGAGTAATTATTAACAGAATTTTCATTTTTGGGTCAACTATCCATTTAATATATATATATATAGTCATGGTACACAATGCCAGGTATATTAGAAATCTGGATTAGGCTAAAGCAGAGGAATGTTAAAAACTTTAGATTAATTCATGATACCATGAATTTGTTAACTAATACTAAATCAGTGTGTTAACTTATGCTTACAAATTGAATGCTACAGTGAAGTGTTACCAGTGAACATATTGCTGATCCAATACGTCTCGATCATAAACGGAATCATAGTCATTTCCATTAGGTTCTTACCTTATTGCCCTTATTAGTGGGAGTGGGCATTGTTGCTGAATGATTTTGTGACCTGTGATTGGACAGATTCCTTTCTGTATTCTCACTGTAAGAGTTAGAGCCCCGGCCACCTGAAGCTTTGGAAGTTTTATAGGGTGTTCCATCAGAGTCCTGCAGAAAGCCAGTCAAAAAAAAAAAAAGTTGTTTTTTAAATTTGTTTGTTTTTCTGTTTTAAAATAAATTTACCAATACAGTGTCTAAAAATGTATTTGGTTTTGAGGCTAAAACAGCACCTAATGCTATTTTAGACCACAAAACCAGTCGTAAGTAGCATAGGTATATTTGTTGCAACAGCCAATACATCGCATGGGTCAAAATTATTGATTTTTCTTTTATGCCAAAAATCATTAGAATATTAAGTAAAGATCACGTTTCATGAAGATCTTATATTTCCTACCGTGAATATATAAAATCGTATTTTTTGATAAGTAATATGCATTGTTAGAATTTCATTTGGACAACTTTAAAGGCGATTCCAGATTTGTAGTTGTATCTCGGACAAATACTGTCCTATCCTTACAAATACATCAATGGAAAGCTTATTTATTCTGCTTTCAGATGATGCATTGACCTTTATGACTGGTTTTGTGGTCCAGGGTCACAAATAAGTGAATGTTATTAATATTACCATATTTAATATGAAATATGGAATAGGCAAACATGATAATTTACATATAGAAGGAAAATCTAATATTAACATTAACATTTCATAATTAATTAAAATTTTAGGTGTGTCCAAAAAGAAATGTAGATAGATAGATAGATAGATAGATAGATAGATAGATAGATAGATAGATAGATAGATAGATAGATAGATAGATCTTACCGCATCACTTGAGCTTGAGGCCGTTGAAGATGGCGATGACGATGATGGCGATGAAGGGGAAGAGGGGGAAGGAGAGGAGGAATTTGAAGACATTTTGCTCCGGGGAACGGTAGGAAGCACAGCATCTTCTGAAAAGTTATTATTACACTCATCAAGCTCCTCAGACTCGACTAGCAGGGTGACATCATTTGCTTTGGAGAAACAAAAAAGGGATATTCAGCTTTTTAAAGTGAAAGATAGATCAAAATGAGCTCAGGGATAATGTCTTACCATTACAATTGAGGACCGGCTCATTGTTGCTCCGCTGGCCCCACTGCGCACTGATCCAGTCACGGTACTCCGCTACTTCCTGTGTGACACGGATTATTCTGCCTAGAATACTGTGGGGGGAAAAAAAAAAAAAAAAAAAAAGAGTGCCAATCATGAATCCTATCTTAAGCAGACCCTGATTTTACTCACAGTATTTTTTTCTCCCACTTATGACTATCAATATTAGTTTTCACACTGTTTATCTGTCAGTTTGCAGCTTTTATAAACTATGGGTGTTTAGAATACTCCAAATACATAAACTTCAGAAGAACATTAAGAATTCATAAGCATATACATGTGCTGTAAACTATGCAGAAATCCTGAGTTCTCCTGTGTGTATAAATACAAATAATCCTATATTAAATAAATATCAGTGAATAACACCCATTACTTATGTTCTGTGACATGTCTTAAACCAAAAGAGCTTGAATACTGCTGTCATAATGTCTACTCTTTCTAAAATTCATGAAATAACACCAAATATATATTTAATGTTCTGCCCAGCCGTTAAAACTAAGAAAATTAAACACATTATGTACACCTCTCTTTGTCTCACCTCTCCGACTTGTTGTTAGGATAGTACTTGGCAATTGGGGACACAGCGTGACTTAAGACAACGTAAGCGTAATCAAAAGCCTCTTTCACCTGCATCGCCCCGTATGAACTTCGCCCAACATCATTTCCTATGACACACACAAACAAATGATATGAATCAGAACAATATCTATAAAATCCTGTACAATGACATTTTCATATCAGTTAAACCATTTTAAAATTAGATAGTTCACCCAAAAAATAATAAAGTCATTATTTTTGTTTTCTTTGTGCACAAAAAGTATTCTCGTAGCTTCATAAAGTTAAGGTTGAACCACTGATGTCACATGGACTAATTTAATAATGCCCTTACTACCTTTCTGAGCCTAGAACATGCTGTCTACGCAGGGTCAGAAAGCTCTCGGTTTTCATCAAAAATATCTTAATTTGTGTTCCAAAGATGAACAAACATCTTACAGATTTGGAACGATATGAGAGTGAGTAATTAATGACACAATTTTCATTTTTGGGTGAACTGTCCCTTTAAGCAGTATTAAATGTGCCTGTGCGCATGAGAGTTGGTGTTTGTACCTGGCTGCAAAGGATCCTCAATATAAAGCATAGAGGGTCTGTACCCATCCAGCATGCCTTTCTGCACTTCATCTTTGGCCACATATGAGCCACCGTCTTTGATCCTGATGCCTGTCTTCAGGTAGTTAAAATGCCGTCCGTACAGCTCAAAAAACTCAATAAGCAGTACACCCAGGTTTGGGTTTGAACTACACACGTCCTCTCTGCCATGCAGCTGGGAAATAAAAGAGAAATTAAAATTGTATTGAAATTGTTGTATTAACAAAAAGCCTATAAACAATCATCCTTAAATGATAACAAAAGCAAGCTGATATTCACAAAACAATGTTCAGTTGTGTGCATTTAAAGCTGTTTTCTAATGTACACTACTGTTATAGCTTGAAGTTTCTTATGCGTAATCATAAATACAATAAAAACGGTAATACTGCGAGATATTATTACACAAATAACCTTTTTTTTATTTCTTATACTTTACTTTAAAATGCCATTTATTTCTGTTTTGGCAAAGCTGAATTTTTTAAGTCAACCATTACTTCAGTCTTGTCACATGACCAACAGAAATAATTCACATATGCTGATTTAGTGCTCAAGAAACATTTATTATTATTATTATTATCAATGTTGTGCAGCTGTGCAGATTAATATTTCAGTAGAAACCACAATTTTCTCTGAGTAGAAAGAACAGCATTTATTTGAAACAGTAGTAGTTTAGTAACAATGTAAAAATCTTTACTGTCACAGTGTAATACGCAGGTTTGTTAATAAGATTTATTTTAGGGTACTAGTGAGACAGTGTGTCTATATTCGACTCAATGTGTAGAAGTGTGTTACCTGTAAAAAGCTGACAACCATGAGGAACAGACTGTATGATCCAATTCCTCCCGTAAAAACCTCATTCAGCTCTCTCTGCAGTAAAAACTGCTTCAAAACCAGCACCAGGTATGGTAATACAGGAAATTGCTGAAACACACACAAATACACAGCAGTCGGAAAATAAATCTGTATCAAGTCAAGACTGTAACTACAAGAATGAAGACCACCTCACATTTAAAGGCTGTGCATAGTAACTACATACATCATTCACCATGACTAATGCAGCATTCCTGCAAAACATTCTTACACAGTTTACTCCTGATAACATATCAAAGCATTGTGCAGGAAGAGTATGCAGATATTTTTACACTGATTTGCACAGAATGGGAAAAAGATGTTGAAAAATAAAGGTGTCTGGGGACATTTTTCTTTTTGTTTACTCCCAATGCATCGCTCTTCTTATCCGCTCTTTCAATCTTACAGTTTGACTGGCTGTTGACCATTTACTACTCTCCTGAATAGTGCACACACTTGGTGACAGTAGCTCCGCCAGACTCCAAACTGATAGCATCTGCAACTAGTTTGAGCGTGTCTCGCTAGCACACAAACTAGACAAGAATCAACATGATGTCCATGATGTAATCTAGGACATCATGTCACGTAGTAGGATACGAATTATGATGCTGGACTTGAATCTTGTACTGTGCACTTGACTTAAAGGATTATTTCGCTTCTAGAATAAAAATTTCCTGGTAATTTACTCACCCCTATGTCATCCAAGATGTTCATGTCTTTCTTTCTTCAGTCGCAAAGAAATTACGTTTTTTGAGGAAAACATTTCAGGATTTTTCTCCATACAGAGGAACTCAAGGGTGGCCAATGGGTTGAAGGTCCAAACTGCAGTTTCAATGCAGCTTCAAATGACTCTACACAATCCCAGCCGAGGAATAAGTGTCTTATCTAGCGTAACCATCGATCATTTTCTTAAAAAAAAATAAAAATGTATATTGTTAACCACAAATGCTTGTCCTGGACTAGCTCCATCTTCACGCATTGCGTAATTACATTGGAAAAGTCACGCATGGTTAGTTCTTTGTCGTGTACTTCAGTTCAAAAAGGTAGGGTAGGGCAAAAAACTCATTTTCTCCTCCTACTTCAAAATTGTCTGACATCGATGTTTTACCTTTTTTGTAAACGGCAACTTTCTGAAGAAAAATCCTGTAATGTTTTCCTCAAAAACCTTAATTTCTCTTTGACTAAAGAAAGAAAGACATGAACATTTTGGATGACATGGGGGTGAGTAAATAATCAGGAAATTTGTATTCTGGAAGTGAACTAATCCTTTAACCCTTAAAGACCTAGAACTTTTTGGGGGCACCTGACACATCTGCACTTTTCATTGTTTTTTCAGACTTATTCTAGCAGTCACCATCAAGTGCCATATATCATTATAAACAGGAGAACTTTCCTTTTGTCTTCTCTAACAATTAATGAATTTCCAAAATTTTGAGCAAAACGCAAGCAAAAATTGCTGTTTTTTTTTTACTGTGTACTCAAACAGAAACTGAAGTTTGGATTTTTTTTGTTTAGAAAGTTGTATTTGGGTGTTTTACACTTCCAAATAAAATTCTGTCTACGTATAACCTTTCGCAAGCAAGTTATAGCCATTTATTAAAGTACTGTAATAGGTGCTTTTCAGTGAAAAACAGGTCTATTTAGTCTACTAACAATATAGATGTGTTCAAAAATGTTTAGAAAGTAAAGTATATGGAAATATACGAGTGCATCAGAAAAAAATAGTGCAAATGATCTATATAAACTCTGAGTTTCTATATAAGAATAATTTACATAATATAACAGCCAAATGGATCGATCCGCTGGCGGTAGTCTGTGTCGCAGTTGATTTTAACGGATAGTGCATAGCCACGTAAAAACATACATTACAACGCTTTATCCGATATGCAAGTTACTGCTGTTTCATCCTTGTTTTTGGTTTATGTCAAAATGCTCTGTCCTGTTTTTTTCTGTGCTTTTTCAGAAGAGTGCTGTCATGCAAATGCGTTATTTTGTGTTTTCATGTACGCACAACGCACTTTACTTTAACTTGTTTGCTCAAATTTTCAAAGAAACATGCTAATTGTTGGTTCAAAAGTCCACAACCATGTTTATTGGTTGAATAGATGACAGTTTGAACCAATCTGAGCACGGGGGTGGGACTAAGTGTCAACAATCGCTCCTGTTTGGCTCAGACAAACAAAATGCATTGGTTTCTTCTGACAGATCAATGCGGATCAAAAGGTGATGACGTAATCATGTTCACTACGGAGCCTCTGAATAACCAAATGAGCCTCAAAATAAAAAAAAACGAAAAATCTCAGCTTTACGATACTTTTTACTTTTTAAAGCATTCAGATTAGATTAGCGGTTCAAAAGTTATTCGATATTTAAAAACAATAGTTATTTTTAGCCACGGATGGCTGTCTCTGTCTTTGAGGGTTAAGGAGATGGTGAAAATCCAGTTAAAATGAGTTTCTAAAACCTAACCAGCTCCATTTGAAATCAGCATTTCTGTTTCCCTAATTTATCGCTTGAGTTGAAAGAGACTTTAAAAAACCTACACACTCACCTGTTTGAAGTCCTTGATGAGGTTTGCAGCTTTAACACCATTCTGTACATTAAAGCTGATGTCCACTTTTACCTCTGTGTGCAAGTCTGTCAGTTTAATGATGGGGACCTACAAACACACAGAGCATTAAAACAAAAAAAATGTCTGACAGACATCAAAAACAGCCAACGCATATGTATGACACAGCAGTGCTCGTACCGTCGCTTTGTCCAGGACTTTGACAGAGTTCTCATCCGCAATTTTTCTCTTGCGCAGCGCCTCTTCCAGAGTCCAGAGAGGTAGAGTCTCCCAGTGACCAAAAACCACCAGATCTATATCACTAGTATAAAGAAAGAAAGTGTTAAATACAAGCAAACAAAAAATATTTTCTTCTTAATGAATGAACTATATAGTGAATGATGAATGTTCTGTAAGTCTGATGACTTTTAACAAATTAAAGACACGTTTATGAAAGGGCTCCCAAGCAGATTTATTCCACTAAGCCAGTTCTGTAATCCAGATGGCGTATAAACATAGAGTGACTGGCGTGAGTGACGTGAGATTGGCACAAAACAAAAAATGCACACACTTGGGATCACAGGATAAGCAGAGCTAAATTTACAAATCTTAATCCCCTCCTTGTAAGCACACAAAGTAAACATCTACACGTCATAATGCTTGCATTTACGTCACAAAATAAATCAGGTGCACGTACAAGACTATTTAAGATCATATGGATATTGTGCTGAGTGAAATAAATGTAGAAAGAGCAAAAAATATATATATATATAACATTACCTTGTAGGCAAATACAAGCCTGTGCTGAAGCTGCCAAACACCTGAACCTGATTTAGAAAATAGAAAAGCAGGTTAAATCTGCCCCTACAAGAGTCTACTTATGAAACCATTAGTCCCAACAGCTATCCTGTGTTCATATTTAAAACAGGAAAGATCTATAATATGCTAAACAGACAAGTATTCCCACGGGACACTTTGATGTTAGAGTACATGAGTGTAATTATTTGGAAAAACACACTAGGACTGGCAAGAAAGATGTGACCTCATAAGACACATGAACATTTTTTGTTGACAGAGCTGTAATATACAAGCATATTAATCTGTATGTGCTATCAGTTAACACTGAAGATTCTGATACTATAGAATTTAATAACGTGCAAAATAAATATAAATAAAAAAAATTACAAAATTTAAAAAACATATTTGAGCCAAGCATAAAAAAAAAAAAAAAAAAAAACCTAAACACGCATTCAACAAGTAACATACATGAAGTATTCATTCACACAAGGACTTAATGACATGTGCGTAATTCTAAAATAGTAGGTAAAGCCCATCCTTGCACAGTTAAATACTCTATCTTCTCATACCGACACAGACTATTCACATTCTTTAGGTAACGTTGAGTGAGTGACTGATAATAATTGATTTTTAGTACTAACCATTAGCAGCTGTTAGCCTGTGCGCTGCTTTCAGCTTTCAGGAGAAATGATCGTTTTAGGAGCTAGAGCGTCTGACAATAAATATGCATTCCCAAATTACACAAGCAACTAGACACTGGCACTGAGATGCTAATTCAGTTTCCTCAATGTGTAAGTGCAGGAAGACAAACACAGCACTGTGGGATCCAAATATAAACATGCCTCTCAAGAACTCCTCTGATACAAATGTTTGTCTTAGATACAAGTGCCTTGACTACTTCCTTAACAATTTGCACTCATATATACTGCAAGAAACATGTGATCCTCTGTTGTTACACCGATTATGTTTCCTTGAAACATTATCCCGCACTCTGAGCTAAATATGAGAGTTTCAACCACAAATAAAACCAGACATTTTTTTTTCTACAACACGAAGGTCAAGTCAGGATTTGTGGGACCTGAAGGATTTTTCTGAAGAACAGCGGGCAGTTTAACTGTTCATGACAAACAAGGGACTCGTGAACAACTATCACTAAACAAAAACAGCTGTGGATCAGCTGTGGATCAACACAGTATTAAGAATCAAGCATGTGCAAAGTTTTGAACAGGGTCATTTTTATGAATTCAACTTATTTTATCTTGTGGACTATATGTTTAAAAAAAAAAAAAAAAAAACACATGCATTGTGTATGATCCCCCATATTTTGGTAAGATCATTTACATTTTGCAGATTCTGCAAGGTGTATGCAAACTTTTGACCTCAAAGGTATCTAACTTCAAGAATTAAGTTGATTAGCCACCATCCAATTCAAAATGGCTGGACTGAACAATGCAAAATGTAAAGATTTTATATAAAGCAAATTAATCAAACTAAATCAAAAAATTAAAAATTAAAATGAAAAATTAAATCAATAAACTGTCCTTTTTGATATACACGTGAACTGAGAACTATTTATTGTATTGCTTGTATTCCTGACGGGTTCCAGTGACAACTTAGAAATGGAGTCCCTCAAGGCTCTATATTTAGACCTCTGCATGTTCATGACACTAACGTAATGGTGAACTACTGCAAGAACAAATTCACACGTGGTCTTTGAGATTTAAAAAGCGTTTGTATTTATGCCTCCTTGGCAGGTACCCTACTGATTCTTCTAAATATTGATCATCCAAACATTCAAAAACACAAATGACATAAACCCCAAGCAGACAATCATATTAACTAACAGTGTGTGTGTGTGTGTGAGTGTCACTAACCTCAGCATTGGGCCACAAGTCCTTGATGACTCTATGGATCCTGGCCACCACCTCAAACCTCATGTGCTCCTCCTCTGGACGAGGAGAAATATAGTCATAAAAGTCCTTTATTTCCTCATGCAGCCTGGATAGAGAGAGAAAGAGAAATTAAGTGTTACATAATCAATGAGTGATTGCATTATTGGCCATACATCTCTTTAATGTTTAACACAAATACTATATTAAAATAATTTGGTGGCACAGTACCACAAATTGGCGTTACTGGTAAACCTGGTTTCTGGTGACCTGAGCTGTTGTAAGTGTCATTCAATAACAATGATGACAGAATACGAAATAAAAGCCACTAGTGATGCAACGAAAGCTTTTTGCTCTAATGCTCACCAAGACTGCATTTATTTGATCAAAAATTCAGTAAGAATACAAATACTGAAATATTATGACAATTTAAAATAGTTTGGATTACACTTTAAAACTGTTTTCTAGTTTAATATATATATATATATATATATATATATATATTTCATGATGTAATTTACTCCTGTGATGGCAAAGCTGAATTTTCAGCAGTTATTACTCCAGTCTTCAGTGTCACATGATCCTTCAGAAATCATTCTAATATGCTGATTTGCTGCTCAATAAACATGTATTACCATCAATGTCTAAAACATTTGTGCTAAACATATCTGATAACCATGACACATTTTTTCAGGACTCCTTGATGAACAAAGTTCAAAAGAACAATAATTATTTGGCATAGAAATCTTTTGTAACATTCTAAATGTACCTACTGTCAACACTGGTTAACATGACTCAGGGTAAGAGAAGAACAAAGAAGCATATTCACACCCTACTTACAGGTAAGTAGCCTTTCAAAGGCAGGTTACTACAGCAGAGAAAGCTAGTGAGGCTTCTGAGTCATGAAAGGGAGTGTAGCAAGCAGAATTCATTCACTGAAGTAATGTCTCTGTGTCATGCGAGTTCAGTATATTCAGTAGCTGACTGTGCCAAGGCACCTGCTATCACCTTTCATTCTCTTCCAGCTCTTACTAATACTTGTCTTTCAGTGCCAGGTGCCAATCCCATGACCAGGGTTGAATCCACACATGCCTGCCCAACTGGCCGCTGTGCTTACTTATGCACATATAGCTACTGCTGCTGCAGGTGGTTTCATAATGTGGTTTCATGTGCTGGGTTTGCCCATGACTTAACGATGAATGATTCCAATAGACTTTCTGTAGCTCAAGCAAGGCGCTAACAATGCCAATGTCATGGGTTTGATTTAAAGGGAATCCATGAACTGACAGAATTTACACAACAAATGCAATGTAAGGTGTAGGGATGCACCGATACTGTTATCGGTATCGGGCCTGATACTGAGCTCCTGTACTCGTACTTGTTAAAATGCCCCCGATACCAAACGCCAATACCACACAGCATGTGACAAGTGCGTATTCAGGCAAAGAAACATGGACAATAGAACAACAGACAGCAGAATGGAGTCATAAGCGATTAAGGATGAAGTATATGTATGCAATTAATATGATGTTAAACATTCAGTATTAACACCTGTATAGCTAGTGCACGAGCTAATAAGCAAAGCATGCAGAGTGGAGAGTGCGTGCAGTGAAGATGTGCCGGCTTGTCGATTCAAGATCCCGCCTTGACATCACTGGAAAATGTATAGTTCGGTCAGATATGTCTAATATATATATGTATGTAGAGAGAGAGAGAGAGAGAGAGAGAGAGAGAGAGAGAGAGAGAGAGAGAGAGAGAGAGAGATAAAGAAAGAGAGAGAAAGAGAACTTCTGTTGCGTTCTGTTGATTTGTTAGGATAGGACAATATTTGGCTGAGATACAACTATGTGTCATATCTGAGATCTGAGGGTGCAAAAAAATAAAATATTAAGAAAAATCACCTTTAAATTTGTCCAAATGAAGTTCTTAATGTATATTACTAATCAAAAATTAAGTTTTGACATATTTATGGTATTAAAAATTTACAAAATATCTTCATGGAACATGATCTTTACTTATTATCCTAATGATTTTTGGCATTGAAGTAAATTGATCATTTTGACTCACAATATATTGTTGGCTATTGCTCCAAATATACCCATGCTACTTATGACTGGTTTTGTGGTCCAGGGTTTCGGAATCTGGTACATTTCCTCCCTTAAATCAGTTCTATTAGGCATATGTGAAAATGGCAATCATCCTTTAATGCAAACCAGAACAAACAGTCCAAGATTTCCTAAATGGAACCACTGTAAACACTTAGTCCCAGTTTCAGAACAATGAAAATCTGGTGGGTGTCAAGTAATCTCAGCCTTAAGATAAAAGAGACCGTTTTTTGTTTGTTTGTTTTAAAGGAGAAGTTTATTTCCAGAATGAAAATATCCTGATAATTTACCCTCTCTCATGTCATCCAAGATGTTCATGTCTCAAAGAACTTAAGTTTTTGGAGGAAAACATTCCAGGAATTTTCTCCAAATAATGGACTTAAATGGTGGCCAGTAGGTTGAAGGTCCGAATTGCAGTTTCAGTGCAGCTTCAAAAGGCACGATCCCTGCCGAGGAATAAGGGTCTTTTCTAGGGAAATGATCTGTGTTTTTCTTAAAAGAATGTATTTTTAACCACAAATGCTCATCTTGCACTTGCTCTCCGATGTGCATCTTCATGCATTGTATAATCATGCTGGAAAACTCGTGCGTGGTTAGTTCTTCGTCTGTGTACTTAGGTTTAAAAAGGTAAGGTAGAGCGAAAAATCTAATTTTCCCCTCCAACGTCAAAATCGTCTGACATCATTTTACCTTTTTTTGTAAAGGGCGTTTGACTTTCTTCGCACGTTCACTTTGTAAACATTACATAAAGCGATTACATAAAGCGTGAGGTTGAGCTAGTGCAAGATAAGCATTTGTAGTTAAAAAGTATATAAATTGGTATTTTTCTTAAAAAAAAAGACCAATCGTTTCGCTAGATGAGACCCTTATTTCTTGACTAGGATCGTTTAGAGCTCTTTGAAGAGGCACTGAAACTGCAATATGGATCTGCAACCCATTGTCCACTACATGGAGAAAAATCCTGAAACGTTTTCCTTAAAAACCATAATTTCTTTTAGACTGAAGAAAGTAAGACATGAACATTTTGGATGACAGGGGTGAGTAAATTATCAGAAAATTTTCTTGGAAGTGAACTTCTCTAAAAGTTTAAAACATTTGCACATTAGCAGAACCAGTATGAACAAAATACACTAATAGAATGGTTTAAATATGCCAAGTTTATAATACTACTGATGTCAGATTTTATTGCTGATTTTATATGCTAAAAAGGTCATTTTGGTCTTCACAGGATTTAATGAAATAGGATAGTTTCTGTGTAGGAGTTAGCCAACACAGAAACTACTCAAGAGAGTTACCAAGATCGCAAAGTGGATTGGCTTGCTCTTTTGTCCTGAGGTTGAACACAAAATCTGTGTAGACACTGCAATTACACCTACACTAAATTAACATTCTTCTTTGGTTATTTCTATATTTGCTAACTGCTAGAGTAGCCTAACATAAAATATACTGCTCTTTCACAATCCAGTTCCTTCTCCATATTTGACAGCAAGTGAATGTTGGCGGGCCGCATTTATTAAATTTGTCTTATCTTTAACTTCAGAACACCATGTACAGATAGCTTTTTTCTTCCAGCATCTGACCAGAGCGGCCAAACTAAAGTTAGAACTTCAACTAACCTAATAAAAGTCAAAAGTAAGAGTGTGAGAAATAAAATGCTTTCCCAGATCATCTGCCAAAACATTTCAGAATGTTTTTTTTAATTACATTGTCTAGGCTTTTTTTATACCTACATTGTTAACGGAACATTAGAGACACTACAGGAAAGCATAGGGCAGAGAGAGGAGAGCGAAGGACCACAAGTCGGGAATCGAAGTCGGGTCGGAACCTCAAGGCTATCAGCACTGACACATTTCAGAAATTTCAGACAGGTGAAAAACAATCACGCCCTGAAGAACAATTTGCACTCTGGGAATTCTAAGCATCTTTTTACTTAAAGACTCACTCACTAAAAATGCTGAGAATAGGGTGAGAAAAAATTGGTTACATAAAGATAAAGGTGCACTAAACTTATCTGAGTGGAAACTCTGAATGGAAACGCTCACATTATTTATCTCAAGGAAGGTCTTAGTACGTCCGGTCACTCAAGTTCCACAAACAAACAAGTCATGCAGAGCTTTGAGCATAGACACCAACACAGATACACACACACAAAAGCTCAAGACTCTTCTGGGGCTCTGATAAGTGTCTAAGCACATTTGTCTATCTATGTTAGTAACACTAAACTGCATGAGAAAGTTCTGCCCTGGGCATGACGCTCTGCAGAGGCAGTCTGACAGCATTCATCAGAACCGGCCACCACTGCAAGATGAACACACCTACTGCAGACGCATTCTCTCGACAAAGGCCACTGGGTTTAAGTGCTCTGGGACAGAGGGTGGTTCACATTGCCAAGATGAAAATCATCATACATACATACATACATACAAACAAACAAACAAACAAGCCCATTAAACCACAGTGTTTGTATAACCAAAAGAGAACAGATATTTATAGAGTATTATAAATCATTCCATTCTGAGGGATTGTTCCTTTAAATGCAAATGAGGTCTGCTCGCCCCGCCCCCTCTTCTCTCTGCTGCTCTGAGAGATTGTTTACTTTAGCCACATTTAACGCGATTAGCCGCAAAACTTGCTAACTAGCACGTTATTAGGAAAGGTGATTGCCACACCGACAGGCATCCGAGAATAGCTCAATTTGAAAAAGCGGATATTATTTTTACAGATTAATTAAAAACCACTGCATGGATTTTTATCATTATAGGGTAGATTTGTACATACACTGCCAACACACATTAATGTTCAAACACGCAAAGGGAAGTTTGCATCCGATGATCCCTTTAAGTAAAGATCATGTTCCAAGATATTTTGTACATTTTCTATCGTAAATACATCAAAACTTAATTTTTGATTAGTAATATACATTGCTAAGAACTTAATCTGAACAACTTTAAAGTCTCATTATTTATTTATTTTTATTTTTTTGCACCATCAGATTCCAGATTTTCAAATAGATGTATCTCGGCCAAATATTGTCCTATCCTAACAAACCATACATCAATGGAAAGCTTATCTAGCTTTCAGGTATAAATCAGTTTTAAAAAAAATTTACCCTTACGAGTGGTTTGGTGGTCCAGGGTCACATTTACTAGAAAAATTGCAATATTACAAAAATCTTGTTCATTACCTAACTTATTTTCGTAACATTTTACAGTAAGTTTCATTAGTTAACATTAGAAAACAACATTAGTTAACATGAACTAAGAATACTTCTACAGCATTTATTAAAATTTAGTTCATGTTAATTTCAGCACTTACTAATGCACTATTAAAATCACAAGTTGTGTTTGCTAATCTACATTAATCCACTGTGTGAAGTAACATGAACAAACAATGAACAAGTGTATTCTTATTAACTAACATTAACAAAGATTAATAAATACTGTAATGTATTGTTCATTGTTTGTTCATATTAGTTAATACAATAACTAATGTTAACAAATGACACCTTATTGTAAAGTGTTACCATTATTTTTTTTTTTTTTCAAATTTCCTTAAAGAGATTTAAAAAAAAAAACCTGGCAATTACACATACATACACTTTCATGCAACCATTAAAAAAAATAATAATAATAAAATAAAATCCCCAAAATAACAGGAAATTGAGGGTACAACTAATGAGTGGCAGTGTGTGTGTTCTCCTGATGAATAAGCATGCATTCTGTGTTTATGTGCATATCAGGTTTATTCAAAGTTCATCTGTATGTTTGCATATGGGTGTGTGCTTGCAAAGCGGGTGTTGTTTCATCAAGACTAGATAGAAGCGTGTGTTTCACTTCTGCGACACTAAGAAAGTAAGTTCAGTCCAAGAAACAGAACTGAAAGAGAGCAAAAGTGGAAACATAGGGCCTGAATGGCCTCTTAATCTCACCATATCTGATTTAGCTACACTTACAAAATGGACAAGAGAGAGCAGAAGCAAACAAACCAGACTAATCCAATCTAAAACAAGATGAAAAGTTCAAAATATTGAAGCACTTCATTTAACTGGAGTTAAATAAATCCCAGCAGCCTGTCTCACAGTTCGAAGAGCACGTTTCCCCCCCAGTGTCGTCCAGCCTGGCTGTGGGAAACAGATTACACACAAGTGTCTGAGTTTCGTTTCACAGAATAAGCTGTTCAGATCAGTTTCAATTCTCCAGAGCAGCCTGTTGTGTCCTCCAATCAGGCACAAGCAGCGTGCCATTTACTCCTAGTGTCAGCCAATCAGAGAGCAGACTCGGTCGCTAGGATACCTGTCACTGTGAGGGCCAACACAATTTTTACTGCTACTGCTGTGGGTTGACTGACTCACACCACACACCACACACACACACACACACACACACACACACACACACACACACACACACACACACACACAAACACACACACAGAGTTAGCCTAAATACTGACATCACACATCATCCAGATTTACATTTATGAGTGGAAATTTTGCAAACGAATGCCCACTTTGTTTTAAATTCAAACATTATAGACTGATCCAAATACATATGTTTAAGCTGACATGAAATTACATCTATTTTCTAAATGAATGTTATAGATCTTATTGTAAACAATTCATCCGTGTACATTTTTTAAACGCGGTTTTCTGTTAATTTGTTACACTCTGACATGTCACAATATGGATCTTTCCCCCTGAAAAGAAAATCTGTCTCTACTTCTGTTTCATTGTGGCTTAAACAATGAACAGAGTTAATTCACACATTTCGCTGCGACAGGAAGTTGTAACCGTAAGGTAATTTCCTGCAAAATGTGTGTCTGCAGAGTGACAATGAGTCTCTGTGCTAAAATAATAAGACTTGTCAGTATCATGTTGGTGATGAGTGTAATCACTATTTTGGTCATCTGCTGGCTGAGTTCTGGACTGCTCTTATTAGTATTTCCTTTCCAGACATCACCTACAGCAGCTCTCAGGGACTGAAATTGATGTCTGAAATTGAGGGGAAATTCCTCCGTTAGGGTTGTGGTAGTACTTGTGACACAAACACATATTTATGAATGACAATCAGATGCAATACTATTACTCTTGGCAAATTCTTTACTACAAAACTGACATTTAAAGAGATAGTTCACCCAATTCTACTATTTCTACTAAAATTCTATCATTAATTACTCTCCCTTATGTCGTTAACAAATTAAGATATTTTAGATGAAATCCAAGAGCTTTCTGACACTGCATAGACAGCAACGCAACTACCACGTTCAAGTCCCAGAAAGGTTGTAAGAACATTGTTAAAATAGTCCATGTGACATTAGTGGTTCAACCGTAATTTTATGAAACTACGAGAATACTTTGTGCGCAAAGAAAACAAAAATAACGGCTTTATTCAACAAATTCTACTCTTCTTTGTCAGTCTTCAACATGGGTTTACGAGAGTACTGTGCATGTGTGTCATGCTGCTGATGTATGCATGTATGCATGTATGCATGTATGAATGCTCTAATGAAAGCATTCTAGCTTTGAAGCTCATTTGAAGTGTAGGCACATTTTGAACCCTTAGTAGTTAAATACACACTGCTGTACAGTTTGCAAATCTAGACCAAAAGACCTGCTTATTATTTCAAGCCAAGGGGATATTTTTAAGTTTATTTTTCATTTAGCAGTGGATTTTTAACAAAGTTCAGCATGCGTTCAAGGCGGCGCTGACATTTCTCACGACATACCTGACCCACTTTTAGAAATGACTAAATTTACCCACCCTTTAAATAAACCTTTTATTTGGCTGCATTGCACTATGACGGAAAATTGGACTCGGTCATGTAATAGCAAGTAGAAAGCTTAGCCAACTAAGAGCTATGACACTAAACAAACAGTGAAGCAGTAATCCCACTTATAGTGCTCGCCTACCAACAATCGTCAATCGTTAAGGGCAAAAATTATATAATGTAATTAATACCCATGTCACAGTTTGGGAAGTGAAGAGATGAAGCAAGGAAACTTTCAGGGGATAGAAAAACTTTCTTCAGCCAGGAAGTACATCCCGTAAGTGTTTCAATGGCAGTGGCATTATAATCTCAAGCTTGTAAAAAGACGTTGATGAGATTTATAACATGTGACCCTGAATATTTGATGGAATCTGAGGGTGCAAAAAATAAAAATTTAATATTGAGAAAATTGCCTTGAAAGTTGTCCAAATGAAGTTCTTAGCAATGCATATTACTAATCAAAAATTAAGTTTTGATATATTTACAGTAGGAAACTTACAAAATATCTTCATGGAACATGAACTTACTTAATATTCTAATAATTTTTGTCATAAAAAAATTGCTACAAATATACCTGTGCTACATAAGACTGGTTTTGTGGTCCAGAGTCACATATGTTCTCTCCATACCAGAATATTCTTATGGCGCCCCCTGCAATAACCTCACATTAGTATTATACTGGACAAGCACCTCACCAAAATGTTACCAATCACATTTATTTTTTGAGGTCTGGTCAACCTGACCTGTTTTGATTAGAGAGTAAAACAAACAGAGCAGACTTCTGTGTGAAACTGCCAGATGGTCAATGGGTTTTCTGATGGTGCAGATGCCAAAACTAGGGCTGTCAAACGATTAATCCCAATGAATTGCATACAAAATAAAAGTTTGAGTTTGCCTAATAAATGTGTGTGTGCTGTGTGTAATTATTATGTATATATAAATACACACAAATTGATGTATACATTTAAGAGAAATATATATATAAAATATATATATATACATATATATATATATATATATATATATATATATTTTATTTTATTTTTTTATTTCATATTTTTTAATACATTTTAATAAATACATATACTTGTAAATATTTCTTACATATATACATGAATGTGTTTGTATTTATATGTAAAGAGTTCAGATGCAAAACCAACTAAAATCCATCTCGGTCAAAAATGAGTGAATGCTCCTGACACATAGTATACGTCCATCAAATACTTTTACTTCAAACTTGCTAAATTCCAGCCTCAGCCCAATCAGAAGTACCAGTGCTTACACAAGCCGCTTTTCCACTATCGGGCCAAACCGTTCTCTTTGCTTAACCGTTCCATTTAGTGCCGATCCGGGCCAGTCAGCACGGATACGGTTTAATTTTCCACTGTGGTGCTGATAACGGAACTCTTTGGAATGTAAATACAAATGCGTCAGTCGTTTCCTTGGTAACGCAATTGTAATGTAAACAGTGATATGGACAAAACAGAAGGCGACAACAAGTATAACATTACCAACAAATGCTGAGGGGATATGCATGCCAGTGGAGACGGACACAGGAGGTAAAATTTCTTTCTAAAAATACCACATTTATTGACAGTATTAATGGATGAGCTACGAACGCAGCGTAGCGGTTTACTTGGCTGTTTGATCAAATAGCGTGCTTGTGCTTAGCACACACATTCTATCAGCACGGTTGTCTAACCGTGCCGAGAACGGTTTGTAATCATGCCATGCCGTACCAGGCTCAGGTGGAAACAACTGGTACCTGACCGTTCTAAGAACCGTTTGGCCCGAAATTGGAAAAGCGGCTACAGAAACCTATACAAAGTAGCCAGAAAGAAATGCTAATTTTAAAGAAATACATCAGATGGATTTAGACACTTTTGCATCTGAACTCTTCATATACACAATAATTACACACAGCACACACACATATTTAAGGCAAACCCAAACTTTTATTTTGTAGGCAATTAATCGCGATTAATCGCAATTAATCGTTTGACCGCCCCAGCCAAAACATTGCCTTATTTTGAATGAAGGTCCATGCTGAACTCTCATCTAGATGTACATTCGACAATGTTCATCACGCAAGCTATTACATAAGTTCAAAGTGCATCCACCCAAGTATGACTCAGTCAAGTCTGACCAAAACTTCCCTGGTACATTCAATGGGGCAAAGCATAAAAAAAAAAAAGTATAATTTTCATGTTGCTAGGCACAGCATGACCTGCTGTCACCTGACCATGTGAAGTCAGTCTGTTGCTTTGCAGCCTTGACAATGACAAACCATTCAAACTTAACTATCACACATGCTAAACACAATTACTCGTTCGATATGTGCCAACAGCTCGGGTCCTCTCACATTTTACTCCTATAATCTACATCTGTTTTAAACAGACCACTTATGTAATCTAAAATTGATTAAAATTGATTAGCTACTTAATTCAGTCATTAAAGGGGTCACTGGATGCAAAGTTCACTTTTACATGTTGTCTGAACATTAATGTGTGTTGGCAGTGTATGTACAAATCTACTCTATAATGATAAAAATCCATGCAGAGGTTTTTAATTACTGTAAAAATAATATCCCCTTTTTCAAATCGAGCCATTTGCAGATGCCTGTCGGTGTGGCGTCATGATAGTTGATTGACATGAGCATCTTACCTTAGACCTATCAGCTGTAAAAGTTAGACCTCCATTGCCTCGATGCTGGAACAGGGATGTAATTTAGACAAGAATATCTCTGATTGAGCAATTGAGGTTTTGTGTTGCTGAAAGTAATAATGAACATAGTGGTTACCATTTACTCCTGACATATGAGTCTCTGAAGATTATAGCTACTGAGGATTATATTTGTTTGTGAAGGGAATGCACCTCCGTTCTACATAAATGTGCCTATGTTCGCGCAAATCACTTGTGATCCAGCTTCACCTACAGCAGAAGTGAGTATAATATATATTTTTTTAATAATTCTCTGCAATCACCTTTCCTAATAACGTGCTAGTTAGCAAGTTTCACGGCTAAACATGCTAAATGCGGCTTAAGTAAAGAATCTCTCAGAGCAGCAGAGAGAAGAGAGGGGCGGGGCGAGCAGAGCTCATTTGCACTTAAAGGAACAACCCCTCAGAATGGGATGATTTTTGCAGAGCTCTTTTTAACAAGGTAAAAAGAGTGTTGTTTGACACAACCATTGAGAATTTTTAACCAAAGTATATTAGAGACTTCATTAAGGCCCTAAAGAATCACATCAACTTGTGGAAAATGGGCATCCGATGACCCCTTTAAGGTTTTAACAAATTAGTACACAGGAATAATGTGAAAGATATATAGTCAAGCCAAGACTGTCAGACTACAACATTATACAGAGAGGCAACTTTCCAGCAAAAGAGGCACTTGGGTAGCCCCTATGGAGTCTCTGAGTTGCCAGCAAGCACATTCTATCAATAGCCTGAACTAGGGCTGGGAGATAAATGGTAAGACATCGAGATTACAACTAAATTTATGTGAATAACGATGAGGACATCTTAGTTAATATATAGGTGTTAACTAATAATTGTATCACTGTGTGAAGGAATAGCATGGTTTCGTCAATTATACACAAACTCAAACACACATGACCCTTGCCGTGTTTTATGCTTCTGCATCTCAATGAGGACATAAGCACATGAGCTTCATCTCCAGAGCTGCTCTGAGTGTCACTTCATTCTTTTTTAGAACTACTATCAAATACACATTGAAACAGAAAGCAAAACTGAAAAACATTCACAACACTCATCAAAATAAAAGTCTGTTTTAACCTCAAGAAATTATGACTGAAATATTTTACTACTGTATACTAAAATGCAATTCTCAGAGTGACACCATGTCCTAACTACTTGCGACGCAACAATATTCCAGTGACAAGCAATCTGGCTGTCCGCGGCTACGCCATATGCGACGTGACAATCACTGAAATATCACAGCCATTCAGAAGCGCACTGCACTCCGGGAAAAATGGACAAGTTTATAATCCAATTCATAAATATTAAACCTTTTCAACATTTTTAAAACTATACTGAGTGACCAATACCACCTTTGTCATGGAAAACACTTGTTGGTTCGCGGTTTTAACATATACATTTTCTTTCAATTTATTTTCAAGATCTGAGGTAAATGGTCTATTATTGATTTCAGTATGGCTATAAATGTCACGCAATATGATATTCACACTCACATTAGACACTTTTAACATTGAATAAAGCACATATTTAATACCTAAGATTATAATTGTCATAGTTTGTATTTTGTTGTTCCAGCAGCAACGTCGCAGAAATAGAAACCGTTTCAAAGATAGAAATTTCATGTGTCGCAGTCGCAGCTAGTTAGGACAAAAACTCAGATTAACATGGAAAAGATACCTTTTATCACGTGGCATGGCATCACGTCGCATGTAGTTATGACACTAACTACTAAAATATTATTATTTTTAAGAAAATGATCAAACAACAAAGTTATTTTTTTTAATTTATACAGTTGTCCAGCATCTTGTTTGACAAACTAAAAATGCAATACTTTGTAAATTGATTTTCATTTGATTACATTTTAATTGTTTTAATCATTTATTTCATTACACACTTTTTATGATAAATGTATACTCTTGGAGGTAAATGTATAAGCTTTTATTATTAATAATAATTGTAAGATAGAGCTTCTACCACCTTTCACAAACTTCTATCTGCTGCAAACTCTGAGTTACAATGCTGCAAATTTGCTGGCATATTAAGCCAAGTTATGCCAGAAAAGGTGATTTGCCAGTACAATCCATATTTTATATAATACATTTTAAGATACTGAGGGCCCATCAATGTGAGGCACATTTCATTGTAGCCGTTTTTCGCTTATGGCAAGATTTTACATCATTTATCGAGTCATTGGCTTGTAAATTATTTGTCGCGTACAAACAGACACATTCATTGATCAAGTCCTGCCATGCTGTGGAAATGCAATTGTTCAAAAATATAAATTCAGTCATCATTTATTCACCCTCATTTGATTGTAAACCTATATTACTTTTTTTCTTCCAAACAGTTTTGGTTTAAAAAAAAAAAAACACTACAACTTTTTCTAAATAAGAAAAAGTAAGGGAGGAGTAAATAATGACAGCTGCAGCAGCACGCCAGCATTTGATCTAGCATGATTACAGCGAATAAAAGTTTACCAAAGGCCAACCTTTTTTGGATTGTACATGTTAATGCATATTCCAAACATTCTGCCACTAGTCTAAAAACAAGAGCAACATGAGTAACACATTCTGACATCATCCTGTTCATTGCATCCACCCTGGGAAAGTGGCCTTGTGACGAGAATAAGTTCTTTCTGAGTGCTGTAATGTGTGTGAGGGTGTCTGGGACAGTCATAGCTCTAGCACATGGCTCAGAGCACTCTTACATCTCCAAATCCTGCTGCTAGTGATAAAATCAGTCAAATTCAAGTTGAACCCAAAACCCATTTCACTTGTAGTGCCTGGGAACCTCTCAGGAAAGCCCCATGTGCTGGCACCGAAGGCTGCTTTTCTATTACATTTAGCCCTTTTCCACCAACTTGCAATGCCTCCCTCATGTTCCATGGCAACTGGTTAACCTAATGACAGTGATCGATGCATATAGGCTGAACTCAACTGCAGAAAAAAGCTATAATGAGAAAAGCAGCAGCCAGAAGAAACCTTGATTAATGTTATGTAATGAATACAACAACAAACTACTATAATTTTAAAAAAGAATTGCATCCAGTGATCATCTTTATGTGAAGACGAACTAATTTACAATTCTTCAAAGTTTCAGCATGACCAAAAACTATTGAAAGACATTAACTCAGGACACCATCTGTTTAGCAACGCTTTCTGAATACAAATGAACACTGATGTCTTTGTGTCCAAAAATACATCCTTCACATCGATTTGCTGCTCTTCAAAAAGAGACCAGTGCACTGAACTCACCCTACACCTAAAAAAAAAAAACCACTGAGAAGACCCGACATAAAAAATTCAGCAGCAGCACAACTAAGCGTGGAGAGAGGATTTTCCCTCTCCTCTCACTGCAGCATAGCTGTCAGGCAGATGAAAGGATCTCAGCTCGCTCTGATTGGCTGGACGCACTGTGACATCACAGATACTGGGATCATGTGTCAGTTGGGAGGGGGAGCATTTGTTTTGGGTAGAACAGGAAAGGAACTTGGTCAACACACGGAGAACATAAACAGTAAAACCTCTTACTCTTTCTCTTTTCTCACACCTCTGAACAGCAAAATTAATTACAGTGTGAAATTAGCCTCCAACTAACACATCCACAAATATTTCTGTGATGTAGGCTGGAAATATTTTGTGCTGTAGGAAGCAAGCACATTTCACATCCTGGACATAATAAAGACTGAAATCCACAACAACGATCCCAAAAGAAGATTAAAATCTTTAAGGCATCTCAGACATGCTCCCAGAATACAAAGCGTGAGCCAATCTGTGCTTAATCTGTACATTTCGCCATAGGTCTATAAGATGGAGCAAACAAAAGTCATTCATTCGACAAACAGGAAAAACAGTGAGGGGGGGGTCAGGTAAGAAGGTCATAAAGGTGAGGACTAGAGTATTAGAGTAATCACAAAGGAATGCTCTTATGCAAACAGTCTGCTAACATTACTATAAATGAGGATAAGGCTTGCCAGCTGTACTTTGCTCTGGGCTCCACTGCTGCACATATTACAAAGCAGGGCCATCTGCACTTTCAAAAACCTACCCAACCACCGCCACCATCACCACACCCATTACACCCAATTCTAACATGACACCACTACACAATCCACAATCCAGCACTGCTTCCACATGTTTTATTCAAAACCTGATACAGTTTGACAATCGACCTCTTTGGCACACTGAAAGATGTACTTATGGACGTTTAATGCCCTTAATAAATTACAGCCATTACAACCTAATCGAACCTATCTTGGTTCAGGAAAATTGTGGTTTGAGAGTATGTTGCTGCTTTGTTTTCCTTTAACCCAGTAATGAAAATTATGTCATTTATTTTTGTTTATCTTTAAAAAACAATTTGGAATGACCTCAGGGATAGTAAATGATGACAGTTTTCAATTTTGGGTGAGCTATTCCTTTCAAGCAGTTTTATTCATATCAGAATGCAGCAATCGCAGTAATGACAGCAATAAAACAAGAAGTCTTGAGAGAAGTCTGTCATCATTACTTATGACCTAAGTATGAAGTGCAAGGTGTAGATTATTGACTGACTGAGTGACTGGGAGGAAGATAATGATTGATAGAGGCGGTAACTACAGTAGAGAAAGTCTTTGTAATACATTACACATACAGTAATTCATTTAGTACTATCTGGGATTGGTCTCAATGAATAAGTCCATGCACACAAGGGAAAAGATCCACCGACATATGTAATTATCTATAATGGCCAATAAATAGACCTTCAAATTATGAGATTCCAAATTAACCATTTTGAAATGTTCTATTGATTTTTCTCTGAACATTTATTTAGTTTCCATGAGGAGAAAAAAAAAACACTTACTGCTGTAAAGCATAAAGCATAACATGGGATCTTCTACAAACTGTGTGTAAAGCTGATACAAAGCAATCACATTTTCTCACGTTATGACAGAAACCACACATTATTTGGCTTGTGACAGGAATAGTTTCCCTAAATGAAAACTGTCATCACTTACTATTCCTCATGTCATTCCAAACCCATGACTTCTAGAGAACAAAAAATGAAAACATTTTGAGAAATGCCTCAAGAGTAATTTTTTGTCCACAAGTAACCAAGTCAAAGTAACCAACGTCCTTTCTTTTATATTCCACAGAAGAAAAAAAAAACGTTATACGGGTTTGGAACGACAAGAGAGTGAGTAAATAATGAAAGAATTTTCATTTTTGGGTCAACTATTTTTTTTTAATACTTAGTGGACTTTGAGAGAGTTCGTGCTACTTGTAATTTTTGGGACTCGGGGACTAGAGACTTCAGGGTAGCAGCTGACAAGCCAGAGCAGGTCATTTAAACGGAAGGATTGCAAGGATACTCTAGACATGCCAAATATGGTGAAGAAACCGCTCGAATGTCAAACCGCTGGTAAACCTGCGAGAACCTAATAGTTATTTTAGTGAATGGACGGTCGCAGGTCCAACTCCGTGCTGTTACAGTGTGCTTTTTCAGATCATGACATGTAAAACACGTACTGAACAACCCTGAGTTTAGTGTCAACGCGTAGGCCAGCTCCTGAATCGGAGCAAACAAACCGTGGGCCCTGCACCGAGGTTATCACCACCATACACCCACACACATAAAGTTCGTTTGTACTCACCCCACAATGCCTTCCGAGTAGTTTCTGGTCTTCCACGGCGTGCCCGTGTAAATGTCCTCCGCCCCATCTGTCAGCAGCAGACTCCTGTTAAAGCCAAAGGTGCTCGCCTTGTTGTCTCTTTTCCTCTTGCTTGGCAACTCCGTTCCCACTCCTACGACCTTACCGCCACCCACTTGCCCCCCTCCGCCGACACCCCTGCCTGCCCTACTGCTGCTGTTGTTGTTGTTATTGGCTTCCAGAGGGATAAAGTCGTGTTGTTGGGACACCTCACTGTCGGGTTTGGATCCAGACATCCCCTGATGATCCTTGGGCTTGCCGCTGCTGTCGGCCGCGTTGCTCGACGCACCGTCGCTGCCGCTGCTAACGTTACTGCTACTCGTCAGTTTGGCGCTGGCTGTGTTGCAGTTGTTGTTGAAGTATAGGTTTCCCAGAGTCTGTGTCGTTTCCCAGATGTGCATCCACAGGTTGTTGGCAGGTCCGCGTTGTTCTGGCTGAAACCAGGCGATTCTAGGATCCATCAAACGCTGAGCTGCTGCAGGCACACTTGCCCCCAGAGCAGAGCCAGGCTCGGTTCGCTTAACCCACTAACGGGAACACACGCTCGCCCTGGACAGCTACTAAAATATCCTGTGCGGGTCCATCAACGTATCTCGGGACAAAAAAAAAACACACTAATGTAAACGGACTGTAAAAAGACGTTGTTTAAAAAACGGTAACCGTCAAACTTCAGAGCACGAGGAATGAAGAAACGTGAACGTCGTCTCTGTCACTGCCTCTGACCCGTTTCTATCTGAGATCGTGTGTCTCAATGGCGGACAGACCACAGCACGACTGCGCATGCTCCGGCTGGCGCGTGCGCGCAGCGGAGACGCGCGGACTCCGCGTGTTACGCAAGAGAGCACGTTACAGTTTCTGTTACGTAACAACAACAGTGGCTTTGATACATTGTAGTAATATGAACCTCTCGTTCGTATCATGTTTCAGACGTACCCTGTAAAGAGGTGGCGCTAATCCAATGAGTCGTATATCTAGTTCATGGGGTCTCGGTGTTATCTTCTAATTGGATTATTTTGTAATGCAGTGACAGAAATTAGATTACTGGGAAAAAGGAGTCCGCAAATATAATATAAACAGCAGTATTATTACTGTGGGACAGGTCTGACCAGTTTCTTTTTTACCACTTAAAGAGACAGTAAAAATGTGAAAAAAAGAGTGCAGTAAAAATTCAAATAAAACAAAACAAAAAATACAATTCTGTCATAATTCATGCCGTTCCAAATCTGTATGTCTTCAGTAAAGCTCAAAAGATGTTAGGAACACACTCCTAACATTCAGAAAAGAATATTAGGAACAGACAGCCTGATTCACTGACTCAGTCTGTGATTCTGCTAAACACATACAGTATCCAGTCTGTCGTTCAGGTTTCAAACAGTAATTAATGACTAAATGACTTAAACTTTTTATCTTTTTGTACTTATTTATATATACACTACCAGTCAAAAGTTTTTGGACAGTAAAATAATGTTTTGTTTTTTTTCCAAAAAAGTCTCTTTTGCCTAGCAGGCCTGCATTTATTTGATCCAAAATAAAGTAATATGAAATATTTTTACTACTAAAATGCATTAAAATACTTACTGTAATTTATTCCTGTGATCAAAGCAAAATTTTCAGCATCATTACTCTAGTCTTCAGTGTCACATGATCTTTCAGAAATCATTCTAATATGCTGATTTGTTGTTTGAGAAACATTTTTTTTATCATTATTATCAATATTTAAAAGTTTTTCTTTGTTGTTTTTGTTTTTTCCAGAATTCACTGATGAATAGAAAGATCCAAAGATCAGCATTTATCTGAAATAAAAAGTTTTTGTAACATTATACACTATACCATTCAAAAGCTTGGAGTCAGTATAATTTTGGGGGAAGGAAAGAAATTATAGAAACGAACAATTTTATTTAGCAAGGATGCTTTAAATTAATCAAAAGTGATGATAAAGACATTTATAATGATACAATAGATTTCTATTTTAGAAAAATGCTGTTCTTCTGAAAGTTATATTTATAAAAGAAACCTGAAAAAAAAAATCTACTCAGCTGTTTTCAACACAATAATATTTTTAAAATTTAAAATATTAATAGTAATGATGCTAAAAATTCAGCTTTGAAATCACAGGAATAAATTACATTTTAAAATCTACTTCAAATAGAATACACACACACACACAGACATATAAATACATACACGTACACATACATACACACACATATACATATATATACACATATATATATATATATGTGTGTGTGTGTGTGTGTGTGTGTATGATGTATACAATGTATATTCAGTTATCAAAAAGTTAACGTAACATCTACAGGACAAAGGTTCTTTCTCTGTTGACAGGTTTATGAGGGATCTAATACAACTCATAAATCTGATAATCTACTGCCGCTGTGGGTCATAAAATGTTACAAAGGCATTTGGTGTTGTTGCATTATTATAGACGGTGTGTGAGAGGGAAAGCATAGCAACATAGCAGTGTTTATAAAGAAACCCCTGGGCAATGATCCATCATCATTTTACAGATGATCTTACTGAGGACAAGGACAAATCTTACCAGAAGCTTAAAAGCCAGAATATTCAAAGGGAATTCGTTATGGGACTGGATGACATTGTTTAACTCACCCTTTTCAGTTTAATCTCAATGCTCACCCTAATACTTAACAACAACAAGAGACCATTATGATATTTTATGCTTTAATTAAAGCACTTATATATGTTTGGTTTTACAAACATTATTTTTCATCTTGATTTCCTCACATAAACACTCTCACATTACAATAAAATCAAAAGAAAACCAGAGAGGAGTATGGACAGAAAATGCTAAATAAAACGAGGTGAGATGTTTACAGAGAATTTGTGCTAGTGATCTCTGCAATCTCATTTTCTCTGCAGGTCCTCCAAGTAGCTGATGAATCTCTTCAGGTTGATCCTTATGTTGTCCAAAACACAAAGCTGATCAGGGCTGTATTTTCCTCTGCCTTCTTTTCGCAGCTGTGAGGGAACAAAAGGCCAAACTGTGAAAAGCCTGCCATCTAAAGGCCTAAGAACATACTAGAATACCGAGACCTAGCAATGAATGTGCAGTGAATGGTCAGGCTGTAAGCAGCTGAAAAAGTCCTTTACAGTTTTAAAGTGGAACATTTTAGATCAGCCAACCAAAACAGATCTGTTTAGCTGGATTTGAGCACCCTTTTCTTTGGACAGTCTTTGTGAGGCTGAGACGGTGCTTATGCAACAGATCTCAATCTCAGAGACAAAAAAAAAAAAAAAAAGTTGCTCTTGAACCTCAAGCTCAAGACTGAACATGCATTTGAAGGTGTGAGATTTGGCATTTGAGTGCCTGATTTTAATATTACTGTTTGGGTGTGTGAATGTGATACATGAGTGCGCTTGTTTCTGTGGTGAAGTTTTTTGTTGCCTTTAAACAAACCTTAGCCCTGAACCCTGGCTGAAGGGCTTTGAGAGATGCAAGCAGGTTAATATTTTTTCCAGCTTTCTCTGCTTCGTCGCCATCCGCAAACACGTCGAAGAGGGCATCCAGCGCCTCCCCGCACACTACCAGGTTTGAGTCCTTCATTGCAATATTCAATAATGCATTTCCAATCAACTGCAAAAAAAGATCAAGTTAGCTGAACAACTGACCATGTAATGAAAAATATACCACAAAAACATTACTCCGTTATAAATGTAATAAAAGAGATTGTATTTTTTAAACAATTAATATGTAAATCTAATATTTAAGTCATAAAAAAACTACAGAATGTAATATATATATATATATATATATATATATATATATATATATATATATATATATATATATATATATATATATATATATATATATATATTCTAAGAAAAATCGAATAATAAATAAAAAAAAAAAAAAGATAAAATAAATACAAAATTAAAAGATTTAATTAAGTCTAACACATTATAAAAGTAACATCAACTAATTTTAGTCCATTCTATATAACATAAAACGGGAATAATTACTGAATGTTGTTGTGGGCATAATAAAGGCACTAGAAATATGGCTAATATTATTCAAATAATTCTACCACAGTCAGTATTACCTGTAAAGTTTCTGCTGTGTTTTTCTCTTTGGCAAGAGAGCTTCCTGTGATACCGAGAATGGCCAGAGCATTAACTCTCACACTGACCAGCTCACAGCTGGTGGCAGCTTCACAAAAACTCATTAGCTGGTGTGGAGTCATACACTGCAGAATACAGAACAAACACATACAGTTAAAAATACAAGTAAAACTTGAAATAATGTATTGCTAAAGCATAGAAACGATAAATGAATGTGGTTCTCACCTGAGGGATGTTTTTGGTAGCCATGATCTGCAGTAGAGAGCGAAGAGCACTGGTCACAGCCTCCAGGAACTCCTCATCCTTTAATGCTTCTAGAAATTAATGTACAGAACAATAATTTAAAAACAGAATAATTAAAAGTAATTTCCATCATGTCAGAGAGTACAACCGCTTTAGTTATGGCAAAAAAATAAATAAATAAATAAAATAAAAAATAAAAAAACACACACACACAATCATTTTAGTTGATATTTGACACCATTACTCACTGAATTTAAAAACGTCATGCTTTTTTTTTTTTTTTTTTTTTAATCAATGGATTTACTTGAACTTTACATTTTTCCTTGAAACTAAAAAAACAAATACAAAACTATAAAAAAATAAATACATGTATTCATACACACACCCCCCCACTTAAATAAAAGCATAGATTACCACCACAGAATACTTGATATAGCTTATTATGATATAATTTATTTGTATTATTTTATATACTTATATTTATTTTTTTTAATATATTTAAAGGGGTCATCGGATGCAAACTTCACTTTTTCATGTTGTCTGAACATTAATGTGTGTATGTACAAATCTACCCTATAATGATAATAATCCATCCAATGGTTTTTAATTAATCTGTAAAAATAATATTCCCTTTTTCAAATCAAACCATTCTCAGATTTGGTTTGTGAATGGAATGCGCCTCCCGATCTACGTATATCCGTCTATGCTCGCGCAAACCATTCATGATTCAGCTTCACTTACAGCAGAAGTGTGTACAAGCATTTTTTTATGAATCTTTGCGATCGCCTTTCCTTATAACGTGGTAGTTAGGAAGTTTAGCGGCTAAACGCGGCTAAAGTAAACAAGCTCGTCATTCCACAGAGAGAGGAGAGGGGCGGGACGAGCAGAGCTCATCTGCATTTAAAGGAACAACCCCTTAGAATGGGATGATTTTTGCAGAGCTCATTCTGACAAGGTAAAAAGGGTGTTGTTTTACAAAACCATTGGGAATTTTTAACCAAAGTATATTATAGACTTTTCATTAAGACCCTAAAGAATCATATCAACTTGTGGAAAATGGGCATCCGATGACCCCTTTAATTAACATATGACAAAATGCCTGCTGACATAACGGAAAAGAGTGTACTGAATTTGTAACACAGGACAAAGTGGATGCATCACTGCAAAAAGGAATGTCGCACAATAAGCATTTTATCTTAAATCATTTGCGTTCATAATCAGCCCAAAGTAAAACTGAAAATAAAAACTGATTAAATCACCCAGCCCTATTCAATACTGGGACGTTTACCTGCTGAGCTGAAGACGAGCGAGGAGAGGTGCTGAGCCACAGCCTGTAGGCCTGAAGCACCACCAAGAGATTCTGTATCCATTGAAGAAAGGATATTATGGAGACACGTCAGTGCTCGACACTGCACCCGGTGCATCCTAGAAGCAACAAAGCACAAGAGTATAAGATTTCATATTTCACTATTACACTACAAACATCATTAATATGTTTTTTTTTTTTTTTTTTTTTTTTTTTTTTTTTTTACTTTTTCAAGAGGTTTTTCCAAGGGTCCTTGCTACAGATCTCAAGGGCAGCAGCACTGGGGAACTCTGCCTTCTTTAAGACCTGAAAGAAATCAATCAGTGAGTGAATACAGTACACATACTTCACTTTGACACAGTTACAGTATGTGATATAAAAAAAATAAATAAAATAAATAAATAAATAAACACCCCAAAACAATACTTTGTATTTTATGCAAATAGTGTGCAAATATGTACACATATGTGTGCATTTCAGGAGTCATATCATACATTATCATACATTTTTTGATCATTTATGATTTTTCTCTGAGGTCCATCAGCTTTCCAAAGCATTCACATACACTACCAGTTAAAGGTTTTTGAACAGTAAGATGTTCAAGTGTTTTTTTTTTAAAGAATTCTCTTCTGCTCACCAAGCCTGCATTTATTTTAACCAAAATACAGCAAAAGCAGTAATGTTGTGAAATAGTTTTACTATTTAAAATAACTGCTTTCTATTTGAATATATTTTAAAATGTAATTTATTCCTATGATTAAACCTACATATTTAGCGTCATCATTATTACTATTGTCTGCTGTCACATGATCCTGCAGAAATCATTCTAATATGCTGATTCGCTGTTCAAGAAAGATTTTTTATTATTATTATAAATATTTAAAACATTTGAATACATTTTTTTCAGGATTCTTTGATGAATAAAAAGATCCAAAGATACAAAGCATTTATCTGAATTAAAAAGCTTATACACTATATCATTCAAAAGCTTGAAGTCTGTATTTTTTGTATTAATATATTATGAAACATAATAATAATAATAATAATAATAATAATAATAATAATAATAAATGTGAAAATCAGAATATTAGAACGATTTCTAAAGGATCATGTGACTGGAGTAATGATGCCACAAATTCAGCTTTGAAATCACAAGAATAGATTATTTTAAAATATTTTCAAATAGAAAACAATTATTGTAAAAATATTTCAAAATTTTACTGTTTTTGCTGTTTTGGATCAAGTAAATGCAGGCTTGGTGAGCAGAAGAGACTTCTTTAAAAGACTTCAAAAATCTTACCGTTCAAAAACTTTTGACTGGTAGTGTATTAATTTCATATGACAATTTTTCACCTTGTCTTTTACTCTTAGAATTAAATTAGCTGTTTTTCACACTTCTTATTCTACAGACACCACTATTTTCTATTGCCATTTTATAGTAATCCACTTGTATCCTTGATCATGTTAAAGCTGTCATTTTATTACAACACATGTACTTCCCTTTGGTAAAACACAGATTTCTGAAAGGTAGTCTACTAATTCAACATTATTTCACCAGCAAACACATTTTTGTCATGGACTGCTTCAATGCCTTCTCTCTGTTTCTGCAAACATAAGGCAAATCCTTCACAAGGTCTAACCAGTGTCCTCATTTAACTGCCAAAATATGCCCATAACACTCCCATTTTAGCTTGTTTTACAAATATCCCAAAGTGGCCTGGCAGCATGTGAGAATTGTGCTCTCCCCACTGAACCAGAAGGGTCTGTAACATTGAAATAAAATAAAACTGTGGCATTGTACGTTTTGCTGACTATGTAATACTGTGTGTTACCTGTTGAGGTATGTTGTGGTTGAGCAGGTTTGTGTGCAGCTCAGCAGACAGACAGAAAGGAGAGAACAAGCTGGAATTAGTGTCTGACATCCCATCAGCACACATCTCGCTCTCATCGCTGCTGGACATCTCCTCCCACTCATCATCTGAGGGCTCTACAGACACACAAAGCCACGCATACACAGTCAATATCCCATCACATTATCTCCGTCTCATCTCCTCTGTCACAAGCAAAAAAAATCATTCCTCTAATTTTGCACATTAGCCAAAAAAAAAAATCCTGATGATTGCCTATAATATTCTAGTCTTCCCTCAAGCACCTGCTCGCTATAAACACAGACACACACACTCACCATCGGAGCAGCACATGTTGACAATGATTTCCAGCGATGTCTGCTGTGCTGATAGCAGTGCTTTGGCCTCTCGCAACTCCAGTCTGTCTCTCTTAAAACCCAGACACAACAAAACAGCAGAAGTAATAGTTTGGATTATTTGTACACACATAGTGATGTTTAACTGAATACTGACAACTGACTTGAAGCTGAAATAGAAAATGAAATAATGAAGTGCGTTCACAGCAACGTGAAGATATTAAACATGGGTTTGCTTTGGCTCCACACGTAAACTGTGCCACAAATATGAGGCTCTGTATCAAATCTCACCCTGAACTTTCAAAGAGGACAACGTTCAGGACACCCTATGGGTAGGTTAGACAGGAGCTCAGAGAGGATACAGCAGCCCTGCACACTCAGATCTAAGTAGGGACAGTCATTCTGTGTTTAGAGAGAGCGAACCATCTGCCTCTGAGGGACAGATGTGCCATCACTTGGGTTGGCATGGTTTAAAGGGGAAAGAGAGTCCAAAAAGAGTGCAGGAGGTATGCCATAGCCTTCATGTTGAGGAACATAGTGGAGACAGTCTTTAAGAATTGATCTATGATCTCCGTATGTACACTAACCTATCATAATAATATAAGTGCCTCATTTTTTTTTTGTAGTTGTTTTTAGATAATACACACAAAAATAAATGTTGTCATCATTTAATCACCATCATGTTGTTCCAAATCTAAATGACCAACTTTGTTAGGGAAGTAAACGATCATGGAATTTTTATTTTTGAGTGAACTATGCCTTTAAAGGTAGTTCACCCAAAACTGAAAATTCTGTCATTAATTACTCATCCTCATATCTGACTTATAACAAAAAAACAGACCAATTCCTAAAAGCTGCTGTGTGACAAGGTGTACAATAAACAGCAAAAAAAACAGAACTATTTTTTAATAATCTTTTGACCCAAAAAAAACGAGCATCTAAGGACACAAATAGTTATAGATGTCAGGCTATTTCACAGTGGCCCATTAAGTTGGATCATTTCTCCAACAACAGGAAGGTAAGGAAAATAAGACCAATAAAATTTAGTTTCTCAATATATCTCCCCCTCGCAGGTTTCCCATACGGTGGTGAAATAATCCTTTGACATGGTTAAAGGAGAAGTGCACTTCCAGAACAACAATTCACACATAATTTACTCACCCCCTTGTCATCCAAGATGTTTATGTCTTTCTGTCTTCAGTTGTGAAGAAATTATGTTTTTTGAAGAGAACATTTCAGGATTTTTCATCATATAATGGACTTCATTGGTGCCCCGATTTTGAACTTCCAAAATGTAGTTTAAATGCAGCTTCAAAGGACTCTAAACGATCCCAGCCAAGGAAGAAGGGTTTTATCTAGCGAAACGATCGGTCATTTTTATCGGAAAATAAAACTTTTTATAGTTTTTAAGCACAAAAGCTGGTGTAGCACAGGCTCTGGGATGCGCATTCACGACCCTACGTGCTACTGAATCACATCGAAAGATCACGCAGAACGTAGGCGGAACTACAGACCCAGTGTTTACAAAGCGAACGTGCAAAGACTAAGAAAGTGCAAGTAAGTTTGTAAACAAAAAGGCACAACGATGTCCTTCTCTCAAGTTGTAGAAGAAAATTTTACCATACTCAGTACACAGACAATGAACTTACACATGATTCATAGTCCCCATTCATGGGAAGTTCGGATCATTTTACCGACTCGGACCTTTGAGTCTTGGTCAGCAAAATGAACGAATCTTTTTTCGAGTCATTTCGTTCATTTTAACAGCATATAATTAAAATGTTACGTGCTACTTCCCTAACACATCTACTGCTTACACAAACGTTGATCACACTACAAACAAGACAAAACTATAATGCTATAAGAAACAGAAAAGATTAATTCAATTAATTTAATTAATTTAATGTTTACTCTGGCCTTTAGTCTATGATTAGCTCACCTCACCTCTTAACTTAGTTTTCTGGTTTGAGTCGTTTGTTCATCACGTGACAGCCCCATAAGACGAACGAACGACTCAAAATAAACGAAGACTCGAAACAGGTGAACTAATACCAATACAGAACCTAATAGGATGTTGCACATGCGCCACTGAACTAATCACTCCCCGAGATGACTCGTTCTTCCCAAGTCACATTAAAGATTCGTTCAAAATGAAAGAATCGTTCAAGAACGACCCATTACTAATTCATAGCATCATGGACGCGCATCCCTGAGCCTGTGCTACACCAGCTTTTGTGCTTAGAAAGTATACAAATTTTTATTTGTCGAAAAAAAATGACAGATCGTTTTGCTAGATAAGACCCTTCTTCCTCGGCTGTTCGTTTAGAGCCCTTTGAAAATGCATTTAAACTGCATTTTGGAAGTTCAAAATCAGGGCACCAATGAAGTCCATTATATGGAGAAAAATCCTTAAATGTTCTCCTCAAAAAACATAATTTCTTTACGACTGAAGAAAGAAAGACATGAACATCTTGGATGACAAGGAGGTGAGTAAATTATTTGTAAATTGTTGTTCTGGAAGATAATGAATGGATCATTAAAAATAATGAATGCTTCCTGTCGCCGATTACGCTTCCCACCAGTGGGCGTAGTTCTCAGAGTAATATGACACATTGCACTCTACTTTTTTGGGGGGGTTGACAGCTTATAAAATTTAGTTCTGGTTTTTTAGCTTGTTTACTGTACACCTTGTCAAATAGCAGCTTTTAGACTTTGTTCTGTTTTTGTTATAAGTCAGAAATGACAAGGCAGCTTCCCGCAATACAAAGTCAGCGGAGAGGATTGGATGGCCTCCCCCTGGTGGGCATGGTTTTCAGATTATCACGCGTGTCGCTCTGTGTCTATTGTTAAAATAGTCCATGTGACATCAGTAGTTCAACAGCAATGCGATGAAGCTACGAGAATACTTTTTGCATGCAAAGCAAACAAAACTAACAACTATATTTAACAATTTCTTCTCTTCTGTGTCAGTCTTCGGCACACGTTCAGGAGAGCACCTTGACGCATTCACATGGTGCTGCTGACACAGGGGCCGGTGTTCTGATGTAGAACCTGGACGCTCTGCACTTTATTTACAAGCAGAGGAAGACGCACACCATACATAAAACAGTCTTTGTAAACATGTCTGAAGATTTCAACACAGTGGATGACTTGCAATTGTTTCCCCAGCCTTACTTATTTGAACCAGAATATACAGACAATGAACTAAGAGACGCTGGTTCCTTCATCAGCAGCACGCATGCGTCATGGTACTGTTGTGAACGCACATAGAAGACTGACACAGAAGAGAAGAAATTGTTGAATAAAGTCATTATTTTTGCTTTCTTTGTGCACAAAAAGTATTCTCGTAGCTTCATAACATTACAGTTAAACCACTAATGTCACGTGGACTATTTTATCGATGTCTTTACTACCTTTCTGGGCCTTGAACATGTCAGTTGTCAGTTTCTATGCAGGATCAGAAAATTCTTGGACTTTATCAAAAATATCTTAATTTGTGTTCTGAAGATAAACAAAGGTCTTATTCATTTGGAACGACATGAGGGTGAGTAATTAATGACAGAATTGTAATTTTTCTGTGAACTATCCCTTTAGCACAAAAAAAAAAGCGCAAAACTTTTCCTATTTTTTAAAGCAGCTTTTAACTTACAGGCAACAGATCTGAGATGTCATTTTTTGTTTTTGACATTTTTCCATTAGATTTTCTTCCATTTATCTTCTCATCTCTCACGTCCTCCTCCATCTCTTCAGCCTCGCGACCTCCAGGTCGTTCGTCTGTGTGATCTGACTCTGCTGGAGATGTTGTCTCTCTAGACAGACGGGCAGATTCAGCATGCCACAGCTCTGGGATGAGCTCTCCCGCATCCAGACTGAGGCTGTGTGAGAGAGTGGTGGCCAGTGCAGTCAGTGTCTGAGACTGCTGTGCTGAAGACAGACCATTTTTTAGATTCCATAAGGAGCCTGAAGGACATAGAAAAAACAAACAACTATTAACCATGCGAAACATTCATTAGCTTTATTTCAACTATGCAGTCTCTACCACCCATTCACAAAACAAAATTCCTGTACAAGTTATAAATTAACTTGTTATTATAAGCATTGTATCAACTCAACAAGTGGATGTAGTAAATGCATTTATTACATATTATTCACTATTTCATACTGACATATTATTGTTTTGTTTTTTTTTTTACCTGCAGCCAGGGTTCGCAGGAGAGTGTATTCCATACTGGTGTGTGTGGACGACAGAATGTTTTCCAAGACCCCAAATGCTGCTGCATTCACACTGCGCACCAGCTCTGCATTCTCTTCTGTTACTGTGTGCAAGCAATGGGCTAAACAGACAAAAAAAAAAAAAAAAATTCACACATACAAACAACAATAAAGGAGTGTGAGAATAAAAAAAAAAAAAAAAAAATGGAGCATGAAAATCTGTAAAGAAATATCTCTGTGTCTATTTGGGAATATATATGTAAATTTGAGAGAGGTTTATATACACACTACCGTTTAAAAGCTTGGGCACTTTTTATGTTTTTAAAAGAAGTCTCTTATACTCACCAGGGTGCATTTATTGCATTAAAAAATAATAAAAAAAAAAAGGTAATGCTGCAAAATATTATAACAATTGAAAATAATATTAATATTAATTTTCTATTTGAAAATACTTTAAAATGTAATTCATTCCAATAAGGGTAAAGCTGAATTTTCAGCATCATTACTCAAGACTTCAGTGTCACACGATCCTTCAGAAATCAGTCTACTATGCTAATCTGTTGAAAACAGTTGTACTAATATATTTGTAGAAACCATGAAGAATTTAAGGATTCTTTGACAAATGGAGTGTTGAAAAGAACAGTATTTATCTGAAACAGCAATCTTTTGTAACATTATAATGTTACAATTCGTAAATGTATTTATCATTTTGATTATTTTAATATATCCTTGTTGAATAAGTATTTCTTTGAGAAAGAAAAACTTGCTGACCCCAAACTTTTGAATGGTCGTGGTATATCTGTGTCTATAGCTGGTGTCACCTGCTGATATTGCCAGCTCCATATTCTGAGGATGTCTCTGTAGACAGTGTAGAAGAACATCTAGAAGTCCAGCCTTGTTAAACACTGACACAGCTGTGCTGCTGCTCTCACTACACATCCACAAAGAAAACAGACAGAAACTCACAGAATCATACAAAGCTGCAACCATGTCATCTTATTGAACACACTTTGACTGTTCACAACACAATTCTCCTAACATTGTTTTTATTGTAAATATATGCAAGGTATTTAAAAAAAACTGATCAAACAACTGATTCGTCTCATATTTTGGCCTAATCTTCAGCCTGCAAACTAGTGACAGTATATAAAGCATGATGATGTGCTGGTCACAGGAAACAATTTGAGACGTAAAAGGCATTTGTAACATTTGTTAATACACTTTTTAAGTGTAAACGACAATCTGTCTTGACCGCTCACTTCTAACTGAGTTTCCCAAGGACCCTGAAGTCAGTGTGAGCTCAGTCTTACCAGAGGTTCCAAAGCAAGTTTACAGCCTCATTGGCGACGTCTTCCACTGTGTGTTTCTGTTCTTTCACAGCAGGAGAGGAGCTCACGTCAAAGCCAGCACAGCACTGCTCTCCACAAACACACACAAGAGACACTTGTCAAAAAGAGCCTTTTCTTTTTCTCCTTCTCAATAGGGGTGGACAATATGGCAAAAAAGTCATAGTGTTTTGTTTTCAGGCAGGATTATGATCCACAAACTTGCAAAAAAGACTATTTTGCAAGTGAATGAGCCATGCTAACTGCATTACTGAAGAAATATAGGCCTGCAAAGTGACAAAAGATAAAAGCAAAAAGAATGACATACCATTCCTCTACACAGTTAATGAATTAAGTGGCCTGACTAAAATGACCTGTATTTTAACCTATGTTTTAAGGGGTGGTCACACTACGCTATCCATTCCATTGAGATCCATTCATAGTCATACACACGCAAATGCTGAAGTCTGGAAACGCAAGCTCATGCGAAGAAGTTTCACATTTCACTGCATTCCAAACTGAACTCTACCCTGCAAATTCGTATCGATTAATACAAAATATCAATTACTGTATCAATTAAGACCAATAAAAAAATTGATACATCACAACATGTGCTCTCAGCTGAAATAAAAAACACAATTCTAAAGATACAGCTTTGCAGTGTTACAGAAAAGTAAATTGTGTATTTGTACATTTAGGATTTATTATTATTAGCTATATAATAATACCACAGAGCATGATGACACATGATGACATTCGCAGTGTCTGAAGAAATTGTGTGTGCTCAAAGCCAAGTGCAGGGTTCCTACCCATTTTCCATTTCAAAATTCCATACTTTTCCAGACTGAAATTTCCAAACCTCTCGGTAGGTTTTCAGACAATGTTCTTTTCTCACATTTCTGGGTTTCTCATAGCAGAAGTCATCATAGTTGGGTAAAATTCAAGAGCAGTGAATGGGACGGTACCACAAAAATATTTTTGGCATTCCCATTTGCTCAAATAGCAAAAGAAAAACTACACGATACTGTTTTCACGACTTTCACTCAAAGGAAAAAAATTGAGATAGACTGAACATAAATTGTACATAGAGCATTTTTTCAGATTTCTATTTGGAATATAGTTTAGTTATCTGTAAATATTTTTATTTTCTCAGGGTTTTTTCTTTGATTTTTCTGGTGACAACTGAAAAAAACAGACTTTTACACATACACTGCAAAAAAATCTTAAATCAAGAAGGATTTTCTAGACAAGCAAAAAATATTGTCTTGTTTGCAGAAAAAAACCCCATCAAATTTAAGTGAGTTTTTGCTTAGAACAAGCAAAATAATCTGCCAATGGGGTAAGAAAAATAAACTTATTTCAAGCAGAAAACAAGATTATTTTGCTTACCATATTGGCAGATTATTTTGCTTGTTTCAAGCAAAAACTCACTTAATTTTGACTTTCTAGAATTTTTAGATATTTTGGCTGGAAACAAGACAAAAAAATCTAAGTAAGAAAAGCATTTTTTGCAGTGTAGACACAAGAAACATTTTTATGCCCTCAAGAAACTATTCACAGGGAAATTTTTTGTATAGTTTTATGTAACTTATCTCTAATATCAAAGCCTAATGTCCAATTTAACATAGGCTGATGACATAAAATTCTGCCAAGTTCAAACCACGCCGCAAAATGGGCCGATGGCACAATAGGCAGCTCTGTGTGCATTGTCCTATATGTAAATTTTAATGGTTTCTCGTGTGCAAATAAAAGTCTGTATATTTTTTTTTATTTTTGCAAAGGTCCTTGAGGCCTATGTAATATGGTGTTAAGAATATTGTGAGAAAAAACCCAAAATGCTTATTAACCTGCATTTTGCATAGTCAAAAAGTGCATATTTGACAATCACTAAAGAATCACTAAACAGCTGCCATGAAATCTCACTTCTTGTAAAATACATTTATTTTCATCAAATTTTTAATTTTCTATGATAAATAAACTAAATGGGGGCAAAAGTCTGGAAAAACAAATATTTTTGCTTTCTTTTTTCCATACTTTTCCAGAACTGGAAAATACTTTAAAAAAAAAAAAAAAAAAAACTACATACTTTTCCAAACCCTGCAGGTGTGACCTCCCCTAATAATTATGTTTTATTATTAAACATCATGTTGCAAATTCAAGTTAAAGACCGTCATGTCAATAAAGCTTTTTGAATTGAATTGATTCAGCATTCGTACCTCCCTCAGGACAGCAGACAGTGGTGTCAGCGCATCCTGTCTCACCATGTCCTCACATACTTCAGGGCCTCCGCAAGCACTAAGATTCCTGTAACACAAACACAGATGAAAATTAACCGAAAATTTTACTGAAAACAAATCCTGAAGCAGGGGAGTCTTACATTTTAGAGAGCTGTGTAATAAAAATAGCAAGCATATAATACACTAAGCTGTTCATTAGACAAACTACTGCAGAGGAAAATAATAACTAATAATTAAAATGTATATAATTACCGCCAGTGTTGGGAAGGTTACTTTGGAAATGTAATAGGTTACAGATTACAAGTTACTTGATTTAAAATGTAATAAGTAGTGTAACTTTTCAATTACTTTTTTAAAGTAATGTAACTTATTACTTTTGATTACTTTTCTACATCTCTAATATTTTCAACTGTTAATCACTTTAAAACATTTAAACTAGGCAGAGTTAGCCTTACAGTAGCACTCAACACTGATTGCTGTCCAAATTTCAAAATCCTTTAATCACTTGAATTAAGATTACAATAGGTAAGGGATAGTATACATCTTTATTTTGCAATAGCAACCGCAGTGTTTCCCCTGCCATTATATTAGGGGGCGGCCCGCCCCCCCTTGAAGGTCAAGTAAACTTTATTTTCTATACAGATCACAACAGTCGTCATTTAAGGTTGCCTTTCCTATAGAACAGGTCTACACCTTGTTCTTTATTAAAAAAACGAAATAGCATTATGTTATTTATCTTATTTACACAACGGCATGTCATTTCTGTTTCTCACGTTACGTGGTCACGCGTCTACAATTTCAATTCCCGCGGACGGGATTGCGGAGTCCATTCATAAAAACAGATTTACTCTATAGCCACAGAATTCGCCAATTTTTGGATTAATAAATCAAAAGTAGGTCTCTCACTTAATTCGAATCATGATATGGACTAGTGTCTGTGAATATTAAACGCAAAAAGACGGTTTAAATATGAATCCTCCGTGTTCTGCTTGGCTCTGTAATGAATGGCGGAGACGCGGATTTGTGTACTACATAAATACTGAAGCACACGCGATGCTCGCAGTTATTTTCAGCTTTAATTTCATTCAAAATAAATAAATGTTTAATGTCTGTATTTGATTATCAGCAGAATTAAAACAAGAATTTCTGAGAAAAAAAAAAAAAAAAAAAAAGCTTGTAGGGCCCTATTGTTCAAAATGCTGAAATTGAGATTTTTCTACTTATTTTTTCACTGAAATAAATGTTTTTGTTATTACACAGAGAGTAATGTACCGGGGGAAAAAAGTACCGTACCATCGGTATCCCACCCCCCCACCCCAAAACTGGAATCCTAGGGGAAACACTGACCTGGCTGGACGTACATTATCCCACTTATTACACAACTGCTTGCCACAAAAGTAAATAATTAGACACGAAACACTGATCTGAGTTGAAATATTTGAACGCAAAGCCTCCATGAAGAAATCAGTTGCTAGCAAGTGGCAAGTTCAAACTAGACAGACATTTAAAGGATACGGTGCAGTCATACCAATGTTTATTACACTAAATTTCACCACATAAATAATTAAGTACTGCTTAAAGTACTAGTTTGTTAGTTATCTTATAATCCATTAAAGTGTACAAAACAAAATGGCAGCAACGTTTGTATGAAACAATAGAGCAAGTCCACGATACCAGGATGACAGAATTAACAAACTGTACACATAATATAGAATTTTTAATATTGAGTAATATTTTATTAGCTAACCAAACGCAAAGCTTCCACCAAGAAAAACTATCAAGCGTATTGCGCCAACTTAAGTTGCCCGGATGAGTCTGTGTTATTAGCTTTTACCAGTTGTTATTGGGGAAGAACATACCTTGGAATGTCATGACTGACTAATCAGAATCAAGCATTCCACAGAGCGGTGTAATAATTTAATTTAAAGCACAGCCACCACAAATTCAGACTTACCACCTCTTATTTACTTTGAGATCATTCTGAGGTTAAATACAGATTTGAAATCTTAACAAGAAATTGTTTAATAGCTGTGATACTGGTTTTGAATCTTAAAAAAAATAAAGCATATGCATAAACCCAAATAAAAGTTATCAAATAAGCAGGTGTCCTATTCCGTGTCCTGAACTCCTGAAACATTGGCGTCTCATTTAATAGCAGTCAATGCAATTTATGAAAGAAGTCAATCAAATCTATATGTGTGTGTGTGTATTTGTGGTCTTGTTTTTATATCTTGGTGGGGACCTAAACCTGAATACACACAGGCTCATGGGGACTCGTGTCACCGTGGGGAACTAAATTGAGGTCCCCATGGGGAAACAAGCTTATAAATCATACAGAATGAGTTTTTTTTGAGAAAGTAAAAATGCAGAAAGTTTTCTATAAGGGTTAGGTTTAGGGGTAGGTTTAGGGTAAGGGGATAGAAAATACAGTGTGGACAGTATACAAACCATTGCGCCTATGGAGAGTCCCCACAAGGATAATAAACCAGACGTGTGTGAAAAAATTCAGATGTAATCCCCTTTGTAATCATCACAACTTTTGAACAATAACCTTGTTCAAAAGTAACTTTTATTTAATTACACATTTTCTCAGTAACTGTAACTAATTACAATTACATTTATTTTGTAATTAAATTATGTAATTCTGTTACATGTAACTAGTTACTCCCCAACACTGATTACCGCTTATCTTTTCTACGTAACAAATGCACAGTCTGTGTGCCAGTGTTTCTGTGTCTTTCAGTGCCTTGGTGGCTGGATGTGTAGTACATCTGAGGTTTAGTATATCAGTGTCACCTGAGAGTAAGTGTGTGTGTACCTGAGTGCTCCAGCAGCAGTCTCTCTGACCGCCAAACTGCGATCCAGCAGTAAAGGTCCGATTTTCCTGACTGCATCTCTCTGGAGGAATCCTGGGATCGTCTGACTCTGCTGTACAACACGAGAGATACTGGCACACGCGTACTCCCGCACATCAGCTGATGGACTCTGCAACTAAACACACACATACAGAAGAGTCACCTACAAATACAGATATATATATTTGAACCCTTAGGAAGTAAAGAAAGACTGGCTGGTTCAAGGCTCGAGAGCCGAATCTCGCTTGCTTGACAGCCGCATCAGTCCGTTCAACCGTACAGGTTTGCTGACTCGCTTCATTTATTCAACATGCCAACATCCCACCAGTGAAAGAGTTGAGTTGACGGTCACTACGCACGACATATTTAACGCTAATATTGTTTATATCTTAGTATTTTCAGATATTCATATTCATAAACATATATGTAGAGTTGTCACAGCAGTGGCAGCTTACTTTATCGAGTAGCTCCGCTGCCGGAGAGTCTTCATCTTCTGATTCTTCAACAGTCTGTTTAACAGGAGTTGCTGAAAGACCATCGGGAGAAAACGACGGCCGTTTGAATTTGTTGTTTTTAGTCTTTCCCATGTTTTAATGTGTTTGAGCTGCACTTGAAGTTAAATACCAGCTCCTTTCTGATTTAAAACTCCGGCAAGCTCACAACACGAGCGACCATGTGGACACACTGCCGTAAAGCGTAAGAGAAAGTCGTAAGAAAAGTGTCGTCGAAAAGATGGGAGCGCCACCCTGTGGGTCCAACAACGCACTGTATTTGAAAACGAGCCTGATAGAAATCTTTTTACTCTGCATGGGAGATACTGAATGTCAAATGGTTAGCATCCAGTCATCTGTTTTCGCTATCTGAGGTTTCCGCCACAGAATAATCCATAAATCAAAACCAAGTGTATTTGATCTTGTTACAGATAAACTCCTTCAGAAGAGAGCCCATGTCTAATCTTTAACAGTATTAAAACTCAGTCTTCCCATGTGGTGTATGAGATCTGTCTGTAGTCCCACTTCTGCATCCTCTCTTAGGAACCTAAAAATGTGAGGGGGCAGTTTCATCTTTTTGCCACCATTTTCTCTCATCTGAAAAAAACAGCATATGCTGGTAGGTAGATTTTGATGCTGGGACGCTGGTTTAAACTGGTCCTGTGCTGGTTTATGCTGGTCCTTGACCAGCAACATGACCAGCTAAGGACCAGCTTAAACCAGCATCAAAACCTACCTACCAGCATATGCTGATTTTTTCAACAGGGATCTAAAATAATAATTATTTATTCATTCATTCATTTGATGTTTTCGAAGAATTGTTTGTTTATTTGGTTTTTGTGTTCATTAAAAAACACTGAAAAATACAAATATATATGTGGCCTTGTAACATTATATGTAACATTATTGTTCAAAAGTGTGAGGTTGATGTTTTTGAAAGAAGTTTATGCTCACCCAGGCTACATTTATTTAATTAAAATACAAAAGAAAAAGTAACATTGTGAAACATTATTACCATTTAAAATAACTGTTTTCTAACCTATTTTAATATATTCTTAAATGTCATTTATTCCTGTGATGCCAAAGCTGAATTTTCAACAGCCATTACTCCAGTCTTCAGCGTCACGTTCCTTCAGAAATCCTTCTAATATGTGACCCTGGACCACAAAAAATAGTTGTTGTTTTTTTGTTTTGTTTTTTTTTTTTACATTGAGATTATGTATCATAATTATGATTACAGATTATGTATCAATGATTACATTGATACATAATCTGAAAGCTGAATAAAAATGTATGGTTTGTTAGGATAGGACAATATTTGGCCGAGATACAACTATATGAAAATCTGGAATTTGAGGGTGCAAAAAAAAAAAAAAAAAAAAAAAAAAAATTCAAAATATTGAATAAAATCGCCTTTAAAGTTGTCCAAATTAAGTTCTTAGCAATGCATATTACTAATCAAAAATTAAGTTTTTACAAAATATCTTCATGGAACATGATACTTAATATCCTAATGATTTTTGGCACAAAAGTAAATTATAATTTTGTCCTATACAATGTATTTTTGGCTATTGCTACAGATATATCTGTGTTACTTAATTAAGACTGGTTTTGTGGTGCAGGGTCACATATAATGATTTGGTGCCGAGAAACTTTCCTGTTTTTAATGCATCCCTGCTAAATAAAAGTATTAATTTCCTTAGAAAAAATCAAATGACCCAAGATTTTTCAACGGTAAATGTAAGCAATCAAGTATTTTATTTTAGATAAACAAAACCTGCAATTAAATCTACCACAGATTTTAAAAGCCTTTAGAAGTTCCGTTTTAACCATTTTATTTTGATTTCACTTTTTTCCTCCCTTTCTTTCTCAATAAAGTAGGTTTTGGCTGTAGAGCTCGTTTGACCTCTCCTAACCCTGTGCAGTGTGTCGAATGAGAGCTGGAGACCCTGGGTCTTCCTTTCCAAATCCCCTACTGCAAGTCAGCGCGTGGCAATCCTCCCCAACAACTGTCCTGAGAGGACCCATTATTCATCCCAACTCAGCATGTTTCAAAATCACATACAGCTAGCAGATCAGAGAGGATTTCAACATTATGGGTCTGAAACAATTTAAGAGTGAAAGAAGCACATCTTAACACTCACACTTTTCTCTCTGTCTTTCTGTCTACAATGCATTGAATAAACTGAATAATTCAAGCGTGTAAAGGTTAATTCCTGTTCCAACAGGTTTCCTCTTTCATCTGCTGTCCTTGCATCATTTTGTTGATAACGGCTCCCTATCTAATAAGGAACTCGTAAACTCTTTATCAACCACACATACACATCCTAAAGTTTTATGTTCTAAAACACATTTCCTATTCAACCAAGTCTAACATTTTGCAAAACCACACATACAGTACACACACTGCAAGGCTGAAAAACCTCAAAATCTCCTCAAAGAACATAAAGGCGAACGCAAACTCTACACACTCACCACTAGATGGAAGTATTGCTCTATGTTACGACGCCAGCAGCGTCCCAAAACTCTCCAAAGCAATTTCACACTTTTTCAGATCATGTTTGTGTGGATAAACAGTGCAGCATAATGACGAAATACATCTGCTGGGTGAAATATCCATCAGCGCCTGGGCCAAAGGAGAGCTGGAGCGCACTGAGAGGCTGTTCTGTCGGATAGGCATTGGCCATTTGGCCATTCTGAGGTGAATGATCTACGAGCACAGTTTTTCTTTAGAGTAAAACAAATAGACCACACATTCCTCTAACAAGCACACTTAGCTATACGGTCCGCCATTGTTCACCCAGGCTTAAAACACAAGCCGTTTTGACAGGAAGTTCAACGCGCGCTTTAATGTAGATTACGTGTTGAAAAAAAAAAAAAAACTAAGACTTTTAAATGTATTTTTATTTCAGAATGCAAATGCCTGAAGACTGGCAGAGGTTTGCTTGTTGTGTGTTAGATGGAATCTACAAATCCTCACCATGTGAGAAAAGCAAGCACAAAATGGTAGAAGTTTATTTCTGCTTTTTTCCAACGGATGTTCACAGAGCAAAAGGAAGAGAGGAACCCTGAAAAAACTCTTGACTTCATGTGATTTCTTGTTTACTAGTTCTGGTCAAGAAGTCCATTTCAACTACTTTAACTACTGGATGTTCAATTATATAGTACCTCAGTAGTATCTCTTTCCTTTCTGCATACAAGAGCATCCAAACCAAAACAACAGCAACATATTTTAACACCCAAGTTTTGCTTTTTGTTATTATTCATTCATGTTTCATTGAAATATTTATCTAACCTCAATGAGTCAGAGTTTTTCCTTGAGAGAGAAATCATTGTGAATTGTTATAGAGGACACGGCTGCGTGTTTGTACCTCATGACAAGCTCATCAGCTCACTGCCTTATGAGACAGTAACCTCTATGCTAAAGCCACATCTTCACCCACATAAGCACTATAACAGAACACAGAATTGGTCCCATGCTGCCATAAAATGCTACAATAGAGCATTTCCATCCAAGATAGAGAATGAGAGAGGCAGAAGGATGAATAAACTAATCGGTGTTATAGAAAAAATGGGGAAAGGCAGCACTTTAGGTCAAAATAAGTGGGTGCTTGTTCTTGATGTCAGGAAAACCACATAATGAAATTTAATTACTGTATAAAGACATAATCTGCCCCCCGCAGCCCTCCTCCGCTGGGTGAGACTGAGGAACAACAGGAACACAGACCGTTTTCTTACTAGCTCATTTACTAAACGCATATAAAAAAGAATCAGTGTGTTTATTTTCCAGGGAATAATGAGAGGGAGAAAGAGCAGCCAGATGAGCAGATGAGGTATAATTGTTATAATTTTTCGTGTGATCTTTATCCATCAGCTGTTGCCCTGAAGGCTTCAATCTGACCTCTTAAGCAAAGCAAAAAACACACACAACTCCAGCTGCAGAAACAATGAGAGAAGAATAACTACAGCACAAATCTGGACAGAGGGAGCGTGTCCAAATACTTTTCTTCACCTCTCTTCTCTCTGAATCAGGCCTGATCATGGACCTCAGTGTAGGAGGGAACTGTGATGTCATGCTAAAAATGTGGATCACTCATGCAAGAACAACCTGATCAGACAGGTTAACTCTTGGCTTACGGAAAATGACTGCTTTGATTCATATGAGTGGCTTTCTAGAGAAAAAATTTGCCTAAAAGCGGCCAATGAGAGAATAAATGAGAATAATGAATCACTTCGCTGGACTAAATGTCAAACAGAATATTACTAAAAGGAAACAATATTTCCTTGATAATGTAAAAACAACCTCTCTTAACTGTAAATTACTTTGCTTTGTCGTAGACACTCGGTTCTCAGTTGTTCACATAAATGAAGTGCTTGAGGGTAAAAACATTGTAATACAACTAGACTCCAGCCATTATCTAAACTTCAGTCGAAATGATCCATGAAAAGTGTCTGTGCTTGTAGTTCAGAGACCTAATGCTGCACCATGAACCTCAACATGACCATTAAATACCTTTGTAGCACTATTGTAAATTACCGTAATTTATCAAAATACCATGGTAGCATTGCTGTGGTAACACCAAAAATGTTTTGTTAGAGATGGTCTCTTTATGAGAAGACAATAGTGAACCCTTCAGTGCATGATTGAGGGGATTTTTGACTCAGGCCACATGATAGCAACACCTTCAACCAGATTAGCATTAGCTGTGTTTTTCATTGTAAGGCGATTTAAAAAAAAAACTCAAGTCCTAAATGTGCCGAAGGTGTTAGCATTAGCACTAAGAGCGAGACATTACAGGCAGCTACATAAAGTCATTTCACATGTGGAGAGCATGATAAGCCCCCGAGGAATGGCATTATGTAAATTCATATTGAATTTCTATTGGTATGTGTAGTATGCCGTAGCCTTTTGAAACGTTACATTTTTGACCCACACTCAGAAGTCATTTAGAGGATGAATAAACAATAGTTTACAAAGATATACAAGCACATGCAATGCAGTGTGCATCTGAGAAAAGGAAGTTTGGTGACTGTAGTAATTTTACATTTGTATGTGTCACTGAAAAGCTTGAGAAAGTTGTAAGTCATTGAATCGAGTGAACACGGAACTCCCTTTCTGGTTAGCTAATCCTGACGTCTTTTCTGTCGTCTGTGTCCAGTTTACACATTTCAGCCGGCTAAAACTAGCTGAACTGATTTTATGCAACTGTATTTCTCTCTCTGTATCTAAACATCCAAAATGTTCTGTTCTGAACAACATCTTCACCATTATGCCCACACAAGCACTGTAACATATGTAAAACAGATCTCATTATGTATTTAAATATACATATATTGGAAGCTGAAACTTGAAATCTAAAATGTATTTACATACTTGCAGCTTTAAAAACAAATATTGAATATTACTTGCAGTAGATGTGTCAAGAGTCACGGTCTGAGAGTATGATGCTTCAGTGAGCGTGAGATATGAACCACTCGCACACTCTTCCAACAGTAACACTATGATGACAGACACATAATGTTGGCTTTATATCATAACCTGGGATCAGTTAGTGGAATAATCACTAGGAAGTGCTAATCCCTCTATAGTGACAATTGTACTGCTGGGCTTTTTATTGCTTATATGCTTAATATTATACCAAGCACAATCACATAATAATATGCAATTATGCGTATCATGAATGTAAAGAAAAAAGGAAAAAAAACCCTATTTGTTCTTGCACCACATGATGAACCTGTTGAACCTACACTTGAGAATGACAACATATTTAATTTCGTCTTGTTCGCATAGCTCTCAGGTAACAACAATTGATGTGCCTCCAATTACTTCATTACTTACAAATACTGGGTTTTTGATTGTCATAAATATGAAGGATGAGTGGAAATGTCACATGACTGAAACAGATGAATAACTAGATCAAATCAATGTATCGAGTTTCAGTTAATGGCAACCTGTGTGCATGAAAATTCTGTCATTAATTACTCATCCTCATGTCGTTCCAAAACCTTAAGACCTTTGTTCATCTTCAGAAAATAAATTAAGATATTTTTATGAAATCCGAGAGCTTTCTGACTCTGCATTGAAAGCAAAGCAACTGAAACATTCAAGGCCCAGAAAGGTAGTAAGGACATTGTTAAAATAGTCCATGTGACATCATTGTTCAACTGTAATTTTATAAAACTACAGGATTTCACTAGGAATTCTGTGCCCATTGAATCCCATTGAAGACCGTCATAGAAGAGAAGAAATTGTTTAATATTAAAGTCATTATTTTTGTTTTCTTTGCACACAAAATGTATTGTTGTAGCTTCATATATTATGGTTGAACCACTGACGTCACATGGACTAATTTAACAATGTCTTTAGTACCTTTCTGGGCCTTTTTCAGCATAGGCTCATTGGAAATACATGCTTCTATATACATTTCTGCAAAACTGAAAAAACATACCTATATGTACGAATCACTGCAGTTTCCAACCTGGTCTCATAGCGAAAACGTACCTGGGGGAACTTTTTCGCGAGATGCTGCAGTTTCCAACAGAAATGCCCACTGAGTGGTGCTTTTTTCCCGGAACAGATGAACGTACATACAGTATGGACTGTTTACTGTTACTACATACAGTATACTGTTTTTAAATTATTGTAAGGGGTAGGTTTAGGGTTGGGGTAGGTGTAGACATTAATAAAACACAAACTAATAGGTAGGAAATGTAATTTATTTGACGTTTTAAAAATAACGTACCATCTGCACTATCCCTAAACCTACCAAATAGTAAATGAACAAAAGCGAATGTGACGTGAAAAAGCAATCGCAAGCATGCCATTTCAGTTTGTTTTTCAATCTCTCATCTTTCAGCTCTTTCATCATGAGTCGTGTTTTTCACAGGATTTGTACCCAGGGTTTTCACATCCTTAGGTCCAATTCCGTGCCGGCTGAGCTAATGAGCAAGCTTGTTACTATATGTCCGGTGTTGTGTCAATTTGTGCTAACCTGTTGTGTATACCTACCCCAACCCTAAACCTACCCTTACTGTATTAAAAATATAGTGTTGGTAGCATACTCTGATAGGTAGCATTATTTGTCAAAAAATATGGACATATGAAACATATGGAGCTGTAATCATAACTGTGTATGAAAACGATTAAAAGTGATTGCTTGTTTTACTGCCTCTAGTGTTCATTTCTTTTGGAAACTGCAGTGATATGTATTTGTTTTTCACGTATCGTGAAAAAGTTTTGTCATGAGACCAGGTTGTCAGTTTCCTTTTGAAATGAACACTAAAGGCAGTGAAACTCCAACAACTTTTATTCCTTTTCACACAAAGTATGATTTACAGGTACAGAGTTTTGATTAATAAAGCCTAATTCTTACACAATTACTTGCAGAATATTATGTTTTGAGTTAAAAACAATTTTAACATCTGATACTTCTGAACATTGTCATCACATATACAGCTTCATATGCGTGAGTTTTCTAATTCAGTAGGTTTGCTCAGTAGCTCACGCAATGCACTTGAGTGATAAAGAGCCTGTGAAACTACGGTTCAACAAAACAGCTCAAATCTGCATAAGGAAGTTAAAATGGCACGGCTGCTTCAACAAATGCGTTTTTATATCACTTTTGCATTTGTTAACACTATCAGGTAGGTTTAGGGTTGGGTTTGGTGTAGGGAATATTTCCAACAGGATATAGCATTAACCTTTAGCGACACTCCCTGGATATTTTAATTCTGAGCAGCCGCAATACGTACCTCAAGCACCGTAATAAAACTGCAGGAGTACGTGCCTGTACCAACATAATAAAAACGTGCCACGGTCACATATTAAACGTGTGTTTTAGCGCCATTCTCTGGACTTTTAACTTTGAAACTGACGCAAAATGTGCAGTAAGGTATGTAATTACAGTGTTGCAGAAATGTATATAGAGGCATGTATTTTCATGAGCTTTGGTTGAACGTTTAAGTTGTGTTGCTGTCTATGCAGGGTCAGAAAGCTTTCGGATTTCATCAAAAATATTTTCATTTGTGTTCTGAAGATGAATGAAGATCTTACAGGTTTGGAACGACATGCGGGTGAGTAATTAATTAACATAATTTTCTTTTTTGGGTGAACTATCCCTTTAAGTTCTTAAGCATAGAGAGAGCATAAGTTGAAACTGATTGGGTGAAAGGCTGTAATATGATGGATAATCTCACCAGGGCAAAAGTGTCATCCAATAACTCCCAAATGATGGATCTCTGACTTGCTTACTATATTAATCAGTTTCTCTGATGCAGAACAATGCGTAGGGGTATAAATGGTGTGTCAGAGTGAACGTCAATGCCACAGCAAAAGACTATGTTAAACCTTGCAACCCAGAGACCTCCTGATCTCTTCCCGAGTGCCCAGTGAGTGGGGGGTTAAGAGAGGGTGGGGTGTCAGCCTCACAAGCATAATGATTGGCTGAAAGGGCCGCAGTCATCTAGCCTATCGTGTGAGCTCTCCGGGCGGTTATCCAGTGTTTGGCCCGGAGGGCGTGGGCTTGACATTCTCTGGCAGAAGCTCAGCTGGACTTTAAACACTCAGAGTTGGTGCACAAGACTTCTTTAGACCTGAGCACAATGTTATAGCTGTTTGTCCTTACAATGTAAATCTTTGGCGGCATATGAATAAATGTACTTTAAATGGCAAGCTGTAACCCTAAAATGCTATTTCTACCTGATCGACCTGATGATTGTGTAACAGTGTGTTCAGGTTGATTCAGTGATGCTAATATATTATTTTGGATTTGAATAAAACCAACTCATTTAAATGTTACCACATGAAGCACATTTTCCCTCAGTTCTGCTTCCACAGTACATTGCTTTGGACCATATGTATCTGAGCTGTTATCTGAGCCAGATCTGATCTGAATCAGATTTCGTCATATTCATTAAAGCTCTCTATGACCGCGTCCAGTTTCTTACAGCTTAAGCTATTGGCAGTATTCAAAGCATCATTCTAAATATTATCACTTATAAAAGTCCGCATCTATACGCATTATGGTCTCAATGATTTTTATTGGGATTCCTAAACCCTCAATGCTTCATTCTCTAGCACAACTAAAACACGCAGTAATTCAGAGGGAGACATTTTTACAGGCCCCTTTGTTTTCTGAGAGCTAGTTTGGGTTGTTAGAGGAATATTCCAAACGCTGCTTTCCAGAATCACTCTGCAGATGACACTGATTTATTTCCTCTTACTGCAGCAAAGAAACATGAGAGTTCACTGACCTCTGCTGAATTAAGGCGAAAATCTTCACGTCTTCTAAAGGGCAACATCAGGTGACTGGCATTAACGCTAACATTTAATGGAAAATTGTCGTGCGAACACGATGTGATTGAACAAATCAATTTGTCAATAATTATTATTTTGAAGAATGAACTCAAAAATGGGTACAGTTCATTTTTGCTGTATTGAACACAGATTTTTTTCCATTTGTCTTTTTGTTCTTTTAAGTAGGGATGTGGGGAATTCATCACAATAATTACTAATGTTCTCTGGACTGATCCTTCAATGAACTTCAAAGGATAAATATTAACATGAGCAAACAAAGCCAGATGACCTGTACTGGCCCTGACGGCTATTTTGGATATGTGGTGATGAGATAAACTAACATCGTGATCAGAGACTTTTGAAGTACTTTCTTCAATAATTATTTTCTCCTTTTTTAAATTGACAAAAAAAAGTTAACACTGAACAGATACAAAACAGTCCGGGCTCTGGTTTTGGTATTCTGAGGGGATAAACAAGCCCAATCCGTTGTCATTCCAAAGTTTAAAACATAAAGTACAGAAAACATCTTGAATGTCACAAATCCAAAAACTGTAGTTCACAGAGCTGACCATCAAACATACTCAAATAAATCAAGCGGAACAGAACTTCCTGTAGATCGGCAAAGAATGAACTTATTATCAATGAATGAGTGCAGCTATATGTAATGAGCCTGAGTGTATGGCATGTTTGCTGAATCAGCGCTCTGTGTGTTAATGTCCTCTGCCAAAAGCAGAGCCTGGTTCTCACATGCTCTGGTTCATAAGGCCATTCTGCACGTCCCACACAGAACTCGCTATTGTAGGAGGATCCCATCATAAGTCCCTAATGGATCTTATCACTTCTCCGACGTGGGACGGGAAGGGGGGTTAGGGATACGGTATCCTCCCTTCATTGCTGTCATAGTAACAGCGGTTACAGCTGCTTGTTAAGGAAAGGGATTTGGGATGAATGAATAAACACTACATTTACACCTAATACAAAGTCAAACCCTGGTGTTAATCCAAATTCAGTGATGGTACACTCTAAAAAATGCTGGGTTAAAAACAACGCAGCACTGGGTGAAATTTGGACAAACCCAGCAATTGGGTTGTTTTGACCCAGCAGATGGGTTAATTGTTTAACCCAACCCTCTGGGTACTTTTATTCAACTCAACTATTGCTTAAAAATGTACCATATTTCTTGCTTAAAATGAACCCAAAAAAAGGTTGGAAATGAACATTTATTAAGAAGTTGAAAAAAAAATAAACTTTTTTAAATTGCTTATTAATAAATGTTCACCTTTTGAGAGTGAACATACTAGATTTTTAATTTACAACCTATTTTGGCTTCATTTTAAGCCAGCCATATAATTTTTAAGCGATAGCTGAGTTAAAACTAATCAAAAGGTTGGGTTAAACATTTAACCCACCCGCTGGGTCAAAACTACCCAGTTGCTGAGTTTGTCCATATTTCACCCAGTGCTAGATTTTAATTAACCCAGCATTTTTTAGTGTAGAGCATCTATAGCTATATTTAACTTTTTTTGTGTGTGTGTGTGTGTTTTTTTTTGTTTTTTTTTTTCTCGTATAATTGAACTTGCAAATTATATAAATATAGGGTACAATGGGGCTAAAGGCCCACCTTAAAAAAAAAGTGCTATTCACTGCTCCTAAAATGTATAATTGCAGAAAAAAATATATGCTTTGCATTGAACATTAATGGAGCAACAGATTTTGCGTGAAAATAAATCATTCAAGTTGTTTATTTTGCTTATAGTTTGTTTAAATATCTTATAAATGTATGAGGTGGCAAGGGGGGCCTTTTACCCCACACACGGGGTAAAACGCACACGGTATTGATACCAATACTTTAGCTAAAAATAATGTTTTTTTAAATAATGTCTAAGTTAATACTTGTTGAAAACAATCACTTTAGCAAAGTTTGTACTATTTTCTGCTTATTTTGAAAAATAAAAAAAAAATAACTTGTTCAATAAATATACTGTCATTAACATATGTTAATATAAAAAAATGGATTTTAAAATAATGATAAAAGTAAAGATTCTGAAAGCACTAAAGGAGATCCAATAATAATTGAAAATATATTTACAGTAGTGACAACAAATGCTGTTTTATTATATGATATGATTAATATCATGTTTTGAAATATGATGGTTTCATTCTAAACATGGTGATTATCTCTAATATGGACACCCAGCATGATATATGATATTTACCATCTGAATGTAACCATGTCACGTCAACAAATGGAAAAGTCAGCCTTCCATTAATTATCATGTTAATTACTGTGCGCCTTTAGCCCCAACAGTAGGGGTGTGTTTTTTTTTAACCCCAAATACAATACTTCTACATATTTTTTCGTTATTTAAAAACTGTTACTTTAACTATCTTAAACAAAACTGAAAATCATATAGAAGACCTTTGTCTCAAAATATATGCATTCATTTTAGCGATTCTTATTTGCTATTTGCTAAAAAACATCAAATATTAGATCCAGTAAGCACAGAATCGACTTTGCGCTGCTGCGTGCGATTGCGTCAAGGATCAAACAAATATACACGTGCATCTTGAAAAGAGGATGTTTTGGAAAGTGCTATGCCACGTTTTTGTGCCATCTAGTGGTTTAGAGGAAAATAATATCAAAGGTGCCTTTTACCCCGGGGCGCCTTTAGCCCCGTTGTACCCTATATTTATATGTTTAAAATTTATATTCATACAATTTAATATACATTTTACATTAATAATTATTATAAAATGTAACATTTTAATTTTATATAATTACATTTTTATTTATTTAAATGTATATAATAAAGTTATATTTTGCCTTGATTTTGCTAGATAGTAGAGTGGAAACAGGACAGGATTGGGAAAGACCTCAGGCCGGGGGTTCAAATTCAGTTCGCCTATAATACTACAACAAATAAAAGCAAAAAAAAAAATTTTTTTTACATGTATTTTTATATGCATTTTGAAAATGTTATTTGCACATTGGTGTTTCTATTGAGATGTTTAATGTAAAATTTAAAACAAATATATCTCAATAGAAACCAGGCTTATGAAGATTTTTAATCATCTTGTACTAGCTGTAAATAAGGATTACTTTCTCTCTGAGAACTGAAAGCCATTCAAAGGAGTTTTGAATCAAGTCTGCAGTCATAAATATGAGTAAGCTAACCTTTGCACAGCATTCTTAATGTTTCTCATATCACCTTTCACCCTGATGAGCAGCTGCCCCATGCGCACCAGACAGAATCAGCAGAAATGCCACACTGAGACCGAAGAAGTGATTATATGGAGCTGTTCTCTCAGGGTTTATGTAACTGTGACTGTAATAAGATCAGCACCAAATGGTACACACAACACTGTGATGATGCAGGAGCACATGCTCCATAAGAGGATCTACTTCCTGTAGAGACAAATAAACACATGCACACAATGTCCAGCAGCATGTGGAATAAGTCTTGTGTTTATGTGTGTGTCCGTATTATAATGGAGAACGTCCCCCTACAAACAACCCCTCCACCCCCGAATCATGAGACTAGCCATAATGTCTGTCTCTTTCTTTCTCTCCTGTCTTTCTGTGACTGAAAGAGGAAGCGCAGACCACTTCCCATGTAGCATGCAGGGTTGTGCTGATTCACGAGTCCACTAAGCAACCAAAAACTTTCCATCCACAAACTGTGACTACACATCCAAATTATTCAAATAAAAAAACAGAAAGCATAAAAAAATAAATAATAAAAAAAAAAAAAACACTGTGAACTTATATGTTAGTGTACAATAGTTGTTCTTACATTTTTTTTTGGGCAGCACCCCCATATTCATTATCCAGGTACTGTTCTACTCCCATCAAATAAAATGTAGTACAATTGTCTTACCTGAATGATAATGTTAATTTGACTAGACAGCGTCGTTGGAAATTAACTAAGGCTTATGGCAAAAATGCCATCAAAATTAACCCTTCAACTGTCACCTCCGCTCTGTGGGACGCCTAAGTTTACTTCACCATATTACAAGTAAATTCTAATATAATCATGACAAACTATATATCGTTGGGAAGCTCTAAGACTCCTAAATAGATTATTTCACCACTCTTTTGTGTTACAAATTATGTAGGAAAACTAATAGATTAATTTATGACAATAGTGCACCTCAAAAATCTACATGATAACAGGAGTTCTGACCTTTGTCACAAAAAGACTTTCTTCGTTGCCTTTTTCCCTCACGCAATACAAATCTTAAGAAATTATATATCAACTGAAACCTTAAAATCTCAAAATTCATCCTTTGAAAATCATTTTAAAATCAGACATTGCATTACCATGGAAAGTGTACATCAAAATCATATTACAAAATGTTTTTTTTCATGAATTATAAAATGTAACTTCATGTCTATGTTTAAGACAGGGAGTGACAGTTAAAGGGTTAACAAAAGTGAAGAAATGCCCCTGCACTATTAAAGCATGCATTACGGCTGCGACGATTGAAATGAAATGTGAAAATGTAGAAAAAGTGTCAATTCGCAGAATTACATTTAGATTGGCTCACACTACATCAGATTGCTTTTATGCGCTGTTTTGTGCAGTGTTGAGCCTTATAACCAATCAGACGTGTTTCTGTTGAACTTAGGAATGAATTGGCCAATCAGAGGCGCTTAAATTAGCGCTGAAAATGCATATAGCTAATAGCTAAAAGACTAATTACGTAGATTCAGTAAATATAATGGGAGTTTTTGCATAACGTGCGCTACCAACCAACATGGACAAAACATGGACAGAAAACAAAAATGTTTTATATTGTTTTTTATATCGATATTAAAAATCATTAGAGCAATAATCTACAATAATGATTTTTGTCATAATGTTGTAGCCCTATGAGCTCCTTTTTTTTTTTTTTTACATGTATAATTTTGACATTAAAGACAACATAGTATGGTGATTATAATAATAATAAGGTGATTCTAAAAAATTGTCCTCATGAATGTAAAAAAAATAAATAAAAAATGCCCCTGGAAATCAATTCCACGGGGGCAAATATCTCCCCTTAAAGGGGTCATCGGATGCCCATTTTCCACAAGTTGATATGATTCTTTAGGGCCTTGATGAAAAGTCTATAATATACTTATATGAAATATAAAAAATCTCAATGGTTTTGTAAAACAACACCCTTTTTTACCTTGCCAAAATCAGCTCTGCAAAAATCATCTCATTCTGGTCGAGGTTGCTTTAAATGCAAATGAGCTCTGCTCACCCCCCCCCCCCCTTCACTCTGTGGAGTGATGAGCAGATCTGAGAGATTGTTTACTTTAGCCACATTTAGCGCATTTAGCTGCTAAACTTGCTAACTAGCACATTATTAGGAAAGGCGATCGCAAATATTCATAAAAAAAAAACACTTATACTCACTTCTGCTGTAAGTGAAGCTGGATCACGAATGATTCACGCAAACATAGAGGGATATACTTAGATCGGGAGGCGCATTCCCTTCACAAACAAATGTAATCCACCGCATCTTCAGCGGCTCAGATGTCGGGAGTAAATGATGACCACTATGTTCATTATTACATCCAGCAACACAACACCTCAATCGCTCAATCGGAGATATTCTTGTCTAACTTACATCCCTGCTCCAGCATCCAAACAAAGACGGTGGACTGTTACAGCTGATCTAAGGTAAGACGCTCATGTCAATCAACTATCGTGGGAGCGGCCTCTGTCGGTGTGACAGCACAATGACAGGCATCTGAGAATGGCTCGATTTGAAAAAGGAAATAATATTTTTACAGATTAGCTAAAAACCACTGCATGGACAAAACGATCTGTTATTTTCATAAAAATAATACAATTTATATACTTTTTAATCTCAAATGCTCATCTTGTCTTGCGCTCTCTGAATTCTGTGTATTTTGGCTCAAGATAGTTCCCATCATATTTTCTCCCTCAACTTGAAAATCGTCCTCTATCGCCGTTTAACCTTTTTTGTTAAGGGTGTTTGATGATCTTTGCATGTTTACTTTGCAAAGACTGGGTCAGTACTTCTGCAGCGATGTCGGATGATTTTGAAATTATTTTTGAAGTTGAGGGAGAAAATACGTTGTATATTGTATATTGTATAGTTTTTTGACATACCCTAACTGTCTTGAACCAGATACACAGAGTTCAGAGAGAGCAAGACAAGACGAGCGTTTGAGATTAAAAAGTATTTAAATAGTATTTTTATTTTTTTTTAATGGAAATAACCAATCATTTTGCTAGATAAGACCCTTCCTCGGCTGGGATCGTTTACAACCTCATTTGGGATCGTTTGAAGCCGCATTTAAACTGCATTTTGGAAGTTCAAACTCTGGGAACCATATCAGTCCATTATATGGAAAAAAAATCTTGAAATGTTTTCCTCAAAAAACACAACTTCTTTACAACTGAAGAAAGAAAGACATGCATGAACATCTTGGATGACAAGGGGGTGAGTACATTATCTGTAAATTGTTGTTCTGGAAGTGGACTTCTCCTTTAATGGAAAAGTGAATTTCTGACCCTGCTGGACAGTTATCATTAAAGTTTCCCAGAAAGAGAAAAAGCCATGTAAAATTATAGTAATGTTTATATATTCAAATTATACCCAGATTATTTACATTTAAAAAAAAAAAAAATGAAAAAAAGTAAATAAATAAATTGTGGGGCAAGCACTTGGTTCTGTGCATAGGTTGTTGACTGGATGTCGAAATGTGAGTATTGCACTCAAATGTGGCGGCAGTTGAACACAAGATTGCAGAGGCAGGGCTTATTATCATTCATAATAAAACCTACCATGTGTATTTAAAAAAATTGATAAGGTGAACCTTTATTTAATGTATTTTTTTTTTTTTTAATTTAAAGTAAAGAGGCAGAAGATCCTAATCATCCAGACACAGCAACATTGGCTTAACCAATGGCTTGAGTTTGGGGCGGGACTAAAATTGTACTACCCAGTGGAAAGGAGAATCTTCTAGAAACCTGATTGAAAATGTGTTTGGTGATGCTAACAGTGTGGAAATGACTCACAGCTCATGCTTCTAGTGTTTTATTTATACATCTAATCCCACAAACAAATTCTTGTGTTACTTTTCAACAAGGTATAAAAAGCTAAAACCGATACTTACAACATTGCAAAACCGGGTGTTAAATCTTATAGTTTAAGCCATCATGACTTGCCTCTGGTTTTTAACCTCTGATAAGGCGTTTAATGGATGGCAGTGGGTTTGTGCGTATTCCCGTGAGTTTAAAAGCTGATAGCACCATTTCACCAACTTGGCCCTGATGGAGTCCAGAGTTGTACTTCGCTTTATTGCTGCTATGAGACTGACATGAAATACAGTAAAATCCCCAAAGCGCTCACAACCTGAAGCATATGCATGTGTCCAGAGCTGTTGCTGCAACTCTTTGACAACAATTACAGCCACCCAAATATGTAAAAGGTTTTGCTCTGAAACGTATATGAAGACTCTCACAGAGCTCTATAATGTTCCTCTGCTGTCTCTTTTTTTATACATCATTGCAAACATGTTTTTTCTACTGTTACATGTTGCAGGGGATAAACCATCACATCACATTACAGATCTGTGGTTTGGTTTGTAATAATCTTTTGGTTGACATGATGTGCATAACAAAAATACTTCGGTTGAACCATAATTATCCATTTGAGTCAGTCTGAAAACAAATAACTCCAGAGCACGCCTCAGCGCTCAAATCAAAATCTTTAATCTCTTTTGGAGTGACTTAATCAATAAAAACAGAGCACAGTGTATGTTCTACCACACTTATAAAGAAACCAGAAGCACATTGATGTTAGACACAAAGGCCATGTCCTCTTATTATGCTGTCAAGACGTAAAGATGAATGGTAATTAATGGGTGACGCTTTGCTATATTAATTAAAAGCTTGGTCTGAGCACTCAAACTGAGGTATCAAAGTTTATGCACCATTTACACGAAAGCAAACCATGCTTATAGAAACTGTGGCATCACTAGGCATGCTTGTGTTTTAATGGAAACACAGGCACATACCAGGCACATTTCCACTTAAAAGTGATTAATAGTGGATTATTTTGATACCACACGAAGTTTAGATGGTTACATGGTATTTGTAACTGCATTTTAATGTTTTACTAAACTTTTTTTGACCTTATGTTATCCTTTAATTCACTCTTTCATTCGGTTAAAATATGATCTCTTCTAAAGTGATAAATGTATGTAATATATGTTAGTGATTGTCTTGGTTAACTGCCAAACCTAAGCAATAATGCCTTGCAACATTCAGTCCAGGAATATATACAACTGTCTTGGGTTTTGAAACATCAGCATGTTGTCACTCAGCCTGTGTAAGGTGATTTTGAAAGCGAAAAAACTGCCATTGAATGATCAATACTTGGTGTGATGGCACTTATAATTTACAGAAATCGTAAACAGACATCAAGAACCAGTGTTTTTATTAAGATTTCTGATTAGTTTTAGTTTTTATCATTTCTGTTTTTCATTTAATTTAAATGTTTTAGCAATTTTGTTGTGTTTTGGTCATTTATATTAGTTTTTAAATATGTGTATGTATTTTTTTCTTTTAATTCATTCTTATTTCAGTTTTAGTTTTTGTTAGTACATCAAGTTAAGCTAAATGAAAATGAGAAACGTTGGCACTTAGCTGAAATAAAAGTTACATTTTTTTATATTTTAATGTACTTCAGATTGTTTTATTTCAACACCTGTCTTTTTTGAGTGTTGAAATTGTTAAAAAGATATCTCAAAGTCTCTGCTAACACCAGCACAAGGGTTGCCTGGAAGTCTGCGATTTCCCCACTGAATTGGGTTACTTTTAAACTGTTGCCGCGGGTTGATTTTCTTCCGTTTGTTAATGGTTTGACATATTTCATAAAGTATGTCTAACTAAAATGCTTGCACTAAAATATTTTATATTCTACCAATGATTTAACCAACTTGGTCTCATGACGAAAACATATCTCCGGGAACATTTTTCACAAGACGCAAAATACGTACCGCCATGTACATTTGTGACATATTCAATGTGAAATGTCCACTGGGTGGCGCTAAAAGAGCGTTAATTTTTTTCCCCCACATACAGTACATTTTATGTGACGCTGGTTTTGTGCGTCACTGCAGTTCTGACATAAAATGTCCCTTGAGTGGCACTATAATAACTGTAATGCTCCGTGACGTTTTAATATAACGCACCCTCTGCACTACACCTAAATCTACCCAATAGTGGGAACAAAAGCGAACGTGACGTGAAAACACAATCGCGAGCATGCCTTTTTAGCTTGTTTTTCAATCTCTCATCTTTCAGCTCTTTCGTCGTGAGTCAAGTTTTTCACAGGATTCTTACCCAAGGATTCTGCATCCTAAGTTCCTTGCTGGCTGAGCTACCGAGCAAGCTAAGTTATGTCCGTAAAGAGAAACACGGAGCTGTAATGATAACCGTGTACGAAAACGATTACAAAGTGCCTGCTTTTTTTTACCGCCTCTAGTGGTCATTTCTGTTTGAAACTGCAGTGATATGTACTTACATATCACCGATATGTACTTAAATATATGTACTTAAAGTTTCCAGAAGTACGCTTTCGTCATGAGACCAGGTAGGATAAAAAACTGCTAACTGGTGTTGGATTCTGTGAAGACGAGCCACTGGTAAGGAGCCCTTGAGCTGTGTAAATGCTCACTCAGATATATTGGTTTTCAACAGTGACTGTAAAATATATACATTAGATATGGAAAATGCATATTTCAAGTTTTGATATTTGGGCTGCTTGGGCTAATTTTGATTGCCCACTGGGCTAGTTTTGTCATGTAGACCTGGCGAACCTAACCAGTAGCCTTGGACAAATGGGAAACTGTGGTCTTTTAGACAATCCGGAAAACTAGGGCTTGTTATGTCACTATGTTGTAGCGCACTGAGGTGCCCTTCAAATCTTCATCAAAGTATCACCAAGTCCATAAGGCTCTTAGTGTCTATGCGTACCCACTGTACAACACCTACTTTGTGCCATGTGCAGGCACAAGAATGCCTGGCACCGGATCGAGTCAGCATATACTGCAAGCGGGTCGAGGCGCAATCGAAGAAAGAACTTTGCCCTTTCCCTCCCCTTCTCCTCAACCCATGGAAAAATCCAGTCCAATCCAAATCCAATTGTTTGCAGTGATCAAAAGCCGCTGTCATGGAATGAAGTTCACAAGCTTTCCTTGAGGACAAATGACATGAGAAAAAGAGAATGTGTTCTGACAGGCTGATACAATGGCAGATTTGGCAGCGCAAGGCTGCCATTAATTTTATAGTAGTCATATATTCACTAGAAGTGTGTGCGTACAGTGATGCCGAAGCGATTAGGGCAGATTGTAAGCATGCCTTTGCATAACTTTGATTAAGTCTTCAACTCAAGGAAAGTGAATCACATATAATGAGCACCAAAAATGTATTAAACCAGCATTTCCAGAGGAAACACTTCAACTCTGACTTTTTCATTATTAGAGAGCAGTGGCATCTGTACGGACAAGCTCTTGATTATAGAGCAGCGCATCAGAAATGCTGACACACCAAAACACACAGTACATACTACTTAGTGCAGATCCCAGAGGGGTCAATAAACAAGTACACTTGCCTTAAAGGGATAGTTTGCACAAAAATAAAAAAATCTGGCATCACTTTCTTTCTTGTGTGAAACAGCTGTGTGTTTATATATTAACATTAATCTAGATTCATAAATGCTGTAAAATTCATACCGTTGCTCATTTTTAGATCATGATACTTAAAGGAGAAGTTCACTTCCAGAACAAAAATTGACAGATAATGTACTCACCCCTTGTCATCCAGAGAAGTCTTTCTTTCTTCAGCCATACAGAAATTGTTTTTTAAGGAAACATCCATATAATGGATTTCTATGGTGCCCCGATTTTGAACTTCCAAAATGCAGTTTAAATGCAGCTTCAAAGGGCTCTAAACGATCCCAGCCAAGGAAGAAGTGTCTTATCTAGTGAAACAATCCATCATTTTTTTCCAAAAATACAATTTTTTTATACTTTATAAAAGCACAAAAGCTGGTGTGCGCGTCCACAATGCTACGAATTAGTGATGGGTCGTTCTTGAATGATTTGTTCATTTTGAACGAAACTTTAATGTGACTCGGGACAAACAAGTCGTCTTGGGGAGTGATTCGTTCAGTCGCGCATGTGCAACATCCTATTAGGTTCTGTATTGGAACTAGTTCACCTGCTTCAAGTCTTCTGGTTTTTCGAGTTGTTTGATCATTTTATTCAGCCGTCACGTGATGAACGAACGACTCAAACCCGAAGGCTCGAGAGATGAACTAATCAATTCTTTTTCCGGCTCACACTGCATTGGTTAAGCTTATTGGGCTGTCACGTGATGAACGCATGACTCAAACCCGAAAACTTGTCAGATAAGAGGTGAGGTGAGCTAAATTATAGACTAAAGACCCAGGTAAACAATGAATTAATCTTTTCTGTTTCTTATAGCATTATAGTTTTGTCTTGTTTGTAGTGTGATCAACGTTTGTGTAAGCAGTAGATGTGTTAGGGAAGTAACACGTAACATTTTAATTATATTTTGCTAAAATGAACGAAATGACTCAAAAAAAGATTTGTTCATTTTGCTGAACGAGACTAATCTGAACTTCCCATCACTGCTACGAATCACGTCTAAGTTCATCGTCTGTGTACTCCAGCTCAAAAAGGTAGAGTATGGCGAAAAACTCCATCTTATTTTGAATGACAACTTCAGAATCGTCCGACACGTTGTACCTTTTTGTTTGTGAACAGCGTTTGACTTACTTGCACTTTCTTAGTCTTTGTGCATTCACTTAGTCTGTAGTTCTGCGTGACCTTTCGATGTGATTCAATAGTACGTAGCGTCGTGAACACGCATCCCAGAGCCTGTGCTACACAAGCTTTTGTGCTTAAAAAGTTTGAAGCTGCATTTAAACTGCATTTTGGAAGTTCAAAATTGGGGCACCAATGAAGTCCATTATATAGAGAAAAATCCTGAAATGTTTTCCTCAAAAACCATAATTTCTTCACGAAGAAAGACATGATCATCTTGGATGACAAGGGGGTGAGTACATTATTTGTGAATTGTTGTTCTGGAAGTGGAGTTCTCCTTTAAGGGGTCATGAACTGAGAAATCAAAATTCCCTTGGTCTTCTGATACATAAGAGGTCATTGTTATATAAAAACAGTACGTTTCCTGAAGGTTTCAGAACTCAAAACTTTATTAGTTTAAAAACAGCTTATATTGAATCCCATCTGCCAAAACAACAGGTTGTGGAATGTGGCACTTTATGAGGTAATAGTGTGGCTAAACACCGCCTCCGCAGAAGAAGATCAACACCTGCTTCTACATCGCTTCCTGTTTAGCCCCGCCCACCGATTCACGCATGTAGTGTAAATAACGAGAGTGGCATATGCAGGTCTATGCAGAAACAAAACGATAAAGATGGCTTCAAAGACAACAAGACGATGTGCAATGCTACGTTTTGGAAAAACACAGTCTTTGCATTGCCTTCCTTCTGATTCCAACATTAGGAAAGAGTGGATGAAGTTCATTTTAATGAAGATCCAGACCACAGCAGTGAGAACTTAGTCCTTTGTTTATTTCATTTTCCTGCAGATTTGTTTACAAACAAGGCACAATTAGACGCAGGATTTTCAGAAAGATTGAAACTGAAAGATGATGCTGTGCCGACTATATTGGATACGAAAATAATGTCGCATTCACACAGGTGTGAGAAACTGTTTATATCATGTGGTCACTATTGCTTTGTCTGTTATTACAGATCGTTTGACGTACTGAGTATTTATGCATTTTTATCTGAAATCACAGCAGAATCCGTTTATGAGGAATGTAGGCTGTCAAACATACACAACATACACAACTGTTAGCTAATCATAGCAGTGGGTGTAAATGTGAATGACTTTATCTTTATTATTGTAAAGTGTTACCGCTTAAACTGTTTTTTAAACACCCTTTTTTCCTGTCTGTTCTCTGTGTGTAGGCCAGAATCGTCCATCCTCCTGTGTGTGTTTCTGATTCAGTGTAAGTAGTGCAAGACTGTTGATCTCACTCCTTGATTTACTTCTAGGTGTTTCACAGGTCAACACAACTATGACCGTCGATGACCTCCTGTTCCTGCTACTCCTTTTCTGTGTCTCTTTTACAAAGTAATTCTATATATGCCCAGTTATATGTTTTTGTGTTTGAAAATGTTCTCATGGAAGATGAAGTCCAGAACCATAAGGGAGGAGTTTACAGATATCTATATCTTAACCCGTGACATTCATCAGAGAAAAACAGAAAGATAAGATGTATAAGTTAAGAAACAGAAGGGTGTGGATTAGGTGTTTTTTTTTTTTTTTTTTTTTTTTCGCACTGAATGTGATGAAGTGGTTAAGGAAGAGTTATGTTGTGGAACAAGCAAGAGTCAAGCTACTATTAAACATACTGTGTTGTTGATGACAGCCTCATGACCATGACACATTCTGGCCTGATGACATCAGCAGGTCACCTCCTCGCCAAAGGTTTTATACTGAAGTACAATATCTGATTATTTTACTGTAGGGGTATCATGTCTGTTATGAGATGATCCAGTGATGAACCTAATTTTCAGGCTACTAAAATTCAAAAAATAAATCAAACACTTACTTGAAGCCTTAACACTTCCTGTACGTAACATCCATTTGTTTAGAAAAGCCTAAAAAAAGAAAGATAGAAAGGGAAATAGATGGGTTGGTTTGATATATTAAACCAGGGTGTTCCTTTGGGCACTTATGTCCAAGGATTTGTTAAGTATTCAATAAGTTAGTTATTTGATTTTTATTATTGAAAGAAAGAGAAAGAAACATAGAAATGCATTATTATTATTATTATAATTATTATTATTAGTCATGAATTAGTCATGAAAACTTCCTTAATTTTTTATTTTTCAAAAGTATGATTTTCTAAACAAACTATAATAATAATTATTAATTTAATTTAATTTAATTTTGTTTTATTTTTACCACAACAAAAATGTGGGCTTGAAATGTGTAATGAGATGTGTGATGTGTAAAGAAATGCAAAAATCAATTAATTCTGTTTACAGGGTCATGTTCAATCAATCTCAAATTTTGTGAAAATATTATTTAATTGTGTTTATGTATTATACATAAAATGCTAGCTATTTTCCACAAGTTGGTATGATTCACTTTGATTCTTTAGTCTTTATGAAATGTCTGCAACATATTTTGGTTAAAATTCCTCAAAGGTCATGTAAAACAACACCCTTTTTACCTTGTCAAAAACAGCTCTATTCCATTTCGGTGCATGTCTCTTTAAATGATAATGAGCTAGTGCTCACCCCACCCCTCTCTTCCGTTTTCAGTGTATTCGGTGCCGTGTTACCATCAAAAACAAAACTAATCCACTGCGTCCTCAGTGGCTCTGATGTCAAGAGAAAAGGCACTCATGTTAACTTGAACATTGAACTACAAAACACCTGCATTGCTTTTGAAACACTGTTGTCTCTACAGCTGCTCAAGCGAGGGGAAAATGCCAGACAGTGTACAACTGGCTGAGGGTGGAAATATGCTAATAAGGGACAGTCCATCAGCAGTCGTGGGCGGGGCCTGAGCAGCATGATGTCATACTGCACAGAAAGACAAAATGGCTTGATAACTGAGATAACTTAGATAATTGAGAAAAGGAAAGGGTTTTTATCAGTATGTCCACACACTGCTATTGAACTCAAAACATACTGAAAGTGGGTTAAAATGGCATTCATCAGTGACAGATGTATATACACTATTAATGCAGAAACTGAACTAGTGAAAGTGTGAAAAGTTACTTTCTAAAAGTCCATAGGACCAAAATTGCCTGTAACTGAAGAAACATCTACTACTGAATTCTGAGATTTGCTTCTGTATATTTGAAAGGTTTAAAATGAAATCATAACAATGCTGTAAAATCCCAGATCCCAAATCCCAGAGCTGTCAGTCATGAAGAATCAGCATATTCACTCTAACATCTCTATTACTGACAAACACTGTAAAGAAAGGGGGGTGTGATGACCACATGAGTATCTGTGTCAGAGGATATTTTAGTATCAGATGACTTCATATCACCCATATGGTGTTTGGTCATACCCACACGCCATGAAGCCTGAGTTTGTTTGTTTCCGATATGACACACAGCATGTTCTCACTCGGGACTTCAGACTGGAAGCTCCTGTTTTCTAAAACATGACTGCACTTGATGAGTGTGTATGATTGGACAGTAAGTGATCTCAATGAGCTGTCGGGCCAGTTGCTCTTCAGTCCTTTGATTTACATAATGCCAAAGAAACAGGGGTGTGTAAGCGGCCTTCTGAAATGGGGAAGTCTGCTCTGTCTGTGTGTGTGTGTGTGTGTGTGTGTGTTTTTTTTTTTTTTGTTTGTTTAGCCCAGTGTAAATTCCAGCTGTACTTGATGTTCACACAGTCCCTGGGTTAAAAGACCCTACTTAAACTATCAACAAGAATATTTTTGAGTTGGTTAGCACTATAAAGTGCAAGGTTCACTTTTCCCTTACGTTTTCTTCACAATTTAGGAGCTCAACAAGAACATAATGAGCTCACATTCAAGGAAAACATTAGACACTGTGTCCTTCTGAACTTCTATCCACAGCTGGACAATGTTAATTCAACATATTTAGTGGTTTGCATAGGGTCTCATATTTCAGAATATTTGTTTTGCAGTATTTTATACTGTTGATCCAATTTTTAAAGGAGGAATTGTTTCCTTCGTTTCCTCAGAGAAAATGGCCCTAGTGGAATTGCAGCTGGCATGATTAAAGTGAGGTGGGCTTTATTATTGGTTTTTTTTGACTATTTATGTCTGTGTGGTTCAGGTATATCCTATGTAATGGGGACAAAATGTCCACTCAAAAAAAAGCCAATGTCCAAAATCCTTGTCCTTGTGAGAACATTTTTGGTCCCCATAAGAAAACAAGCTTATCAATCTTAAAAAAATGAAGTGTTTTGAAAATCTAAAAATGCACAACGTTTTCTGTGAGGGGTAGGTTTAGGATAAGGGGATAGAAAATACAGTTTGTACAGTAAAAACCATTAGGCCTATGGAATGTCCCCATAAAACATGAAAACCCATCATGTGTGTGTTTGTGTGTGTGTAGAACAATAGTGTCAAGAAAAGGTACTAATCTTGGGCAAATTAACACCTTCAGCAGTCACAAATGCACAACTGCTATGTACGGATTTTATACTCAATGCCAACCTCACTCAGAGCATTTCACTGACATCCTGTATGTCAGCCAAAGATTACAGCACTTTGTCTTTCCCTGCAAATCCACAAACACTCATAGCGTTCAGCATCAAATACATAAACATTGCCCAATACATAAAGCCTATCCTTGCTCACACCAGGCATCAGAACACACGGACAGTCGTGTCTCTAACACAGAGCAGAACACACTGCTTACTCACATCCACCCCCACACACTGCCCTGATTATGAGACAATATGTTTATAAAATTACACGCAATAAAAAAACAGCTGGACGTGTCACTCTATGATCCACTGTTACTGCTCTAAAAGCAATGATGTCAACACAATGTAACTATTATAAAACTTCAAACAATCAAAAACCTTCTTGCTTGCATAATGTGCTACAGTGCTACAGTCTACTTAAGTTTCAATTTTCAAAATAAATGAATACTTTAATAGAGGGATTAATATTTAATTGATCAAGAAATGACTTGAGTGTAAATATGAGTACACATACTGTAACTTAATAACCAGAACGGATGTATTTCTGCAGAACAGGAAATTATTTCTCCTCCCTTTCAGAAAAAGCAACAATGACATAGAAATTCTCAAAACTAACTTCAAATTCCAAATACAACGAATGTTTAGAAACAAGATAACAGATAATATATCTGCTAAACAGAAAACTGTATGTTTCCTAAAATGACATTTTTTAGAATTATATGAAAGAAAGTATTGCATAAGACAAAGAAACAAACAATAATAATTTTATCAAACCAGTCTATAGATTTGAAAAAGCATTCTTTCATGAGAAATCAACTTTTTTTTTTCTTTTTTTTTTTTTAAATTGACATTATGAAAATATGCTGGAATTTTAAGAACTCTTTTTAATCTGAAGACATGGGCTATGAATAAGTGTGGGGTCATGTGATGTGTTTTCACGTATAAGATCTGTAAAGTTACAAAGCTCAAAGTCTTAAAGAGAAGGCTGATCCACACTGGCCGAAAACTCCTTAATCAAATTCTCTCTCATAAACCTGCATCACTATGTGGAAATATTTGCATAATGCTGGCCAAATGTCTAGGCAAAGAAAGGCATGTTTTCAGGTATCGGAGAATTGTTGCCGCCATATTGTGGAGACACTGTGTGTTTCTATGCGAAAGCAAAAGCCTTTTATCTAGCCTTCGTGGACACAATTGGCCCTTCGCAGGAAGTTTGATTGGCAGGTGATCTGACCAGTCATAACGCAGAATCTGCCATTTTTGTCCGACAAACAAACCAGGCAGGAGAGTAGATTAATGTCTGTGGGCTTACACTTGAAAATGGTGTGTACTGATGTCTTTCAGAAGTTGAAACTAGGGATGCACCGAATATTCGGCCACCGAAAATTTTCGGCCGAAAATGGCCCAAAAGTGAATTTTCGGTTTTCGGACGAAAGATTTTTATCACCGAAACAACATGGCCGAAACAGTATGTTGTGATGACGCAAACAGAAACCGCGGCCTGCACGTGCTTGTCTGAAGCAACATGTCTGCGGTGTGAGGTTGAGATGGACCACGGGGTGAAAACAGTGAAAAGTACACTGTAGGGGCCGTTCACATATCGCGCCTAAAAACGCCTGGAAAACGCGCGCCGATTTCTCCTCCTTTCCAAAGCGCTCTGTAGCTTGCGCTCCCGTGTCATCTGCCGTTGCCAAGCAACCATGACCCGCACTCTCAATGAAGACGCGGATGTTTCATCAAAAGACAAACGGATTTCCAGCTCTAAAAATCACTTGCTGTAGCTCTGCTACTAAATTTATTTAAAAATTTACAGCTATGATCAGCTGTTTCTCCATCTTGGCTGAGCTTTTAATGTTGTTACGGGAAAGGATTAAGCTAATTGGTTGAATCTTGTCACGTGACCCGCGGTGCGCTTGCAGCATTATGAGATGTTTTCATCTCGATGCGGCGTGGATGCGCCTGAAAAAAACGAGCGCGTCGCACCACATGCGCGTCGCGACGGCGTCGCTTCCATTATGAGCGCGGCTGCCGCGTGTCTACATTTGAAATAATGAACTTGAGCGTGCAAAAGACACGATATGTGAACGGACCCTTAGGCTACTATATATGTGACTATTAGATTGTAACCATATTTCTGCTAGATATTTTTTTAAATTTGACAAAAATTTTAATTTATGCACTGGCCCTATTTAAATACACTCTCTCAAATCTTTCTCAAATGTCAGGCAGACGACAAGCTCAACCTCAACGATTTATTCTTTGAAACTTTAATATTAATTTATGCAATTGCAATGCCTTGATTTTAGTAAGGTTAGTACACAGTCATAGCCACAAATGCAATGGTACTAATAATTGGCATAATTTCTTTCGGTGTTTCGGTTTTCGGTTTTCGGCTTTGGTTTCCTCTTTTTTGGTTTTCAGTTTCGGCCAAGAATTTTCATTTTCGGTGCATCCCTAGTTGAAACCAGATACCTTCGGATGTTCATTCATGTTTATTTCATACTATAACTAGTAAAGAGGAAGAGATGAATGGTTCACGTGGCGCTTGAAGTGAGGCACTACAGCGATCTGTCACAATAATTAAAGAGCCACAAAACAGTATTTTTTGTCTGAATTTCTTAAAGAATTACAAAATTTTATACCTAAAGTAACCTGCTTTGTCTTGTCTGTCAGTGCATTGTCAGTTTCCTCTTTGCTCCGCAAGGCATTTTTTACTGTGTGAGAACATGATGTGTGGTGTGAGTGTCCTATGGCTTGTTGGACACAGCAACAGTAACGAAGAGGGGTGGGTTTTTGTGAAGGGTCAATTAGGAATCAGTGGTTAAGATTTATTTACAACACTGTTCCAGAACAGTACAACTCAAATGTTTGAGTTTGTGCAGCACATTTTATGGAGGACAGGTTCATTTTATAAACCTGCACAACGCACAGTGCACAAACGTTAATTTAGCTAAATAATGGGACAATTCCAACTTTTATAAGCCTAAAAGTATGTTTTATCATTTGCTATTGACTGTTCAAATGTAGAGTTTGGTGAAGTTTAGAGAAGGGTAGAGTGGGGAAAAATGCCCCCCTACTGTTTTTACCAGAATAACCACAAGATGAAATCAAGCTACATTTTTATTGTAACTATGGATTACGTTGACAAGAGTGATCTAGAAGTTTTCACCATGAAGCTTCCACTGGTAATGTACCAAAGAAAAAATGGATGTCACAGTAAATGCAATGGATTTCACAGGCACCTGCAATTCTGGTCAAATTAAAGATACTTTGTGTGTGAATTTGCACAGAAAAAAAGTCTCTAAAAATGTCTCTAATTGGCCTGTTTAGCTAAGGCCTCAAAACACTTCTTATTTACTGGTAGTATTGCATGGTTTGTAGATTATATTTAATAGTTTACACTTTGCAAAAAAGTTTGGAGTTAGTTTTTAAGGGTAACATTACATTCTTAATTCTTTTCAGGAGCACTAGTGCTACTGAAAAAAAATAAATAAAATAAAAAATAGGAACAGTGACAGAAATGAACCTTCCCATTATAAGGTGATATCTGACTTCTTTGTAATGTAAATGTAATTGTATGTCATCTTTTGTGCCAAAAAAATTAGTTTTATAAACTTTTATGAAAACAAATAATTAAACAATAAAATCAATTAAAATAACAATACAGTCAGTCTGAATAAGTTACCAGTCAAATGAAATCAATATCAACAGTTCATCTTTGCATGGCACAGAAGAGCACAAATGTGGCATTAAGGAATGTTTACAGAATTTATGACTCAGAGGTGGCATTAATGCATCTCATAATAACAATGTTATGAGATTAATGTTTTACATCTAAAGTTTTAAATTAAGAAACTTAAATGATTTAAATGACTCAATTTACACTTAAAAAAAATGAAACTGCCAGTAGGTGGCAGCAAGTCAAAGTCTTTGTGACTGAATAGTAATTAATTAAATCGATTCTTTCAAAAGCACAGATTCATTCATAAATGAACAGCGCTGTGTGAAAAACTACAGATGCGCAGCTGCTCATCTGTGGTTTGTTTGGAACTATTTTTGTTGACAAAATATAGCACAATCAGACAACAGTGTTCCTAAAATGTAAGTCACTTGATATCAACTTTTGTATAAAATCAAAATGTATAAAACTGTTGTATAAATTCAATTTCACATTTTCAAACTTCCTTTATAATCATTAAAAAGCTGTCACCCGTCTTAGTTCATTGCGAACTCACAAACTTGCATTTTAATTAATAAAGCTCTCTACACTGCACATTGAATCTATTATTTACACTTTGTTATAATGGATGACAAAAACTGCAGTCTGCTTTCACGATCTGTGAGAAGCAGGACGTGCATCGACAGAGAAGAATTTCCATTGTGCTGCAGTCTGCACACATTATGGCAACAGACCACATTGTGCAGTGAACCATTGACACAAATATCCCGCTACGTTTTTAGCCTATATTGCGATACTGAATCCTTGGAGGGAGAAAAAAAAAGTTAATAAAAAAAGTGTGATTACTCAATGTTTCATTAAATGTGTCAAATGACCCAAGAATCTTATAACATCTACAGCGCTAAACTTGCAAAATTCAATACATCACTTAGGACATTTGTTTGAATCATACTGTTCAGCAGCATGACTTATACTGTGTTGTCAAAGTTCTCCTTTTGAGAGACCAACATAAAATGAAAATCGCACAGTTTCTGATAAATACACTCTTAAAAATAAAGGTGCTTCATGATGCCAAAGAAGAACCTTTTTTGTTTAAATGGTTCCATAAAGAACCTTTAACATCTGAAAGGTTCTTCAGATTATAAAAAGGTAAGAAAGAGATGGTTTGCGGAACTAAATATGGTTCTTCTATGACATCGCTGTGAAGAACCTTTTAAAGCACCTTTATTTTTAAGAGTGTAGTCGGGAAATCTATATCTCTTTAAACTCAGTTTGGCAATTCATTGACTAAAAATCATGAGGGATTCGCAGGTGCCAAACCCCCTGTTTCTCAATACAACAAAAATTGGAATTGTGTTGCAAGTACAGCTTCATGAAATGAAACTCTTTGTTTCAGTGCAAACAAAAACGGTTTAGCCTATTCAAATAAACATATTGGTACACCGGATGAAAACTGAATCCCCCAAGTCAAATGTGCTAACTTTGTGCCATACTGAATGGTTTAGATGATTGAATTATGTTGCCATTCCAAAAGCGTAATCATTCATGTAGCAATACGATCAACCTGCAGTCGTACTCTTGATTCCAGAATGCCAGTTGACAGGTGCTGCTATTGGCAGACTGAACTGCATAAAGAAGAAATACTGCAGAATCTGCTGTTGCAATAAAAATTGCAAGCACAAATAATCAATTCTGATTGAAATACCTTTTTGATAGCATAAACATTGAAGATTGTGAAACTGCACTGAACACTTCCATTCCATTTCGTCGAGCTCTCCATTAATTCTGCATTAAAGCTGATTAAAATATTGATCAAACTACAGTCTTGACAAGCAAAACGACAACATGGCAAATCAGCATGACAAAGTGGCTATAACCAAAGAATTATATAACCGTTTTACACAAGCCGTACACATTTAATACTCTCTGAGGTAAAAAGTGAATCAGTTTAACAGAATGTAATTTGCGTATGAGTTAAAGTGTTAGATTGATGTCTGTCTTTGTGACATTGATCATGTCTGGGTGCAGAATCTGCCTTGCTAACTCAAACAGTCTATTTTTCACGTATAAAGTGCTCGTGGTTCTAAACTATGAATGTTTATGAACTGTACCTTCTTCCTAATTATGATTAATCCACTTTCTAGAAGACAGTGCAACAACAAAGTAAAAGGTGCTGCTAGAGAAGTGCTGAGGGCTGAGTGAGCTTCATTGTTAATTCTCATTCTCTCAAAGTTCAGAACTCAACATTAAGAAACAGCGTTGAAAGAAAACTCCCCTTGGCTGACACACTCCTCCACATTCCCACTTCCGTTTCTCTGTATGTACATATTTTTCACTCTGTTTCTATCTGTTTCTCCCTCTTTCTCTTTACCTCTTTCTGCCCCCACCCCACTTATAGTTTGAGTTATGTTTTTTGGACAGAATTATTATCTGAGCTCCAGAATGCAGAAAAGCAACAAATCACTCAGGGACTATTCTGTTCCCCCTGCATCTCTGGGGAATGCGCTGGTAGCAATCAAATTAGTGCAACCCATTAAGAGATTTCACAGCTGTCAGTGATGTATAGTGCAAAAAGTTCATTCTTTTCTCTCTGGACTCTTTCAGAAGAGTTATTGAGTGAGTTCAGTGTAATATTGGACTCTTTTATGTGTATGTGTGTGCATGCATATGTTTAGCTTTCTTCAGGGACTGTGCATATTTTTTTAGGGCTTACAAAACAAATATTTGTGAATTCTCCAATATATGCTGAATACTGTATACTAAATACTATATTATATGAAAAACAGTCTCATGAAAACAGAGGTGCACATTTGGACAAAGTGAATACGCTACAGTTATGGTTAAGGTGCAGGCCGGAATAGGTTTGATTAAATGTTAAAAGAGTTTGTGGTCATAGAAACTAAAGCACAGTTCCTCTTAAGGAAAATTAGGTTTATTATTAGGGGTTCGAGTGCAAAGCGCTGTTAGAATGATCATGGTTCAGCGATCTCCAAGTAAAACAGATTGTACAGACCAAACTGTAAGTCATAGAGACTTAAAACTTTGAGGGATGATAGTACCCACACCACCTACAACATGACCAAGGCTCACCCCAATTGGCCTGACAGGGGCCCTACAGGCCACTTTTAGTAAAATGCCTATAACTCCTGAAAGGAATGTAATATCTTTGCCAAACTCAGAACACTTATGTAAGAGTTCAATCTGAGGTCATTTGCAAGGACATTTGCGTATTTCAAAAAACATGGCCGCCATTGGCCAACGAATTTTGAGCACCTGTTAGTTAACGGAGGCCGATCAGAACAAAACTCGGTGGGCCTGTTCGACTCGCAGCCCCAAAGGTCTAAGAGAAATTTGAAAGAAATCGGCCACTGGGAGCCGATATTACATTTTTACATATCATATGATAGAACTCCTCATTCCGGGCAACTTTGCCTCTAGAACTACTACAGTCAATCAAATTAATCAGTCTGTTAAATGATTGAGAAGACATAAAAAATCTACTTTTGCGAACTAGTCCTAGGTTTTTCACTCAATCTGGAAAGAAACACTGCAGTACAATTCTCTGGACCCTCTAGGCCAATAATTAGCCAAAAAATGTTGAAATTGACCCTTTGGGAAGCTGTAACGGGGTCATTTAGAAAAGGGGCCTGTCCAAATTTACCCAAATCCTGAAGGAAAACACAAAACTTGACGAAACCTGCTGAGCACATGCAACAGGTGATTCTAAACAAGCATGTAAAGCTTTAAGGTGATCGGAACACAGCTGCCGCTATAACAGTCATAAACTTTCAAAAAACATCATATTTCTATGGTAAATTACCTGTATTTGCCAAAAATGCCTTTTTAATCATTGATTTAGGTGGGTACAGTTTTGCTAAATAATATGTAATGTCTTTTTCCTTATAGGTGACCCTGGCCCACAAAACCAGTCTTATGTTGCACAGGTATATTTGTAGCAATAGCCAAAAATACATTGGATGGGTCAAATTTATCGATTTTTCTTTTATGCCAAAAATCATTAGGGTATTAAGTAAAGATCATTACTATTTTGTAAATTTCCCACCGTAAATATATCAAAACTTAATTTTTAATTAACATGCATTAATTTTAGTAATATGCATTGCTATGAACTTTATTTAGACAACTTTAAAGGCGATTTTCTCAGTATTTTGATTTTTTTGCACCATCTGATTCCAGATTTTCAAATAGTTGTATCTCGGCCAAATATTGTCCTTATTAAATAAGCTTATTTATTCAGTTTTCAGATGATGTAAAAATGTCAATTTCAAGAAATTTACGCTTATGACTGGTTTTGTGGTCCAGGGTCACATACGCTTAAATGCCTTAGGCACTTGAACCCCGGTAATCGCTGCTTGCAGCTATATTTGTATTATTATTAGTAGTAATATTATTTTCATTATTCATTATTGTTTTCATTAGTCATTAGTTTTTTTTGGCTTTAGCTTCTGTACCTTTAAGACTGGCACTTTTAAGCTGCGAAGCTGTGCTAACAATGCTAAGTAGGCAAAAGGGTCACTGCCACATGTGCTATAACATACTGCCTTCTAGATAATCCTCCTCACACAGTTAAGTTTGCCATTTTAGTTTCAAATATAGAGTAAAGCTGTGTTTACATACATACATTCTCTATACCCACTTTAAAACATTTTTTGTGAACATTTTTTGACAAAGATATCTTTGATTCTCAGTTTTTGATTAATGCAGTGTTTGTGGGGTTGAAGGAGGGTCTGTCTGTCTTTCTGCAAGACTTCATTTCATTTTAACTTAGACCTGTTTGACTACTTGAATTGATAGAGGAGGCTGGCAGATGTTTGGGGTGTATGAGGGTGTTCTGTTTTCATGTCATCACTTCGGTGGGAGAATAACAGTGAGGAGAATAATGGCTCCTATTTCATCATTCTGACTTCAAGAAAAAACGTTTCTCTCTTACTTTGCTCTGACTTGTTTGTCCTGTTACATCACTAGCCTCTCTAGTATAATCCATCCATGCGCTATGGTTTAGCGTTCCACTGAACCCTCTCTACTCATAGTTGATAAACACTTCCCAGACGAGACCACACACTCATCCACACCAGATCAGTTTACATGACTGATCACAGACTTTAATCCATCTTCTGACTGTGCAGTTTTACATTTCATTCAGTGTTCTCATCAAATTCCATAAATCCTTCTAAAAATAATGGAAAAATAAATACTCAATAACAGCATATTTTTTATATAATGTTAAAAAAAGCTTTGCCACTTGTGTAATATTAAATTCTTCAAGGAACATTTGTCTTGGAATCAGCTGTTGCACTATTTTACCACAAAGAATAAACAGGGGAAAGTGCTTTCAGAAAAACTGAAAAATGTATTAAAAAGAGAAATGGTTACAGTTGAAAGCATTGTTTTGCTAGGCTGTAAATGACTGTTCATGGACCAAAACCACCAAAATACATATGTATACATAAAATCTATGTTCACGTACTGTTCAAAAGTCTAGAGTTGGTAAGATTTTGTCACCAAGGTTGAATTTATTCAAAAATACAGTAAAACGAGTAATATTGTGAAATATTATTCAAATTAAAATGATTGTTTTCTATTTAAATATATTCACATGTAATTTATTCCTGTGATGGCAGAATTTTCAGCAGGCATTCTTCAGTGTCACATGAGCCATCAGAAATCTTTCTAATATGCCGATTTGCTGCTTAAGAAACATTTCTTATTATTATCAAGGCTTACTACTTTTGTGGGAACTGTTTTTTTTTCTCAAAGGAACACCACTTATTTGAAACATAATTCTTTTGTAACCTTAAAAATGTTTTTACTGTCACTTTTGATTAATTTAAATGTAACCCTGCTGAATTAAAGTATCACTTCTTTCAAGAAATATCTCCTCCTCTCTTAAACTATTCTTTTTTCACAATGAAAAGAAGACGATAAAACAAAAATTTGAGGTGTCATGCTTATTCGTCCAATATTTCAATATTTGTAATCGACTTCTGCCAAAGCATACAATGACTAAAGTCAAACAGTACGTTCTGTGCTACAGTCGAATGATAAAGATATCTAGTCCTCAATTCTGAGCATGTCTCCACAGGGGGAAACAGAATAAAACCTGGAGAAGGTTGTTGGCTCAGCTGGCTATACTACACGTAAATTAGACATTTAACTGATAGAATTCAGTGTGTGTGTGTAAAATTAAAGATAGATCTGAAAGATCTGTGCTGACAGGTAAAGACAGGGGAGACAGAGATGAAATATTAGTGTTGGCAGGGTGCAGTATACTGAACATCTCTCTGTCTTTCTTACAGAAAAAAGAATGATACATAGCATTCCCTCTTGAAAGCAAGTTTGATATAACAGTTTCAAATCCATAATGACCGTATATCTTAACACAAAATATCACCACGTATTTACAGTGTAAACAGATTTGTGCAATGTCCTGTTTAGAAGTCCCAAGCCAATTCCAAATCAATTTTAGCTTTACAACCCCTTGTTTTTCTTCCATGTGACAGTAGCAAGTAAAAACTTGAAGATGTTAAAGTAGATGAGGAAGAACCGTTAGAGGAACCGAGACTGCTGGAAAAGCCCACCTCCTTGGACTGACACGTATTCACAAAGTATATATGCACTGCCGTTAAAAAGTTTTTTAAAGAAGTCTCTTATGCATCAAAGTTTCAAAAAATACAGAGAAAAATAATATTATGGAATATTTTTGCAATTTTAAAATAAAAGTTTCTATTTTAATATACTTTAAAAAATGTAAAAAAATACATATATAAATATAAAATATGTGATGCAAAGCGTCACATACAATCTTCAGTGTCACACATTCCTTCAGAAATCATTCTAATATGCTGATTTATTATCAGTGTTGGAAACAGTTGTGCTGCTCAATATTTTTTTGGAAGCTGTGATTTTTTTTTTTTTCAGGATTCATTTATATAGTCTTTACTATCACTTTTTATCAATTTAACATCCTTGCTGAATAAAAGTATTGATTTCTTTCAAAGAAAGAACAAAAGAAAAAACACACTGACCCCAAACATTGAACGGCAGTGTATATTGTTACAAAAGATTTCTAATTTAAATAAATGCTTTTCTTTTTAACATTTTATTCATCAAAGAATCCTGAAAAAAGTATTACAGGTTCCAAAAAAAGAAAAAAAAGAAAGAAAAATATTAAGCAGCACAACAGTTTCCAACTTTGATAATAAATCAGCATATTAGAATAATTTCCGAAGAATCATGTGACACTGAAGACTGGAGTAATGATGCTGAAAATTTAGCTTTGCATCACAGGAATAAATTCTATTTTAAAGTATATTAAAAAAAGAAAACCACTATTTCAAATTGCAAAATATTACAGTTTTTTTCTGTATTTTTATTAAAATAAATGCAGCCTTGATGAGCAGAAAGGCTTCTTTAAAAACATTAAAAATCTTACTGATCCCTATCTATTTTGAACAGATGTGATCCAGCCATATAATGTTAATTTAAAAAAAAACAGCTAATTTAGTTTAAATACATTATATAAAATCTCTCATTCAAAAGTAAAAGCTGACACACTTTCCTGAGGCCCTTGATCTCAGCTTTATTCTCTCTACCATGCTTTTTTTCATAAATGCTTTTCATTTCCCAGCAGCGTTTATGTCATGCCCATACAAACACCAAACAACAGTGTAAACTCAGGTTTTTTTTACAAAGAAAGCACTGTATTCCGGACGTCCACACATTAGACCTTTTGCTCCCCCTAAAGCGCAATGCTGGCACACCTGAATGGTTCTATATATTTGTGCATTTAAAGTCTGCATTGTTAAAGAGATTGATGTGAATTAATAACAACGCTGGATAAGTTCCCAGTAGTAAGCAGCAAACAATCCAACAAGGTGGCCATTCATACATCTCTGATCCTTTACAAATTACGTAAAAATACACACATCTCAGCCTACAACATTTTTTTTTTTTTTCAGTCAAAAACAAGCTCCTGATCAATAGCAAGCTGCCAGTATCACTTCAATCCAGAATCGAGACAGACAGAGAGAGATAGAGAGTGTGTTTGTGTGTGTGGAGAGAGAGAGAGATGACTGTGGAAGGCAGATATGGGCTTCAACAAACAGGACGCAGTGACACTAGGTGCAAAGGTAGAGCTGAGTAAGATAAGACTGCTCTTAACACGCAGATGAGATACTATTTGGCAGACAGAGGGCATTTTGATAAGCCGAGAGCACACACACACTTTGATAAGTCGGGTCATACACATAAAGACCCATATTGATTGGTAAGGTCACACACACATACACAGACAGGCTTCAATAATTAACATCCCTGATAGGTAAGGTTAGCCTGTGAACTATTTAGCTTATACTGAAATAAGTGACACAGACAGGCCTGTTTAATTATTGGGCCTTGACTATATGTGACCCTGGACGACAAAACCAGTCATAAGGTTCAGTTTTTGAAATTGAGATCTGAAAGCTGGATAAATAAGCTTTTTATTAATGAATGGTCAGTTAAGTTAGGATAGAACAATATTTGAAAATCTGGAATCTGAGAGTGCAAAAAATCCAAATATTGAGGAAATCGCCTTTAAAGTTGTCCAAATGAAGTTGTTGGCAATGCACATTACTAATCAAAAATTAAGTTTGGATATATTCACAGTAGGAAATGTACAAAATATCTTCATTCTTTTGGCATAAAAGACAAATTGATCATTTGGACCCATACAATGTATTTTTTGGCTATTGCTACAAATACATCCATGCTACTTAAGACTATATATAAGAACTTATACTATGTAATCAATATATATAAACATTCAGACAGACAAAATGTCATCATCTGTGGTTTATGTTGTTCAAAAACGTGTGTGACCTTTCTTCTATGGAACACAAAAGGAGATATTTTGAACATTTTTTTGGTCACAAGTCAGTGTGACTTTCAAGTTAATTTTCCATTGCATGGACAAAAATATCCACAGAAGAAAGCAAGTCAAAGAAGTTTTTGAACAACATGAGGATGAGTGAATGATGACAGAATTTTCATTTTTGGCTGAAATATCCCTTTGAGGAATGGAAATAAGTACTCTACCAAGCTGAAAGGTACAGTATTGCGTCATTCCTATTTAAAATCAAACTAAAATGGAAATTTATGAAAACAAACAAACAAACAAATAGCATAACATGATTCAAATAGCCTCAAATTGTAACCGCAGACTTTCTGGGAAAGAAAATGATACAAAATATTTCAGGCATCATCATTACACAGAAGGTAATATATACTTAAACAGTATTTCACCTTCTAGATATTACAAACTGACATGATTCCCACTAATGTGAGTTAATTGATGTGCCCAAGATGTAAATTAAAGGCACATTTAATGCCAGAATCTCTTTTCAAATTTTATGAGACTGAATGTCAAGCCAGAGGACTGCAGCCTGCGGCAATGACGAGTTTAATCTATCAGATCTCTGAGGGAAAGAAGCTATCACACAAACATGACCGAGCATGAGATAGCAGAACACTCCCAAACCTACAAAAACACAGTATGTGAGCAATCCCACTCGACACAATAACAAATAACCGGTCTTAACATCTAAAAATAATGTTAAATCAATAAATAAATCAATAAATAGATCCTACATTATAGTGCAAAACAGATATTATGATAACACTGAATGTTTTTCTGCAGGTGTGCAGCTTAAAAAATATGCACATTGCAATGTGAGGGATTTGATCAATTATAACAAGAACTGTCTTGCATTTAGTGTGTTTAGATGCCAAAAAATAAGACATATTTGTCCAATCCAAGCCTCTTTTTCTTAACTGGTCATACAAAATAATGTTAAGATCTTAACTGAATACGTGTCTGTCTTTCCCCTTTTTTTTTTGTCTACTCGCACTGTCACTCCCCCACCCCATCCCACCCTACTCTAGTTCTCTCTCTCTAATCTGTCCTGTCATATCCGTCATCTTTTATACTCACCCTAAGACGTGTGGCTCATTTGTGCTATTCAAAGTTTAACCTTTGCTCCTGCGCTAGTGAAGTGACCTCTACGAAAAGGTCAAGACTCATATTTTCCATTTTTTTTTCTTTTAGTCAACAGGGTGAGTCAGTTCGGTAAATCATTAGTGAACTTGAAGCCATAATTCAACCAAGCTGAACATTGAGCCGGTGTTAATTTTTTAATGAAAAAGAGCTTCATAGGTATTCATTGCCTGAGCATTTTATTACATTTGGATTCTGTTCCGTCGCTGGTCTGAAAGTAGGAACTGCTAAAAAGAGAGAGCGGCTAAGCACTAGCTTGGGTCTAAATAGGCCCGCTGTACAGTCACATGACATGAACCTCACCCTATGCTGTATAAACAGACAGCAATTATCACAGAGGAAAATAATACTTACATAATTACACACATTTTCTTAATTAAGCTAACCATAAAATCATAATTGAGGTGGGTGTGAGTCACCATTGAGCCTCAACTTCTCAGACAGTTCAAAAGTAATTAAGGTTTTCTTGTTTGTATTCTTTATTATTATTATTATTATTATTATTATTATACATTTGATCATTATTTACTTATATTTATTTAGGTTCATGCTATCATGAAAACATCCACTGGTGTCATGCGGAGGAAATATTTATTATCAACATGAATATTTACAAAAACTGCAGTACTTTATTTATACAGTTAAATTTGATCAATATGCTCAAAATATGCTCTTACGGTAAGATGAAAATGATATCATTAGGTTGCTCTAAACAATTTTTGGAGAAAATGTCTCTTACATAAACATACTGAAACATATATTGGGATAAACTAAATAGCAGCATATAAATTTATATTTATCATATAGGAAAGCATACAGATCTATATGAGCCGATTTCACTTTACAGAGACTGAAGGAATTTGTGTGTAAAGCTAGTTCTACAATGTAGAAATACTAACTTTACATTTACAATTGATATACTTCAGATATATCTCATAAGCCATATTTGAACTGCAATGACAGCCTTGAAATACACACATGAAGACACATATGCACACTCACACACACTGACCTAATCAATGCATGTATGTGTTTATAGTGAACACTCGCACACAGACATTTACTTAGCTATCTAAATGGGGACATTACATAGACATTATTGATTTTTTTATACAGATATTTAGACTTTTTCTAACCTAAACCTACCCCTAACCCTAACCGTACCCCTCACAGAAAACATTCTGCATTTTTACAATTTCAAAAAAACGTTGTTTACTTTATTTTTATACCAGTTTTACAAATGAGGACATCCCCAAAGGGAGGTTTTTGGAGATTTTGTCAGCTTTTGGGTGCATGTCAAAATATAGTTCAGTAGGCAAACACACACACACACAGAGTGACTCACACCAACACAAGGACATCACCAACATGGGTTAATAATTGCTGTGGAATTTTCCAAATCATAAAGAGAGCTCTACATTCTCCCTCTCTCTCTCTCTCTCTCTCTCTCTCTCTCACATGTGTGTATGTGTGTGTGTAATGTGTGTGTGTATACTGTATATAACATTTTATTTTTAATTTAATATAAAATTACAATTATATTATATAAAATTATTACAATATAAAAAAAAATATAATTTTCGATCTTGCAGTTTAGTTAATTTTATTATATTTATTTTCTGCTTGATGATTTCCCCTGAAATCCATAGGTGTTTCCTCAAGATTTAGCTACTTAGATTTTTTTTTATTTATTTACTTTTTTTTTTTAAACACAAATTATAGCTAAACAACCTCCCAAAACACACACTTACACAAAAGCATACACATACATACACAAACACTTAAGTTTGTTGCACTAACGTTTGTTGAGGACATCTCATAGACTTCAATTGTTTTTATATCAGGTTAATGACATTTTGTCATGTCGTAAAATAACCTGTAAACCTAAACAATGTTCACTGAAACCTGTGCAGAACACTATATTTAAAAATGTGACCCTGGATCACAAAACCAGTCATAAGTAGCACGGGTATATTTGTAGCAATAGCCAACAATACATTGTATGGGTCAAAATGATTTTTCTTTTATGCCAAAAATCATTAGGATATTAAGTAAAGATCATGTTCCATGAAGATATTTTGTAAATTTTCCACTGTAAATATATCAAAACTGAATTTTTGATTAGTAACATGCATTGCAACTTTAAAGGTGATTTTCTCAATATTTTGATTTTTCTGCACCCTCAGATTGCAGATTTTTCAAATAGTTGTATCTCAGCCAAATATTGTCCTATCCTAACAAACCATACAGCTTATTTATTCGACTTTCATGATGTAACTTAGAACAAAAACAATAGCCTCATAGTTAGCGCGCCAAAAGACAGCACAACTTGACCCGAGTTCAATTCCTGTCTTGAGATCCTTTGTCGATCCCGCCCCTCTCTCCCCACCCATCAGCTCTCCACTGTCCTCTCTCATTAAAGACATAAAAAAGCCCATAAATATAACTATAAAAGAAAAAAAAAATCATGATTTAGGCAATTTGTAACACTTTTTAACTAATGTGGACCAACTAGCTGGTCTTCAGCAGGTTTTACTATACTAGTAAGAACATTTAGAATAGTTAGGACATTTTGGACCTCACAAATATAGTCAAACGCGCACACACACATATTATTCATAAGCTCACAGCTCTTGCCCTGCAGTACTCACCCAGTCCAAGGTTCATAATGAAGAGGGTTGTAAAGAGGGGGCATTTTCCCTGATGTTTACACAAGAAGCCTCTGAAGGTGAAAAGTCACCAATATAGATGGATAAGGCCCAGAAGTATATATCCAGATCTGTGTTCACATTTTAATGTTTAATTCATGATTCTGTATCTGTTTGTTCTTCTTCAGGTACTCAGAGGCCTAGTTTATGTGAATACACTGGAATATGTTGTTGTTTGTGAGACAGGAGAACATCTTAAAGGCAGAAAGAGTCCATATTTGAAGTAGCCACATATCCAACATAACTGTACAGGTCACTAACCTTCCCCTCAAGCGTTCACACAAACAAACATACATAATGTACCAGCAATTCTAAAGTAAAGTATTCTTGTCTGGGTCAGAGTACATGTACCATGTTCCCCTTTTTATGAACAGGAGGCTAAATAAAACCATGTTGATGAAATCTTTCAAAATATAATGAAATTACATTTTGGGAAGTACTGATATCTACTGCTTTCATTATTCATTATTGTTTTTTTAATTTTTTTTTATCTGTTTCTTTAGATAATGTTCTCTTTGTGCATGTATCTTATTTTTCATATTTGTGACCCTAGACCACAAAACCAGTCATAAGTAGCACAGGTATAGTTGTAGTAATAGCCAACAATACATTTTATGGGTCAAAATGATCGTTTTTTTTTTTTTTTATGCCGAAAATCAGTAGGATATTAAGTAGAAATCATGTTCAATGAAGATATTTTGTAAATTTCCTACTGTAAATATATCAAAACTTAATATTTGATTAGTAATATGCATGGCAAGAACTTCATTTGGACAACTTTAAGGGAGATTTTCTCATTATTTAAAAAAAAAAAAAAACTGATCCTTATGACTGGTTTTGTGGTACAGGGTCACATTTGTCTTAAAGGAACACTCCACTTTTTTTTGAAAATAGGCTCATTGTCCAACTCCACAAGAGTTAAACAGTTAAGTTTTACCGTTTTCGAATCCATTCAGCCGATCTCTGGGTTTGGCAGTAGCACTTTTAGCATAGCTTAGCATAGATCATTGAATCTGATTAGACCGATAGCATCTCGCTCAAAAATGACCATATATAATGACAATATTTTTCCTATTTAAAACTTGACTCTTCTGTAGTGACATCGTGTACTAAGACTGACGGAAAATGAAAAGTTGCGATTTTCTAGGTCAATATGGCTAGGAACTATACTCTCATTCCGGCATTACAGTCAAGGAACCTTGCTGCCGTACCATGGGTGCAGCAGGCGCAATGATATTACGCAGCGCCTGAAAGTGACCGGCACTAGGTTTGTGTAGATGCAGAGTTGACGGCTGCGTAATATCATTGTGCCTGCTGCAAATGAAACTCTTTGGTCATTTTTGAGCGAGATGCTAATGGTCTAATCGGATTCAATGATCTACTCTAAGCTATTCTAAAAGTGCTACCGCCAGACACGGAGATTGGCTGAATGGATTAGAAAACTGCAAAACTCAACTGTTTAACTCTAGGGGAGTTGGAAAATGAGCCTATTTTCAAAAAAAGTGGAGTGTTCCTTTAACAGTTGCTTTTAACTCCTACTTGGGACCTGAGGTAATTCTCATTTGAAATGTAAAAGTGCTCATTTCACCAAACACCTTCATTAATTTTAAGTGGGTTATTTAGTGCTTAAACAGTATTTTGAGAATATTGAAACTGTATTCACAAGTCTGGCTCAAAAAAAAAAAAAAAAAACCCTTTTGAACTCTTCCACTCATTCATATTCCAAGCTTGTAAATGTAATATGTAACTTCAGTAATAACCAACCAACCAACAATTAATATTCGCATATACTTTCTGTTTGTATCATGCTCTTGTCTTAACTCCAATTTATTTTTCTTTAAAATGAAAAGTAAACTATGGATTCATCTACTCCTCTTCGGCTCTTTGGACTGTTTTATACTGTTTTAACAGAGAACATCCACCCACCAAATCTTACAATGGATCTTAAAAGTTTTTTTTTGAAACAAACACTTTTCTTGGCAGATGCTGTACACAATGCATTTCAGCTTGCCCAGAACTGGGTTTGAACACAGTCATAGACTCAGCTGAGAGTCAGAATTGTGAAAGAGTTTGAGACATTTAACTTCACAGAGATTCTAGAGATTCAGCTCAGTTGACTCCTCAGGCTACTGTAACACTAACAGAAAGCAAAAGTAATATCATATGAACACAAGCGATGTTTCAGTTTCTACAAAACTTTGCTTACGAAATACTGAAAGAAAGTTTTGACATGACTTTCATCATCACTAAGAATACCAAAACAATCAGTAAAATCGCCTATGCATCCTGCGAGAGCTTTACGGCCGACCTGGATTCAACACGCGCAAGATATTTTGCCAGAGAAATGCTTATCAAAATGCATGTTACTGTTGCATGCATCCACACCAACATAAACTCCCACAGGGAGAAAAGCCTTCAGATTTCAAAATATGTGTGTGTGTGTGTGTGTGTGCGCTTTAACAAACCAAGTACATAAGGTACATGTCAACCAAGAAGTCCATCCTGAGTTTTAAAGATGGAAGCGAATCTCTCTTGAGGAAGCAAAAAGACCAAATAACAAGAAAAAAAGCTCTGCTTTTTACATTTGCTTGTGTACATGCAAAATTTCTCTAAAACTGCTTGATAGAATCATTCTTGTACACTGAATGATAATAAATATCTATACTCAAACTAAGTAGCCTATAGTTAACTGAATTGGTGCTGAAAAGATGCATTACATCTAAACTATGTTAGAAGAAAATTTACATTTAAAAATTACAATTCACCTTTATTGTTTCATTACAAATATACATAAGTGTCCTAATACAGATACAGTATCTATAAAACTGCAATAATGCAGGACATTTCAGCTTTAAATTTGCTTCTTTGAAAACAGACCGGCACAGTTGATTTTCATATTTTTCTCTGCACCATAAAACAATAGCATGAGAAAGTCTAGCAGGTTTTCTAACAACCTTTTCCTTTCCTAAATATGCTGAGCTAAATGGAAGCTATACCCCTATATTTGCGTGCGTACAGAAATGCATGTGCACACATACACACAGTCAGAAAAACAGAAGTTGGTCATGGTGTTGCTGAGGCATTAGGACCATGTGATATATGTGGATGGATGGAGAGTTTGGAGATGAGGAGAGAAGGACAGGCCTTCTCTCTCTTGTCCTTAAATTAAACCCAACAGGAAGACTGAAAAGAGGCCCTGCAGCAGCCGTCAGCCCTTTTCGCTTCCCTTTTCTGCCTGAAGGGAGAGGCAGCTCTGCACTGCGGGCGCGGCCTCAAATCTGCTCTGACTCATCACAGATGGACAACTGACCATCTCCTCTCCTCCAAAAACGAATTGTTCCTTTGCTATAAATGTTAGAACTTGCACCAGCATGCACATGGATACAGAACGGCATCCTGGATGTCGAGCAGATATATGAATTTACATCTATATTTATGCATTAATGCAACATTTTTTTTTTAACCAAAAGTGGCTAACAGTACATTCAGTCTATACATTTTATTAGTACACACATTGTCTGGTGATTAATTCAGTGACCCTGATATTGCTAGTTAAATCTGTGTTTTTCACTTTTATTGCTTATATAGGCAATTTTTTAAATTGATAATATATATATATATATATATAGGGTTTTTTTGTTGTTGTTGTTTTCTAAACAGTACCAATTTTAAGAAATTATTAACTTTAATATCAATATTTATACTTGCACAAATACACGTCATTGTAATATTTTATCTGCCACAAAAGTGGCAGCAAATATTCAGAGGATTTTCAAAGAGGAAAAGGTCAAGAGGTCACTTCTTATAGCATAACAACTGAAGGAAGTAAGTCCAATAGAAGAATCAGTCTTTGTGTGTACATTCCGAGAGAGATGAGAACACACACGCACACATTTTTAATAAGTGTAAATTGGTGGGACACATTTTGGCATTAAGGTTAATGAAAGCAACTGAGGTTAATAAACTTGGAATAACCCAGATAGAGAGATATTCTACAAATACATAACATATATAACCTACAAAAATAAAATAAAATAAATGTAAGCTGTTACTTGAATGAACGTTATTTTTATCTTAAAGAATTATTTATTTTAGAATTTCTGTGTATATTTATTACTTTAATTATATTTTGCAGTTGTGTTTACTAAAACTGAACAATATTTAATTATCAAAGACTGTGTAACCATATAACCATTTTGAAGCATCAGTACGAGTGGTAACATTCCTGAAGTGCAGTTATTAGATTGCATATGCTATCATTACTGCTGATCACCCTACACTAGCTCACATAAGGTGTCTTCCTCATTTCAGTTAAAGTTTTACGGATTTCGAAAGACATCAGTGAAATTCTGTTTTCCCAGAACACATAGTACAAGCATGTCTGCACTAAGTGATGTCAGATCCGTATGTGTGCGACTGATAAACATCTCAGAAACGTGCGGTCCTTCCTCTCTGTAAATGGACAGTGCTATACAAAGAACATGAAAGAGGGGAGAAAGAGGAAACTTACCAGAAGAAGGGAAGAGCGGGGTGAGACTGCCGGGAAGCGGAGTATTTGGTGCGCATGTGTGTGTGTGTGTGCGTGTGGTGGGATGACACGGTGACAGAGACCACAGACCCTCAGCGGTAGATGGCATCTGGGATAGTCTGCTTACCTCAACAGATATACAAAAACACATGTACCGCTGACTTCCTTTAAGAGTCTGTGAAGAGCTTTGCCCTGTACTGAATATGTCAGATAGCAAATACACATTCACATACAGTGTCTGTCATGTGCAAGTGTGCACACACCTGTGAGAAAGACACAACAGTATTACAGCGGCGTGAATCACAGGGCCGCTCGAGTGTCTGTGATGCAAATGTGATTTCTGAAGAACACATCAAAGTCATAATCTTCTATTCTAACTGCTTTTGGTTTGTTTAGCAAGGTCATACATCTTACATGTTTTTTTCTTCCATTTCTGTCCCCTTTGGCTTGCTTAGTTGGAGTCTAAAAGACAGGGGTAGTTCACTCAATTGTGAAAATCCTGTCATTAATTACTCACCCTCATGTCATTCCAAACCCAAGACCAATCGTTCATCTTCGGAATGCAAATTAAGTTATTTTTGATGAAAATGCTAAATTAAGCTATTTTTGTTTTCTTTGCACACAAAAAGTATTCTTGCAGCTTCAGAAAATTACAGTTGAACAACTGATGTCACAAAGACTATTTTATCGATATTCCTCTTTGTCGATATTTCCTCTCTAAATCAGTGAAACAATCTCTATTATATAAAGTGCGATAAAAGATGACTTCACTTGACACATCTGACAAATATTCGCTCATTTAACACGACTGCAAACTCTTCAGGAAATTACAAAAACATTTTGTCCGTTAATAGGGAACTTCCCACAGCTTTCACCAGTGTCGATGAGAAAGACGTGCAAAAAGCCACCTTCACCCACACCCAGTACACAAGGTCAAAGCACTGCCCACTTCTCATCCACTTACTGAAAAACCGTAATTACTCCAATTGCGCAATGTCCCAAATCCAACTACAATGCCAAATCCTATTAGAGTAGTATATGTTCTAGCAATGCAACAGATCCATTACTCTATTGTGACATCACTAGAGAGTTCTTGATTTTACACTACTTTCATGAGAAGTCACTCTGCAGGACATGACGCAATGTGCACGTTCACCATATGAATACCCTGACCTGAGCAATATGTCCATTCATACTGTGTAACATGTACTGAAACTGGCAAATTACACAATGTACACAATGGGTAGCGCCCTCGATGAAATCTAAATTATCTGTGCAACATGTCATGTTTCTCAGTGTCCTATATGCAGGTCATCACTCGCAGGACTTCATATTACTGGAAACCGTAGTATATAGCAAGCACATCTTGGCTTGCATTTAAAGTTTTCATTAGATTACAAAAACTGAGAGGATGTTTTTGACCTCCACAGCACACGTTAACACACACAGAGCCGCACGCTGGTGTTGAAATAGATATAAGAAGCAAAACTGACTCTAAGGTTCACATAATCAAAATTAGAAGACTCAACTCAAGCCCTAAATTCCATTTTGGAATTCTACAAAACCAGTCATGATTATCTTTTTTTTTTTTTTTAAATTAAGATCTATACATCATCTGAAAGCTGTATAAGCTTTCCATTAATGTACGGTTTTGGCCGAGATACAACTATTTGAAAATCTGGAATCTGAGGGTGCAAAAAAAATCGCCTTTAATGTTGTGCAAACAATGTTCTTAGCAATGCACATTACTAATCAAAAATAAAGTTTTGATATATTTATGGTAGGAAATTTACAAAATATCCTCATGGAACATGATCTTTACTTAATATCCTAATGATTTTTGGCATAAAACAAAAATTCATTTTGACCCACGCAATGTATTGTTGGCTATTGCTACAAATATACCTGTGCGACTTACGACTGGTTTTGTGGTCCAGGGTCGCATACACGTTTTTTTATTAAATTGATACATTACATTGATCAAAAGTGACAGTAACAACATTTACACTGTTCCAAAAGATTTAGATTTATCAAAGAATCCTTAAAAAAAAAAAAAAAAAGTACCATGGTTTTCAAAAAATGGACACTGTTTTTGAGTACCGAATCAGCATATTCTAATGATTTCACAATGAGGACTGGAGTAACTGCTGACAAATTCAACTTTGTCATAACAGGAATAAATTACATTTAAAAATGTTGAAATACAATACAGCTATATTAAATTGTAATAGAATGTCAGTCACAATTTTACTGTATCTGATGAACTCAAGTGCAAGGTTCATTCACCCCGAATGGTGATAATAACAGAAGAACGGTGAGTACTAATGCAGCAATGATAAATAGTCATGGTATGTGCATGAAAATACTGACAGTCTATGGTTGCACGCAGCGTGGTGAGAAAACTCATGCAAACGAGGAGAACAATGAAGGACAATCAGTCTAGACAATGACAATCTAACAATGACTAGACAATAACAGTGAGTATGAACGTGACAGCAGGTCATGTTCACACTCAGGAAATAGTGTCCTTTATGAGTGACAGGTCAAGATGATTAGCCCTTGGCAGACTGATGGCAGTGAAGGTAAGGGATTACTGTTTTTACTGTATTTTTGTGCAAGCTTTTGTAAATCACTGTTGTGACTGACAGGATTAGGAGAAATGTTTTACAGTTCCATTGCTTCAGGAGATTAAAACCATCTCTGTAGTTAAATAAGTCACTTCTGAAGAAGAAAAACAAAGGGTAGGTTTACACTTTACTCATTGAGCAGATTCCACTTAGACCTGTGGAAATGATTTTTTTTTCTGCACCATCCATAGCTACATGATAAGATCTGGCTCAGTTGCTAAGCCAGGTTTTTATTCGGATAATCCAACAACAGCAACTAAAAAGGTTTTAACCTCAAAATACAGCTCCTCAGCCAATCAGATAACAGAGCCAATTCAAACCCCACGGAAAATGGAGCATATAGTATACAAAGTCTGGGGTTTATTCCTTCCCTCTTCGTGCTCTTCAATTAAACACTTCCAGGAACTAAGGCATAAGATGTTTATGAGGTTGTTACTCAAAAAATAATGTGTTATTTTCAGATCAATCTGTTTTTGACAAAAATAAAGACGTTAGAATCAAGCTGCAAGAAGCAATTTGATTGTTATACTGTAGGCCATTGAGACATACTGCCACTTTTTTTTTTTCCACAGAGATGTAGAGAAAGGAAAAGAAACAAAGCAAGCTGAGAACAGCTGTATCAAGTCTCTTCTCAACAGATAGTTCATACTGTATCTGCAAATAAACAAGAAAACAAATTCAAATTCCTCACTTTCTTTGTCTCCCCACAACCCGAGGTAACATCCGTCTCCTTGCCTCTTTTTCTCACGCTCAAAGATAAGAGCAAGAGAAAACAACAGAAAACATCACTTTATCATGAGACTATGTAAACTTAATTTAGAAAACACCATCACTCTCACTTGTGCTAAAGAAGAAATACTTCCTCTGCCCCCTCTTCTCTAGTTTAAACATGACTGTTTTTGAAATCACTAGAAAATGCATTGCAAACACAGAATGAATGTGGCCAGCTGCACATCAACTTTGAATATATATACACATTTTTTGACACACAACCCAGTCTTTCCCCTGCCATTATATTAGAAGTTCAAGTAAACTTTATTTTCTATATAGCGCCAGATCACAACAGACGTCATTTAAGGTTACCTTTCCTATAGAACAGGTCTGTACCTTGTTATTTTATTAAACAAACAAAATAGCCTTATGTTATTTATCTTATTTACACAACGGCATGCCATTTCTGTCTCTAACGTTACGTGGTCACGCGTCTACAATTTCTCCTCCACTAAAACACGGACGGGATTGCGGAGTCCATTCATAAAAACGGATTTACTCCATAGCACTGGATGCCACAAAATTCGTCAATTTTTGGATTAATAAATCAAAAGTAGGTCTCTCACTTAATTCGAATCGCGATATGGACTAGTGTCTGTGAATATTAAAACGCAAAAAGACGGTTTAAATATGAATCCTCCGTGTTCCGCTTGGCTCTGTATGAATGAATGGCGGAGACTCGGCTTTGTTTACTACACAAATACCAAATCATACGTACGCTCGCGGTTATTTTTGGCCTCTGCGTCTCATTATATGACGACATAAACGCATGAACTTAATCTCCAGAACTGCTGTGAGACTCACTTCATGTAAATTTTACTATTTCATTTGAGAAAATTAGCGTCATATCGGTGTATACACAAAAACTAACTGCAACCTGTCAAAATAAAAGTAATGTTTAACATGTAACAGAAATGTGTTAGTCTTGTATTACTTTTGTAATACAAAAGTAAGGTGTTTAAATATTTTAGGTGTTTAAATATTCCTATTTCTGGCAAATTTAAATAAAACAATTACATGCAGAAATTATAATAACAGAAAAAAAATGTTTGGCAGCAAATAAAAGGGTTTAATTTTAATTTCATTAAAAATAAATAAATGTTTAATGCCTGTATTTGATTATCAGAAAAATTAAAACACAAGAATTTATGAAAAAAAAAAAAAGATTGTAGGGCCCTGTTGGTTAATAGCCCATACATACTTAGTTTTATTGCCCAAAACCAGCTCCAGCATAAGGCTAAAAGCAGCCTAATGTTTTGAATACGACTTAATTTTTATTTAACATGACAACAATTGAATAAAAACATTGTAAGTTACTAATTATAATGCTTACATTTCCTTAGTTATTCAAAAAGCAGTTACAGAAAATGAGCAAAGAACGCTGCGGCTCATTGAAGCATCCCAGAAGCGGCTCTCCATGCTGCATCGCTAAAGTTAGGCTAATCCCCAACCTCGTCCCTAACAACCACCAACCATTCAAATTTCCGTAGACAGGATTTATTTTAATGATATTCTAATGAGCTAATTAATGACAGAATTTCATTTTTGGGTGAATTATCCCTTTAAGTGTATAATTTCCATTCTACCAAACTGCAGAAATAATGTTTTTCAAATAGGTTTCCCCAAACATTCTACCTTTCTGCCATTAGTCAGACAAACAGACAGTCCCACCACCAAACTCAAATTACTGGTGAAGTCATTGTTGCTGCGTTGGATACACTTTGTATGCGTGTTCATTTTATGTTGAAATGCACTGACGAGTTCTCATTTTTTCAGTCCAATAGCTTTGCACATATGTGACCCTGAACCACAAAACCAGTCATAAAAAAAACAAGTTTTTTTTTTTAAATAAGCTTTCCACTGATGTATGGTTTGTTAGGATAGGACAATAGTTGGCCAAGATACAACTATTTGAAAATCTGGAATATGATTTTTTTGAATATATTTACGGTAGGAAATTACATCTTCATGAAACATGATCTTTACTTAATATTTTAATGATTTATGGCACAAAAGAAAAATCGATAATTTTGCACCATACAATGTGTTGTTGACTATAGCTTTGTTAATAGGCTAATGATTTGATAATAGGGTAGTGAGCCCTGGCTTTAGAGAGAGCATTGCTGAAGTGAGAAACATATTTACAGGAAGCATTGCTGAAATGAATCTAGGTAAGAGTTTAATTAATGGTACGTTTAAATATAAAACATGACCTCTCTCTCAACATAATTCAGTTCTTTGGAAGGGGAACTGCCGGGTTATGGGAGTGTCGATCTCAGCAGTCTAACTTCTATCATGATTAGACATTCTTTGTTTGAGTGAGTCACACAAAATAAAAGTTAGGCTTGCACATAAATTTACTGAATATACATTTTACTGACTTAAACACACACCCATGATCAAACACACACACACACACGCTTTATAGGTTGGTCAGATCATGCAGAGTGTTTGCACTCCTGAAAAAAAACTTTTCTCTTTAGACTATGAACAAAGAGCAGCATAACTATCTTACTCAGGTAAATACGACCTGACCCTTACCCAGGCTCTGCTTATAGAAAAACAATAGATGTCATAGCATGGGGTATATATGAGGGTCAGTATGTGGAATAAGTAGCTTTATGCATCATGATCATGGCAAATTGCTTTGCTCAGTGCAAATCTACAGAGGCCTATGGCACCCATATGTACACTGAAAAAGAAATGATGTAGGAAACAATACTCACTTAGAAATTGCTTGTAAATGTCACAAAAGGTACATTGAATTAAACATGACATTTTGAAGTAGAAAATTGTAAAATGTACTTTAGTAATCTTTGCTTTATTAACAAGCGTACAGCAAACAGGTTTTATATGTTAAAGGTTTTTTTTGTTTGTTTTGGTTTAGAATATTATTATGGAGCTAAGAATCAGTGTTACCTCTGCTATTTGCATAATCTAATGGAACAAACTCATAAACTAATACAGTGCCCTCCACTAATATTGGCACCCTTGGTAAATATGAGCAAAGACATCTACGAAAATACATCTGCTTTGTTTATCTTTTTGATCTTACATTCAAAAAATTCACAAAATGCTAAAATTTCATTGAAGTAAAACAATTAAAAGTGGGGAGAAACTTATGTTATGAAATAAATGTTTTTCTCCAATGCATGGTGGACACAATTATTGGCACCCTTAGAAATTATAATGAGTAAAATATCTCAGAAGTATATTCCCATTCATATTTGCATTTATTTAGCACACTAGAATGACTAGGAGTATGATATTGTCCAGCCATGACTTCCTGTTTCACAGGATGTTAAATATGAGGAGCACAAAAGCCAAATTCCCTTAATCATCCATTACAAGGAATAAAACCAAATAATATCATTCTGATGTGCAGAACAAGATTGTTGAGCTTCACAAAATAGAAAGTGACTGTAAGAAAAGAGCTAAAGTCCATCATTAGAACACTAATTAAGAATTCCAATCAACTAAAGATGTTACAAATCTGCCTGGAAAAGGATGTGTGTCTATATCGTCTTAATGTATGGTGAGGAGGAGAGTTTAAGTGTCCAAAGACTCTCCAAGGATCACAGCAGGAGAACTGCAAAGATTAGTTGAGTTTTGGGGTCAAAAGACTAAAAGAAAATTCAAACAGCCCCTACATCAACACATGTTGTTCAGGAGGGTTTTAAGAAAAATCCTCCTTAATCATCCAGAAACAAACTTCAGCATATTCAATTGTCAAACACGACTTGAATTTCAAATGGGACTGGCTTCTGTGGTCAGATGAAACTAAAAAAAAAGAGCTTTCTGGCAACAAACCCACCAGATGGGTTTGGTACAAAAAGTACCCCATGCCCACGGTTAAATATACTGCTGGATCTTTAATGTTGTGGGCTTATTTTCCTGCCAGAGGTCCTGGACGTCTTGTTCAGATACATGGCACCACGGATTCTAGCAAATACCAACGGATAAAAAATCTAAATCTGACTACATCTGTTAGAAGTTCTATAATGAGCTGTGGTTGGATCTTCCATCAGGACAATAATCCAAATCAAACATCAAAATCAACACAAAAATGTGTCACTGAGCATAAAATGAAGCTTCTGCCATGGCCATCCCAGTTGCCTGACCTAAACCCTGCAGAAAATGCGTGAGGTGAACTGAAAAGAAGAAGCACCAGCATGGAGCTGGGAATCTGAAGGATCTGGAGAGATTCTGTATGAGGGAATGGTCTCTGATCTCTTGTCAGGTGTTCTCCAAACTCTTCAGGCATTAAAGGAGAAAACTCAGAGCTGTTATCTTGAATAAAGGACGTTGCAATAACTGGGTGCCAATAATTGTGGCCAACATGAAGTAGAGAAAAACATTTATTTCATAATGAGATTTTCCCCCTGCTTTCTATTGTTTTACTTCAATGATAGGTTAGAATTTTGTGAATTTTTTGAATGAAAGATTAAAAGGATAAACAATGCAGATTTATTTTCACAGCCACCTTTGCTCATATTTACCAAGGGTGCCAATATTAGTGGAGGGCACTGTAACTAAAGGACGTCTGTTTCCATCTGAGTTTAAAAAAAGTGAATTGTGAGATAGAGTTTAAAATAAGAAATAAATACATTCTTTGTAAGTCAACGTTACAAGGAACTGTTACAAGTTACAAAATGTTACACAAATGCTACAAAAATGTCAGATATAAGATAATAGAGATATAAAGTTACATTGTTAAATACAGTATAAAGTTGCAAAGTCACGTAAAGTCTGGATTGGAAGGCAATTATGATAAAAAAGTTGCATATTAAAATTTCACTTATCTATTTTTTTTTTTCTCCAAGACAGAAACAGGCTTCCATATAAACTGAATAGACCTACACACACAAATAAAACTAAATGATAAATGACCGGAAACAATCTGGACACAAACGACCAAACATGTTTGGGCAGTAGTGACATCCACTCAGGATGCAGGAAAAGCCTGAGAAGAAACACATGCATTTCACACTCCTGTATATCTGAGTCAGAAATGAACTGAATTTGTTTGTACCAGAAGGACAATAATGTTTCTGTGCAGAGTATTTGTGTTCTTTGTGCACAGTGTGTTTATTGGTCTCAGGCCACTTGTAAGATGCACTGTGACTGGAAACAGCTGTCAATAAGAACATTATGTGTCCACAGTCTTATTCGAAGGAATGACGACCAACCAGTTCTAAAACAAAATAAAGCAAAATTTTCACCATTAGAACTGTGAGAGCTTTGACAGATAACAATATAGTGTGAGATCACAACATACTACAAACATTCACTGATTTCATCAGCTGAGAAGGTAAGCTGGGTGATACTGGGTCAATGAGCAAGACAATACGTGCATGTTGTATTTACGCTCTTACTTACAATTACTACATTTCACTCAAACTATAAAAAGTTTTGCATTGTTTAGGTTCAAATGCATTCGTGTTTGTCCTGACTTGTGCGTGCTGTTGCAGTGCCACTGTAAGTGTATGTGTGTGTGTGTGTGTACGTGTGCATGTTTGTACCTGCGGTGATAGTGTGCATGATTGTGTGTGCGGGTTATGTAAGACTGTACTCTGAGGAAGTTGCTGGTTAAAAAGATGTGGGGCAGAAAGAGGAAGTGCTGTGTGTTTATCAGTCTCCACACTTCCTGTGGCCGAGGGGGCAGGGCCTGGCCCCGGGGCTGTGGTTACCGAGCACCTATCTCCCTCAGCAACAGTGTGACTGAGTGACCAAGCGTCTGTTACCAAGCGCTGCAGTCTTATCAGACTCCAAATCTCTCACAGCAGAGGTTAAATAACAGGAGCAGAACAGCGGAAATACACACACCTGGCTTCGCTTTCATACACACACATACATCCCCCATTATTCTCTCCATGACAGACACATTGTGAGATGGGGGCACACATACAAAGATCTGTCTCTCCCATGTCCTGACAGTCTCTCAGGAACACTACTTAGATGTTACAGAACATAATAATTGTCATACTGAGTAAAATATCATGGAGACAACTCAACTTGGAAGCATGCAGAAAATAAATCAATAGAAGATGTGCAGTACCCAGTTGTCACTGTTGGTTTGACTGTTGGTAGTTGGGAAACCAGTTTGTGTCCATGTTGCAGCATCTTCCGTTGGGACAGGGAAGAGAGAGACCCGAGAGAAATCTCCTCCCAAATAAATGTTCTGTGTCACACAATGCCTTTGGCCCAACAGTGTCCAAGTCAAATGAATTTACAAAGTACTTTTAAAACTACTGAAAAGATTGACATATTGAAGTATTTTGAACATTATCCAGAAAAAAGTGCTTGTCACTGGAACAGGACCCCTAAGGAGACAACTTTGTCCCTTATTTGGACATAAAAGGTTCAAAGTAGTACCACAAGAGCACTGTAAGGTACTAATATGCACATTTCAGAAGTAGGTAAGGCACAAAGTTGTCTCTTTAAAGGATTGATTTACTCACCCCCATGTCATCCAAGATGTTTATGTCTTTCTTTCTTCAGTCGAAAAGAAATTAAGCTTTCTGAGAAAAACATTCCAGGATTTTTCTCCATATAGTGGACTCAACGGGTTGAAGGTCCAAACTGCAGTTTCAATACAGCTTCAAAGAGCTCTACACGAGTAAGGGTCTTATCTAGCGTTTTCTTAAAAAAAAAATACAAATTTATATGTTTTTTAACCTCAAATTCTCATCTTGCACTAGCTGGACCTCATGCATTACGTAATCACGCACAGATGACGTGGCGGAAGTACCGACCCAGTGTTTACAAAGTGAACGTGCAAAGAAAGGTAAAACAATGATGTTGGATGGTTTTGAAGTTGGAGGAACTGGGGTACACAGATGAAGTACTGACCATGCGTGACCTTTTCAACGTGATCAAGTCGCAGACGTGCATCGCAGAGCTAGTGCAAGATGAGCATTTGTGGTTAGATGAGACCCTTATTTCTCATGTAGAGCCCTTTGAAGATGCATGGACACTGAAATTGGACCTTCAACACGTTGACCCTATTGAAGTCCACTATATTGAGAAAAATCAATTAATTTCTTTTCAACTGAGGAAAGAAAGACATGAACATCTTGGATTACAAAGGAGTTGAGCAAATTATCAGGGAATTTTAATTCAGGGATGAACTAATCCCTAAATAAAGGCCCTGATATACTCAGGACAAAGTCCTTTTTTGCTCTTCGTTTGGGGTAAAAAGAAATTTGAAATACCTTTACAGTGGTATACCGTGTAATGCTGCTAAGATTGATGTTTAGATGAATATGTAAATAAGTACTGTGGAATTTCCTCTCACAATAAGCACAACAAAAATAACGGTGGTGAAAAAACACACGTTTGTTCTTTGATTTCACTTGAAGCGTATTAGGCCCTTTAAGGTTAGTCTTTGAACGCATCATGACTGCTAAAGACTGAAAATCCGATACATAACACCTCTACAGTTAGAAATAACATCCAGAATCACATGACACTGGAGTCATTTAAAGACTAATACAACACAGACGACAGAAGTAGACTAACAAGTTCACTGGCATACTCTCTCCTCTGTCAACATGGTGCTGTGAGCTCTATTCAAGTGTGACTATTTGCTCTTTAAGCAAGAATAATCAATGTTTTATTATTGTAATCCAAAAATAAAAAAAACATTAAAGATATGCTATTATAAATACACATATTTCATGATAAAAACTTATTCAACAAGAGAGGAAGCCCTGGCACATTCTTAAAATATAGTGTCACTTAAATTACTGTGTGCAAAGAGGCATCGACTAAAAGGTTTTTCTAGACAGAAAGACTGACAAATAAAGAGAAAAGTTGGGAGACGAGTTGTTTTCTGCTAAGCGAGAGCGACCAGACAAACAGTCGGCATGGAGATAATGAAAGGTCTGAGGAGCAAAGAGCATCTCTGAAATGTGTGTTAAACATTTCTGAGAGAATAATTCACAGGGCTGGTATACTCTGCACTCACAAGAAACACTTGAATGCTGCCTGGAATTGTACAGCAGACTCCCATCCAGAACTTAAAAGGAAGACGGTCCGTGCACGGTTAAATCCCTTTGAGTCACTTCCAACACACCTACACTTTCAGACAGAAAGCTCTAAAGATCTCCGTATCTTTTAGTTTATGGATGACTCAATGTTTACAACAGGCTTTGACAACCGATGACTTAAAACGAGCACTGATCCAATGCCTCTGCAAACACTAGGCGTGATCCGATCTAAACCGAACCTCAAAAACCGTGGAATATTTTTTAGATTGGCTGTCGCGAATAAAGCAGCCATCAATGGTCTCTGACATTAATCCATTTATGTCAGGCAATGAATAAAAATGACGTTGCAAATGGATGCTTTCCATGCCAATGTTTAACCAGGTTTAAATAACAATTAATATAACACCATATCAAGTGACGGAAACACCCACACTACAATGGCTGAAAGCAACATCACAGTATCATAATCTCTAGCTGCCACATGTAATAAATATCTGCAGGTGAAGTACACAGATGTTGTTCTATTTAGGTTAATTCTGTAGTCTAGACACCTAATCCAGTCCGACCTGTCTCTCTGTTCGCAGTGGGAAGACAGAAAACTGAGGATCAGGGAGTGTTCATTCTGGCATGTTGATTTGTTGTGTTCCTGTCACACGGGCTATGATAAACTAGCGTGTTTTTTCTCTCGTACATTCTGCTTCACTAAGAGTGGCGAAGCCATGTTGACACTTGTCTGATACTAACCAATGGTTTGGCAGGAATGCATGCATTTAGGGAGAGATGGAGATAAACACAGCCAAATGTATGTGCATGTGTGTGTCGTTTTTAAAAGTTTTAAAAGTTCACAGGTAATTGAATTAAGGCTCGTACCTGTCTGATGACCATTCATTCAGCGGTGTTTATGGATGCTCTGCTCTATGGAACAATAATTAACATTAACACATACAAGAAAATGTATTTTTACTATGATCTGCATTGCAATGGTGATATTTCTTGATATTCAGTGATCTATCCTCGTCAGGGTAGGGTGAGTTGATATTTGAAGTTGTGGAAAAGTTTAATTACAAAGAAACAGCGAGAGCTGAAATACAACCACTTACTGACCAAAACCTGGTTGCACAGAACATTGCTACTCAAAGACAGCGAGAATAAGAGTACTACAACTATACAAAAAACTAATGAACTAAATCAGGCAATGTCGGTCCTGGAGTGCCGATATCCTGCAGAGTTTAGCTCCAACCCTGAAAAAAAACCTCATCTGCCTGTAGCCCTAGTAAGAAGACTTTGATTAGCTTGTTCAAGTGTGTTTGATTAGGGTTGGAGCTAAACTCTGGAGGACAGCGGCACTCCAAGACCGATGTTGCCTATCCCTGAACTAAACTAAACTGAATTTTTACAAACATATGGGGGGATCTCACCTCAACCACCGCCAGTGTGCAGCATCCACTTGGAAGATACACACTAGTGGGGAAATGGAGAGCTCAACTCACCCCACCCTGATAAGGATGGATCACTGAATGTCAAGAAATATTACCATTTCAATGCAGATCATAGTAAAAATATGTTTTCTTGTATGTGTAATTTTTGTCAAATTCATGTTCCATAGAGCAGAGCATCCATAAACATCGCTGAATGATCTCATTAGACAGGGATGAGCCCTAATTCAATTACCTGTTAGCTTTTAAAAACCAAAGAACGACACACATACGCACATACATTTGGCTGTGTTTATCTCTATCTCTCTCTAAATGAATGCATTCCTGCCAAACCATTGTAGGGTCAAAATCTATCCAACTTTTCTTGACAAACCAATTAAAAAAGCACAGTCAATAGTTTAGTGGTTCTCAAGAGTCTCAGGTGTCCCCAAAATGTGTCTGTGAAGTTTCAGCTCAAAATACCCCACAGATCATTTATTACATCATTTAAAATAAAAAGGCCTATTTTATGCCGAAGCAGAAACGCGCTGTTTTCGTGCATGTCTCTTTAAATGCAAATGAGCTGCTGCTCCCTGCCCCCTTTTCCAGAATAGAGCTGTGCCTTTACAGCTCGTACCTCAGATATTCTGCTATAAAAACATTTGTTTAGTTTTATTATAAAGTCATATCAGTTTAAACTTCTGATGTATGGTTCATCTGAAACATGTGCACAGAAAGCGGCTGTCACTTGTTATAAGTACTAAACTAAGTACTAAACTTCTCTTTCATGTCTTATTGTGCTTACACTGTCAAATACACACAAGTTTATGATAAAAACACATGAGTTACAAAAACAGTTGGTTATGTCTGTGCAGGTAAACAGCTTGGAACGAAATCACATGTGTATATTAGTCTTGACTCCTCTGAGGTTGGGACTCTGAATAGTGCTGTGTGCTCGTCTGGGCAGCCAACGACAGAACAGTTGGCATGCTTTCCTCAAACCTTCGCCATGGCGTTACAACTGGTACACCGTTGTCACTTGCGAAAATACAATGGCAGCGCCGTGGGTGGAAACGTGCAGATCAAGGGGCGGCAATGTAAGATCCCCTTTCTTCGTCACGGGGGGGAGCGGCTTGTTTTTTCACAAGCTTGCAAAGAAAGGCTTACCAAAACAAAGTTAGTGGGTTGTTCTTATTCACATTTTCTAGGCTGGTAGATACACCCAGGACCCGATTATAGCACTTAAACACGTAAAATAGTTAAGATTTTCTTGATATGTCATCCTTATCTTTAACGTTTATCCAGTGAATCATAAACAACTGGAAAAATCACGCAAATTCATTGGTTGAAAAGAGTAGGAAAAGAGTATGACTTCATTTTTTCTTAGAAAGAAATGAAGTCATACAGGTTTGGAGTGACAAGAAGGAGAGTAATGACAGAACTGACATTTTTGGGTGACCTGTTTTTTTTAAGATTTGCCAGATAAGACATCTTTTCTAAGAACAGTGAGCTCTATTCATGAAACACGAGCTGAACATATTTTTGTCTGTGTAAATCACTCAGTCTCAAGTAAACTGTCATGTTTCATTAATAAGGCTTATGACCCTATATAAATATTAAACGTACAGTATTACTATGACAGTATAGGAGGAGAAAACGTCACAGCTTTGGTTCATGCATAAGCGGGTCAGATAGATGCACTTGGGTTTTCCACTCATTTTCACCCCCATTGTGAGTGCTAATCCCCATGCTAAAGAGGTACACTAGGACAGTTATTCAGCATAGCTAATCTCCTAATCTGCGTCTGATGGCGGGTGGTTCTTTCATAGTTGGCACACCTCTGAAAGAATGACTTGTTTGCCGCTCTGTGGTTTTGAGGAACATATTTCATTACACAGGATCAGCCGCCAACAATGGAGTGCTATTATGCAGGTAACAGTATGTGTGTGCATGTTTGTGTACGTGTGTGTGTACGCGTAGGTTGGCAGCCGGGCCGTATCCTCAAACCGCTAACACTCAAAGTACCATCACAGCTGCAGGTTAATGCAATAACAACAAACACTCCACCCTCAGAACCACCAGCGTCACACAAGCTCTCTCGTTCTTCCAGATAACACAACACAAGCGACAGCTCTGTCGGGCTCTTGAGAACCAGTTTCTGTGTACTCTGTGTTCTCTGTGTGCAGTGTAACAATAATCAGCGACATAAGAGCAGTACAATATGATGTGCTCAAGCTCAGCAAAAATGAGTCTGATAGTTTACATGCCTTGACGCAGAAAGATCTACCGCATCAAAGTTCAAACCTCAGAACAGTAAGTACTTCATAAACTGACAACCTGAGAATACATGCAGGGGCACATAAATGAAGCTCAGAGAGATCATGTGGAACAGGTCCATGAAGAGTTATGCTCACAGCTGTATCGAAAGAGGTTTGTTGCAAATGGGCCTCTAAGTCTGGAACAGCATCTTTAAAAGGAGGCAGGGAGCAGATTTTGAAAAATATTTCATATTTTTCTATCATATTTCTGTAACAAAACTACCAGTGTTTTTCCATAAATCTAATCAGGTGTAAAAACACATCTCTCTTTCTTTCTCTCCACACAGGTATCATGTTACTACAATAAATGTTGTGTATTTTCTGCGCTGCAGCCCATGAGGTCTGAAGGGTTTGGAACATGCAGTCGATTCATATTACTATCGTCTAACTCGGTGTTATTGGAGAGAGAAAGACAGAAAAGGAGGGTGCCATGTTTTGCATTTTTGTAAATTCATACTATTTGTATTTTATTCTATTTTGTTTTATAATGTCCTTTTAACTGATTTACCTCACCCTATTTATTTTCTGTACTATAAATATTGGTTATTTTGGCAATATCACTCATATCATTGTCAACCAGTGCTTTTTTACATTAACATTACAAAACTATAAGTAAAAAGAACTCAAATATTTTCAATATTTTCATTAAAAAAATAGTTATCAAAAATAACTAAAATAGAAGATTAATTATTCCTTTTAAGTTATATATGTATATATATATATATATATATATATATATATATATATATATATATATATATATATATATATATATATATATATATATATGCGTATAAAATAAGAAATTAATTTTTTTTTTAATTCATCATATTTGTTGTATGTCTACCTTGTCCTTAACTGATTTATCTCACCCTATTTATTTTCTTTACTATAAATATTGGTTATACTGGCAATATTGTAAAGACTGCCAATCATGCCAATAAAGCTTTGTTGACCAGTGCTAACATCAAAGAAAATACATTTCAAATAAAACATTTTTAATAACTAAAAAAAGAAAAAGCTAAAAATATACATAAATAAAAATACGGAAATAAAAAAATATTTATCCAACTCAACTATTTTCATCCAAAATAAACTAAACTGAAGACCAACAAGAATTCATTATTAATATAAGAAGTTTTTAATGTACTATGCAAACCTTTTCAGCCCCCAAACTATATATATGTGTGTGTGTGTGTGTGTGTGTGTGTGTGTTAGATTTTTTTTTTAATAAAGAACAAACAATAAATTATATATAAAGTAAATATAAAATGAAATTGAAATAAAAAAAGCCTAATGTTTAATGTTGACATAGAGAGAAAGAAAGACAGAGAAGGGTGGGGACGTGTGTCTATAATGTCTCTGTTAAGGACAATAATAGCACTACACACCTCACACATACCTGGCATTGTTCCTGACACAGAGGACAAAGGAACATTATACTCAGCTGTATTGTAATTAGAAGTGCACCTTTCTGTCTCTCTCTCTATAAAAATGTGTTACGTGGCCAATTCGGTTCTGTAAATCACATGGAAGTATCAAAACACACACACACATCCACACAAGATATAGGGCAGTGCAACACTCAGTGCATGTGTGTGTTCAAAGGTACTGTTTTGTGAAAGTGTAAGTGTTTGAGATACACATATCTATGGTCTCACCACACCTGGTTCTTGTGAATGTGTGTGTCTGCTGCTGTCTGTGCATATATGTGCTTTTTAACTATACAGAGCTCTCAGCAGGACTCAGGCGGCTGCAGGTGCCTCATATGTCACAGCAGGTTTTTCTCAAGTACTGGTGTCTGTCTCGGCAGAGTGACAGCAGGCAGAAGCTCACTCACACACTGATGAGGAGATAAACTCACAATGACGAGAACAACAGCCACATACTCTAGATAAGGCGGCAGTGGAGTCATGCTTCAGTGTTGTGGGGCGGAGGGGACTGTATATGTTTACTGGTTGCAGCTATGAACATGCACCTTTGCAGAGATACAAAACACAACGTGTGCTTATCTTAGTTCTAACATGACCCTTCAGCAAAAATACAGATGTAGATGGGATGCAACCTTAAAGTCATGACCCCTCGTCATGGTTGACTCCTCACCAGACTAGTGGACACAGACGAGTAGGAGGCAGCAGTAACACGCCAAATCATCACCTTCTGGTGATAATGTCCACGTTTCCCGGAATGACTAAAAGTAATGGCTGTCTTAAAGAGATAGTTCACCCAAAAATTAAAGCTGTCATTAAGGCTGTCATCTGTCACTCTCACGTTGTTTCAAAAACAATTTAAGTTTTTGTGAACTACGCCTTCATGCACAGACATGCATTTCTTCTTTTGCAAATGTTGTGTGCTTGTGTGCTATTCAATAGTGTAAGCTAATTGTTCATTTATGTGTTTAGTGTCTTATAAAAAAAAAATAGACTTCAAAAGAAAGTGAGGAGTTGCTGTTGTATTTTTCTGACTGATTGGTGATTTTTTGTTTGTTTGTCTCATCACAGTTTCGTTCACTGAGCCACAAATTAAAGATGCAGTGCTAGCTGTTTTGCTAACTTCTCCCAGACTTAGCTGCCAATTTAGACCTCTCTCCAAAACGCCGTCCTTCAAGATATGTCAGCAAACACAGACAAAACGACTGACAGGCAGACAACACATCAAAGTCTTCTAAAGTCGTTAAACAATAGCATTCGGCTGCACTTTTTGATGTTTACACAGTCTAGGGCTATCACAGACAAAGATGTGATATTTCAGGGTACCAATTCCAGTGATATTCGTCAGGTGTAAGGCAATCTTTTCCATAAATGAATTTAAAAATTAAGTTACAACCTTGGTTTATATGTATTTTGTAAAATGTTTTGTCAGAAACCCTAAAACACATCTACACTCAAAAAAACATTTTTTTTTAATGCTTGTTCAAATTACTTTGTTAAAGGGGTCATCGGATACAAAGTTCACTTTTACATGTTGTTTGAACATTAATGTGATAAAAAAAAATCCATGCAGTGGTTTTTAATGAATCTGTAAAAATAATATCCTCTTTTTCAAATCGAGCCGTTCTCAGATGCCTGTCGGTGTGCCGTCACATCGACAGAGGCCGCTCCCATGATAGTTGATTGACATGAGCGTTTTACCTCAGATCCGCCCTAAATCAGCTGTAACAGTCCGACCTCCATTGTTTCGATGCCGGAGCAGGGATGTAAATTGGACAAGAATATCTCTAACTGAGGTGTTGTGTTGCTGGATGTAATAATGAACATAGTGGTCGTCATTTACTCCCGACATCTGAGCCGGTGAAGATGCAGTGGATTACATTTGTTTGTGAAGGGTTTTTTGGTGAATCTCTGCAATCACATTTCCTAATAACATGCTAATTAGCACGTTTCTTGAGTAAACGAGCTAAATGTGGCTAAAGTAAACAATCTCTCACTCCACAGACAGAAGAGAAGGGCGGGGCGAGCAGAGCTCATTTGCATTTGAAAGGAGCATTTCATCAGAATGGGTTGATTTTTGCAGAGCTCATTTTGGCAAGGTAAAAAGGGTGTTTTGTGTTACACTACCAATGAGAATTTTTAACCAAAGTATATTATAGACTTTTCATTAAGAACCTAAAGAATCATATCAACTTGTGGAAAATGGGCATCCAGTGACCCCTTTAAAATGAGCAGAAACAACTAAATTCTTGACATTTTCTTACCTAACATTTTCCCAGTATGTTAAGTCCACTTAAATTCATAAAAATTAATAGAGCTTAATGATTTTTTGTTAGGACTAAATGAATCATTTTCGTTGACACTACTCATTGAAGAGTGGATGTGTATTTCTCATCATTCTTTGCATGGGGTCACATTAAGAGAGAAACATGTTTTTAATTAAAGAAAATTACATGTTAGAGTTCTTATACATGTAATGGTGAGTTCTTTTTGAGATTTTAGATGAGGTTTGGAGATTAGAAAAAGTTTTGAGGTTACCACTGTGTAGAAGAGTAGCACACATGCTTAGGGTGCTGGCAGGTTCATTGACTCAGTGAGCAATAACTGTGCTAATGTCAGTTCTGAGATCACTATTCTTTGCTGAACTCGTATGGTATATTTTACAACTATGAATGAAACTGTCCTTAACGTGCCACGTGTTATTGCTAAATATTTCGAAATGTGTTTTTGCTAAATATTAAAAATAGCTTGTACAGTTAATTTAATTAAATTAAAGTAAACTTTTCCACCCAATTAGTTCAGATCCATACAACAAGACTAAATCAAGTTCAAGTAAACAACTAATGTTTTGTTGAGGCAACTTGTTTAAGTAAGCTTGTTTTAGTCTTGTTGTATGAACCTAAACTAATTGCGTGGAAAAGTTTACTTTAATTTAATTAGGTTCACTGAACAAAGTTAAAGGGGACATCGGATGCAAAATTCACCTTTACATGGTGTTTACATAGAAATGTGTCTTAGCAGTGTGTGGAAACAGCCACTCTACAATGAGACTTAAAAAAAAAAGATCTCAAAAAAACGAAACAGTCTCAATTATTAGGCCGTTTTGATTTTCCCCGCCCACAACCGCTGATGAACTGCCCCGAATTAGTATATTTCTGCCTTCAAATCTTTCCTATTTGTGTACTTTGTACTGATGTTTATGCTCATTTTTTTATTTTGTCTGACAAAACTCACGAATGTACCTTCATTGTAATTATAACAACCAGACTGCATTGTCACACCAACAAAAGTAACATTTAAAGGGGACATCAGATGGCCATTTTCCACAAGTTGGTATGATTCTTTAGGGCAGGGGTGGGGAATGTTGATCCTGGAGGGCCGATGTCCCTGCAGAGTTTAGCTCCAACCCTAATCAAACACACCTGAACAAGCTAATCAAGGTCTTCAGGATACAGGGTTTTTTTTTTTTTTTTAGGGTTGGAGCTAAACTCTGCAGGGACACCGGCCCTCCAGGATAAACGTTCCCCATCCCTGCTTCATGAAATGTCTGCAAAATGCTTTGGTTAAAATTCCTTAATGGTCGTATAAACAACACCCTTTTTACCTTGTCATAAAACGGCTCTGTTCACAGCGACCCATTTTGGTGCATGTCTCTTTAAATGATAATGAGCTACTGCTCACCCCACCCCTTTCTGGTGCATTACAATCAAAACAAAAACTAACCCACTGCGTCCTCAGTGGCTCTGATGTTGGGAGAAAATGAAGAGTCTTATGTTTACTTTTACATCCAGCCACAAAACACCTGCATCGCTTACAAGATGACAACTGGCTGAGGGCGGAAATATGCTGATACGGTACAGTCCGTCAGCGGTCGTGGGCGGGGCCTGAGCAGTATGACGTCATACTGCTCAGAAAATCAACACGGACTGATAATTGGGACTGTTAGGTTTCTTGTGGATTAAGAAAAAGGAGTGAATGGATTTTTATCATTCTAGACACATTTATATGCAAACACCAGGTAAAAGTAAATTTTACATCTGATGTCCCCTTTAAGGGTCAGATTAGGTAGGCCTAGAAAAAGCTCCTTACAGTATAGGACACAAATACTTCTATCATCATGTATTTCTATGCCCTCGAAAACACATAGCTTAATGCACCCTCTACATAATCTTTTCTATTTGTCTGTCTAAACCAAACTACTCGTGCTCTTGACAGATAACTAAATTGGAGAAGTGTTACATGACAAGAAAGTGTTTTTTGGCAGACACCGAGTGACCTGACAGAAAGGATATAATGGAGAAGAGAGGAGAGCAGCCAGAGAAATCGCATATTTGCAGGAAAGAGGAAGAGCAAAAAAGGAGGGATTGAATTCAGTCGTGGGAAAGCCCATCACAAACCTCAACACTACCTCCGCAAACACAAAAAGCGAAAGTCTGTTTCAGCGTCTCTCACTGTTCCTCTCACTCTGGCTTCTAGACACGAATGCCATTTCTAGAGGCTTTGTGTCCTAGAGCCCCTCGTTTACAAGAGGGAGCAAAAAAAAAAACAGAGAGGAGAAGAGCAGCATCACAGCATTCAGTAATTGCCATCTCCTGCTGAAAGAAGCTAGTGTGAGAGAAGCTAGAGTTTCTTTTCTTTGGACGTTTAATGCACACCTCTCATCCAAACTGCTCCCTCTCCCTCCCTTCTCTTCTTTTAGCTCTTATCTGCGGTAATTGCTCTCGTAGGTGAGTGGACACAAGGCCCAGTGTGTATCTGTGTGTGTGGGGGTGTGATGTTTTGGGATAGGGAGGACAGAGGTGGGAGCAGACGGGTTTCTTGTGCAGCTCTGGAACATGTGCATGTGCGTGTGCGTATGTGGGGGAGCAGTGTTATGGGATTTGGTTGACTCTTGCCGATTATGGTTGCTTTGTTTTGGCCGAATAGCAGCATTTTTGGAGGTTAACATGTGATTCCCCACAATAGTAGCTTTGCTAGATGCCAGCTATAGAGCTTCCATCAGCCATTATAGAAATATATAAACTACTCTGGATTTAAAGGTTAAACAGCATCCACATATACACACAATCCTAAGGGTGTAGTAAATGGACTAAAAACAGACCGAATGATGACAGAACCAGACTCCACATAAACAAAGAAAATTATTTAGCCTGATAGCGCATGTCAGATTCATATATTTCCTTACTACGACACACACACACTCCATGTGTTGCTGCTTTACATATGATATTTCCTGGGGGTTGGAAGACAAATGTTCTAAATGGAAGAGTAATATGAAGGTCTAGTGGAGTATTCATACAGCAGTCATTCATCATACAGGCGGCCTGGTCCTGTCTTGGCTCCATGGGCTTTCACTAACTCATATTCTTAACAACAGGCCACAAGAGCTCAGTTCATTTGAACCACACACACACACACACACACACACACACACACACACACCTCTAAACGCGTTAACTAAATAAATCACCGCATAGGCACAGGATAGTCCAAATTTAGAGTAGTAGTAATCTAATATATATATAATTTTCGGGCCACATTTACCAACAGCCTGTTCCAGGGCAAATTACTGGCAGGATTTACTAAGGATGCAGTAAAAAAAAAAAACTGCAATGAGAAGATGTTTTTTGTGGCCGACCTTTTTGCATATGCATTTGTTGAAGTTTCCCTTTCAATTCTCAAAATGTTGTGGGGGGGGGGGGTATTTCAATAAATCATGCAATTTACTGGTATTAATGCCATTATTTAATGCCCAAAAATCAAGTCTTAACCCTTTTTGCATTTGTCATGCGATAACTGTTCTTTGTAGATTGTGTTGGTCATTATGGACATGATATACCTGCATATGTGTTCTTTAATTTGCGGATTTTCAATAGAGCACCACTTTTACACTCCCATTAGAGCTTTTATGGCGTAGGGATCTAACACATATTTGCCCTGTTAAATAAATCGGAATTTTGCTTTCAAACTATTAGTTAAAACCTGTTAAATTAGAGTAATTTTTTTCAATTGTATGCATCAAATTAACATTTGAATATTTATCGCTGAAGGTTTTAATTGAAAGGTTAAATCGTGGTCTCAGGACAAAGGCTTTATTTTACTTTTTTAAATTAAAAAAAAATCATGTCAGGTTGGGGTAAGTTGTCACATGCATTTTAAATATTTAATTATACGTTTTTTTATTATTATTATTATTATTATTATTATTATTATTATTATTTATTTTATTTTTATTTTTGGGTGGGGAAATAAATTATAGAAATGAATACTTTTATTTAGCAAGGACGCTTTGAATTGCTCAAAAGTGATGATAAAGACATATTACAAAACATTTCTATTTCAGATAAATGCTGTTTTTCTTTCTATTCATCAGAGAAACTTGAAAAAACTTTACTCAGCTGTTTTCACCATAATAATAATAATAATAAATGTTTCATCAGAATATTAGAATGATTTCTAAAGGATCACGTGACTGGAGTAATGATGCTAAAAATTCAGCTTTGAAATCACAGGAATAAATGACATTTTAAAATTTATTAAAATAGAAAAACATTATTTTAAATAGTAAAAATATTTCAAAATTGTACTGTTTTTGCTGTAATTTGGATCAAATAAATGCAGGCTTAGTAAGCAGAAGAGACTTCTTTAAAAAAATATTTAAAATCTTACTGTTCAAAAACTTTTGACTGGTAGTAATATTTCACACTGTTACAATATTTCACAATGTTACTGCTTTTACTGTATTTTGATCAAATAAATGTATCCTTGGTCAGTATCAGAGTCTTATTTCAAAAACATTAAATTTTACAGATGTATAAGGCAGGTTCCACTATGACAAATTATTATATATATCATATCATACTAATTATCATCAGACATACTGAACATTAAATTTCCTTGAAAAATACTTAGTACTCACTTATTTGTAGCCGATTACAATTAATTAATTAGCATTTAACACAGGAACTGCTGGTCAGTTTCCTGTAAACGAACCGTGCTGCATGCTAATAGACTACCAAGGGAAAATTGTGGAACATTTGTCATTTTGCATTAAAGTAAATTAAAACAATGGCAATCCCCTCTGTCACTGTTCTTAATAACTAAAAACTGTCCAGATTGCACAAGCGCCGTGTTTTGGTGGTTGGGTGCCATGGAGAGAGAACGTCATACACTATTACAATGTGTGTGTGTGTGTGTGTGTGTGCAGGCAGGAATGTGAGGGATTTGAGGGGGTGGAGTGTTTAAGAGGTTGTAGGGGAGTGGCATGAGACCCACACACCCTGAGATGGGCCAACCAAGAGGGTTAGCTGAGGAGAACCAACCAACTCCATCAATCACACGAATGCTCACACAGACATGAACAACACACTACAATCAGTGTCAAAGAGAAAAAAACACTTGAAAAAGAGCAAACATGAGAGAGAACGATTGTCAGAGAGATGTTCTTTAACATGTGTTTGTGTTTGCTGTGTGTTTGTGGTATTATGGTGTTGACAATGAGAGATGGGGGATTATGGGAGTTTTCTTTTTCAACCATCATAAATCAAGGAGAATAAGACATGGCACCACACTGCCAACCAAAGCCCTAAACCGTAATCTCACACATGCACGTACATACACACACACACACCCACATACACACCACAGGGCGAATGAGTGCGAAGTGATGGAGCATCAGTCTCACTACTGCGCGCTCTCACACGTGAACATTCAAACACTCCTTCTCGTATCCTATTTGTCCCTAAATACACAAACATCCAAGACGTGATTTCACAGCGGTAACAAGACTAGCTTCAGAAGGTCTGAGCCTATTGTCTTCGTAATCCTCTAAATCTGCCGCGCAGCAGCCGGTCAGACCTGATCTTTGAATTTATTCCAATTTCAGATATTAACTGGAAACCACATGTGAATCAGCAAATTACCTGGTAATGTTACCTCAGTGAGTAGTCATCCACACAGCAAGCACTAATTGGACAGAGGGCTGGTCGATAGCTCTCGCGTGTTGACGTAAATACATGTTTGTGTGACGTGTCTGACAACAGTAATAGTTGCTGGGAATTAGGGGTGTGCGGAAAAGCCATTAATTGTATCAGTATTTTCGGATAAACCGGATGCGTCGGAACTTCGAAAGTGTATTAAAACTAAAAAGAAGGCACATTTTACATTTATTTACGCTTTTATACCTATATAACAAACTTTCTTCAAATAAGTTTTACAATTTTGCATTCATTACAACCTTTATGCAAGAAAATATTTTTTTTAAAACTAAAAGAAACCTTCACAGACTCACCACTGATCTGTAGTGTTCATTTTAAAAAAAAAAAAAATCTAATGAACAAAAACTAGAAAATATGCAAGAACAGAATCATTCTAACTTTGTTCATTTTTTATTTATTTCTTTATTTTATTTTTTCTATTATCCAGATTTGTTATTCATTTTAAAGCCTTTATTCCAAATAAGTTATTTATCTTGGGGCACATCCCTACTGGAAACAGTTTTCTCTGTGCATGTGTGCTCACCACAGAGAATTCTTCACATGTCATGTTACTTCTATGACAGATTGGCTGTGAGCCTATTGCCCTTTTGAAGAATTATGATCTGTCTTTTATTTCCATTAACCACCGCCTAAAACCCACGACTGTTTCTTTCTCTTTCTGTCTCTCTTTGTTTCTGTTCTGGTTTCCGCTCTGGTCTCAGCTGGTTGGTGGTGATAGCATCTCCCAGGCTCTGGACTTCCTCCTCTAAAGCCAACGCACTTAAAGAGTCTCTGTCTGGACGGTTAGCGGCTGGTGACCAGAGAGCCTCATCTCAGCGCTCCAGACGCGCACTGATGAAGAAGAAAAAGAGGATTGGAGGGAGGGGGAATGGTGTTAATACGCAAGAATTCAATAAATGTTTCTGACTAAATGTCTCTGAGTATGTGCAAGAGGGAATATGTCTGTCTCATTAGCTCTGTTATGTGTGAAGGCACAGGGTCAGATGACTTAGACGTTTGCTCTCTCCTCCACTTTAATCTTAACGTCATTCTGTCTGTCTCTTTCTCCGTAAGTTTCAGTCAGAACTCTGCTGGATTTTACAGAAGCATTGGCTTCAGTGGTATGTCAGGCTCTGATTCAACTAGTTTCAATTTGATTTCAAGACTAGTTTCCTCTGTGGAGTAAAATAAAGAGTACAGTATCTGCTACATCACTCAGGAACAGATAGCGTATGACAATATGTCATATTCATTACTTTTAGTTATCCACCGTTTTCTTCCCATAAGAGTAGGCGTGTCCACTTGTAAATTTTATGGGTCTGGCTTCTGGTCTAATTTGCGTCCAGCTATATTTAGCTGTTCAAAACAGCTCGTTTTGCTGCTTGATATTGCAAATTAGTGTGTCTTACCATATTATTGTATTGTATTATCTTAATTATGAACACACTGGTTTGCAGTGCAAACAGTTTTACCGTTTACTGCATGTTGTTATTCTTCTCAGTATTTAATAATGAACCAGAAGTCTCACCCATAGGCTTACTTCCGCGTTGAAGAAAAAGGTGGGCTGTATCCGAAATCGCCCCCTATAGCCTTAAATAGGGCACTATTTAAAGGAAAAGTCATTTGTAGTGGTGTCCGAAACCATAGTGGACATACTCGAGTGCACTCATTCAATCCCACAATGCACCGCGAAAACGAGTGGACAGCTGGGGTGCTTCTCAGTATCCCTCCTCGCTCCTCCATCCTCCATCCTATAACCCTGAAACCGATCGAGCTCAGCCATCTTGTAGGACATCTCAAATTATTCAGATTTTCTCAACTTTCTCTAATTACACCGTGAGGCGGCGAGGATCAAGGAGTGAGGAGGCTTCCTGAGGAGTCATGAGCGAGGATACGCAGGTGTATCCTTTGTGGGTGTTTTATCAAGTAAACATGATGCACGTATAAATTCTCCTCCCCCTTCACATTTGTTGTAATAATTTACATTTATATTTTACTTTTGCAGTTTAAACAATGTCATATATTTAAACAGGGCATCTTGCTTTATTCATATTTATTATGAGTGCCTTAAATAATGAACTTTAACAACATATGAACAGATCCCTTTAAAGCAGCTGATGATGATATGCAGTGACGCATGAGCGGTCAAGAATGTTCCAATTTTCCCTCGCATCCTGAAGGGGTGGAGCTAAGACGCAAGGAAAGGAAGCAAGGAAAGAAAACGAGGACGCACAAATAAGAAATGAAAAGCACCCCTGATGTACGCTCAACCAAAGGCACTAGAAGGCAAGCCTGCAACCATTAGCTGAAAAAGCGTAACGACTATAGCTAACGCTTTCAGTCTGGCAGTACATGGGAAAGGAGACCAGAGGCTGTTTTTTTAATGGCTGTCAAAGGAGGAGATGCTGAATAAACAGCTTATCATTTAATGAATCAACAGCTTATCTGCTAATCTTCAACATGATTTACACTCCACAGTACTTTTGGATTTAACTATTTTTAGAGTTTACCACAAAAAAAAAAGTCACTGACTTTTTGTGACAGGTGGGATTTAGCTTACAGCACATTTCATTCATTCCTATGGTATCCGTAAACGGCGATTGCGTGTCGTTTAACTGAAATTCAGTGATGTCAAGGCTAATGTAATGAGATTGGATATCAGGGACACATGATTCAAGTTAGCCATTACGCTTTCTCCAATAGTAAGTAATACAGAGGGGGGTTACATTGGTGCCGTGACCCGGGTGGGAGTGAGGTTTAGGGGGGTGAGTGTAACGGAGGCCAGCGTGTGCCAGCATGAGGGGTGTTGAATATGCTGGAAGTTATCAACTCACTCCCTGTTACGCTGTTTTCTCAGTAAATAAATGGCTGGGAGAAGAATTCTTGAATCATGAGCTTTATTGATGCACAACACAATGCAAGGAAGATAAAAGACCAGTTCTTCTGTCTGTCTAAGAACTTAATTATTAACTGCATTGTCTGCTATCAATGGCTCAAGACTGCTCCATTGCTATAGATCTAAAATTACCTTTTGGAATTAATGGAGGTGCTGGATAAGATGCATAAGAAATCAATCCTACTCAAAGGAGATTTTTAAGCAAACCACCTGACAAATGTTTTTAAATACAACATCTGAACATTATTTGAGGTGTGGTAACGTCCTCGTAGCGGACGAGCACTTAGGGCACCCACCCGTGATAACCTCCCTGTTTTTGTTTTTAAAGTAACGACTTAGCAGCCAGCGACAGACAGTGAGTTGATCATAGCTTATGTTTGATCAGTTTAGCCTTCTCAAACCTTCACGACTTGTCTAAAATAAAATCTAAAGATATAAAACAGCTCAAGCATATCACAGTGTTAGTTTAAACACTTCACCTATATAAACATGCGCTGTTAGAGGCATAGACTACTCAGTCGTTTGTGCTGAGAGTGGAAGCAGAAGTGTGCTTTAGAGGACATGGAGGCGTCAGCGCGATCACTTTGGAAATATTTTAAAATACGGCATCATTTTTGCTCGTAAAGGTAAGAGTAATACAGCATTCAGAACTGTAAATGGTCTACTTTTATTTGTGTGCACTCACAATATCAACAAAACATTGTGCTTTTATAAAATAAAGATTTCTGCTGTTTCGTTCTGAGCGCTTCTGATAAACCGAAACTCAGCGAATTCTTACCTCACTGACTTGATAAATATATCTATAGAAAGCTTTGAATTATTACTTTAAAACAAAATAATTCAAACAGAAAACAAAAACTCTTTCATTATAAAATCCCTGATGCATTTCTCTGTAAAGCGACGTCCAATGAAGAGATGGCGAGTCAGGATCATCAACTTCATCTTTGCGATACCGACTCAGGAAACATACATTCTACATACATTCTATACATTCTTCTTCTTCTTAGGTTACTTTTATTATTAAATTACAATTAATTTACACCACAATAATTTCATCACATCACCGCATGAGGCGCTGTGAAGACAATAAAAGATTACGCTATTGCCTTACTCATTGAAAATGTTTTTAAAAAGGTTTTTTTAAACAAGTCTATTAATTTATACAATGTTTATAGGCCTATAATTAAAAATATTAACACTCCAGTCATCAATAAAAATTAAGAGCAGCTTTATTTCATGCATTTCAAAAACAACCTGTTTAACGCGAAATAATTTCTTCTGGTGTGTTTCACTATACAGGTGACGAGAAATATCAAGGGAATAATTTAAGACAGTTATATACCGTTATCAGCATATATTGAAGTAGATTAGTCTCTCGTTAGAAGCGTTAGAAATCTCTGTCAGTTTTTTTTTTGCGGAAAGTTTGCATGTTGCTTGTGTGATATCCATTGGCTCGCCTTCATGGTTTAAAACAAAAATATTTCTTGTTTACTTCTTATTTTCGAATAATTCAACGACCCGTTGTCAATTATTCCTTACTTAACTTTACCCTGTTGTTTTAATTGATGAAAAGTGCTAAATTAAATAAAATATTTAAATATTTAAGCATATCACCATTTAAACAATCAAGACAGCGTTGCATCTTTGTTAGTTTAAACAAAACAAATCACCATTTTCATCAGTAATTTTACTGGCAAGAAGAAGACAGACCATGGGTATGTACTACTTAAAAAGTAAAAGAAACATCCTCTGAATTTAAAAAAAAAAAAAAAAAAAAAAAAAAAAAAAAATATATATATATATATATATATATATATATATATATATATATATATATATTACAATATTACAATATTACAATATTACAAAATATTAATATTTTGCATCCAATTTAGTGCTGTTCTTTTGGTTTCGGAAACAAAATGAGTAAATACTAATAAAACGAGAAATCGCAACAGATTTTTGAGTGTGTGTGTCCTGTTGTACTGGCATGCAGCAGAATTCCTCAGCATGCTTTCCTGGCCGGCTTGGTGGACATTGACCACGGCTGCTAAGGATAAACTCCCACTCAACAGCAGAAGGACAAACATGCTCTATTTTTCTTGGTTAGATTTAAACACTGTGTATTATGCCTCTTGTGTTAATGATTGAAAACATGAGCTCTCTTGGTCGTCTCTGAGGTTGACCAGTGCTGAAAAGCACACACAAAAATCACACTTCCAGGCATGTACTCATATTGTCATTCACACATGCACACAGGCCAACAACATAGACTAAACAAGATTGCCTTGATTAGATAAAGCAGAAAAAACGTATGTGCGTGCAGAAAATACGATATAATGTAAAGCTACGAAAGAAAATGAAACATTGCTTTGTCACACACCCACACGGATACATATATATTCAAAAATATGATTTTATATATACCTTGTTGTTCCTGAGGTAAAAAAAAAACTTACACTGCACAATACTACCTTGGTTATAATGGCAATGACAGAGTAGAGAGTTATTCTAAAAACTAAACAGGCTCCATGTGAAATCACAGGTTTGGAGTGGTATGTCATCACACTGAAAAATTGACTGACTCACTAGAGAGTCTCATATTCTGGCCTTTTATTTTGCTGTGTTCATTCCGGCACCGCTGAGGCCCTCGCCTGGCTCGCGTCTCCAACCTGAGCTGTGCGAAAGTCTACTCGGAGCATAATCGGTGTGTGAACAGAGGACTAAGCCTTAACAAGCGTTGATCAAGCAACTTGGCTGAAGAGGAATTGTCCTCACAAACAAAGGTTTTAAAGTCTGTTTTGATATTTGCAGCTCGGGACTTAATGTTTGGACCTTGGACCTCACTGCTTCAAGCCCCCTTTTTGGGCTGTGTCTATTGTTATATAAACTAAGTTTGAAGTACACAGAAATGAGCAGTCTGTTCTTGGACTGAATAGCGTCTTTATGCGCTTATGTAATGACTGGACAGCTTGAACAGCACAGACTAGAAAAAAAAGGAATCATGGGTTGGGGTGGAGCGGGGTGGAGGTCGAGGGGTCACGGGCTGATACGAGTTCGGCTAAAGATGACCTTGTGTGCAGGTGAGGTCTATATGACCCTTAAGGCACACACTACCTTATCTGTGAACTTTGCACAGCACAGCAGAGTTTATGGAAAAGAGAAGGAGCAGTAGAAAAGAAAAAAGAAACAGAGAATGAATGAGAGGAATGTGATATGAATACTAGTTGTATGTGAATGTATTGTCTGAACTAAGGAGAGTGATCTTCAAAATATGAAAATGAACTTGTGTTGAGTTTGTTCATCATTAATGATGTTTGCTCTGAAGGCGGTCCAGTAATGGGTATTAAAAGGTTGTTTGAAACATCCTGGAGAAGGAGGAAAGTGTCTATATGCTGGGTTGATCTCACACAATGGACACAGTGACTGAGGGCTCACGTTCACCCAAACACTTGTGTGAAAACATGCCACCACATCCTAGAGACAGAACACAAGTAAACACTGAGCATGGCCTGCAATGCTAGCAGTGGGTTTGACAACTCTACATTGCTCGAGGGGTATGAAACAGTGGTAATCCTTAAAAAAGATGCTTAGAATAAAAGCATATCAATCAAAAGAAATTATTATTTTTAAAGGACTGAGCCAAATACAAAATGGGAAATAGCCACAATGCTTCAGTGACTGACTAGTTAGCTAGGTCATGTAATTTTTCATTAACTTATTCTTTTACGATCTGATATTTTAGCAATGGTGGTGTAATTGGAGTCTTTAAATGCATTCCTTTTAAAACACCACAGATACTCCACTATTCAAAAGTTTGGGGTCAGTATGATTTTTTTATTGGTTTTATTTAGTAAGGAAGCATTAAATTAATCAAAAGTGACCGTAAAGACATTTACAAATGTTACAAAAGATTTCTGTTTTATATATATATATATATATATATATATATATATATATATATATATATATACACTACCGTTCAAAGGTTTGGGGTCAGTAACATTTGTAATAGTCTTTAAAGTAGTCTCTTATGCTCATCAAGGCTGCATTTATTTGATTAAAAATATAGAAAAAAAAACAGTAATATTGCAAAATGTTTTTACAATATAAAATAATGTTTTTTTTATTTTAACCTACTTTAAAATATAATTTATTCCTGTGATGAAAAGCTGAATTTTTATCAGCTGTTACTCCAGTCTTAAGTGTCACATGATCCTTCAAAAATCATTCTAATATGCGGATTTATTATTAGAATGATCAATGTTGGAAATATCAACAGTTGTGCTGCCAAATATTTTTTGGAACCTGTAATTTTTTTTTTTCAGGATTCTTTCAGGAATAACAAGTTTAAAAAGTACAGTGTTTATTCAAAATATAAATATTTTATAACAATGTAAATTATTTATTATTAACTTTTAATAAACTTTTAATTATTAACTTAATACATCCTTGGTGAATAAAAGTATTAATTTTAAAAAAAAAAAAAAAAAAAAAAGAAACAATAAAAATGTACTGACCCCAAACTTTTGAACGGTAGTGTATATATATATGGGCTGTCAGTTTAATGCGTTAATTAATTAGTTTTAAAAATTATGTGATTCAAATATTTTAATGCATTTAATGCACTGCCCCTGCCCCCAAACCGGTACATCATCTTATATTAACGACAAATCTGTTGACAAATATATATATATATATATATATATTTTTAAAGATTTATTTTTGGCGTTTTTACGGCTTTATTTAGATAGGACCAGTGTAGATGGACAGTAAGCAAAGTGGGAGAGATCGTGAAAGGTCCATGGTCGGGATTCGAACTCGGGTCGCCCGCAGTGTAATGGCGCTGTATGTCGACACGCAAACCACAAGGCTATTGGCATCGATATCTGTTGACAAATACGATGTAGGGCAACAAATCCATAAATGCAATTATGTGCTAAAATTCCAGATATTGGTGCAAAAAATGTCCCTGTATACTGAAGGAATCTGAGGGTGCAAAAAAATCAAAATATTAAGAAAACTGTCTTTAAAGTTGTCCCAATTAAGTTCTTAGCAATACATATTACTAATCAAAAATTAAGTTTTGATATATTTATGGAAGGAAATTTTTCTTTAATGCACTCCAAGACCTCATGCATTTTGTTTAGCTGTTCCTGAATGTCCCTTATGTAAACACCCCCAGGGCTTTGTTAAGACTAATTAGTTAACCAGCTGATTTTAATGCAGTTTTGCACATCCCTACAATAAAATCAGAACCATACATCTTGCAGAAGTCTTCTGAGGGTATCTGTGTGTGTGGTCATCTTTGACTAATGATCTGTTAGTTGCACACTCAGAGTTGCACTTCCTGAGATTTTAGAAAATGTATCATGTAAAAGTGTGTAAGATTACACAAGATATAGACCTACATCAAGACCTGTGAAGATTTTCTAGCAGATGTATCTCAGAGGAAGTGTCTCTACACTCTTAAAAATAAAAGTTCCTAAAGCGAGTTTTCACAGTGATGCCAAAGGAGAACCACTTTGGATTTCTTGAAGAAGCCAGAGTTCTTAAAAAAAAAAACGGTTGCCTTAATGTAAAGCACATTTGAAATATCTGAAGAACACTTTTTCCATTTCCATTTTTGTGCAACGGTTCCATGGATGTTAAAGTTTCTTCATGCAGCGGTTATGGGAATTTTAAATATACAGTATTATGATTACATTTGCCTAAAGTAAATGTAATCTACATAAAAGCAGCAAATCTACAGTGTTTTTCTAGACTTTTAAAAGATTAGTTCACTTCCAGAATAAAAATTTCCTGATAATTTATTCACCACCATGTCATCGAAGACGTTCATGTGTTTCTTTCTTCAGTCGAAAAGAAATTAAGGTTTTTGAGAAAAACATTCCAGGATTTTTCTCCATATAGTGGACTTTAATAGTGTTTTTTATTTTTTTTTAACCACAAATGCTCATCTTGCACTAGTTCGACCTCATGCATTACGTAATCACGCATGCGTGACATAGGTGGAAGCACCGACCCAGTGTTTACAAAGTAAACATGCAAAGGAAGTCAAACATCCTTTACAAAAAAAAAGTAAAACAATGATGTCGGACGATTTTGAAGTTGGAGAAGAAAATGAGATGAGATTTTTGCCCTACCCTACCTTGTTGTACCAAAGTTTCGAACGAAAAACCGAGCATGACTTTTCATGATTACGCAATGCATGAAGATGCACATGCGCATTGCACAATTAGTGCAAGACAAGCATTTGTGGTTAAAAAGTATATAAATGTAACATTTTTTAGGAAATTGACTGATCATTTTGCTTGATAAGACTTTTATTCCTCAGCTGGGATCATGTAGAATCGCTTGAAGCTGCATTGAAACTGCACCTTCAACTCGTTGGCCACCATTAAATTACACTATAAGGAGAAAAATCCTGGAATGTTTTCCTCAAAAACCTTCGTTTCTTTTTGACTGAATAAAGAAAGACATGAACATCTTGGATGACATTGGGGTGTGTAAATTATCAGGAAATTTTTATTCTGGAAGTGAACTAATCCTTTAAATGCTGCACAAAGTCGGCCTAAACGACCTATCGTGCATTTTGCCGAACTGCTGTCCTGTGATCAGAATTTCATTCTAGAATCATAGAATTACTTCCCTTTCATTTATGCCATGACCTAATGTTTAAAATGTTGAAACCGTTTCAAATGTTAATGTTAATATTTAAAAAGCTATCTTGGTTTTGGTAAATGACAGAAATCTTGAAAAATGAATCTTGAAAATATTTCAGCATAGCAAAAATAAAGAAAGAAAGTAGTATTTAAGAGAGGGCTAAATTTCCCCAAATAACATCACTGTCTAGTTGATCTGGTGTGGTCTCCATCAGTGATAGGGGCTACTATTTGTGTCTCTGGCTTTACAGGATTTGCGGTGCGCCACAAAGTAGAAGTTGTCAAATCAAATTATCACACTTTTAGCTATCACCCATTCTGCAATATAGATTTCTATGCTCTAGTTCTCTATCTTAGTGACAGTTGCTTGGCTACTATAGTTATGCCCTTTAGTAGCCTTACTGAAGCACAAGATCTCTGACGATATAATAAGATCCTTCCTTGCCATGCTGCTTGTAAATACAGTCTGCCTCTCAACGGAGTGTCCCAGACAGCGGAAAATAGGAGATCTGAAACAGGAACAGAGTTACACAAGATCAACACACACATATCCATCTTGTAGCTCAAATAAATACATACAAATTACCAGACATACTTTTAACAGAGACAAAGAGGCTGCTGAACTATACTGCATTTTCAGCAGAATATACGCTGAAAATGTACTATAAACCTACTTATCAAAACAATAAATTACAACATAGGTCATATGAAGCAAAATATTGGTAACATAAACAATGAAATAATGTTATAATGCTACCTATTAATATTAATATTTAAATGTTTTCATTTTTAATTACATTTTTTTGAGGTCAAAAGTTAATTATTTTACCAAAATAAGAGGGATCATACAAAATGCTTGTTGTTTTTTATTTAGTACTAACCTGAATAAGATATTTCACATAGGATATAGTCACACATATAGTCCAGAAGAGAAAATAATAGTTGAATTTATAAAAATTACCCTGTTCAAAAGTTTACATACCCTTGATTGTTACTTGAATGATCCACAGCTGTGTTTTTTTGTTTAGTGGTAGTTGTTCATGAGTCCCTTGTTTGTCCTGAACAGTTAAACTGGCCGCTGTTCTTCAGAAAAATCCTTCAGGTAACAACACAGTATTAATAATCAAGTGTATGTAAACTTTTGAAAATGGTCATTTTTATAAATTCAACTATTATTTTCTCTTGTGGACTATATGCAAATGTCTTTTAAGTGAAATATCTTCAGGTCAGTACTAAATAAAAAATAAGATGCATTTTGTATGATCCCTCTTATTTTCGTAAAATAATTAACATTTTGCAGATACTACAAGGTGTATGTAAACTTTTGAGACCTCAACTGCATACTTAAACTACCATTCAAAAGTATGGTAAGTCATAGTAAATACATTATAATGTCACAAAACATTTCTATTTCAAATAAATGCTGATTTTTTAAGTGTTTTCAACTGTGTGATAACGGTTGCTAAAATTCAGCACAGTACTAAATCACATTTTAAAACATATACAAATAGAAAACAGTTATTTTGAATGGTCATAACATCTGGTTTTCCTTTTTGTTCAAATAAATGCAGCCTTGGCAAGAAAAAGAAACTTTAAACAGTTAAGATTCTGTACACACTGGGAATAGTGATTTTGCTTGTGGGTAAATGAATTACTAATCAGATTTAAATGTGATCTTCCTCATGTAAATTAGATTTCACAGCGATCAAATTTGAAATAATTCTCTATGGTCACCACCCGATAACCATTTTGTAATTTACAGCAATTATTAAAATAAACTTTGACATCAGTTTATTTTCTGTATAGTTCAGTTATGCACCATGTAAAAGCATGTTTAGGCGCAGGATATATACGCTGGAATTATAACATAAAACAAAATGCAATGCTTGATCGAACATGCTCCCACCAGCCAAATAGCTGTATATCTCTTTGAATTTGGAGGAAGGGGACAGGAATGAGCTCATTTCTTTAATTAAACCTGAGATGTATTCACAAAACTATGTCTCTCTGTGGCATCAACAGTGTCGTATATACCTGGCATTCTGCCACATGTGCCTGAAGCACTAACCAAATGAAAACATTCTTTAGCTCTAGCTTTGAAATATATAAGTCATGTCTGACACATACAAGGATGCACTGTGCAAAAGGTCAGGAAGCATAAAATGAGTGTCCTGCATCCAGAGGATGACCCCTCATTCCCAACATCACAGACCTCAGCCGTTTTTGTCCTTTTGTCTGCATATTCGTGTCGAGAAATGAGATCCTAAATCATAAACCTGTGGGCGTTATCATATGAGATCATCTCTCATATCTGCTGGTCTGCGGAGAGCAACTGTAAATCAAACAGAAAAGCTCTGAGGAATGAGGCAAAAACGTCTCTCGTTTATAGAAATGTGTCTACATGCACATCACAAACACAGGTGTGCTTTAACTCATGCTTGCTTTCAGACCCATAATTATACACACTATATGTGTTAGCATGTTCATGCTCTCTAGTCCTCTTGTCATCTCTCTCCACCTTTTCTTACTACATAAATATAAATCAATAAATGGCAGTTGATTTAAGGACTTGAACCCCTTGACTTTGGTCAGAAAGCATGTGTTTCTTTGTTTCTTTATTTGTTAATGTTCTCAAAAGATTTGGCTCAACACTTCCAATGAGCAACAATTACAGTGATATAATCCACATTTTTTCCAGCGTTTGCAAGCAATTTCCTTTCACTCCACACTACACAGGTCCTCTCGTATATCGGATATGCGAAGGTCTCGAATAACAGACTCTCTTGATTAAAGGTTATAGGGTTACAGAAATGTAGCGTGTGGCGCTACGACACAAAGCGTGCTAGTGATGTCACCTCTGGTTCGACCTGAGTGTCCCATCATCCTCTGGGATGTTTTTTTGGCAGGAGGTTGTACACACGCAAGTAATATAAGTTCAGGCAGAGTTTATATGAGAGGATAAAACTCCCAGCATGCACCTCACACATCCCACCTTTTCTCTAATCAGATTAGCTATTATTCAAGCATTCCGCCACACACTGGTGAACTGAATTCACACATGGAAACGTCATTCATTTTATATGAGCTATCAGAGGCTAAATCACTGGCATTAACACAACAATAGCATCTAATATGTATTAGAACCGTACAATCTAATCCTAACAGTGAGAAAACTGCATGAAAAACACACACACACCCAAAATCCAGGCCACAGTGTTCATGTCCTCATGTGAACCACAAAATTGTTACAGATTCCCACAACACAGCATTTTATGCATTAATCTTTTCTCGGAGGTCTGAGTATCTAAGCATGTGTCAGTTCTAAAAGGTCCATGTGTACTGAATATGCTAAGGAACTATTAAAGAAATTGTCACAAGAACAATATTTCAATAACTACAGTTTTAAATCAAAAGTCCAAGTTGTTAGTCAGCAGTACAAAGAGCAATGAACTGGTTTCAACCAGTTCAAGTCTAAAAATAGAATTCTATGAAATTAACCTTCCAAAATAATTATAAAAAAAGTAAAAAGTCACATTGGGATACACTGGGATACATTAAAATCTGAATAAACCAGAAGTTATGATTGACATTGCAGAGTGAAACAGAACATTGAATATGAAAAATAGGAGGAAGGGGGCTGATTTTTACATGTCTTCCCAACACATCTACATTGTAGCAGACTTATGTTGGAAGAGAATGGTTAAAGAATTATGTCTTTCTTTCTTCAGTCGAAAAGAAAATAAGGATTTTGAGGAAAACATTCCAGGATTTTTCTCCATATAATGGGACTTCAATGGGACTCAGTGGGTTGAAGGTCCAAACTGCAGCTTCAATGCAGCTTCAAAGGGCTCTACACGATCCCAGCTGAAGTGTCTTATTTAGCGAAATGATCAGTCAGTTTCTAAAAAATAAATAAATAAACGCTTTTTAACCACAAATGCTTGTCTTGCACTAGCTTGACCTCATGCATTACTTAGTCACTTTGGAAAGGTCACGTGTGACGTGGACAGAAGTACCAGTCCAGTGTTTAGAAGCGAACGAAAGTCAAAGCCCTTTACATTTTGTAATTGGAGGAAAAAACGAGATGTAGTTTTTCCCCATACACTACCTTTTTGAACCGAAGCACACAGACAAAGAACTAGCCACGTATCACCTTTCCAACATGATTATGTAATGCGTGAAGACGCAGACGTGCATCGCAGAGCTATTGCAAGATGAGCAAAAGTGGTTAAAAAAATATATACATTTTTTTTTTTTTTTTAGAAAATGACATTCCAAACCCGTAAAAGCTTCGTTCATCTTTGACATTTTGGTTGAAAACCGGGAGGCTTGTTACTGTCCCATTGACTGCCAGGTAAATACCACTGTCAAGACCTAGAAAAGTATGAAAGACATCGTCAAAATAATCCATCTGCCATAAGTGGTTCAATCTGAATTTTATGAAGCAACGAGAATACTTTTTGTACACGAAGAAAAAAATAATGATTTTATTCAATATTTTATTCAAAATATTATTTCGCATCAGCATAGCCCCAACCATCCCAGACTATCCGCTGGATGCAAACTGCCTATGCCGGATACGCTGTTTTCATTCAAATCAAAGTGTAAATATACGTAGACAACGTATTTGTGTGGTGCGGCTGACACAGAACAGCGTACGCAGTTTGTGTCCAGCGGATATTCTCCAAAATTGTGCTACGCTGACGCGGAGGAGACGATTTGTTGAATAAAATCGTTATTTTTATTTTGTTTTTTTTTTTGCGCACAAAAAGTATTCTCGTCGCTTTATAAAATTCTGATTTTCATTTTGGGGTGGAGTAACCCTTTAAGGATGTTCTGCTCAAACTCTCACAATAACGTCATAAAGGAAGAAACACCATTCTAGAGAAGAAGCAAATTATAAAAATTTAAATAAAGATTACAAAACAAACTCAGATTGCACAGATTAATTATCCCCCATGATAATAATGTGTACTAACAAAGTAAATTTGTTCAGTTTTGATTTCATGACATGTAAACTTCTCTCATGAATTTATTCATTACAATTTCTGATGACCAAAACAAAGACTGGTTATTTTTTAATGTTACCTTTTCCATTTTTGCTGTTTTATGAATTATTTTTAAAATGTTTTTGATTTGGCTGAAAATAACCCATAGTGGCTTTGTAGTGTTTTTTTATTTCATTTCATATATTTTTTTTAAGTATTCTTTTCAAAACAGTATGACTAAACAGCAGGTTGCTTTTGTGGCAACTTACTTCACACGGCGTGACAAAATGCCCCACTATTAAACTGTTATCATATCTTTCTTTTTTTCAGCGAAATAACAGTGAAATTGTTTTTCTTAGGGTCATGAGGATGCACGGGCCAAAGGAAAACCTTTCTGTTGCATCTGCTTACAATCCTAAAGTTATTAAAGGAGAAGTCCACTTCCAAAACAAAGATTCACATATAATGTACTTACCCCCTTGTCATCCAAGATGTTCGTGTCTTTCTTTCTTCAGTTGTAAAGAAATTATGTTTTGTGAGGAAAACATTTCTGCATTTTTCTCCATATAATGGACTGATATGGTGCCCCAATTTTGAACTTCCAAAAGGCAGTTTAAATGTGGCTTCAAACGATCCCATATGCGGTTGTAAACGATCGGTTATTTTCATTTAAAAAAAAAAAAAAAATTAAATACTTTTTAATCTCAAACGCTCGTCTTGCTTTTCTCTCCCTGAACTCTGTGTATTCTGACTCAAGACAGTTAGGGTATGTCGAAAAACTCCCTCAAGTTCAAAATCATCCTACATCACTGCAGAAGTACTGACCCAGTCTTTGCAAAGTGAACATGCAAAGAAGATCAAACACCCTTAACAAAAAAGGTAAAACAGTGATATAGTACGATTTTGAAATTGAGGGAGAACATGAGTTGGGAGTTTTTCGACATACCCTAACTGTCATGAACCGGAACAAAAACAGTCTAGGCAGAGTAAGACAAGACGAGCGTTTGACATTATAAAGTATATAAATTGTATTATTTTTATTTAAAAAAAAACGATTGTTACGCTAGATAAGACCCTTCTTTCTCAGCTGGGATCGTTTACAACCGCATTTGGGATCGTTTGAAGCCACATTTAAACTGCATTTTGGAAGTTCAAAATTGGGGCACCATATCAGTCCATTATATGGAGAAAAATGCTGAAATGTTTTCCTCAAAAAACATAACTTCTTTACGACTGAAGAAAGAAAGACATGAACATCATGGATGACAAGGGGGTGAGTAAATTATCTGTAAACTGTTGTTCTGGAAGTGGACTTCTCCTTTAATAACTTCTTAAAGGGATAGTTCACCCAAAAATGAAAATTCTGTCATTCTAAACCCGTAAGACGTTTGTTTATCTTCAGAACACAAATTTTGTTATTTTTGATAAAATCGAGAGCTTTCTGACGTGAGAGTGCCACGACGCATAAGGGTAATTAATGACTGAATTTTAATTTTTGGGTGAACTATCCCTTTAATAACACATTTATCAATTATTTAGCGCACATCTTAGCAGCACTTGAAATTTTCTCCTCTGTTCTATAGACAATCTGTAGGCAAAGCTCAAATGGTAATCGAGTCAGAGTTTACAACACGACACCGTTCTGTGGCATACATGGTATAATTATTTGATTGAAAGGTTTTAACGATGCGCAAGTTAAATCACTAGCACACAGAGGCTCCGTCTTGTCGGGAGGTCACTGGGTTTTTTTTTTAACGTGGCAGGCTTGGCATAAATGGCCATCAAGACAGGCACCAGGTCTATTCAACAGGATCTATCTTTAGCTTTACCACACGTCTAATTGGACAGAATAATATCTAAATGGCACCAAAGTGACCGCTGATTGGTCAGCGCTGCTTGTGGAGGCTGTGAGCACTGTAAATAGGGCTGAATGGAGAGGAAGGGAGGGAGAATGGGAGATTGTGTTAGTCAGACCGGCACCAGAGGGCCACAGAGAATGAGCACAGACACACAATGTTTATACTGTAAATTACACATGGGCAAAAAAGAGAGGGAGCGAGAGTGAGAAAGAAAGCGGGAGAGAGAGTGTTGCGGATGCTCTCAGGGGAGAGTGGTCCCCCGTGCTGTGTTATTATTTAGCCATTGCGGTTTTTCTTCCTGCTGAATGTTTCTCTTCTAGCGGTCCATAAAATCACAGAACCCCAAAAGCTCTTCTTTGTGTCTACGGGGGTGATTATATTCATAAACCTTAAAACCAAAAAACCTCAAACTCTTTTTTTCTCTCTCTCTCTCTGATGCCTTTTCCAGTTATGGCACGTCTCTCTCACACTGTCACTGCCTATGGTCCTTCATCGCTAACACTGAGTCAACATCCTCAAGTATCAAGCATCACCTCGCACACATGCGGGGAAATCAGGCGAGAATCTGATTCTCAGAGAGCACACCAGGCTTGCAACTTCCTGAAAATACACACGCATGCATCATTATACAAACTGACAGACCTTGACACGGTAGTCCCATCCAAGCAAAATACTCATTTCCAAAAGAACTCCAAGTTTCTTCTAGAAATGAAACAATAATTAGGGTATGCAGATCTGCACTATATATAAACCTGAGTCCAGTTATATCTGCAGCTAAATCCAGTGCTATAGAGCAAGCAAAAGTAAAACGCAAAAAAAGAACAAGCTAAAGAGAACAGTGTTGTAACTGAGGCAGTTTGTGGACTGATGATGACAGGTTGTGGCTTAAGCATTACAGGAATTCATGTTTGTTGTCTCAGGGACAGTCGATTGTCTAAATGCATCTGCGCTGTATGTAAGCATGTTCGTGTCCATACACGTATTTGTGTGCATGCACGTATGTCACTAAATGACAGGCTGAGGACTGCTGCCGCATTGCCAGACAAAAGGTCCTCCGTTAAACATAGGTGTAATTCGTTAAACAGAGACTGCATCAACATTTACCAAAGGAGACATAAAGTACGACAATAAGGAAGTGGCAAAGAAAAAAAGACAGAGGCAAGACAACTGTATGCGTTCTACGTTTTATCATGCAACAAAATCTGAGGTCTGGATCAAACTAAGATAAGATAAAGGACCAAACTCACACAAATGAATAGCACAGGAAATGGATCATAAACTAGCGACGATATGACAAACATTATATCAATCCTACCATTGTAATGTAACATTACTTGTGCTGTCCTTTATTATTTTATAGAGGTTAAGTAAGACCTAAAATATGATCAAAATGGAACTATTTTTTAAGGGTTTTCACATCAAATACACAACAAAGAAATGAAATACACCAAAACAACTTTACTTTTATGACAAAATATACAAGTAAATAGTATCCAAATACTATTTACTAAATTTTCTGAAAACATTTTCTGAAAGTTTTTGAAACATGTTGTGTATATATATTTGAATTTAGTTTCATTAATAGTATACATGTGTTTTCATATATCAACATACAGGGGATCCTATCATAAAAATCATTAAAAAAAATGTTGATGTAGAATAACAATCATATTATCAGATCAGACTCAACTCTTTGTTATTCTTAGAAAATTCTTCGAAAATGTGGCAAGAAAATATCAAGATGAATGCTGAAAAATACCTGATAAGAGAGAAGGTCAGGGTTTAAGTTGTGCCATTCATATTTACTTTATTTATTTATTTGACAAGCTAAAACCTAAAAATAGCAATCAGTAACAATGTAAGTGCTGGACTATCAGTAGATCAAAATCAGCTCAGGGTGGAGTAACACATCACTGACACAGCAGCTTTGGCAGCTCACGACTAACAGGAATGTTGAGACCGAGAAAAATTTTGTGCACTGACTCCATTACGTCTTTATGACATCATTTCCTCCCTCCTTTTGTTGGTGATGAGTGAGTGTGTGAGATGCTCAAACGAGGTGTGGTGCAGGATTGACAGAAGTGCAGGTGTAACACACTGTAGCACAGTTGTAACAATCTGTAGTTCTCATCCTCAACAGAACAAAGAAAGAAGAGACATCAGTCTGCAAACATCTCAGTAATCTGCAAACTACGTATGAATGCGAAGGCAGTGGAAAAATTTAAAAAAAAATTGTAAAAAAAATAAAAAAAGATACAGAGAGAGATTATGTTCCAATTCAAATGTCTTTTTACCCATTTACTAATATATAAAAAAAAATTATGCAGTCAAAAAATTATGTTCGAATCTCTTTAAAAGCTGATGTACCTGTAAAATTAGTACAGATCTGCAGCTGAAGAGTTATGGATGACCAGCAGGGATTGTGTAGAGAGGTGTATCTTTATGAGTATGTGACATTGCCAAGACTAAATTTGGGACTATTTATCAACAGATATAATCTCAGTCTCCAGAGTTCTGTGGTTATATGGAAAAATAATCATGTTTTCAACTGAAACTTCCCCAGCTGGATCTTTGTGTTAATGACAAAAATCTGTTCACAATACATGAGTCTCCTATAAACGACCTCTAAGCTCTTTTGAAAGAACCTGTCAGCTAGAAAGAAATATCTGTCTGTCTATCTAACTCTCTGTGTATCTATCTATCTATCTATCTATCTGAATTAAAGTATTAACTAATATTAATAAAAAAAAACTTTGAAGTGGTACATTTATACCTTACATATTATATATCTTAAAGGGGTCATCAGATGCAAAACTCACTTTTACATGTTGTTTGAACATAAATGTGTGTTGGCAGTGTATGTACACAACCACTCTATAATGATAAAAAAATCCACCCAGTGGTGTTTTTGTTTAATCTTTATAAGTAATATCCCCTTTTTTTTAATCAGGCCATTCTCAGCTTCTTGTCGGTGTGATGTCACACCAACCAAGTCCACTCCCACGATAGATGACTGACATGACCATCTTACCTTAGACCTGCCCTAAATGAGCTGAGAACAGTTCAACCGCCATTGTTTTGGAAGACAAGAATGTCTCAGATTGAGTGACTGAGGTGTTTTGTTGTTGGATGTAGTAATGAACATAACAGTCATCATTTACTCCCGACATCTATGCCGCTGAAGACGCAGAGGATTAATGTTACTTTCGTATGTGGAGGAAATGTGCTGGTGATGTACATAAATGTGTCTATGTTTGTGCAAATCATTTGTGATCCAGCTTCATCCACAGTAGAAGTGAGTACAAGGGTTTTTTATTTGTCTTTGCAAATTGCCTTTCTTAATAACATGCTAGTTGGCAAGTTTCGCAGCTAAAGTAAACATTATGGCTCAGCACCCCACAGAAGAGGTGGTGGGGTGAGCAGAGCTCATTAGCATTTAAAGGAACACACAACAGAATGGCTCGCTCTAAAAAGGGCTGATTTTGACATGGTAAAAAGGGGGTTTTTACACTACCACTGAGAAATTTTAACCAAAGTATATTATAGACTTCTCATTAAGACCCTAAAGAATTATATCAACTTGTGGAAAATGGGCTTCCAATGACCCCTTTAATATGTCTTACGTAATTGTCTGATTCTGGTATATTACATTTTCTAAACATTATAGGCCTTTATCTTATATTTTTAGCAAATAAACATTAAAATCACACTGCATATCATCTATCTATCTAGATCTAGTTTGTCTGTCTATATATCTCTCTATGTATCTTGATGAGTGATACATGTGTATGCATGCATCAACATTTAACACACACACTAAAACAAACAAATTATAAATTATTAAAATTCAGTCATTAATTACTTATCTTCATGTCGTTCCAATCCTGTAAGACCATCGTTTATCTTTTGGAACACAAATTAAGCTGTTTTTGATGAAATCTGAGTGCTTTCTGACCCTGCATATACAGCAACACAACTACCATGTTCAAGGCCCAGAAAGGTAGTAAGAACATTGATAAAATAGTCCATTTGACATCGAAGTTCAAACGCAATTTTAGGAAGCTACAAGAATACTTTCTGTGCGCAAAGAAAACAAAATTATTACGCCAGCTCCTGCATCAGCAGCACCGCATACGTCGTGATACTGTCGTGAACGCGCGTCGAAGACTGATAGGGAAGAGAAGAAATTGTTGAATGAAGTAATTTGTTTTTGTTTTCTTTGCTCGCAAACGTTTCAGTTGCGTTGTCTATGCAAGGTCAGAAAGCTCTTGGATTTCATCAAAAAATTTCTTAATATGCGTTCCAAAGATGAATGAAGATCTTGTGGGTTTGGAACGATATAAGGGTGAGTAATTAATGACAGAATTTCCATTTTTGGGTGAACTATCTCTTTAAGGGCACGTCTACAAAATTATATACAAATGTGTGAGTGTCATACAGCATGCTATTTGCTGACTGATTCTGTGTACATGTGTACATATGCACTGAATCTGGAGCTGGGACAGATATCCACAGCAGTGTACTGAAGCACAGCGACTGATTCGACTCTCAACATCTGGCAGCTATCAAAGCTAGAGAACCAAGTGTGTGTGTGTGAGTGATCAGCGGTGTGTTGTGGGGGTGTTGTTTGAGAAAGCAGGGTCTGCAGAGAGCAGTGTGAACTCCAAGTGTGTGAGTTTACTGGCATTCGGTGATGGCTGATAGCATCTCGCTTAGATAACCACAGCGAAACACAGCCCAACATTAATGTTCATTAATGAAGGTGTGTGTGTGTGATCCAGAGAGCGACGTGCATGATTGTGAGTGTGTACGTTTGATTAATCAAAGACTGTATGTTCCAAAGAGCGCTCTCCTTACATCAGATTGAGACTAAACGGTTTAAAATCAACAAAACCATTAGCACTAGGGCTGTTTGAGGTGAGACACAAAAACACACAACGAATACAGATTAACGCAACAGGGTGTGTGTGGGTGGATTTTTATGCATACATCTCAATAATCATGGAAGCTAAGCTCATGTTTGTGTGCGTCCCGAAGTGCGATATCCAGCCAGAATGAGTCGACACTGGAGGTTAAGGTGTGTCCCCCTATTTCTCTGTCTTCATCCCGCCACACATACAACATAGACACGCATTCATACACAAAAACATTCACTACCTCCTCACCTGAAACCAGTAAATGATAGAAGAAAACTTCTATACTAACTCTTTCACACTCCCGCAGTCAGCATGACCTGGCATTTAAGTGTTTGAAGACAAAACTGGGCCAGGATGGATTTTACTGCATATTTTGACTCTTAACTGGGTATTAAGACTTAGCTGGGTATTAAATCCCTGGCAGGATTTAGTCTAGAATCAGTTCCTTAACTCCCATTAGATGCGTAATTATGTAATGTCTTGAAAAACATTCAGAACTAAGTTGAGCGGACATCTGCGCAGCTCAAGATCCTCTGAATCACTTACTATTGCACATCATAGCCAAACCAAAATTACCACAACTTGTTTATGAGTTTGACTTATGTTTGCCCATCATTACCAAACTTGTAACAAAGAGTCACAGTGCAAAAGTGGGTCACATTGAAGATCTTGGCTACAGTACAGCTAAAGCATCAATAATGTTGTAGTAAGTCTTAAAATGTCAGGTGCAGGACACAGGTATCACGCAAGCCTGGTGTAGGAAAAAGAGGATGGATAAAGGTTTTACCTAACTAAATCTGCTCTCAAACAAGATATGTAGAGAGCTAGAATGAGATCAAGCTGTCGGTAAGGGGTGGTGCTTGAGAAGAGCAAACAATTGCTGGATAAATCCAGCAGTATGATCCAAAAAAGTCACATGATGCTCAGTTACTCCATACACCATTTCCTGTCATATCTTTTTTGTTTGGAGATGCTAGTCACCCAAGGAGTTTATTTGCTAAAGCCCAGTTTCAGGCTAAACATAGCAACAGCTTTAATGCCGGAGAGATGAGACTGATTTGTTTGAGTGTAAAACATATCATTAAGGAATTCCTCAGAGCAAGTGGATGAGGGTGCAGACTTACACAAACACAAACATTTAGGGAACAAGGTTCCTTTGATCAGAAATCATGGTAAGTTAATGATATCAAGACAGAGACAAAAACAAAATACGAGACATAATACGAGTGAGATAAAGAAACCTTAGAAGAGTGTTATGAGGTCTCACAACAGTCCAAGACAAATTTTGAATGCTGGTTTGACAAAGATTTGTTTGAAAGTTGAAAAATATATTTGTTTCAAACAATTAAAATATATTTTTATATTCAGTTTTATAAACTCAGTTTTATAAACTGAATATATTTCATCGTATTTAATACATTTTTAAAAGTTTGTGGTCAGTAAGATGTTTTAACGTTTTTGAAGAAAGTTGCATATGCCCACCAATGCTGGATTCATTTGATATGAAATACAGTAAAAACAGTATGATTGTGACATATTATTAATATTTAAAGGGGTCATGAAATTGATTTTTTATTTTATTTTAATGTGTTCCTTGAGGTTTAATTATAATGTTAATAAAGGTTTTATTAACAAATAAATATGTGGAAAAAATGATTATTTTCATCCCTCATTCTGACCCTCTGTCTAAAACGACCTGTTTTAAGGGGCGGGTCCTTTAAGGCTTGTCAGTAATCTGCCACTGTTGTGATTGGCTAACGTCATCACATAGGAAACAGTGTCAGCACCCCCTCACTATTGCATGTGAGTGTTTTGACAACATCATAAAAAAAACACGGCAATTTCCAGACAAAGCATTATAAAATCATTTACTTACAGTTTGTGATGCAGCTGTAGTCAGATGTAGTTCCGCTTCATCTTTGAACAAATGTTTCTTTGTGAACTCTCCATGACACTGTGCCTCTTTTACAAAACAACATGCTCCAAAGTCCGAAGAATCCTCAGACAGAATGTCATTAAAAAAAACTATCCACTTGTTGCTTATGCTGGGATTCTTCTGATATCTGTACAAAGAAGCGAACAAGCTGTTTAAACCAAATGTTCCAAAGCAAACATTCTTTCACTCCATTTGTCCTATTGACGACAGACTCAAGCGCGTGGACTGCAAACGCGCATCTGTATACTATATCCAGTGTAGACAAGATAGTGGCATATTCAAGTGTCAGTCGTTAAGTAACTGAATGCCAGTGGGTGGGGCCTACGGTGAGAAGATGACTATTCGTTTATGTCTTACTCTGGTTGCAGTGTTTATGCAAAAATTTGTGCCTGGGTGACATCACCTTGCACCATAGATCCAATCAAACCATTTTTGGAACTTGATAAAGTAAATTTTTTGTGTATAATGAGGAGGACATTTTGAACTTTCAAACTTGCAGGATGTCTTTGTGACCTCTTATATGTCGAGGCCAATTAGACTTTCCCTTCAAAATAACTGTTTTCTGTAAATTTTCGCTGCTAGAGGGCACATATTCAAAACAAACAAAGAAACAAAGTAGTTTAATGATGCTGTTATTGAATGTGGAATCATGGAAGTTGTTGTCTTCATCCCCACAGCCAATGCAATCCGTCAGGACTCGGGCAGAAATCCTGTCCATGGATGAGCCAATGTATTAAAGAATTATTAAGGTCACTGTAGTATGAAGCAGGGTGGGGCTAAAAGTCGAGGAAGCGAAACGAGGACACTGGAGTGATTGCTAAAGAAGGACGAGCATGATACATGGATCGAAAGCAGCAGAGCTTTTATTATGCCACAGTCGAGCGCTTCCACTCCTTCTGGTCATGCGTATATAGGAAAAAGCAGCACTGTTTTGTCATACTAGATACATTTGAGTGTGTTGAGAGTTCTGTTATAATGCTACTCTGTGCGTTCGTCACCTGTCTAATAAAATGCATAACATATTAAAATGTCTTTGGGGTTTCCATGTTTTCTACAAAATAAAACCGGAAAATCGAGGGCGTATGACATCATTGGCAGGCAACACGACACGGTCCATTACACTAGTTAAAACTGCTTATTTTTCTGGATTTAAACATTCTTTAAAACATTTGGGATCATGTAAATACACAAATCAGCAAAATATATAACATTGTTCTAGTCGTTTTTGAATATTTTAGTCAAAAAATCTTACATATTGTGCCTTTAATATATTTTAAAATGCAATTTATTCCTGTGATGGCAAAGCAGAACGTGACATCTAGTCTTCGGTGTCGCACGGTTCTTCAACAAACATAACATGCTGATTTGGTATTATCAATGTTGAAAACAGCTTAATATTTTTGTAGAACATTTTTCCACGATTTTTTGATGAATACAAGTTCAAAAGAACATTCAAAATAGAAATATATTGAAACAAAAGAAAAGTTTTTACTGTCACTTTTGATCAATTTAATGCATCCTTACTGAGCATAATTTTCAAAAAAAAAACCAAAAAAAAAACAACTTCAACACACTATGACCTTTTAGCCCCACAACTCCCAAAAGCCTGTGTTGATAGCATGTCTATGTCTGTGGTATGTCAGCACTGTTTTGTCTCTTTTTGTTTTGTTTCTCTCTTGAATATTTATGCCCTTCAAAAGGGGACGAAGGGACAGAACCCAAAACAGCTGAACGGCCCACCAAAGGCACACACACACACACAACAAATAAAAAATAACCCAGAAAAATACACAACGCAGCTAGACATTTTGTGGTCAGGCTGGACTTATTTGTCTCTAGTCAAGCTTTGAAATATTTCATGTGTCATTTTATGAACAGTTCTTCAGAGATTAAGTAAACAGCATGGACAGAGAATGTTGCTGTTTCTTTCTCTCCACTTCCTTTTGTTTGATTAGACAAACATAAAAACAGTGGGGTATGTAAACATGCGCTGCGCTCAACCAGAGGATGAGTTTACAAGACTCGAGAGGTGGGAAATGATGCTGATCAACTCGTTTCTGTAGGGATGGAGAGAGCGAGAACACACACATTGTCTCAGACGTCGATGTAAAGAAATGGCACCTACAGGCCACACATGGTCTGTATGGACTGTGGTGAAAACCTGTGTGAAACCACTTTCTGGGTAACGCATGAGGTTTCTCACACAGAACCTCTACAGAATTTGTGACTCACTTAGTGTGAAAGCCCCTCTGAACCACATGTGAAGGCAATGAGACTTTTCAAAACACCTTAAACCTGAACTTTTTAAGAAGACTGTAATCACTAACTGTAACTCTAATAGTACGCTGGCTTCTTCAACTAAAAAACAGATTAAAACAACAGTATCAGCTTGCCAAAGCAGATTTGGGAAGATGTTAGTTACACTTGCTATGGAGTGTCCACAGCATTTTTGCCCGGGAGTGTGTGTGTGTGTATTCAGGTATACAAAATGTCACCACAAAGATGGCAATATCCAAAATCCTTGTCCTAGTGATGACATTTTTTGGTCCCCAACAGCTTATAAATCATACAGAATGATTTTTTGTTAGGTGTCAAAAGTTTTTTGAAAATCTAAAATAGCAGAAAGTTTTGTGTGAGAAGTAAGTTTAGGGTAAGGTGAAAGAAAACAGTCTGTACAGCATAAAAACCATTACGTCTAACCGATCCAACGTATGTGTGTGTATATACAGTTGAGGTCAAAAGTGTACATACACCTTGCAGAATCTGCAAAATGTTAATTATTTTACCAAAATAGGAGGGATCATACAAAATGCATGTTATTTTTTTAATTTGGTACTGACCTGAATAAAATTTTTCACATAAAAGACATAGTCCATAAAAGAAAATAATAGCTGAATTTATAAAAATGACCCCATTTTTTTGTTTGCTTGTTTTTTTTAGTGATAGCTGTTCATGAGACCCTTGTTTGTCCTGAACAGTTAAGCTGCCTGCTGTTCTTCACAAAAATCTCATTTTTTTTGTTTTTTCAGCATTTTTGTGTATTTGAACCCTTTCAAACTTTGACTGTATGCTTTTGAGATCTATATTTTCACACTGAGGACAACTGAGGGACTCACATGCAACTATTACAGGAGGTTCAAACACTCACTGATGCTCCAGAAGAGAAAACGATGAGAGCCAGGGGTGTAAACTTTTGAACAGAATGAAGATGTGTACATTTTTTTTTTATTTTGCCTAAATATCATATTTTTTGGCATTTAGTACTGCCCTTCAGAAGCTACAGAAAAAAACTTACATGTTTTCCAGAATGCAAAGTAAGTTAAATTTACCCTGGTCTTCAAATTCAAAAGTTTTCACTCCCCTGCTTAATGCATTGTGTTTCCTTTTGAGGGATCCGTGAACCTTCAGTGTGAAAAGATGCATCTCAAAATCATACAGTCATTGTTGGAAAGGGTTTAAATACACAAAAATGCTGAGAAACCATAGAATTTGTGGGACCTAATGGGCAGTTTAACTGTTCAGGACAAACAAGGGACTCATGAACTATCACTAAGCAAAAAACACAGCTGTGGATCATTTAGGTAACAACACAGTATTAAGAATCAAGCGTATGTAAACTTTTAAACACAGTCATTTTTATAAATTCAACTATTATTTTCTCTTGTGGACTACACGTAATCATCTTTTTTGTGAAATATCTTATTCAGGTCAGTACTAAATAAAAAATTACATGCAATTTGTATTATCCCTCCTATTCTGGCTAAATAATTAACATTTTGCAGATTCTGCAAAGTGTATGTAAACTTTTGATCTCAACTGTATATATTTTATATGGATAAAAGTATACACCTGATTATTACACTACTAGGAACTTTAATGACATTGCATTCTAAATACATAGACATTAACATGGAGTTGTCGTCCCTCCATGCCCCCCCCCCGTTGCAGCTATAACAGCTTTAACTCTTCTGAGAAGGCTTTCCACAACATTTTGGAATGCTTCTGTGGGAATTTTTAACCATTCTTCCAGGAGAGCTTTTGTGAGGTCAGGCCCAGTTCCAGTTCATCCCGAAGGTGTTCGATGGGGTTGAGGTCAGGGCTCTGTGTGGGCCATTCAAGTTCCTCTGTCTTTATGGACATTGTTTGCACTGGGGCACAGTCATGCTGGAATAGAAAAGGGGCGTCCCCAAAGTGTTCCCACAAACTTGGAAGCATAGCATTTTCCAAAATGTCTTGGTATGCTGAAGCATTAAGATTTCTGTTCACTGGAAGAACCCCTGAAGAACAGCCCCATAGCATTATCCCTCCTCCACCAAACTTTACAGTTGCCATAATGCAGTCAGGCAGGTAATGTTGTCCTGGCATCAACCAAACCCACTGCCCTTCACACTGCCAAAAACACACAGAACATGTTTCCACTGCTCTACAGTCCAATGGCGGTGTGCTTTACACCACTCCATCCAATGCTTGCCTTTGTACTTGGTGAGGTGAGGCTTGCGTGCAGCCCTTGACCATGGAAACCCATTCCATGAAGCTCTCGTGACACAGTTTGGTTTTTTGTGCTGATATTATTGCCAGTGGACGTTTGGAACTCTTCAGCTATGGAAACCGAAGAGCGCTGGTGACTTTTACTAGGGTGACCATACGTGCTCTTTTTCCTGGACATGTTCTGGCCAGGATTTCTATACTGCCTAAAATATTCATATTTTGGCTTTGTTTTCCCGTTTTCATACTTGCTTTTGACTTGAAGCACCACCGTGCAGACAAATTGGAGTATGACATCTAAATACCACGAGAGCTATAGAGAACAGACAGCTCCTTATGTTTTCGCATCGCTCTCATGGCAATATTGCGCATATGGTTACCCTACTTTTGCCTCAGCACTTGGTGACCACTCTCTGTGTCTTTATGTGGTTTTCTGCTTCGTGTCTAAGTTGCTGCTGTTCCTAAACTCTTTCACTTTGCAATAGATGCAGACTGCATGGCTGGGAACTTAATTTTATACACCTGTGGCAATAGTTCTTATTAAAACACCTGAATTCAATAATTAAGAGGTGTGTCCCAATAAAGATGTCCTTACCTCCCTTCTGGGCCTGGGAACATTTCAGTTACATTGCTGTCTATGCAGGGTCAGAAAGCTCTCGGATTTCATCAAAAATATCTTAATTTGTGTTTTGAAGATGCACAAAGGTCTAATGGGTTTGGAACGACATGTGGGTGAGTAATTAATGACAGAATTTTAATTTTTTGGGTTGTTCCCATCTGTAAGCTGCTTTGGATAAAAGTGTCTGCTAAATGAATAAATGTAAATGCAGCATGTTGGACTGAGAATTGCAGAGCTCAATCCCTGAAGCAATAAAAGAGTGATTGCATGAGGTCATTAGAAAGAAAGAGCGAGAGAAAGAGAAAAACTAGTCATAATTCCATATATCCATCATATAAAATGGACATTCCCTAAAATAACATACCTAGCCCCACAGAGGGTTATTTTCAGTATGTTCTTGGTGGCTAACACCCTAGACAAGCCTAACTGAAGCAGACCACCATCAGAGCGCCGTTGCATTCTGTTTTCCCAAAACATTCCAAGCATCGAAAAAGAAAAGAGAAGAGGAAAGAAAAGAATAATCAGAAGTACTGTGGTTTGTGTCAGCAAGGATGACCAGAACCTAAAACATCTTGTAAGAATAATAGTCGTAAACTAAAAAAAGGAATGAAAAAGTGTTGGAATGGCTTTTGTTAGAACTGTAAATTCCATACCCGGTTCTGAGCCACGGTGGTGAGAGAGCAGAGATGCTATTCCCCTCTCTTTCGTCCTGGGGGTCTGACATGCACTTACACATACGCAGGGAGACTGCAGGGAAAAGCAGAATCCAGAATGTACACGGCTGTGTGGTTGTGGTCGGTATATGCTTGGACAGGACAATTCATAATTCCTTCACCTCTCTTTCTCCTTCTATCTTTATCTGTTTCTTGCTTTCACACACACACACTCAAAAAAACACACTGGCACGCTTCAGAGAACATACACACACCAGCCTCATGCCAAAGGCAAACTGTGAAACACCAGCACCCGCAAAAACTCTCAGAGCGGGAAAAATCCACATACCAGATTTCAACAGCTTTAACACTGAGCGAATAAACAAGACGAATGCTACATTTTGTCTTTTTTAATTTCTCTCGTACCCCCCCCCCCCTTCCTCCTCCATCTTATTCCCTCTTGCTCTTTCCTTTAGAGACAGAGAGGAAAAAAATAGAAAAAAAAAGAGCTGAAACAATGGTGGAGCAGTCCAAAACCTCCCTGGCTTAAAACAATACCATCAATCAAAGTAAGCAGAGAGAACAAACACACAAATTTATTAAGAGGAGCTCTCCAACGCTTGAGCGCTTTAACTCTTTACAGTCAGACACACACACAGGAAGTACCTAATTACTTTATCTGCACAGCAGAGGGAGAAAGCAGACACATGGCTTTCCACAGCCGAGGAGATTAACGTGAAGAACTGTGTTTAGTGTTCACCCAAGGCTCTGTTCATATCAGATCTTAGCCAAGGGCTCATCTTCATTTCAGCTCAAGGCAACGAGAGTCTCTAGCCTAGAGAAAAGAAAGCTTTCATGCATATATTAACCTAAATGGGCCTGCAGTGAGTTTAGCCCCAGGTCGTCTGGCTCTGTGCTCCATGGCAGAGTATATGGCAATTTCATGTGTTTAGAATTTCACAAAATAAGAAGAATAATATTAGGGTATATGAATAGTTGGCAGGCATGCTCAGATAACATCATATCTTCCAGTATTTATTGACATCTATTGTAATTTTCACCTGCCTACAGACATGCAGCTTCATGACAAAACCTAAAATTGGGGGCATTTTAAAGCAAATCTGAGCAGTTATTTAGAAATTATAATCAAATTGTTGCTGTTTTGGTCATTAAGGTTTGGTCAAGTCAACCTTTGCAAATTTTGTAAATATCTGTTCAAGTGTGGTTTCCAGAAACACTGTAAACTGGACAGGAACCCAACAACAACCAATAACCCAGTAAGAGTAATCCTCAGATCCTTTGTCTGCTGTTGGCAGTTTACCATGGTGCATACTGATAAGAAGAACAAAGCAAGGGCCAGAATCAACTTTAGTCAGCAGTTCATCACCTTTACAATCAAGTAACTATCAGTTTTGCCAAAGTCAGTTTAAATAAATAAAAGCATGGAGATATTAAAATAGTGTTTATTTGATCAAAATTACAAAAAAAAAAAAAAAAAAACATTTTTTACATTAAAATCTAATTTATTCCTGTGATCAAAGCTGAATTTTCAGCATCATTACTCCAGTCTTGATTGTCACATGATATTTCAGAAATCATTTTTATATGCTGCTTATAGCTGCATTCACGCCATCTCGTAATTCTGAGATGAAAACGCGTGACATTCTACTCTATCTGAATTATGTTTCTATGGCAACACTATCAAAGCCAAAGCCCTCACGTGCTCCTGAACTCGTAATTACAACTTGTAAACTCTGAATGTTCTGAGAGTTATGACTTGGACCAGTGACAGATGTACCACGTGACGGCCGCCAGGCTCATTTTGGCGCTACAACATGGAAAGCTATGAGTAAAATGGCACGTGCTGTCATCTCGGAATTACGGTAATTACGACATGGCGTGAAGGCAGCATATATATAGACAGTTTTATGCAAAAGTTTGGGGGGTCAAGATCAAGGTAAATTGTACTTAATTTGTCTTCCGGGCAAATATCTTCTGCTGCTTCCGAAGGTCAGTACTAAATGGGGGAAAAAAATTATATTTCAAAAAAATAAAAAAAAAGTTTTCACCCCCGGCTCTTAATGCATCATTTCCTTCTGGAGCATCAGTGAATGTTTGAACCTTTTTTAATAGTGGTGTTTGAGTCCCTCAGTTGTCCTCGGTGTGAAAAGGTGGATCTCAAAACCAAGTGTTCCCAAACTTTTGAAGAAGGTTATTTTAATAATTTCAGCTTTTTTTTTTTTTTTTTGTCTTGTGGACTATATGTAAACATGTTTTATGTAAAATATCTTACTCAGGACCGTACTAAATACAAAATAACAAGCATTTTGTATAATCTCTCTTATTTTGTTAAAGGGGTCATCAGATGCAAAGTTCACTTTTGCATGTTGTTTGAACATTAATGTGTGTTGGCAGTGTATGTACAAATCTACCATATAATGATAAAAATCCATGAAGTGGTTTTTAATTAATCTGTAAAAATAATATTCCCTTTTTCAAATCGAGCCATTCTCAGATGTTGTGGTGTCACACCGACAGAGGCCATTCCCACCATAGTTGATTGACATGAGCGTTTTACCTCAGATCAGTTGTAACAGTCCGCCCTCTTTGTTTCAATGCCGGAGCAGGGATGTAAGTTAGTCAAGAATATCTCAGATTGAGCGACTGAGGTGTTGTGTTGCTGAATGTAATAATTAACGTAGTGGTCGTCATTTACTCCCGACATCTGAGCCGCTGAAGATGCAGTGGATTACGTTTGTTTGTGAAGGGAATGCACCTCCCGATCTACATATATCCGTCTATGTTTGCGCGGATCATTCATGATCCAGCTTCACTTACAGCAGAAGTGAGTATAAGGTTTTTTTTTTATGAATCTTTGCAATCGCCTTTCCTAATGATGTGCTAGTTAGGAAGTTTAGCAGCTAAACGTGGCTAAATGCGGCTAAAGTAAACAGACTTGTCACACCACAGAGAGAAGAGAGGGGCGGGGCGAGCAGAGCTCATTTGCATTTAAAGCAGCCTCGACCAGAATGAGATGATTTTTGCAGAGCTGATTTTGCCAAGGTAAAAAGGGTGTTGTTTTACATTACCATTGAGAATTTTTAACCAAAGTATATTATAGACTTTTCTTTAAGACCCTAAAGGATCATATCAACTTGTGGAAAATGGGCATCCGATGGCCCCTTTAAAATTATTCACATTTTCACAGATTCTGCAGGATTTTTTAATGAAAAAGTTATAAAGAACAGCATTTATTTAAAATATAAATCTTTTCTAATAATATACACTACCATTCAAAAGTCTGGGTCAGTACAAAAAAATTGAAAATAAATTAATTTGAAAGAAATTAATACTTTTATTCAGCAAGGATGTGTTAAATTGATAAAAAGTGATAGCAAAGATTTATATTATTAGAAAAGATTTATATTTTAAATAAATGCTGTTCTTTTTTTTTTTTTTTTTTTTTACTTTTTATTCATCAAAGAATCCTGAAAAAAGTATCTCAGGTTCCAAAAAATATTTGGCAGCACAACTGTTGCCAACACTGATAATTCTAATAATAAATCAGCATATTAGAATGATTTCTGAAGGATTGTGTGACACTGAAGACTGGAGTAATGGCCGATGAAAATTCAGCTTTCCATCACAGGAATAAATTATATTTTAAAGTATATTAACATAAAAACCAATATTTTATATTGTAATAACATTTTTACAATATTACAGTTTTTTTCTGTATTTTTGTTCAAATAAATGCCGCCTTGATGAGCATAAGACGCTTCTTTAAAAAACATTACAAGTCTAACTGATCCCAAACCTTTGAATGGCAGTGTGTGTATTTATTAATCATTCACATATTTATTTATTGTTCTTTTTTATTCGTTTTTTAATTGTTTTTTCAATAGCAACTTCAAGACGTTTGCCCACCCTGCTAGGTAAATGCTAAACAAAACCGCATACTCAAGGTATTAATCATACAGCCCACCTGGGTGGTTCTAGAAATTTGATTGTATCAAAAAGCAAAAGTATTTTAACATCTGGTATGTTCCACTCACATACATACACAGTCTTTTCAAAGCAAGACTGCTGAAGTGATTTATCTTGATGATCTCTTCTTGTTAGTCCTTTATTTTTTACGCCAAACAACTGTGTGTGGGTGGGTGCTAGTGTGCATGTGTGTGTTTTCAATTAACAAAACAACAACAAAAAAAAGATGAAACACAGTACTGCCACTGTGACGACCCAGAGGTTACAAAGGTGAGCTGGAAACATCCATGGTTAAGTATTATAAAGTGCCCACGACTCCAAACTCCAGATATCAGAGCAGAAAATCCCTGACCGCCTCGCTCTGCCTTTCCTCATAAATGAGAGTGAACCATGTAAGAGCTCTGGGATGCAGTCCTTAACAGCATTCAGCATTCCCCTGATCAAATTGAGCATGGCCTTGCCTCGTTCACTCTCTCTCCCCCTCTCCTCTCCATCCATGCTGAGTGAAGCATGAGCAGGCATCCCGCTGCCCCCCTGCTGTGCACAGAGCACAGGGAGCGGAGTACTCTAAACATCCTCAACCCACGTGCTTCAGTCAGGATCCTGCTCAGATTATTAGTCCATAGTCCAAAACCCCTGAAATCCCAGAGGCTAAGTCCACAAAGCTTCATGCAACCAGAGGTAGAATGCGGTCAGAAGCGGGACTGGCGAGGTTCGTTAAAAGCGATTATGTGTGAGAGGGCTCTGACACCTCGGCGTGCCGAAGAGGGGACCATCTGGATGTATAGGACGGGTGGTGGGTTACGGTACAGTTTGATTTCTGAAAGTGAGGAGGCTTACCCACAGAGAAAGAAATGCTCTGTGCCTGCCAGGCACAAAAAAGCTGAGGCTTAAAGAGCTACATGGCTTTGAAATATTTGCTTGAAACAAGTCTCGATACTCACACATGCGAAATCCGAGCTCTCCCGGCAAAGCTTCTGGATCTGAAGGCAACAGTTGGAAACGGCTACGTTGGCGCCACATGTGGAACTGCGTGCTCTCATGTCAAAATCGACAACTTTTCTTTTAGTGACAAGTTCACAAGCTATCGGCCAAATTCTCCTAAACTCAAGTCTGTGCTTGACCATGTACATAAACAGCCACATTTGAGGTATGGCTTCATACCAAAGGCCTACTCTGAAATACAGCAAGTGCTTCTCAGAAATCCCTATAGATGCAGTAAAAACTTCACCATAAAGGGGGTTTCATGTCTAATCTGGTTGTATAATTTTATTGTGAACTGATATCTCAAGAAAAGCATGTTAATAATAAAACGGTTCTGTGGGAGAGTGAGCGAAAAGGCACTGGAAATTACCTAAAGTACTTTGTGTCCACCGATGGTCTTAAAAGTTACTATGAAGAAAAAAAAAAGGTGATGTGATGATGTGATGCTCATTTCTGTCCTTTCTCTTTCTTTCTTTTTATTAGACAGAAAAGTAGTGGATGCACCCAGTTCGTAAAGGATAACACAATGACGTTTAAAACAAAACTTGTTTCTATTGTGGTCCTTGATGTAAATCACAAACTCCACTCAAGTACAATTTACCTTGATCTTCAGATTCAATAAGTTTTCACCCCACGGCTCTTATTGCATCGTGTTTCCTTCTGGAGCATCAGTGAATGTTTGAACCTTTTTTAATAGTTATGTTTGAGTCTCTCAATTGCCCTCAGTGTGAGAAAATGGATCTCAAAACCATACAGTCACTGCTGGAAAGGGTTCAAATATACAAAAGATGCTGGAAAAATGAAGAATCTGCAGGATCTGGAGGATTTTTCTGAAGAACAGTGCTCAGTTCAACTGTTCAGGACAAACAAGGGACTCATAAACAACCATCACAAAACAAAAACAAAAAAAAAACAAAAAAAAAAGTTGTAGATCATCCAGGTAACCACACACAGTATTAAGAACCAAGGGTTCCCAAACTTTTGAAAGCACGTTATTATAATCATTTCAGCCATATTTTGGTCTTGTGGACTATATGTAAACATCTTTTATGTAAAATATCTTACTCAGGACTAGGGATGCAACAATACAGTTAGTCCACGGTTCAATACGCACCTCGGCTTTTAACCACGGTTTTCGGTTCGGTTCTGATATCTTGCCACTCCAGTGTGTTTTTTTTTTTTTGCAACAATTTAACAAAATACTCCCGTAAACCTCTGTACACTGGAAAAATTTGTTTAGTATATGTCGGCTTAATTTTTCTTTTGAGAGAGGTATTATTTTTTCAATTTTTACGCAAAATGTAATGGGTTTCATTCATACTGGACGCCAGAGGGCGCCCTCATGCAGAAAATCCACATATACCTCAAAGAAGTATCACTGATGACGTTCCGTTCCAGCTTCTCTAAAGGCATAAAAGGCATCGCTATTGCTGTAACTGAATAAAAAAAATATATAACGTTAAACGTTTTGAATGATGAAATGTAAGGACAATAAACACTTATCTGCAATAATATATGGTTAATCAAAAGCCATTGCTAATCAACATACATAGAATATGAGTATAGAATTTATTGTCTGCCTTATTCTGTGATAAGAATCTACATCAGACCACATAAGGAAGTTATTTTAAACACTCGACTGATGTTGTGAATTAAAAACAAGTTATAATGTTTTTTATAACTTGCTTTTATTGGACAACAAGGCTTATCATTGCATTTCATTAGAATGGAAGATGATATGCTCTGCGTGTGTTGCTTTTTGAAATATAAGTGGGGAAGCGTTTCCTCATTTCAGCACGTGAAATCGCGGGCAAACATACAACAAATTCCGAGAGAAATAAAACAAGAAAGTTATTTAAATGCAAAACCGAAAAAACACAATTCACAACTGCGTACTGAACTTTGGTTGTCGTACCGAACGGTTCGATATTATATTGAGAATTGTGACATCCCCACTCAGGACAGTACTAAATAAAAAAAAAATAACATGCATTTTGTATGATCTCTCTTATTTTGTTCAAGTTATTCACATTTTCACAGATTCTGCAAGGGGTTCCCAAACTTTTGCATAAAACTGTATTTATCCTATTTGGATAAAGTAACTTAATTTTTGGATAAAGTAACTTTTTTAACAATTTTAATTTCATGACTGTTTTCCAAAGTTAGCTCAGGCTGTAAAATGTCATGTGGTATGAATCTTTAAAAACCTGTTTTTTAGAATTTTTTTTTTTTTTTTTTTAATCAGCAAGGATGCATTAAACAGATCAAAAGTGACAGTAAACTGATAAAAGTAGAAAATTAAAATATTACAGAAGATTTCTATTTCAAATAAATAAATTCTTTTGAACTTTTAAGTCATCACATTATCCTGCAAAAAAAAAAAAGTTTTTTATTTAAGTTAAGTTTTTTAGTTTTTTAATTTACCTTCATTTCTTTTTTCAGTCGAAAAAAGAAATGAAGGTTTTTGAGGAAAACATTACAAGATTTTTCTCCATATAGTGGACTTCAATGGGAGACAACAGGTTGAAGGGTTCAAATTGCTGTTTCAATGCAGCTTCAAAGGGCTCTAAACGATCCCAGTCAAGGAATAAGTGTCTTATCTAGCAAAATTATCTGTCATTTTCTAAAAAAAAATAAATAAATAAATAAATGTATATACCTTTTTACCACAAATTCTTGTTTTGGTCTGCATATAGCTCTGCAATCCACGTCTGCGACTTCACGCATTACGTAATCAGGTTGGAAAGGTTACACGTGGTTAGTTCTTTGTCTGTGTACTTCGATTCAAAAAGGTAGTGTAGGGCAAAAAACTCCATCTCATTCGCTCCTCCAACTTCAAAATCACCCAACATCGTTGTTTTACCTTTTTTTGTATAGGGCATTTGACTTTCTTTGCACATTTGCATTATAAACACTGGGTCGGTACTTCTGCCTACGTCATGCATACATGCCTTTTTATTAATTTCATCATAAGATTTTTGTTCTTCATTAAAGTGAATTTTTTTTTTAAATGGCGCAATACCATATAAAACCAACATTTTTTTTTTTTTTTAGATTTTTTAAATTTTTTCCTTTTCTTCCTATTTGTAAACATTGACCTGAAAATTAACCCAGTCGGGGCAGATATTTGTGAACACTGAAGGCAAAACCATGCAACTTCTGAACGAAAATGTGGGGAAAAATAAAGATAGCTGCCACTTTAAGCTAGTAAATCTCTGAAAGTCACATTAAGCTACTAAATCTCTTTTGCAAGTGAACTGAAGTCACTCGATTGACCTCATTCAGATGAAATTCTAATTTGTATCTGATTATAACGGGCTGCCCTGAGGGACAGCTCTGTTTTCAGTCCAAAACAGCAGAATCCACAATGACCGCAAAAATCTCATCAGATCATTTCACTCAGAAAAGACATGTGGAACTCCTCAACCATCATCCTCAATCTTATAGACCCCCCAGGTACACTCACACAAAAACACTTGCAGATAACACATAGACCGAGAGCGAGAGAGAGCGAAAGAGAGGGGAATCCAAACCACATGTCAATTCAGTGCAACTGTGAAGGCTGTGAAAAGATCTATAATTCATGTACAAGTAACACTGTGGAACCACTCAAATACGCAAATCCTGGGAGTAACACTGATTCATATCATATGTCCATCCAACACTTGACAACACTTTGAGTTCAGTAATAATAAGTTATCCTGAAAATCTCAAACGCTTTTGTCAGTCACACATATCAAAGGGAGAACTGGCAGCAGCGACTCACTAAACTCCACCAGCATTTTGGCATCAGAAATGCCACTATAGATGAGAAAACTTTACCTATCAGAGAGAGCAATCGGCCATTGGAAACTACCCTCATATCCAAACAAGTATGTGACCTTAGCAGTCTTTCATCTTTTGGCTCCTGCCTGCGAACACACACACAAGGTGCTTTCAGTACAGTTCAAACAATTAACACCATTAATACTATCGTTATTCATTTTTCTTCGGTCTTTGAAACTCACCAGACAAAACCTATACTGCAACTACAATAATCACCACTCGAAGCATGCATATGATTCTGGGAGAAAAAGAGACAAATGTTGTGTTAACTTTTATATGAATCAGATAAAATGTTTCAAACTATTAACCAAGCCAGCAAATACACACACACACACACACACACACACACACACACCAGCAGCACCACAAGAGCTCCAGTGCGTATCTCTCTATCAGGCCAGAACAACAGGGCAGGACATGAAAGCAGCTCCATACAACCATGGTACATGTCACAGCCAAGAGAATGCGTTTAAAAAGTCGTCCACTGAAAACCACAAGAGATGCTATCAGGCCTGCACACGGCACTTCACCGTGACAGGAACAAAAAGCATAGTTACAAAACTAAACACAAATCACTCTGCATTATACTGCGGCATTCGGCACGATCACATTTGCCTGTTAGGCATATGCATATTAACACTGGCAACAACCGTTATGTATATTCGACATACACACTGAGATTAATGTAACCAGATTTAATCCACTGTCAAACACAGTAAATAGAATGCTGCACGGTAAACTTGTAAACTTCTGGCAGAAATCGATAAACCGATGGCTGTTTTGATGATTATGGCAAATAACCAAAAAATAGATGCTATTAAAATTCTATACAAAAATAACCTGAATTTACAAGTGAATTTAGACATCATAAGATATAATCAAAAGCAAAAAACATAAATTCTCATTGTGAGATCTACTAAAGATCTCAAGGTATTAGAGAAAAGATGCTTTCAAGCAATTGGTTTCGAATTAAGCACTATATAAGTAAAATTTAACAGTGTTGTTAAATTATGGATGTTATTTAAAATTCACAGCATAAGAGACTTCTTTCAAAAACATTTTAAAAATCTTATCTTACCTAAATCTATGAACAATACTGACTGATAAAAAAAAAAATCTGCGCCTTGAAAACGTTAAAATATACTTAACATGAAAGTATTTTATACTGTTTTGCCAACAATCTGAAGTGCATTTGAAGTGCTTCAAAGGAAATGAAGGTGATATTTTGTTCTGCTTTTTGATAATCACATCACCAGCATTGGAGGCTTCAGATGCCGATCTATCTGAATCTGAATCCCTCCATTTCAGCTGCTGCTGTGGCCAATGTTAGAGCCAGACTGAGAGAGCTACATATTTATCTGTGAAAATAACACTGTTCTAACAAGTCTGTGTGCTTAGGGGGTGTGTGATGGTCTGACGCAGATGAGACGCCTTAAGAATGGAGAAGAGAGGGCAGTGGCTGCCAAAATATAATAGGCCAAGTGCACAGGTGGAAAATAAACAACCTATTTTCATTTTGTGATACGAGAGAAAATAAAAGAGAAACAGAGGGAGACTGAAGCAGCAAGACAGACAAAGACAGAGCAGTACTGAGAGAGAATGAAGTGGTAATAAAGACTTGATTTAAATAATATGCTGCAGTAATGCACTGCAACTAAAATTGTCTAACGCCCTTCTCAAAGTCTGGGCTGTCCACCAAATCCAAGCAGCTTATTTTCTACTTTTTTATTTTATAGTTTGCTCCACTGATTCTCAAAAGAACACTTTAAATGTGATGTAACCATGCAAAACGCAAATATTTCCTTACTTGAAACACAAGCGCACATAAATGCATTTAAACATTAGATCATTGTCCTGGAATTAAATTATGCACACACTCACAATCAAACACACACACACACACAGTGCTTTTCAGTACATATATATATAAAATATGAAATTAATGTTAACAAAATACTTTTAAAATATCATGCAATCAATCAAGTGGAAAGTTGAAAATATGTAATATAAATACTTTTACTACATATAAATTCATGGCGAAAAATTACCCCAGGCAACAAAATGTTCCAGTACACTTATCAAAAAGGGAACCAGTTATTTTTCTGGCTAATTCAATATTTTGTTTATATCCACATCATTATTACGTTGATTCTTGGATTCATTCGAGAGCATTTATAGTGCATGCCTTAGGATTTAGGCTGATGAAATGTAAAATATTATTCATAAAAACATATCATCTAAAATAAACACTAAACTGAGTTTGTTTTACACTTAAAGGTGTTTTGACAGCAATTTCCGATCATGTGACCTGCTAAGACATTTAAGCAAAATGGATGTAATGATTGAGTAATGACTAGAAGGATAAAGATAATTATTCTTGATGGAGATCTCTACAGCTAGGGCCGGATCATGGTCCCACGAGCCCCCTGGCCCTCTGCATGCCAAATTGCCTCTTACAGTAATCTTTTCTTGTCCTTAAACTGCCTGTTTTATTAAGTTATGCCCCGTATTGTAAGTCAAACACTCAATGTGACAAAGCTGTTGTACCCAATGATGCAGAGCAGACTGTTGTACGTGCACCAACCACAAAAGTGAAGTCGAATGTTTCCACCATGCAGCAGAGATAGGTTTTGGATCAGTCACATTTTTATATAATATAATATAATATAATATAATATAGAAACTTGCACTTTAAAACCACCAACTCACACTGTATGCACTTTAAGCTCTAGCAGTCTGAGGTCATGCAAACTACTGGAAGTGAGAGAGTGACATAGGTAACAGCCTCAATAAATTGCAGTGAGGTATGGATTGAAAAGAGTTGGTAGAGCTCCTGAACAGGGCAAGAAAACAAGCCAGGCGTAAATGAGACGTAAAACAAAACAGCAAATGAGAGCTTGCTGAAAAATGTTGCTCAATTAAGTTAAGAATGCATCGATCCCTGTTTTTCTACAATTAATCTTCATCTTGACAATTCTCGCAGCAAAGAGCTAAAGCATTTATTTACTTCGCCGAGAAAAGACAGAGAGCAGTGGGAGTGGTTAGATCCTGTGTGATTTTTCTGTGCGGTTTAACCTCTTCTTGGTTGTCTTGGCAACTGTCAAGTCCAGGTTCCAGACTTCTAACGACCATCCCTAAGCAAACAAACAGTGATATACTTCCTTCTATTGCACTGGGCTCAGGTTTTTGTGGGGTATATTTATTATTGGGCCCAAAGTGAAATTTCTGGGCCTGCTGGCAGCTGGTGAAAGCGCTGGACGGGGAGTTTTAAATCATATTGATACTGAAGGGATTTGTACTATACCAGAAACTCAAACTCAAATGTGAGAAAGTATTACGCATATCTCATTTGAAGGAGAGAATCTGGAGTGTAGATTCTGGCTTCTGAAGTTTCACTCAAAGGTCAGGTTAAATTTTTGTCAGACGGCAAATACGAAAGAGAGTATTATCAAATAACCTGCTTAAACAGACAGACCTGCATGCAAGTTTTCACATACTTCCTCCGCAAATGATAAGACACGGAATAAGCATAGTAGTTGGCTAAACACTAAGCTTTTGGTAAATGAGAAAACAATGACAACCGAACGCTGAATGGTTAGACATCAAGTTGGCTGCAGTTAGAGTAACTTTGCTGACTTTTTACAGATTTCACAGTTTTTAATCTGCATGCATTTTTCTTGATTAACAAAACAAAACATACTTATTCTCACTTGGCTCTTGTAATTTACACTTGATATCATCTTAGACATTCTCAAGGTCTTTGACTAGAGGTAAAAACAACACACCCCAGCGAAGGAATTCGCAATATCGAAACAAAGTGAACGTGAAACACAGCTGCACAAAAATACACATTAAGCTCACATCAAGTCAAGCTTGGAACAGGTTTGGCTTTTCTCAAACATGTCAAATGTTGGACAGAGAGAAAACAAAAGGGAATCATTGGAGAGTTCTCGCAGCTACAGGAAATAAGATGGCAAAGGAAGCATCCAGGTTTAGTGGGATGCTTTAATGTATTCCATTCAGGGAGGAGAGGGGCCATGTACTCACCCTATGGACATTATTCCCACACATTCCCTGACCTGACTTCTGTAGCACCATATGTTATAGTTTTTACCCAGTAATGAGATTTTACAGATTAAATATACAATATATGGCTTTTGATATGACTGGTTAGAGTAAAAATGTAAGCACTCAGAGCTACATTTAAAATTTAATGCAAAGGAGGTCTGCTGCAATAGAATATAGTAGGCCATTCACACCAATAAAATATGACTATAATGATAACTCTGTTGGCGTCCACGCCAATGCTGTGTTTATGATAAGTTATACAGTCTGCCACTTTAAATTCTCAAGCTCTTTAAAATTGGGTGGATTCTGATTAGCTTTCAATGTTTTTAGCATTCATCGGCTAAAAACAAAACAATATTTTATCTACGTCTCGTTATCCTTATAGCTTACTATTTTTAAAGAATTAGAATAATTATTAAAACCGTATAGCTATCATTATAGTTATCATCTGCAGCGTTAAGCAGCCTTGAGGCCAAATTATATCCAAATAAAATATTATATTTATTTTTTTTTTTTTATTATGAAAGTACATTAGTCAAAATGGCTTAGCAAAATAACCTAATTTTAAACCACAACCATAATGTGACGATAAGCATTTATAATCTTAAAGATTTAGCATTATAAATGAACATTAAATCAATCTACTGTTGCTCAGATTCCAGTATTGTCATACTGTTGTTGTAAGGTTTGACGAATCTCAGAAACATTAGCACAGTATCAGGACTTTCCCCATCAAAGTTTTATCCACTTCAGAATGAATATTATTAGGCAGATTTAAAGGGTGTTGACTTGTTTTTGGCGACAGTTTGGTGTACTGGAAGTGTACGGGAACTTCTCTCTGAATTATGATAGAAGCAGCGTGAGACAAAGCAGATTATTCACAGGTGAACCTGAATGAGGAAAAAAAGTTGGCTGCAAATAAGAGTTGGCCTGACAGCAATGCTTTAACCTGGCTAGGGCAGATTCCTTATGTGCCATCATTCTATCTGCAACAGAGGTTTGGAAAGGGGGCTGATTTATTGATTCAATCATTCCAGAGCTGATAATGTAAAAACATGTCAATTGACAACAATGGAGTGACACGTCTCCACAGGTCAGAGGGACTCTCTCTCTCTTTTTTTCTCTCTCTCCCTATCTCACTCCCCTGAAAAGTGTACTCAAGAGAAATGAAGCTATCAGTAGCACTCCACACTATCTCATTTAAGGATAAATTGATCAATTCAGAGCTGAGGGCAGAGACATTAATCAATGAGAGTGCTACTCACAAGTCCTTATCAGTGACTTGGACAACCCCTGATCTTTTACTTACAATGTGTTTAATGTGAACTCTATTGAAGCTCACTGTAAATATTTAGCACTGTAAATTTCTGTTGAGTGAATGTTAACCATGACGCTCAGAAAAAAATGGAGCTGAATGGATCCTTCAGGAAACGCCTTCCTGTATTTACGTAATAAGTTAACATTTAACCTATAAACATGTTTCTTTTTACTAGTCTTATTCCAGTTAGTTCTGGTTTCCAGTTTTACTCACGCTCGTTCAAAGAACGGCTGCACAGATGTGTATGTGCATAGTGAACTCAAACGACTTTTGAGCGCCACCTATCGGTGGTGAACGAATCAAGCGTGTCAAACAGAGTAACTCAAGAATCCAGACGACAGTGAGGGAATTCTTCTAGACAAGAACGCGACAGATTAATGCAAAATATAAACACATATAAACATTTTAAGCTGCAAAACTGCTCAAAAATGAGAAGGCAACGGACGAGATATAAGTAAGTCAAGGTTTTAATTCATTAATTCATTGGCATATATATATTTATATTTATATATATATATATATATATATATAATGTTCATTTTAAAACTGAAACATATTAAACATTCGTATAACATCCGCAATATACCGTTTGTAAAAAAAAGTGCTTCCTTTTCCTTGCTGTATATTTCTTTCCAAAGGTTCAGTCAGTGATGATGAATACAGGAAAACTCAAAAGGCACTGAAAGTTGCTCGAGTGTCGTTGTACAAAAAAAGACAAAAAAAAAAAAAAACATGAAATGCACACGCTTACAGAGCAAGACAAGACTTCACTGCAAAACCAGTGAGAGAGCACACGGTGATCGTCTACCGCAGTTATTCGGATGACAGCAACAGAGATTGCATAGAGATATGCACCCTTTCACATTTTTATGAATCATATTGCATAAATACAAAGCGTTTACTCTAAAAGTGTATACTGACAGACGTTTTACAGATCAGTACCCAAATCATGGCAAAATGTTCACAATGCAATGCGCTTCATCAGGTCGAGTTTGGACGGCATACAATCTGCGTTATGAATGACAAATAGCCTACCACAGTAAAAACCAATTCCAGTCCTATGCTTGGCATTTGTCTATTGCCGTCCATGAAACAACCCCACCCCACCCCCTGCAAAAAGTTTAAATCAACAATATCATACAGTGAATGTTATGCAGCAACAGGTGTGGTGGGAATACAGCCTGCTATGGCAGGAAAGTTTTTTTTTTTTTTTCTGTCACTCAATGTGTAGTTCAGGTTAGTATGTAACCCGAGGGGCCAAGGGGGAGTACGAAAGCTGGTAACTTAACATGAAAAGTAGATTGACAGGGTGAAATCATGCCCATTAGCTGCACTGATATGCTTCGCGTAGCTAACACACTTTCTTAACAGGACTACACACCTACAACAAGCTTTTTGTCCAAATGTGTGAAGAGATGAGCTTATCGTTTGTTTTTGTACAAAAGGCACATGTATACCGCAGCTGCCTAACTCCCATATAGAAACACTTTCAGAATGTATCAGCATTTATCCAGCAGACGAAAAAATCACGCAAAAGTTACTTCAACAGTCCAGCTCGCTTCGTTAGGCGCAGTTGCCCATGGCTTTGACAAACGAGCCGTCGGGGAGCTGCCTGAAGATACCCCGTAACGTCTCCAGTTCTCGCGTGAGGTGCTCTACCCTCTTGCGCAGTCTTTCGTTATCCGCCGACAATTCGATCACTTTTTGTTGCGTCTCCACATTGCGCATTTTCGCCTTGTCCCGGCTCTTGCGCACGGCTATGTTGTTGCGCTCCCTCCTCAGCCGATACTCGGTGCTGTTCTTGTCGACATGTTTCTTGGACTTCCCTCGATCGCCCATCTTCATGGAGCCCCCGGGCAGGTGGCTGTGTTGGTGATGAGGACTGGGTACGGGCGTCGGGGGAGGTGTGGGGTGACCCGGCTGGAGGTGCATGGTGGTTTGCGCGCAGTGCGCGATCTGGTGCTGAAGGTAGGACAGATGCGGCGCGTGGTGCTGAGAGTGGTGGTATGTGGGTGGCATCGAGTGGCCGAGCTCGTCTTCCTCCCGAGGCTCTTGTTTGATGGCTACGGGTCGCATTCGTGCCTGGCTGTCGTAGATGGGCTCCAGTTTGGAGGAATCCATGTAGCCGTTCAGGCAGCCGTACATCTGCGGGGGCCCCGGTGTGCCATTGGCGCCGTGGGGGTACTCGTAGTCTCCGCTCGCCAGCTTGAGTTTTTCTTGCTTGGAGCTGTTGTGGAATAAGTCAGCCAGGAACTCGTCGTTGAAGGCTGAGGGGTCAATGTAGGCGCTGATGTCTATGGAGTTCTCGTTCTCGCAGATCTCGCTTAGGTCTCCAGCGGTGTCTTTGTAGGTATAGGCGTTTTGCTGACTCTGTACAAGGCTGGTCATCAGTGGCCGTGGGGCGACCTCGTAGAGGTTTGCTTGCTCCATGGAGTATCTAAAACCCGCCAGACATGGTGAAGAGCTCCGGGAATCCAGCTTGTTCGCAGTACCGGAGAAAGCCGCGCTGGCTCCAAAGTTCTCGGGACAGGCGAGCGCGCAGCCTGTCGTGGCTGTGTACTTGGCCGTAAAATCGATTTGCGTTTAAAGGCTGAAACACCACACGAGATCTCCTTTAAAATGACACTTACACCCTCAGCGTGTGAGCTTCACATCTGTCAAATACTTTTCTGAGTGCTCTTATATACTCTTTGGAGTTTGGAGGGCGGGTGTGCTCTGGGTCCTAATGCTTCTCTTCGTGATCTTTGCGCGAAAGCTCAGTGCAAGCACTGATATAGACCTGGTCTTTACAAATGTCATTTTTATTGAGTTATAGGTGAAATAGTAGGCGATCGTTTCATAATTAAAGTTATCATAATACAATTTTTTTGTTCATTAAATAATTATAATAATAATGTGTTATCATAAAATATTTTATTTAACACTGCAGATGTATTGTTCATTAGGTTTTGAGATTTATAGGTCTAGCATTGTAGCAACCTTTGGAGGTGGGAATTGAAATGCATGTTTAAAATTCTCAATGCATGGGGGAAAATTCGTAAAGTGAGGTGGAGGTGAGCGCAGACTAAACAGGCATGAGACCAATTACAATGGCAAAACGGGTACGGACCATTATGTTACGAATTTTATATAAATTAAATACAAATTGCTAAAGTGGAACAATCTTTATATAACTAAAATAAAATAATGGTTTATGGCATGAAGGACAGAAAAAACGAAAGACCGAACAAAAAAGATAAAATAATTGCTGTTGCCTTAAAACTCAGTCGCCCGCATTAAACCGCACCATGGAGCCTAATATGCCACATTAAATTGTTTTGATAAATTTAGTTAAGTCAAATGACTCGGCTCCATATTAAATTTTCACAAAAAAGAAAGAAAACACCCGAAACTTGAGTTTGTTTGGTTGTTTGTTTTAATGTGCATCCAATGAAGATTTATTTGATCTTTGTGTATTTTATTTGCTGTGTTTATTCTTTTGTTTTCCTCTGGCTGCTGCTGCAGAATTGTACCATCCATTATTTTCTAAGCGCTTGGGAGAATCTTTGCGCACAACAATGAATACGACTACTCTGCCAAAACAAACAGTGCAGCACACGTCTCACCTAGTGCGAGAGAAGCTGGAGAGCACACAGCAATCTTGAGAACTGCATGCGCTGAAGTTGGAGTGCGCGTATCGACGCTAATCAGTAAGTGCACAGTCTGGGAGCTCCCTCTATTGTCACAGCGAGAGCCTGGCACGTAACTGAAAGAATGAGACGAGAGGCCACAAGACTTGTAGCCAGCGACAGATAAGTTATACATTACGTTTTTTATCTCTTGGTCTACCCTTTTTTTTTTTTTTTTTACCATTATTAGAAATTAGAAATTACCATATGCAGCCATGTAACAGGTAACAGGTCTTGCATATACCAAAAGAAATTAATCATCTCATTAGGTTCAAAATCTCCAGTCATTTCTAAATAATACGGCATGAAGGATTATTGAGGTGGAAACAAAATAAAATGGAACTGGTGGATTTTGAAGGGCAGGATAATTTAGGGTAATTCGTAACTTTAGGTAATGCGAGACACGCAAACTCATTTGTGCACATTTCGTGCTCCATTGTAAGTAAGTCGTTAACATTACACTGTTTTATTTGGCTCGATATGTTTCATTTGCTGGCGGTAGGCTGAAAATCACAGTAAATTCTAGAAGTCTAACGTGCTGGAATTGTCTCAGACTTATATGTCTAATGGCTAAAAGTGCAAAATGTAACTGTAAACAGAATATTAGCAGTAGTAACACGTTAGTAACACGTATTAGTAACACGTGTTACTACCTGCAATTTATGTAACACAAAATGAGAAGTATATTGTTACCTTGCTTAGTATTCTCGACTGATCTCATGTTTTATTGCATGAAAACGCCCATAACCGACAAGTGCAGTCTGATTGGTTTAGTGACATGTCAATCAAACACTGCATTTCGTCATCTCTCCCAACCCCCTGATTTGATTGGTTGCGAGAGCAGATTTCCCTACATGGTCACAAGATTTCGCAATACTCCCAAGCGCCGCTTTACCAAACAATAACACCTCAACCTGTGCTTATTTTTTCGTGAACAAAGAGGACATTATTCTTTATTAACTCGAGTGGATAGCTTATAAGCCTCGAACGTTTTCAAGGTAAGTTGTCTGGGTACATTGTAAGCTAGCTATACAGACTGTCGAATTTATTTTTTATCAATTAAACGGTGGCTCGCTAACTGAGAGGATCCGTGCCGCTCACTCGATTGCAAAATACCTTCAACTCCCGGATCTGAGGCCAGCGAGGGCTTCATAACCAACGATTAAGCATGATCGCGAACGGCCGTGGCTCGTTTTCCTTTATTCACGTAAGTTTTATGTAGAAAGCAGCCTGTATGCGCTCTCGGTTCATTGTTAGACGCCTGACGTCATGGTTAGGAATGTGGCAGCTAATTAGCCAACCTTGCTAACCTGCAGTAGATCCCACTGACTACGGACGCACGTAGACGTAAAGAAACACTTCTTTCAGTACTATGAGGGTTTTACATGGCTAAGCGATAGATTACAATACTGATTTACCGGATCTGCTGCCATTTTGAATGTAGGCATACTGTTGTTGAAAGTAACTCAGCGGTATTCCCCTTCATTCCCACAGTTCCGTGTATGATGTAACCAGCCTGATGTGATTCAAAACAACATACATAACACTGCCCGGCTTTAAAATGATCACTACTAAACGTTAAATTGCCCTACAGTAGCTTCACTATTCTGATGTTTGTTTAAAATGTTAACTTTAGCTCGGCATAGTTCTGCATGACTACGGAGTTTCCCTTCTCCGGTGTACAAAGAAGCGGGTGGGAGCGAAAGCGATGATGCAACCCCGGGCAACATTTGAGCTCTCGCTCATAGGAGAGAAAGAAAATTTGCCACATATGCACATTGACATGGCAGCACGGTCGGATTACAACAACATAATGTTAACGGATGAGCACAAGCGGTTGACCCGACTTTTAGGTGTTGCAGCATTTTGCTGAAATAATGCGTTTCTGCGCGGAGCATCTGTTCAGGTGGGAATTGTGTGCCATCAAATTATGCAAAAGTGATGGAGTATGATGCTGATGTGTGCAGAGTACTTTGTCTAACTTCTTTTTCTCCATCCTGTCTGGTTTTTAGGCACACGGTTGCATTTTGGGGTATTCAGCTTCTCATAATACCAGTTAACACCAACTCCAGCTCTGCGAAGCCCGACAACGTAGGTCGGAGAGGGAGAGAGAAAGACAGTGGAAGTGGATCCAAATGAGCAAGCAGTTGCAACAGAAGTTATCCAGCACAGATCAGAACGGCGTTAGTGTTATACAGAATCAGCCACATAATAGTGCACTGAACCCCGCAGGAGCTGCAGGACTACAGCAGGTACACACATCAACAAACTAACCTACTTACCCATGCATTTGTGAATATTAATATTCATGACTCTGTAAAAGCATTACACTGGTACCTTGGTATGTATGCATAAAATGCATTTAACCATCCAGGAATAAGATTTCTAGATTAATTGTCAATATGCAAATTAGTTGTGTATTATGTATGTTGTTGCTTATTACTCTGCATGACTATGCAGGTTCCTCAATTAGTTCCAGTGAGTCCCGGAGGTGGGGGTAAGGCCACACCGCCCAGCAAGATGAAGAAGTCCATTATGGATAAAAACAGCGACGAGTACCGCCAACGGAGAGAACGCAACAACCTGGCCGTAAAGAAGAGCCGCATGCGCAGCAAGCAGAAGGCACAGGACACGCAACAGCGTGTCAACGAGCTGAAGGAGGAGAACGAGAGACTGGAGGCCAAAATCAAATTGCTTAGCAAAGAACTGAGTGTGCTCAAAGACCTGTTTCTAGAGCATGCTCACAACCTCGCAGACAACGTGCAGCCCCCTGCTTCTGGTGGAGGCCCAGGAGACCTCTGCAACAACAACAACAACAACAACAGCGGCAATAACAGCAGCCAGTGAGGGCCTGATGTTGGTTTGCAGTGTGCTATGCTGTGGGCTGTGTGGAGGCTCTCTAGGCAAATCATTTTACTTAATCGTATTATGCTTTTCTTCCCTCCCGATCCTGGAACGTGTACTGTCCACAGTGTTTAACTTGTGCGTCTTCAGTTTGTACACTCAAATTCGGTTTCTTTATCTCATGCAGAATGTTATGATCACCATAGCAACCCAGAAACTCCATCCCACGCTTTGATTTGATGTGCTGGAGATAACTTTAATAACCACCTTCCATTTGTGAAGCAGCATGTTTCAGTGTCTTGACACTTTGCAGTGTCTATGAAAGCTTTTTCAATAGACAATTTTGAAATCTGGCCAAAGCAGGTCTTTTAACAGTAAATATAACAATAGTAAATGTGCTCCATCAATCCACTCTAATGTCTAAAGAAAGGATTCAGAAATTGAACCAACAGACCGTACTGCAGTCGGTTATTATGACTTGGAATTAGGGCTACCAAAAATTACGTAAGGATGTCTCCAAATGCACCTATTTTGTATTCCTGCTTTTTTTGCCTGTCAGCTTGAGTTGATTCAAACTCTTATTTGTTGACCATGTCTTATTATAGCAAATGCACTGTTGTATCTATGGTAACAGACTCAAGACAGACTAAACGTATTGCATCAGACTCCAGACAGTGTCTGCATTACCAGCAGTCCTCAAATCCCTACAGTTAATCCTTCAATTTCAACAAGGGTGGAGAAGAACAGATAGAATAGAAAATTAGCTCTAGTGTATATGTTAATTAGGTAATTACGTAAACAAACTTATTTCATAACAGTAACTCCTCTGTCTTTGTAAATACTGTTAACATTCAGAATGACTGGTACCTAGACTGGTGCTGAACATTGAAAGTCATCCATCACCTGATGTGCCCTAAATTTATTCAATTATGAGTTACACTGAAAAATGTCTTTTGTCAGAATAAGCTCTTGATCGGACTGTGTCAAATTTCGACCATTTTGTTTCCCTGATCAGTCTCAGAGCAGTATGTGTGAATGTACATCTGCGGCAGCAGGTGTTATTTAAAGTTATTGGAGCAGCCACATGACCTTTGCCCTCATTAAGTCTCATAGAGCTATGCGTTCTTGGAGTCGCTGTAGATAGACTTTTGTACCTCAGGCTATGTGTCATAGCCTCACCAGACAGCCTTTAAGATCTATATTCCTGTTGAGGAGGAAATTAAAAAGGGGATGATAAGAAAAGACAAGGCAATCTTGTAAGATGTCTGAAGCATCTTTAATTCTACTGTATATTTTCATTTTCTATATCTGAAGTTTTAAACATTTAAAATAAGCATGAAAGGCAATGCATGATTAGCACTATTTAAACAACTAATTAAAAGTTATGCTCTAGAGGAATAGCGAAATGGCGACTGCGTACCTTTTGTATTGTTGTATCAGGCTGGGCTAAAATAAAGCTGTTGTGTAAAAGTTCTTAAAAATGAGACTAAAGTCAATATTTCATGAATATTTGATTGGCATATTTTGCTTAAGTATGAGGGTTGCTGGGCAACTTGCTTTTTTACATAATGTATACTGGGTTTTTGTGCATTGTAAATTAAAATTGAATACAAAATACATTCCTTGTGTTTGTACTAACTGTGAAGAGGGGCACAAAACCTAGACATTCATTTACCAAGTCAGCTGAGGCGCCGGCACAAAATTCTGCTGCAGTAAGTAGAACTACACGTAAATCTAGGTAAGCTTTGTTCTAACTGAACCCAACCTGAACTCAAGACAAATTTCAGAACTGCCAAATTCAATCACATTCCGTCTGAAGTCCTCATCACAAACAAACCATTTTATAACCACAAATATAGAATCACAAGACCAACAGTGTGCCATGGATATCAAACTGATGCCAAAACCACTTCTGTAGGACATTCTGTTTTGCTATACCACTGCACGTTGGGGTGATAGACCTGTGACGCTATGTCACATAGGCAACTCAGTCAAGCACATGGTAAACTACTATTTAAAGGAAGAGCTGAACTGGATCAGAGTTGTGTCAAGCCAAGATTTTTTCCCAGTGGTTTCTAAGGTGCAAATGGTTGGGATCTGCTTAAGCTTGCAATGCTTTCTGGGAAACAAAGTCTTATCCTTCTTCTAAATATCTGAGAAGAACCACTAACATTAAAGGCACAGCTGACTCAAATGAAAATTCTGTCATTAATGACTCATCTTCATGTTGTTACAAACCTGTATGTATGACTTGCTTTAGCACAAACACAAAATATAAAACAACATTGAACCCCACTGACTTTCAAAAAATATCCTTTTTTAGAATATTTCTTTTTGTGTTCCACAGTATAAGAAATGTATACAGGTTTGGAATGACATGCCTAAGTAAATTATGAAAGAATTTTCAAGAATTTGAAAATTAAGCAGTCTGTTTGATTGCAGGGGAAACACAACCTCATTCATAGCAAAACAACTACTGATAAAAAAAGAAAAGAACATGGTGGAGGCAAAAAGTTTGAATATGATATTGAATAAGAATGATGGCTAAGATGTTCTGACTGACAGAGAGAAGGTGTGTCATTCTGTACTTGGACTCTGGACTGCTGTATGTGCGTTCATGTGAGTACATAGCCTGTTCAGTGAGATAAGATGTATGACGTGTATTGGAACACAGACACAGTTTCCCAGTAGAGAGGAAGGACGTAGAACACCAAGTAATAACAGCTCACACCTCTCCGTTCAGTTCTCCTTCCTCTTTTCAGTTTTCTATAAACTTTTTTTTTCTTTTTGACACATCATCTCTCTCTACAGGAAATGAACAGTTTTATAAGTTATCTTTACAGCCCTTTCATTAACTCCAGCAAAAGTACATATTTTCTGTAGCACTGCATTTCTAGATCTTAAAGCTCTCTGAGAAGCCAAGAGGTTACTTCTAAAGCCAGTGCAATAAAGTGGCTTTCAAGATGATGCGTTTGGTGACCTGATTTAGGTGGGCAAGGCCGCAGACACTATGTCATTCCAGCTGGCAAATGGATAGAGACAAGAGATAGTAAAATGCTGAATCAAAAGTGAGGGGCATTTACATTGCTGAGGTTACTGTAATAATCTGCCACGGCCCATTCGTTCTGTAGTTAATCTATAACTAACTGACATCAGCATCATCCGACTGGCAGCAAGGCATCAAGGTAGAAGTGAGTATATTAACAGTTGGACTGACTCCAGTTTGGATATGCTGATAAGGTGGAGAGGCATGTAGACAAGCTCTCAGGGGCCCTACGTAACCTCAAGGCCAAAGAACATAGATGTCAGGCTACAGATGCTGTTATTTACATTTCTTAACTTGAATTATTATGCTGCTGCTGCTCCCACACCCACAGGCTGTTTTTTTAGCTAACACCATTAGCTAAAAATAAAGTCTGATATGGTACATACAGGGTGAGATAATGCTTAGTCTTTAATGAATGAATATGGCACATAAAGAACTATACTTACCTCCCTTACCAGCATTCGCCTTGGACAGCCGTCGCTGCAGACAGTGAAGCTTTTAGTTTAACTTCACATCTCAGTAGTGAAATGGGAACATCACTAGTTTTTGAACTCTCGTATTTTTAAAGTAGCTTTTCGGTTTAATTAAATAACGGGGTAGGGATGACTAAAGTTCTAACGTTCCATTTCCCAGCAATTACTCAACAAACTTTTCTTTCGAGTATTTCGTATGTGAACTAGCGCTGTCCGATTCGCAAAGGAATCACTCTTTTCAATCAGTTCTTTACAACGAATAGGTCACAAGGGTTAGTGAAGCAGAGTCGATTCTTTTGAATAATTCACTCTGAATTATTCGAACAGCTCACTCAAGCTCTTTGGCGCGGTTTCATTTCGAACTATAAACAGTAAAGGAAGCCTAAACAAAACAAAAGACAGAAATGTCGCTAAATGAAGTGAAGAAGCGTTTGTTAACTTCAACACCTGCTTGTGAACAGGTAAAGGCATTTTCTGACCAGAAAAGTGTTAAAACACGGCAAATGAAAGCATTTTAAGTACCAAAAATAGCGTTTTTTTGTTTGTTTTACATCTACCATGTAAAAAAAAATCCGGTAAAAACAGCAAACTTTGAATCTAGTGCTGTTTCATGTGTAAGTCTATTAGATATTCTTTGTGCTGGCTAATATGCTTAATTTTAACCTCTTTTTTTCCCACATTAATTCATATATACTTTTTCCACATCGTTTTTAAGTAGGCTGTATCTAGGTACTTTCTAAACAATAGTTGTCAGCTTAATTTAGATAATACTTTTGAGTAGTTGGTAGCTTAGTTTGCTCAACACTTCCAGCCAACACACGTAACCTATTTAGTTCATCCTCATTCAGTGTGAATCAGTCATTCAATGCAAATCAGACGGTTCTGTGTAACAAAGACTTAAGTTCAATTCAACATTTCCATTCTGCTCAACTGCACTCAGTCCTGCCCAACTGAACTGAACTGAAAACCATGATGAGGTTGGCTCAACTCCACTGCGCTCAGCAAAGCTAAGATTAAGTAATGTTTATTCATCCTCATGAACTGTTTGCATCCATCATGCAGACCAGGATAGATGAACTTTAAGTTGGCCGTCAACCACTGAAACACGTGCCATGTGCTTAAAAGTACTCTATCGTACCACATTGGCAGTTCCTAGAAGGGTTAATGAAAAAAGAAGCGGGTGTTTTAAGGTCAGAGTCAGCAGTCCGAAATTTATGTCTCAATATATCTCTTTAGGGTATTTTTTTTCCCTTCTGAACAGTGTTGATTTCTTGAACTATGAATGAGTGCAGCTCTTAATCCCAGTAAAAGACTGCAGATGATCGTGTAAAAGGGAGGCAGAGAACAAACAGGGCTAGAGCTGCACTGTTCTGATTCATGTAGAGGAGTGGAATTCAGTGGGTTTACTCTAGGAATTTCAGCTATGCTGAGACTGTTTACTCTGTTGCTTCTCTCTCCATCTCCTGTTTTAATATGCTCATTAATATCAGCCACCACATCCTCCTCCCAACGGACTTGACTTTATCTGACGCTCTGGACTGACACTGTTATCTCCCTGTTTACTGCTTCTCAGTATTCACCCATCATTATACAACAAATTCATCAATCAGTCTCATTACCTCACACTCTTATTCACATACCATAGCTTAAAATTGTTTCAGTTGCATGTTACCAAACAGGAGCTTTTATGTAGTTGAGCATGTTTAGTGTAAATGCTGATTTACGTTACATTAAAAAAAAATCTTCCTTCTTTATATATATATATGTTTGTCGTATGCTTTTAATTGTGACCCTGTACCACAACACCAGTCATAAGTGGCACGGGTATATTTTTCTTTAATGCCAAAACTCATGTTCCATGAAGATATTTTGTACATTTCCTACTTAATTAAAACGTAAATTCTGACTAGCAATATGCATTGCTAAGAACTTAACTTGACAACTTTAAAGGCAGTTTTCTCAATATTTATTTTTTTTTTGTTTTGTTTTGTTTGATTTGTTTTTTTTTTTTTTTTTTTTTTTTTTTGCACCCTCAGATTCCAGATTTTCAACTCAGCCAAATATTGTCCTATCCTGAAAAACCGTACATCAATGGCAAGCTTATTTATTCAGCTTTACAGATGGTGTATAAATCTCAATTTCACAAAATTGACCTTCATGACTGATTTTGTGGTCCAGGGTCACACTTAGTTGTACTGATGAACATATTTGTATTTATCTTTGTATTGAATGCAATTTTTAAAGTAATGGTTGTTATTTATTTCTTTTTCTTTTTCTTTTTTTTTTTTTTTTTTTTTTTTTTTTTTTTTTTTGCTTTTCTTCTTGTATACGAATCTGTATTTTTTTGGTGGGGTCCAAGTTTTCCTATTTGTGACCCTGGACCACAAAACCAGTTATAAGGGTCAATTTTTTTAAATTGAGATTTATACATTGTCTGAGAGCTGAATAAATAAGCTTTCCAATGATGTATAGTTTGTTAGAACAGGACAATATTTGGCCCGAGATACAACTATTTGAAAATCTGGAATTTGAGGGTGCAAAAAAATCAAGATATTGAGAAAATCACCTTAAAAGTTGTCCAAATGAAGTTTTGATATATATATATATATATATATACAGTAGGAATTTTACTAAATATCTTCATGGAATATGATATTTACTTAATTTCCTAATGTTTTTTGGCATAAAGGAAAAATCAATAATTTTGACCCATACAATTGTATTTTTGGCTACTGCTACAAATATACCCCAGCGACTTAAGACTGGCTTTGTGGTCCAGGGTCACATTTATTATTTGAGCTTCAATAATAAATGCATATACAAATAATTTATTAATACTTTAATACAAATAAATATTAATACATTTACTTCATGATAATTTTATTTATTTGTATTTTTATTTCTATTTTTTAAATGCCGTAAAATCCAATTGATTTCTTCTGCTACACCCATTTGTCAGATAATTGGAAATTGATACAACCTTGTGTTTGTAGGATGGCTTGTTGGCTATCTGAATGCAAAAGTTCATTGGCTGGTTCAGGCTGGTCAACAAAAGGTCATTGGCTGTTGGCCCCTGTCGGACGATGTTATTGGCTGTTAGCCCGCGTGGGAGAAGGTCATTGGCTGGCCATGGTGTTTTGGTTGCCAGGTGTCTCTGGCAGAATCCTCCCCTGATAAACAAGCATATCAGATTCCTCTTCAATCTTCTGCACGTCGCACAACTGCGTTCAAACTTTACTTAACACTTTAAAGCACCACGTCAGTGCTCGGGGAACCTCATTCAGCTATTCCATTCCTCAGTCCTAATATTAAGACTGGGATTCCTTTGATTTACTTGCATTGTTAGTACGAAAGCACATGTTTTGCTTTGACAGCCATTAATGACCCCATATGTCATAATAATGGCCTGGGAAGCATTTTAAACAGTTTTTGGTATTCATAAATGAGTGACAGTGGTTTCCGCATGCTAGTTGTAATGGAAAGAAGACAGCATGAGTAGTCATGACCGTAATACAGATTTTCCTCGGCAGAGCAGAATAAAATATATTTTTCCCACAAACTGCAAATATTGACATTATGTTTCACTTCGTGTTGCACGTTTCCTAACAGATGGACGGTCGAAAGCATCCAAAACCTCCACATAAAAATGAGCGATGAACCTTTTGTAAAATCACCCTCCTTTTCCTTGCTGAGCACGCCAAGATACGTTTGTTTAAAGTAAACCTCCTCGAAGAACTTGGCGAGAAACGTCCTGCAGCAGCACATCTGGAAAACATGCCCTATAGAGAGAGATTTTATTGTTTGTCTTTTAAGCACCAAAGCCCCCTAATGGTTTTCATAATTTAGCATAAAGTAAAGGATATTAGTTTCAATAATCTCTTATTCATACAATCTCCCCATAAAACACAGAGCGGCGGAGATGTCAGCTGTGACTGAGCACCGCACATGCGCCAAGAACATTCAGCCTCATTACGACAGGTCAGATAAGGCAAAAGAGAGAGAGGGAGCAGGAAAAAAAAACTTGCGCTTTTTCACTTTTCCAGATTTTGTGTCATCACACGCGATACAGAGTTCAGATACACCATGCAGCCTTCCATATTTCCTCAGGGTGTGTGTGTGTGTGTGTGTGACGGAGAGAGACTTTGTGAATCTCTGTGTGAGGCTAGTGTTCTCACTATGCTGCTTTGTTTTCTTCCCATGGTTTTCCTAGTTTGTGCATGTGTTCACATTTTCCACGGTTTGGATGACTACAGAGTGACTGCTGCTCTTCAGAAACACCAGACATTAAAAATGACGGATAAACAGCTCTTAAATAGAGAGATCCTTTATAGTATGCTGTCAACATGCATACTGTAGGTATACACACAGTCCCTGTGCTCATACATAATCATCTGTCAAGAAAACACTTTCTTTCTCACACACTGTACGGACGGACACACACATTCACTGATGTGAGGAAGAATATGTGCACTAAGACACACACCACTGGGCCTCTCCTCCTACTGTTCCACTGCCAACAATGTAAAATTTGTGCAGGCACAGCAGAAAAGTTTGGGAAGGATGGATAAATCTGATGCAAGCTACTTTCTCTTTCCTTTGCTGTTTTTCTCATGCTTTCCTTTCTTTTTATCTCTCTTTTTGTCCAGGTTTTGACAACACGGAAGAAAAAAGGAGTCAGATCTCAACACATGAGAAAAGGCAGTGAGAGAGTGAGAAACCGAAAAGGGGAATACATCTGAAATGACAAGAAGCATGGGATCGACATTTCACATCTGCTCATCACCCCCAGGCGAGACTGGCTTTTTTCCCAAATATCGTTTTTGAGTGTGTTTGTATGTAAGGCTGCGTGGAAGTACTACAGTCCGTGTTTGAGATCGCCACATAGACTGTCTAGTGCTTAGGGATCTGAGCTGCTAATTAAGTGGATTAAATTAAATGTAACATTTCCAAATTTAAAAGGGGGATTAAGGAGTTCTTGATGTTACGTTATAGGATCTTCAAGGCAGGATTTTAGTTATTGGGTGCTGTAGAACACAATTGCATAAATGATTTATGGTAAAAATAAATGCAGCTGGAGTTGTCAGAAAATCATCACAAAAAATACAATGCCATGTTTGAGGTAATATGATATGAAATTGGTGCTTGAATATTTTGCAGTTGTATATTTTATTATTATATTTTTATAAGCTGCTTTTTGCATTAACCCTGTAATAGAACCGTTTATTGAACCTTTTGACAAAACATAAAACTAAATTTTTTAAAAGTATAAAAGAAGCAAGTTAGTACAACATAGCGAGAATATGGAGCTCACACATAAGTTTAATTCAGGCTCTGTTTGCACTAGTGCGTTTTCGTTTTAAAACAGCCTTTTAAAATAAAAACGATCCTCGTTTACACTAGCATTTTCACTGCGTTTTTAGAAACGATCATCGTCTACACTACACAACCGAAACGAAACACAACCCCAGAGTTTTCAGACTAAAACAAGGTCTGCAGCTTTTTCGAAAGTCTCTGTTTTCAAGGGTCTAAAACACCGGAGTAGTGTAAATAGGGGTGTGACGAGACGAGACACGAGACTGGGTTCACGAGAACGAGACGATACGAGATTTTTTAAACTTTTCTTAAGAAATCCTCAGTGATGAAATACATAGGAAAAATAGTCTTTTATTCAACTGAAAAAGACAAAATGCAAAAAAATGTAGGTGCATTTTGAACTTTATGAAAATAAACTTCCATTTTAATGAATTATATGCAGTAATAAACAACATTTAAACAAGAGCTTCACGATTCTGGATAAATTGAGAATCCCAGTTGTTTTTAATAAATTGGAGACCATGATTCTCTCACGATTATGGAGAAAAAAGATGAGAAAACTAAACAAAATAACATAATTTACTAGTGGTTCTGACAAACTGTTCATTGCTTAAGTCTTTTAAAAATATTCATTTAAACAAAATCAAAACAAAGTCAGTGTCTCACTTCATTACTACTTGTTTGACTATTGAAATCTCCTAAATGAATGATTCAATGACATACTTTTTTTAAACGGGCAGTTGTCACCACCTCCTGGTGGAAGAGGATAAGCGTTACTATACATACAAGTGTTAAGATACTTTCGTTTTCATCATTACTGTAGACAATAAGCGTTTATACCAGGGGCTTTTCTAGGATTTGAAAACATACGGGGCTGGTGCCAAAACATCAGGGGCTAGTGGTGGTGGATGGGAGCTAACATCATACTTACATAAAATTTTGTTAGACACAGGAGGGTGAACCTGGATCCTTCTAGGGAGGTCCAGGGGCATGCCCCCCGAGAGAAAATTTTATATATTTTAAAGGTAAATTCATTAATCTGGTGCACTTTAAGAGTTCAATGAACTGTGGATCATGAACTGATCGTGTGTGCAAAGTCATACTGTGCTTTCGATTTTAGTTAATTTGACAGATACTTTTGACAGATAGCAGTGGCACAAAACAGTGTTGTTACACTATGAAAAATAGTAAATCACTGCAAATATCAAACAAAAGTATTATAACAAAATTATAACTTTACAAACTACTAAACGTACTATGGTACGTACATTCTACTTAATGAAAGTAATATATTTCTGGCACAATGTCTACAAGCTAAACCGAACTTTTATTTTGACAGGTTGCCGTGAATACCTTTACATTTCTGTGAGTATATGACCCTGGTTTTACTCAAATGAAACAGTGAAATGCTCACAAAGTACTCTCAGAGCAGTTCTGGAGATGTTGTTTATGCACCTTTTTTTTTTTTTTTTAAGGCAGATGCTGAAATCACCGCCAGCGTTACGTGTGTAGTAAAGGAACCCGCGCGTACGTCTGCACCATTCATTCATAAAGAGACACGCAGAACTTGCAAGATTCATATTTAAATGGTATTTTGTGGCTGACTATTTCTAGATACTAGTCCATATCGCGAATTGTTTTAAGTGTAATGACAGGCTTTTGATTAATTCATTCAAACTTTGACAAATTCCGTGAATTCCTCAGAAATCATAGGGCGATACCAACCCCTAAAAATATTCGGGGCTAGAGAAAAATCTTTCGGGGCTCGAGCCCCGAATGATTAGCCCTAGCGACACCCCTGGTTTATAGCCGAACTATAAACTTTTATCCCAGTACTTCTGTTATTTAAATGTCTGTAACACAGAAATAATTATTATAATATGGTTTAAAAGACTGTTTTGTGTTGCTCTTTCTGCGTTCACATTTACCCCGACCCTTTGAATAGGCTCGTTTGAGATGCGCCTTGCCTCGCCTGAAATGTAGGCCAGAGTAGGCGGCTGCAGTGAGGGGAGGAGTGAAATAAGTGCAGTCAAGACGGACAGTTCTGACCTCTCGAAGTAGAACAGATACCTACGAGATCAAAGGCGGATATCGCGTTATCACACTCATGTGCTGTGTTGCTAATAAACATGATATAATTTCACTTCTCTTGTTTTTATATGAAAATAAATATGATGAACAAGACACTCAAAGTGCTTGCTATTTAATTCCATACGAAAGACGTATTTATCATCCTTTTTCACTTTAATACAAACGTGTATTTTAGATCTTTATAAAAATATGACAACAATCACATATCTCACGCAGAGATCGCACTGGCATAGTGTTTGGGAATATTCATGCACAATTTAAACATATAGCCATATGATATTAGACTAAAAAATAAAACATTTTAGAAAAGAACAGCAACATCACAGTTGTCTGAACCAATGCGCTTTAAGCTGTGTCGTCATCCAGGCGTTTCCCATCGTGCTTTTGGTCAGCGCAGTCGGTGAAGAGCTACTGCGCCCGACTGCTCAATGCGACACAGCCGCCTCGCCATCTGGAGATTTTTTTGGCACATGTCAGCATGACATCAGAGCAAGGCGGACGTAACTCGGACACATTTCTAACCGGCATGCATCTTGCGGTGATCACCGGTGATCGATTCTGCTCAGAATTTGCTCATCTCAAACGAGCCTATTCATTAACATGGACAGCGACAAAACGTGCTTCTCGCGCTCCACTGACACTCGCGATGTGAAACTACAACTAAGTACTAATAGACAAAGCTAAATCATTGTCATTCAGGAATAAGATCGCGTGGGTGTTTGAATCGAGATCTCCGTATTTAAAGGATTAATCTTGCAGCTCTAATGTAAACACTACAAAATGTTTTATGAGGATATTGTCACGACTGGTCAAGTGTTGAAATCTCGTGCCACGAGATCTCGTCACATCCCTAAGTGTAAACGATAGCCGTAACCGTAGCAAAAGTTATGCGTTTTAAAACGAAAACGCACTAGTGAGCACAAATATGCAATTTGGTGGAGATGTTATTTATGTGGCCAAAAAATAGATGCAAAAGGAGAGAAGACATGCAGTAGATTTTGATAATGTTGATCATTTAGAAGTTTTAAAAAATCATGAATTAAATGTGTTACAGTTGACCTTATATAGGCTTAACCTTTTACCTACAGATAACCACCATAATAATGCAAGTCGTAAAACAGAAGGTAACAGTAATGGGTTAGAGTTCATACAAGTGGCCTGTTTATAAAACGTGGCCAATACTCATGTAAAGACGGTGTACAGGGTCATACACGCAAAGACCAAACACAGTCAGGGTAACATGCATGACACAATAATGCAATAAACATGAACTCAGTAACTAAATATAGAATAAACTAAATTATTTATAGAAAATATGTGTCATGCATTGTATGACTTCTGGGAATGTCCTTTTACCTTTTGTCACTATAAGTCTTATGTCTATTTACAAGTTACATCTATTCTATTTTACATTATTTTACAATAAAATAGCGTATAATTAAATGTTCAACCATTTGCAGTTTTTCACAGTATATGGTAAGGTATTTTACAGTTAACATTTTTAATGTGGCATTTTTAGTTTTTCTTTCTTTAATTCTCATTTCTTATGATGCAAAACTACAGAATCAAAGCTCGTTGTTGAGCTTTTTCCTGTAGCATCAGACTGTAAAAACATCTTCTGGTTCTAATCTTCTGTTGTTGTGTTGTACCGTTAAGTGCTCCAGGATAAATGTTGGTTGTTTTTGATGGACTGTACATTTCTTTGAAAAATCACAACAATATCTTATCGTTTATTATGAAAGCAAAAGTGTAGCGTAAACAAGCGTGGGAGTAGTAGACCACTATTATACAAGTGGTCCAGCTTTCTCATGGCAGTGGTCCTGACTGAGTAATGTGTTCACAAAATTAGGAGACAGAGTTTCAAATGCCTCAGCTTCATTCAGCAATTCAGTTCTGCTTTTTTTCTGGCTCTCTCAACTTAAATTGAGAAGCTGGAAGCAAATTATTTAGAACAGCCAATACCTGCCAGGAAAAAAAGAAACTACATCTCTCCAGACAGGCTGTGTATATGAGTGAGAGAAATGAAAGAGAATCCTATTTCTGTTAAGTTCTTTGTAGTTTCTTGATGCTTTGGTGCCGCAAACACATTCTAGCCATTAGCGTGAAGGACAAGATAAATGGGTGTGAAATGAATATCAGTAAGACAGTTGACTGTGTGTCGAAATGAAAGACTTTTCCTTTACAAGAGCACAATATATTCTCCTGTGAGTAAATTGCTTTAATCCACGATGTTCTAAATGTGCTTTAGAAGGAAACTACAAGTGAGAATCTTTTAAAACAAAAGTTTGTTCTCAGGGTTTGTCCCAGCGACAGAAGAAATGAGTGCCAGTATTGACGTCATATGTGAAGTCTCCTTTGTGGTCCATTAGAGAACAGAGAGGAGAGGCCAGAAAAAGTGAGTACTAAGTAAAAACATTTTTTAAAGGAGTCATGACCAACAATGCACAAAACCTAACGGAAACTGCATTGAAAACACTGTATTTTATTGATGTGATTAAGAAAAGCAGACAAAAGGGACAAAAAGGAAAAAATGAAGTGGCAGCAGTTAATATGCAAGGTCATGCATCCATGCCAGTAGATGTCAGTATAAAGTCCAAGACCACTGGGAAAAATAAGATTTGGTGTGCTTCAGTAAGCTATCTAAACAATTACCATGATAGTTTAGTGTGTCATTAATCAATTAGCCTGATAAACTCTGGCAAATAAATCACTCACTTCAGAATGGCATGATTCTACTCTATATATTTCTGGCACATATGGCCATATATTAGAATACACTTCTTATTACTGTGACTATTTCTGTAATGGTAAGGCTCTACGTTTACTTTTCTATTTAGGAGCACAGTCAAATTTGTCAGGAGCACCTTCTAATCAATAATCAAAAAATCTGATCAAAAATTAGCGAGGTGATTTACATGGGATTTTTTTTTTTTTTTACCTTTGTAATGGCATTTTTCTTTATTAGAGAAAATTAACTTTATGGAAACTTTTTTCAATTTTTTTAAAAAAGCTTTTTAAAATTTCTAATTAAAACAACAGAATAAGAACATGTAGAATAAGAATCAGTTACCAATCAGATGAAATTAGTATTAACAAAACTAATTTGTACTACAGAGGTGGCACAGAAGAGCACAAAAATGGCTTGCAGGTGTATTGTCATACATTTAATGAGACTCAGTTGGCATGAGTGCAATCAAATTCATAAACTCATGGTGAGATTAATGTTTTAAATCTAAAATTTTGAATATAGAAATATTAAATGATTTAAATAACTGAAAATATCCTAACTGTATACTAAATATACGCTGTATCCAAAGTACAATGCGGGATTCACCAAAAGCTTGCTTTTAAAAGATGGATCAGTGCCCAGTTTATTTGGACCAGCTTGCTCCTCCAAACCTCTAACTGTAAGTGTGATTAATAATTGATGGTTGTATTTTCTAGCGATCGTTCAAAATTAATATCAATACGTTTCTGCGTTGGGTTGACTCATATACTATGGATGTTTGTGTGTTGTTGTTTACCACCGAGTTGTGGGCTAGAGTAACAGTGATGGGCGTTCTGTGTTTGAAATATGCTGCACACAGTAACGTTAAACTAATCACAAAAGACTGGGTCATCGGACCAATCACTGCAGATTAGTGTCACGCAAGGGAGTGGTTTGGACAAATGATTCGTTTTAATGAACCATTTGGGAGTCGTTGAGCAAATAAGGTAAAAATAAATGTATATTATAAGACAATAAAAGTGTTTTTTGACCTTGCATGCATGTCAACTTGTTGTTGGGGACTCCCAAAACCAAAATATGAACCTTTTATAATCCATAATAGGGGCACTTTAAAAATGAAACTAAAACTGCCAGTAGGTGGCAGCAAGTCACTGATTTAATTACTGAATCATTCATTCATTTGATTCGTTCAAACGACTGATTCATTCAGGAATAAAGCAAGTAACTGTCGTTATGAATGGGAAATTGAATCACTGACTCACTAGATTCATTTAACAACGCACGTTCACTTATAAACGAAACACCGCTGTGTTTGAATGGAGATGCGCTGCGGCTCAGTTGTGACTTGTTTCAAACTATTTTTGATGCTGAAATATAGCAAAATCAGACAATAGTGTTATAGTCAGAAAATGTAAGTCACTTAATATTAACTTCGTTTATTTAACTGTTGTATTAAATCAATATCTCATTCACAAACTCCCTTAAAAATAATTAAAAGCTGTCACTCATTTTAGTTCATTGCGATCTCACAAAGTTCCATTATAATCAACAAAGCTCTCTACACTTCACAATGAATCTCTTATTTACACTCTGTTTATACTTTGTTTATGAAAGGATTCATGAGATATGTCTGTGAAACATTACTCAACATTGCAAAAACACATTTTTGAAGCTCCCCTCAGCACAAACACAAATATGCTGATTGGGTCAGTCGCACTGGCGCTCCTAAATATTTTTTCATAGTTGCACGCAGTAGTTTTCAGTCGCAAATGCAACTGAAATGGTCGCACTGTAGATCCCTGAATAAGTATGCACCTAAGGAAATATATGCTGCTTGCTGTGTGTAGTATATGATCATGTAGGGTAGAGTGGGGGAAAATGCTCCCATAGGGTAAAACGCACCCCTGCTGTTTTTCCCAAAATAACCACAAGATGAAATCAAGATACATTTTTATTGTAACTATGGACTACATTAATGCTAAGAGTGATGTAGAAGTTTTCACCATGAAGCTTCCACTGGTGATGTACCAGAGAGAAAAAAACAGTGTTTCAGAGCTTGTTGTCTTGTAAAACATCAGTTATATATGATATGAGAACAGTAGGGCTTGTAAATAGGGAGTATGTGTTATTTAATAAAAATATAATTATATTTTCAGATTGACTTTTTTTTTTTCTCAAACATAGTCAGTGGGGTAAAACATCCCCAGAGAGCAGTGGGCAGTTACTATAGTTATTCTGTTCTGAACATCAAATCCTTTGATTTTCCGTCAAATTAATTCTAACTAGTTGGTTGAATAAAAATATTTGCATTTTATATTTTAAAATGATCTTAAGTTAGCATCAGGTAGCTAGTTAGCTAGCCATTTAGCATCAGCTAACAAAATGTTTCAAATTGCCTATTATAATTTTGTAATTAATAATTATTGATTATATTCTTTTAATTTTAAAATAAAACTGTACTTTGATTTTGCTTAGGTGGGGTAAAATGCCCCCTTGGTACAAATTAAATTTTTGTTAAAAATCTAATAACATGAAAACTCTGGACATTTTTCGTACTTTGTTTATAATTTATGTCATTGTCACTAAAACTATGATAACTTTTCTGAACACATTTTCCTTTTGTTTCACAGAAAAAAAATTACACAGTCCTTAAGAGGGGTTTTTTTTTTCCCCACTCTACCCTATAACAGAACAATTAAGCATAGAATACATATACGTATATGACTGATATGCTAAAATAAGGTAAATGGCCAAATGGTTTTCATTCATTCAGAAGTTTTTTCACATAATCGAAGCAAACTTTGAAGAGTGCTTTTTAAACAGGCATTACAATCAACTACTTATTACTTTTGGGCAGGATTTTGCATGACACTGGTGAAACAGCTTACCAAGAGCACCTTTAAAGGGTTAGTTCTGTCATTACTCACCCTTATGTTCTTCCAAACCCCTAAGACCTTCGTTCATCCTCAGAGCACAAATTGAGATATTTCTTTGATGAAATCCAAGAGCTTTCTGACCCTGCATAGACTGCAACGCAACTACCATGTTCAAGGCCCAGAAAGGTAGTAAGAACATCGTTAAAATCCATGTGACAACAGTGGTTCAACCGTAATTTTATGAAGATAAGAGAATACTTTTTTGTACAAAGAAAACAAAAATAATGACTTCAATTTCTTCTCTTTGACACGCGTTCATGTACCACGGTGCATACATGTGCATAAAGTTATTTTTGCTTTCTTTGTGCACAAAGTATTCTCGTAGCTTGAACCACTGTCACATGGTCTATTTTATCAATGTCTTTACTACATTTCTGTGTCACACGTACCAGATCACGTGAGGTCACGAGGACCCGGAAGTAACTTCACGCAGGTATTTAAGCAGGAAGCAGGTGTTGTTTTGCACCAGACATTGAGTTCATGCTCGACTCCACGTCAGGTCCCTCCATCGCTTCAACTCACGTGAGTAAACTCTCTGCTCTTCGGAGCGCTTATTTGCCTGTCTGTGTGCGTGTGAGAACGCGGATTTCTTGGTGGAAATCTCTACTCCTTATCGGGGCGTTCTCAGACCAACTGCGTGATTTACCTGCTCACTCGTGCACATCCGCGTTTGAGTTTTCCGTCACGCTACAAGGGGACTTGTCTCGGCCAAACACTTCTTGTCCAGCCTCCGTGACAGAATGTCTGGTCCCGAAATGGTCCCGGCGGTTCTGGAGCAACTGTGGGGTGTGATCCAGCAGCAGTCCGGGGAAATCATTGGTCTGAGGCAGGAGTTGGTGGGGCTTCGGGTGGAGGTCAACGCGCTTCGCACCGAAACCGCGAGTCTTCGGGCGGAGTGCGGGGTTCTCCAGTCCGACCTCACTGAGAAACCTCACCACCAAAGAGCTTCATCTCCAGATCGACAACCACTCTGAAAAGATCCATTTCTTCATCACCAAGATCACGTCACCGCCGGTCATCCTGGGGCACCCATGGCTCATTATGCACGATCCTTTCATCTCCTGGACCACCAACAGAATTGTCCACTGGGGGGCGACCTGTCAGGAGCTCTGTCTCCAGGCGAAGGCTGGGACGTGTTCAGGGGAGTCCGAGGTCCCCGATGTCAAGCTGGAGGAGATCCCCGTTCCGTACCGCGATCTGGCCGAGGTCTTTAGTAAGAGACGTGCCGCTCGCCTACCACCTCACCGCCCCTACGATCTTGCCATTGATCTCGTGCCGGGCGCGGTACCTCCCCGTGGCCATCTGTACTCCCTGTCGGCCACCGAACACCAGGCGATGGAGGAGTACGTGGCTGAAGGACTCCGGGCCGGCACTATCCGTCCTTCCAGCTCCCCGGCAGCCGCGGGCTTCTTCTTCGTGAAGAAGAAGGACGGGGGTCTCCGTCCTTGTGTCGACTACCGGGGGCTCAACCAGATTACGATCAAGAACCGTCATCCACTTCCTCTTACCAACACCGCCCTGGACGCCCTCTCTGGTGCCCGCTTCTTTACGAAGCTGGACTTACGGAGCGCGTACAACTTGGTCCGCATCAGGGAGGGTGATGAGTGGAAGACGGCCTTTATAACCCCCACTGGTCACTACGAGACCCTGGTTATGCCGTTTGGTCTCTGCAACAGTCCTTCCGTATTTCAACAGTTCATCAACGACGTTCTCCGGGACATGCTGGGTAGGTGGTGCTATGCCTATTTGGACGACATCCTCATATATTCGAAGACGCTCGAGGAACACACCCAGCATGTCCGAGCAGTGCTTCGGAGGTTGCTGGCCCACCAGTTGTACTGTAAGTTGGAGAAATGTGCCTTTCACCAGCACACCACCACATTCCTTGGTTTCATAATATCCTCTCAGGGTGTGGCCATGGATCCCCAGAAGCTGGAGGCTGTGCGTTCGTGGCCCCTACCTACGTCGCTCAAACAGCTGCAACGTTTTCTGGGGTTCGCCAATTTCTATCGGCGATTTATCCAGGGCTTCAGCGCAACTGCAGCACCCCTGACTGCTCTCACCAAACCTTCACGGAGAGACTTCCAACTCACCCCAGAAGCCATCCAAGCCTTCAAGAAACTATGCCTCCTGTTTACCACCGCTCCGGTCCTCATCCATCCCAACCCGGCTAAACCTTTCGTTGTCGAGGTGGACGCTTCCGATGTGGGCGTAGGAGCGGTCCTCTCACAACGCGGTCCAGACGAGAAACTACACCCCTGTAGTTTTTTCTCGAGAAAATTCAATCCCACTCAGCAGCGTTACGGGGTAGGGGACCGTGAACTGTTGGCCATCAAGTGGGCTCTGGAAGAGTGGCGTCACTGGCTCCAGGGCGGCAGTGACCCATTCACCGTCTGGACCGATCACCAGAACCTCACTGTCATCCGCCAGACCAAACAGCTTAACCCCAGGCAGGCGCGGTGGGCATTATTCTTCGAACACTTTAACTTCCACCTCTCCTACCGGCCCGGTTCGAAGAACGCCAAGGCGGACGCCATCTCCCGTCAACACCAACGTGACGCCACCACCTCGGAGCCCGCACCTGTCCTGCCGCCTCACATCATCTTGGCTCCTCTCCAGTGTGGGTTAGAAGAGAGAGTCCGCCAGAGTCACAGACAGGAACCCCCTCCACCTGAAACACCCACTGGACGACTCTTTGTGCCCGACCATCTACGCAGAGAAGTTCTCCAGTGGGGGCACGATTCCACTTTGGCAGGACATCAGGGGGTCCAGAGAACCACCTCCTTTATCGACAGGGCGTTTTGGTGGAGGACGTTGAGGAGAGACGTACAGGAGTACGTTCAGGCATGTACCATCTGCGCTCGCTCCAAGACCACCAACTCACCTTCTACCGGCGAGCTGCAGCCCCTCCCCATCCCCAAACGCCCCTGGAGCCACATCTCGGTCGATTTCGTCACTGGACTCCCTGAATCTCAAGGCAAGAACACCATCCTGACCATTGTGGATCGCTTCTCGAAGGCTGTGCACCTGGTGGCTCTCACCGGACTCCCCTCTGCCAAGACCACCGCGGAGCTTATACTCGAGCACGTAGTCCGCTTGCATGGGTTTCCCAAGGACATCGTCTCGGACAGAGGGCCCCAGTTCACGGCCAAATTCTGGCAGGCCTTCTGCCGTCTGGTCGGCACCACCTCCAGTCTATCATCCGGTTTCCATCCTCAGACTAACGGCCAGACGGAGCGGGCCAACCAACAACTGGAGCGCTTCCTTCGATGCTTTGCGGGTGAACATCAGCGCTCCTGGGCTCGCTACCTCGTTTGGGCTGAACTATCGAATAACTTACATACATCGTCGGCCACCAACCTAAGCCCATTTGAGGTATGCTACGGGTACCAACCTCCGGTGTTCGAACATCAAGAACCGGAGGTTGACGTGCCGTCCGCCCAACAGTTGGCCCGCCGGTGCCGGCACCCTCCGGGACGATTGTTCCATGTTGGTGACAGGGTCTACCTTTCCACCCGCAACATCAATTTGAAGACAGACTCCAAAAAGCTCACTGCACGCTTCATCGGACCCTACAAGATCACCCACCGGCTAAACCCTGTCACCTTCCGGCTCCAGTTGCCTGCCTCCCTCTGGATCCATCCTGTATTTCACCAATCCCAACTTAAACATGTCTTCTTCTCCCCTCTGTCTCCCCAGGTCACTGCTCCTCCCCCGTTCCGGATCATCGACGGTGGTCCTGCGTACACCGTCCGGCGGATCCTTGATTCGCGAACCCGTGGCCGTGGCACCCAATATCTTATAGATTGGGAAGGCTACGGTCCGGAGGAGCGTTCTTGGGTTCCCGGGCGGTTTATCCTGGATCCCACTCTCATCCAGGACTACCCTCGTCGGGTATCCTCCGCCCCGGGACCGTCTGGTGCCGGTCCTGGAGGGGGGGGTACTGTCACATGTACCAGATCACGTGAGGTCACGAGGACCCGGAAGTAACTTCACGCAGGTATTTAAGCAGGAAGCAGGTGTTGTTTTGCACCAGACATTGAGTTCATGCTCGACTCCACGTCAGGTCCCTCCATCGCTTCAACTCACGTGAGTAAACTCTCTGCTCTTCGGAGCGCTTATTTGCCTGTCTGTGTGCGTGTGAGAACGCGGATTTCTTGGTGGAAATCTCTACTCCTTATCGGAGCGTTCTCAGACCAACTGCGTGATTTACCTGCTCACTCGTGCACATCCGCGTTTGAGTTTTCCGTCACGCTACAAGGGGACTTGTCTCGGCCAAACACTTCTTGTCCAGCCTCCGTGACATTCTGGGCCTTGAACGTGTCAGTTGTGTTGCTGTCTATGCAGAATCAGAATGCTCTTGGATTTTATCAAGAATCTCTTAATTTGTGTTCCAAAGATGAACGAAGGTCTTGTGGGTTTGGAATGACATGAGGGCAAGTAATAATGACAGAATTTTCATTTTGGGGTGAACTATCTCTTTAACATATCACCTTTGTTTGTTATACAGTCTCAGTGAGACAAATAGTCAAAGGCTATTCTCTCTTCTTCATAACAGTGCTAAGTTTTTTGTGTGCATGTGTGTGTGTTAGTATATAATGTGCTAGCATCATATACCTTGGGGTGATGGACTTCTAATCCTAAACCCCCATTTCAGGGCTCAGTCAAAGTTTGTGTTGGCTGCACTCCTTTTGCACACCCCCAATGGATGCACGCACATTAGCATCGATATGCTTACCATTTCATGACTACTTGTGCAGTTTTTCCAGAAGAGAACCACTCCCAGAACTGAAAAAAACCCAGTGGCAGAAAACAACCAGATATCCAGCTACACTAGTCTTACACACACACACACACATAAGTGAACACATTAAAAATAAAATATATTCATGCACATCCAGCTCACGGCCTCACACACAACATGCATGATGTTCTCCCACACCCTGTGGTTGTGCACATGCGAGTATAATTAGAGATGTACTCTGGAGATTTGAACGTTCCAGAGATAGCGAGATTTACTGTTTGAAGTGAATTTGGCCAAATCGGGGCTCTTAACCCCCTTAAGAGGGAAAGAGTGAGGATCTAGAGATGCAGGGGGAGGGGAACTTCAGCCACCCCGGCCAAAATCGCATCAATACTCAATGTTCTCCTCTGTTTTGTGTGTGCATGTCCGCAGGACGGGCCGATCTGGAACCTAGCTAACCCCGGCAGCAGTCCAAGTGTCTGTAAGCAATCACATCTGACTTGATTGACATGCCAGAGCAAAACAATTCATGCTGATTGTCAGAGTGAATTACAATACGATTTTGGGGTGGGTAGGGGGGTGAGAAAGAACATGAGCGAGGGAGAGACATATACTGCTGTCTTTAATCATTAAAACACGCATGTTTTAATGATTTATATTAGCTCATAATGAGCTCTGATCTGGTGCTGTGTGTTATCTCTCAACTCTGTATGTGTACATCTCTTTCCTGTGATTTACACTGCAAATATACTCTAAAACACGCATGGTTCTCTTACATTCTGGCGTGCTTCCATTAGCCAGCTGCTGATATGGTCCTCTTCGCTTGCGTTGTGCTGAGGTTGTTTAAGGTTTTGTGCTTGCTGTGTCAGTTTAACTGTAAATAAACTTCATTCTCAGAGCTCCATGTTTAAGAGCTACACCACAATGATACACACATTCAGTCTGTTTTCACAGAGTTTCCTTCTAAACTTTAATATCCGTTCTCATGAGTGTCACACTTCAGTTAACTTAAGCAGATTACTTCAGGGTCAAAGGTCATTTGAGAAGCATTTCACTTTTTAATCATCTGTGTCTTGACTGGCAGTGACCGTATCATGTTTATCTTATCAGTTCATTCAGATGTTTTATTTTTTGTGATAAGGAACCGCTCTTGGGTTGGTTTATGCTTGTGATGCAGATTGTTCACACTGCTGCACTTGGCATGGCATCTTAAACGGCTTCTCTCTGGCATGTTAGCCATCCCAGATTTCTCTGGCAAAGGTGACAGTCTCCTCGGATTTACTAAACACTTTTCACTGATCTGCTTTCACATCTTGGCCCGGCCTGTCAATCTGTCTTTGTCAATGTAAACTCATACACATAGTGATATCTCTCAACGTCCATTTTTTGCAAGCTAGCTTCAATATGGCTCACAAGGGGTAACGAGGGATGAGTTGTGAAACTGTCAGTAGAAATTATGTACAGGGATGAAATCTATCATACATGAGCATCACTCTCCTGAAGTGACAGTTGCTGAAATATTTGCATTTTGTGTACAGTAAAAAAATGTATAGGACTCAAAACAGGCAGCTTTGAGATAGACCTTTAGCAATCCTTGTGTGGGTTATAATTTGAATATTATATGACAGAGCTGATATGTGACCCAGGACCACAAAACCAGTCATAAGGGTCAGTTTTTCAAAACTGAGATTTATACATCATCTGAAAGCTGAATAAATAAGATTTCCTTTGATGTATGGTTTGGCCGAGATGCAACTATTTGAAAGCTGTTTTTGACAAGGTAAAAAGGTGTTGTTTTACATGACCACTGAGGAATTTTAACCAATGTATGTTGCAGACATTTCATGAAGACCCTAAAGAATCATACCAACTTTTTTAAAACACTTGTCTAATTGTTAAAAATACAGAAATATAATGTCTGAGCTAATAATAGTTGTAACACTGCAGTTGCAGCAGCGTAGTATCTTTTACTTGACAAAAACTCACAAAATGTAATGATGTATATGCCAAAATTTGACACAGAAGTGCCAAACACCCATATACACAAACTATTTTTGTTTTTCTTTTCTTTTCTTTTCTTTTCTTTTTTCTTTTTCTTTTCCTTTTTCTTTTTCTTTTCTTGTGTTTTTCCCCCCAAAAATTATTATTATTATTATTATTATTATTATTATTATTAGCCTTTTTTAGAACAGTGTTAGTGTGGGGTAAGTTGTAAAAAAGAAATCAAATTTAAGTTAAACATTTACTGAGTTACACACCGTAAATATAAAATCAATTTCGCTTGTCCCTGGTTTACCCTAATTTTTACGAGATTTGCTTTTAATAAATATTTTGAATTCACTATTCACTTTTTATTTTATTTTGTGCTTTCAATTATTTCGAGGTTTCATATGATATGTTTTGCACAGTCTTCTCCCTTGCTATTCCTTCTGGCTGCAGAATTAGGTCCCAAATTTTAATTTTGTGTTTTCCCCAATTGCACTATATGTAAACACCACATTTTGATCATGTGGCCTTTTATTTATGTATAGTGGCCATTGTGGCTAAAAGAAAATAAGCTTGTCTCCAGCAGAGGATATTCCCCCTGTATCCTGTAAAAGGCCATTTGTGTTGAAGGCAGTTTCAGTTGTCACGGATACTGTTTATAGTTCATCCCCCTGAGTTTGATTCCACATAGAGGTGATGTGATCAGCAGCATAATGACACCCAGCTGACACACACAAACATGAACACAAGCTGCAGCTGGAAGAGATCTAACACAGCCTGTGAGGAAATAGAGGAGTGGGTTTTGCCAGACCGAACTGACCGAACGAGGGCAAGAGAAAGAGGCCGAGAATAATGTGTGACCTTACTGAAATCTGAACAGACGTGCAGCCAAACAGACAGACATAAAGAGCGAAAATGGGAGTGAGAGGTTGAGGATTCAAGGGTCTGTAATTGATAAAGATAACAGCTGTGAGAGAAAGCAGCCATGTCTGCAAGATGGGACGTTGTCTGTCTGTGCTTTTCTGACATAAAAAAGAAATTGATTTAATGGCTATTGAAGGAACAATAATCTCAGTATGTTTGAACAACATTGTTGGGTCACTGAACTGCTGGACAAACAGTTTCTTGAACTGCAAATGCAATGCTTTTTTACATTTTTAACGTTTCAGTACCATATTATTTTCCAGTAAAAGCAGAATGCTTTGAAAATCAAAAACACGCCTTTATGGCAGTTGTCTCTCTCAGTTTGTTATCGCATACTTCCCCAGGCACAATCCGCTGAGAACAAAGCATGTCAACGGCATTACGTCACTTCACATCTAGTCACAAATCAAATAATGTCATTTATATTTGAATTCCAGCAGACCGCAATCGGCCGCCAAATGTCAGAAAAATTATCACCAAGTGACAGACCTCAGTGTGATGATTTTCTTACTGCGGTGTGTGGCGTGAAGCAGCAGCTAGGCATGTGGCCCAGAGGATCCTGCTTCTTATTTGGCCTTCCAGCGGTGTTGGAAATATCATTATTTTAGGTTTAGGCACATAGTAAAAACAAGAAGTGCTGCATTTCAGTACAATTAGGTCTTAGGTATACAACAGAACTTTTAATCAACTAATTTTAAAGCTAATGACTTACCTTTTAAACCTGCTATGATTACCCTGTTTTTAAGGATTCAATTATTCACATATGCAGTTCATACAAGGAACATATTGTATTAGCCCTACAGTTACAACATGAAATGCTATTTAAACCTATCACATGCAAATGCAAGTTTATATCTCGTATTTCGGACTTTATAACTCGATTTAACTCAAAAATCGCGAGTTTGTCAATTCTGTGGAAATGTGGGATATAAGCTCATCAGCCAAGGGGAAAAGAGAAAACGATGAGTTGATTTTACTTATCAGAATTGTGAGATGATCTCGGAATTGCGAGCATGAAGTCAGAATTTTGAAATATAACCCCAAAAATTCCTTTTTTATTCTTCCATAGACTGCTACGTGAAAACTGTTATTTTCTGCCACCAGATAGGCTCCGCCCACATAAAACAAGTCATCAGTGTTTGCAGACACAAAATTGGTCTATTCTGTTGTGCTTGTTGGTACCAGTAAGTCCCTTTTCTTGCATTGTTTTTTTTTTAATGACCAGATTTTGCAACATTTTTCAGCATGTTGTTGTATTGTTTATACATATAAACACTCACAGATAAGAGATTTTGTCATGTTATTGATTACGTGTTTGTTTTTGTTTTGGTGAAATCCGTACTTTGTTTCCTATTTCAATGAATGACACGTTATAATAATGAACGACTGCTTGCCAGATGGACACACATTCAGTATTAATCTCCACCTCAGTTTTTTTTTTTTTTTTCTTAATAACATCACAAACATTTTAACTTATCTGGTAAACACATCATTTCAGTCAATATAACTACCAAGAATGAATATTGTTTATTATAATGAACTTTTTTTTTTAAACTAGCATTGATAGAACCCTGGAGTAACCTGAAATGAATTCTTGTTTAGCAGCAGCCGTGATATGGTTGTCCCTGTAATTCCAGTTTAGTCTCCTCTCAAACTTGATGTTTACATCATTAGCCTAAAGCCTCAGCCACTATGCAAACAAACAAACAAAAAAACTATTATATAAACAAACTATTATATAGCGTTTAAATAGCCACCCTGAAAAGTGTTTTCTTTGTGTCTTCTACATTGTCAACATTTTATCTTGTCGAAAGTGTAGTAGTATCATGTATCATGCTTTCATTATTTGTGTGCCTTAAGGGCAATATACTGCTAAATATGAAAACTCTGGCAACCGGTAATCATTTTGGATTATCGTCTCTATCACAGTTTCCCCTTTTTGTTTATTTTTTTTTTAAATGGTTCTTTGGCAAGTCAGTCTGATTGAATAATCATGCTCTGTTAATCGTCTTTGTTATTGTTGAATCTTACCATTCTTTTCATTAAAGTGCAGGGTGATGATTTTGAGGTGTTGATGAATTGACTTGCAGTTTTGTTGTCATTGTTTGTGTGAGATGTGTACCACCTTAGATTAATTGATGTAGATGTTTTCAATGCATTTTCAATGCATACTTCATATGAAATAATTAGAGATGTTTATATTTGCTCTTATGTTGGGCTTAAAACTGAAATCTTTTTTTGTGTAAGTGAATATGTTTTTTTTTCCAGGGATTTGAAACAATTGCATCTGTCTATTCATTATTTCATGTGTCAGGAGAATTAAAGCAGCTTTAGATGCACTTCTGCTGAATAAGATATGATCCTGACACTAAAAAGTAGAACAATTTACAGTTAATGTGTAGGTGATTTTTTCACACACTACAGCATTACACTACAGCTTATCTCAGCAGAGCTTCAGATCTGGGTCAGAGAACCCTCTCCTAGTGTCACAGGCCTGGTAAAACAGCCAGCTGCTGAAAGTGTCCATGGAGGCCATGGAGTGCATTTCCATTATCTGCTCCTTTCTTGACTTTAAGTTCTGCACTCCTGTGGTCTCAGGGAATAATTAAGAGGAACAAACACACACCGAGCACACACATGATGTCAGTGGACAAGCGTATTTCAGTTTAATCATGCACATACACATGCACTCATGCAAACATGCTGAACACACTCAACAATGTTCAACAGATGAGCAGTTTTAAACTCCTGGCACACAAATTAACACACAACATTAAACAGAAAAGCTCTATTCAGATCTCTTGCATATCGCATATCGCTATTATAAACATACACTGACCTCAATGATTTTTCAGTGTGTTTGGACTGAGTAAAGCAGTGAAAAGAGGAGAACTGTGTGTATTATGCATTATAATGTCCTGATTTCATGCCTGCCTGGAATCACCAAAATAATGACTTAACTGTTCAGATGACTACTGCGAGGTTTCAGTTACATCATAAACTTTGTCTTCAGAAGCCTGTCAGCTGCACAGCCGCAACTTATTGTTTCTTGTTCTTGATCTCAAGAGAGGTGCAGGACACTTTAATTACAGAAACGACTTCCCAAGAGCAATCTGGTGTGTTTTTTTCACTGGCATAGTGAATAGTGAACATGCGCGATTGTGATTACAGTTTCTTTTGTCACCCTAATTGGCCTTGAGCCTGAAAACTTATGGTTAGCAGCGAGAAAAACACCTATCATTTGATTTCAACATTAAATACTATTTTTTACACAATTTTTACTTTCAAACCTGATATACAAGATATTATATTAATGGCTAATAGAAGTTATGTAAAATTATAGCTATTCTTCTAGTATTTGAGGATTATGATAGATGCTATTTACACTAAGTGCAAATAGCGATACACTCTATTTACACTGTTAAAATAGCAGGATTTTGTGCTATTTATAATACTTATTGCAAATAGACACAATTATCTGCACCTCAGTATTGTAGTACATTAAAACAGTTTGCAGTAATTACGTATTGAGTGTAAATTATAGATTTAATTCAATTTATTAAATGGATGCTGCCTTATTGGGACAGTAAGCCCTCTCTACACCTACCCTAACCCTAACCAATACTTCATTTTCAACTTTTTGATTATTTCCTTCATTTTTATTGAAAATAAATTATTTTCCAGTATGATATGAGATTTGCAAAAGGGATAAATAAAGTTCGCCAGAAGGCGGATTTGAATCTGTGTCGATCAAGTCGAAAAGAACAGAACATGCGCTTTATCCTCTTCGAACTGATGATAAACAGTAGTCTTTTGTAGTGTTGACTATCCCAATCACACGTTAGTTAGTGTAAATAGCCTCTGCCAACAAGCCAGGCTGTTTGCGCTTAATGTAAATAGACAGTCTAAATGTATTTTATATTTATTGTGTATTCTGTAACTTGATTCTGGAAATCTAAGTGATTACATTACAAACATCCAGTTTGTCACAAAACTCAAAAGTATTTGCAGCGAGGGCTGTTTCTTTTACGATTATGGAACTTGAGGAAATGATTAAAAAGATTCAGGCTGTGATATTTGCAGAGGGAAAAAACTAAATGAATCAGAATATTTGATTACAGGATGCTGGCTATGTTTGCTCTTTCATCATCAACAAATTCCACAGCCAAAAGAAGAAACAAAAAGCGTTGTGCTCTTGGCCTCTACTACCCCTTTAGAGTCCCCTCAGTCTTTCCACCCCTATGTCACACCATCATCCTCAACTTACTTGAGGAAATCTCTAAGCCAACTGGACGACCTCATCCTGCACCCCCCACCCCCGTGCCCCCAACAGGCCCGTTGTGAGAGCTGATTGGGTAATCGGGATTTGTGTGTCTGACAGAGTTCACACATTATCAGGAGAGTCTGTGGAGGATTCGCATTATTAAAAGTAATGTCATAGTTACCAAGAAAAAAAATTGTTATAGAAATGCTGAATCAGGACTGTTGAGACCTGGGTAACTGAAAAAGGCAGGGTTATGGGGGACAACAGGGATGGAGGTATGGGATATAAAATAAAGAAAAATCCAGACATTTACTCACGCTAATGTCATTCTTGTATAACTGTATAACTTCCTTATGCACTTTTTTACATTCTTCACAATAACTAAGAAAGTTATACAGGTTTGGAACAACATGAGGGTGAGTAAATAGTAGGAAATCAAGAAAAGCTGAACCACTGATGTTCCTAGGATTAGCAGTCATCATTGGATGGTCTTAGCAGTAGATCAGCTGAAGGAGGTGTCTTTTTGAGAATGCCTCTGTGTTGTCGTTTATCTTATTGGTTTTAGTTTATCAGGAATGTGTAGACCCAGCTTTTGATAAATGGGCTACTGATTGAAGCGCACAAGAACTGGGTGGTTAGTGTAAGTGTCCCTCCTTTCAGCCCCTGCTGGTAGATGACGTAACTACACCATTATGATGACAAGAAGTCTGTTTTGTGTTGTTGTTTTTTATACAAGAAACATACAGTTGAGGTCAAAAGTTTACATACACCTTGCATAATTTTCAAAATCGTAATTATTTGACCAAAATAAGAGGGATAATACAAAATGCATGTTTATTTAGTACTGACCTGAATAAGATTTTTCACATTTCACACGTTTACATATAATCCAAAAGAGAAAATAATAGTTGAATTCATATAAATGACCCTTTTTAAAAGTTTACATACACTTGATTGTTAATATTGTGTTTTTACCTGAATGATCCATTGCTGTGTTTTTTTTTTTTTTAGTGATAGTTCCTTTTTTAGATAGAGTTCCTTGTGTGTCCTGAACAGTTAAACTGCCCGCTTTTCTTCAGAAAAATCCTTCAGGTCCCACAAATTATTTGGTTTTCCAACATTTTTGTGTATTTGAACCCTTTCCAACAATGACTGTATGATTTTGAGATCCATCTTTTTACACTGAGTACAACTGAGGAAGTCATATGCGACTATTACAGAAGGTTCAAACGCTCACTGATGCTCCAGAAGGAAACACGATGCGTTAAGAAAAATTTTTGAATTTGAAGATCAGGGTAAACTTATAACTTATTTTGTCTTCTGGGAAAATGTGTCTTGTGTAGGTTCTGAAGGGCAGTACTAAATGAAAAAAATATGATATTTAGACAATTTAAGAAAAATGTACACATCATTCTGTTCAAAAGTTTACACCCCTGGCTTTTAATGCATCGTTTTTCCTTCTGAAGCATCAGTGAGCGTTTGAACCTTCTGTAATAGTTAAGTACTCAGTTGTCCTCAGTGTGTAACAGCACTGGATCATTCAGATAACAACAGTATTTAGAATCAAGTGTAATTTGAACGATGCCATTTTTATAAATTCAGTTATTGTTTTCTCTTGTGGACTGTATATAAATGTCTTTTATGTGAAATATCTTATTCAGGTCAGTACTAAATGGAAAAAAAAAAAAAAAAAAAAAAACATGCATTTTGTATGATCCCTCTTATTTTGATAAAATAACATTTAGCAGATTCTACAAGGTGTATGTAAACTTTTGACATCAACTGTATTTGGCTCCTACAATTGTATCTTAAGAACTTCTACTAGACAAAACAAATCAGGAATAGGAATAAACCACATGATCAAAATCACAACTTAGATTTAAATATATTTCTAATCATATTGAAATATTTATTACGGCGCAATGCCAACCGAATAATTGCCATGAAGATGAGATGAATAAGAATGCTGATGGGTAGCAATCTACAAGTATTATCAAACTGATTTGTCTTTGCTTGCAAAAATAAGCTATTGAATATACTTTTTCTCTGACTTTAACATTCACAATTTAACATGTCCTGCTTCTTCACAGTTGATTCTGACTGTGTCAGACAGCAAGTGAATTAAAAGCACAAAGGTTATGTAGTGGCATCAGCTTAATAAACTTTTTTTTATATATTTTATATTTTATATATATTTTTTTATATCAGAAAAGAAAAGAAAAGAAACTTAGAGAAAGAGAGACAAAAAGTCATGTTTTTATGCACATTTTGAAGTATCACATTTAAACGAGTGATAGAAACACCAAATTTCAGGGGGGAAAAATCCCATAAATTGCAAAGAAGTTTTTACACTCACTTGAGGTGGTTTTTGACTTGCGTGAAAAATGATTAATCTGAACAATGGGAGATTGAAACACATTTGCCAACGGCATAACCTGACTCACCAACGAACAGGTCTTGTTGCACAGCATCTGAAATGTTGTTATGGTCATTCTCAAATGCCCAAGCAAAGTCTGCCATCAAAGTATTTCTGTATATCTGTATTGCCTCCCAGAACTCTTACACGACTGCATTCCCAAACCGCAGGCATCCACCTCCGAAAGCAATAGCCACATTTATCGTTTCATCTGCTCGCTCTGAGGCGCAAGTAATTTATTATATATGTCAATATTTTATTCTCCTACTTTTCTTAGTGATATTTAGTGTCAGTTTATCAGGAAGTAGTGATTTTGTTCTCTTTAGATGGAAACGGTTCTTATTCGCGACTCTTTTATGCGTTAAATTCACAACTTTAAAAGGAAACCCAGCTAGTGACATTCAACCTATTATGACTGAATGTAAAGATGCTATATTTGTTTGAGAACTAGGTTAAGTGAAAGGGAAGATTTTCATTTATTACCAATTTAAATGTAATCATCATGTTTCAGAAGATGATAATGCATGAATCATATTGATTACTGTAATGAGGGTTGTATTTTCTTCTTTAGTACTTAAAAGACAGGGAGTGAAGATTGAAGTGAAGATACTTCAACAATTCTCTTGTGTTCAATGGAAAATCTATTAGCATAAAGGTTTGCAGCAGCATGAGGTTAAAGGATTAGTTTACTTCCAGAATAAACATTTTCTTATAATTAACTCTCCATTTCATCCAAGATGTTCATGTCTCTCTTTCTTCAGTCAAAAATAAATTAAGGTTTTTGAGAAAAACATTCCAGAATTTTTCTCCATATAGTGGACTTCAGAGGTAATCAACATGTTAAAGGTCCAAATTGCAGTTTCAATGCAGCTTCAAATGGCTCTACACGATCCCAGCCAAGGAATAAGGGTCTTTGGTGCTCATCTTGCACTAGCTCAGCTTCATACATTACATAGCCACGTTGGAAAGGTCACACATGACGTATGCAGAAGTACCGACCCAGTGTTTACAAAGTGAATGTGCAAAGAAAATCAAACGGCCTTTCCAAAAAAAGGTAAAACAATGATGTTGTGCGATTTTAAAGTTATTTTTAATAAAATGACCAATTGTTTCGCTAGATAAGACCAATTGTTTCCTTGGCTGATTGTGTAGAGACCTTTGAAGCTGCATTGAAACTGCAGTTGGGATATGCAGTCCTGGGGTGTTTTCCTCAATAATCCTAATTTCTTTTTGACTGAAGAAAGATAGAAATGAACATCTTGGACGAGAAAGATGGGGGAGATTAAATTACCAGGAAAGTTTTATTCTGGAAGTGAACTAATCCTTTAAGTGATGACAATTTTCCTTTTTTAGGGTAAACTATCACTCTAACAGATGGTAAAATGTATACACTAGTACAAAATGAAAGTTCATGCGTTATGTAAAGAGAGAACATAAAAGCATCTGTTGGAGCACTTATACAATTTTAACAAAGTTCACCCATTTTACCTAGTTGGGCTAAAACTGCTGCACGGCTAGACAGTGTCTGACACACGAGCACACTCAGACTTGCCAGAGACCAGAGAAGGAAAAAATTCAAGAATTCCCTACTCTGGTTAGGGTCTCCAACATTGTGACCTTTGACTATGGTAATGCAGATATAAGGGGGAGAAGCAATTATAACAACATCCAAAGTAATTAGACAGCTTGGGTTGGGTCTTGCTATGGTATGTCTGGCTGCAGAGCCAGAACAACGGTCAGTTACAGGACAGTGAGTGCCTTCCACAGCAAACACGCTTAGCCAGGGAGGGTAGAGTGTCTTCTGGGACAATATTGTCTAGGCCACAGACGTACTTAAATGGGGAAAAAGTTCAGCACCAATCCTCAAAGCACGCAGTACAGGCACGACTCGCACACGCCTATATTACCCAATAGAGCAAAGGAGAGAGGGACCGTGTATAAGAGAGGGAGAGAGAAAGAGACAGACTGAGAATGGAAAACGCTAGGCTCTTTTGCAATGCTTTTGTTTGGAATGAAGTGCATGTTTGGTCTTTGGATTGTCAGCCCAAATGCTTCAGTTGGCATGATGCAGATGCATGCACACATCAGCCACTAAAACGTACTTAATGGTACTGCGCGCAAAGGTTACACAGTTCAGCTCAAACACAGGTGAACAAGCGATGTGTTTAATATATAGTATAATAAACTGTAACTGCAAAAGAAACTTCTAACAGTTACTAGCATTAGCATATCAGTTAGAGGGAGAGCTGAATGACCGGACGTCCAAACAATTAAACAATTTTTCTTTTTTTTTTGGTCTTTTTCTAAAGTTAAGTTGGAAAAAGTAGAAACAACAGACAGTTGCTCACCAAAAAGCAATGGCTTGTAGATGTGTAATGCAAAAATTCATGTAACACTGCATTTGCTTGTTTTTCCAAAACCTTGGTAAAGTTTAGTAAAAAGAATTTTTTTGTGAATCTCAGTGAAGATTTAATTAATTCGAACACGCATGCAAACAAAACCAAAATAGCAACAAATGCGAAGTCCAGTAACTTTAAAACCAACTTTCTCATCGCAGTTTTTCTTTTCACTCTCACATCCACTATTTCATCAGATTAGAAGAGGTATTAGATATTGCAGCATTCTTGCAATATCTTACTCTCATCTACTATAAGCTTTATGCAGTGGAATATGCTCCATACTCCAGTCTTTCATGTTTTTGTGAACTCTTTCTGTGCTATTATTCCACGACACAGGCCAGAAGAAAAATACGAGAGACAGCTGACTAACACTCATCCTGTGAACTCTCCTCAGTGTTACATAATAAAAATATAATACTCCACTGTCAATATAGCACAGGAATGCAAAGGTGAGAAGGCAAAGTAAAAATAGCAGAGAGAGATAAAAAAAAAAGAGTCAAGGGAAGAATAGTAAAGATAGGATTAAAAGTGAATGAGGAACTAAAAAATAATTGGAGAGGGCAGTAAAAAAAAAATGTCCGAAAGGGAGTCAACGAGAGATGAAAACATTTCAGTTCTTCTACAGGAAGACAGAACAAATGTTCATGGATTTGTGCTTCCAGGAGATGACTAAACGCAGACAGTGGGATATAATCCAAACAAGCCCTTTCCCCTGCTCTGGGCCATCTCTCTGAAACAGCACACAGAGCCAGAGGGTGCTGCGATGTGCCACAGAAACTTCAGAAACTAAACAAACGCTGTCACTGTATGCATAACACACCATTTACACCCACAGTAAGTGCATGATATGTTGATCTTTTCCTTCAAGGCTCGAAGGATATGCTTAACCCCTCGGGTTTAGGGTTTGAGGCACTGTTGGGGTCAGTTCGAGGCAGGGTTAACCCTTGCGTCAAGCGTAGGGATTGAGACAGTGGTAGGATTAAGGTTAGGGAGGAGTCTGAGGTTATGTTAGAGTTAAAGATAAATGATTAAAAAGGAGGAACATAAAGTTGCATTAGCAGCAGTATACCGTGTTGCATCAGCATAAGCTTGGTTTTAAAAGTTGTGGCTGGGATTGATAGAAAATAAAAGATAATACCATCTCTGTTTCTGTTATTGTGGTTTGTATGAGATTTAACATTCTGTCGTGATCAGTTCTTTAGCACAGAATGGTCATAAAAAATACACCTACACACAGAGGTCTTGCATATATCTGGTAACACACCAACGAGGCTGAATTTTTTCTGTGACTGTGACAGTTCTTAGTCTATCTTGTTTTATTACACCAGCAGGAAAAGAATATTTCACTCATTCTTGCATTCTGAAAGGCAGAAGTCATCCAGAATGATCAATCTTTCTTCTGCAGAACACAAGGGACATTTTTAAGAATGTACCAAATGATAAGTTTGTGTGAGGAGTAAACCCATGTTATTGTTAACTAAAATTAAAACTATTACAAATATTTTAGACTAAATGTACATATAATATGAACAACTTAACTTTGAATTGGAAATGTTGCCTTCTTGACAACTTCTGAAATACGTACTAAAATAATTAAAACCTAAACTGAAATCAAGTTAAATAGAAAGATTTAAAAACTAATACAAAAAAAAAATAATAATAATAATCATAATAATAAATACTATAATAGTATGCAAATAATATTCAAATAATACAAGGTGTTAATCTTTCCCTACAGTAAAAAAACAAGAAAAAAAACAAATAGTACATAAATAAATAAAAATAAAAGTACATAATTCAAATCTTCTTTTGTGTTCCAAGGATAAAAGAAAATCACATTTTTGGAATGAACTGTGTGAGCAGGGCCTACAATTAACACTCCCCAAGCTCCAAATGCAAGTAAAACTTTGTCTTGGCAAGCATATGAAGCAGTATTACTCACCAGTTGGCTGGTAACTTTTTTTATATTAGTTCTAACAATGCCTGAAAATGTGATACATTTTAATGCAATTATCAAATCACAAAGACTCTGTTGTAATTATATAAACATGTATTCTGTTTTCAGCATTTCAGAGCAGCTCCATTTGCAGTAAATGCTGGTCCACATGAACTGCTTCTCTGCAAGTGCTACAGATCAACAATATTTACACTGCCATTCAAAAGTTTGGGATCAGTAAGATTTTTAAAGATTTTTTTTTAAAGTATTCTCTTCTGCTCATAAAGGCTGCATTTACTTGATCAAATATACAGGAAAAAAAGTAATATTGTGAAATGGTTTTTGTTTTAATATACTTTAAAATATAATTTATTCCTGTGATGCAAAGCTGATTTTTCATCAGCCATTACTCCAATCTTCAGTGTCACACAATCCTTCAGAAATGCTGATTTATTACAGTTGTGCTCATTAATATTTTTTGGAACCTGTGGTTCCATTTTTTTTTTCAGGGTTCTTTGAATAAAAAGTTAAAAAGAACAGCATTTATTTAAAACCTAAATCTTTTCCAACATTAAAAGTCTTTGCTATCACTTTTTGTCAATTTAACACATACTTGCTGAATAAAAGTATTAATTTCTTAAAAAAAAAAAGAAAGAAAGAATAAAACTTTACTGACCACAAACTTTTAAATGGTGATTTATATTGTTACAAAAGATTTCTATTTTAAATAAATGCTGCTCTTTTTATAACTTTTTGTTTATTAAGGAATCCTATAAAAGGATCACAGGGTACAACTAAATATTAAGCATCAATGTTTCCAACACTGATAATAAATCAGCATATTAGAATGATTTCTGAAGGATCGTGTGACACTGAAGACTGGGGTAATGATGGTGAAAATTCAGCTTTGCATCACAGGAATAAATTACATTTTAAAATATATTCACAATAAAAAGTTATTTTACATTGACTTAATATTTAACAATATTACTTTTTTTCTGGATTTTTGATCAAATAAATGCAGCCTTGATAAGCATAAAAAGTTATTTAAAACAAAAAAACAAAAAAAAAACCATTAAAAATCTTACTGATCCCAAATTTTGAATGGCAATGTACATTAAAACAAATAGCTCAGTAGTATTACAGTGTCTTTCCTTTACTGACTTATTTTTTTTATTATAATAATAGTAATAAATAAAAAATATGAACAGTGGTGATAAAAAATTGCAAATAGATGTGTGTTTCCTTTAGTTGTTCTGCCTGTTTTTTTTAATGAAATACAGCACATACAGTTAATTTTCTCAAGTCTCTGGCAGGTGTCTAGCAATGTTATATTTAGACCCTGTGTGCAAGTAATGACAAAATGTTGATTTTTGAAAGAACAATCATTTATTAATCTATTTTGAATCGAAAACTGCAGCGTTTTATCAAGTTTTTGCAGTTTAGACTGTTTTGTGTGGATGTAGTGAGTTCTGCTGGATTTCCTGTGCGATCTGCACATCCCTTCCCTAGGCCGCTGTATTTCGCACATCTCTGAAACTGTCCTATACCTTTATCCCCTTTGTGGGTCTTTCCATAGCAACAGCCCAGGAGTGAGCAAACTTTATTCTGAATTATTTTGCACCAGAGCCTCGTTTAGGATAATTCAACACAGAAATCAAGGCATTTTGAGAATTCCCCTAGTCTGAACGCACCAACAAGATTAAAATTAGACATCTTTTTTCACTTTCACACTGAATTGCACACACGGTTGCATAAAAACAAACCGCAGCCATCTTGTTCGGATGATTTAGGATGATATTTAGTGCCTAACTGGAAGATGTTTAAATATGAGATATTATAATATTGTGAAATTCTGAGGACAGAACAGCATTCCCAAACTACCAAACATCTCATAATTTAAGAGGACTAACTACTTCAGGGTGAATCCTTCACACAGTGGAATATGTCCTCGAACACACTGAAACCGTAAACTCTAAAAGAAACATTTATCACGTTCTGTCTCATTTTTCTTGCTTTATGCAGACTAGCAAGCTACTGGAGTTTTTAAAACTCAAAGTTGGACATCATCTCTAAGCTAAACGTTATCAAAAGTAGCTGACTTCGGGGCTTTCCGCTGACTTAAATAATTGTCCTTTGCAGCTTAAAAGAGATATTAAAAATGACTAACTGCCACTCAGACTGAACATTTCAACCATACTTTGACAGAGATGTCCTACATCTTCTGTAGATTTAAGATGCCAGAAAGCTTAAACCACGCTCCAGCGTTGCTGTCAGAACCACTGATTGCATATCATTTAGGAGATGCCTTTATAACAAAGCTATTTTATAAAAACACTTCTGAGAGTTCTCACAGAGCATCCTGGGGTTACGTTTCTTGTTTGATGGCAGTGGTGATAGCGTTCTTGCCACTTAACATTAACACAATCCAGACAGCAAAAACCAGCAATGGATGAAGGATGGCAGTGGTTAAGTGAACATGGAAACGGAGGGTGGACAGACATTAAGATGTGAACACTGAACCACTAGTCCTGAACTACAACAGCTACAGTTTATTCGACAGTTTTTCATCACATCAGTAAAATGTAACTGCTGATGTTTTAATTCACAAATCATTTAAAGCAGGGGTGCCCAACCCTGTTCCTGGAGGTCTACCTTCTTGCAGAGTTTAGTTCAAACCCTGATCTTGCTATGTTGATTGCCCAGTATAGGGTTATGTACATATACGGTATACTATAACATTTTTGTCATGTTTTGATAGTCATTGCATTTATTTAGTAAAAAATATAGTATAGTACCACTGTTTTCTTTGTAAAATATGTTTAAAGGGGTCATCAGATGCAAAGTTCACTTTTACATGTTGTCTGAACATTAATGTGTGTTGCCAGTGTATGCACACATCCACCCTATAATGATAAAAATCCATTCAGTGTTTTTTAATAAATCTGTAAAAATAATATCCCCTTTTATAAATCGAGCCATTCTCAGATGCCTGTCAGTGTGGCGTCACACAGACAGAGGCCGCTCCCATGATAGTTGATTGACATGAGCGTCTTACCTCAGGCCCACCTTAAATCAGCTGTAACAGTCCAACCTCCATTGTTTCGATGCCGAAGCAGGGATGTAAGTTAGACAAGAATATCTTCGATTGAGCGATTGAGGTGTTGTGTTGCTGGATGTAATAATGAACATAGTGGTCGTCATTTACTCCCGACATCTGAGCCGCTGAAGATGCAGTGGATTACGTTTGTTTGTGAATGGAATGCGCCTCCCGATCTACATATATCCGTCTATGTTCGCACGAATCATTCCTGATCCAGCTTCTCTTACAGCAGAAGTGAGTATAAGGGTTTTTTATGAATCTTTGCGATCACCTTTCCTAATAACGTGCTAGTTAGCAAGTTAAGCAGCTGAACGCGGCTAAATGCGGCTAAAGTAAACAGGCTCGTCACTCCGCAGAGAGAAGAGAGGGGCGGGGCGAGCAGAGCTCATTAACATTTAAAGCAACCTTGACCAGAAAATTATGATTTTTTGCAGAGCTGATTTTACACTACCATTGAGAATTTTTAACCAAAGTATATTATAGACATATTATTAAGACCGTAAAGAATCATGTCAACTTGTGGAAAATGGGCATCCGTAATCCCCTTTAAAATGTAAGAGTACCACAATGGATGTGTACGGATTTGTATTTATTTTAACACAAGTATCTTGTACGGCAATCAGCAGACAAAAATTGGAGCAGTCAGGCAATGTGTGCGATCATCTCTGCGAGTGTGCTCCACTTTGCTCATTTCTGCGCAGATTCAGGTCCCGAGTTCACTACTGCGCAGACTCTGGTCCCAATTCAGCGCAATATGTCCATGCCCTATTGGGACATTGGTGGCTTCACTTTTCTTCGATGGAAGAGAGTGAAGGTGTGTCGTCCATCTTTTTTTTTTTTTTACAGTCTATGATCCGAAATATGAACTTTAATCTCAGTATTTCTGTGATAATGACAATAAGACAGAAATAATACTGGGCAGTTGAAAAGGCTGTTTGTGAAACTGTTACTTATCTAAACATGGTAACTGTCTGCTCTCTGTGTCAGCCATTATGAAAATTAACTGTGGTTTTATTATAGTGAAAATGTAGTAACCATGTTTTTTTTTTTGTTTTTTTTTTGGCGTATTGATTACCATGTGTATTGTATAACCACAGTTTTACTACAAATACCATGGTTACTCTATGGTTAGTGTAGCAAAACCATTGTTCATTTGAGGTTTCCATTGTTTTTTTGGTTTTATTTGTAGTAAAACCATGGTTAAGGGAGCAGCAGCGTGAACACATATTTGAATGTTCCAGTAAGACTTTTTCAGAGGTTTATTAGACGGGGAATCGTTGTCATTTAGAAATTAGATTGAGTGGGTGTTTGAATCGAGATCGCGATCCTTTAATGATTAATAGTGCAGCTCTAATGCACACTATACATAAAACAGTTTTCGTAAACATGTCTGAAGATTTTGACAGAGAGGGTGACCTGTAATTTTTTGCCCAGCATTAATTATTTGACCGAGAATATATGGACAATTAACTAAGATAGACAGATGATCTATGTCAGAAGGCCAACTCCTGCATGAATGCTGGCAGAGGATGACACGGAAGACAAGACTGTTAAACAAAGTCATCATTTTTGTTTCCTTTGCACACAAAAAGTATTCTTGTAGCTTCATAAAATTACGGTTGAACCACTGATGTCACATGGACTATTTTAATGAGGGCCTTACTACCATTCTGGGCCTTGAATGTGTCAGTTGCGTTGCTGTTTTTGCAGGGTCAGAAAGCTCTTGGATTTCATCAAAAATATCTTAATTTGTGTTCCGAAGATGAACGAAGGTCTTTGGAAAAAAAAAAAAAACTAATTCTACAGCCTCAGACTTTTGAACAGTATTATTAAAATAGCATATGTCCTAAAGGACAGTGACTATAGTGTGGATGAGGCATGAGATGGATGCGGTGCAGATCCCTGAGGGAGATTTGCAATGCAGTGCACAGTAGAGAGTGAGTGCACCCTGGATTTACAGCATCTGGCACTCAATCTGTGGCCTTCACAGCTGCCTTATCTGTTTCCAGCACTGAGAGACTGCTGGGGTTAGTTCAGGACAAACACTAGCACTTGTGCACGCATATGAAAGAACACACTTTCATGTAAGGACATACACATGTGCTATCATCACGTGCTCTAACAGTGGAGTACAAAAGTCTGGAACTGCTAATAACGATGCTTGTTTTATCTTCTTAATATATATTTTTTTATTATTATTTTCATGTGAAAAATGTGCTTTGTATTTGTGTTTTTGTTATTTTTCTTAAATGACAGCTAAACAAGAGCTGTATAAACTCCACAAGTTTGAATAAAACTTATTTAGTGATCATGTGATTTAGTACTTATTTAGTGATCACCTAGTGATCATGTGATTCAGCATGATTAGAGATCGTCCAAAGAGCATCTTGTCCTTCAGTGAATGCAACTGGCCTTTTGTGCAAACAGTTAACATGGTCAATGACACAAATGTGGTTATTTGATAAGTGTTCTAAAAAATAGTATGTCTTATGTCATAATTTTTTTTTTTCCAGTTGTCAAACAATGTCAAATCCTAAAAATTGTAGTTTTGTGTATATACTGTATATATATATATATATTTATATATATAAATTATAAACTTTAGTGACGACACTGCTGTTCATAAGCACGGCGCTGCTTTGTTTACAGTGGTAACTAGGGAAACACTGTATCATTATTCCATAAGCGCCACCTGCTGGCAGAGACTGAATTTACGTTCATTCAGTCCGTCTGCTGTTTTTCCCTAAAGCGTCGTTTTATTTGTAATAATAACAATAATAATAATAACATATTTGAACAAACAAATAATGTTTGAACTTTATATTTGTTAGGCTAGTAGGTTTTGCTGTGATATCGAATTGGAATCGAGAATTGTACAATTTAATTGGTATGTAAAATTTTGATGTCATATAAGCTTATTTATTAAAATAAAAGATAACATGTGTCAAAAACAATGATAACAGCAACTATTCATCTTTTTTGTGGCAGGGCTAGTGAAAATTTTGACCGGGCCAGTAGAAAAAAAAATCGTTACCGTTGCGCCCTACATGTATGTATGTATGTATGTATGTATGTATGTATGTATGTATGTATGTATGTATGTGTGTGTGTGTGTGTGTGTGTGTGTGCTCTGCTGGCCAAAAGTGCTGTTAATTTGAACCAGAAAAAAGCTCCATGGCTTCATCGCATAGTGGTTTTGTTGCTATTAAATTGCAAGTAATCATTTAGCAGACACTTGCTGTACATTACGACTGTGGCAAGAAAAATTCTGCCTTAAGCAACCTGAGTGCACTGTTCAAGGGTACAGTAATGACTTTATGACTACTACTTCATGACTTGCTCCTTGTGGGTCTTTAGTGTGGTTTCTGTGGTTTAGCAACTATGCCACATTATTCCATCTTTATCAAAAGGCAGAATCGTTGTACTAAACATCCTATCTTCACTTTTTCCTTTTCTTGTCTTTCACCTGTCACAGTGATCTACTGGTTTGCATTTCCCCTCGGTTTCATCCTCGGCCTCATGCTGTTACCACCCTCTGTGCACCCACTGTTTTCTGACAGCTCATTCATCGATTTTGAAACTTCTTTAGGGATTTGGGACACAATCTAACGGTGAAATTAATGCCAGAAATTAATATTTTCCAGTGTGTTTGCTGAAAGAGCACATACAAGAAAAATAAACCACTTACAAACTGATGTTCTGATTAGTCCACAGAAGAGATGGGGGTCTTTGGAGAACCTTGTTGCAACAGTGAAAAACTATCAACTTTGGTCCACTTTGTCAATTTATGAGGTTTTGCATATGTCTTATTATATGGGGGAATTTGTTAAAGAGGACATAACACACAAAATTTCTGTCAATCTCATGCTGATCTTGAGTACCTATAGAGTAGTATTGCATCCTTCATATCTCCAAAGAGTCTTTAGTTTTAGCAGGTTTCTTAAAGGAAGATATAGCTGTACCCCTACTCTCAAAATGAGTCCAGCTTTTGGAGGCGTGCCGTGGGCGTAGCTAAAGAGTCACAACCATGCAAACGTTTCTGCATAAATATTTATCTTAATTCTGGTTTCTTTGGGAAGCTGAACAAAGTTATCGTTCCCTCACAACCAAAAAAAACACTTCTTTTGACAATGTTGATTTCATGATTTGGAAACAAAATGACAAATCCTTCTTAAGGCTGCCGACAACTTCCGTAACCCAAATGAAGCACTTTGATGGGTGTGCTCTTGCTCTTGCTCTGGTTGATGCGTGTGCACAAATTCCATCCTTTATGACGTCATACAGAGCAATACATGGGAAAAAAAACTTTCCGAAACTCATATAAACCCTGAATGTGTGTTTTTTTTTTTTTTTTGCACAGAAAAATGTCCAAATCATTTTTGAAACTTTGGCCATGTTTAGCATGAGAATCCAACTCTTTAAAAGTGCCAGTAAGTCAGAATGTATGAAATAGCGTTAGACCTCCCCTTTAAATGTTTGTTTTTCTTTGAAACTGGAAAGTTCAATGCAAGTCTTTATTAATAAAAGATGTTATAGATAGAAACATCAGTTGAGACAGCAAAAAGATCCCAGTTGAGTCCTGATTCAAATTCTTAAAGACTTTTTACTAGGATCTCGATATGGAAGCAACCCCAAAACTGATCACGATGTGTGCAACAGTTTTCAGCACCACATTCATTTTAAAGAAAAATAAAGTTACTCATTTATAATGATTTGTCAGAAGAGATTGAGTCTGACTGTCCTGTTTGACCTCTTGTTAACTACAAAAAATGACATAAAAGCAAACAGTCAAAGATCAGACAGGGCAGGACCTGTGCCTGATATAACGAGACAGTCTTACCTTCAGCCCCATTCGTGACGTTGCCATGAGCGCAGTAGTTTTCCATTGGTTAGTGTAAATGTGTGTCATCTGAGTTGTCTGATTCTGAGTAAAGTCTGTATGCTGTCAGGAAGAGATAAACTCTAATGGCCGCTTATTAAGGCAATTTAAGTTAAGAGGATCAGTTCCTTTCACACTTTATTTTATTGCATTATCTACATTATGGTGATTGAGGACTTTTATGAGTCTTAATGGCTAATCTGCCATCTGATGTCACTGTTTCACACTATATTGCTTTAAGGGCCACATCACAAGATTTCTAAGTGTCATTTGAGCTGGTCTGGAGACCTTAGTAGCATCAGTTCAACATTTTCTGCATTAACAGAACATTTTGTATGAAATGAAAGTATGAAATGAGCAGAGAAGCAGCAAATGGCAGATCCTGTCCATGAAGTTGGAAGACTTTTATATTCTATTTGAATTTTTTAATCTGGATTATTTTATCTTTAGTACATTAAAAGTTTCTCATCTTACTGTGTTGAAACATATATATATATATATATATATTTACAGTTGAGGCCAAAAGTTTACATACACCTTGCGGAATCTGCAAAATGTTAATTATTTTACCAAAATAAGAAAGATCATGCAAAATGCATGTTATTTTTTATTTAGTACTGACCAGAATAAGAAATTTAACATAAAAGATGTTTACATATAGTCCACAAGAGAAAATAATAGTTGAATTTATATAAATGACCCTGTTCAAAAGATTACATATGCTTGATTCTTAATACTGTGTAAGCTGAATGACCCACAGCTGTTTTTTTTGTTTAGTGATAGTTGTTCATGAGTCCCTTGTTTGTCCTGAACAGTTAAACTGCCCACTATTCTTCAGAAAAATCCTTCAGGTCCCACAAATTCTTTGGTTATTCAGAATTTTTGTGTATTTGAACCCTTTCCAACAATGACTGTATGATTTTGAGATCCATCTTTTCACACTGAGGACAACTGAGGGACTCATATGCAACTATTACAGAAGGTTCAAACGCTCACTGATGCTTCAGAGGGAAGCACAATGCATCAAGAGCCGGGGGTGTAAACTTTTGAACAGAATGATGTGTACATTTTTCTTATTTTGCCTAAATATATTTTTTCATTTAGTACTGCCCTTCAGAAGCTACAGAAGACACTTACATGTTTCCCAGAAGACAAAATAAATTAAATTTACCCTGATCTTCAAATTCAAAAAGTTTTCGCCCCCGGCTCTTAATGCATTGTCTCTCTGAAGCATCAATGAACATTTGAACCTTCTGTAATAGTCTCTCAGTTGTCCTCAGTGTGAAAAGATGGATCTCAAAATTCTACAGTCATTGTTGGAAAGGGTTCAAATACACAGAAATGCTGAAAAACCAAAGAATTTGTGGGACCTGAAGGATTTTTCTGAAGAACAGCAGGCAGTTGAAATGTTCAGGACAAAGAAGGGACTCATGAACAACTATCACTAAACAAAAAAACACAGCTGTGGATCATTCAGTCAACAACACAGTATTAAAAAGTAAAGTGCATGTACATTTTTGAATGGGGTTATTTTTATAAATCCAGCTATTATTTCCTTTTGTAGGCTATATGTAAACATTTTTTATGCGAAATATCTTATTCAGGTCAGTATTAAATAAAAAATAACATGCAGGTTGTACAATCCCTCCTATTTTGGTAAAATAATTACAATTTTGCAGATTCTGCAAGGTGTATGTAAACTTTTGACCTCAACTGTATATAATAAACACTAGTGTTCAAAAGTTTGGGATTGGTAAGGTTTAAAAAGTATATTATTCTTGCTCATCAAGGATGCATTTATTTGATCAAAAATACAGTAAAACAGTACTATTTTGAAATGTTATTATATTTTAATATGTTTTCTATTTTTATCTTTTTTTTTATTATTTAACTTATTCCTGCAGTTCTGTTCTGTGTGTACTGTATAAAGTTAAAAAAAAAATTTGACTAAAACGTAGAGTTTAAAGATGCAATAATGAATCTTTAAGCTATATTTTAATATTCTATCTTTATTGCAATAATAATATGGTTCATTGGTACAGAGGTCTGATGGACTGCTCTGTGCCAAATAGTTTTGAAAAACATTCGCCAAAAGGTAAAAAGTACAATGAATGATCATGAAGTGTGTGGGGGGAAAAACGGTAATGGCTTTTTCAAGATCATGTTTCACATATTTAATCTATAATTTCCTTGCATGCACTCCCCCACCTGTATGAATGAGGTTATTAAATCAACTGCCATGATCTGAGTAGTGTTGAGCATTTCAAGTTTCATGAGAAGCCAGTTTGACTCAAGCAGAGATCTTACCAAAGTGACAGTTTTATGGTGATGCAAACACACGTACACACACACTCATACATTCATGGCTTCTTAATTTCCCTGCACAACACATTTATGTTCCTCAAAGGATGAATGAATTTCTGTGCTGGAAGCAGAGTGCTAATGTATTCTGTGGAGTGTTCACTAGGTTTAAAACACAGCCAAACTTATTTTTGAATAATCCAAATTCAACATTAAGTATATTTGTTGTTATCCCAGTAGGTTTAATTTTATATTTCAAAACTAGTTCTACTGCTGAACACACTAACTGCAACTCTTGCCCTACATAGCTGTTAACCATGTGTGATGGTCATTTCTTACACTGTTACAGAACTGACTATTACTCATCAGACCTTTATCTCTAATGGGACTCAGTTTGGCCGTCATGCCAGCATTTCTTAGAAGCTTGTGCCATGATGCCACCCCCTGCCTGTCTTGCCAAGGCCTGCCCCCGTCCCTCAGAGGCTTTTAGGGACGGACCTTCAGGTCATATAGGCTCTGGCTCAACTGCTGAACCATCATGCAAAAAAAAAAAAAACTACAGTAATCGTGGTTGTGTGCCCATTTTTTATGTGCTCTTATAACGCAATAGAACTGATGTTGCATAACGCAAATAAGACCCCTGACAGTCATTACTCTAGACCACACTCTCCTGATATGACACAATTTTTAAAAATAATTTTTTGTTGGTACTTTTTGTGGTTGGGTGCTGTTATTGTGCAATGGCCCAGTCTCTTGATAGTGCTGATAGTGGGCTCAGGATACTGATAGTGTGAGGCAGAGAGACTGAGGTGGGATCCAAAAACAGAAGAATTGGATATTGTGTCCAGGTGGAGCTCATTCAGTTGTCAGGGTTTTAAACTTGATCAAACAATGTGAATGAAGACTGAAGTCCACACCCATGGCTTGGTCAGCATACACCTCATCATAAACTGTAACTTTTGATGGCCAATTCAGTCTCAGTGAAACTGAGGCTTGTCAACATTTTAGTTTGATCAGTTTTCAAAGGCAGCTTTTGATGCCCATACACTACATGACTTTTAAAGTCATGTAGTTTTACATGACTGTTGTTCTGACTGTCATCACATTTCACTCTACAGGACTTGGCTCACAGACAGGTCAAGATATTTTTACCTGATAAACATCTCTCAGGCATTGTCGATGCTTCTGCACTTCTCTCAGCACCCATTCAATTTTGGGGTTTTTTTTTGTGACAATCTCCATGAACTGCTGGTAAAAGGAAAACCAGGGCCAGTATGTGGGTGGCATTAAAGGAGAAGTCCATTTCCAAAACGAAGATTCACATATAATGTACTCACCCCTTTGTCATCCAAGATGTTCATGTCTTTCTTTCTTCAGCCATAAAGATTTTTTTTTTGAGGGGAACATTTCAGCATTTTTCTCCATAGAATGGACTGCTATGGTGCCCCAATTTTGAACTTTCAAAATGCAGTTTAAATGCGGCTTCCAACGATCCCAAATGCGATTGTCGAAGGGTCTTATCTAGCGAAACGAACAGTTATTTTCATAAAAATAATACAATTTATATACTTTTTATTCTCAAACGCTGATGATAGTCATCATTTTTGTATATTCCTCTTTGATTTATATTTATATATAATATATAGGCTTGAGTTTGCCTAATATATGTGTGTAATTATTATATTAAGCACATTCATGTATATATTTTAGAAATATTAAGTACATGTATTTATTATAATTTTTATAGAATTTATATTATATATAAATAAAAATATTTTGTACATAAATAAAATATTTCTCTTATATATACATTAATTTGTGTGTATTTATATATACATAATAATTACACACAGTACACACACATTTATTAGGCAAACTCAAACTTTTATTTTGTATGCAATGAATCGCGATCAATCGTTTGCCAGCCCTAGTAGGAATTCATCCAGTCACTTGTTTTCAGGTTACAAATGAGTGACATTTGCCAACACCATGTGTAGCACTTTCAATAAAAATACAACATAAATGGCACATAATATGGCTTGTACACCACACTCCATGAATTGTTCTCTTTTTTTGGTTTATTATTTTGTCAAATATAATAATCTTGTTTCCTAAATATAATGCAGGTATAGTTCCACATTTGTAGGCTCTTTACCTAACAAGAAGGTTGCCTGAGAGCTTGAGATGAGCATACATCTGCATTCACTCAGAGGTGATTTACACAGCTTATCTGTTCATATGGAAGGTTTCAGTAGGGGAAAGGTTATTGCATTGTAGTCAATCACTTCACACTGTTAATGGGGCCAATATGTCATCAAATGTTGCAATGTAAAAGTCTCGGGTAGGTGAAAGGGTCTCATCAGACCCTGTGATTACAAATGCTGTCTCCGAAATATTGCTGCTTTGCTGCCTAGTTAGACAATGACTTTACAGGTCATAGTTTTTTGTATGAAGGCAACTTGTAAGGACACTCATGTCTAATGACCTGGAATAGCTTAGATTAAGCATTAGACCAAACAAATACTTAGCGATTACAATTAAAATTTCTCTGTTGAGTCAAAGTTTAGAAAAATGGGCTTTAAATAAAGTAAATGAAATAAAATAACTAGTCAAGTCAAGATAAAATTTGGTTGTGCCTTGATGTGCCTTGTCTCAATATGACGTTGTATTGATGACCTTAAAGTATCATTAAAGGAGAAGTCCACTTTCAGAACAACAGTTTACGAAAAATGTACTCACTCCCTTATCATCCAGATGTTCATGTCTTTCTGTCTTCATTCATGAAGAAATTATGGTTTTTGAGGAAAACATTTCAGGATTTTTCTCCATATAATGGACTTCATTTGTGGCCTGATTTTGAACTTCCAAAATGTAGTTTAAATGCAGCTTCAAAGGACTCTAAACGATCCCCGAAAAAAACTTTCCTTACTTTTTAAGCACAAACGCTTGTGTAGCACAGGCTCTGGGATGCGTGTCCATGACAATACGTACTATTGAATCACGTCAAAAGGTCACGCGGAACGTAGGCAGAACTACAGACTCAGTGTTTACAAAGTGAACGTGCAAAGACTAAGGAAGTGCAGGTAAGTCAAATGCTGTTTACAAACAAAAAGGTACAACGATGTCGGACGATTCTGAAGTTGTAGGAGAAAATGAGATGGAGTTTTTCGCCATACTCTACCTTTTTGAGCCGGAGTACACAGACGATGAACTTAGACGTGATTCGTAGTGTCTTGGACGCGCATCCCAGAGCCTGTGCTACACGAGTTTTTCTGCTTAAAAAGTATAAAAATTTTATTTTTCGAAAAAAATCACTGATCGTTTCGCTAGATAAGACCCTTCTTACTCAGCTGGGATCATTTAGAACCGTTTGAAGCTGCATTTAAACTACATTTTGGAAGTTCAAAATCAGGGCACCAATAAAGTTCATTATATAGAGAAAAGTCCTGAAATGCTTTCCTCAAAAACCATAATTTCTTCACGACTGAAGACAGAAAGACATGAACATCTTGGATGACAAGGGGGTGAGTAAATTATTTGTAAATTGTTGTTCTGGAAGTGGACTTCTCCTTCAAGGCTTTATGATGCTTTTTATGGTGTATTGCATCCTTTTTGGAGCTAGAAAGTTTCAATCCGATTGTGATTATAGAAAATAGTGCATGACCAAAATTGTCTTTGGAATTTCTCCTTCATGTTCTGGCATATGATGAGTATGGATGATGTCTAAATAATGACAGGTTTTTTATTTTTTGGGTGAACTAATCCATTAAGGTAACCTGGGACACATCTTGTGTTTACACAGGGGAAGAGCGGCCTCACAGAAGTAGAGATGCTATGCTGGATTTATGGCAGCAGTGACGCCATTAACTTCAGGTGCTCGTCCTCGCTTGCTGCCAGCAGTGTTGCGCTTTCAAATGGCAGTGGTGCAAAAACATGCTGATGCTTTTGTACCTTTGCCATTTACATACTAAAGATCCAGCCAAGTCCCAGAAGGCCAGTCTGTTCGAGTGCAGAAGAATATCAGTGGATTAGCTTTATCAGACACATACTCAGCATAAGAGCCGGTGATATATTATCACCATCAAACTTTGAGTTTGAGATTCAGGAACAAACCGCAAGAAAAAAGAGATAAAGACGAGGGTAAAAGAATGTCCTTTGTGTATAAAGTCCACAGAACAATCTCAGTCCCTGTTAGGTTCAATGGTCTAGTTTTACAGCTCACTGACTACCATATCTTATCCAGAGCGAGCAAAAACGAGAGAGCAAGTTTTTAGGTGTTCTTAGAAACATTCCTGAGGATTAACAGGTGTCGTTTATACAAAGCTGCATGTGATGGCATGACCTCTTAATACTATTTGTCACGGTCGTCAAACCTATCAAACAAATGTCAACAAAATCTGATATCTGATGTGAGATTTAATTCATAAGAAATGTTTCTGGTGTAGCAGGTAAACAACCTGGTTTCAGATATACCTGATTTAGCTGACTCAGATTGGGAATTCTTCCCTCGTAAAAGGGTGAGACAGGAAATGCCATGTTACCGCAAGTACATTCTGCTGCTGCAGAGTCATGACACTGGATTTGATTTCATACTTTGAATCCACCTCAATATATCCCACACATACCACACCCAGTATAGCTCTGTGCATATTCAACTGGCTGGAAGGTAATGTAAACCAGGACTTGTCATTTATAAGCATCTTCTGTAAATCACAATGTGGGACTTTTTTTTTTTTTTTTTCTATGAAACCACGTGTCATTATCACCACCACAACTGGTTGACAGAGATGGGAGTGATGTGCCTTTTAGGCTGTTGTTGTGTGCATGTTAATGTGCCTACGTGTGTGTGTGTGCGCGAGAGAAAGAAAGAGAAGTAGAGTAAGAGCGACAGGGCTAATTATGAAAGGAGACAGTCTGAGGGTGTTTATGTGTGGAGAAGAAAAAACACGAAGGACAAAAAAACAGAAGGCATAAACATACATACTGGCAAAAACCAAGAACAAACAAATGCTAAACAAGAGCTAAACAATGTCTGCTCTCATTTAAACAGCTTTTAAATGCTAAATAATGCTTGATGGGTGTGATTTGTCAGTATTATCCTGTTCTTCTGAAGAGTCTTGAACAAATACTTGTGGAATGTGCATGTCTGTGATGGTAACATCTAACGTTAACATTTATTCTTAGTTGTTAGAAGCAATGTAGCAATAACAACAACCCTGATTATCACCTAGTATCCAGATGCATAACATTTTTTAAATGTGAATTGAAGGGTAGCTGACTTTCATTCAGTAGATTGAACTAAGGATTCTGGAATGTGATTAGCCAACAATTCAGAGAATTGTTTCTAAAAGCATTTTAAATGTTTGAAATGTATTGCTGAAAACACGTTACAAAGACTAAGTAGTAGTGAATTGTGGAGTTTTCATCATTTTGTGTTTCATTTTGCATTTGCATTTGAGAGCAGAGAATAGTGCTTATTTTAAAAAATTTGATAACTTGTTTTATTTACTGGGCTTTTCTAGCATTCAGATTTGGCTGGGAGGTTAATAACACATTTTTCTATGGTGTGTCAAAGTCAGAACACATATTTAATATTGCTTTACATGGACTTTAGAGAAGTCCACTTCCAGAACAAAGATTTACAGATAATGTACTCACCCCCTTGTCATCCAAGATGTTCATGTCTTTCTTTCTTCAGTCGTAAAGAAATTATGTTTCTTGAGGAAAACATTTCAGCATTTTTCTCCATATAATGGACTGCTATGGTGCCCCAATTTTGAACCTCCAAAATGCAGTTTAAATGCGGCTTCAAATGATCCCAAATGCGGTTGTAAATGATCCCAGCTGAGGAAGATGGGTCTTGTCTAGCGAAACGGTCAGTTATTTTCATAAAAATAATACAATTTATATACTTTCAATGTCATACGCAGGTCTTGTCTTGCTCTTTCAGACCTGTTTTTTTCCGGTTCATGACAGTTAGGGTATGTCGAAAAACTCAACTTCAAAATCACCATAAATCGCTGTTTTAGCTTTTTTGTTAAGGGTGTTTGATCTTCTTTGAATGTTCACTTTGCATAGACTGGGTTGGTACTTCTGCAGCAATGTAGGATGATTTTTGAAATCAAGGGAGAAAATACGATTGGAATTTTTCGACATACCCTAACTGTCTTTAGTCAGAATACAGAGACTACGCACGCGCATCGCAGAGACGAGACAAGACGAGCGTTTGAGGTTAAAAAATAAATAGTCAATTTGTTTAAAAAATGACAGATCGTTTCACTAGATAAGACCCTTCTTCCTCGGCTGGGATCATTTAGAGCCATTTGAAGCTGGTAGTTCATTTTGGTAGTTCAAACTTGGGAGCACCATAGAAGTCCACTGTATAGCGAAAAATTCTGGCATGTTTTCCTCAAGAAATATAATTTCTTATCGACTGAAGAAAGAAAGACATGCACATCTTGGATGACAAGGGGTGAGTAAATTATCTGTAAATTTTTGTTCTGGAAGTGGACCTCTCCTTTAAAAGGTTCTTCACAGCGATGCCATAGAAGAGCCATTTTTGGTTCCACAGAGAACCATTCAGTCAAATGTTCTTTAAAGAACCATCTCTTTCTTATCTTTTTATATTCTGAAGAACCTTCTTTCACCACAAAGAACCTTTTGTGAAACAGAAAAAGTTCAAGGTTCTTTATGGAGCCATTTAGACAAAAAAGGTTCTTCTAAGGCATTCACTTTTCACTTTAAGACCAGGTTGGGTGCTGAAGCCGGCATTCTGGTGTAGAACTCAGATGTATTGCACCTTATTTACAAGAGGATTGTTTATAGAGGATTGCACACTGTACATAAACAGTTTTTGTAAACATGTCTGAAGATTTTGAGAGAGGATGACTTGCAATTTTTTCCCTAGCCTTAGTTTTTTGAACCAGAATATACAGACGATGAAGTAAAAGAGATGGATGTTCTACTTCAGAACGCCAGCTCCTGCATCAGCACGGATGATCACGTGCATGTATCATGATGCTCTCATGAACGTGCATTGGAGACTAATATGGAAGGGAAGCTGTTATTGAATAAAGTCATTATTTTTGTTTTCTGTGAGCATAAAATGTATTCTATTAGCTTTATAACATTATGCTTGAACCACTGATGTCACATGGACTGTTTTATTCATTGAAGGAGAAGTCCACTTCCAGAACAACAATTTACAGATAATGTACTCACCCCCTTGTCATCCAAGATGTTCACGTCTTTCTTTCTTCAGTTGTAAAGAAATTGTTTCTTGAGGAAAACATTTCAGCATTTTTCTCTATATAATGGACTGATATGGTGCCCCAATTTTGAACTTCCAAAATGCAGTTTAAATGCGGCTTCAAACGCAAGCCTGGGTCGGAACTTCTGCAGTGATGTAGGATGATTTTGATATGATTTTGAGGGAGAAAATACGATCAGAGTTTTTCGACATACCCTAACTGTCTTGAGCCAGAATACACAGAGTTCAGGGAGAGAAAGGCAAGACGAGCGTTTGAGATTAAAAAGTATTTAAATTGTATTTTTTTAATGAAAATAACCAATCGTTTCACTAGATAAGACCCTTCTACCTCGGCTGGGATCATTTGAAGCCGCATTTAAATTGTATTTTGGAAGTTCAAACTCAGGGCACCATATCAGTCCATTATATGGAGAAAAATGCTGAAATGCTTTCCTCAAAAAACATAATTTCTTTACGACTGAAGAAAGAAAGACATGAACATCTTGGATGACAAGGGGGTGAGTACATTATATGTGAATCTTTGTTTTGGAAGTGGACTTCTCCTTTAAGGATTATTATTATTAGGATTTAAACAAAAATATTAAAATAATTTGTGTTGCGAAGATGAACGAAGGTCTCACAGTTTTGAAACAACATGTTTCAGGGTGAGTAATTAATGAGAGAATTTTCATTTTTGGGTGAACTATCTCTTTAAGGCTTCCACTATGAAAAAATATTCTTCAACAGTAGACTAACTAAATTAATCAGCTGTTCAACAGATTTAAGTGTTTGCCTGAAATAACTGTCCTTTACGATCATTACTCATAATTGTCCGGTTTAAAATGGACTTGAGTTCAGCAGAGCCCAAAACGTTCCATTACATTTTAAACAAATGACTATGATTATGATAATGATGATGAGTATTATTATTTTTTTGCTAATATTATTTTATAAGCAGAAAAAATATTTAAAGTTCCATCACGCTAAAGCTGACAGATCACAGCAGGGCTTCACAAACAGACTGAGAGGTGTAATGATTCCTTTTTTTTCTCTCGTATTGAGGAACAGCTTCGCCGCTGAGTGATTGAAGACTTCCTCTGCTAACATCGCTGGGCCAAACTCTCCAAAAGGGAAAACACAATTATGTTGCGATCGCTGTGCGTGTGCAAAGCTTTGGGGACTATTACAGGCACATCTGGCCTCACCGAGCATGTCTGCTTACTGTCTTTATCATCTTCAATTAAGCCTTGGCCTGATCAAAGATCCCTTTCACTGATCAGAAACAATGCATTCAGCTTTGTCCAACAGTGTTAGGAAAGAACTAGTTAGGGCCAACTGTAATACAAGGCTAAGAATAGAGTTCACATTTGTCAATGATTTATTGTTCTTGCAAACTACCAACTGGATAGGAGAGAGAGAGAGAGAGAGAGAGAGAAACAGAGCCTTGTTATAACCTAAATTAGTTTTAGTTCAACAAAGGTTTGTAAAACAACTCCAGATCTTTACATCATTGGTTAGTCTTGGCATTGCTGATCATGTTTCCACTATTTTGAATCCTTTGGATACCAAATAACCACTTTTCTGATGCAGATTAAGGTTGAGTTTTATAAATCTCCCAGCATGCTTGTACGTACAGCATGTACAACGGACCCAAAAAAGTGTTAGGACATCAAGTCACAATTAAAGTTTTAAACCAAACAGCATCTGCAAACTATTAACTATGGACATGCTCCACTAAATTTGATAACAAGGTGTCCAAATGCGTAATTTAAACAGTATTGAAATGGTTAACAAACTTGTTTTGCCTGAAAAGCACACTTGGCTATCTTTCTTGAAAAGAAACGCCACTTGGTTTGTCGCTTTATCAATAAAACGAATACATTTTAAATCTGACTTAAGTGTCCAAATACTTTTTGAGGCCACTGTATGTCTTTCTATGCCAAGATACTTGTGCTTTCAGTTTGTGCGCTAAAGTTTTCCACTTTCTCAGACAACACTGCGCCCTAGTGGGTGCAAAACAACTCAAAGTTTGTAGGAAAAAACTTCTGTAGACCATCATGAAGAGTTACCTTGTATTTTTATTCCGTGAAGTAGCAATCAATCGCTAAAGCCTTGTATGTTTGAAAAGGCTTTGAATAAAGCCTTGAATGTTTAAAGGTTGAAGATTCGATACGTGGTTGGATTCTAGGTTAAAGGGAGGTGAGACTTTGGCGTCGCGTCAAAGAATATTTGATTAGATGACTCATATATCGACACAGGCCCTGGCACTGTGTTTGGTGTGCATGTTCCCATGTTCTTAGAGTACAGTTTGTTCACTGGTGAGTAAATGTGCGGCTAAAGTGTAAATCATGACTAATTCAGTAGTTAAACACGATCCGCAAATGACGGGAAAGTCTTTGACAGGAAGTCAAAGGGGTTGGTTCATCCTGATGACAGACTGACAGAACAGCATGACAGTACAAAAACAATAAGTGCAGATAGAAACTCGGTGTACCCAAACTAAACTGTGTGTGTGTTTGTTTGTTAAAAAGGTGCTGGCCTAAGTGTTGATGGTGGTGCACCACTCAAAATTGCTCTAAATACAAAAATATGATTTCGAATACAAAAGCGTCTCTGAACGAGATTGTTTTAAACGACAGCGTCATATGGGCGCATGAGAGTCACTGCAGAAGTTGTGCTTTAGAATATTGGACACAAGCAATAAAAAGTCACTGATATCTGATTAATGTCTTTCACGCTGTCTCTTCACTGAGTTAAAATAATTCCCTCAATCCCTCATCAGTCTGAGATGCACGCTGATGCTGAAATTTCAACACATTTCATCAGTTAGTGTCTCCACTGATGCAACCATGGCTCAATAAGCTCTGGTACTGGAGGAGGAGAGAGACACCCAGTGTCCGAGATGAGAAACACACACACTGACTTAACCAGAACATTCTGCATCCATTATTTACATATATCTACTATATAACAGTCTCATGGTATAAAGTGAAAAAAGAGCTTACAAGAGAGAAACGAGGCTTTATTTGTGCACGTGATGTCTTTTGATATTACATTCTTCATATGTATAAAAATCAAATAAATATTTTAAATATATACATTTGATGAACCTACGAAAAGTCTCATGCATGGTAAGATACAAAATATAAAGAACACAGTAGACATATAAAGCACATGAATGGAAATGTGCAGAGCGCTCTGAAGTTTTGCAAGAAAAATTACACTAATAACGTGAAGCTCAAATAAAAAGTGCAATGTGTTCTTACTTATAAATGTTGAAAGGTTTTGTGGACCTGTGCCCCAACCATCCCCCCGCACCTTACTGATTTCTATCGAGGTCCCTTTTAGAAAAATAAATGCCCCCTAGTTTGTATGCTCTGGCGCAGACTCTGCTGGTAAATTCTGCAACAATGTGAAGGTCTATGAGTTTGTGAATGTTTCTGAGTGCCTCACGAGTTCACTTTATTAGCTGCTGCTAGAAGTGATGCAAATAAAGAGTTCGGCCTCTGTACCAGGTCCTGTGGTGGATCAAACTCAACCGCCTGGAAGAAAACAGAAAAGAGGGCTTATAATGTGTACTATAAATTAGTGCTGTCAATTAATTTAAAAAAAATAACTAATTAATCAAAAAAAAAAATCTGAAATTGATTGCGATTAATCTCATCTAACAAAGTTTTTAAATATACTTTAATATTGCAATAATTTCACATTCATTCTTTAAATTATTGTAGAAACACCAAGGCAGTATATTTTTAATATTTGTTTAATGGCATCTTTTTTTTTTTACGACTGAAGCACTGATAGCAATACTATTTTTTCCTAATATTTAACCATTGATTTTAGCCATTCAACATTACAGTATCATTGTGAGCTATTGATTTTAACATTTATTAGGCTTAAAAAAATAACAACTTAAAACATCTTCACACAAACCCATTATTTACCTGTGCCCAGGTAAGTTATCAAATGCCAAATAGTAAATTATATACAGTTGAGGTCAAAAGTTTACATCCCATTTCAGAATTATTAAAGATGTTAATTATTTTACCAGAATAAGAGGGATCATTCAAAATGCATGTTATTGTTTATTTAGTACTGACCTGAACAGGATATTCAGATATAATCCACAAGAGAAAATAATAGCTGAATGCATAAAAAAGGCCCGGTTCAAAAGTTTACATACACTTGGTTCTTAATACTGCGTTGCTACATGAATGATCCACAACTGTTTTTTTTTTGTTTTTGTTTTTGTGATAGTTGTTTATGAGTCCCTTGTGTGTCCTGAACAGTTAAAAAAAAATCCTTCAGGTCCTACAAAATTCATTGGTTTTCCAGCATTTTTGTGTATTCGAACCCCTTCCAACAGTGATTGTGTGATTTTGAGATCCATATTTTCACACTGAGGACAACTGAGGGACTCATATGCAGCTATTACAGAAGGTTCAAACGCTCACTGATGCTTCAGAAGGAAACACAATGCATTAAGAGCGGGGAGTGAAAACTTTTTGAGTCTGAAGATTAGAGTAAATGTAACTTATTTTGTCTGCTGGGAAACATGTAGCTATCTTCTGTAGCTTCTGAAGGGCAGTAGTACTGAATGAAAAAATATGATATTTAGGCAAAATAAGAAAAATGTACACATCTCCATTCTGTTCAAAAGTTTACACCCCTGACTCTTAATGCATTGTGTTTCCATCTGAAGCATCAGTGAGCGTTTGAACCTTCTGTAATAGTTGCATGTGAGTCCCTCAGTTGTCCTTAGTGTGAAAATATGGATCTCAAAATCATATAATCATTGTTGGAAAGGGTTCAAAAACACAAAAATGCAGGAAAACCAAAGAATTTGTGGAACCTGCATTTTCTGAAGAACAGCAGGCTGTTTAACTCTTAAGCACAAACAAGGGACTCACGAGCAACTTTCACTAAACAACAACAACAAAAAAAGCTTTGGATCATTCAGGTAACAACACAGTATTAAGAAGCAGGTGTATGTAAACTTTTTAACTGGGTCATTTTTATGAATTCAGCTATTTTCTTTTGTTGATTATATGTAAACATCTTTTTGTGAAATACCTTATTCAGGTCAGTGCTAAATAAACAATAACATGCAAGAACTTATTTTGAAAAATTAACATTTTTAGATTCTGAAAAGGGGGACTTTTGACCTCAAATGTATAGAAGAATCCTTAAAGCTACAAAAGTTATTGATTTCCTCTTTTGTCTTAAAGTCTTAAAAAGTCAAGTTAAATCACTTTTCTGTGAATTAAGGCCTTAAAAAGGTCTTAAATCAGAGCAGCAAGTCTTAAATTCATATGATCATGGCATTAATTTTTGTGAGGGATTGTTTCCTCATGTGTTTCATTTTAAAGTAATGCGTAAAGCATAATTTCTGTGCTACATGGCTTAGGTCGCTCAATATTCGTTAAACAATTCGTGGTAGATGGCGGTATGTGCTGCTTCATCTGTTAGTCACCCGAAGAATTTGTCATTTAGATTTTTTTTTTTTTTATAGTAATAAAAATCACTTAGTTCAGTTAGAGAACAGACAATACAATTAAAACTGGACGCGGCTGCTAAATGCAGTGTCCTGAACGACAGTCGCATCACATTTCATTCATCACGTGAAGAGATTGAGTCGAGCTGACTGACAAGAAGAGAGAGGTGAGAAATACACGACTCTGGCGGAAGAATTTCAAAACGAAATGCAAAAGCGCCTGTTTTAAAAATATGTTGGACTTTGAAAAGCCTGTTGACTTATGCCATTTATCTAAGCTGATTGTGGAAGTTTCATATTTATTTAGTTCCATGGTGTTCGCTTATTTTTATTTATTTAAACTGTGTAATTTATTTATTTTTTATTTTATATTACATCAAGGTGTATGCCGCGCTTCCAAGCTTTCTTATTCGTGTTGCTAATAAATGTTCTACGTTTCTTATGTATTTGGTTACACAGTGTTTACTGGTTTTCAGTTTTGTATACATATATAAACTTTGTGTACGTTATTATATTATATTAAGCATATAACATGGTGTATTATTATTATTCGTTTTGTTAATAAAAGTTTGTTACGTTACGTTAATACCGCTAATTTAAAAGTGAAAGTAAAATGCGCACAACGCTTTTACAAGCTACTTAAAACCGAAGGAAAGTGCAGAAAAGAGGGAAAACTCAAATGAACTAATAACAAACCATTGCCTGACGCCGAATTGCCGCCAATGTAAAAGTGAAAGTAAAATGTGCGTGGCGCTTTTACCGATGGAAAGCAAGGAAGAGAGTAAAACTCGAACTATACTTAGAGAACATATTGCTGCATTGTTTTTTCCTTCGATTTTGTTTTTTGTTTGTTTTTGTTTTTTTTTTCCTTAAATTTTCTTTAGTTGGTCTTAAAAAAGGTCTTAAAGTCTTAAATTTACCCTCATAAAACCTGCAGAAACCCTGTAATGGCTAACAGGACAGGAAACTGGCATATGGCCTGACAACATTTCATCTGACTGCACTTCACTGTTCTACCGAAGCTTCCTTGTCACCTCGAGCTTGTTTAATTTGCGCCTGGCACTTTAGTAAAGTTGGAGTGTGTGTCTAAAAAAAGTCTCCTATTTGATGTGGTCATAAAAACTTAAGCGACTAAAATATCGCACTTCTTGTCAATTAAAAAAAAAGAGGCAGGAGTTCTTAGTGTGGTGGCCAACCCCATCCCCGCCACTGCATTAAAGGGGTCATCGGATGCCCATTTTCCACAAGTTGATATGATTCTTTAGGGTCTTAATGAAAAGTCTATAATATACTTTGGTTAAAAATTCCCAATGGTAGTGTAAAAAAAAAACACCCTTTTTACCTTGTCAAAATGAGCTGTGCAAAAATCACCTCATTCTAAGGGGTTGTCCCTTTAAATGCAAATGAGCTCTGCTTGTCCCACCCCTCCCTTCTCTCTGTGGATTGACGAGTCTGTTTACTTTAGGCGCAGCCGCTAAACTTGCTAACTATCACGTTATTAGGAAAGGCGATGGCAAAGATTCATAAAAAAACCCTTATACTGACTTCTGCTGTAAGTGAAGCTGGATCATGAATGATTCGCGCGAACATAGACGGATATATGTAGATCGGGAGGCGCATTCCCTTCACAAACAAACGTAATCCACTGCATCTTCAGCGGCTCAGATATCGGGAGTAAATGACGACCACTATGTTCATTATTACATCCAGCAACACAACACCTCAATCGCTCAATCTGAGATATTCTTGTCTAACTTACATCCCTGCTCAGCATGGAAACAATGGGGAGGTCGGACTATTACAGCTGATCTGAGGTAAGACTCTCATGTCAATCAACTATGGTGGGAGCGGCCTCTGTCGATGTGACGGCACACCGACAGGCATCTGAGAATGGCTCATTTGAAAAAGGGGATATTATTTTTACAGATTGATTAAAAACCACTGCATGGATTTTTATCATTATAAGCTAGATTTGTACATACACTGCCAACACACATTAATGTTCAAACAACATGAAAAAGTGAACTTAGCATCCAATGACCCCTTTAAATATTTTTAATGCCGTTAAACTTTTTTTTATTACCTGCATTAATGCGCAAATTTTGACAGCACCACTAAAATATATAGATTTAGTTGCTTTCAGTGTCAATTTATGTATAAGAAGTAGTGGATTACCTTGCCCTGGTCCATGACGAGTATGCGGTCACTCTCCAATACCGTGTTGATTCTGTGGGCGATTGTGAGCATAGTGCAGTGCTGGAAACCATCTCTGATGGTGTGCTGGATCATGCTGTCAGTCTCTGAGTCTATAGATGCTGTCGCCTCATCCAGTATAATGATCTATGAATACAATTTTATTAGACTCTTTAAGAACAAAACCTATTTTCGAGGGGATTCTAGGTGTGTTTGCGTACTTACTTTTGAATTGCGGAGCAGCGCTCTTGCCATACACAGGAGCTGCCGCTCTCCGACCGAGAAATTCTCTCCATTCTCCACAACTGGAGCGTGCAACTTCTCTGGCAGCTTAGAAATCTGAAAGAGAGAGAGCAAAAGAAAGAGAGTTGTGGATGATTTAACACCTGAATGCCTGAGTGTTTCTTTTATATTCTATGACTATTATATTCTATTGCTGTTTCTCTATTCTTTTTTATGTTACCGTGGCCCAAAGTGTGAAAGGTACTGAGAGGAATTTAAGCAGATGTTACGTCTATGTTTCATCACTATCGTGCAGCTCACAGTAACATGCCCACTCTTATATTGTGATTTTTCTTTGCTCTCTCAATAAATTATATCCTAACATAAAAGGCTAGATTAACTTAATGATGTTTGAGCCGCTCCTAGTAGAAACTGTGACTGTTGAAATCACAATGAAATCTTGGCACCCCACTGATCACCTGAAAGCAAACTTTATCATAATGAGTGAATGGACTGAAAGCACCAATTGATCAAATGCCGACTACTTATACAAACAGGTATTGTCCATCAAGTTTGAAACTTCAGAAGCCTGTAGCTTAAGAAGCGTGAGCATTTAAGGTGTTTTTTTACTATGTACAACATGCATTGCTTGTAGGCCTCATTTAAGTCTTTACCATTTCCTTCATGTAGGTCTTTTCTAAAGCCAGCCAGAGCTCCTCATCTTTGTAGTTGTTAAAGGGATCCAGGTTATACCTGTATAAACCACAGGTTTAAGTCCACACATTGTCACTATGAAATCTAAAACAACAATTCTTAGTAATTGGAAACAATTTATGGAATGTTGCAGTGTTTATTATAAATGACTTATCTGTGCAAATCATATATATATATATATATATATATATATATTATATATATATATATATATATATATATATATATTTAAACCCATTAAAATCAAATATAAAAAAAAAAAACTTGATGTACTAAAATAAATAAAACTGAAAAAATTATGAAAACTACACAGATGTTTATTTAAAAATATATATATTTAAAAAGTGACAACAAACTGAGCTAAAATAATTAACTAGACATTTAACTAAAATGGAAAAAAAGAAAATATATAACTAAAATCCAAAATATTAATAAAAATTATAATACACTCTCAGAGTTAAAGGTAAAAAAGCACAAAATGTACAAGATTACAATGCACAAAAAATATGTACACTGCCATTCAAAAGATTTTTAATGTTTTTTGAAGAAGTGTTTTTTGCTCATCAAGGCTGTGTTTATTTGATTAAAAATGCAGGAAAAAAAACAGTAATATTGTGAAATATTATTGCAATTTAAAATAGTGGTTTTCTATTTTCATATACTTTAAAATAGAATTTATTCCTGTGATGCAAAGCTAAATTTTCAGCATCATTACTCCAGTCTTCAGTGTCAAATGATCCTTCAGAAATCAATCTAATATACTCATTTATTATCAATGTTGGAAACAGTTGTGCTGCATAATATTTTTTGGCTCCTGTGATACTTTTTTCAGGATTCTTTGATGAATAAAATGGTAAAAAGAACAGCATTTATTTAAAATAGCATTTTTTTGTAACTGTATGCACTACTGTTCAAAGTTTGGGGTTAGTACATTTTTTTTCTTTCTTCCTTTGTTTGAAAGAAAACACTTTTATTGAACAAGGATGTTGAATTGATAAAATGTGATAGTAAAGACTTATTTTGTTAGAAAATATTTCTGTTTTGAATAAATTGTTCTTTTTAACTTTTTATTCATCAAAGAATCCTGAAAAAGTATCACAGGTTCCAAAAAATATTAAGCAGCACAGCTATTTCCAACTTTGATAATAAATCCGTATATTAGAATGATTTCTGAAGGATCGTGTGACACTGAAGACTGGAGTAATGGCTGATGAAAATTCAACATTGCATCACAGAAATAAATTCTATTTTAGAGTATGTTAAAATAGAAAACTTATTTTAAATTTCATTAATATTTCATAATATTACTTTTTTCTGTATTTTTGATCAAATAAATGGAACTTTGATGAGCATAAGAGACATCTTCAAAAAACATTAAAAATTTTACTGATCCCAAACTTTTTAACGGCAGTGTAGAATAAGGTTCTGAGTATCAAAGACAACTGCCTGTTTATTTTTCATAACTGCAATTCCTTGTAATTGCAAATTAATTTTTGCAGAAGTGATGTCTCACAATGGCTGTTGCCGGTTTCAGTTTAAGTAATTTTTGAACAAAAATGTAATTCAGTGAGGTGATTCACTGTTGGAATAAGTACCTATTGTAAATAAAACAGTAGGAGAGTAAAAGAGTTGAAAGGTGAGAGGTCACCTGACAGTGCCGATGAAGAGTACAGGATCCTGTGGTATGACGGAGAGTTGGCTGCGAAGATCTCTCAACCCCAGCTTGCAGATGTCCACATCATCTATAAATATAGTGCCCTCAGCTGGCTCTGCCAAACGGAACAATGCCACACCCAGAGAGGACTTACCTGAATCAGAATGAGAGGGACAACGAATGAAACCAAGAGAAAGAAAAAACAGACAGATCTGGGAGAACATCAACATTCATAGTACAAATGCCTTTACTGTCATTTACTGTATTTCTGTCATTTCTCTCCCTCATGTCATTCCAAACCCACAAGGGACCTTTGTTCATCTTCGGAACACAAGTTAAGAATTTTTGGATAAAATCCAAGAGCTTTCTGACCCTGGATAGATAGCAACACGCACAACCACGTTCAAAGCCCAGAAAGGTAGTAAAGGACATCTATAATATAGAGAGGCAGAAACTAACACAGAAGAGAAGAAATTGTTGAATAATGTTGCTATTTTTGTTATCTTTCCACAAAAAAGTTTTCTTGAAGCTTCATAATACTAAATTTGAACCACTGATGTCACATGGACTATTTAATCAACGTCCTTACTACCTTTCTGGCCATTGAATATGGTTGTTACATTGCTGTCTATGCAAGCTCTCGGATTTCTTCAAAAATAATAATTTGTGATCTAAAGATGAACGAAGGTCTTAAGGTTTTCAAATAAAATGAGGGTAATTAATGACAGAATTTTCATTTTGGGGTTAACTAACCCTTTAACTGACAATAATAAGAGAAAATTAAGCTTTGCATAAAACGTATATTCTCTCTCACCAGAGCCAGTGCGTCCCACAATGCCGACTTTTTCCGCTGGTTTAATATTTATGTGGAGACTGTTGAGGACTATGGGCGTGTTGTCCCTGTATCTCATACTGTAGTTTGTAAAGGTAATGGCGCCATCCTGTGGCCAGCCGGCAGAAACATTTGCGTCCTTGACACTTCGTGGACCCTCTGATACGCAATTCTACAGCACACAAGCAAGCAGGGATAACAAATCAAAACTATATTCAAAACTGAATATGAATGCATGATATACTGAGGTAAACTTAATGTTTATGTCTCTTACTGTAATATACTCTTGCAGCCTCTCCACACTGGTAAACTTCGCTTCCACCTCAGTGGACAGTCTTACCACAAACTGAAGGATTCCAGTCAACTGCAATGACAGAAATGTAGGAGACGTGCTCAGACTTCCAGCTGAATTTGACACAATATAAACTTCAATTTGTTAACCTACTGTTGCAGTCTGTGAGAGTTACCTGTATTGTGTAAGATAAAGCCAGGCCCTTCAGAGAAGGGTTTATGACCTCGTTGGAGCTAAGCGCTACAAAAAGTGCCACTATCAGAGTAACAGTAGCTGACAGGAAGTCTAACCAAAACGACAGCCAGCGAGTCCCGCAATTATACAGCATAAAGTGGTTTGAGTTGGTGTCGCTCAGAATCTTAAACCTGTCATTGGAAACAAACAATATGTGATTTTTCAATTCATGGGTTTGCTTTCTACATTCTTTAATGTGAAGTCAACATACAGTCAGTTGGACTGAGCTATTAGTGACTGCTTCTGTCTAAAGAACTTTTACTACTGAGTTCACTTTAAGAGCAGTTAGCTCTGGTCCTTGAATCTGTTTGGCCAAATATGTGACCCTGGACCACAAAACCAGTCATAAGTGTAAATTTCTCGAAATTGAGATTTATACATCATCTGAAAGCTAAATAAATAAGCTTTCCTTTGATGTGTAGTTTGTTAGGAAAGGACAATAAAGGACAGCTATTTGAAAATCTGGAATCTGAGGGTGCAAAAAAATCAAAATATTGAGAAAATCGCCTTTAAAGTTGTCCAAACGAAGTTCACAGCAATGCGTATTACTAATCAAAAATTATGTTTTGAAATTTACAAAATATCTTCATGGAACATGATCTTTATTTAATATCAGAATGATTTTTGGCATCAAAGAAAAACCGATAAATTTGACCCATCCAATGTATTTTTGGCTATTCCTACAAATATACCCGTGCTACTTATGACTGTTTTTTTGGTCTAGGGTCACATAAAAAAAAAAAAACACTATTTCTGTTTTGGCCTAATTGGTGGAGCACAAACAGACAAAGAAACTGGCAATATTGTGTCTACAATGTAAGTTACAATTCAATTTTGGTTTCGGACTGTTGCATAAAAACAAAATATCTCACTTGTAATCATGTTGTTGATCTAAACATTAACACTCATGCTTGCCTGCAATTGGTTAGGTATGCTGAATAATGCTAAGTCATTCTGTGACATGATTTATGGGGGTAATAATGATGTACCATGTTAATCTAAATGAGAATTAAAAGATTAGTTCACTCCTGTTCACCCCTATGTCATCCAAGATGCTCATGTCTTTCTTTTTCCTCAGTCAAAAAAAAATTAAGGTTTTGGAGGAAAACATTCCAGGATTTTTCTCCATATAGTGGACTTCAGTGGTGGCCAGTGGGCTCAAGGTCCAAATTACGGAGTCAATGCAGCTTCAAAGAGCTCTATACAATCCCAGACGAGAAATAAGGGTCTTGTCTAGTGAAACAATCAGTCATTTTCTAAAAAAAAGTAAAAATTTATATACATCTTAACCATAAATGCTTGTCTTGCACTAGCTCTGCACTGCACATGCACGTCTTCAGCATTATGCAAGCACGTTGGAAAGGTCACATGCGGTTAGTTCTTCGTCTGTGTACTTTGGTTCAGAAAGGTAGGGTAAGGTGAAAAACTCCATCTCATTTTCTCCTCCAACTTCAAAATCATCCAATGTCATTGTTTTACCTTTTTGTTTTTTTTTGTTTTGTTTTGTTTTTGGTTTTTTTTTGTGAACAGGGCATTTGACTTTCTTTGCATGTTCCAGTGTTAATTTGACAGCGAATTTTGATTTAGTCTTAGTCATGGCTAAAAAGCCATTTAGTTTTAGTCATATTTTAGTCATCTGCATTGTTTTTAGTTTTAGTCAACTAAATATCATAAGATTTTAATCGGCTAAAATCTAATGGGTTTAGTTACAGTGTAATGCATTTATTAAGCATTTCTCTAAAATTACTCCTATAGTATAGGATTGATGCATTTGTATTAACATTAAACCACTTCTCATAAAGAAACAAGAACACACTTTTTTCAATATAATACTAATGGTTATATAGGATAATTCCATTCTTTATAACAGATTGTTTACTACATTTTTCATTCTTTCAAGCAGACATATTTATATAAATAAATAAATTCAGATTAATTTGTATAAGGGCTACTAAAGTGATTCAGTCAAGAGCACTGAGTGATTTTCTGTCTTTCTTTTGTTGCTTGATTAACATCAATGCCACAGACAACAGCAACTTAATTAGGCTGTTGTCCTTTTAAAACCAATTGCACAGATGCAATGTACCGATACACGTCCGATATTCTCCCAACTGTTTACATTCACCCAAGATGTAACCGAGTGTGTTTACGTATATGCTTGTCAAAACAGACAATTCCAAATGTATCCATATGACTGCTCTTCTCTTACTCCCAGACATTTTTGAATGTTTTATAAAATGTGCAGAAAATGTATGCTAGCTTATGTCCCGCCGGATAGATCAGTGGGCTACGATACAGTTCAAATGTAGGCATCTAACCTCCTAACCATGCAGCAGATTCATTCTGAATGAATCTCTTCCCAAATCGCCCCTCCCTAAATTTTTCATCTCATTTTTATACATTGACGAAATGTCAATAGATTTTCATCATAGTTTTTGTCATTAAAAATTAGTTTTTGTTTTTCGCTATCATCTCGTTTTCGCCTGTAAAAAACGCTGTCAAAAAGTATGACAAAAATTATTCGTTGACAAAATTAACACTGGCGTGTTTGTGTTGTAAACACTGGGTCAGTGCTTCGACCTACGTCACACATGACCTTTCCAACGTGACTACGTAATGTTTGAAGTTGAGCTAATTCAAGACGAGCATATTTATGTTATTTTTTTTTTTTAGAAAATAACTGATCGTTTCGATAGAAAAGACTCTTATTTCTCGGCTGGGACAATGTAGAGCCCATAGAAGCTGCAATTTGGACCTTCAACCCGCTGATCCCCATTGAACTCGACTACATAGAGAAAAATCCTGGAACGTTTTCCTCGTAAACCTTCATTTCTTTTCAACTAAAGCAAGAAAGACATGAACATCTAGGATGACATAGAGGTGAGTAAATTATCAGTACATTTTAATTCTGGAGTGAACTAATCCTTTACTATATTTTCATAGATCCAAATACATCTTACTGTTCGATATACTGCTTCCTTTTGTCATAGGCATGAATGGTGCTGAGTCCCTGTATGGTAGAGGTGGTGAGGGAGATCCAGGGAGAACGACTCACGTTCTCCATTCTCTTCATCTGACGAATGCTCCTTTGGAAAACACTAGGGCAAATAGAAAACACAAATGGTTTGTACATTTCAAGGCATTAAAACCTGTTTGGTGGATCTGTCTTATGATGTTAAGGTGTAATATTTATGTCTCACTATAGGATTGTGGCAAAGATGACTGCGAGAACTGCCACGGCGATCAGGAGGTATGGGAACACTACGCAGATGGTCAGAATGGTGAAAATGACGATCAACACAAACTGTAAAAAGTTCTCCATGTTGAACGGCAAAACTGAATCAACCTCATCTTGATCTTTACTGAAGCGGTTCACCAGGCGGCCAGTTGGAGTTGTGTCAAAAAAACTCATTGGGCTGCCAAGGATCTGATGAAAAGTACAGTCACATGGTTTCAAAATGCTGCGGTTCTCATTTTACTGAACAAATAGTAGCACAATGCTTGCATTCAATTATTAAACCTACTCTTTCATATTATACTTGATCACTCACATTATAAAAAAGGAGTTTCTTTGCCATAAGGAGAGTTTAGATCAACCAATATATTAAAATAATAAGTCTAATCTAAATTAAAACTCTAAAAAAAAACTATTGCTTTTGCTGAAGAATAGTACAGTTCTTGAAACTTCTAGAATCAAAAAATTATTCTTTTTTAAAGATTTATTTTTAGCATTTTTGCCTTTATTACAGTAGGACAGTGAGTAGACACGAACTGAAGTGGGTTGGAGAGAAAGAGGGAGACGGGATTCAAACTCAGGACGCTCGAACTTTGGTTATTGGCACTAACATAAAAATATCTGACATAAAATTAATCATGGTTAATTAATCTACTCTATTACTAATATATTCCAATAAATCCCAGTTTCTTTAAAAAGAAGCAGCTTTGTCATTAATTACAGCACAAATAGTGGAAACATCTTACCCGTTTGAACATGGTGTCATGAAGTTTAGAAGAAGCACGCAGAGTTACTTTAGTGAAGGCGTAGCCCTTGGCAATACTCAGCAATACCATAATAACAATAATAATGCCATAAATCATTTGGTAGAATGGCAGGTCTGGATTCTCTGAGATATTACCACTGCTTGAAAAATTGGAACTGGAACTGTTCTACAGGAACACACACAGAAAAAAAAGATGGTAAGGTCTTGATGAGTCAGGTGTGTGTGTGATGTGTGTACCTGGTATTTATCACGTTATGGGGACCAAATGTCCCCACAAGGATAGTAATACCAGTAAATTTTGACCTTGTGGGGACATTTTCTAGGTCCCCATGAGGAAACAGGCTTATAAATCATGCAGAATGAGTTTTTTTGAGAAAGTAAAAGTGTAAACAGTCTCCTGTGAGGGCTAGGTTTGGGTGTAGGGTGATAGAAAATACGGTTTGTACAGTATAAAAACCATTATGCCTATGGAATGTCCCCATAAAACATGGAAAGTTGTGGAAACAGTGTGTGTGTGTTTGTCCATATTTACCCCTGAACCCTGGTCTAGCCAGTAACTCAGCCACCAACTGCTAAAAACAGTCGATCCCACGAGAAGTATGAAGAGAAGAACAACAATAAACACCAGTATATACCCTATAAAGATATATAGAAAGACAGAAAGATATAATTGAGAAACAGTGTTACAGCATTTATAATGTACAAAGAGACAAAGGTAGAGAAAGAAGGGAAAAAAAAAAGACAAAAACCTCCAGCAGCTTTGCAGTATTGGTGGTAAGTCCTCCCCTTAACTGAACCTTCAAGTGACGCTTCCTGTGTTACTAATTGATTCTTTTTCTCTGTAACACACATACACCATTGTGTGAGTCAGATTTAAACAGTACGAATATAATGGATATTTTCTTGATTATACTGTGATTATATATTGTGTACATGTTCATTTATCTACCTTTTGTTTCTGTGGAGTCTTTGGGTAATTTATCTGTTACATCTTTCTCATCAGACATATCAAAAGCTAGAAAGAGAAAAGACGTCTGTTTTACCAAAAGAATTAAGGACATAAATTGCTTAAAAATGCATGATCATTACATTTAATAATACACTGCCCACACACTCTAATATTTTGTCGGACCGCCTTTAGCTTTGATTACGGCACACATTCGCCGTGGCATCGTTTGAATAAGTTTCTGCAATGTCACAACATTTATTCCTGTTCAGAGCTGCATTAATATTTCGACCAAGGTTTTGTATTGATGATGTGAGAGTCGGACCGCTGCGCAAAGTCTTTTCCAGCACATCCCAAAGATTCTCAATGGGATTAATGTCTGGACCTTGTGGTGGCCAATCCATGGGTGAAAATGATGCTCCCTGAACCACTCTTTCACAGTTTGAATTTTGGCATTGTCATCTTGAAATATGCCCGTGCCATCAGGGAAGAAAAAAATCAATTCATGGAATAACCTGGTCATTCAGTATATTCAGGTCATCAGCTGACCTCATTCTTTGGGCACATAACATTGCTGAACCTAGACCTGACCAACTGCAGCAAACCCAGATAGCACTGCCCCCACAAGCTTGGATGGTAGGCGCTAGGCATGATGGGTGCATCACTTCATCCTCCTCTCTTCTTACCCTGATGTGCCCATCACTCTGGAACAGGGTAAATCTGGACTTATCAGACCGTATGTCCTTCTTCTATTGCTCCAGAGTTCAATCTTTATGCTCCCTAGCAAATTGAAGCCTTTTTTCCATTTAGCCTCACTTATAAGTTTCTTAAGGCTATGCAGCTGTTTAGTCCCAATCCCTTGAGTTCCCTTCACATTGTGCGTGTGGAAATGCTCTTACTTTCCCTATTAAACATAGCCGTGAGTTTTTTGTTGTCTTTTATGATTTGATTTCACCAAACTTTTAAGTGATCGTCTATCACGATCATTCGAGATTTTTTTCCCAACCACATTTCTTCCTTCACCACTATCCTTCTAGTATTTAATAATGCGTCGGACAGTTCTTAACCCAATTTTAGTAGTTTCAGCAATCTCCTTAGATGTTTTTCTTTGCTTGATAAATGGTACCCAACAGAATAAAGGTCCAAACTGCAGTTTCAATGCAGCTTCAAAGAGCTCTACACGATCCCAGCTAAGAAATAAGAGTCTTGTCTACCAAAATTATTCGTCATTTTCTAAAACAAATATTCAAATTTATACTCTTTTTAACCTCAAATGCTCGTCTTGCACCAGCCCCACCTCACGCATTACTTGATCATGCACGTGTGATGTAGGCTGAAGTACAAACCCAGTGTTCACAAAGCGAATGTGCAAAGAAAGTCAAACCCTTTACAAAAAAAAGGTAAAACAATGATGTCAGTCAATTTTGAACTTGAGTTTTTTGCCCTATCCTACCTTTTTTGCTGAAGTACACAGACGAAGAACTAACCATGCGTGACTTGAAATGTGTGAAGATGTGCATGTGCATCACAGGGATAGTGCAAGACAAGCATTTATGGTTGTCACTGATCGATTTGGTACATAAGACCATTATTCCTCAGCTGGGATCATGTAAAGCCCTTTGAGGCTGCTTTTAAACTGCAATTTGTACCTTCAACCCGTTGATCCCCATTGAAGTCCACTGTATGGAGAAAAATCCTAGAATGTTTTCTTCAAAACCTTAATTTCTTTTCGATTGAAGAAAGAAAGACATGAACATCTTGGATGACAAATGAAATTTATATTCTGTAAGTGAACTAATCCTTATAGCCATTCATTTTTAACTTGGTCAATTAAATTTGATGTTGCTCTCCTAAAGGGATCCAAAATAAAAGAAAAGTAGATTCTTTTAACTCTTGTTAATAACGTATTTAACCACTAACCTGGGTTTTCGATTCCGTTGGCTTTGGGCTCATCTGGATTGGTTTGTTTAGAGTCATTGTGCTCAGTATGTGTTTTGGAATCAGACTCTGCATTTTCCTATAGAATCCAAAAATGAAAATTCAGAAGACATTTAGTGACACACAAATCATTCTGTTTGCAGTATTTGTTTATGATTAGTATTGGAAACTTGTACATGTCAACAGAGTACAATAAGTTGTATTATTTTAATGGCTTTTTTCATTTATAAAGCTATTGAGAAGAGTAAGGCAGAGTGGTTACATCGCTCTGTTCCAGCTGGAAATTGTTAATCAGGTGTGCGTAGCGGCCTTTATGTTTCATCAAATCACTGTGAGTCCCTGCCTCCTTTATCTCCCCATTATCCAACAGCAACACCCGATCACAAAACTCCAAATACTGCAAACAAAACAGAGAAGCAGCTGAAGACATAAGTTGAGATGAGCACACAAAAAAATCTGGGAACAAGTTGATTTTAAAATCATTATGTAGAGTTATACATTAAAAGGCAGCTGTGCTGAGTCACACTGAATGCATGCCGAGTAAGTTAAAGCTCTAAGCTTTCTCTAATGGTAAACTTTGTGAATGCATGTGAAAGAAAATGTGCTCCCGCCATTACATAATCGGTGACGCAGGCATATATGACCCTTTTCCAACCTGAGGAGGTTATACATTATATATGCTACGACAACGCAAATGAATCATTAATGTTTACTTCATGAAACTGTCAATGTGAGGTTTATGTGCATTTCCATGCATATTTTCTATTGTATCTTCCTCTGGAACACCGGTTATATATTAACTGCACGTACACACAACTACAACCTCTTAATCTTGAAAACATCTGTTGACAAAAAGCAACTTATAACTCAACAATCATTTTACTGTAAGTCATTTTTGGAGCAGGTTTCTACACAAGAGCAACAACTGGTCAATCAAATATTTTAGATCAAAATCAGATATAGAAACTGGTTTTTGATTTTTCATTACTAAAAATATCTTTAGCATTTTTCTTGCTTTTTTATTAGATATTATAATGGGTCTAATGATTTTACTGATATCCATGACTTTTTCCCAAACCCTGTTTAAAATTTCATTTTAAAATTTTCAGAAGCTACTGGGAATCTATATGTTATCTGGTAGGAGAAAATATTTACTTCACTAACAGCTCACATCTTCTAAACAGAAAAGAGCCTGCAAAGCAAATGAACAGAATGTAATGGAATAATGTTTGAGTGAATTACCTGCAGCTGATGAGTGACCAGAATGACTGATTTGCCCTTCAGCTCTTTCTTGATGCATTCTTCAAATATGTGCTTCCCAACATGTGCATCAACAGCAGACAGAGGATCATCCAAAAGGTAGATGTCTCTGTTAGAATACACTGCCCTGGCCAAACTGACCCTCTGCTTCTGACCACCAGAAAGATTAATACCTCGTTCTCCAATCTAGACACACACAAGTAATATTATCAACCTCATTTGCTATACAGCTGTACTCCTTAGTATTATGTTACTAGTTCAATTGAAAAAAATGTATTAACATCTAATCAGAGTACTGTATGTTGGCAAAATGTGGTTACAGACCTCTGTCTGGTCTCCATATGGAAGTATTGCCAGATCAGGTTTCAGAGAGCAGGCATGAATAACCCTGGCATATCTGTAACACATTAAACACGTACCACATTGTTTAGGATGCAGCAATTAAGTAGAAAGGATCAACGTTCAACAACATTTTTACCTTGATTATAAAGCAGCTGTGACTATGACCAGAACCAGAAATTTACCTTATCCAATAAAAGTCATTACAAGCAATAAAAAAAACACCATAAAGCAGTTTACTGTCTCCTTGTCACTAGAACATGACCTGGTATATTACATGTGTTAGAAAGGTGAGCGTCAGCTTCCTAGAATGACTAGTCTGACACTGAGGTAAATTACTACTTACTATATCAGTTATTTCAAGATGAATGGGTTAGTGGTGTTTGAACCTTCTTTGTCTGAGCCTTCCTTATTAAATTTAGCTGTTTATTAAATTTAACTCTAATTGCGATGGTCTTTCTGTCTTCCGATCCCACCACCTAAAATTTAGATCTGACAGACTAAAGATGCAGTCACGTTTGCCATTGTTTGGCAATTTGTACTACCTTTTTTACTACCTTTCTGGGCCTTGAACTTGGTTGTTGTGTTGCTGACTATGCAGGGTCAGGGTCATTTTGGATTTCATCAAAAATATCTCAATTTGTGTTCTGAAGATGAACAAACGACTTATGGGTTTGGAACGAGATGAGGGTGAGTAATTAATGAGAGAATTTTCATTAACCAAGAGAAAGCTGCTCAGTGCTGTGATAAATGCATTGCTACACTGTTAACAACAAGGAATTGACCTTTTTTGGCTGCAGTATTTTGCCAAAATTTCACTAATGTGATCGCACCTTAAGACTATGGAATGTTTTTTATTCATATACAGTATCAGCTAAATTTGTATGTTACAAATGCTGATCATATGAGATTTGATCATCTATAAATCGCTATATCTTTACGCCTTTTATGAAGGTCAGGCTGTAGAGCAGGGGTGCTCTACCCTGTTCCTTCCTGCAGAGTTCAGCTCCAACCCTGACCAAACACACCTGAACCAGCTAATTAGGATCTGAAAGAGCACTTGATAATTACAGACAGGTGTGTTTGATTAGGGTTGGAACTAAACTCTGCAGGAAGGTCGATCTCCAGGAACAGGGTTGGGCACCCCTGCTGTAGAGGTTTTTTAATCATATTATCATATTATCATGATATTATTGTAGCTAAAAAAAACATGATCATTTATAAGGTGAAAGGCTGTGGTCATGAGTAATTTCATTCCTTCAAGACTTCCTTCTAAGTTCAGTTTAGTGTTGTTTACCACCCTAAATCTTCCTCTGTTCTATATTTATCTCTCTGGCCAATAAAGATGCTGACATGATACACTTGGTGTTGGCATTTGGTCTCCATTAAAATGTCTTCAAATGTGGCTTTGTGGTTTAGTAAAGCACTGGCAACCACACTGCCTGTTTTTGACTGTAAATTTTACAAAGCAGAAGTGAACTCTAGTGAAAAAAAACAAAACAAATAGGCAGCTGTTGACCAAAGTCTATGACCTATTTAGTCTTTGATGTTCTCTAATAATTTACCTGGTTTGGTCAAATGGCTCTCCCATGAGGATATTGTCTCTTACAGTTCCATGGAATATCCAGGCTTGCTGGGAAACATATGCTAATGTCCCATTAGCTGATACAGACCCACTCAGAAGATGCATCTGCAGGAATAAATCATTACACTGTCAGTCACATCTCATCACATCATATGTGAAACTGTTCGTTAGGATGCAGAAAAGACCGAGGCACCACACCTGCTCGAGAATACTTGATATCAGAGATGTTTTTCCACTTCCAACATTGCCACACACCCCAAGCAGACTTCCCTAGAAATTAAAAGAGAGATTAATTAGTAACTTCCGTAGTGCTAGAGCACATCCTGAATGTTATCAACTATTGCAACGTTATAATGTAGTCATATCACACCTTTGAAAGAGTGAAGCTGATGTTTGTGAGTGAAGGTTTGAGGTCTGAGTGCTGTGTGGTTTTTTCAGAGGAATCCTGAGGCTTCTCAGTGGCGTTCATGGCATCTGGCAGGCCCCAGGAGAATGAAGCCTTTTCCATGGCCAGTGCCAAGTCCATATTCTTATCCTGCGTGAGATAGCCTTTGGGGTTCTGTATCAGCATAAGCTTCTGTAGAGATAAAAACATTAAATGTGTTGTTATATGCATTGTACTGGTGAGTAAAACCAAATTCAAAATGTTCATATACACAGCATGTCTATAATACTCTGAAAATACATTTTGTACACACTTATCCTTATGAGTAACTTGTATAAACAATATTTACATCTTCCTCAATTTGTCCTGAACTAATGGCAGATTAGAGCAGATAATGGGGCCGAAGGTGCAAAATCATGAAAAGGACAATACCTTTTCAACAGTGATTCAGGTATGGTTTTGGATAAACTGAGAGAAACGTGAAAGAGCCCAACCTTGAGTCGTGCGAGAGCCACTTTTCCCTCAGCCACTGCTTTAACAGAGAATGGTAACAAGCCCAGAGACATCCTCATGCAGTTAAATACAGCAATGATAGTGTAGGCCTGTGGAGAAACAATAATGGTTAGAGGAATCTGAAATAATCACATTTACATTAACAGCAGGCCTACCAACAAAAGCCCACTGGGGTCAGTAAGACTATATAATGTTTTTGAAAGAAGTAAGCATTTATTGGATCAAAAATACCGGAAAACAAATATGCAGTAAAAATATAATAATAAAAACAAAGATGAATTTTAGGCAGCAATAGCTTCAATCAGTGTCACATTCAGAAATCATACGAATATGCTGATTTTGTGCTCAAGTGACATGTTGAATAACAGCTGTACTGCTTCATATATTTATGAAAACTGTGATACATATTTTTCAGAATCCTTTAAAGAATGTAAAGTTTAAAAGAACAGCATTTATTTTAAACAATAAAAGTATTACTTTCTTTTTGACTCTCTGACCCCAAACTTTTTGACTGATAGTGCACATTTTATTAATTTAATAAAATTATAAAATAGAAAATGAGCTTATTTTTTGTTGTTTTTTTGCACTCACAGTAGAAGGTAGAAGAGGCAGTTTCAGTGAAGTGTGGACAATGAAGGTGAGGATGGTTGCTAGTGTGGGAACTATTGTTGTAAAGGAAGCGTTCAAACTCTGAACATAACCAGCCTTTTGTAAAAGTAACTTCTCATTTTTCCTGATATCTAGGTTTGAAAAAAAAAAGGGTAAGAGAAAATATTGCATTTCATAGAGTCAGGAGTAAATACACCACCAGTCAAAAGTTTTTGAACAGTAAAATTTTTAGTTTTTTAGGGAAGTCTCTTCTGTTTACCAAGTCAGAATTTATTTGATCCAAAGTACAGCAAAGACAGTCAAATTTGGAATTGTTTATACTATTTAAAATAACTGCTTTCAGTTATTTCAATATATTTTAATATGCAATTTATTCCTGTGATTTCAAAGCTGGATTTTTAGCATCATTACTCCACTCACATGATCCTTCAGAAATCATTCTAATATTCTGATTTGCTGAATTGCATAATTATTATTATGTTAAAAACAGCTGAATAGAATTTTTTCAGGTTTCTTTGACGAATAGATAGTTAAGAAGAACAGCATTTATCTGAAATAGAAATCTTTTGTAACATTATAAATGTAATGTTACAAAATCTTTTTATTTCAGATAAATGCTAATTTTTGGACCTTTCTATTCATCAAAGAATCCTGAAAAAAAATACTTAACTGTTTTAAATATTTATAATAATAATAAAGTTTCTTGAACAGCAAATCAGCATATTAGATTTCTGAAGGATCATGTGACACTGAAGACTGGAGTAATGATGCTGAAAATTTAGCTTTGATCACAGGAATAAATCATATTTTAAAATATATTCGAATAGAAAGCAGTTATTTTAAATAGTAACAATATTTTACAATATTACTGCTTTTCAGCAGAAGAGAATTCTTTAAAAAAACATTAAAAATCTTACTGTTCAAAAACTTTTGACTGGAAGTGTAAAATAAAATGGATGGATAGATAGATAGAAGGATGGGCAACCTGTGACTGTTTTCTCAAAAGACTCCTCCCACGCATACATCTTGATGAGTTTGATGCAGGTCAGAACCTCATTCATAATGCGAACACGTTTGTCTGTCACAGATACAGCCCGCTTTCTAAACGCTCCAATCAGTTTGGCGATTGAGAACTACAAACAGACACACAGGGAAAATCAACAAAACAGTACGGAGACAAGCAAATATGAAATGCAGTCTCAAATCTCAAAACTCATTACAAAACAGACCAGCGCACCTGTATTGGTAAAAAGATCAAGTAGACCACAATTCCAATAAGTGCTGTGTATCCCAGAATGACGCAGGAATATATGATACATATGATCAGCAGGAATGGAACACACAGCAGAAATGTTCCATACATGGCTGCCTCAAACATCCGATAGCCATCACTCGTCAACACGTTTATCGTCTATGCCATAGAGAAACAAAGCATGAACACAACAAGCTCTATTTGTATTGTATATAATTGAAGTCATTAAAAATTGTTTGGTAAAAGAGAGTAAATAAACACAAATAAATCCTCTATATAGATTCAATGGCAATATTCACTGCTGAATCTACAATCAATAGCTTACCTCTCCTATACTAATGCTGGTTAGACTCCTGAGAGAGATGATTTTGTTGAAAGCGAGCATTGAGAAAGCTCCCTTCACTCTCATAGCGGTGCGCAAGTTCACAGCCCAGAGGCACGATGCAAAAAATGCCTTGCTAAATTCAGTCAAGAACAGGGCCACACACAAACCGGCCCCATGCAACACTGTAGATGACTCAGGCTGCTCAACGTAGCTCAGGATTTCATTCACTAAAATAGACTAGAAGACAGATAAAATGGAAAAAATTAAGAACGAAAAAAACATAGTTCATAATACATCAAATCATGCACTAGGTTAGGCGTTTTCAAACTTAATTAGAATTTCATTCTACTTTATAGATGGCTTTAGTACAGTGACAATATGTCACCCTGGACCACAAAACCAGTCTTAAGTAGCACAACAAAACATTGTATGGGTCAAAATTATCAATTTTTCTTTTATGCCAAAAATCATTAGGATATTAAGTTAAGATAAATATATCAAAACTTAATTTTTGATTAGTAATATGAATTGCTAAGAACTTCATTTAGACAACTTTAAAGGCGATTTTCCCAATATTTCGTTTTTTTTGCACCCTCAGATTCCAGATTTTCAAATAGTTGTATCTCAGCCAAATATTGTCCTATCCTAACAAACCATACATAAATGGAAAGCTTATTTATTCAGCTGATGTATAAATCAGATGATGTATAAATCTCAATTTCAAAAAACTGACCTTTATGACTGGTTTTGTGGTCCAGGGTCACATATAAATTATTTAATTTAAGCAACAACTTCACAATATCACACTTGTATTTTTTCTCACAAAATAGGTATTTATACATGAAAATAAACCCTTTTTACTATATTTTTGTGGGTCCCTCAAAAGGGGATTATATTCGATATAAAATATAAGGAACATGAAAGTAATATGTTTTATTAATTTTTCAACTGATGCTGTACCAGCTAATACATTTTACATACCGGACCAACAAATGCCCCGAAAGCAAATAGGACAGAAATGAAGAATGACACTATAAATCTTGTCTTTTGGAAACGCATGACCACTGCGGAAAGAGATGCCTTCTCTAGGCCCACACGGGCGACTTCCTCATCCCACAGTCTTTGAAACCTGAACAGAACAGCAATCACAACTTATCTGAACATTACACATTCACCTGTAATTACATTTTCCCAGACTCAACCTGGATATATGACCAAAACATTAGACAATGATTTGGTTTCATGTTCGCCAAGTGGTAAACTGGAGCTACTCATTCTGCTGAGATATCCTAAACTAAGTCAAGATTTAAATGGAAACTTCATGAAGAATTTCCAACTTGTTGTCATGTGTACCTCTCTCCATTGATGTGCGCTCCATCATAAGGTGAGATATAAAGTGAGTCCTCATCTAACCGATTCCTAAAGATCTTCCACATCATGGGTGACATCCATGCAAATGATGTGAAGGAGAAGAAACCAGCATCATCGACTGGGTGTGAGCTGTAAAAAGTTAGAAAATGACATTTAAGATTACGTTATTTGATATATGAATTACAGACTTGTTGATTAAAAACAGAAAAACTGTGGCACTTGATTCATTAGCTATGACAAAAACAAGCTTTTAGATTTTTCTCTGACCTCTTGATGAAATGGACAGATTACTTTCATTATTGATATAAAACGTAAGTAAAATGCTTATAATTTGTACAGAAAGCATGGTGAATGTCTTACTTTGAACTAAAACGGAATGGGATGAGGGTTTTCAAGCTTTGCTGGTACTTGTGCTTCTTAGGAGGAGGTTCAGGTTCCCTGTAATCTAAAACCGGAGGACCTTCAGGAAAAGAGCTCATGACTGAAGCACTATCTCTTCTCTGTTTCTGAACAATAAGGGAGAAAATCAAAGAGATGTTGATATCATAAAATAAAAACAACTTTGAGTCAATAAAAAAAATGAGTGTCAAATATCTCATTAGAGGACAATGTTTTAACAGAAGAAAAGTAAAATAAACAGTCAGCATCTAACTTACAAAAGAAACTGCTTCTACATTCTGTTTCTCTATGGAGTTCCTCATTTTTTTCAGCTGTTTCTGTAGGTTATTAATCAAGAACTTCACATGAACATATATATAACATGAGGAGAAATATAATGTTTCAAATGAATGAATGGATAAAAACAGTATCCTTTACATTAAAAACTGTAATACTGTTATATTAGTAGTAGTTTTATAGTAGTTACTTACCCTCTAGCTGCTGTCTTTGTCTGTATACTGGTCAATGCAGTTGTCACGCTAACCACGAATGCCTTAATACTCTAAAGCAAAGTGCTTTAAAGTCCTGACGCTGAGTTACATCACTGCTTTACCAGGCTCAAAGGTTAAGATGAGCAGAGGTCTTGACACTCCTCCTCTGTCTCTCACCACCTGTCGGATGCTACAAATCCAATCTTTTTTTCTTCAGCCTGTAAAATAAACCAAATTCAGTTTATAACAGCTCTGAGGAAACTGACTCTAGGTAAGAAGGCAAAGGAACAAGCAGGCTCAGGTAGATGTTTTGTCACTGTTTATGAGTGTCAGTCACCACAATTAAGGTCAAAATGAGTTTCAGTTTCTACAAATGCAAGTTTTAACATCTAAATGGCAGACTCTACAACTTTTATTTCTCTCAGGAACTGAAAGGACACTAGGGCAAATAACAGGACGATTCTTTAATAAAAGAAATACTGGTCATTACTTGCAGTAAAACATATTTCTACAGCAGTCTTGACAACTTATTGAATCTTCACAGCTTTTTATCAATCAAAACGTAACGTCTGTTCTGTTCGTCTATATATTAACCATCATAACTTCTTAGTAGGTGATGGTGCACCTAACCTCAATACCGCTTTAAAACCTTCTGACCTATGAACTCCTGTTTCTGATGAGTCAGTTTTGTTGACATGACAGTTAGCGAAGTTTACTATCTATGAACCTGCACTTGCCCTACGTCATTAGGTTACATTTATCATAAACACGGTCTAAAAAAAAATTATAATTTTATAATTTCTTATTATCTTATCATTGGCTTATTCACACGTTGAAAAGTTCTGGATTATTTTCTATAGCTGAACACAACAAAACACAAAAGGAAATCGTAGCAGTCCAACAGTACTCATCACGCAACATTTTGTAAACTGTGTAGCAAAAAGGAAAATAAAACCAACTTCGAGGTTTTTAGACAATCAAGCAATAGCCAGTATTACACATCTTGGTACAGGCCTACCCAAAATCGCCAACATTCACTTATGTAGATGACTGGCAACACGCTTACCAAATTGTTTTAGTACGTATATACCAATGATTTAATAATTTATTTACATTTGAAAATGATTCATTATGTCTTAATGTCTTAAACTGTTTTATTATTAGATTACTGTTATCATAGATCACCTTTTTTCTTAGGATTCTCCAACATATCCTCCTGCGCATGCGTTCTCGCCATTTGTGCAGCAGTTCATTCGAGTTTAAAAAGATTAACGGAAAAATACCGATTCAAAATAACAATTCATCCACGTATTAGATATCTAACGTCATCTGTAAGGACCGTGGACCATTAATTTAAAATCATAAAAAAAAATAAAAATAAAAAAAAAGTGAAAATTGGTTGTATCTGCCTCAAAATGGAGAATAGCTTTAACTTGGCAGTGAAATGAACAGAAAAAGACTCAGCATAGGCTGTGACTACAGACATCAAAGCACGTCCGAAATAATGCAAAAATTGCGTAACATCCTGTCTCCTTGGCATCCTGTCTAAAATGCCTTTATCTGATTTTTTTTTGAAAGCAGCATAGATGAACCATTTGATCCATCTATGCAGTAAATTATTTCATAAATGTCCCATTTATAAGCATGGTATAGCCAATAAATAGCTCTGTTTGCTTTGCTATTACCAAAACCATATCATATAAATCATTAGATGTGATTTTACGGTGCTGTTTAAGTCTTTCAGAAATCAGTTTCCTTAGAAGATACCTTCATACAAAAAATGCTGTCTGACTGACTGTGTAAATACATATTTATGGACATTTATGTTGTTAATTTAAACTGTTATATAAGCCAAAATGTCATTCTCATATACTCTGAAACTGTAAACGCAATTATTTAACATGCCCATTATCAAATATTAGCAATATAACATCACCATATTTATATAAAATTCAGTTTTTTAACCTATCATTGTCTTGCATACAAGCCAGGAGCAGATCCTATTTTAAAGAGAGAAAATTAAACAGAAAATGGAAAATACCTTGCGTGACTTAAAACTTCTCATTTTTCTGTGCAAAAACACAGGAAAAGGGAATTTCCTCCTTTCTTTTTGTGACTAACTCGTGATACAGCACGTTTGTCCTCTAATTCAAGCAACAAGTGCTTCAGATACACAAGCCTTGGAGTTTGCTCAGTGATGCATGTTTTTCCACAATAACAGCTCTGTATCTACTGACCAAACCATGTGAAACTCTCCCTTGCCATTTCTGCTTTTCTTCAGTGTGTATAACTATAACAGAATATGAATGAAGATAAAAACTGTCTATAAACTGAGTTCTATGTTCATGAACTGTCTACCACCCCTTTTCTTGATTTGTGCTTGTATGTGTTGCAGACATCCATGATCAGTCCAAAAAAAAAAAAAAACAGCTGAAAAAGCAATTATAATTGGATGAATTGGATGAGGATAGTATTGGCAAAATAATTAAAACTGCTGGATATGGTGTTCTGGAAAGAAATTCTGCTTAATGAAAAACTTATTAGATGATCATCTCAACCAAATCTTATTTAATGAGGAAAAATATAAAAACCCTGCTGTGGTCATCACTATCCTCTTGCAACAGGACCAGCTGGATGGCAAAAACAGTGCTAGTAGTACCTCAAAAGTAACTGTAAATCAAATAATCACCACTGACCATGCCAAAAGAGTTGAAAAGAAATGTTCTGAGTAAAAAAAAAGAAGGGTTCAATTCTGGCTTTAGTGGCAGAGGGTACAGTGAGCGTCAAACCTTACAACTTCAAGCTGCAGACATTGGGGACAGCAATGCTACAGAGTGGCAGAGGGTGAAAACGTGACTCTTCACTGACTGGAATGAATGCCAAGTAATTCAATATTACTCAGCAACCATAGGATGACATCAAGTGACCTACAAACAGAATGGCAAACAGAAAAGCAGCTGGGGTGAAGTGCATGCCAAGGATGGTTCGAAAAATGCTCCTAGGGGCAAGGCTAAAGTCATGCAAAGCTAGAAAAAAAGCCTTTCAAGAAGTGAGTGACTGAATGATGTGACGTTTTATACTTATGCTTAGGTCACAGATGATATTGCAAGACAATAAAATACAGACAGACAACAATAACATACAGACCGTCTACACAGGCATATATAAAAATGCAGACAAAGTAATCCAGAAACACACTGCCAGAAAAAAAGGTACAGTTCTGTCACTGGGGCGGTACCTTAAAGTACAAAATTGAAAAGGTACATCTTTGTACCTTGTCTACTAGGGATGCAACAATACAGTCCACGGTTCAATACGTACCTCGGTTTTTAACCACGGTTTTTGGTTCGGTTCTGATATCTTGCCACTTCAGTGTGTTTTTTTTTTTTTTTTTTTTTTTTTTTGCAACAATTTAACAAAATACTCCCGTAGGCCTCTGTACACTGGAAAAAGCATGGTTTAGTATATGTCTGCTTAATTTTTCTTTTGAGAGAGGTATTATTTTTTCGATTTTTACGCAAAATAGAATGGGTTTCATTCATACTGGACGCCAGAGGGCGCCCTCATGCAGAAAATCCACATATACCTCAAAGAAGTATCACTGATGACGTTCCGTTCCAGCTTCTCTAAAGGCATAAAAGGCATCGCTATTGCTGTAACTGAATAAAAAAAATATATAACGTTAAACGTTTTGAATGATGAAATGTAAGGACAATAAACGCTTATCTGCAATAATATATGGTTTATCTGTGTGCTTCAAGCCATCTCGTGTATTTTCATAAGCCATTGCTAATCGACATAGAATACAAGTATAGAATTGATTGTCTGCCTAATTCTGTGATAAGAATCCACATAAGATCATAAGGAAGTTATTTCAAACACTCGACTGATGTTGTGAATTAAAAACAAGTTATAATGTTTTTTATAACTTGCTTTTATAACTCTTTTATTGGACAACAAGGCTTATCATTGCATTTCATTAGAAGGGGAAGATGCTCTGCGTGTGTTGCTTTTTGAAATATAAGTGGGGAAGCGTTTCCTCATTTCAGCACGTGAAATCGCGGGCACACATACAGCAAATTCCCAGATAAATAAAACAAGGAAGTTATTTAAATGCAAAACCGAAAGACCGCAATTCACAAGCGCGTATTGAACCGTGGATGTCGTACCGAACGGTTTGATATTATATTGAGAATTGTGACATCCCTATTATCTACGCCTAAACGGTACATAATAGTACATTAAAGGGACTATTTTAGTACTTTGAAAGTGCATATTGGTACCTTAAAGGCACATATTAGTACATATTTGTACCTTTTCACATTTGTACCTTAGGGTCCCGCCTCAGTGACAGAACTGTATCTTTTTTTTTTACTGAGAGTGCAGAATAAATAAACAATAGACTAAGGGAGGTGTTCAACATAAAATTGTATGAACAGTATACCTTTTGAATGGATTCAGGCTGATGTAGATGTTTTGGTGAGATTCATCTATGATGGATAAAACCACAAAAGTTATAAATCTACAGATAACGGATGTGGTGATCTTTGTAGCAGCCAGAAGATGCCACTGAAACTATTTTAATCTGATGCACATTATGTTGTACAATCTATCACAGTCTGCATGTGATTCAGTTAGAATGTCACACACTGTTGGAAACGAGTCGTATCAAGTAGGTACTGCTCTTTTTCTTGTTCATTTTATAGAGGTTTACACATATATCATGTTTTTATTTGCACAGTAAGGACAGCAGGACAGAACGAGTTCTTAGTAATATGGTTGGAGATGTCTGATTTATCAAAGAATTGTATTTTATAGCACATCATAATTTGGAAAATGCACTGTATATATTATAAAAGAGCTATATGGGCATTGTGCCAGGAAAAGTGATAAGTTTTAAGCGTTTTTTTCTCAAGGACTTTACTAGTTTGTTCATGTTTTTTTTTTTTGTTAGTTTGGATAAATATCAAACTAGTGTTGCTTGAGAACATCAGAATGTATATTTATGGTCACACTTTACAATAAGGTTCATTAGTTAACTACATTAGTTAACATTAACTAATAATGAACAATACTTCTACAGCGTTTATTAATCTTAGTTAATGTTACAGCATTTACTAATGCATTATTAAAATCACAAGTTGTGTTGGTTAACATTAGTTAATGCACTGTGAACTAACATGTACAAACAATGAACAAATGAATTTTTTATCACCCAACATTTAAAAAGATTAATAAATACTATAAGAAATGTATTGTTCATTGTTCGTTCGTGTTAGTTAATACATCAACTAATGTTAACAAATGACACCTTATTGTAAAGTGTTAACATATTTATTAATTGCATATAGTACACTGGTGTTATTATTATGTAGCAGTTAAACGGACCTTTTATAAGCTGTTTTTTGATGCATGACACTGCTTCATGTATACTGAGACCTTTTTATATAGCAAATAAAAAAATTCTGAATCTTAAACATTGGCTTAATTTGACCACTTGAGGACGCTGTAAAACAATAAAAAAGGCTTCTAATTTTAGCACTATTATTATTGTACTTCTACCGGTGTTCATAGGTGCCCTAATATAAATTTCTAATTTATATATCATGAGTTTGCATGACATTATGTATCAGTAACATGAAGAGATTTGAAGTAAACATAAACTTTTTATATATTGTGATGAAATTAACATCTGGAACATTATGCAAGGTAGTAGCCTGGCGAGTGAGCAAGCCAAGAAATTTAAGAAACACTATGTAGCTATTCACAGTCTGTTCTAGCAGAGACATTACACAGAAAATTACGGATCGTACTGTATCTGCCAAACACATTTTAGCAACAGTCACAAGACAGGAAGCATGATGTGTAATGGTCGCCAGAGGAAAGAAACAGATAAGCATTCGTCCCAGTATCCGTGACCAGAAGGGCTATTCTGTGAAACAATGATTTGAAGAGCAATAGTCGGGTACAGACGGGTTCGGCTTTGTGGATTTTGCCCTGTCTTTATCATTCATACTGTGGTTAATTTATTACTTTGGGGTTAAAGGGTGTGTTATTCAGTTCCCTCATTTTGCAGACGTTCTTTTTGAGCATTGCTGTTCCTTCAGCTCTCACTGGATTCATCTTAACGGTATGATTTTCTACGTTTTACAAAATAATTTTCTTTATTGATTTTGTATTTAGGACACTTTTTGCAATTGAGATGACTGGGAAATATGTCCCATTAAGCTGAATTCACCCTGTTATGTCTCAAAACAGAACCTGAAACCAAATTATGTATGGCAAAAATATATACATTTATCATATTTATTTTTAATACATTGAAAATGTGCAAAATGGCTAAAATATAAACTGATATAGATTTTTAGAGCATATTTCAATACATTTTAGTTACCTAAAAAATCTAGACGTACATGTTTATTTAGATGTACAGTTTATTAAAGAATTTCATTAATCTGAAAAGTATTTTAAGATTTAAAAAATATTCTCTTGCTCCTTGAAATATATTTTGGCTTTTGGAGGAAATTATATGTACTAATAATTTTTGTTATATGGGTATTCTGCTCTGTTCATATGTTTTATCTGCTCCCACATGCTTTGCTTTTCCTAAATCTTTCCTTCTTGTTCTCCTTGACTGCAGTATTTTCGCCGTATGTTAAACCGTTATCACTTTTAAATGACAAACATTAAAATGCTTTATTAAATTGGAAGTCCTGATTTTATTTGTTGTTGTTTTTTTTCATAGAGTTGAAAAAAACAGCATATGCTGGTTAGGTATGTTTTGAAGCATGGCTGCTAGTTTAAGTTGGTCATGAGCTGGTCTTAAGCTGGTCCTGAGCAGGAGCTAGTTGTTAAGGACCAGCTAAGGACCAGCTTAATCCAGTTTATGACCAGCTAAGAATGATCTTGGCCAGCTCAAGACCAGCTAAGGACCAGCTTAAACCAGCTCTATCCAGCACCTATGCTTTAATACATACCTAACCGGCATATGCTGTTTTTTTTTCAACAGGGGTATAACAATGTAAAATGACGGCATGATATATGTTAAAACTTTGCACGTTGTTGCTTGTAGGGATATAATGGACCTGAAAGAATACTTGAACAGAATTGGGTTTACTGGCCAATATGACAAAGCCGACCTGGACAATTTGTTCACCATCCACAAGCTCCATGTTATGAATATTCCGTTTGAGAACCTCAGCCTCCACTCTGGCGAGAAGAACACCATGGACCTGCAGATTATCTATGACAAAATAGTCAAGAGTAATCGAGGAGGCTGGTGTTGTGAAAACAATCTCTTGTTCTCATGGGTTCTGAAGGAGATGGGATACAAATTCACCATGCTAGGCTCCAGAGTGTTCAACTCTCAGGAACAGGAGTTTCTCTCCATGGACTGTCATCTCATCAATCTAGTAGAGATTGATGGAAAGCAGTACATTGCAGATGTGAGCTTTGGAGTGTCGTGCCAAATCTGGCATCCCTTAGAGTTGATATCGGGTAAAGACCAGCCACAGCCTCCAGGCGTATTCCGCCTCATAAATAATGGGATGAAGTGGGTTTTGGAGAAGACTAACAGGAAGCAAGTGGTCCAAAATAAGGCCTTAGCTAATTCCAGCCTCGTTGACAAACGGGTTACCAAAACATTATACTCCTTCATATTAACACCCCGTGATGCAGATCATTTCCAGGAGGCGTCAGATTGCCTGCAGACTAGTCCAGAATCTCTGTTCATGCTCAAATCCATTTGCTCCCTTCAGACGCCCACAGGCTTCAGAGCTCTGATTGGATGGACGTACAGTGAGGTCACATTCAAAGAAGACTCAGACTTGGTGGACATGAAGGATATCCCAGACTCTGAGATAGAGGCTTTACTGAGGGAAAAGTTTAACCTGGTGTTAGTTAATAAATTCACACCCAAAAACAACAAAGCTGATTATTGCATCTAGTACTCAGATACTCTACTCATCTAATACTTCTAGTAACCAGTGTGATTTGTTTTATTATTACAATAAAAACTGTACTTTGTAAAGGCTCTCAGTCATTTATGTTTTATCTTTCTTTTATTATTTTGTTATCACTCTCTAAATGTAATCATCTTTAGATACATATGTTATATAGACTGTAAAACCGATGTCTCAGTTTTAATGTCACTGGACAGTGTGGAGCAATAATTTTCCACTGTATTTGTTTGACCTAATATTGTTGGATTTGTACTTGTCAGATAAGGTCAGACTACGTTGAGAAGAATGCAACCAACATTATTCAGTAAACTGTGCTCATGATTACCTTTGTCTACTTTGTCTCAAGCTTCTTGTGCTGGTAATATACAATAAAAACGGTAACTGTTTGAATATCAGACCAAATTTGATATTTAATGATGGAGAGAGAACTAAAAAAAACGGAATAATCATCATAGTCATCAATTTTACCTGTTTGTATCCACCTTTTTCCCGTAAGAGTGGGCTGCATTTGTCAATTTTATGGGTCTTGCTTCCGGTCTAATCAGCGTCCAGCTATTTTTAGCTTTACAAAACTTGCTTTGCTGCTTGATATTGCAGATTGGTGTGTCTTACCATATTATTTTAATGTATTATCTTAATTATGAACACACTGGTTTGTAGTGCAAACTGTTTTACCGTTTACTGCACGTTTTTATTATTCTCGTCATTTCCTTATAGCGGATAATGAACCAGAAGTCTCATCCATAGGCTTACTTCGGCGTTAAAGATACAGGTGGATAGAGTAATGGCCTTGTTATTTATAATATTCAGGGGCGAAAAATGTATAGTATAGTAAAAGTATTCAAAAGTAAAAAAGTAAAATCTATAGACAAATTAATAAATAAAGTATGATGTCAGATCCATTTTTTTATGTTGATCTCACAAAACACGACTATAAAAGATAAAAATGGTGAGATAAAATCTTTTAGAAGAGGGAGAGAGAAAAATGCCAACATTTTGTGGTAGCAAATTTCCTTCGAACACATTAGACATGCATTGTAAAAAAAAAAAAAATAATCTACCTACATGAAAATGTAAGTTCAGCTGCATTACATTTTTTGAATATAATCAAATTGGCTGTCATTTAAACTGTCATTTTTTTCAGATCATGAAATGTAATTGTAACAACTACAACATGAAATGTAAACGACAGCTTTGGAATTTATTTAAATAAATGAAGGTGTCTGGTTACTGAATATACTGAAAGAATGGTAAACAGCAAAAATAATTGAACATATTTCTTTAAGATGACGCCCTCCTTTCTGGGAGCCAATGAGAAGAGAGCTTCCGCGGTTGGCTAGCGCACGCTGACGGCAGCTGCGTGTGTTTGCAGGCCTAAACGGATCGGCTACACCACTTGGGGGAATAGCAATGAATTCATTAGAACAAGCCGAAGGTATTTCTCAATAGATCGATTTTCACTTTAGTGTACTCCTCTCCAAGTGTCATATCCAAATATTAGCGCAGCGTACATGTGTTTGTTATGGCAAGTTAGATGTATAATGTTGACACTGGGCTGCTAGCATCTTAGCTAAGTTTCTAAGACTCTTCAGCTGTTAAAACCGTGGTTTATTTTGCTGACATGCTCTGCAGCAACATCATGAACTAGAGTAAGTTATGTGAAACGAAAACTCGAAAGACTGATACATCAACAAGGAGTGCAGCTCTTCTGTCCTTGTAAAACCCGGGTCTTGGCTTTTAAACATTGTGTTGGCCAATCATAATGCCGTCGTATCACACTGACGTGTAATACATGCAAAATAATGTACATTTTCCACAAAACGTAAAAGCGATAAAGCTGCCTCTGCATTGATATGCATGGTACAGCTAATGTTTCTGACCGATAAACTGAGTCGATGTAATTGAGTCTCAAATCAGTGTATTTGCCCATCTATATTTTTAGCTTTTCTTCATTACGCATTTCTCAGAGTGAAACATAGCAGAATAGTGTCTTAAAGGGGTAATTCACCGCTGACACTATGGTCTTCTAATAAAACGTGGCTGTCTATACAGTAGAAAGGCGAAATGTTTTTGAGAGAGGTGATACATTACTAAAAAAAAAACGGAGAAAGGGGGTTGTAGCGTTCTCGTTTGCTAAAAATGTAGGAAAACTCCAACACCCATAACGCTCTGGGCTCGATCCGCCTGTCCATGATCGGGAATGTAAAAATGCGGAAGTGCGATATGTAGTTTTAATAAAAGCCCTGCATCTGACGGAAGATCACTTTAGCTGATAAAAAAGAATTAAGAGGCCACATGAGAAATACACATTGTTCTTTTATCTGCACTAACAACAATGTAATGATACAACGCTGTAATTTAACTTGTCCCTTAAGTGGTGGTTAAATTAGAAAATAGATGTTGCTTACCACACTGCCAGTCCTGTGCTGATACAGTTGTCTTGCTCCTCTGCAGACCTGAAGGCTTTTGAGAGGAGACTGACAGAGTATGTGTCTTGTTTGCAGCCGGCTACAGGTCGTTGGCGCAGTAAGTCTGGTCAAATCTTTATTGAATCTGTTTCAAGCAGTTTGAAATCCGAGTTATGCGTCTGGTCTAAGGCGAGATCTGTACATGCTTATCATATTAAACAACAAGGACTGAAATTAAGCTTATTGTGAAAAGCTCATTTTAATTCATGAATTCTGTCTTCTTTCTGCAGTGATTCTGATCGTGGTGTCTGTATGCACAGCCACAGGTGCCTGGAACTGGCTGATAGATCCAGACACTCAGAAAGTATGAAATTTAGAGGTGCCAGATTAGCGTCAAATGCTGCATTCTGCTTGTTTGCACTTATAGTTGTTTGTCTGTTATGTCCTCTTTTTCCACAGGTTTCTTTCTTCTCATCTTTATGGAATCATCCATTTTTCACTATTAGCTGTGTGACGCTGATTGGCCTTTTCTTTGCTGGAATACACAAACGAGTTGTAGCACCATCTATGTATCCTTTATACTGTCTTCTATCAAATAAATCTATGAAATTTATACTGTCTTCATTGTTTTCAGCCAGTCTGTTGACTATTGACAAAACTGCAGATGATCAGTGACTACCGAATCTCTCCTTAACCACTTGCAGTATTGCAGCACGCTGCCGGACGGTACTAGCAGAATATAACATGTCCTGTGATGATGTGAGTACTTGTGTCCTTGAATTGCCCTTCACTGCTTCAAGAATCCAAAGTAACTTTTCTTGTGCATACATTTTTATTTTTCCCTCTCGCATACTAGACGGGGAAACTTATCCTGAAACCACGGCCTCATATCCAATAGCACCTTGAAGAGCCGGAAGTGGAAAGTATTTCATATCAACATAATAATCATAAAGATTGCACAGGCCTCAATGCCAGGAGATTACCCAAAGTGTGTGAGGGTCGACCTCCCAAAAAGGACTCTAACTTCCTTCTGCAATTTATGAAGAAGCAATGGGAAATGCCCAACATTGTTTCTGCTATTTTTAGATGACATCCTTATATTTCTGTTGGAAAATTTGAGTTTTATTTGATTGTGGATTTTGATATCCTCATTTGTGAAGCTGTGTCCTATTTTAGATGCATACGGTGTATGTATTTTTAAGTAAATTGCTGAATACATAATAAATATTAAAGTGTAGATATCTGTTCACCTTAAGCTGACTTTTACATATGTAGGCAACATTTGTGGAATGTTTATGCCTATGACGTGATGCGCTGCTTTTTGTTGTTTTTAAAAGTACTTTTATGCGACCAAAGGCTGCAATAGTAAAGGGAAACAGGCAAATGCATCTTTATTGAGTGTCATGGTTGGCTGAGATTTTATTTACTTTAAGTCTACAAGAAAATCTTTAAATGAGCTGTGTTGGCAATAATAAAAGTTGTTTGTTGTATAGCGTTTGTTGCTATTATTATTATTAACGTGAAAACCGGTTAACGTGAAGGCCAATGTGTCTGCTTATCAAATTCCTGTAAGTCACTTAGGATAAAAGCAATTGCCAAATGCATAAATGTGAATATATTATGCTGAATGTACACTGCAAATGTACCACAGAAGTGCTTCTGAAGTGGTATTTAGCTGTCTTTACACAGACTGTTTCAAAGGTGGTATAAATGCATTTACATAGAAATTGCAATCGTATACTTTGATACTGGGTGCTAAGGAAGGTCTGAGCAGGCATAATTTTGTCTGGCTTTTACCAAGCAATGTTACACTTAATTTTGAGCAGGCACAGAGCGGCCTTATCTTGGCTGCGTAAACACTTATTTTTATTTTTTTATTAATGCTGTAGGGAACGTACAAAACAAAAAATCCAATGCCAGGGGTGAATACAATTGGGAATACAATTACCGGTTACAAAATCTGGAAAATATTATGAGAAAGACACAATGAGACAGTTTTAAGGGCTTTGGAATTGCTGGATGTAAGAAGAGTGTCCAGGTAGGATTTAAGGTCCCTACAGAAAACAGGAAAGTAGGGCTTAGCACCTTGACCCTTACATTTGTGTAAAAAGAATTTTGCAAGAAAAATAAATAAGTTTATCAAATAATACTGGCCCTTGTCTTCTTTAGAAAAGATATGACAACCAAATAAAACATCTTTATATAACAAAACAAAACGCTGGTCCTAAAGGTGATTTGAAGTCTGAACGTCATCACGTCTTCCTAGTGGTATATTTCATATTTTAAAACGTTCCACATGTATGCTCACTTTAATGTTACAATAATAATAAAATAAGTAATTTAATAAGAGGTTGTATTGCATTTTAATGTTTCCAACCGGGATAATAATATGTTAGTTAATATACTAAAAATATACAAAAAAAAAACCAATCATATAAAACAATTTATTTAGCACCTCAATAGAAATTGCGCTTACATTAAAAAATACAACATTTTAATAAAACGCAATTTCCCACCATGAGTCAAACCCCTTTTTTATTTACAGTATTAGTCAAAGGTCTTATCACTGCTCTTATCGGCTCATTATGAATCGTTTATGTCAGTGAGTTGACTAGGGAGAACCACTCGGACCGACTCGTTGTTTCCGACTCGTGAAACAACTGTTCAGACCGGTGAACCGGTTCAATTGAAGCATTTGAAAGATCCGAGTCAAAAGAGTGATCGGTTCACAAATCAGACATCGCAGTGAGTTGACCAGACAGAACCGCTCGGACCGATTCAGTCCAATTCGTGCAACAATTGTTTAGACCGGTGGACCGGTTCAGTTAGTTCATTGAAAAGATCCGAATCAAAAGGTTCACCAATCAGACATCGCAGGAGCTCAATGAGTTGACCAGACAGAACCGCTCGGACCGATTCAGTCCAATTCGTGCAACAATTGTTTAGACCGGTGGACCGGTTCAATTGGTTCATTGAAAAGATCCGAATCAAAAGGTTCACCAATCAGACATCGCAGGAGCTCAATGAGTTGACCAGACAGAACCGCTCGGACCGATTCAGTCCGACTTTCAATTGATTGAATTAAAAGGTCTGAGTCAAAAGATAGATTGGTTCACCAATCAGACTTTGCAGGAGCTCAGTGTGTTGTTGACCAGACAAAACCGCTCAGACCGATTTAATTTGACTGAACCAGTTCAATTCACTCATTTAAAAGACCCGAGTCAAAAATGTACACCGTACGAGCGATTGGCTCACAAATCAGACATCGCAGGAGCTCAGTGTGTTGACCAGATAAAACCGCTCAGACCAATTTAAACCGATTGAACCGATTCTTGATTCTCAGACCGATTTAGTCCGACTCGTGAAACAATTGTACAGACTGGTGAACCAATTGATTCATTGAAAAGATCCGAATCAAAAGAGCGATTGGTTCACGAATCAGACATCGCAGGACCTCACGCGGCCACCGTACTTATTGTAGACATGGCGTCCGAGGAAGATAGCGACGAGGATTTCGTGACTTATGGAACTCCTTTAGAGCCTCTGGAAGAAGGTATTATATGTGTGGAGTGAAGCTGGCATTTTGCGTCTGTTTGCATGTTTTTGATGTATTGGAGCTGTGAATGTTTTAATGAAAACTGCTGTCGCAGAAAGTGTACACTCCTCTACTTAATTTCACAATGTTTGTATATGTGTATTTCAGATGAACCCATCAGAAAGCCGGTACCTGTGCACGAACAGACGGTTAAAGATGAGAAGGGCCGTTACAAGAGATTTCACGGTGCTTTCACTGGTGGCTTCTCTGCTGGTTACTTCAACACAGTTGGCTCTAAAGAAGGTCAGTGTCAGCCTTGCTCAGTGCACTAATGCTTTTAATTTTGTTAACCGGTTCTTGTGGTAGTTTAACTAGTCTGCTGTGTTCTTTAGGCTGGACTCCATCAACATTTGTATCATCACGACAGCAAAAGGCAGAGCGACAAAATGTTAGACCAGAGGACTTTATGGATGAGGAGGTTTGTGTGTGGATTTCAGTTCTCCACGTCTGTGCCTTGATACCTGTAAAGTTCTTGTCATGTACGTTTTGGTCTAATAAAGAATATGTTTACTTAAAGGATTTTAGTGAGCATGGTATTGCCCCACGAGAGATTGTCACTACAGATGATTTTGCATCTGAGAGGAAAGATCAGTTAAAGGACAAGGCACGAGCAGTCAGCTCTCTTGCTGCTCTGATACCTGGAGACACTGGACTGCTCGAGGAGCTTATTGCCCCTGCAAGGTATTCATCACTCTCTAACTAATGTGGTCTAACTAAAAAGTAGTTGTAAACTGAAGTTTTTGCATTGCATTGCGTGATTCCAGGTCATCCATTGGTGTGGAGCTGCTGAGAAAAATGGGCTGGAAGGATGGCCAGGGAGTCGGACCAAGACTCAAGAGAAAGCAACGCAAGCAAAACACTGGTGATGAGAGAAGTTATCATAAATGTTTTGTTTCAGCTACAGTGGTATTTTTAAATTTTGGATCTCGAAAGGCTCGTGTGCGAAGCACCATGTTAACATTTCCAAAAGCTTAGCTTTGCTCTTTTTCATCTTTCAGATGCAGCTAAAGTTTATGGCTGTGCATTGCCGCCCAATGGATCAGAGGAGTCAGAGGTAGATATTTTCAGCTTTTCATCTACTGCCTTATGAATACTGTGAATTCAGAAACACTACTCTTTTCACATACTGTTTTTTTCACCTACTGTATAGTAGGAAAGTATGGATATTTGGCTACATGTGATTACTATGTGAAGAACAGACTTATTTACTGCTGATCTCAGTTAAGTCGGACTGAAAAACTTATATACCTGTTGTTGTTTTTTTTGTTTTGTTTTTTCCTCAGGAGGATGATGATGATGATGAATTCGCTCCAGAGAATGTGACCTTTGCCCCCAAAGATGTGGTCCCAGTGGACTTCACCCCTAAAGTAGACTCCCATGGTCTGGGTTACAGAGGACTCAACCCTCTTCAGGCCTTGGGTGGCGGATCAGAATTGGGACATTTAAATCTCTTCACGCTTCAGTCTGATAGAGCAACCAGCTTATTTGGAAACAGAAATTCAGGACAGCAACGCAGTGGTGGGATTGCAGGACAAGTAAGACCTACAAAGTACAATCAGTAACGGCCTAAAAAAATTAATTTGAACTTCTATTAGAAGGTACATGCTGACAACAGTGCATATGTGTGTGTGTGTAGGCTTTTGGTGTTGGTGCAATGGAGGACGAAGATACTGATATTTATCATAAAGACTCCATGTCCAACTACGATTCTGTTCTGGGAGGAGAAGAACCAGGGGATGGACTCTACGGATGGACCGCTCCCCAGCAGTACACCAGGAAGAAGAATGGTTAGTGACTTGAAGTACTTTGCTGTGTTTTCATAATGTCATGATACTTAACATCCTATCATTTTGGTTGCATCATAATGTTAGAACTGTATGCTATTTGAGTGGTTTTTCTATAACGAATGTATTTGTTTTTGTTCCAGCCTTAAAAAGAGATGTGGCATATTCGGGGAGGATTCTAGATGGGTTTACATTGGCCTCTGAAGGCACAGAGATTAAAACGGTAATATACTCTTTATTTACAATGACAGTACTAAGCTTCAGTTCCTTTATGACTTTATTTGTTGTGAATAAGTTGTGCAGTTAAAGTAGGCTCATTGGTTTTGTTTTCTAGGTCTATCCTCCGCCTGATTTGCCCCGTGATTATCGGCCCGTACATTACTTTCGTCCTGTGGTTGATACCTCCACCGTCAGCCCCATCGTTGCCCAGGCACTGCAGACTTCACGTGGACACCTATCACAGGATGCACCACAGCAGGGCCGTCATAGCTTAGACTCTTCTCAGAGACGTGACATGCTGGGAGAAACGCCTCTAGAGGGTAATGATGTCACTGCACATTTGTTGAGGTTGTTTAAAGTGGTTAGTTCAGCCAAAATGAAAATTCTGTCATTATTTACTCACCCTCATGTCGTTCAAACCCAGGGCTCAACGCTAAGGATTTTTTCTACTGGCCCAGTTGGGCAAGTGGTTCAAATTTTTACTTGCCCGATTAAAATTTTCACTGGCCCTGCTACAAAAAACAACAACAACAAACAAAACAAAATAGTTGCTGTTATCATTGTTTTTGACTCATGTTATCTTTTATTTTAATAAATAAGCTTATGTGACATCAAAATTTTACATATCAATTTAATTGTGCAATTCTCCATTCCAATTTTGATATCACAGCAAAACCTACTAGCCTAACAAATATAAAATTCAAACATTACTTGTTTGTTCAAAAATTATTTTATTACAAATGAAAAGATGCTTTAAGGAAAAACAGCAGACGGACTGAATGAACAAATTCAGTCTATGCCAGCAGGTGGCACTTATGGAATAATGATACAGCATTACCACTGTAAACAAAGCAGCCCGGTGCTTATAAAAGCAACTTTAAAAGCATTATACAGAGGTAAATGAAAGAAAACGCCATGTAATCATTTCTTAAAACAATCATTTCCCCTCAGAGATACATTCATATAAATCCTGTTTCAATATTTAGACAATATTTCCAATATTTTGCACTTTGTGAGCCGTGATCTTGCTCTGCCTGCTAGAGTATTTTTTCCTCTTTGCGTGCATCTTCAGTGTCTCTGGCCTCTGTTAACGGATTTTTAAAGAGTAAAGAGTGAATATTTCCACAGGCATGACATTTTGAAAAATGATTGCTTGCAGTTCGTGTGCAAGCCCAGAACAGTGATTGGTTGAAATATGTCCGGTCGATTGATCTGTACTCCACAGTATAAATTAAATATAGATTAATCATTGTAAAGGCTACAAAGTTACTCATCAAGACGGGTATTCTGACATAATTTGTAGGTTACCTGTCCGTCAGAGACGTGTAAATTTTAAATGAACAAGGCTTAAAAACACATGCAAATGATAAACTTTCGTGACGACGTAGCAGTGGCCCAATCGGGCCAGTGACATATTCGTCAACTGTCCCGAGCGTCTTTTTCATGCTGGCCCCGGGCCATCGGGCACTCTTTATTGTGGAGCCCTGAAACCTGTAAGACCTTCATTCATCTTTGAAACACAAATTAAGATATTTTTGATGAAATCTGAGAGCTTTCTGATCCTGCATAGACAGCAATGTTATTACCATGTTTAAGGCCCAGGAAGGTAGTAAGGACATTGTCAAAATAGTCCATAGACATTAGTGGTTCAACTGTAATTTTATGAAGCTGCGAGACAACTTTTTGTGTGCAAAGAAAACAAAAATATCCGCAGTTTCTTTTACACACTTCTTTGCACACAAAAAGTATTCTCGTAGCTTCATAAAATTACATTTAAACTACAGATGTCGCACAGACTATTTTAACGATGTCTGGCACTTGCATTGTGGTAATTACATTGATGTCTATGCAGGGTCAAAAAGCTCAGATTTCATCAAAAATATCTTAATTTGTATTCTGAAGATGAATGAAGGTCTTACGGGTTTGGAACAACAAGAGGGTGACTAATTAATGACAGAATTTTCATATTTGGGTGAACTGTCCCTTTACGAGTAATTTGAATGATAGATTTGTGATTGTATGAGTTCAGATTAAGGCTGTCATTACACAATAACCAAGAGTGAAAGTATTCACGATAACAATATTATCATGATATTTAGAGAAATAATCAGTCAAATATTTATTTCATACTTTATTTTGTTTTCTGTATCATTAAAAAAAGTGTGGGGAGGGTGAGAGGGAGTTTGTAACCATAACTGTACAAAAAAAAAACTTGCTTCTTGCAGACTTTGGTGTTGAACACTTCATTTTTTTTTTTTTTTTTTTTTCGTGGAATCTCACTTTCAGCTATCATTTTCTCCATCATGATTTTGTGCAGTAGTAGTAGCTACACACTGTCTCGTCGTTGTATTTTTTTTTTTTCTTGATTTATGACTGGTGGCAACCAGCGTTAAAGTTCAATACTGTCACCTATTGTGCTGAAGTGTCAACCAGATAGTTACTGTTAATGGATTAATTACATTTTAAGTTTAATGTAAGCATGCTATAAAGATTTTATTCTTCAAATCTGGTTATTGTCACTTCTGGTATATTGCGACAAAGCCCCAAAACCCCTTTTGTGGATTAAAATGTTATCTAAAATATGTGTTACAAATTCAAGGTCTGCTTATTACTTAACATTTGTTTTGAATGTGAACAAATGTGACCCTGGACCACGAAACCAGTCATAAGTGTCTGAGATTTATACATAAAGCTTTCCATTGTACGGTGTGTTAGGATAGGACACTATTTGGCCGAGATAAAACTATTTGAAAACCTTGAATCTGAGGGTGCCAAAAAAATCAGAATATTGAGAAAATCACCTTTAAAGTTGGCATAAAAGAAAAATCAATAATTTTGACCCATACAATGTATTTTGGCTATTGCTACAAATATACCCGTGTGGTCCAGGGTCACAAATATGAATTTCTATATGTTTTGAATGTGAGAAAATATGAATGAATGATTTTTTATTTTTTAAATACAGTTTCTAACCCAAACTTCATTTAAATATGTGTTTGTTTATGTTGCATAGGTCCAAGTTCTGTGTTTGAGCTGCTTGACAGTAAGGACAGAGAACGGCTAAATGAGATCCGCAAAGCAGCCGAGGAACGGAAGAAGTCAGTGGGAAACCTTTCCTCAGCTGAAGATCGTGCTGCAGTGGTGGCTTCAGCTAAAGCTGCCGCTCTACAGGCCATGTCCAGCCGTTTCCAGTCAACCGCCTCACAACCTGATTCCCACACCCTAATCAAATCTCAGGCTTCCTCTGAGATGCAGATGGCTTTGAATGCTTGGTCTGGTCCCACTGCAGATGCTAGCAAAACCTTTAAACCTTTTGCAAAAAATCCTCAGAAACAGTCTCGCTATGATCTGTACATCAGCAAACTCAAACAGGGTGATAAAGGTGAACTGGATCACTTATGTTTGGTGTGATTTATCGCAGACTTTGCTCATTTGTGCTTGGCTGAATACATAATTTTTACCTACATTTGTAGATGCCCTGGAGTCGAGTCTGGACTCTTCCATGACGGAATGGGAGAGAGGAAGAGAAAGGGAGGAATTTGTGCGTGCTGCATTACTTTATAAGCCCAGCAACTCTTCTCTCTCCTCACGTTTCACACGTGGCAAACATGAGGATGATACGGACAGTGTAGAGGTCAGACGGGATCAAGAGGTAAGGAGTTACTCAAGTGGTTATCTTTTCACATTTGTGACACTGGACCACAAAACCAGTCTTAAGTAGCACTGGTATGTGGCTGTAGCCAACAATACCTGTATGGGTCAAAATTGTCAATTTTTCTTTTATGCCAAAAATCATTAGGATATTAAGTAAAGATCATGTTCCATGAAGATATTTTGTAAATTTCCCACCGTAAATATATCAAAACTTATTTTTTGATCAGTAATATGCATTGCTAACAACTTCATTTGGACAACTGATTACATTCAGATGATGTATAAATCTCAATTTCAAAAAAATGACACTTATGACTGGTTTTGTGGTTCAGGGTCGAATTTACATTTAGTAATATGTTCAAGAAATTTGTTTGGCTGAAGTGGAACTAAAAAGGTGCTTCAAGTATAGTCCTCTGTTTATAATAATAATGGTATGGTAATATTCACTCTCTTTTTTTAGAATGATGTGGATGACAAGCAGGCCGCTGTAAAGATGAAGATGTTTGGAAAGCTGACCAGAGACACATTTGAGTGGCACCCTGATAAACTATTGTGTAAAAGATTCAATGTTCCAGATCCTTATCCAGGGTAAGACACAGACTTCCTGTTTTGGTGGATCAAATCATATGCTGTATCTGAAGATATTCCTGTACTATTGAAGTATCTAAGGGATAGTTCATCCAGAAATAAAAATTCTGTCATTAATTACTCATCCTTAATGACGTTCCAAACTCGTAAGACCTTCGTTCATCTTCAGAACACAAATTAAGATATTTTTGATGGAATCCGAGAGCTTTTTGACCCTGCATAGACACTAATGCAACTACGTTCAAGGCCCAGAAAGGTAGTAAGAACATGGTTAAAATAGTCCATGTGACATCAGTGGTTCAACCATGATTTAATGAAGCTACGAGAATACTTTTTGTGCACAAACAAAACAAAAATAACTATTTATTCTCAAGATAGTAGTAAAAATAAAATTAAAATAGAATTATTATTTGTATTTTTTTTTTTTTTTTTCCATTTGACACTTTTTAAATTGTGTACATATTTTGTGGACATTTTTCAATTTAAAAATATCATTTGAATAATTTTTTTAAAATTTGGTAGATTTTTTTTGTTGTTGTTGTTTTGTTTTTTTTTCCCTTCAGTTGTTCCATTTATCTTGTCTGGCTTTTGCAGGTCCAGTACTGTGGGAATGCCTAAAGTAAAGAGAGATAAGTACTCAGTTTTTAACTTCCTTACAATAACGGATGGCAGCCAGGTCAGCAGGGAAGCCCCGAGTGCTCCCAAACCTCCAGAAGTCTCCAATAAGAAATCCAGGTGGGACATACCAGGGCAGGTATCTGAAACTGAAGACCCACTCAGTGCTTTCCTCAGTGAAACCCGCAGTGAGGTTTCAGCGGCCCAGCAAATTGAGGCTGAGACCAAGACCCAGACAGACTCTCCACATGCTTCTGCCACTCCAGAGGTGCCAGTGGATGCTTAATTATATTCATTAAACTCTTTTTATTAAAAACCCTCCCTAAAGAATACTATATACAGCAAAACTATAATGTAACAATCACTCTTTTATGCAGGTAAAAGTGGCGCAGTCTGATGGGCAGCAGACTGAGCAAAAGACTGAAGAGGAGGAGAAGGAAGAGGATGAAGAAGAAGAGGTGAGGCCTCCAATGGATCTTTTTAAAGCCATCTTTGCCAGTTCGTCAGATGAGAAAAGCTCATCTTCATCTGAAGATGATAGTGAAGAAGAGGAAGAGGTGGCCCCTCCACCATCTGAACCAATCCAAAGCAGTGCAGAGACACTGAGCCCACCCATCTCAGCTCAGATCACTCCTGCTCCTGACGTCAGCAAAGTACCAGGTATAATCTAAAGATGTAAATCTTTCATTGATTCAGATGTCAGTGTCAACTTGTCATAATCATTTATTGACTATTTTTCTCTTCCCCTCAGATATACAGCAGCTTACAGTCCAGAGCATGTCATCTGCTGAAACTACAGCACAAAATACTCAGTCCTCCCATAGTGCTCCTGCTAAATCTCAAGGGCTGGATGAAGAGGAGTTTGGCCCCAGGCTGCCACCTCCTGGTCAGTCAGTGTAACCACTGCAGTCACCATCCCCCTCAATTTAAATTTTTACTTAAATGTGTAAAGTGTGAATGTCACTAGAGATCTTAAAATGATGGAATTGATTTTAGCTAAATCCCACAAGACATAGTTTATTTATTACTTGTTAGTTTTGAATATACAGGTGCACAGGTATACAGTTAACTTAGTTTTACATTGTGTGTCTCTTCGTCAGGGTTTATCCCATCTGCACACTCACCGCAGCTGAAGAAACAAAAGAAGAAAGATAAAGAGAAACACAAAGCCAAGAAACACAAAAAAGAGAAAAAGGTGGGGTTCTTCTGCAGCCGATTGACCCAGTCTGAGTGCTAAACATCTTAGCAAAACTAAAAATGACACGTCATTTAACTTTTTTTTTAATTTTATTTTTATTTTTTTTTTCCCCAGAAGAAAAAGAACAAGAAACATAAGCATAAAGGGAAACAGAAGAAGAGAGTTGAAGAGTCCAATAGCAGCTCAGACGACACAGACTCCAACAGTGAAGATGAAAATAGAGTTGTGTCTACTAGTGAACTGCTCCAGAGGTCAGAGCTCATATTTTTAATCATATAGCTTTTTACAATGCATCTTGTAAATGGTAAGGTTATCTTGGTATACATATTTGTAACTTAAAAGCTTGAAAGATGATTATTTCTTTTTTTCTCTTTCTCTGGCTTAGGTTAAAAAACATCAGGAACAAGAGATAAAACATATCTGAAGAACTGAGAGCGAGGGTTTTGTCTTACAGAAGCTTCAAGATGAATACTAATTGTGTGTGTGTGTGTGTGTGTGTGTGTGTGTGTGTGTGTGTGTGTGTGTGTGTGTGTGTGTGTGTGTGTGTGTGTGTGTGTGCTGGTGCATTTATTTAAGTGTACCTAATGGCAAATGTGTTATGATTGCAGATATTTTTTAATAATAAATGAATAAAAACAAAAAGATGGGTGATTATTATAATAAAATGTCTACCAGATACTTTAACCTTATTATAATACAATAATTTTGACAATGTTCTGTTTCTGTTCATGTTACTGTAGAAAATGAAAGCAATTACGCTACAACAAACAAAATGTGAAGTAATTCTGTGCTTTGCTTCATTAATTGAAAAGTTAAATTATTCCAGATGCAGTGAATGAACAAAAGGAGGAAAGCTTAGAAAATCAACTTGAATTTAAAACCCTGAATTAACTGTGGGTCAGAACTGTACTCGGTTTGAGAATTGTTTAATTAAGGGGATCAGGGTGTTTAATCAAAATGATTTTATTCGTTTCTAGCGCCCCACCCAACCTCAAAAGAATACAAGAATACAGATTTGTAGTCAAATGCAGTTCTTTTTAACTTTTTACTTATTAAAAATCCTGAAAAAAGTATCATGGGTTCTGACAAAATATTAAGCAGTACAACTGTTTTCAACATTGATAATTAGAATGATTTCTGAAGGATCATGTGACAATGAAGACTGGAGTAATGATCCTGAACATTCAGCTTGGCATCACAGGAATAAATTACATTTCAAAATATATTCACATAGAAAACCGTTATTTTTTCACTACAAAAAATATTTCACAATAAAACCGTTTTTTTTTTTTTTTTAATCAAATAAATGCAGCTATGGTGAGCATAAAAAAACTTAATCTTAATGATTCCAAACTTTTGAAAGTCAGTGTATGTACTTTGCACTTTTTGGGGGGTGTCTTCTTCAGGATTAGAAAATAATTCACATGATGGGATATGTAAAACAATTTGAAATCTCTCAAAATCTGGTCATGATCTGCTTTGTGTTCTGTCAGGACGTATACTGTAGTGACATGGATACCCATGGAAACGAACCATGATTTTACTATAATTAAATTTTTTTGGCGCATTGACTACCATTTGTATAACTGCAGTTTTGCTACAAATACCATGAATAAACTTTGGTTAGTGTAGCAAAACCATGATTAAATGGATAACTGACACGCATGCACACACAAAAAAAATCTATTGCCAGTTATTCACTATCACATTTGTACAATGTTCTCTCCGAGCAATCTAAGTTATACCAGATCGTAGTGCGCATTTTGATGCGCAAAAATGTTGTGGAAAAAATTAGAAAAGCCTACACAGCCTAAACAAATAACCAAAAAATGCTACGTTTTCAACGCACTGTGCTCAATTTAATAACAGATTAGCAATCCTTCAGTCATTTCGTACTTTACAAACATACTGTACCATGTATTGAATGACCTATATATACGTCAACTAATGACCAATCACACAGCGGCGCCGTGGCTTAGTTGGTTAAAGCGCCTGTCTAGTAAACAGGAGATCCTGGGTTCGAATCCCAGCGGTGCCTTTTGTGCTATGCAGGCACAGCAGTATTTTTAAGGACATCACACTAAATAAAACAATTTATGCAATAAAATTGGATTTAAATTGGACTAATGCAAAAGGAAATGTATCACAAAGAACATTCTATTCGAATGTACTTTGGAGGAAATTAGCAAAAACGTTTGAGTTTTCAAACCAGTCGGTGCGGAAATCTTTAAAAATGACTCCAACACGATATATTTCATTGCTAAGTATGTAAATAATAAAATGGTGCACACGCCATGATTTCCGGCGATGCATCCCTCCGTCCACAAGAGTGCAGGCTTTCACTGCCACAGTCCTTAGAGCTGGTAAGACTCCCAACCATGAAAACAAACCAAAGCAAATTTAAGAAAAAAAGAATTCTGATAACATGATTACATCAAAACATTTACACGTGTGTACCCACACTTTTGTATTAAGATGTTACATTTAAGTTAAGCATTTTGACGTTTACATTAGCATCATGCTAGCTTTGTGTTTTGAATAATGATCTCATGAGATGCGCTCCATCAGTCTTCGATGGACACAAGTCCACTGAGCTGCACTGCCGCGATTACTTCACCATACATCAGATATTATTACATAATTGGCAAACTGTGAAACTATATGGAAGTAGTGGAACGATATATTGCGAAAAGTAAACTATGTGGTGATTAATAAGTAAATGTCACAGGCTTAGTGATCTCCCCAAGAAAAGCAATTCATTGATGAAGAATCAGTGTGTGTCCTGTGTCCACTGAACCTCCAATCCCGTCTCTCCTCTGAAGGTCTCTCTGCCTTTCCCTCCAGACAGCGCAATGAGCCTCTCGGAAAGAGAGAAAGAGGTTGCTTTTGATGCTTGTGGAAGACGTTAAATCGAGCGAGAGCGTGAAACCGACATGAGATGCGTTGCAAAATCTGTCTGGATTCTGAGGAAATGACCTGAGCTGAGAACAAGAAGATGCTGGTGATGATGGAGAGAATCGGGGCGATTCGGCTTTACCTTGTGAAATGGATTTGTCTACGCTGGGCTTGGGTTTGTGTGGGTAAGTAGACTTCTTGAGGATTGTGATATTGTCACATATATAATTGTGATAGCCTATATTTAATAAAACAAAAGAGTGAGGCGCACGACTGATTTAGATTAAACCAGAAGTCAAGCTTTCACTTTTTATTGCATTTTACCTTTTTCAGCCCACGTGTCAGAATAATATCACATATTATTTCATTCAGACCTATGGCAGGTGATTATAGGTTTAAGTATGCGAATGGCATCGATGACAAAGAAAGGTTAAGCGGCGACCGCAGGTTATGCAGCATTCATACAGGGAGAATCGAGGAGGACAGATCCGCGTTTGGCTTGTTGCCATGGCAGTTATAAACACGGCGGTATCAGTCTGATCTCCTCGAAGACCGACTGGCAGATTGCGAATTTTGGTAACAAATGTGTATTATTGCGCAGCCTTTCATGGATAAAAAGAATGAAGTTGTTCAAGTGCAATTCTACACACCTTGTCGTAATGTAAACATTACGTGTACCACTTACCAACTATGCTAAACTGGTTTGCTGGTTTCCCAGGCTGGTCTGTTAGTTGGTTTTAGAAGGGTTTGGGACACTTTTCAGTCAGTCAGACTGATAACGAACATGAACCTACCAAGCACCAGCATCTTCCAGGCTTGGAGACCAGATTAAACCAGTCCATCAAATCCACAGTGACTTTTCAACTTCATCAGAATTCTGAGCATCAGTTTTGAGAATAAAATCTATATTCACAACTAGACAGTATCAAAACTAAAACTAAAGCAATGCTTACACAGTCTACCAGGCATTGGGGATCTGATCTCACCCATAATCTATTCCTAGATAGCACTCTAGGCTTGTTTGAGTAACACATGATATTTTGAGGTCGGCTAAATGCTCAACAAACAACCACAGATAGAAGAGAGCGAATATGTGAGAAAGAGACGCCTGCTTTTCCTCAAGCAGATGCGCTCATATTAGAAACAGAAGCTCGGAAAGGGAACGAATGGCTGTGTTGTGTTGGAGGTGGTCTCCAGTGAAGGGGTGGTGACAAAAGAGGGTTTGGTTGGGGGTGGGGGCATGTTGATAGTACCAATAACACCTAGAGCTCTTCATCTCTCACACACAGACAGACAAAGGGACATTGCTCTGTCTTTCTTTATCACTCCTACACACCCAAATACAAGCTTTTCTCTTTGACTAAGAATATTCCTTGTCCAGACATGTTTTCCCCACTAATGTGAGTGTGTATCGCTGATATTCTCACAGCCTTTAGAGGATGTTCCATTTGGTAAATGAAGACAATGGGGATGTTCATTATATTCAGCTGTAATAGTTTGCAAGAATTCCTTTGTGTGTGGAGGTGATTTGTTAAAATTTCCTTTAACAAAAACAGCCATTGTGGACTGTAGTCTATCCCTCAAAGCCTTATTTTCATCTGTGTAAAATTCAATATGTCTACCCTGCATCTACCCTGATTAAGGTCTATGTGTACTGTATGTATCTGGGGAAGTATAAGCATGTCAGTGAGGTGAGCCTTGAGGCTCAACATTATAAAATGTTTTGTGTGTTTATGTTGGGATTCCCCTGATCTCTGTCCTGTTCTCTCTCACAGAGAACAGGGTATCAGTTTTTTCTTTTTTAGCTTTGTCTAAGGCACTCAGCCGCTCATAGGCATCATCATATTTTCTGTAGAGTAAAAGCAGTCCTTGGACATATGAGAGATGTGTTCTTCACAAAAATCCTTCAGGTCCCACAAATTCTTTGGTTTATCAGCATTTTTGTGTATTTGAACCCGACAGTGACTGTATGATTTTGAGATCCATCTTTTGACACTGAGGAAAATCTAAGGGACTCGTATGCAACTATTACAGAAGGTTCAAACACTCACTGATGCTTCAGAAGGAAACACATTAAGAGCTGGGGGGTGAAAACTTGAATTTGAAGATCAGGGTAAATGTAACTTATTTGTCTTCTGGGGAACATGTAAGTATCTTCTGTAGCTTCTGAAGAGCAGTACTAAATGAAAAAAAATATGATATTTAGGCAAAATAAGAAACATGTACACATCCTCATTCCATTCAAAAGTTTACACCCCCGGCTCTTAATACATAGTTTTTCCTTGTGGAGCATCAGTGAGCATTTGAACCTTCTGTAATATGAGTCCCTCAGTTGTCCTCAGTGTAAAAAGATGGATCTCAAAATCATAATCATTGTTGGAAAGGGTTCAAATACACAAAAATGCTGAAAAACCAAAGAATTTGTGGGACCTGAAGATTTTTTTCTGAAGAAAAGTGGGCAGTTTAATTGTTCAGGACAAACAAGGGACTCATGAACAACGATCACCAAACAAAAAAAAAACACAGCTGTAGATCATTCAGGTAACAACACAGTATTAAGAATAGGGGACATGGTCATTTTTATAAATGTATCTATTATTTTCTCTTGTGGACCATATGTAAGTGTCTTTTATGAATATAATTTTCCTATTCAGGTCAGTATTAAATAAAAAATAACATGCATTTTGTATGATCCCTCTTGTTTTAGTAAAATAATTAACATTTTGTGGATTCTGCAAGGTGTATGTAAACTTTTGACTTCAACTGTATATATATATATATATATATAATATATTTTTTTAATCCAGAAATAACGAATGATTGGAAATCTAGGAGGTTCATGTGTCTAAAGGTCCATTAATAGACACAGTTCTTAATTGTCATTATTTCTCTTTCAAGACACTTTAGCATAGATGAAAATAGGAAAAAAAGACCAACCCCCCCCCCCCCAAAAAAAAAAAAAACAGTGAATTGTTTATACGCTCACTTGGAATTTCTGGACTATTTCTGTTGCTTTCCCAGGCTATTTCTTCCTGTCTTATTGTATTTCTATTGAAATTCATAATCATTAGCACACACTCTCACACACCTCCCCACTAAATTGAGTATTATGTGTCAGTGCAATTCCACAGGCTCTCTCTGATCCTTCTTGAGTGAGTGGATCAAATTCTCGTCATATATACCTGGCCTGCACTCAGGAATCCATAAAGCCTGGTGTGATGTGTTGATGTCATCTCAATCACAGTCTGATAGCTGTGGTCACTCATGAGTCACTCTGCCACACACAAACAATGCACATGTCTTGTGTGTGTGTTCCTCAGCTGCCTGTGGCGGTAAAGTGGAGTTACACACAGAGAGGAGAGGAGTGATCTACAGCCCATCATGGCCCCTCAACTACCCGGCCGGAGTGAACTGCAGCTGGAATATACAGGGAAGCCGCGGAGATGTGATCACTATCAGGTAGACGCACACAAGCAGTGTCTCACAGCGGTGATTAAATGAGTGCTGACTTATTTATTTCTATTACCATAGCACATAACAAGATGTCCTACCGTTAATGCCTATTCAGCATCTGTCCTGTTCATGGGGTCTGTCCTTTTTGTATTTCTTCACTGTGCAAGCATAAAAAATGCTGTTTTTCATGAACAACAGTTAGTCACAGCAACTTTCACACTGTTGAGTCCCCAGCAGCTTTTACTAGTCAGTTGTGAGAAAGTATGATATTTACAAACTAAAAACCAGTGCAAGCGTTTTCCAAACTAATTAAATGTTTTTTTGCATTTCAGTGTTTATGAGCCTGTTTGTGAGTGTAAATTGGTTTGCGCATTCTTCCATATGAAAGCGCTTAGACTGCTGTATGACTAGAGCTGACTGTAGGGATTTTATAATGTACTTGTTCTTGCCTATCTTGCCACTGTTGTGTGTGTATGTGTGTGAGTGGGCTTCGTCACCGCTTTAATGGTATTATCTAAAAGCATGACATCATCTCCTCAGAGATTTGTTCTTAAAGGAAACCTTAAGGTGGAAAAGGATAATAGTTCTGATTAAGAGATTTTTTAATTTCTTTTAATCCATACTGGCTAATTGCTCGTTGTCTTTTGTGGATCCAGTTTATTTTCCTGCTGATATTTTCTTTATTCCCATTACAAGAAATGTTTTATTTGATGTGCTACAAAGAAAAATATTAATATTTTTGGTTTTTAAAGGTAACTAATGGTTTTTCATGGTTTTGAAGTAACTAATAATTTATTATGGTTTCAACTTAGATTTTTAATTTGCAAGAATGTAAACTAGACTACTATAATGTATCTATAATTTGAAGGAGACCTATTATGCCCCTTTTTACAAATATGTAATATAAGTTTCAGGTGTCCCCAGAATGTGTCTATGAAGTTTCAGCTCAAAATACCCCACAGATCATTTATTATATCATTTTGAAAATGCCTATTTTGGGTGGAAACAGAAACATGTGTGCATGTCTCTTTAAATGCAAATGAGCTGCTGCTCCCCGCCCTCTTTTCCAGAATAGATCTGTGCCTTTACAGCTCATACCTCAGATAATCTGCCAAAAAACATCTGTTTAGTTTTGATTATTATGTCTATTGTGCTAAAATCATGCGTTTTAAAGCTGTCTTAGTTGAAACTTCTGCTCTCTTGTCTCTTCTGAGGCTGGGACTCTAAATAGTGTTCTGTGATCGTCTGTGCAGCCAATGACAGAACAGTTAGCATGCTTTGCTCAAACCTTCGCCATGGCGCTAAAACTGGCACACCGTTGTCGCTTATGAAAACAAAATGATGGCGCTGTGGGTGGAAACATGCAGATTAAGGGGTGGTAATATTATAATAAGATGTCCTTCCTACGTCACAGGGGGAGTGAAATCTGAGCGGCTCCTTTTTTCCACATGCTTGCAGAGAAAGGCTTTCCAAAACGAAGTTACTGGGTTGTCCTTTTTCACGTTTTCTGGGATGGTAGATACACCAGGGACCCAGTTTTAGCACTTAAACACAGAAAAAGTCAGATTTTTATGATATGTCCCTTTTAATATATTTTTGCTGGATACTGATGGTGCTGGATAAATAATTATTTAATGACTATCACAAGTTGCTATTTGCCTAATCTTCGTCTGCCAGCCAGCCAGTGTTGCCTTGATTTAGTTCTGCCACTTTGACAACAATGTTTGATACATCACAAAAAGCTAAACAGTGATCGCTGAATATAAAACATTGTTGCAATGCAGCACTGGTTTGATAGGTGAAGTGACAGCTCTGCCAACTTGCCCAAAACTCTCTGGCATTGGCCTGAGGCCATCAGGTCATCCTTAATGTAAGCCCTGTCTGAAATATTCAGAAGCTTTGCATATTGTGTCTGTGCTTGTGCATTTGATTGACAGGCAGAAGAGATTTGAATGTCTGTATTTTAATAACTATAACTATACTGCACAGTTTCATGTGTATTTTATCATATAAATTAAAATAGATTCTAGTTATTTGGGTCACACAGTAAGGGTGAAAGTCATATCTTCTGCATTCTGATGAACGATCTCTTACCATTTATTTTTGCAATGTGCTTATTCTTGCTTATGGCTGAAATATATTTGTGTTATCATATTTCAGCTCACAAATATAAAATCATTAGGTGAAATCTGTTCAAGAACATCTGAGTGTGTCCTCGTCTGACATGTTTTGCACTTAAATGGTCATGAAACATCTTACAACAAACAGTAGAGGAGCCTTTGTTTAAGCAGCGAGATTTAGAGTATATGGGGAAAAAGAGAGATAAGAAAGAGAACAGACCAATAGATGTGTAATGTTGTCAGGTTATTGGCTGCAAATAGCCTACTCTTCTGTAATGGTACTGGATGCTGATTTTATCTCTCACTCTTGAGTATTTGTGTGTGTGTGTGTGTGTGTGTGTATGCTCTGATAGTACTCTGTAGTCTGTGTAAAGTGATAATAGTTCCACTGCAAATATTATCTCTGTTTCGCTTATGGTCTATGGTTCCACATCTTGGTATTGCTGAAATATTATAGGGTCATTCCTATTATGTGGAAAAATGAATATGAATGTGTAATTTAAGAAGGTGTCACAATGAAAACCACAATGAGTATCACAGGAAATACTATACTGATTAAAACTCTTTCCAAGGAGAGATATTAAAGGGATAGTTCACCTAAAAAAATAACACTTCTGCCATTAATTACTCTTACGTTGTTCCAAACCCCTGGTTAATTAGTTTTCACTCTCTTCTTCCATTTCATTCTTTTAATATTGTCCAATTTACTGCTCAGCTTTTTTACACAAACAGAGGTGTCTTATATTGTCACAGCAGAAAGGGGTGGCATGGTTGCAAATGAAAGCTTGAAATAAAAACAAAAAAGGTTTATGTAATGAGAAGAAAAGAAAACAGAGCTCTACTATGCTTGCATAAAAGCTGTTGTATTATTTAGAATGTTAATTTGACATTTTCTGCTAATCTTCTTTTTTATTGATTTATTGTGGCTCTGACATGTCTTTTGCTCTAGAATATTTTATGTAGTATAAACTATTATACAGTGGAAGTGCTGAAACAGCAGAGACTCATGCATTAAGCACCATGTGTTTGCTGTGTCCAGTTTTCACAGCTTTGATGTGGAGGACACTGGGGACTGCAGGGGCGACTGGCTGCTGCTTGGCCCTACATGGAAAGCTGAGTATCGGTTATGTGGCTCTGTTCTTCCTCCTCCCTTCATCTCCTCCAGAGGACGAGTCTGGGTCTACTTCCACTCTCAGGCTAACAGCTCTGGACAGTCACAAGGCTTCAGACTATCTTACATACGAGGTGAGTGAACTAAGAGTGTGCATATGTTCATTAGAGCCTATTCTGCTCTTCTGTGTTTGTAGTAAAAGTGGTTAATATTTGTGCTCTATATTCCAAGTCTTCTAATATTATAACTACACTATCAGTCAAAAGTTTTTGAACATAATTTATATATAATTAAAATATATAATTCTTTCTTTCTTTGGAACAAAAATAGAATTGAGTTTATTGCAGGAGCTTAATGACAAAGTGAGAAAGACATTATAGAAAATTCTATGAGTAGATAATGCGTCTCTACGTCATCAAAAAAAAACTGAAAATATTCTTCTCTTCTCTTCTCTTCTCTATAATAATAATAATAATAAATAATAAATGTTTTTTGAGCCGCAAATCAGAATATTAGAATGATTTCTGAAGGATCATGTGACTGGAGTTATGATGCTAAAAATCAGCTTTAAAATCACATTAATAAATTACATTTTAATATATATATATATATATATATATATATATATATATATATTCAAATAAAAAGCAGTTATTTTAAATGGTAAAACTATTTCTAAAATGTACTGTCTTTGCATTAAAAACAAAAAAATCTTACTGTTCAAAAACTTTTGACTGGTACTAAATGTCATTTTCTGTCATTTTCTTTTCTCATTTTCCGTACTGCCAATACAGGTTTTTTTTTTTTTTTTTGAGTGAACGAGACTCCAAACAAGTACATTTGGTGATCCGGTTTAATACCAATTGATTGGGCATATTTTTATCATACTTTATGCATTTCCTTTTGAGCTGTAATGTTTCATCAGATTTAGTTGTTTTCCTACATTAGAAAGGCACTAAATCATAAAGACTGTTGTCGTGGCATATAGATTTACTGTAAGTACAGATTGACCAGGCGAATGCAGGCTTAGCAGATCAATAGTGTATGGCCATAGAGCCATGATGAAAGCTAATGCTTTGCAGAACTTCTTACATAATGTCCTGTGAAAAGTGATGCGCATATTTGGATTGCACTACTGTCAGTGTGTACTAGACAGATCTCTGCTGTTGATTATTTAGTAAGATCTAATATGTAACTAATGAAGATGAAGGAGATAATTGGCTGTCGTTACTCAACTCCACGGGACGTGTGCATGTGAGGGGTGAAATGCTGTGTTTGTGCGTTTTCCTCAGAGGTGCAGTTCAATCAATAATACTTGAACGGCTGTGTTTGTTAAGCTGTCACCAGGCAAACACCATCTGCAGAGTGGGTAGATTTGATTAGCTTATTTCAGCAAACTGTCAGTGTTATGTGCGCAAAAGACTCTCTTTGTCTCTGTCTGTTCTTTACTCATTAGGTCGACTGGGTCAGAGCAGTTGTGAGAACGATGAATATTTATGTGGAAATGGTAAGTGCATTCCACGTTCCTGGCGCTGTAATGGATTGGACGAGTGTGGAGACAATACAGACGAAAGAAGCTGTGCTGCCCCACCAACACCCGCCCGGGTCAGTCTGTGTCCACCTGGTACTTTGCAGTGCTCTGATATTCAATCTACCCGCTGTCTGCCGGTGTCTCTGCGCTGTAATGGAGCCCGGGACTGTCCTGACGGATCAGACGAGGCCCACTGTCCTGACACGTCCTGTGGAAAACGCTTAGTCAACTTCTACGGGACGTTTGCCTCACCTGATTTTTTCCGTCCGAACAGGAGCGCTGGCACAGATCTTCACTGCACGTGGTTTCTAGACACACAAGTATGATGAGAACCTCATTTATTTTCATTTTGAACGCGTTAAATCACTTACAGCGTTCTGCTTAATTGTTTTCGCTTCAGGACCCAAAGCCGCTCGTGCTGCAGGTGGACCTTCAGCTGGGTGTGGGAGACTCTGTTCGTGTTTACGACGGATTGGGAGAGCGTGCAGAACGTCTTCTGCAGAGTCTCTCTCATCATAATAACCACAGACGAGCCCTGCTGGAGTCGTCCCAGGGACAGATGAGCATCTTCTACCACGCAAAGCCACACAGCCCTGGACACGGATTCAACGCCACCTACCAGGTTGCTAATTCTTGGTGGTTTGTACACTTCCCAGTGATATGCTCTCCATTTTGCATTGACATTGTGTGTTTTGTTTAGCATCAGTACAGTGTAGAATTGTCTTTTAGGACACTGTTAAAAGCTTGGTTTTCTTCATACTTTGTGTGAAGATATCATTAAGTTCCTGGTTTTTGTGTTGACAAGTTTGGGTTAATGATACTTAATGATATTGATATATGAACTTGGGGAGCTTAATGATATCTTCATACAAAGTATATGTATATTAGAGGTTGACCTATATTGGATTTTACTGATACGATAACTAGGTTGGACCACACTGGCCGATACCGATTAATTGACCAATAGTTTTTAAAATGGATACTGAATGGAAAATAAATAGTGCTCTATTATTTAAAAAAAAAAAAAAAAAAGTAGCCTACTGAACCATACTTTGTAATAAAATGAATAAAATATTAATTATATATTGATCATTACAGTTTGTTCATTAATGTTAACAAAAGCAACTAAAATTTTTAAAATATATCAGTAAATACTGAAATGAACACTCTAACAAACAACGATACTTCTATTCTACAGCTTTTATCAATTTTAATTGTACAAATGGACTCATATTGTAAAGTGTTACCATCACATCAACAATCAAGCTAAAGATGGCCATCTTTAAATATCTACACAAAGGCCATGGTATTGAAATTGCATGCATATGGATATTGTGTACTTTCACAATTTAACTGCTTCTATTCTACATTTGTGGTTATCTAATCAAAATATAAAAAATAATGTTAGTCACACAACGGTCAAAATTGCGACGCGTCTAGAAAAACTGGCAGCTATCCGGTATCACACGCACTGGACACGTTGCGTTCAATTCAAGCGGCGGTCTACAAGACTTTATTTGATCACCAAACGGGCAAAAGTATACTGCTGTCCTGTCTCCACGAATGCAGCATCTAGTCAACAAATTCATCGCTTAGTAATGACATGAAAACATGCACTACAGTATACTGTACACACCGTTTTGTTGTCGATGTTTTAAATCCGCCTTTGAATTGTCCCGCTTGTGCAGCGCGCAGTGCCACGTGTCTAAACAAACGGCACGTGCTGTCAGTGATTTCCGCCACTAGAGGCCGCTTTGCTGTATAATGACTATAGGGACTATAGGGACTTTGCTGTATAATGACGACCTTCTCAGCCGCTCCAGCAACGGACCCAGCTCGGAAAAAAACTATCGTCATGGATTTTTGCCGATAACCGATAGTTCCGCCAATCAACTAACCGTGCCGATTAATTGGCAAAACCGATACATCGGTCGACCTCTAATGTCTAATTTCTAATTTCTTATATATATATATCTAAATGAGGTAAAGGAGGTAATACTTCTATTTATCATGGACATGAAATTTATTACAAAAGTTACATTAAGGCAGTTATTTATATGTGTGTATATACACGAACACACACATATTTAATGCTTTATACAGTTCAATTTTTTCACATTATTTTTAATCAAATAAATGCAGCCACCTTTAATAAAATAGTCGGTCACACTTTAGTCCAATTAGGACCAATTCTCACTATGACTTTTGCCTCAATAAACTCCTAATTTGCTGATTATTAATAGTTAATAAGGTAGTAGTTAGGTTTATGTATGGGGTAGGATTGAGGGATCCAAAATATGGTCATGCAGAATAAGGCATTAGTATGTGCCTTATAAGTACTAATAAACAGACAATATGCTAGTAGCATGTTAATAAGCAGCTAGTTAATAATGCGAATTAGTCCTTAAACTTATACCAAAAAAAAAAAAAAAACGAATTAAAAAAGTGAAAAATGCTCTTGTCTCATTGATTGACTATGGTATTAATCAACAAGGCAAGATGATAACAACACAGGGTATTTTAGGAGCTCTACATCATTCGTTCTTGCAGTGCCGAAGCATAACCAACAAAAAACAACTATTCAGTTTTTATGTTTCAAACACAGATGGTGATAGAGAGTCCAAAGTTCAACAGGGCAGCTTTAACTAGATGTCCACAAGCAAAACTGAAGTAATCTGTACTTACTACAGTTTATGGTAAGGACTGATATACTGTGATACTAATAGTGTTCCTTTCTCCTTTCTGCAGGTTAAGGGGTATTGCTTTCCAGGTGAGCATCCATGTGGCACAGACGAGGGCTGTTATTCTGAACTGCAGCGCTGTGATGGTTACTGGCATTGCCCTGGGGGACGAGATGAGGAGGACTGCCCACTGTGCCAGCCAGGAGAGTATCCCTGCGAGGGTGGCAGTGGGGCGTGTTACTCAGCTTCTGAGAGGTGTAACAACCAGAAGAAGTGCCCCGATGGCTCAGATGAGAAAAACTGCTTTGACTGCCAGCCTGGAAATTTTCACTGTGGAACCAACCTGTGCATCTTTGAGACGTGGCGCTGCGATGGGCAGGAAGACTGTCTCGATGGCAGTGATGAAAGAGACTGTCTTGCATCCGTGCCCAGGAAGGTGATCACAGCGGCTCTGATTGGCAGCTTGGTCTGTGGGCTGCTACTGGTCATTGCACTGGGTTGTGCCTTTAAACTCTATTCGCTCAGGACAAGAGAGTACAGGTGAGGTCCATCTTCTTCCTGCCTGGAATTACACTGAAAGCGAAGTCAGGAAATATGATTCAAGACTTTTTCTTTATTTTTTTCCCAAGGCATACGGTTTTTCGTTACTTAAAAATCTTAAAATTGTCTTTTTTCACACTCATTTTTATGTTTTTTCTTAAAAAAATGACTGTATGACTGTAAAAGAAGTATCTTGTGCTCACTAAGGCTGCATTTATTTAATAAAATAATACAGAAATAATATTTTGAAATATTATTACAATTGATCATAACTGGTTTCTATTTCAGTATATTTTAACATGAAATTTAACAAAAAGCTAAAATAGGCAAAGATTTTTTTTTGTCAGTCTTGATATTGCTTTTGTATTGCTTAGAATTGTTTTGAACAAACTAAACAAAATATTAAAGGGATAATTGAAAATTCTTTTAATTCATACATTTTTCAACCTCTTGTCGTTCCAAACCGAAACCATTTATCTTCAGACCACAAATTAAGATATTTTTAATGAAATCCGAGACCTTTCTGTCCCCGCATAGACAGCATTGCTACAATGTTCAAGGCTCACAAAGGTAGTAAGGACATTGATAAAATAGTCCATGTGGCATCAGTCGTTATTTAAAGTCATTATTTGTTTTCTTTGTGCACAAAAAGTATTCTTGTAGCATAAAATTAAGGTTGAACCACTAATGTCACATGGACTATTTTAACAATGTCCCCACTACCTTTCTGGGCTTTAAATGTTTCAGTTGCGTTGCTGTCAATGCAGGCTCATAAAGCTCTCGGATTTCATCAAAAATATCTTCATTTGTTTTCTGAAGATGAACGAACATCTTATGGTTTTGTAGTGACATGAGGGTGAGTAATTAATGACAGAATTTTCATTTTTGGGTGAACTATCCCTTTAAGAAAAAGATTTTTTTTATCTTTTTAAATCTTTTCAGTCTTAATTGTTTCTTTCTTTTTTATTGGCAACTTTCTTTATTTTCTGCTAAATGGATTCACACTGTAATCCAAATAATTTGCCTCCATAGTAAAACTATTGTTCAAAGCTAGAAAAGCACAAGTTTATCCCAACGAGATAAAGAAAGAAAACATGAGAAGGTAGATGACTTAGTCTTTCTTGTTTCATTTCAAACATAATTGGATCTGCAGTAACGGCCCATATGCTGCTCTGGGAGGTGATGCACAGTTTTTCTCCAGTTAGCCTTGTAAAGACACAGCAGCACCCAAAATACCTGCACTTCATCAAACTGTCAAAGTACCGCTGGTTAAGTAACAGCTCTTGGAGATTCTCAAGATATCCTGCCTGAATGTGTTCAGTAGTTCCCCTTTTTAAAAAGCCATTGTTTTTTTTTTTGCATTTTTAAACAGCATCAGTCAGCAGCTTTATAAAACGCTCTTTATGTTCCTCTTTCTCACTAGAGCTTTTGAAACCCAGATGACCCGGCTAGAGGCGGAGTTTGTTCAGAGAGAGGCTCCACCATCATATGGTCAGCTGATAGCTCAAGGTCTCATACCTCCAGTTGATGACTTCCCAGTGTACAACCCAACACAGGTGTGTGAATATGACATTGAATTTGAATTGAGGTGGCAGTTAGGATTGCAATTCAAATTTGTAAATATAGCTGCAAGCAGCAGTTACCAGGGTTCAAGAGCTTTAAGGCATTTAAGCACATGAAAAAAGACTTATTATATAACAAGCCTGTAACCAATGATTAAAAAGGCATTTTTGTCAAATCCAGGAAATGTACCATAGAAATATGACGTTTTTAACATTTATGACTGTTACAGCAGCAGCTGTGGTCTGATCTCCCTAAAACTTTGCATGCTTGTTTAGAATCACCTGTCGCATGTGCTCACTAGGTTTTGTGAAGTTTTGAGTTTTCATTTAGGCTTTATAGGATTTTAGGTATATTTTGACAGGCCCATTTTCTAAATGACCCATTGTAGCTTCCCAAAGGGTAAATTTCAACATTTTTTCAACAAATTTCAAAAACCTAGAGAGTCTGGAGAATTGTACTACAGTGCTTTTTTCCAGATTGAGTGAAAAACCTAGGGCTAGTTTGCAAATGTAGGTTTTTTACATCATCTTAATCATTTAACTAATGGTTTGTTTGACAGCAGTGGTTCCAAAGGCAAAGTTGTTCAGAATGAGGAGGTCTATCGTACGATACAAATATCATGCATATGTGTGAAAAACCTCGCAATGTACGATCATTTACAGTCTTAAAAAATGAGATATCACTCCCCATCCAGGTGGCTGACTTCTTTAAAGTCAAACAGGCTCACCAAGTTTCATTTCTGATCAACCTCCGTTAACCTTGTCTAACCTTGTTCATCGGCATATGGCAGCTATGTTTTTTGTGATACGCAAATGTCCTAATAGATGCTGTAGACCAAGAGCATGCGTACCAATTTTCACATCAATAGGACAAACAGTTGCGTAGTTATGGCCTTTTTTATGTTTTTTTTTTCCCCCTCTAATAGCACCACCAAGTGGCTTTTTTAATGTGACCTCAGATTCAGCTCTTACATATGCATCGCGAGTTTGGCGAAGATATCTCATTCCATTCAAAAGTTATAGCCGTTTTAGTAAAGGCGGCCCTGCCCCTTTCGAATGTTTTGGTGTCCCTTTGCAACAGAGAGTCGAAAGTTCAACTTTTTTTATTATTATTGATATTTACTCTCCACAGAATCTTTCTGCACTGGTTTGGTTCCAATCAGGAGAGAAACCTAGGACTAGTTTGCAAAAGTAGGTTTTTCAAAAAATGCAAAATACCCGGAAATTTCACAAAAAACTGAGAGCTTTGCGATGAGAGGCTTAGGAGTTATAAGCAATTTTGTACTTTTGATTGCTGTAGCGCCCCCATCAGGCTGATTTGGGGCGAGCCTTGGTGACGTTATAGACGGTGTGAGTACTACCATTCCTCCAAATTTCAAGTCTCTACAACTTACGGTTTGGTCTTCCTGATCAGTTTTACGTGGAGATTGCTGATGCATGACCATTTTAACAATTACAATAGGGTTTCAGCGCTACATTCAGTACATTCAACATACAATTAAACAGCAGCTAAAACAGGTCTGTTTTCCATTGTTGCTAGTGTAGAAATGCACATAGCGCTGCTCACACAGAAATCATTTTAAAGACAAACAACTTTATATTGGTGAATGCAGTGAATTTACATGACCAAACTGAACACAAGCAAAATCTGCATGGTGAACATTTTTCCCATCACAAAAAAATTCCCAATTACTATTGAAATGACAGGATTTGTGAAATGTTTTCTGCTTTTTTTCTGTCTCTCTCAGGCATCTGTTCTGCAGAATCTCCGTTCAGCTATGCGAAGGCAGATTCGTCGTCACTCTTCTCGTCGCTCCTCGTCACGTCGGCGGCTTGGCCGTCTGTGGAATCGCCTGTTCCATCGCGGCTCTCGGTTACGGGGTCAGATACCTCTCCTCACGCCTCCTGGTCACACGCACACAAACACACACCCTGACCTGAGCCTCCACAGCTACAACACGACAGATGATGGCATCGAGGAGTCACGTGAGAGTGTGGGACAGACTCCGCCACCTTGTTCGACAGTGGCGCTGGGACTGGCCCTGCAGGCTCACACTGAGGCCCTCTGTCTACCTGACAGAGAGTCTCCATCCTCTCCTCTTTCACTCCCCTCCCCCAACTCACCCCGCTCCAGCTCTGACACCCTGGAGGATGAAGATGATGATGAAGATGACAGAAGTTTAGAGGGAATACGAATGAGATCCAAACAGGGCATTTCCCCAAAACATAAAGATGATGACAGTCCTCCTGGACCCCCCGATAGCCCCAAACGCAGTACGAGCCGGTCGAGATCCTCCAGACGGCTGGTGCAGGAACTAGCTGCAGAGCTCAGAGGAGTTTCTCTATTACGTTACACCTCTGTGGGCATCTCGCCGCTTTCCTCTCCTGAGTCGCCGACGTCCTCCAGCGGTCAGTCTGAGGAGCAGAGAAGCTTTTCTACAATCAGAAAATCAAATACAGACTCGCTCACAGATGCTGACGGGCACACCGGGAAATCTTCAGAAGCAGAAGATGTTCCTGGTGACAGTGTCAGGCTTTGTAGACTCACAACTAGTGAGGAAGAAGATGATGAGACTCTGTTGCACTGAGAAGCCTTTATCGCCCTCCCTGTTCTGATTTTGTGCCAACACAGTGAGCCTTACTAGGTTCATCCAACAGCCTTCCATCCAGAGTCATAAAGTACAGTACGTTTACATGCGCAGTTATAATCACGTCTTTTGTTGTCGAGCTACAGTTTTTATCTAAGTATACATGATGAAAAGCGTATGCAGATATTTAAAGGATTAAATAGACAGTTGAGCACCACTTTAATGCAGTTAGACTAAAGCATTTTCATGACGGTTTAAAAAAAAAAAGGATTGCTTTAGTTCGAAATCAATAGAAGTGTACGTAAATTTACACTACATTCAAAGGTTCAGTAAGAGGTTTTTTTTTAAATAAATTAATGTTTTGTTTAGCAAGGTTGCATTAGATTGATCAAAAGACACAGTGATGAATTCTACATTGCAACAAAAATGTCTATTTCAAGTAAATGCTGTTCTGTTCTGTTTATTAAAGAATGGAAAAATTACAACACAAATGTTTTCAACATTGATAATAATAAGAAATGTTTCTTAACCACTCAATCAACATATTAGAATGATTTCTTAAAGATCAACTGACACTTAAGAGTAATGGCTGCTGAAAATTCAGCTTTGCATCACAGGGAATAAATAACAATTTAAAATGCATTCAAATAGAAAACATTCATGTTAAACTCAGAAATGTTTAAAATGTCAGAAATGTTTAAAAATCTTACTGACCCCTAAACCTTTGAATGGTAGTGTACTTTCAAAGTTTTGAGCCTTGTAGGCGCAAAACGTTTGGCTTTCATGCCGTCATAGTAGAACACAGAGGATTCGACCTCAGCTTTTGTTTTTGCTTTTGTTTTTGTTTGGGTCATGCTTAATTAGATAATCTCACAGTTCAGCTCCAGCATTCAATATGATTGTTCACTTGCTAGAAATCAACAAAAACCTTATGAATGTGGCTATAACACTACAACAAAGTTTAATTACCAAGGACTGAGCATAAATACTTTTCCCACATGGAATATCATTGTAACACAGAACTTAATTTGTCTGAATCTCTGCTTCTTATCAACAACATTCTGTCATGACCTTTAAAAGCTCTAAAAAGATTTCAGAGATCTCCTCTTACCTCCCCAACGCCTTAGAAGAGATTCACAATGTCGCCCACAGAGGGAAATATTCATGTGCTCATTTAGTGTTTATCAGAATTAGACTGTTGTCTCAGAATGATGCTTTACACATTTAGATCTGAATGTTTGAATGTTGGTTGTGCTCTACATTAACAAATTTTGACCTCTTATATTATACATACACTACCGTTCAAAAGGTTGAGGTCGGTAAGATTTTTCTTTTATGCTCACCAAGGCTGAATTAATTCTATTTTTAAAATCAGTAAAAACTTTAATATTGTGAAATATTATTACTATTTAAAAACTACTGTTTTCAATTTAAATATATTTTAAAATGTAATTTATTTCTGTGATTTCAAAGCTGATTTTTTTAGCAGCCATTACTCCTGTCTTCAGTGTCACGTGAACCTTCAAGAATCATTTCTTATTCTTAGTTGTGCTGCTTTGTCGAAACTGTGATTTAATGCATTTTTGTTAAAAAAAAAATCTACTGATCCCAAACCTTTGAACAGTAGTTGTTCAATTTCATACCCTCAGACTACTGGAGCTGTTGGCTGATTTAGTTGATATCTAAATCTTTTTTTTTTTTTTTGTATTTAAGGTTTGTTTTGTTAGTCTGGCTATCAGACTGTAATATCATGGCAGGTCCACCACTGACATGAATTAATGTTAAGAAGCTTTTTCCCCCATGTAAAAGACAGTGAGTCTTTCTTGAAGGGAAGCAGAACTCAGGGATTGTATAATGGTTCGTGAGAGAGAAGCAGTTAACTTGGACTTCCTTGTTAACAGCTGTAGTCTGTAGGTGTACTGAGAAGTACTGCTGCCTCAGTTGAGTTCTGAAGCCATCAGGACATCAAAGAGTCATGGGAAAGTGACTCAGTAATCACATTTGTGTTTGAGCTCACACAGTTTCATTTGCATTCATGCATTTGGCACTTGAGAGACTTATTTGCCAGTAATATTATGTTGCTTCCCTATCCGTGAATGTATGTATGTATGTATGTTCTGTTATAATGTAGTGCCACGTCCTCTGTGCAAGTCATACTTGCTGCTTTAGCACACTTGGTCCCGGTCCAAGCTTGGAAAGAAGAACTAATCAAACTAAAAAGCTGGTTCCATCACTGAAGGGTCAGTGTGTTCCTCCATTTCATTCTGTCTGCTGGCCGACTGCCTGCTATTTCACACATTTCCATTGTCCATGCTCAGCCTGCAGGATCTCTTGTCTGGTCCCATAGGTTCAAGAATGTGCCATTTAAGAGATTGATGGATTTTATTGAATTGCAGATGTTTTAATACACTGTGAAGCCTTTAGATTCAGTGCCATTAGAGAGGTCATGCACTTATTGTCTTGTCATTTGTTGGGTTTAGTTGAAATGACTGAAGATTAAAGCACTGCTGAGAGACTTAACATGCGGCATACATGACTACTTGTTTGACCTTTTTCATAGTGTCCTTTATGTTTTGTGGAATTTAAGTGTTTCCCATACATTGAATTATTTGTCTGGCCACCACAATATCAAAACTGACAGCCACAAACAGATTTTCCAAAAGTTTGTTGAATAAACATGAGCACTACACGTTTCATAATCAAAATGCAGCGCAGGTGTTTTTATATGAATGTATCTTTAAATGGAACTGACTGTACTCAGAAAAGCTTCAATGTCATTTTCATTTCATCTTACATGATAAAGTAGCTTTTGTGAGTGCCTGCTGCTGGCAGAGAATGAATTTGCATTTTTAATCAGCCCGTCTGCTGTTTTTGTTCAGACCAACAGGAAAATCAACTTAAATATACAGTGCCTTGCAAAAGTATTCAAACCCCTTAATTTTATTTTATTTTTTTAAATGTTGCTGCCATACGTTAAACTTGTTTAAATATTTTTTTTTTCCACATCAATCTAGACTCCATACACCATAATTGCAAAGCATAGAACAGGTTTTAACGTCTTAGCAAATTTATTAAAAATAACAAACTGATTGAATGATTCCATTGCATAAGTATTCAAGCTTTTATCTGGGACGGTTGAAATTTAGATCAGGAGCATTCAAATTGGTTGTAGATGTTACTACAGTTTTAGTGGAGTTAACCTGTGGCAAATTCAATTGAATGGGTATTATTTAGAAAGGCACACACACCTTAATAAAAGGTTTATCAGCTGAAATTGCACTTCAGTGCAAAAACCAAGCCCTGATGTCAAAAAAACTGCCTGTAGAGCTCAGAAGCAGGATTGCATTAAGCCACACATCTGGGGAAGCGTTCAGAAAAAAAATGTACTACATTGAAAGTTCACAGAAGCTTGTCATCTCCGTTACCCTTAATGGAAGAAGGACTCTACCTAGAGCTGGCCTCCTGGCCAAACTGAGCAATTGATGGAGAAGGGCCTTGGTTAGAGTGGTGACCAAGAAGCTCATGGTCACACCAGTTGAGCTCCATGATCATACGTGGAGATAGGAGGGACAAACACCACTGCAACACTTGATTTGAGGCTGTAAAGGTGCTTCAGCAAGTACTGAGTTAAGGGTATGAATACATATGCAATGTACTTATTTCATTTTTTTTTTTTTTTAATTTGTAATAAATTTACAAAGTTTTGATAATTCTGTTTTTGCTTTGTCATTATGGTGTATGGAGCAGTTAACATAAGGCAGCAACATAAAATGTGAAAAAATGAAGGGGTTTGAATACTTTCACAAGGCACTGTATATGTATTTCCCCCAGGATAGTGCTGCCACACATAGAGTGTACGTCTGTAGGAAACACTGAGATCAATCAAGAAATAATGCCACATAAGAGTCTTTTAGGGAAACCCTAGACCAAGGGGTTCTTAACATTTTTTACTCAAAGGCCATCCATTGTCCAACACAATGTTGGATCACAACAATTAACCACAATTATTTTGTGTTTCCAGAAGTTTGTTCTTGAACAAAAACAATAGTTTAATAATAATAGGGACAAAAAAAAATATTAATTTGATTTTTGTTTTTTTCCTACTGATAAAAAACGGCCAGCTAAAACCAGCCTTAGCTGGTTGGATGATCTTAGCTAGTTTCAGCTGGTCTTCCAGCCTGGCTAGGCTGGTCAAGCTGGTTTTAGCTGGTTGTTCCAACGAGTCTCCCAGCCTGACAAGCTAAGGGAGTGGCTAAAACCCCTCTAAAAACAGCCTGCTGACCAGCTATGATCAGGCTGGATGGCCAGCTTAGACTGGTTTTAGCTGTTTTTTTATTAGGGTTAGCATTTTAATTTCCTTTAATATAATTATTTTAGTCATGACATACCCCTCTTGGAAGCTTACTGATGCCCCCGGTTGAGAACCACTGTCCTAAGCTGACTTCTCTTTTTCTCTCTTTTTAATTTTCATTGCAGTCTATGGTTGCCTTGAAAATATTTTGTAAATTTAACATTTTATTTTTTCCCCTTCCAATCTGGTTGTGTATGGCTGGTAATGGTCAAGGTTGCTACATGTTTTTTTTTCAAAGGTTTTGATGTATTTGCTGGAAGGCTGAAAAAACATGTTTACTTGTACCTTGCATTAAACGCACATTTCTTCATTAGATATTCAGACTAACTTATTATCTGGAAGAAGTGTAGTCATTCATAAACCAAATCTTCCCTAAAGAACGTAATTATGCCCTTTGCATATATAGACCAGGGGCTATATGACATAAACTCCCTGTTTAAAGTTGTAAGACTTTAGTATAATTACTACTAAACGGATTCTAGAGTTAGTATGTTTTAGTAATATAAGCAATCATGTCTATAAGCAGGGGATGTCTCAGAAAATTCAGAGAAGTTTGTCATTTCTTTCTTACTTTTGCAGTACAATGGTTACTTTTCTAAAACGAGGCACACCCTTTGAAATAGACCACAACAGCCTCATGTCTTTACTCAAACATACACATAGTAACACAATTACTTGCAATTAAATTTAATGTGCTAATATTGTTATTGATAAGCAGCTTTTAACATTTCTTTTACAAAACACAAGTATATCAGCATACATGTCTATAGTGCATACAATATGAAACATATGTATATTTAATACATACGCCGCACACTTTACTAATGTCAGGAATGCGATCTCACAATGAATCCCTGATGTATTTAAAACTTTAAGCAATATTTACATTAAGATTTCACTGTGCTGTGGTTTTCAACGTGCTTTGCCGCTGTGGGCAGTGAGAGCATGAACACTGCTAGTCTGACGGACATCACTGAGAGACGCTGAGCTGGACCCACGGAAAGAGACGAGAACTGGGGTTTTCATAAAGGCTGTGGTCGGGTGTCTGGAAACATCTAACCAGAAGGGGGCGCTCAAGCGGCGTTCAAGTGCAAAAACCGCTAAATCACAACTCCTTCAGATCTAAACTCTGTTTAACGGACTTTGGTGGTCAGTTTAAAACGAAGAGATGGATATCGCCGCTGTTGCATAGCTCAGTGGAATGTCCATGATCAGTGCCCGAAATAAATGCATCCCAGTCAAAACAGACAAATGCTTTAGTTATCTAAAAGCATTAATCTTCTTTTTGGACAACAGTTGAACTGCCTAAGAGGATTTTTTTTTTCTTTAAATGTAAAGCACCTTTTATGTAAATAACGTTATCCAAAAAGAATGAACTTGGAAGGTTTCTATCATTAGCATAAGGCTAAAAGATTGGCAGTGCTAATAAGTGTTGGGGCAGAGCCTCTGTTAAACAGTGGCGGGAAATCGTTGCTTATTAAAGAAGCATGGCAATAAGTTTGTCGTGCAATATGAGCTTAAAATTTGCGAGTACGTTAAAGTGCCTAGACTATTCTTGCATAGACATTTTGAGCGCAGCTAGACGTTATCACTTTTTTGCTTGAGGAAGTAAGTAATTATTAGGAGGACTAGAGGACTAAATCCTCTAGGTGAGAAAGTTCAGACGCGCATATGGAGTTTAGGTTTCAGACTGGGTTAAGAGGTAAACACGTTTCAACAAGTCCCCTTTTGCTCACTCACAGGGGATGACTAATAAAAAGTCTACTTAAAGTAAAGATAAAAACCTCAAAAACAGAGCGAGATCCTGTAAGGCACACGAGAATACACCAACAGTTCTCAAAAAATGAACAACTCCCAGAGAAAACGTGAAGAGGACATGGGAATTCATCTCCGACAGGATAATTACAAGGTGATGTCCGGGCAAATGTGTGTGAGGGGAGAAGAGTTACACTAAGAAATGTGGCATCTGAGTGAGAAAATGTAAAACTTCTGTTTCTTCCGCTGTGATGACTGAGTCTCAGAGGAGCTTCTGGGGAGCATCTCCTCACGTACAGCATCAGACAAGGAAAATACTCAATAACGGATGGAAAACAGGTCTTTGCTATTCCAAAAAAGGAGTGCGAGGAGTCCTCTGCTGCCGCTCACAGCTCTGATTTCTCTGTAAGAGGCTCTATTTCAGAAGGATCATCCTGAGGGAAGACCACATAACACAACCTCTGCCCCAGATAGGTGACTTTCTCTGAAACACATGTATATTTACAGTTGTCAGATGGTTTTTCATTTCAGAGTGCTAATGAAACAATGCAATGCAGTTTTGGCTGGTCTTACTCACCCACGGCACTGGAAATCCAGTGTGGTTTGTTTTTCCACTGCACTCCAATGAAGTAGATGGGGACTCCAGTGAGCATGATCACCAGCCCCATGCCACACACCACTGGCTCCGAGTACAGACTGAAGCCCAGTAACACTGCCCAAAACACTAGATAGCTGCAAGGGACCAACAAGTTTACCTGTGCAAAGTGAAAAGAGGGTTGTGAATACCAACTAAACACTGACTAGTCAATCCAAATCAGTCTTCCTGATGAGGTCTGTACGTGGCGACTCATGTACCTTGATGGGTCGGACCAGTTTGGGCTTCTTCCATCTGTAGTACAGCAGCCCAGCTATAGTGACTCCATATGAGAGGTAGTTTATAAATGACACATAGTTTATCAGGTTATGTGTGTCCCCGATACACAGTATCACTATGGTCGCCGTACACTGTGGAGAACAAGAGAGAAGAACATGTTGTTAGACCATGTTTACATCTGGCAGATACATCCAGTCCTAGATCCGTGCTGCAGTTCTCAACCTTTTTGACTCAAAGGCCCCCATATTGGCCAGAGATATTTTCTCTGGTATTTTTGCTGTAAAACATTTTCAACCCATCCAGGTATTTATACACAACTTCAAAAACTGGAAACGGCAAAAAATTAAAACGCCATTAAATCTTAAAGGGGTAGTTCACCCAAAAATTCTCTCATTAATTACTCACCTTCATGTTGTTCCAAACCCGTAAGACCATTGTTCATCTTCAGAACACAAATGAAGATATTATTGATGAAATCCGAGAGCTTTCTGACCCTGCATTGACAGAAACGCATCTGACACGTTCAAGGCCCAGAAAGGTAGTAAGAACACTGTTAAAATAGTCCATGTGACATCTGTGGTTCAACCTTTTAAGAAGCTATGAAAAAAGAACAACTTTGTGTTGTGGTACTTTTGAGAATACACGTCAAAGACTGACACGGAAGAGAAGAAATTGCTGAATACTACTTGGTTGAACCACTGCTGTCACATGGACTATTTTAATGATGTCCTTACTACATTTCTGGGCCTTGAATGTGGTAGTTAGGTTGCTGTCTATGCAGGTTCAGAAAGCTCTCGGATTTTATCAAAAATATCCAACCTGATCTCATGACAAAAACGTACCTGTGGGAACTCTAATGCTCCATGATGTTTTAAAATAACGTACCATCTGCACTACACCTAAACTTACCCAAGCGTATGAACAAAAGCGAATGTGACGTAAAAATGCAATCGCAAGCATGCTGTTTTAGCTTGTTTTTCGATCATCTTTCAGCTCTTTCATCACGAGTCATGTTTCGTACCTAAGCATTCAGCATCCTATTCCCATTCTGAGCCAGCTGAGCTGCCGAGCAAGCTCGTTACATCCAAAAGGCAAAACATATGGAGGTGTAATCATAACTGTGTATGAAACAATTAAAAGTGCTCGCTGTTTTACCGCCTCTAATATTAATTTCTGTTGGAAACTGCAGTGATATGTACATATTTTGCAAAAAAGTTCCCACAGGTATGTTTTTGTCATGAGATCAGGTAGAAAATATCTTAATTTGTCTTCCGAGGATGAGCGGTCTTACGGGTTTGGAACGACATGAGGGTGAGTAATTAATGACAAAATTTTCATTTTTGGGTGAACTATTCCTTTAAAACCTGCTTAAAAAAATGTGTATATGCTCAATTTAGCTGGATAATTTCTTTATCCAATAAATCTGTTTCCATCGTTGCGAAAAAGAAAAAAAAAACAATGATAATCATTAAAATGATTTGGTATAATCACCTCTAATAACTCTCTCACAAAAACATCAAGCTTCTGACCGCAAGATAAAATGACAGTATTTTTTTTTTAAGTAAATTAAGTTAAATGTTTATTATACTGTAAGTCCTGGTTGAGAACCACGTCTAATGTGAATAAAAAAAAACAAAACAAAACAAAAAAAACTTTTGTTTTATGATGTTTTAGTGCTATATTAACTGAACTTTAAATGTGCTTGATCTGTCACTGAATAATGTCTAGCAAATCTGTGAAGTATAAATAGGCTTTTCCAAACATTTCAATTAGACAGTTATTTTAATCTAAAGTGGCACGTAACCAGAAATGTTTAAACCCTGTTATAATGCCGTTGCAGTTTGACAGGTGTGTAGGCGGTTAGCTAGTGTTTATACAACAAACTAAAAACAATCACATGTGTTTTCCCATTACCTCTGAATGTGGTATGAGTGATCTGTTCAGAAAACATTCTGGACCCCGTTTAGACCTGAATCATGCAGACTGTAAGCAGTGTTGTGTTGCATGTGCTGTCGGTGCGAATAGCTCTTTCTATCTTACACAAACGAGTAGGGCAGGGATTGGTGTGCAGCTCTTAAGGTGGATCATAGCCAGCAGGTAGGGCAGGTGACCCTCTCTGGCACCTGAGAAACACAACCTAGGATAAAAAATAAAGCAAGTTTTAGTTTGAAATCTGCTGTATTAGGCCAGTTTAATAGTGCTCAAATGTTTCTTTACCTAGAAGATGTAAACAAGTATCCGTTGATCCCCCCAAAGGTGGAAAGAGCTACAGAGATGGGCATCACCCAGGAGAACATTCCTAGCAGCTTCTCTCCAAATGTCTGCAACACAAACAAAAAAAGATACAGATTTATCAATGCATCTAATAAATGTTACGTTGTTTTAGCAAACAGAAGAGGTCAGAGAAACTCACCACAGCCACAGCGTTCGACTCCAGCAGCTCTTGAGGGGACATGGAGGAGAAGTACGCAATGTTGGTGAGAGTATAGACGAGCGTCACAAGGGGGATGGAGATGTAGATTGCACGTGGAAGGTTCCTAGTAAAGCGACCATAACACACCATTAAATATATGCTGTATGAGTTACCCAAGGCATTTTATTTTAAATAGACTTTGTGATGTACATACTATAATGCATACTTTTAGTTCAGGAGGAGGAGCCTTGACAGTACCAATGTGTTTGAGATGTACACTTATTATAACAGCAGTAACAGCATTATTTTACTATTAATTTTAAATTTTCTATATAAAACACTTTTTAAATATTTAACATTTTTATTTTTATATTTTAAAAAATTATTTTAGTTTTAGTCATTCTTTTGTGATTATTTATTTGTTTTAATACTTTTATTTATTTATTTTTTTTTTTTCGGTTTTACTTTTAGCAATTGTAGTTAACTTATTATTATTATTATTACAGTTAGTTTCTAAGGCAACATTTCTCAGTTTTAATAGTTTCAGTAGCCAACAACACTGTATAGTAGATGTACACTACCAGTTAAACGTTTTTTAAGATTTTTAATGTCTTTTCTGCTCACCAAGCCTGCATTTATTTGATCCAAAATATAGCAAAAGTTATATTGTGTATAGTACTAGTAATATTGTGAAATAATTTTACTGTTTAAAATAACTGCTTTCTATTTTAATATATTTTAAAATGTACATTTTCAGCATTACTTCTTCGGTGTCACAAGATCCTTCAGAAATCATTCTAATATGCTGATTTGATTTTTTTTTTATTATTATTATTATCAAAAATTAAAACTGTTGAGTACATTTTTTTTTCAGGATTTTTTGATGAATAGAAAGATCAGTATTTATCTGAAATAAAAAGCTTTTGTAACATTATACACAATACCATTCAAAAACTTGGAGTCAGTATAATTAATTAATTAATTAATTTATTTATTTTGTTGGTAAAGAAATTAATACTTTTATTTAGTAAGGATGGTTTAAAATGATCAACAGTGATGATAAATAAATTTATGCTGTTACAAAAGATTTCTATCTTAGACAAATGCTGTTCTTCTGAACTTTCTATTCATCAAAGAAACCTGAAAAAATTCTACTCAGCTGTTTTCAACATAATAATAATGTTTTTTTGAGCAGCAAATCAGAATATTAGAATGATTTCTGAAGGATCATGTGACTGGAGTAATAATGCTAAAAAATCAGCTTTGATCACAGGAATAAATTACATTTTAAAATATATTCAAATAGAAAACAGTTATTTTAAATAGTAAAAATATTTCAGAATGTTACTGTTTTTGCTGTACTTTGGATCAAATAATGCAGGCTTGGTGAGCATGACAAAACATGTCTTTAAAAGCATTAAAAATCTGGTAGTTTTTCATTTGTTTTAAGTACATTCCTGGAGCAGAATAAACACACGTAAAACATGTACACAAAAAGTGGGGCAAAACTGAAATGAAGTTAAAAATCTGTGAAAATCAAGTGCGAAAAAATAAAAGAACGAATTTAGAATTAGACCCTCCATATATTAGTGCTGTTTTGTTGGTTTTGATTGCTTCTTTTTTCCTCATTTGTAAATTGCTTTGGACAAAAGTGTCTGCAAAATGACTAAATCTAAATGTAAATATATACACTAATAACTAATAAACTATTAAATCTAAGCAATGATTATCAACATATACCTCTTAAAGAGCAGATTGGTTAATGTCCAAAATTAATTACCCACATTTTTGCATCTTTTTGTTGACTGTCTTTTAATTCGTTGCCCAGATTATTCTTGAGAAAACGTGAGTAGCCTTTGGCAACAGAAGCGCTGTTTCTGCCATCCAAACGTGCTTGAAACACAGAAAGCATCTCAAACAGCCGCGAAGTAATCCTTTCTGTGACCTATTTTGTGCATTTCCGACAACTTGAGCACTTTTGAGGATGGTTTGGAATCTGTGAACAAAACGGTACTTGATGCTACGCGACATGAATATATTATGCAGATTACAATACTATTTTTGTTTCACCGTTAGCTATTTTATTTATACTGTTGCTGTATTTATTGTCACTTGGTGTCTTGAAGGTGCTTGTCAGTCATTTGGCGAAAGCTTCTTTTACATAGGGTTATTTAGGCTTACGGTCATTGTGGTTTATGTGTTAAACAAGGCCCATGCATGTGTTCCTGTTTGTGTGTCTGTTGTTCCTGTTGCATTTTGTTAACAGAGAACAAAGAATAATTACTCTGCAGTCTCCATACTAAAACAAGTACATCTCCCAGGTGACCGCTTGTACTGCTTGTAAGATGGGCCAGCCATGATTATGACTATAATAAAGACTCACCTGCGAGGCTCAACCACCTCTTCGGTGACGTAGTTCAGGAAATTCCATCCACTGTAGGCAAATGAGGCCTGCAGGAAGGCCAGAGCAATCTGTCCCACTGACGGATCCTTTATGAACTCAAATGCTGTCTGGGGCTCCAATGCATCATAGTGTCCTACAGAAGGAGGATATAGAAAATATGCTTATGACCTCAGAGATGTACCTGTAGCATAATTCACTGCATATTTCAAATGCTCTTGGGATCAATCTGTTAATATTCAACTTGACACTCTAGCGTCATCAATTTGATTTCATTATTCCACTAGATAACCGAACCCTCCAAAAAGCCTTTCTCTCTCCTGTCACTCAAGTTTGAAACTGCACTGCTAAGCTCTCTCGTTTACTCAATTCTTTCTCTTGTCAGTTCAGGGAATGCCTGCAGACAAACTCGCTAAATAAAAATAAAGTCTTCCCATAATGGGCCATAAACAGTAACTGCAACTCTAGACCCAGGACAGTACGCAACAGATCATGACTGAGCACCGCTGCTTTATTGTAATATCACTTAGTTGTGTAACAAGTCACACAGAGTACACATCACTAAAACTAAATTTGCATTTTACTTAACTTATTGTAAACTGCCTAAATTAAATGAGCCATCTTCATACTGTATTGCAACACTTTAAACACTATCCTAATAAGCTAAAATTTTCTGATTCAGTTAACTAAAGTATATGTATGGTGTCTAGTTTTCCTCAGTAGCCATTTACAAAGTCTGCAGATACAGTTGAGGTCAAAAGTTTACATACACCTTGCAGAATCTGCAAAATGTTAATTATGTTACCAAAATATATAATGCATGTTATTTTTGAATAAGATATTTCACATAAAAGATGTTTACATATAGTCGACAAGAGAAAATAATAGTTGAATTTATAAAAACGACCCTGTTCAAAAGTTTACATACGCTTGATTCTTAATACTGTGTTGTTACTTGAATGATCCACGGCTGTTTTTTTTAGTGATTCTTCAAATTCTTTGGTTTTTCTGCATTTTTGTGTATTTGAATCCTTTCCAATGACTGTATGATTTTGAGATCCATCTTTGCACACTGAGGACAACTGAGGGACTCATAAGCAACTATTACAGAAGGTTCAAACACTCACTGATGCTTCAGAGGGAAACACAATGCATTAAGAGAGGGGGGTGAAAACTTTTTGAATTTGAAGATCAGGGTAAATTTAACTTTTTGTCTTCTGGGAAACATCTTCAGAAGTATCTTCTGTAGCTTCTGAAGGGCAGTACTAAATGAAAAAAACATGACATTTAGGCAAAATAAGAAAAATGTACATTCTTCATTCTGTTCAAAAGTTTACACCCCTGGCTTTTATAGCATTGTGTTTCCTTCTGAAGCATCAGTGAGCGTTTGAACCTTCTATAATAATCACATATTGCTCCCTCAGTTGTCCTCAGTGTGAAAAGATGGATCTCGAAATCATACAGTCATTGTTGGAAAGGGTTCAAATAAACAAAAATGCTGAACAACCAAAGAATTTGTGGGACCTGAAGGATTTTTCTGAAGAACAGCAGGCAGTTTAACTGTTCAGGACAAACAAGGGACTCATAAACAACTAACACTAAACAAAAAACACAGCAGTGGATCATTCAGGTCACAACACAGTATTAAGAATCAAGTGTATGTAAATGTTTAAACAGGGTAATTTTTACAAATTCAACTATTATTTTGTCTTGTGAACTATATGTAAACGTCTTTTATGTGAAATATCTTATTTATGTCAGGACTAAATTAAAAATAACATGCATTTTGTATGATCCCTCTTATTTTGATAAAATAATTAACATTTGGCAGATTCTGCAAGGTGTATGCAAACTTTTGACCTCAACTGTTTATGATCTCGACAAGTGTTTTAAAATCTGTTTAGATTTTAAAAATTGTGTAGTGCAGCCTTAAAGGTAATTGGTTCAAATTTTAGAAGGGTGATTTATGAGCCTACCCACCATTGTGCCCTTGAGCAAAGCACTTAACCGCAAGGTGCTTTACTGTAAATGACTTTGAACAAGCAAGTTTCTGCTTAGTAACTATTAATACAAGATCTACCACTAGATGTCACTACTGAAATAAATGGAGTTAAATGAATGGCTTTCTCCAAAATCCACAAAAGAAAAAACAACATGAGGGTGAGTAAATAATGACAGAAATGTCATTTCGGGGAGAGTATTCATGAAATATTAGCATATTCCAAGAGGGTTGAAGCTTTAAAAGCGATGGGTTTAAATGGGATCCTCTCTTTATTTCAAAACAGGCTATTACTTGTTTGTGTTACTAGATTATTTCAGTGGCCACTCAAGGTGAATCTTTTGCTTTTTTTTCATTAGCTAACAGGAATCTATCTGGTCTGTTTGGACTGGCAGTAACTGGCATTAATGTGCTGGGCGTGTTTGATGATTCACGGCATTTAAGTGTGGGAATTATTTACAAATGTGAATTTATCTCTCTGATCTCCTTTCTCTCCTTCACCTATTGCTTATTTCTCTCTTTGATCGCTTAACTTCAATGTCTGCTTCTGTGGTTTACATGCTTATTATGTTTTGGACTGCAGAGAGGCACTGTTTGTTCAGGAACATGTGTTACATTGCTTATCTGTGCTACAGTTTGGCCTATCAACTGAAAGTGAGGGAAAAATCAATACAGTATAGAATTTATGATACCCTTAATGTTTAATAATTAATGTCACTGCAGATTTATAGAATTAAAGGTGCTTTGGCACTTTAATGTTAGACAGCGCTGAAGAACTCTGAAGAAATTTTTTAGATAATTTCATGGCAAGAATATAAGTGTAAAGTGTCACACCTTTGGCGATCTGGATCATTCCCACTACAATGATTAGGACAAGGGCAAGCAGTTTCCCCACAGTGAAAATATCCTGAATCCGTGTCCCCCAGCGCACACTGGAGCAATTCACCCAAGTCAGGAACACTAGAAATACACACAGTGAACAGTTATTCATTCACACATTCCAAACACAGAGTTTTAAAAATAATTTCCCTGAAATATTATGAAAAACATTAGGAGTTTTCCCCAAAAAAGGGAAAATGAAAAATGCAATCTAATTAATAAACAATGACATATTAAGAACTAATGTCTCTCACTTCAGATGTTTTAACAAAGAGCTGTTTTACACACACACACAAACACACAAAAACCCACAAAAGTGTCATGGCGACAAATCAGGTTGTGACATTAATGGAAGCAGTGTGGTTTTGTTGGCAGAGCAGCACTAACTGGTCACATGGTTCATTTTATTAGTTTAAAGAGGGGAAATAAAGATCAGATGTAACTTATTTTACTGCTCCAGGCAAAACACTAACCCATTCATGGCTAAGTGGTTCTCAACTAACGGGCCGGGGCCCACTCAGCAAACCAGAGAGCCTCAAGATAATTTAACGATTTAAAATAAGACAAAATTTGCATTAGAATCAGCTAAAACAACTACAAATCAAGATATTTTTATATTTATTCACCCCTCCCAGCAACTTCATTTTTCTTACAGTTTTGGAGTACCTGGTTATAGTGTGATTGCTAGACCTGAAAAAATTAAAAATCAACTTAATAAAGTCTTAAGGCTCCATGAGCAATTTTTATAATGAATATAAAGACAGAAAAAATAGAAATGTTTCTTTTTCAAGATACTGTATTTTACAGATCATTTTGTAAAATCCACATAAGATTTATAGATCTTTACTGGAAAGTCTTTAAATGCTTTTTATGCTCGAGCATTGAACCTTAAACAATAATTGCACATGCACCTTTGGAACAGACACTTACAGTTTACAGGTGGTTGGCAATGAAGGTCTCAGGTATAGTAACTAAGGACATTAAAGACACCTTTCTACTGAGTGAAATGTGCCTTGGTGGAAGAGCAGGGAAATATCTCAAGAGCGGGCAAATCTGGTATATGAGATGAGAATATGAGATGAACTGTAGTGATTAAAGCACCTGCGACTTTTAATAACATTGTAATTCACAAATTATTGAAAAAAATAATGCAAATTCATTGGTTAAGAAGAGTGGGAGCCTGGAAAAACATGCAGCTTTTAAAATGTATGCAATCCTGAAATGTAATTTACAGAAACTACTTGTAGTGTCAGGTCTTCAAATATGTCATAAGGGTCATTTTTTTGAAATTGAGATTTATACATCATCTGAAAGCTGAATAAATAAGCTTTCCATTGATGTATGCTTTGTTAGGATAGGACTAAATGTTAGTTATATTTGGCCAAGATACAACTGTTTGAAAATCTGGAAACTGAGGGTACAAAAAATATCAATATCAATATCAATATATAAAAAATGTGTGATCTGGAACTTTTTTCCCAGGCAATAATGGTGAAAATGTAGCCTATATGTGACCCTGGACCACAAAACCAGTCATAAGGGTCAGTTTTTTGAAACTGAGATTTTTACATCATCTGAAAGCTGAATAAATAGGCTTGTTAGGATAGGACAATATTTGGCTGAGATACAAATCTGAGAGGTTCAACATCTGAGGGTTCAAAAAAATCGAAATTTTGAGAAAATAGTTGTCCAAATTAAGATTTTACCAATGCATATTACTAATCAAAAATTAAGTTTTGATATGTTTACGGTAGGAAATTTACTTAATATCCTAATGATTTTTGGCTTAAAAGAAAAATTAATAATTTTGCCCCATACAATGTATTTCTGGGTACTGCTACAAATATACCCGTGCTACTTAAGACTGGTTTTGTGGTCCAGGGTCACATATTGTTGTGAACAATGGAGTCAAAAAATTGACCACCGCTTCTCTAACCAAAGCCAATGTAAGTTAGTGCAGAGGAAAAGTAGAGTGATACAATTACCTCATATCACTTGGTTATCTGTCAGGTAACCGTATCAATCAGATTTATTTGATATCTTTCTTTATGCATTACAATCAGGACTTCTTTGAAAACAAAAAAAGAGTAGTTTATCAAGCGGCATCAATACGAAGCAGACTAAAGCTGACAGATTAAAAAAAGTAAACCTACTCTATACATTCACGGCCAGAAGTACAGGCGTTATAGGCTGTTGCTTCTCTGTACATCCACGTTTGAGGTTAGTGGCTTCTGTGTTCAGCCGTATTGTGTAACAGCTCCGGTGTAGATCCGGTACACAGAGGTCCGTCTCCAGGGCTTGACGGCACAGTATACCCAGGCATGCCGAGGGAGACACTGGGCAAAGGGGAGACGGGTTACCCCCACTCATCCATCAATGGCCGGAATTACCCGCCCACACACGCAAACACATGCGGGGCATCTGTCAGACCCCCCTAGACAAACAGCTTCCGATGCCCCACAACAAAACGGCCCAGACGCCAGCTGAATTTTTGGCGAGAGTAAGCAGTCGACAAGAGCGGCTCGCAGCCTACAAACTAACAGCTAACCTGCCCGACTTCATCCGCTCATGTGATCCGGAGCTCAATACACACCACCATCATGCCCAGACAGCATTCAGTGAATCTTTTTTCTTGAAGAGAGTACGGCAGACTTTAACTAAGATAAAAGTACAAGCAAGCAAACATTTAAAACTTAAACCGGCATCCACAGTGCATCCAAATGTATTTTTCATATTTTATTCAGAAAATTATTAATACGTTGATTGTATAACAATGGTTCTTTCTTGGTTCAATTTGATTAAAGCAATACACCTTGTGTCACTGTGACTCATGCACCGTAAAATGATAGCAATAGCAATCAAAGCCACAAACTGTGATCGAAGCCACAGTGTATGTTTAAATCATAGTAACATTTATTAGTAATAATCATTTGAATTGAAAAAAATAATTTGGCAGCATACGGGAGCCAGGCAACATAGCAACTTATATAAGAGATAGTCCACCCCAAAATATTGCTCTCATAATGTTCTAAACTTGTATGCCTTGTCCATTTTATATGACAGGGTTTCAGAGCACTACAGTGTTTGCCATGAGTTTTGTTTCCTCTTGTTTGGGTTTAACGGATCTGACTCCAGCTCCTTCTGTTTTGTATCACAGTGCAGAAGTGACTAAGGGTGGCCAAATGAAGTTAAATGAACACAAAGCTAATGAGAGGAGAATTCTAATGAAGTGCTAACAGCCTTTAAATCTGCCAAAATACAACCACTCACTTCAAACCCCCGAGAGGGGCATCCCTCTGCAGCTAATTGACCGATAAAGCCAACAAAAGATGCACTAAATACACAAAAATGTGCAAAACACTACAACCCTCTGTGGTAGCCAAAGCCTGAAATAAGTGTTATGTTTTTCATGTTTACTTTGTGTTGTAAATGGCAGGCTTTTTTAACAGTTTTATTTTTAAAAAAATTAAATAAAATTAAGTGACCAGCATATGTGGGAACGCTTGGGCAGGATTTATGTATTTATACACTTCCTGTCAAAAGTTTTTGAACAGCAAGATTTTTCAGCAAGGGGTCCTATTATGCTTTTCCACTTTTTGAATTTTAGTCAGTGTGTGGTGTGTATGTTCGGGTTTAAAAAAGATCTACAAAGTTACAAATCGCAAAGTCCACTCCAAAGGGAGGTATTTCGTTTTTTAAAAATCCCTCTTCAAGAACTACAATGAACGGCTCCTTTGGACTACAGCGTTGTTTTTGTAAATCCCGCCTATGGAAATTCAAATGGTTGGGGGTGGGTAGGGAGGAAGTGGGGGATTAGCCTAACTTTAGCGATGTAGCTCGGAGAGCTGCTTTAACAAGCGGTGGCGCGGCTGTGGAGTGGCTGTGATCAGCTCCGGTGGCCGTGTTGGAGTAGTTATGTGCCGCAGATGTGTGCAGTGTGTGGTAAGAGATTTATTCTTTTAGATAGCTTCACTTATAAAGCACGTTTTTTTTAAAAAATGCATAAACTTGCACTAGGCTAGGTTAATCAGTGTTGATGTTCTTTGATAATGTTAATGTTCTTTGCTCGTTTTCTGTAACTGCTTTTTGAATAAGGAAATGTAAGCATTATAATTAGTAATTTACAATGTTTTTATTCAGTTGTTGTCATGTTAAATACAAATTAAGTCATATTAAAAACATTTGGCTGCTTTTAGCCTTATGCTGGAGCTGGCTTCAGGCAATGAAACTAAGTATGTAAATAATTAAATAAATTAGCATGATAATATCATGTATCTACGATCTGGCAGGCTAACAATAGGACCCAACACTACTGTAGCGTTAACTATACCTTAAAATATCCTTAACTATAACATAGCAGACGGAACTTGCTGCTTTGGCAAGGGGCGTGGCATTGATGAAACACTGTCTAAGCTGTTCGCCAATCAGAAAACGCACTGGGACAGCTAACCAATCATAACACATTTCGTTTTTTGGAAGGCGGGCCTTCATCAAACCCGGAAATAATCAAGCCATTTGAGCCAGGTTGGGGAGTAAGGTATTGTAATAATGTAAATTATGTGAAAAATAATGTGTTTTTCTAACCACCAAGCATGAGAGCATGTTCAAAATCAAGACTTTGTAAAAGAGCATAATAGGACCCCTTTAATGTTTTTTAAAGAAGCCTCTTCTCACCAAGCCTGCATTTATTTGATCCAAAGTACAGCAAAAAAACAGGAAAATTTCAAAAGATTTTTACTATTTAAAATAAATGTTTTCTATTTGAATATATTTTAAAATATAATTTATTCCTGTGACTTCAAAGCTGAATTTTTAGTCACATGATCCTTCAGAAATCATTCTAATATCTGATTTGCTGCTCAAAAAGCATTTATTATTAAAAAAAAAAAAAAAAAAAAAATCTAAGCTTTTGAATGGTATAGTGTATAATGTTACAAAAGCTTTTTATTTCAGATAAATGCTGATCTTTGGATCTTTCTATTCATCAAAGAATCCTGAAAAAATGTATTCAACTGTTTTAAATATTGATAATAATATTAAAAATAATTTAAAATAAACAGCAAATCAGCATATTATAATGATTTCATGTAACCTTGAACACGAGTAATGATGCTGAAAATGTAACTTTGATCACAGGAATAAATTACATTTTAAAATATATTCAAATAGAAAGCAGTTTTTTTAAATAGTAAAAATATTTCATTTTACTCATTATTACTGCTTTTTCTCTATTTTGGATCAAATAAATGCAGGCTTGGTGAGCAGAAGAGACAGAAAAGACTTTCTTTAAACTACCTGCCATTAGAGATACAGTTGGAAAAAAAAATCTTTTTTTCCCCCAAGTCAAATGAGAGTTCAGTTGTGTATTATCCAGGTTAATAAAATGCTCCACAAATGTCTGTGTGTTTGTTTGTTGTTTGTGTGTCCAGACCAGCAGGAGCTGTATGTGTGTGTGTGGGTATCTCTCTGTGTGTAATCTGACTGCAGCAAACAGAGCTTGTGACATTCATTCAGAACATTCAGAAGGGGAGGGCAAATGTAACACATGGTGCAATACAGACAAATTCTCACACAGTGCAACTAAGAACACTCACTCACACCAGGGGTTCAAGCAAAGGTTTCCAAATGCTTCAGTTTACTATTAATAATATCCACTGCTGCATCAACACAGACAGCTAGAAAAAACCTGTACCTCCACTTCAGGCTAGGGTTGTGTATTTACATAGCTTGTTGTATATGCCATTGCATTTGACGTACAGTATATTTAATCAAATATAATTCATTTTTACAAAGAACGGAAAAAGAACGCTTAATTTCTCACCAATTCACAATTTCGATTTTACGATCTTATTAAAGATGGAAGAACATGTTGTGGTGCTGTCTATCCAAATTAAAATGGCTGTCTTAATTGCTTATTTCTCTGTCTAATCTGTTTTAAAAAATGAATGTAGTTCATACTTTTTTTTAATACTTCATAACTTTTGTGTTACTGTTGCATTTTTTGAGTTTTAATTCAGTAAATTTCTCATTGTGTCATTTTACTCTAAACAAATTTCCTGTGTGCATGACCAATTCAAATCAAATTCCAACTGTGAACTGAAAGGCAGCCAGTTTTTCAGTTATGAATTTTATCCAAACCTGCAATAATCCACACCACTAACTGACCCAGCAGAGGCAGGTAAAACTTGTGAATCATTTGTGCGGGAACTGTATGTGAAAAAACAGTGCTAGGTGTTTCCTGAGGTCTTTGAATGTCTCAAGTTATTTCAGGGTATCTGCTCGGTCTAAAGGTTAATGACGGACGGTGGGAGGGTGTGCGCTAGAACTGCGCCCTTCCTTAGCATGACTCACACCGTCCATGCGGCTCATCAAAAGATCATAATTCACTTCTCATTTGTCAGGTTTAACGGTATTTTAGCGGCATTCACAAAGTCCCGCCTCTATGCTCTTGTCCATCAAAGAGCATTGGAGTAACTAGGGCAACCGCAAGGTCCCCAAACAATACACAATACAGAGGACACGCCCACATGTTCCGCCGGCTCAAAGCCTGGCACCATTACGGAGTCTGACGCCACACAGCCTGAGGGTCAGGTGCCCTAATACCACAACATAGATACCAACCCCACCCGGCTGTCCAGACCCAAACAAATACGTTCCCCGAATATCGGAAGAGAGCGCAGCGATTTGGGATGCAGGTCTAGCATCCTTGGATAGGGTACATACATGAGGTGTCTTCCTTAAATAGAGCCATTGGCCCTCGTCACCCTGCACTCCGGAGTATGTCTGACTCAAAGCTTCAGTTGGCTGTTCTTCAGGACAGATTCTGGATTCTGCTGCCAAAAATAGGGATGGATGGCTCAACTCAGCCAGCACTGTCATTAGGACCACTGCGCTCACACTGACACACCCCCCCAGTACTCCTTGCTGGGAGACCCTATCCAGATCTGACAGGTCCAAACCAGCTGAGTCACAAGGCTCTTCTGAAACAAACACACATACACACACCAGCATAGACATACATTTGACTGGTTCATCTCCACCAGCTCCAAAAATATCCTGCCAACGCCCACCAGGGTTAAGTACTCAGATCTAGATTGAACCACAATAAAGTGGTATACACACACACACATGACGGAGTGATTGAGAAAGACAGAATGAAGGACAAAGTAGACTCATCATGACTATGGGCCAGGTGTATGAATATACCCACTATGTTAAGACTGTACCTTAAGTACTAATTTGACCAACTAGCCGTTAACCAAGAGGTAATCGTACTTTTCAGATTTAAATTAGACCAATCTACCATTTTGTAACTGAATTAAAAAAGTCATTGACCAGTCTTGGTCTAATGACTAACTTTTTAAGACTAGCCTATAAGCATGTCTAATAGTCAGAATTAAATTCTGAATGCACTATATATTGACACCATATTGAAGGTTTTTAATTTAACACCATTGATGGATATTGGATATATAATTGCTAATGCTCATTACTTCCGTTTTTACATTAAGATCGCCTTTGCTGTCATCATATGCTCACTAAAGATCATCTTTAAAAACACAAAGAATTTAATAACGCTATTACATGTGATCCTCACAGCCCTGCAAATGATAAAAAAATCAAATATTCAAATATTCTTTTTTCATTTATTACCAATAATTTTATTTTTATGGTTTTACTTAACTTATTTGAACAAAATAGTCCAGAATTTTTATGTCTGCCATTTCTTGCTTATTAGTCATAACATGGAAATAATTATTGGCTAGAATTTTAATTGCATTTCATTTTCATTTTCATTTTAAATTTGCATCACTAGTATGCCCTGCAGTATATATTTCTATAAAGTGATTTGTATACACACCAGTCAAAAGTTTTTGAACAGTAAAATTTTGTATGTTTTTTAAAGAATTCTCTTCTACTCACCATCCAAAGTATTTATTTGATCAAAAGTACAGCAAAAATGTAAAATTCTGAAATATTTTTACTTTTTAAAATAACTGCTTTCTATTTTAATATATTTTAAAATGTAATTTATTCCTGTGATTTCAAAGCTGATTTTTTAGCATTATTACTCCAGTCACATGATTCTTCAAAAATCATTCTTATATTCTGATTTATTGCTAAAAAAAAAAAAAAACATTTATTATTATTATTTTTATTATTATTATGTTGAGCTGAGTAGAATTTTTTTCAGGTTTCGTTGATTAATACAAAGTTCAGAAGAACAGCATTTATCTGAAATAGAAATCTTTTGTAACATTATAAATGTCTTCATCATCACTTTTGATCAATTTAAAGCATCCTTCCTAAATAAAAGTATTGATTTCTATAATTTCTTTCCCCACAAAAAACAAAAAAATACTGACTTCAAGCTTTTGAATGGTATAGTGTATAATGTCACAAAAGCATTTTATTTCAGAGAAAGCTGATCTTTGGATCTTGCTGAAAATTTTGCTTTGATCACAGGAATAAATTACATTTTAAATTATATTCAAATAAACAGCTGCTATTTTAAATTGTAAAAATATTTCAAAATATTACTGTTTTTGCTGTGTTTTGGATCAAATAAATGCAGGCTTGGTGAGCAAAAGAGATTTCTTTAAAGACATTAAAAATCTTAAGGTCATTGCACACCGAGTCTGAAATTTTCATGTGTTTTTGTTTTTTGTATTCGTCATCCTTTCCTATCAAAATGCTTGCTACGGAAGCGAAAAACCCAGAAAATCAAACCTGATCCAAACTTTTTTTATGACGGATGAAAGTTTCAGAGGTGTGTAAACGTGATTAACACAAGGTCATATTTATTTTTATATAAGGTGAGGTCGTATTTATTTTTTAACATGCACAAATTTCAGACTCAGTGTGCAATGACCTTTACTGTTCAAAAACTTTTGACTGGTAGTCTATGACAGCTGACCTGCATTATTGCTAATAGTGTGCGCTTTACTCACAGACGCAGGTGGTTGAGAGGAGCCGGGTGGCGATGTATGGAGGCAGGCAATTAGGAAAGGCTGGCTGTAGCACATAGTTGGAGAAGGTGAGAGCAATCACAGCCAGAGTCGTTGGGTACATGATCAACACAGCGCTCCACAGCAACAAGAACCTGTGAAAACACATGAACAATCATCACCAATACAAAAAAAAAAAAAAAACGTTAATGTTGCATCTGAGTGAGCATGTAAACACTTGTAAATCCCTTGCGTGTGTCACACTGAAACTAAGACATCCACATTTGCATTTAGGCAAACACTCTCTTCCAAAGCAATTAATAATGCATCTGTTCATACATTTCCTGGGAATTGAGTCAGTGACCTTGGAATTGCTAGTGCCATGCTCTACTGTTTGACCTACTTCAATGCTGAGTGTAACACTCTGGAGGGCAACAATAGACCTACCCCACCAATCCCCCGAAGATCTCAGTCACGTATGAGTAGTCTCCACCTGATTTGGGGATGGTGACGCCCAACTCAGCATAGCAAAGAGATCCCAAGGCACAGATCCCTCCTCCAAGAACCCACACGATGAGTGAGAACCCCACACTGCCTGCATGATCTAGAACCCCCTTTGGAGAGATGAAGATCCCTGAGCCAATGATGTTGCCTGAGAAAACAGAAAAAACAGCAATGGGTTGCAATGTTTAGTCTTCATATATTGTTCATAAAACAAACTACATTGCTGGACTGAATTATGAGGGCTTCACCTCAGGACATAGAAGTATTACTGCCAGTTTATTTGTAATAAGTGCATGGGAATATTTAATTGAGATTTTAATTATTCTATCTAAAAATATTTTTTAAAAATCAGTTTTTTTCTTTCAGTGCTGCCCGCAGCTGTCAAAACAGTGTTAGTGTCAACATCACTTGCGAAATCGAGATAAGAGTCCAGTATTCAGTAAAAGGTAAATGTTCTGCTTCACTGAATATACATCGTAGTCAAACCATCGTGAGCATGTGCAGTGCATGAATGATTATGCCTCAGGAAACTTAAACAAAAGAGTTTCAGTTATATGAGGCTCAGCCACAGTTATGGGCTGAAGCATTATGTAATCCTTTTGGGTTCTCTCTTTGTCTGTGGGTGTTCACATGAAATAGAATTTTGTAGTATAGTGAGTCCATGTGAATGTTTGCTCCTAGCGCTTCAGTACCGCATAGAGGATAAGGCAATGAAGTTGACGAGGCAAAGCCCAGCGCATCTCAAAAACACTCAGTTAAATGAGGCTGAAAGTTCCTGAATGAAGTTCATGGTATCACACTACACCGCACTTGACTCTGACTGGTCGTACAACTCACACAACATAACAAAACAATGTTCGTTTAGCTGATTAACAGAAGTATTAACTCCCCCTTGTGACAACTCCCAAATTCACCAGCAGCGTTATCACTGGGTATTAAACTATTTTGTGTTTCATCTTTAAGTAAATACTGTCTAAGGTGTTCCTGTGTCATTTGCTGTCATTAAATTGCAGTGTATATCCTCTTCGGGCCATTGGTTACCCTACTCTCTAGATATGGGTAGTGGCATCACCTATTGACAAACTCGTTTCAGTCAACCACTAATGCAATAGTTTAAATTAACTTTAAAGATGTGGGTAAATGAGGTTACATTGTGTCCACATTACTTGAAGAAGTGGTAAAAAGAAGAAAATAAACCGCATGGGCAAACAAGTGTGTAAAGTAACTGATAAAATTTGTCATTGGCCTTGAGTAATATCAGGAGGACATTCTAGAACAGAGAAACTTTCCCATGGTCAGGAGGTAAATAAGTCACCAGTTAAGATTCAGCAGTTATTTTGCCTTTAGGAAATCCTTAAAGGGATAGTTAAAAAAAGTGAAAATTACCCCATGATTTACTCATCTTCAAGCCTCCCTAGACTTACTTCTTTCAGATGAATGCATTCGGACTTATGAAAAAACGTCCTGCTTTTCCAAGCTTTATAACCTCCACACCTCTAGCTTCCGCTAACTGTTGTACGTGCATTCATGAGAGAGTGGCGTATTGTAAGCCCCGGTGAGAAGTGATGAACCCGGAAGAGCTATGCCTACGTCATATGTAATACACTGGAACGGCACTCTCTCGTGAAGGTGCATATGACAGCTAGCGGAAGCTAGAGATTATAAAGTTTTAAATATGGATATTTTTCTTACAAATGCATCGCATCGCTTCAGAAAGCCTTTATTAACCCAGAGCCATGTGGAGTATACTTGGCAATAGACACTTTATTGAACTTCAAAATCTCGACAGCCATTCTGCCTTTATAAAGCTTGGAAGAGCCAGGACATTTATTAATATAACTGAATGAAACAAGAAAGACATATACACTTAGGATGGCTTGAGGGTGAGTAAATCATGGGGTAATTTTCATTTTTGGGCGAACTATCCCTTTAAGGATTAATCTGCAGTAATCTGGAATTCTGTACTTAAAAGTGCAGTATGTAATATTGACAGCTAGTGCTTGAAATGGGTACTCCAATCCAAATTCAAAATATTGTTTCTCCTGCCCTCTTCCCTCAGACTTGACACTCGTGTGGGTTGCCAGGTTGAGGACGTGCAACAGGAATGAGCGCAACTGACAATGGAAGATGACAAGCCTTAAAGTGCAAGCTGATGAGTTGATTTATCCGCATTTTAATATGCCTCTGATCATAGAGTTTTTTAGTTGGATGCCTGGCCTTTATAGATCACGTAGAATGTGTGACCTCTGACCCAGTTTGTATGCTCGCCTCCATGCCTGCATTACGCTGTGTTTTCCGCCAACTGGCAACCGAACTGTCGAAGTATTATTGGTTAAACTGTCAGTGGACAGAATCACACAGAACAAAACAAAAACAGATATTACGGCACGGAACGCACATTTTCAAAGTAGAATTACTGGATGTAGCATTGTTTTTAGGAGAAACAAGCATGTGAACTTAACATGTTTCCTAAATATCTGCAAATGTATTATGATGTTTTTATGCTTTAGTGCATCAAAAAAAAAAAAAAAAAAAAACTACATAGAGCACCTTTAAAGGTGCTTGTCAGATCAATGTAAAACATTTAAAGTGGTGAATTGCTATTAATTAAATTGTGTCAGCGTTCCTGCCCATGAAGCCACTAAACCATAATCATAACTGAAATCTACAGCTGCACCTGTATGTTGATGTTCCACAGGGAAACCAAGCTCAAAACTATTAACGTTAGTTATATCTTAATCTTAGCCTTACTAATCTTTATAAAAACCTCGAAGAGAAAGACTAGCCATATGTCATATAAAAAGACATTATACTGTATATATCATCTGATATAGTTTAGAAATAATTATTTGTATTATATTATATATTATATTATATTGTATTATACAAATATTTGAACTTTTTTAACAAATCTGTGATCTGGACCTTTTTTCCCAGGCAATAATGGTGAAAATGTAGCCTATATGTAACCCTGGACCACAAAAACAGTCATAAGGGTCAATTTTTTTAAACTAAAAACTGAATAAATAGGCTTGTTAGGATAGGACAATATTTGGCTAAGATACAAATCTGAGAGAACATCTGAGGGTTCAAAAAAATCTAAATATTGAGAAAAGTTAAGTTTTGATATATTTATGGTCGGAAATTTACAAAATATCTTCATGGAACATGAACTTTACTTAATACCCTAATGATTTTGGAAATAAAAGAAAAATCGATAATTTTGACCCATACAATTAGCTTTTCTGCAGCAAAGTCTGTCTTAAAACTGACATTTAACAATGAACATACACTAAGAAATAGTCACTGGAGTAAAATGTGTGACAACTAGTCACACTATAGACTTCAGGGAGAACAGCCAAATATAACTGACATGGCAGACATGACACATTACAAATTGCATTAACAAAAGTACAAAAGCGTAGTGTCAATCTTATCAAAGCTTCCAACAGATGACCTTCATCTGAGCAACAAAATATCTCATGCTGTTTTGTAAAACACTGTTCAACTTACAGTGAATATACAATAACACACTGAGGATTATTCATTGGATGGATGTGCCCAGCACACTAATGATAAACAGGCTGTCTAAAGTTTCACTTATGTTTAATTTTGAGGATGCTAAACAATACATAAGAACATATGAATTTGAATCTTCCTGTCCAAAACTCATTTAATCTTGCACCATGATTTACTGACGACCATAAACCATCTAGCAGTGTAAATGATCCTTCAGATATATGACATCCATAACACGAGACATCTGTATTTGCATCGAAGGCAACAATACGATCTTGTTTCCTTAAAGCAAAGTCAGCACTTCCGCCTACTTTAATTCTATAGTTTCCACTGCAGTGTATATAGCAATGGAGTCTCTTATGGTGGGTTTGTTCAGGGCACGTGAAGGACACACTGTAATGGGTTGTAGCCACGTAAGCGCAGAGTTGAGTTTCAGCCTGATTCTCTTCCTCAATGATGCAATCCGCGCTCTGATGAACAGAGTCTGATGGAGACTACTGTTAAGTAGCGGCATGGCATGAGACGGTCTTCTCTACGCAAACCAAGCAATGTTGTCTGTCTTCACTTCAACAAAGTATGACAGCCGTACAGCTTGACGATATAAGTTTTGGACATGAGTTTTGACACCTAGCGTTTTAATACTTTATTTTCCACCACGAACACTCGACATTTAGAGCGAAGCGCATTTCAGATGGAAGCAGATGTGGACAGATATCATTAAAGAGATAGAATATCATAGAGTGAGGGGAGAAGATTATGAATAGCTGAACGAGAAAGCAGACAATGTGGAAATGACTGACAAAGGAGCATGCGGAGAGAAAGTTGAAACTGGTTGGCGGGCACGCGGTGGCATATTTGTATATAAGGAAACATCTCACCTATTATTATGGCGCAGGCGCTCAAGAGACCGATTTCTTTTTTAAGAGTCACTCTGTCCTTAGATCCACTTTGGTTTCCTCCGGAGTCTAACATCTTCTGTTGCTCCGTTTTCGCGCAGTTTCTCCGGTTCGTTTCGGTTCCATCCATTTGTGCGGCTGTTCAAGAAAGCTGCATCTGTATCCGCGCCCGGTCTCATATAGCTAGTTGATGCAGGACTTAAGGCGCTCACGCATGCGCAGAACTCCCGTTGCCTGCCTCCATAGAGATCAACAGGTTGTGCTGTGCGCTGGCACGCGTTTACCTGCACCACACGCGAACAAAGAGCAGGACACCTGTGGCATTGCAGCACCTCGATATCACAGCCTTCGGTGTTCATTGTGGCATTTACAGTCAAGCTGTGTTGAGGATGAGTATAGGTTATCAGGAAGGGTTGGAAAAGGAGTGGTAGGTACACAGGTTTGAGAGTTGTATGTACGCTATACGTTTACTGCCGTACTTTAATGTGTGATTGCCTGTATGTGGGTGCTTTCTTCTTTCTTTTTTTTAGACTCAGATTAAAAATAATAATAATAATAATTTTAATAACATTTTGTCTTCACTAATTGATTTTACGTTATGCTGCAGTGTAACAAATGAATTTGTAAAAGTACAAATATTCAATTTATTCTCAGTATTAATAATAACTACTTGTACAATATATGCACTCTCTCGTCTGAAGTCTCTTCTGCTTGCCAAGCCAGTATTTATTTGATTCAAAGTACAGTCCAAACACTAAAGTCTTGAAATATGTTTAATATTTAAAATAACTGTTTACTGTTTGAATATATTTTAAAATGTAATTTATTCCTGTGATTTCATTGCTGAATTTAAGCATCATTACTCCAGTCACATGATCCTTTAGAAATCATTCTAATATTCTGATTTGCTGCTAAAAAAAAAAACATGTTTTTATTATTATTATTATTGTTATAAATGAATGCAGGCTTGGTAAGCAGAAGAGAATTCTTAAAAAAAGAAAAAAAACAAAAACATTAAAAATCTTAAAAAAAATGCATAAACATCATTGTGAACAGTTTTGAAACAGTTGAGTGCATGAAGTCTACCTCACTAACCTCAATGTATGTTTTTTCATGATCTTAAAAATGTGTTAATGAATGTATAAATGTTATACATACCTTATAAATGTATGGTATAAAGCTTAAAATGTTTTTGTATGGACTTGATACAAATGGGTACTTTAGTGCCAATAGCCTAGTGGGCAAATGCGCTGACATACAGTGCCATTGCACGACAGGCGTCCCGGGTTCAAATCCCGGCTCAAGGACCTTTCCCGATCCCGCCCCCCTCTCTCTGTCCCACTTCACTTCCTGTCTGCTCTCCACTATCCTATCATAATAAAAGGGAAAAACAAATGGGTTCTTTGAAAAGACAAAAATATAAGATTTATCTGGGTATTTTTGTCACTATATACACTACATATTTTCTGTACAATAATAATGTCAAAAAATGTAAATCTATATTTGTGCAAAATAGATCAATATGATAAAATGTATTAAACAGAGATGAAAATATGTTAAAATGAGCCAAATAATAATAATAATAATAATAATTTTAATACATGAACGCAAAATGTGTAGGTGTGTTTGTGAAATTCTGTGAAAATCAGCATCTTTGCAGTCATATTCTGTGTGGGCCTTTTAATGACTCACTCCATCTCTGCCTCATTTTCTTTACTGAACATAAGTGATTTCTCAAGAAAAAGCAGTAAAAAAGAAAAAAAAAAGAAGAAGAAAAAGAAATGTCAGTCATCAAACTCTATTCACTTGTCTAGACCTGATTTGATATAATCATGCCTTTGTGAGTGAGTGGAAAACAAAAGGAATCCCAAAAGATCCTGTTTACTGTGAATGTGACCCTCTTGTGACTGAGCGTGTAAGATGATACTGACTGTTATGGGGTAGAACGACACCTGAACAACCAGTTATTCTCTTCAGATGGAGCTAGTAACTGATCTGCTTGTACATGTTGAGACCTTTTGTAGTAATGAATGTCCTGATGATACCTTATTAAGTAGTCTTTTGGTATACAAACAAAAATAAATTATTTCATCTCTCTAAATAAATAAATCAAATAGATGAAACAAAGATGAAAATGTCAGATATAAAGAGTAAAATCAATAATTCATTTTTATAATATATTGATAATGAAATGACAGAAACAATGCTGAGAACGCACTGTTACTCAAATGATAATGTGCAGTACATGATGTAGAGGGTTTTATAGGCCCAAAAAGCAAACCAGTGCAAGGTGAACGTAAGGAAAAAGAAAACACAGGACACTGTGTGTGTGATCGATAGGAGTAGTCAGCTTGTAAACAAATATATTACAGCATTTGAAGATACTCTCATTCTGAATGGACAACACATGGGAGCTGTGATGATGCAAGCTCCGCCCCATTGTGATATATACAGTGGTCTTTGCTCTCTCCTTCAGGTTTAATTAAACCTGTATTGCTTATATAAGTATTTTGGAATAATAATATTACATCACATGCATTTGTAAGACTCTATAGTAGAAATTTTAAAAACTTTATAGTATCACCAGAAGAGCAGCCATCTGAACATACGGAGTGGAAACCTTTATTCTACCGTCATGGAAAAATTTATCAGCCGTCTAAACCGAATAGCTGTATCTCCAGATATGGTTTACTATGTGAGCCAATTGATGGAAAAAAAGCAGAATGCATTTTTCCCTCTTGGCTTTTCCATCCTCTTGGCAGTTTTAAGTGAATATACAGGGACTGTTTAATGGTTGAGACACTTCCTGAACTCTAATAGTCTAGATTGCCAGTACAGAATGCATCTGTGTTTGGGAGACTGGTGGACCCAGTGATTCTGTCATCAATCACTTTGTCTAATGTTCAATGTAGCTGGTGTGGTCTTTCACACACAAACACTCTCACCCATACATGCTCACTTCCATACACACGGACACACATGCACACACACATTAATTATACAATCACAACTTTCTATGCAAACCCCCTTCATCCCCAATTCTCACAAACACACACACACACACACACCCCTATACAAACACATTTTTTTAAAACACACAAAATAGGAATCCTTGAAATTGTACTCAGATCACTGCCTCGAATGGTTTGCCATTATGGATCACAAAACATAATTTGTCCAGTGAGCAACTAAAGTTCTTGGGGTGAGGTCTATGGCTGCATAGCAACTAAACTCTGCACCAGCCATGAGCGCTTCTCTGTTTCCACTGATCTGAGGTCAGTTTAACATGACATTTCTCACTCTCAGCCCATTCAGAGCAGGAAAAGCACTGCCTCACACTCAGCTTTGTGCCTCGCCGAATAGAGGAGAGAAATGAGCGGAAACCTGTTGTTGTAAAAGTCATTCAGGCCCAGAGGAGGAACTCCTCTCTCTAAAAGTAGTCCAGCCTCCTTTACAATAAGTTGACAGATAGTCACTCTCACTCACAAACACATTTGACTGATGAATTTTGGGTAAAACTGTCATATTTGCTTATGCTTTGCATCAACACAGGCTGACTTTTTATTGCACATTAACATTTTAGTATTTATTATTATTATTATTAGCATTTTACTGGGGAGGCATATCTGATTAATGTTATTTTAATAGGAAATGTTCATTTGAATTCTTGAGTGGGCGATTCCTGCGATTCTGGAGTCTTTTGTACACTTTTTGCTCCATCTAGTGGTATACTTTATTAGGATGGAAATAATCGCACATCTGACTCTCAGCAGGCCTGGAGCTCTTAGGCTTAGTGGAATGTTCCACGTGATACACACTCAGCGTCAGAGTCAAAAAATAACAAAAACCATCTTCCAGGCTGACACTACCAGCAGCATTAAACAAAGCTGCTCAACATACTCGGCCATGTGATAGATCTCAGAGTGGAGAATGTAGGCCTCTGAAGGTCATGGTGAGGACATTTTCAGTCATTAACCAGTCATGGCTTTGCCATTTATGGTTAAAAAACATGAACAACATTTCAAATTAAGCTGCAAAATCTGGTTTGTGGTCTTTAGTGTTTTATTAAGCATTCTTTTAATCATTTTACATTTTTTATGGTTACAGTTTTTCATGAATACAACGCACACACAAAAGTGTGTTTGCAGGAAGCATATTTTATTGATGTGGTTTCCTGAGCAGCAGAGTGCTCTGCAAAGGAAACCTAGGATCCATGATTTAATAGCTTTTTGAGGGCATTCGACATACCAAAATGGCCAAACTGTTTGTCTATATTTAATCAAAACAACATTAATTGTGCTTCTTTAGCTCATATACAGGGTTCATTGGTTTAAAAGTGTGGGGTAGGTAGGTGTTTGTGGAAGAGGTGTATCTTCAGCTGCTTCTTCACAGCAGTTTGGGCAGAGGCTGGTAGCTCATTGCACCAGAGAGGAACAGAGAGGGTGAAAGTTTTCAGTGACCTGAGCTGGGAGTAGTATTTGTAGTAGTGTTTTAATGTAGGGACTAGGAAGGAGCTGTTCGAGTGGTAGTCTTAAAAGTTATCGTAAAAAATGTCTTTTAATTTATTTCTGGCCACAGGTGCATTGTTGCTAGATTTAGCAACTTTTCAGACCACTTTAGCAACTTTTTCTTCAAAAAGCAACACATTTAGCTATTTTTAAAATTTCTTTGGCAACGTTTAGCAACTGTGACTCAAATTTTAAAAAGGCACACATTTTCCCTCTAAATTACACAAAAACTGGAAATCAGAAGTGTCTAGCAGGACACGTCACGTGAATCAAGTTGATAGATGCAGCTGTTCAATAATAATTGTTCATTTATGATAACAATTTGTTATTGGTTCAGTTAAAAAATATGTAGGAAACTGAAAAAAAAGCACTTTTCATTTCTAAATTGTAACCTGAGAACACAAAATAAAATGTGTAATTTTAAATTTAGGTAAAACCAGTGAAAAATCAATGCACAAATGATCTTCAAATTAACACTCCATTGTGCCCTATTTTACAGACATTTCCTTAAAGCGTAGAATACTAACTACCAATACACTGCTTAAGAATATAATTGTTCAGAATGTATAGTTAATAAGAAAATACATAAAATGTAATTCTATGTTCTATTATTCTATGCAATGATTAAAAGTTTTGCTGCTTCATCCAAGCAGAGATGTCTGAAAGTCATGCAGAGATATGAGCTGAGACAGTGTGATCACCAGAAGTGTATGACCTGTATCTGCATACAGTGCCCTCTACAAATATTGGCATATTGGTAAATATGAGCAAAGGCAGCTATGGAAATAAATCTGCATTGTTTATCCTTTTGATCTTTCACAAAATTCTAATCACTGAAGTAAAAAGATAAAAAGTGGGGGGAAAATCTCATTATGAAATAAATGTGTTTCTCTAGTTCACATTGGCCACATTTATTGACACCCAATTATCGAAAGTTTCCACACGTTTATAACACAATCATAAGTCATTAAACAGCATCAAAACTGTACCATTATGGAATAAAATGTGACCCATGAAGAGGTAATAATGACTGTCAAGCTTTGAGTCGTTGATCGACTCCATCTATGTTTTGATTATCACTCTGAATCCGATTTATAGTATTTTTTTTCATCTTTTTGTTCAAAATATTATTTATTTATTTTTTATTATTATTTATTAAACTTACCTACATTCAAGTGTTTATAAAAAAGAATGCATGAAGCTAGAATAAATGTTTTTGTTTACAAGCAGATACCCTGTTCTTTCTTTTGATATTTTGTGTTCAGATATTCATATAACAAAATATATACACATTTATTCTGAATAGGGACATAGTAGTATGCTTAAAGTAAAATGTATAGTTCACTTAAAGAAAACTTACGAGTATACTTGCAGTATAAAAATACTAAACTAGTAGTTTACTGAGAGTGTACTAAAATGTATTTAAGTATTGAAGTATTTAATTAATAAACCAGTATACCTATTAATAAATCAGTATACCTATAAGTTGCAGTACAAACTAAAACATAGATAAAAACTAGTTGTGTACTCAAAGTTTACTACTTTTATACTTAAAATATACTTTTATATACTAAAAGTGGGCCAATTTAGTCCCAAGGAGTATTGAAATAGTACACTTACAAGTATACTACTAGTACACTGACATTTGTGTACATACTGTAGGAGCCGATTTAATACAATTATATACTTTGCCACTGGGTGGCAGTGTGACAGTATAATTGCAGCACTGGTGTATGAGTCAGGCGTGTACACGTTGCTAATTAGGAAGCACACAGTTTTTGGCCGCACGGCAGAGTAGCGTGTAAGATGGACTGTGTTTGTATGCTGTGTCTACAAGGTATGGACTTTAACTGTAAAGATTTGTGAACTAGGAACACTCACAGCAAGTTGTTTTGAGACATTTTGCTATTGGAGCACAAATGAAGAAAGACATTTGTTTGCATCTATTTCCACTTGCATGGACTCTGTACGCGTTTCAAAACTTGACTCACTCTTATTATCAGCAGCGGCTTAATGGATAGCCGTTACACGTACTAAATAAAGTATACTTAATAATATACTTGAACTTTACTTAAGTATGCTTAATGAAATAAACTTGAAGTATACTTCTTTTTGTAAGGGATTCCCTCATACAGAATCTCTCCAGATCCTTCAAGTTCCATGTTGGTGCTTCTCCACTTTTCCTCATTTTCTAAAGGGTTCAGGTCAGGGAACTGGGACGGCCATGGCAGAAGCTTCATTTTGTCCTCAGTGGCACATTTTTGTGTTTGTTTTGGATCATTGTCCTGATGGAATATCTAAACATGGCCCATTATAAGATTTCTAACAGTGACAGTCAGTTTTAGATTTTTTTTTTCTCTTAGTATTTGATAGAATCCATGATGTCATGTATCTAAACAAGATGTCCAGGATATCTGGCAGAAAAATAGGCCTTGAACAATAAAGATCCAGCAGTTTATTTAAATGTGGGAATGGGGTACTTTTTATGCCTGTTTCCACCAAACCCATTTTAAGTGTTTGCTGCCAAAAAGCTCTTTTTTTTTTTTGTTTCATCTTACCATAGAAGCCAGTCCCGTTTGAAGTTCTAGTTGTATGTGACAACTAAATATGCTGGAGTTTGTTTTTGTATGAGCAAGCAGGATTTCTCCTGAAACCCTCCTAAATAACATGTGGTGATGTAGGGGCTATTTGAATCTTTTTTTTTTTAGGCTTTCTGGCCCCACGACTAAACTAATCTTTAAAATTCTCCATATGTGATCCTTGGAGAGTCTTTGGCCACTCAAAGTCTCCTCCTCACCATCCATTATGATGATATAGACACATGTCCTCTTCTAGGCAGATTTGTAACATCTTTAATTGATTGGAACTTCTTAATTATTGCCCTAATGGTGGAAATGATGGTTTTTAGTGCTTTAGCTCTTTTCTCTTACAGCCACTTTCTACTTTGTGAAGCTCAGCAATCTTGTTCTGCACATCAGAACAATGTTCTTTGGCTTTACTCCTTGTGATAGACAATTAAGGGAATTTGGCCTTTGTGTACTTCATATTTAAAATGAAATTTAAAGAAGTTATGACTGGACGGTTTAATTTTCCTAGCTCCACCCTGGTGTGCTAAAAAAATGTAAATATGAATGGGAATATATTTCAGAGATGTTTTACTCATAAGAATTTCTAGGGGTGCCAATAATTGTGACCAATGTGAACTAGAGAAAAACAGAGATTTCCCCCCCATTTTCCATTGTTTTATTTTAATGAAAAGTTAGAATTTTGTGGATTTTTTTGAATGAAAGATCAAAAGGATGAACAATGCAGATTTATTTCCACAGCTGCCTTTGCTCATATTTACCAAGGGTGCCAATATTTGTGGAGGGCACTGTACATGCACACATACAACCTCACATGGGCATGATCATAGGATCAATGATAAATGCAGTACACCCATTCAGTTGCTTTTCATTAAGGACCTGTGGAAATCATGCCACATTGAAGCAATGATGTCATTACTTATCTGTCTGTCTGCATATGTACTCTCTAAAAAATGTTGAGTGATATATGGACAAACCCAGCAAGTGGGTTGTTTTGACCCAGCGGTTGAATTACATATTTAACCCAACCTTTTGGGTTGTTTTATTTAACTCAGCTATTGTTTACTATACGGCTGGCTTAAAATCAATCTAAAATAGGTTGCAAATTAAAAATCAGACCCATAATTACTAGATAAAATATTCTGATCAGTGCATTAGGATAATATAAGTTCAGGCAGATTCATAACTTCTCCAGTTGATTGGAACATCTTAATAATTGGCCTGATGGTGGAAAAAGGAATTTTCAACACTTTAGCAATTTTATTCCAGCCACTTTCTATGCTGTGAAGCTTCTGCTGCACATCAGAACTACATTCTTTGATTTTACTCATTTTGATGGTTGACTAAGACAATCTGGCCTTTTCCTGTGAAACAGAAAGTCATGGCTGGAAAATTTCATGTTTGTAGTCACCCTGGTGTGCAAATACATGTAAATATGAATAAGAATATACTTAATAAATTTTTTTTATTCATAATAGTTTCTAGGGATGCCACTAATTGTGGGTAAAGTGTAATGAAAAAAAAAACAAACATTTACTTTATAATGATTTTACATCCACTTTTAATTGTTTTACCTCGATGAAGAGTTAAAATGTTTTTAATTAAAAATTTAAAAGGATAAAGAATTTGCAAAAAGTTAAATTCAACAACTTTAGACACATTAAGCACCTTTTAAGAACCCTGAATATTGATCACATCTTTAAATACTTTCTCATCAATAGGATATTCAGTGATGTACTTCCAAGGTGTGTAGAGCATCGAACAGTGGAATGCAAACTGCAATGTATTTGAGTTGATTTAATTTTGGTTTGAATTATGCAAATTATTCCTAAAAGCAAATAGAATAAAGAATTATATACACCTATATTTTTTGGAAGTGACATTAAAAATGCATTTAAAGGAGAAGCCCACTTCCAGAACAAAAATTTACAGGTAATGTACTGACCCCCTTGTCATCCAAGATGTTCGTGTCTTTCCTTCTTTAGTCGTAAAGAAATTATGTTTTTTGAGGAAAACATTTCAGGATTGTTCTCCATATAGTGGACTTCTGTGGTGCCCCGAGTTTGAACTTCAAAAATGTAGTTTGGTTTTACTCCTTGTGAAATAGTGCCCACTTAGTGAAATAGTGCCCTCTTGGTTTGTATGGTCATGACGCCTTTGGAAAAGTTTTTTTTTTGTACTTTTGGGGACAACAATTCTAGAAGAAACATAAACTTTAGTATAAGATAACCTGTCTCTCAGGGTTCAGTAAATATGAGTAAACAAGATTCATATGTGGCCTACAGTGCAAGACCAGTTACAGCAGCTTTGACCTTGCTTCACTGGCCCCAATGTCAACACACTGTCTAAACTGCATTGATCCAGCTGGCAAAGAGGGCAACATGGTTAACATGAACTCTAAGTATGTTTGCTTGTGTGTCAGTATGTTATGAGAAATTCACTTTTTCTCCAGACTGAAAGGGCAAGAACAAAAATAAACCAAGACATTATTAGTGGCTGTGTGGGATCAGACAGAAAATCACACATGGATTTGTAACAGCTGTGCACAGCCCAGAAAAAGTAATAATCCCAGGCTGAAGAAAAAAAAGACTTCTGACCTTATTTCCTCAAAGCTCTAAAGAATGTGCAAAGATGTACCCAACACAGAGAACTGAATTTGTTTGTATTACAGAGTGTCTGGCACACTTTAAATATTCCATAAATCTTCTTCCAGCGGCAGGCAAGATGTAGGCCAAACGTGACGAACAAGCTTCAGTAAATTAACAATCTACAATCTAAACACTAGAGGGCGCTTTAAACTACATTATTTTTACTTGTAGCGTTGCCTGAAAACAAAATCAGTCAAATACAAAAACAAGGAGACATAGATAAAATAAAATGAAAATATATTAATTGTATGTGTACATATATAAATATATATACACAATTAAATATAAAATAGTCAGAATGTGTATAAAATAATCTATATGTAGATACTGATTCATTGTTATTACATAATAGCAAAGTTCTAATTTATTCTTTCCAAGTACATTTTCTTTTTTTCCTACAGGCGTATTTTAAATCAGAAATTCGAGTTTTTTGCTATAAGGTACATGTAGGTACATGTTTGAAAACGAGCCATCCACTTAAACAGTTACCAATGTCTGAGCTAAAAATAATGTTGAAGTTGAGCCTTTATAAGCAACTCGAATCGGGGGCGTGGCAATCCCGCAGGTAAAATCAGACAGACTCCGCCCACTGAAGGGCAGCTCCGCTGTCGTGACGCATCCGGAGCTGGGCGGGGCGGGGAAGTGCATCGCAAATAGCGAATGCTGAAAGTGATTAGGAGAGTTTGCACAACGGTGGACCATCAACAGACATCCGAGACTTGAGTTCCTTAGAGACACACACCTGTTGAGCTACAGGAACGACCGTCTTACGACTTTGCTTTCTGAATTTCATCGAGGCAGTCGGTTGAGAATTCAGAAATGACGGACACTCTTATTCCCAATGGTTGCAAAACCAACGGACCAGTGGAGAATGGCTACTTCAAAAAGGTATGAGTGACTCGGAGTTTCATCTCTGTTGTTCTCGATGGTTCGGGAGGTGACTAGAAGTTCATGAGGATTTTTTATTAGTCACAGATCTAGACTATAGATATCCATCTAGATAGATATATCGCTGCTGTTATACCAGTGTTGAAAAGATACATGACTTATTGTTATGTTCTTTTACGAGTTATAAGACGTGATGGGTTAATAACAAGTGAAGGATGAGGCATTCAGCCTCTCTTCTTCATAAGGTGTTTGTAATAGAATCTGTTGGAGATGAATACACATCTGTGGGGCATGTGGACGTTGGCGAGCTCTGATGCCCACAAACGATGCCAAGCGAAAGAGTTCAGACAAAGTACATTATAATTTATCTCCTCGGTTTAATTTTGCGGTTCTTTATGTATTTTATTTACCCTGCTCGTTTGGTTTCTTAATATTTACAATTTGATATCAGAGTACTTTGATACCGAAGACTCAAGGTATTGTTAATACAATAACGACTTACAACAGCAATAATAACTTGTCATTAAAAGTAGAGGTGCACCTTATTATTATTTTAATAACAGGTTAATCTGTCCATTATTTCTTTGATTGTTTGGATGAGAAATCCAGCAGACATTAATTATTAAAACAATAAATTAAATTTAACATTAACGTATAAACTAATTGTAATGAATTATTTACAAATGTCTTATTCTGTATACGGTGCAATCAGTGTAGTCCTCCAAATAATGCAGTGCGATTTGAAGGCAATGTAAATAAATGTAGTGCATGTAGCTACTGTGTGTGGACAGTGTGCAATGGAACATTATGTTCAAAAATTTAACTTAAAAACTGATTGCGTACCATTTGAAAGTCGTTAAAATAGCAAAAGTACAGTTAAAATCTCTAAAATAAAAATGCTAAACACTAAATGTTAAAGGAGAAGTCCACTTCCAGAACAACACTTTACAGATAATGTACTCACCCTCTTGTCATCCAAGATGTTTATGCACGTCTTTCTTCAGTCGTAAAGAAATTATGTTTTTTGAGGAAAACATTTCAGCATTTTTCTCCATATAATGGATTGCTGTGGTGCCCCGAGTTTAAACTTCCAAAATGCAGTTTAAATGTGACTTCAAACGATCCAAAATGCGGTTGTAAACGATCCCAGCCGAGGAAGAAGGATCTTAACTAGCGAAACAATCAGTTATTTTCATAAAAAGAATACAATTTATATACTTTTTAATGTCAAACGCTTGTCTTGTCTTGCTCTTCCCGACCTCTGTTTTTTTCCGGGTCAAGACAGTTAGGGCATGTCGAAAAACTCCCATCTTATGTTCTCCCTCAACTTCAAAATCCTATATTGCTGTTTTACCTTTTTTGTTAAGGGTGTTTGATCTTCTTTGCATGTTCACTTTGCAAAGACTGGGTCGCTATCTTATGCGGAGATATTTCCACTAGTTTTGGTGGAGACTGAGATTATGGTGAATTATTTGTAAGGGCTAAGGTAACCCTGCCTTGTCAAAGAGTTTTTTCTAGCTTCTCTTTTGTTTTGATAACTGATTTCTTTAAATTCAGATTCTGTAGTGGCCATGGTGAAATTGGTTTAGTGTGTTTGTACAGTCCACCCTGGAGTGTGTATGTACATGTTTACTTTGGACTTTGAAAGAGTAACTTGTGGCAGGTTTCTGCCATTTATCCTAGATCGTTTATCCTCAGGATTTTTTTTTTTTTGGTTAGTGTAAATGGCAGCTGAAAAGGCCCATTGTCTTTGTTGAGCTCACCTCTCTTTGTGTCAAGAGTATCTATTGGGCTTTGTTGTTCAGTGCTTCTTATTCTTATGTTTGATGTTAAACTGGACCAGCACAATTATCAGTTTCTGCAGTTTCTCTTGAAACGTTTTTTCTGAAATCCCCTTCACACAGAGTGAAACAGAAAATGAACTGCGGACTGGGTTAATATGGACAAATATGGTTATGTTACTACATGGATGGATGGATTTCGGAGGAAAAGCTTTTTTTTTTTTAGTCTGCTGCTAAAAGTGGTTGTGTTTGTTCAGTACATTTCCTGTGTGTCCTTTTCATTTGTTGCATTAATTCTTTGAAAATGAGTGTGGTCGCCGTTTGCAGCGAGAAGGTTTCAGGCCCGTTACCAGGTGGGGGCTGGTTCACATCGGTGATGTGGTTTTGGTCCAGTTCCGCCTGAGCTGATCCTGCTTGGGCTACGGGGCTTGGAGAAACTGAATCGCAGATTCAGCATGATTTTCCAGTTTTCCTCCTATTAACGTTGCATCTGCCCAGTGAAAGTGCATAGCCAAACCACAAACATTAATGAAACACAGATGCTCCAATTTCATGTCCCGGCACAGACAGGAGAAGCTGTGCAGAGTTTTACGATTAGTATAACATGGCTTCTGTGCATTTCACAGCATTGAGTAAAGTGATCAAACAGCAACCAACAACCTATGAGTAAGAAGGAAAGAGTGTATCTTAACAAAAATGAATCATCCATAAGAATTAAATGCACTTTCTGTTGCATAACTCTTTAATGGGTGTTTACTGAAACTTATCTTCGTTACCCCAATAGAGAAACAGAGCAGTTAGTCATTGGCACATTTTTATGTGGTCTCATATTTGTGCACATACCTGCTATATAACAGTTGCATAATGTTGAACACTTACGCAGCTTATACAAGCAGAGGCCCTATTTTCTGTCTCATTTGTGCCCTGGTTTGATTAGGACCTTGTTTCTGCTCTGTCTGCATTGTTAGTTCAGGGGTAATTGTGTGATTGTGACTGGAACGCAGTCGTGCTGGCAGCTCTTTGGTTCTGCTCGGCTAAACATCGCCCTGGTCAGTGTTCTAGAATGTGCAGAGGTCATGTTGGGTCCGTTTGACAACCACTATTGCACGTATTGAGACAGCCTATGTTTATCTTGCCACAGACTACGGTTTTCATCTTGTTTCAGATTGCTACTTTCACACTCAGTCCAAGTTGTTAACAAAAGTGACAACAGAATTATGTAATTGAGTTGACTTGCTTACATTTTCTGGGCATTTTCAGTCAAGCTGTATTGTGTGAACAAAACCGCACTGGGCAGCTAGTGGCCTGTCATGTCATACAATACGAGAGGAGCTCTGCACTGCACATGTTCGTGTCTCAAGTGTGTTGGGTTTTTTTTCGTGTGGGGTTCTGGTAACTCATAGAGATGGAGATATGAGCCGTGTGTCATCTGAAACTTTTAGATGTAGTTGCTGTTTGTCTTCTCACGTGCACCTACTTACAAATGATCTCAACGCCACAGTCTAATAATTAAGGTTTAATAGATAAACCTTGATTGTAGATGTTATTAAATAAGGTTTAGTCAAATAAGAATTTCTGGTATTATGAAAGCCACCATCTTTGATGTATAGAGAGTTTTCACTTATGTCACGGTTTGGTCAGTTACCCATATGCACAGCCATATTGGAGAGACTTGGATGTAAACAACAGCATGGATTGCATGGTTAATATACTACTGAATACGTTGTTCTGCTAATTTATGCTGTCTAAACAATGGAAAAAATGTGTGGAAGCTTATAAATCATATAGAGGACTTGGTAAGCAGGAAAAGGCGCAATATTTTGACAAACTAAAGTTAATAGGTGGTAAAGATACGTACGAGCAGTATTGATTAAGATATTAATTAAGATATTAGAAATATTTCATCTACCTGACCGGAAATGATAAGAACAAACAAATGTTGTCAAGATTCTTGCCCTGGAAGTCCTGGTTCAGTTTGGCTAACCACAAATGCCTTCTGTTCCTCAGACAGTCTTTAATACTCCAAATGTTTTTCCTGGTCTGAACGATTAGTACTACCCAAAACATGACCATAATTGACCATTTTTAGCAGCGATAATCAGTGACACATGCAAGTTTTGTTCGGTTCAGTGGCATTGTTTACGCTGTGTGCCGTAAATATGGCCAACTGATGACGCATCGTGAAAACACTCTATACTTAAGTTGCTGTCACTGTACTTTTTAGATGACAAATGTTGTCGCACAAATACAAAATTGACTTTAGTTATGTTTGTACACAGTGTATTTGAAATGCTACTGTAAGCTGTTGTATGAACATCATACCTCTTGATGTGATCATATTAGCAAAATTTAGGCTACATTTTTTGATCCAAAAAAGGTCAATTGTCAATTCTTAACTCTTTCCCCGCCAGCGTTTTTGAAAAGTTGCCAGCCACCACCAGCATTTTTGTTAAAGTTTTACTAAAATTTCATGGCCCCCAGAATACTTTGTTGTATGAATATCTGGACACGTAATACATCAAAATAAAGCAATTTTATTCTAGCTTCAAGTTCTTTTTGAGCTCTTTTTTTTCTTCATTCTTTTTTTATCAACACTTGAAGGTAGTTAAGTTTCATTAAAAAAGCAACATTTTGAGCAAAAGGCTGAGAAAATTATGTTTTTTATTAAATACTGCTTCTGGATCATATTCAGTATGATGATCAAAGCAATGATGTAGCCAGTCGCTTCCATCATTACCACCAAAGCTTGCACAGTCCTTCACCATTTCCTGGATCAACATTTTACTCTATAACATTAGGCAGTTTTCATTTACATGCTGTTTATTGTTGATGATCACATTATTTTTCATATGCATTTGCTTACATATGAAACCGCTAATTTCTGTCTTCCTCACCTGTGTTTTTTTTTTTTTTTTTAAGTTATATATATATATATTTTTTGTGACTTTAATGGACAGGACAGTAGAGAGATGACAGGAAAGTACTGGGCGGAGAGAGGGGAGCGGGATCAGGTTCTTGAGACAGGATTCGAACTCGGGTCGGCGCGAGCACAGTTGTGCTATATGTCGGCTCGCTAACCACAAGGGTATTTTCTGGTTTTATTTTGTAGAAAACATTGAAACCTCAAAGACACTTTAATATGTTATGCGTTTTATTAGACAAGTGACGAATGCACAGAGTAGCATTATAACAGAACTTTCAACACACTCAAATACATCTAGTTTGATAAAACAGTGCTGCTTTTTCCTACATATGCATGACCAGAAGGAGCGGAAGCAGTTGACTGTGGCATAATATAAGCTCCACTCCTTTCAAGCCATGTCTCGTGCTTGTACTTCATTAGCAATCGCTCCAGGGTCCTCGTTTCGCTTTCACGACTTTCAGCCCCACCATGCTTCATACTACAGTGACCTTAATACATTAGCTCATCCATGAACATGATTCCTGCCGAGTCCCGACAGATTGCATCGGCGGTGGGGATGAAGATGACAACAACTTCCATGATTCCACACTCAATCACAGCATCATCAAACTACAAACTCCTTTGTTTTTCACATTCACTTGAAAATCCTGATCGCACAGATTCCTGTTGAAATGACTGGATTTCGAACTTGCAGTTTGTGAAAAATGTGACCACATGTTAGTACACTTGTCAGTTCTAAACATTAACTGTGTGAATGAAGTCAGTAGCTACTTTTACATGTTAAACAGCAAATTACCATAAAATTGACAGTTTGACTTTCACTAAATACAGCACATCTGCTGTCCACACAACCAACATTTAGTATCAGTATGAATCAAACCATCAGTTTTTGATAACTAAAGACATTAGAGGAATTATTATGAAATTAGAAAAAAATCCACTCTTAAAAGCTGGTGGTTTTTTTTTTTTTTTTTTTTTTTTTTCTTCTACGCTCAGTCATAACAGGTGGACACGCTTTCAGAAGCAGACAGTATGTTTTCATTATAGGATCTTCTGAAATGTTTGTCAAGTTAAGCTATCAGATTTATGACAGATACTCTCTCTATAGGTGTGTCTGGGAGGGAAATTGATCTTGTTACGTCATGTACTGTTTTCACCACACCTTAAAAACATAGCAAGATGTATGTGTTGGCTGGCATGTGCTTGTGTGTTTATTATACATAAGCACAATGTAATGCATGCAGTTGTGTTTTATAAGAATGCTCACAACATGTATAAAACAGGCAGTAAATTAAATTTAGATGAGCGCTTGTCACAAGAACAATGTAAACTGTTGCTGATCTCTTTCTTTCCCTCTTTCTCTGACAGGGATGTAATCCATTTGCTCAGACAGGGCGCAGTAAGCTGCAGAATAAAAGAGCGCTTCTCAACCAGCAAATCATCAAGCAGATGAGGATGAGAGCTGGAGCGGAGAACCTTCTCAAGTAAGTCAAGCACTCTTATGTGTGCACACAAAAACACATTCATCACCCTTACCTGACATGTTAGCCTATGGGCATGTGTGGTTATGCACACATATGCAGAAAACCTTTTCCTAGAAACTAAACCAAGTTTTTTAAAGAAAGTACCATAGTCTTTCATTGATAGTTTTTCTTCTGTTACATAACAGCAGCTGTCTTGAAGTGTCTGGCATTAGCTCTGTCGGGTAAATCACTGCCCTGTCTTGGAGGAACTTTCTGCTCTTTGTGTGGTGAGGTTGCAGTCAGGCGTCTTGCTGCTAACCTGTCATCAAAGTATTTCACTGTTTGTGTATGTGAATGTGTGCAGAAGCAAATGTTTGAAGCTCATCTGCACTGTGATCTGGCAGTCAGGTGTGCCTTTAGCATTTCTACCTTTAGATTTGGAGTTGATGATAGACACAGTAACATTGTGCCTTTGTTAAAGCTGATGACTAAAGAGACTAGGAATGCAATATATTAGATTTTCATTTTTTCAGACCTGATACCTGTGCAGCCCTTGCTAGAAACCCGAAACCATAATATCTGAAACTCAGGTATAAGCTTGCTTTGCTTAGAAACATTTAACATGCAAGTAGTTTTCGAACATTCTAGCAGCCAGCTGTCAACTGTGAAATACTGCCACTGATTTGAATGGTAACCGCCAGTCGGTCATGCATACTGCTATAACTGATCCAGATGAGAGAGGAAAAACTGTGTCTGTCTAAAAAACATGCAAAGTATAATGCAAATATCCGTTTTAGTGTCACCTTTTTGATGTCGTGTAGCAAGGCGAAGAAGGTTTTCATACAAGTTTAGACATCAATTAAATTGTATTCTAGTATGTTAAACGCCTTTCTAAAATAAACCAGTTTTGAATTAGAATTTTAAATCATTGATCATGATATATTCCATAAAGAGGCGCATGCGCGCATTGTGGTGGCAGAAAAACACTGGTAACAAAAGGAGGGAAACGGGCAAAAATGTATTGCTGTGCCTTTGGATGTTCGGAATGCAAAACATTTTTATAGAATACTGTTGTCAGAAACGGCATTTGAAGCTAAACGCAGATGTTTAAACAGACTAATGGATGAAACTTGCTATGATTACTCTACTTTTTAAAGCATAAATCTGATTTAAACAATTTGTCTCCATAATATTCACAAATGCAGTTCATAGGTGACATATTGTATTAAAGTTACAGCATGAAGTACTATTTAAATCTATAACATTTTACATAACATTTACCTATTTTACCACAATTTGTAAAAACCTTTTTTTTTCTCCACAAGTGCAAGTTTATATGTCCTAGTTCTGATTTTGTAACTCGATTTAATTCAGCAATAGCAAGTTTGTCAATTCTGAGGGAAAAAATCCAGAAGTGTGGGCTATAAACTCATGATTATGAGCTAAGGAGAAAAGAGGGAATGAGGAGTTGATTTTTCTTAGCACAATTGTGAGAATAAAATCTAAATTTTGAAATATAAACTCAAATGTAATTTTTTTTTTTTTCTTTTATTGCTTGACTTCCATAGATCGCTATTTGAAAACTGTAATTTTCTGCCACCATATAAGCTCCGCCCATAAAAAAAAAACATCATCACTGTTTGCAAACGCAGAATTGGTCTGTTGTATCAGTTTGTAACTAGCAATGTGTTTTGAGTAGTGATTCAGATTGGCTAAAAATAGTTATTTTAAATTACCCTTGGTTAAAATGAGTAATACAATATACATTTTTCTCTCACTTCCTTCATTTGGCATTCATTTGACTTAATGACAAAATTATACACAACAATATAATTATGTATGTGTCAGTGTAATATTTTTTTGCACACACTACTATGATATGCAGCAAACAGAATGCCATTACATCAAAATAACTCTCACATTTATTAGATTTACATGAACTGTCATTTTATTAATTATTATTTTTTTTTGTAGTCTCTCATGCTCACCAAAACTGCATTTATTTGATCAGAAATGTAATAAAAACAATTTTAATGTAATTTACTTCCGGATGGCAAAGCTGAATTTTCAGTAGCCATTACTTCAGTCTTCAGTGTCACATTATTGTTTAGAAATCATTCTAATATGCTGATTTGGTGTTCAACAAACATTTATTTTCAGTGTTGAAAACAGTTTTGCTGCTTAATAATCTGTGAAAACCATGATACATGGGATTCTTTGATTGAATAAAAAGTTCAAAAGAACAGCGTTTATTTAAAATAGAAATATTTCATAAAAATGTAAAAGTTATTGCAGTTACTTTAGATCAATTTTGTGCGGCCTTGCTGAATAAAATTAAATTCTTTAAAAAAAATAATTCTGACTGATGACCTCATGTTTAAACAGTATTTTGTTTGAACAGTTTTCATCCTATTTTCTCTCAGCTGCTAATATTTCGGGTTATCCCTAGCTGATGCAGATTGTGTGAAGAAAATGTAATGTTCTGTTTCAAAGGACAAGGAAGCTCTGATTGTACTGGTTTGTAGGACATAATTTGCCTGATTTGTAACTGGCCACCAGACTGTCTGTCAGATTTGTATCAGTTCTGTTCAAGGAAGCATTTATATAAATGAAACATAAGCTGACAGGAAATATTAACATCTTATCAGCGAACACCCACATTCATAGCAGTACAGACATTCAGAAAAAACAGGTAGTTGTGAAGTTCACGGAACTGCTGTTCATATAACCCCAGCTTACACATTTACCTCTCTCAGAAGCTGCCAATGTTTTTCCCTTCACGATGAGCACACGTTGTAACATTGGACAAACCGGTTTCCATGGGGACATGAAGTGTGTCTGTTGTCTCCATGGTTTTAAAGAACACACCTGCTGGGTTGGTCCTTGGAACGAAGCATGTGATTGCCATTGACGTCAAAGTGGCTTTAAATCTTTTTAGAACAATAACGTTGGGACAAGCTCTTTTTAATAAGAAACTATAAGTGAGTCTCCTTTCTTAATGATATGTTCGGGCTGTAGCCTATGTTTGTTGAGTTATTGTCATCTGGCATTGGTTCCAGTTTAGATGGATACTGTGAGTTGGCTGAAACTCGAAACTTGGTGGAAAACAAGCCTGGATCCAAGCAGATACTAAGGGTTTGGTGCTTTTAATTAGAAAGGAATCTTTCCATATGTAGTGAAATTCCCAATAGTCAGCAGGTGACAGGTACACCAGTGAGGTCATTGCAATGCTATGATGTGTTTGCTAATGGCCTAAGGTCTTCTCGCAGCCTGTTTAACTAGTCCACACAGACACGTACGCAGGCTCTCAAAAACATGTCAGCAGAAGCAGTTAAAATTAGGTTGTTTGAGAGGGGACGGCAGTGCGTCTCTCACATGTACATGCAAGTGCCGCCTGAGGATCTCTCTGTCAATATTTCAATGAAACACTCTAATTGCCCTCGTGTTTAATGTGTGATTCAGATGTAAAGAAGGCCTGGTATGTGTTGTAATGACATGCATGAGTCAGCTTTATAGCCGTTCATTATAGTCGGATGTCTGAGTGTTTTTGGTTACCTGATCTCATTAATATTGGGATGGGGTTGGGGTGGATGCTTGCTCAATCTCTTTACCTTTCATTCATAGCTGCTCTATCTTCAGAGCTGATCTGGAATGTTCCCGCATTCATGGCTCTCAGAGGTTTGTGGTTCATGGGAGAAAGGATAGCCACATAATAGATCAATTGTAAGCAAGTCGTCCGCTTTTATTAACCTCCCCCCCCCCACATGCTTACCATAGTGTTTCTCTCTCACTCTGTCTGTCTTGCTCTCAGATCTAAGCGACTGTAGTTCACATTCTTGTGTGTTTGTTTGAGTGAGCTCACTGGCCTAACCGGTTTCACTGAGTGCTGATTTTGTGGGGTCCCGCCCTACGAACGTGACTTTAAGTTGGTGTAAAGAATAATGATGTATACACCTCACGAGGTCTTCAAAACATTTCTGACCCTTTCTGCTGTTGAAACTGCATCACTGTCTATACAGAAAATGTGGAAAGCAGAGAGAGGTTCAAGTAATCCTCCACTCTCAGTTGATGTTTCCGTGTGCTTCCATCAGTGAGAGATGTATTAGGTATTCAACAAAGGACAAACATGACTCATTAAAGTTATATTTAATTTAAATTTAAAGAACATCCTGATCTGCATTATGTCATAGGCATCTGGACTTGCTGAAATAAATCATGCCATTACATGTAATAGAAGGAATTAGAAATATTCAGCTGTATCTTTACATTATCTTACTGTTACATTTTTTTTTTTTTTTGTAAACTTTTAATAGTGATATGTTTTCCATGATCAATAACAATATTGTTAACAATATTATTCAGTTCTATCTTTTATTATTGTTCTCAAGCTTGTTACATTTAAATTTTATCTGGTTCTGTGTAAAGAACTTTTTGTAATGCTTTTTTCATTGTAAAGCACTTTGAACAGAAACCAGTAAACCATCAAAATAAAAGTTTAGTTTAACTTGAAGAAACTGTGACACGAAAATATTACTTAATGTAATGAACGTACTACTACTAATGAAATTATTATTAAAACATTTATTTTTAGGGAATAATTAGCAGAAAAAAAATATTTACTATGATTTATTTAACAGGAAAATGTAAGTGCACAACACAGTATTTCACAACACAAATTAATTATTAAGAGATGAAGCATTAAAATGGAAGCCAGAAAATTAATGGAAAACAGAATTTAGTAAAAAAAAAAAAAAAAAAACTACATTTGAGGGGAAAAAATGTATTTCACTTTTAATAAATTGCTGTGTAAGTTTCGTGATTGCAATAAATAGACATGCTTTTTAATGAATAAAATTTAATTTAACCATCAAAACAGAATATAGAAAAAGTAAAAAATAAAAAAAATAAAAAAAATAAAAAATCCAGAAAAAATAGCAGGAAAAAAAATGGAATTTGGGAAAAAAATTAAACCTTTAATGGGGCCCTACAAACTGTATGTTATTATATATTAAAGGATTCTTGGTAGTCTTTTTTTCCTTTAGGTGAGTGTGTTTGAGAACCACAATGTATGCGATTGAAATAGAAGACAGTGATTGACAGTTTGGCACGTGTGATGTTCCCTGTTTAAATAAAGGTCAAAAGTCTCAGGTTCAACCTGACCTGCTCACCTTTACACTCACTTCCTCCTAATGACTAGAGTTTTGAATAGCAGTCATAGATAAAACAGGGTGCTATGCAAATTTACCTCTGTGTCTCTATTAGTATTGCATGATATACCGGTACTTAAAAAGTATCACGATACCCTGCTTTTAAAAACGGTACGATTCCGCATTTTACTAGTACCGGTACTTTAAGAATGTATTTTAATAAGAGCCGTATTTCTGCTTGTCTGTGTTAGTGAATGGCGCAGACACGCAGTTTTGTTTACTAACGTTACACACATGCGCGTGATGCTCGCCGTGTTTTCAGCTTCTGCCACCACAAAATATGAGTTCATGAACACATGAGCATAATCTCTAGAACTGCTCTGAGAGTCACTTGATGATCATTTTACCATTTCTTTTGCGAAAAACTATATCATATAGTCATATAATGAAGATCCTAAAGGCCTTCACAGCAACCCGTCAAAATAAAAGTTTGGTTTTAACTTGACAGTCAGAAATATGTTAATATATTACTTGATGTAAAGATAGTGCTACTACTAATAATAAAAATATTATTAAAACAATGTTTAAGGAATATTTACCAGAAAAAAATATTAATTTACCATTAATTTATTTACCAGAAAATTGTAAATACACAACACAGTATTTCTGGGAAAAAAAAAAAAAAGAGAAAGAAATATCCTATAATAAATTAATTCTTTATCAAATCTAATTATCCTTTATACATTCATTAGACATGATTTTGATCATTAAAATGTAATGCAATGATTAAAATAGAATCCAGAAAATTAATGGAAAACAGAGATACACAAACAAAACTGAATTTGAGAAAAATAATAAAACGTATTTCATAAGGCCTTAAAAACATGTAATTTTTTTAAACTTTTAATAAATTGTTGTTAAATTCTGCAAGTTTCATGATTTCAGTTAATTAGACATGCTTTTTGATAAATATTTTTTTATGTAATCATTAAAATAGAGTCTAGAAAAATTAAAATGGAATTTGAGAAAAAAATAACAGATTTCACAGGGCCCTCTTTATTTCATTTGTGTCTTTGTTTTATTGTAGTTGTCCTTTAGTTTGTTACTTGCATCTAGGTTCTTATTATTAATAACATGACATGATATAAATTGTTGTTGTGAAATAAAATGACTATCATGAAATAAGATTTGGCTTTATCCTTTAAGCTAACTTACCAATATAGCAGAGATCTCTACATACCTGTAGGCTCGGCATTTGTTCACCATAATCCTGTGTAGTGGCACTGGCATGTGATTATTATTATATTATATTATTATTTTTTTTTTTTTAAAGGGGGGGTGAAATGCTTTGTTTTAATAGATTAAAAAACTATGATCTCCATTTGGATCATCTGTTATTCAATTACTTTTCCTGTTGTTCTATGTCATTTTTCGTAGTATCGGTTCAGTAGTAGTATCGAGATATTTTAGTCCGGTATCGTATCGAAGTCATAATTTTGGTATCGTGACAACACTAGTCTCTATAAGGTTTTGTATTTTATTGACTTTAGTTGGGCGTGTTTCTCTTTTATATTTACTGTGTGTTTTATCAGGACTGTGTGGTTGAATTGTAAAGTCTTGTCTTTGACAAACATAGCTGTATACTGCCCGCTCAGCACTTATTTCTATCATGTGCTTGGGAGCACACAAAATAACAAAGACTCCTGTCTTATCGGCCTCTCCCTTCTGCACCATAGATTTGGACATTTCAAACTGTTTAAAATTATGCCACTTGTCCTGTGTTGTGAACTGAGTTGCATGTGACCTTCGCTTATCCTCTCTCTTTCTCTCTCAAGGGCGACGTCCAATAATAAGGTTCGGGAGCAGGTGGTGCTGGAGTTGAGTTATGTCAACTCAGATCTGCAGCTTCTTATGGAGCAGCTGGAGGGACTCAACAGCTCTGTGGAAGTTTATCAGAACGTACAGTAAGTACAAACACAGAACTGATTAGGATGAAGAAAGATACAGTGGGAACATACTCGAGGCAGATTAAGATCCATTCTAGAGACAGAATGCACAGATACTACTCCTACACTTAATCACACATGTCCAATTCGTCTGGACGCACGGAGCCTCCCGTATTACGTATTACAGGGGTGTGTACAGAATGATATAAGAGCAGACTCCCTGCTCTCTGTTCACTGCCCTGTACGATCACATTTTCTGTACTAATCTCACAGTAAATTATGTGGAATGATGGATCCTTCAGCGAGGGATGTTTTAGGTATTTAGCTAAGGACAAACATTACTCATTAAAGTTATATTTACTTTAAAATGAAAGAAGATCGTGATCTGCATTATGTCATAGGCTTCTGGAATTGATGAAATAAATCACATTATTACATGTAACAGATGGAATCAGCGCATTATCTTACAGTTTAATTTTTTTTTTAATTTTGTGGAATGTATTTGAACATGGTAAATAAGTGTTAAAGGAGAAGTCCACTTCCAGAACAAAAATTCACAGATAATTTACTCACCCCCTTGTCATCCAAGATGTTCATGTCTTTCTTTCTTCAGTCGTAAAGAAATTGTTTTTTGAAGAAAACATTTCAGGATTTTTTTCCACATAGTGGACTTCCATGGTGCCCAAGTTTGAACTTCCAAAATATACTTTAAATGCGGCTTCAAACGATCCCAAATGTGGTTGTAAACAATCCGAGCCGAGGAAGAAGGGTCTTATCTAGCGAAATGATCGGTTATTTTCGTAAAAATAATACAATTTATATACTTTTTAACGCTCATCTTGTCTTTCTCTGCCTGAACTGTTTTTGTTCCAGTTCATGACAGTTAGGGTATGTCGAAAAACTCCATCTCATGTTCTCCCTCAACTTCAAAATCGTCCTATATTGCTGTTTTACCTTTTTTGTTAAGGGTGTTTGATCTTCTTTGCATGTTTACTTTGCAAAAACTGGGTCGGAACTTCTGCAGTGATGTAGGATGATTTTGAAATGATTTTTGAAGTTGAGGGAGAAAATACGATCAGAGTTTTTTGACACCCTAACTGTCTTGAACCAGAATACACAGAGTTCGGGCAGAGAAAGACAAGATGAGCGTTTGAGATTAAAAAGTATTTAAATTGTATTTTTTTAATGAAAATAACACATCGTTTCACTAGATAAGACACTTCTTCCTCGGCTGGGATCATTTACAACCGCATCTGGGATCATTTGAAGCCACATTTAAACTGCATTTTGGAAGTTCAAACTTGGGGCACCATAGCAGTCCATTACATGGAGAAAAATCATGAAATTTTTTTCTCAAAAAACATAATTTCTTTATGACTGAAGAAAGAAAGACATGAACATCTTGGAAGACAAGGGGGTGAGTACATTATCTGTAAATTTTTGTTTTGGAAGTGGACTTCTCCTTTAAACGGAACTGAGAGAACTACAATGATTATTGGTAGTTAAAAGCATAATCAACATGTTCCGAGTATTTCATTAAAAGACACAGAAGCCCAATGGGATGTGTAAAATTTTGTGAATGATAGGTGTTTGAATTTTGCGGAAATCAGCTTAGCTTCTTTGGAATTTCTGTGGCTTCAAATTCCATGTAGGCCTACACTTAAACTTCCTGTGATATGATGCACACCTCAGAAAGATTTTTTAATCATAAGAGCTTTGAGTTTGAGAAATCTTTTTCTTTTTGGAGACTGAGTAAACTGAAGGACAACTGAAGGATCTAAGCACATCCACAGTTTTTTTTTTTTTTTTTTTTTGTGAAATGAATACTTTTTTGTTTGTTTGTTTGTTAATATTAATTTAGTGTTAATTGCATTGTAATTTTATATGAGTCATTATGAAATCAAAATTATATTTTATGGATTTTTATTTTTTATTATTATTATTATTTTTTTAATTAATGTACCCTTGTGAGCTTTTAAATTTTAAAAATATTGATCCAGTCAGTTCCCAATGGACAAAATCAAGTCCTGTTACAATAGACATTTTGAAATCATTTCCATTTCTTGATGATTTTGAATTCATATGAGCCGAATGGCTTGTTTTCAAAACATTAAATGAAATCAGATTAGTTTTCATACCACAAATAAAATGTGACCCTGGTTCACAAAACCAGTCATAAGGGTCAGTTTTTCAAATTGAGATTTATACATCATCTGAAAACTGAATAAATAAGCTTTCCATTGATGTTTGTTAGGATAGGACAATATTTGGCCGAGATGCAACTATTTGAATATCTGGAATCTGAGGGTGCAAAAAAAATCTAAATAATTTAAAGTTGTCCAAATAAAGTTCTTAACAATGTATATTACTAATCAAAAATGTAATTTTCATATATTTACAGTAAGCATTTTTAACAAAATATCTTCATGGAACATGATCTTTACTTAATATCCTAATGATTTTTGCATAAAAGAAAAATCAATAATTTTGAGCCATACAATGCATTTTTGGCTATTGCTACAAATATACCCCAGCGACTTAAGACTGATTTTCTGGTCCAGGGTCACAAATGGTCTGTTGCACCATGAATAACTGAGTCTTGTTGTAATTCCTTTGCTTTAGTCAGCTTGATGGCTCACTTATCAGCACAACCTGCTGATTTCTGTAGGTCTTCTCTAATCGTGCTAGTTGCTACTTATGCTTTCCTTTATTAAAACACTGACCAGCCCACCCCTTATACTTCTCCTGTAAACTTGTAAACTGACGTTTAAAGAGAAGACAAGAAATGGGCTCATTGGTCAATCAATCAATACATCTTTTCTTTCTACATTAATTTCCAAGAGAAATAGAATCCGTTCCGCATTACTGGTCAGACAGGTTTATGCGGAGGTGGTTTAACAGGTTGATTATTCTTAAACTCATCCTCCTTTCACACACATGCCTCATGTGTCTCCCTCACATGTCAGAAGATGATGCAAGTGTTTTCCTTTTGTTTTTGTGTTTCTGTTGCTTTTTCCATAGTACGACAAATTCTCTTACTGCCATCAAATTCTTATTTGTCAGTAACATATTAAAAATATCTGGTCATACTTTAAAACGGATAGCAATAGAAAGAAATGCAAGTTGTCTATAGTCAAGGCTGTTCAAGTGATTCATTCTTTAGAGACACAAACCGTACAGCCAAAATGAAAGGATTCAATAATGGTGCTGCAGTCATGCTTTTGTGACTGTCACGCTGTGTATATGTTGTGTTTAGTTCGTGGACCTTGAGTGTGTTTCCTTGGTTACGGTTAGATTCTTGTCCTCTTTAAATCCTCTCTAAGCCCTCTTTTGCCTCTCAGACCACTGTGAGTGTATGCACGTATGCACCCTTAAGTGTCTTTGGCATGCTTTACTCTCTGCATGAGAACAGCCATCTTTCTCCGCTCTAAGAAAGCTCAGCCATATTTTCAGTTCACACCCTACATAACCAAGCCGTGCTGGCCTAATTTTTTATCAGCATTAGTTTCATAACATTTTGAGGCTTACAGCCTCAGGTTTGTTCCTTTGGGCCAAGCACTTATGAAAGAGTGTTGATCACCTGTTCCTAGAGGGTTCATTGTAAACCAGAAAAACCTCCTGCAGACATTCATACCGGAATCTGAACCCCTGACCTACATCTGTAATTACAACTCACTCTCAAGCTGTAAACATGAGGGACAATCACTTTTTTTTCCTGTTTAGAGGTAGAAGTATGGTATGGTTTAAAGGAATAGTTCACCTAAAACGAAAACCGTCATCATTTACTCGCCTTCATGTTGTTCTAAACTTGTATGACTCTTCTGTGGAACACAAAAATAAGATGTTTTGAAGGATGTTTAGACTATTTTTGTCAATACACTGTAAAAATGATTTTTCAAATCAAAGATGAATAAAAAATAAAAGATGTTTGGAGTATGTTTTACAAGAAAGTACTATTGCAGTCTTTCTACTTTTCACGTTCAGTGTGTTACCGTTTCTTGAAACAAATTTCACTCTGAAATTGCTAGTAAATTTCACAAATAAGTAAATTGTGTATAATGAAAGTCAGTAGGATTCAAAACAGCACTATAGCACCTTGCATAGATTTTAATTTTTGGGTGAATTGTTACATTTGACAGAATCATATTTTATTATTAGTAGTAGTAGTATTGTTATTATTATTATTTTTATTTATTTATTTTTTATTTATTTTATTTTATTTTATTTATTTATTTTGTAATAGAAGAATGTAGCTATATGTTGTTCTGTAATATATAGGTTTAGCTTGACTGCTCAGGTTATGCTCAAATAAATCAAAATATCAGAAAAGCTTAAAAATAAAGCAAAGTTTCAAAAAGCTTCCAACTAGTAGTTTAAATAGTTTGATTTTGGTCCCTTCATAATTCCAGTCCTTCCATTTATTTTGTTTATTTTATTTTTATTTTTTTTTCCAGAATGTTTGACTGATTCTCAATATTTTTTTTATTTTATTTTTTTAAATATTTTTATCTAATTAACTTGAAAATATAACTACAACATGATTCAGATAACTTTTTCTTTATTAACCCTCTAGTTAAAGAAAATTCTGTTCCAAGTGCACCTCACACAAAGTTATCAACATGATGTAAATAATAAAAAATATCTTTTCAGAAAAGATGCATGAACTATAACTACATCTTGTACAAACATGTCTTATACATATTAAATGTTCAGAAATAATACAAAAAATGTTTTTTTTTTCAAAAGTCAAGGTAATTCAAATTCAAAATAACTGAAGGTATACAGTAACACCAGTAGACTATTATTAACTGTTCTGTAAAAACAATGAACAGCAGCTTTCAGCCTGTCACCATGATGCAAACATGAAATATCAGACATACAGTAGTAGTTCTTCATAGGCTTTTTTTTATTTGATTGTGCTGCTTTTCTATTGTTTTTCTATGTAAACATGAATGTGTTTGACTGTTGTACTCGCATCTCTTGCAGCGTCTCATGCCCAAAACGCCATTCTAAAAATGTGGCGCTCAAGTTAAAAGAAGTTCACTCCCATCTTCTTGCATGTTTTTCCTATTCCACTACCCGCATCACATCTTTAACACAACAGCGCATTCTGTGTGAGTGGCGGCTAGCGATATGTGCATGTCTCACGTGAGAGGTTAATCACGTGCGCCGGTATGCGGTTGGATCATTCGTTTCCCTTTACTCTTATCACTGGAATATTGTCAAAGTGTCTAACATTTGGTAATATTTCTATTCAAAATTGCGATTCCTCGGTTTCTAAAAAATAAAATCGTGGCAAAACATTACATTCAAATTTATCGATAAAATCGCCCAGCCCTAGGAGTAGGTGTATTAATTTTGGACTGCCACTGTATTTGAGTATGTTTTTGTGGTTTGGCTCCTTGACTTTAAAGGAGTCTGCATAACAGCCAGCATTCTCTTTGCAGAAGCTATGCTCTCTGCACTGCAAATGTGTTTCTTTAACTTTCTACAAACCTGCTTTATTTGTCTTGTTAAAGAAATAAAGCATATCACCTCCTACGTATGATTTAGTGTGAGAAAAGGAATATTCCCATTGAGTTCGGTGTTATCACCTGTGTTTCATGAACAGAAATCTGAACAAAACAAGGTCTTTCTGTAGCTGCACACAATGTGGCATTCTCCATCGCACCTGGCTGCTTGCTTACTGTGTGTGTGTGTGTGTGTGTGTGTGTCAGTAAAAGGACAGAACTGCATTCTTTCATTTCTTTCAAGCCCCTGCACCCACCCTATCCCTCTCTGTCTGTTTTTGAGAAACAAACTTCTTTCTCATGGCCTGAAGAGTGGACAGGAACAAAACCTGTCTTCTGTTCTCTGTGTGTCTCATTGCAGGGAATGTTCTCTGCAACCTGATTGGGTTGCATTCTTGAAGTTCTCATTGCGCACTGCAGAACATGGTGGGCTGTCAACATGATGTGATGAGTGATTCAGTGCTATACTCAGAACATGGGAATGTTACTGTTACTCTTACATTGGAAACAAAGTTGTTTTAAACTCTTAGAGAATGAGATCTTATATTGAGACCTGCAAGTAATCTGTCCCAGAATTTGAACGTCCGACATTCACGTAACCTTTCCTTTGTGTGTTTGCTAATTACTTAGTTACACTTTACAGCAAGGTTCAGTTTGTTAACATCGATGTGTTATCAACTAAGAATGGATAATATAATATAATATAATATATAACAACTGCCATTTAGAAGTTTGGGATCAGTAAGATTTTAATGAATTCTCTTATGCTCATCAAGGCTGCATTTACTCGATCAAAAATACAGAAAAAAAAAACAGTAATAAGTTATAATTATAGTTATAGTTAATTATAGTTATAATTAATATAATATTAACTATAATAATATTATTACAGTTTAAATAATGTTTTTCTATTTTAATATTTTAAAATATAATTTATTCCTGTGATGCAAAGCTGAATCTTCAGTGTCCATGAGCCTGCAGAAATCATTCTAATATGCTGATTTATTACATTTATCATCAGTGTTGGAAACGGTTGTGCTGCTTAATATTTTTTTGGGACCTGTGATTATTTTTTCAGGATTCTTTGATGAATATCAAAAAGAACAAAAAGAAGTCAAAAAGAACAGTATTTATTCAAAATAGAAATCTTTTCTAACGATACAAGTCTTTGCTGTCACTTTTTATCAATTTAACACATCCTTGGTGAATAAAAGCATTAATTTCTTTCAAAAAAAGAAAGAATACAAATTTACTAACCACATACTTTTAAATGGTCGTTTTTATTGTTATAAAAAAATTCTATTTTCTATTCTATTATAAATTCTGTTCTTTTTAACTTTTTGTTTATTAAAGAATCCTAAAAAAAGTATCACAGGTTCCAACTAAATATCAAGCAGCACAACTGTTTCCAACATTGATAATACATCGGCATATTAGAATGAATTCTGAAGGATCGTGTGACACTGAAGACTGGAGTAATGATGCTGAAAATTCAGCTTTCAATTTATACAGCTCGCAATGTAAAAAAATTGAGATTTGAAATTTTGTTAATGTTTTTAAAGAAGATTCATGCTCGCCAAAACTGTATTTATTTATTTGGTTAAAAATACAGTAAAAACGGTAATGTTGTGAAATATAATATATATATTATAATTTCAAATAACTGTTTTCTGATATATTTTATAATGTAATTTATTCCTGTGAGCTGAATATACAGCAGCAATTACTCCAGTCTTCAGTGTCATGTGATCTTTCAGAAATCATTTTAATATGGTGATTTCAACTTTTGTCAGTGTTGAAAACAGTTGTGCTGCTTAATATTTTTATGGAAACTGCAGTGCATTGTTTTTATGATTCTTTGATTATTTCTTACGGACCCTAAACTTTGAATGGTAGTCAATATAGTAATTAAGATGAACCTAGATTAATAAATGCTGTAAAATAACTCATCATAGTTCATGATACCAAACGCATTAACCAATATTAAGTAATTGAACCCGCAAAGTATTACATATTCTTTCTGCTCTGTTGATTTCTTTAGTTTTTTTTTAGTGCATAGAGGATTTTGTTTATCTCCTTGAAGCATGAATGAAATTTCCTCTGTCATTTCCTCTGATCCAGTAATATTTCTCACAAATATTCCCCCCAAACCACACTGGGGCTTGACTGTTATCTGTCATCTAGGCTCAATCAGGAAAGACCAGGACTGCCTCTCATCATCTCACACTCATGTGTTTTCTCGTCTGTCTTTACTCAGACTGCTCTAAGCTAATGCCCCACCAATGCAAGCATTGTAGTTAATGCAATGACTACACAAACATAAATATATTGTGGATGCTGTCTAATCGCATACATAAAAGTGTGATCAGCACAAAATCTCACTCGTACGCACACAAAAACATTTCTTTCTCGGGTCACAGTTTTTTAATACTCAGTATTTTTCTATAACGGAAGTAGGTCAATTGGCTTGTGATGGAAAACAATCCTGTACTCTGGTAGCAGCTGATTCAGTCTTAGAGATAATTGAAAATGGCACAGAATTGTTGTAGTATTAGTAATGTATGACAGGGGTCACATTCACTTGACTTTGGAAACATGTCTCAGTTCTGAGTCACACAAAGAGTAGGAGGTGTGGCCTCGCTGAATCACTGGCCTAAGAAATTAAGTCTTGTTAAAGGAAAAGTTCACTTCCAAAACAAAGATTCACAGATAATGTACTTACCCCCTTGTCATCCAAGATGTCTTTCTTTCTTCAGTCGTGAAGAAATTTTTTTCACATTTCAGCATTTCTCTCCATATAATGGACTGCTATGGTGCCCCGATATTGAACTTCCAAAATGCAGTTTAAATGTGGTTTCAAACTATCCCAAATGTGGTTGTAAACAATCCCAGCCAAGGAAGAAGGGTCTTATCTAGCGAAAGGCTTGGTTATTTTCATTAGAAAAATACAGTTTACACATTTTTAAATTCAAACGCTCATTGTGCCTTGCCCTCCCTGAACTCTGTCTATTCTGACTCAAGACAGTTAGGATATGTCAAAAAACTCCAATCGAATTTCTCCCTCAACTTCAAAAATAATTTCAAAATCATCCTACATCGCTGCAGAAGTACCGACCCAGTCTTTGCAAAGTAAACATGCAAAGAAGATCAAACACCCTTAACAAAAAAGGTAAAACAGCGATATAGGATGATTTTGAAGTTGAGGGAGAACATGAGATGGGAGTTTTTCGACATACCCTAACTGTCATGAACTGGAAGAAAAACAGTCCAGGCAGGAGTAAGACAAGACGAGCGTTTGACATTAAAAAGTATATAAATTGTATTATTTTTATGAAAATAACCGATTGTTACGCCAGATAAAACCCTTCTTTCTCAGCTGGGATCATTTACAAACGCATTTGGGATCGTTTGAAGCCGCATTTAAACTGCATTTTGGAAGTTCAAAATTGGGGCACCATATCAGTCCATTATATGGAGAAAAATCCTCAAATGTTTTCTTCAAAAACATAATTTCTTTACAACTGAAGAAAGAAAGGCATGAACATCTTGGATGACAAGGGGGTGAGTACATTATCTGTGAATCTTTGTTTTGGAAGTGGACTTCTCCTTTAAGTCTTCTTCCTTACGGAAAGTATCCTCATGTTGCTTTTTCTAAAATTAATTTCTAACCTGTTTTTTTTTTTTTTTTTTTTTCTCTCTTTTTCACAGAGAGACATCCAGCATCCCACTCATCCCTCTAGGCCTGAAGGAGACAAAGGATGTGGATTTCTCAGTTGCTCTCAAGGTGAGATTCTTTCACACCACCCCCTCAATGTTTATTTCTGTTATCAGGCCTTCAATCAGGTGGCTTTCGTGAGTCTCTGAGCTCTTCTAAGTGAAAATCGAAAGTGGGTCACAGCATAATAAACAAGAAAGCCGAAGACTCAGTAAAATTTTAATTGTGGTTTTGAAAGTCTTTACTGATGTTTGATGCTTTTCCCTTATTGTCTTATAAATAAGTGGGTGTTGAAATGTTTGTTGAGAGACGAGGGTCAATCAGATGGGTTTTGGTATGCTTCCAACCTGTAATTTAGTCGAACTGTAATGACATAGTCGTGGTGAATCAATGACACTGTGTCATTGTGATGTCTGTTTTCTCACTACAGACAAGTTTAGCAAGGAGAACAGGCCTGTGAACATTTGACTGTGTGGCCTTTTCGTGTTTGCTTTGACATAGGGAGTGAATATGATTTTTTTTTTTTTTTTTTTTTAACAGGACTTCATCCTGGAACACTACAGTGAAGACGGCTCAAACTTTCAAGATGAGATTGATGACCTGATGGACCTGAGACAGGTATGATGTGACAAATTTACAGTTGACAGATTAAGATACACCAGTCAGACTTTACTCATTAAGGTTTTTGACTTAAATGTGTTTCAGGCTTGTCGGACCCCCAGTCGTAATTCTTCTGGTATAGATTTGCTTGCCAACTACTTCAGTCAACTTTCCTTCTTAGAGACTCGATTCTTCTCCCCTACACGGCAGATTGGCATTTTCTTCACATGGTAGGTTCCATCTCACCCACAGCAGCAGTAATATGCTTGTAATGACATTATACACCACTGTATTGGCTGTAAACATCACAACTAATTCAGAGGAAACACACAACTGGTCTGACAGGGTTGTCAGGCTGCCATTGTTGTTTCTATGTTTATACATCAGCTTTTTCATTCATTTATACCCTAGACACAAAGAGAGATAACAGAGTAAATGTCATCATAAAAAAGTAATTGAATTACTAATAAAGCTACAGTATGCACTTAAGCATTGCATATGTTTCCAAACTAAAAATAAGCCGCATCTTCATTTATCTTCGTAAGTTTTTACACACTTTTTTTTGTGCCTACACAGGTATGACTCTTTTACCGGCATGCCTGTGTGCCAGCAGAACATCTCTCTGGAGAAAGCCAGCGTGCTCTTCAACATGGCAGCTCTGTATTCACAGATTGGAACCCGTGCTGACAGACAGACACAAGCTGGACTTGAGGACGCCATTGCTGCCTTCCAGAAATCTGCAGGTGAGAGATTTTAAGTAGATGCACTTGATCAGTAAAGATGCACATAACTAGCTTGGAACGTCAGTAATGTGGTACAGATGCAGATAAGTTTGAAAGAAGGTTAGGAAAGTATACAAAACTGGCTATGATTAACCGTGGGTGAACTCCTGCCTCATGAGAACAGATGTATCGGGGTTCTGGTTGTGTTTGAAGGTGGAGTGAACATGATGTAAGTCTTCCTCCTCAACAGCAGATCTGTCAAAGGCTCATGGGAACTCAGTGGCTTGTGTCAGTTTTTAACCTTCTTAAAATAACAGCAGCATAAAGAGAGATTTGGCTGGCTTTCTTAAGCTATCAAAACAGCCAACCCCTCTGTCTTTCATCACACTGAATGTTTTGTATATCCACACCGGAAAGAAGAACCAAATATGATCGCTCTCTCTCTTTTTGTTGCCGCGATCACGACAAAGATTGATTGACACATTGTCCTACAAGTCTTTTTTTATCTCTAGGATGTGTTTTCAAAAGCATTAAAAGGAGGAAATGACAGTGCGTTTTAGTGCCAAATAATGTTTGGAATCTTAAGAAATTATCTAGAATTTTTTTGGTTTAAATTTGTTTGATTTGCAATCTGGTGCAGTTGAAGGCAAATACAAGGGGACTGATTTGAATCCACCGTATTCCTCAGCGTGGAAGCCTTTGGGCAAAACTTTCGGTTCATTAGCCACTATAGGGAAATAACAAGCGTGAAAAACAACGTGCAGGAAATGGTAAAACTGTTTGCACTATAAACCAGTATGTGCCTAATTAATATAATACAGTTTAGGTCGAAAGTTTACATCCTCCTTTCTGAATCATTAAAAATGTTAATTATTTTACCAAAATAAGAGGGATCATACAAAATGCATGTTATTGTTTATTTAGTACTGACCTGAATAAGATATTTCGCATGAAGAATGTTTACATATAGTCCACAAGAGAAAATAATAGGTGAATTTATAAAAATGACCTGGTTCAAAAGTTTACGTCTCCTTGAATTTTTGTATTTTTTTTTTAAGATTTATTTTTGGCTTTTTGCCTTTATTACGAAAGGACCGATCATAGCTGACAGGAAGCGAAAGTGGGAGAGAGAGAAGGGGGCGGGATCGGGAAAGGTCCTCGAGCCAGGATTCGAACTCGGGACGCCCGTAGTGCAATGGCACTGTATGTCGGCACGCTGCCCAAATGTTCACTGATGCTCCAAAAGGAAAAACCATGCATTAAGAGCCAGGGGTGAAAACTTTTGAACAGAATGGAGATGTGTACATTTTTTCTTATTTTGCCTAAATATCATATTTTTTTCATTTAGTACTACCATTCAGAGGCTACAGAAGATAGTTACATGTTTCCCAGAAGACAAAATAAGTTAAATTTACCCTGATCTTCAAATTCAAAAGTTTTCACCCCCTGGCTCTTAATGCATTGTGTTTCCTTCTGAAGCATCAGTGAGCGTTTGAACGTTCTGTAATAGTTTCATACGAGTCCCTCAGTTTTCCTCAGTGTGAAAAGATGAATCTCAAAATCATACAGTAATTGTTGGAAAGGGTTCAAATGCACAAAAATGATGAAGAACCAAAGAATTAGTGGGACCTAAAGGATTTTTCTGAGGAACAGCAGCCAGTTTAACAGTTCAGGGAAAAACAAGGGACTCAAAAAATAATCACTAAACAAAAAAGCAGAGCTGTGGATCATTCAGGTAAGAACACAGTGTTACGATTCAAGGGGATGTAAACTTTTGAACAGGGTAATTTTATAAATTCACCTATTATTTTCTTTTGTGGACTATATGTAAACATCTTTTATGTGAAATATTGTATTCAGGTCAGTACTAAATAAACAATAACATGTATTTTGTATGATCCCTCTTATTTTGGTAAAATAATTAACATTTTTAATGATTCTGAAAGGGGGATGTAAACTTTTGACCTCAACTGTACATTAAAATAATATGGTAAGATAAACCAATCAGCAAAACAAGACCCCCAAAAAATTACAAATGGCCGTGCCCGGTCTTATGGAAAAAATAAGGTGGATAGATGTACGCTCTAATATTAAATTGTCTAACTCAGTTTTATTTTGTTTGTGTGTGTTCTTATGCAGGTGTGCTGCACTACCTGAAGGAGACATTTACACACACTCCCAGTTATGATATGAGCCCTGCTATGCTAAGCATGTTGATCCGGCTGATGCTAGCACAGGCGCAGGAGTGTTTGTTTGAGCTGATTACTCTTCCAGGAATCCGAAATGAGTTCTTCAGCCTGCTAAAAATAGCCCAAGAGTCTGCAAAGGTACTAAACAAATCAGTGATATTACAGTTACTAATTGTAAGTTAAGCAAGGATGCATTAAATTGTTCAAAAGTGACAGTAAAGACTATTTCAAATAAATGACTTTGTTTTAAACTTTCTATTCGTCAAATATTTCAGAGAAGATATATCACCTCTTGAACATTTTTAAAGTATATTAAAATACAAAGCAGTTATTGTAAATGGTAAATTTCACTTGGTGAGCATAAGAGACTTCAAAAATAGTTACAAATCTGTTATATTACGTTATATTAGTTGGCCTTAACTACTATGTACTTACATAAATAAAAATGAGTACAATGTACTTGTTCATGTTGTATTGCAAAACACTTTTGCTGCTATTGAGGTGAGATACGCAAGTATGGTATGGGTAGGTTTAAGGGTGGGTTAAGGTGTAAGGGATGGGTCAACAGTGTAATTATAACAGAAATTAATTACAGATTTAATTACATGCAGGTATTTTTTAAAATGTAAGTACATTGTAAAAACGTGTGTACACAATAAGTGCATTGTGTCAAATGATTAATTTAAATGTAAGTACATAGTAGTTAAGGCCACTTAACCTAATCTTACTGATTCCAAACATATGGTATATACAAAAAAAAATCAAAGATTTTGCTATGGCGTTCTTTTTATATGTTCTTTCTGTCGTAATTCAACCTGGGATTTTTGTATAAGGGGACATTTTTACATATAAATACATGACCTATTGATCCTATCAGTATGCGGGTCTGTTTCAAAGCCTACAGCTACGCCTCTGTCCGGAGAGCTTGTGACATTTACCCCTCTCTCCTTTCTGTTCTCAGGTGGGGGAGACCTACAGTGAAGTTCACCAGTCCATGATCCAGACTCCCATTAAGAACAACGTGCCCTTTTTCTGGACCACCATGTCCGAGCTGAAGACCAATCACTACAAGTCTCTTGCCCATTACTTTGTCTCCACTGCTCTGCTGGACCACCAGTGTAAGTCAAGCAGCCAATCACAGCTCTTGGCTGTCTCCCATTGGCTGACAGCCCACTGGAACCTTTAAAAGGTTACCTTTGTGTCTCATTCATAGAAACAGTTTCCTTTCCTTGGGAGAGTATTCAGGTATCAGTGCTTTAATGGACTTTTATTCCAAGGCAGAAGAAAGACAGAGATGGTTTTTTCTGCGTTTGACAATGTTCTGATAGACTGTGCCAGAACAAATGGAATTATGTAACATTCTTGTTGTTATTCAAACAGTCACTCCCCTATCCCCTTTTTCTCTCTCTCCTGTTTTAATGTCTCCGTGACAGACAGTTTTAGCCATTAAGGAGTTTATTTGGACTCAGTAGACCAAGTAAATACACAATGGGTTGTATAAATGCCATAACATTTACCATGGCCTCTGTGGAATGAGATGAAAGTTACATGAATGTGCATGTTTCCTGTTTTCTTGAACAAAACAATGCAGTGTTTAAGTATTGGTAATTTATGTGTATGTGTAGTGACGCCCAGTGATGATGAGGACAAGCAAGAGAAGGCTCTTTCACAGTTATATGATGCCATGCCAGACGGACGTTCTCCTCTTGACATCCTGAAGGATAAGGAGGAGAGACGCAAGATAGGTGAGAATGTCCTACATGCAGACCTGTTAGGCTACAGAGAGTGTAAATGATATATAAAATGGATATTACATGTATGGACATTAAAAACTAACGTTTTCTGTCTGTTTGCTCAGGCAAAGCTCATCTGCAGCGCTCCATCATGGGACACGAAGAGGCCATCCGCACACATTCTCGCTGTCGACACCTGCAAAAACTGGACATCCTGAGTGACATCCTGCAAGCTGGCCTCAAACGCGCTCTTACAAAGTTTGAACAAAACGACAGGGAAGATGAGTTCACAGACTACATGCTTGCACCAGATATCATCTGTAAGTCAGAGATAGACAGCTAATATCCCACTGGACTTTCTACTTTCTAAAATTTTTACTGTCACTTGGAGACATGTCTGTTACACTTCCCTGCAACACTGCAATCACGTTTGTGGTCTTTTAATGTAGCTAAGAGTCATGCCTTCACATGATACAAATTCGGAGGGCAGAGTTCATTAAACTTGAACATTGGAATGCAGTGCAATTCGCATGAGCTTGCATTTCCTGTCTCTCACATTTGCATGAGTGTGAATGGAAGCAAATCGAGCGAAAAGTATAGTGTGTCAGAAACGCATGTAAGCATAACGCATTTGTATCATAAACACTAATGCATCCGGATGTGTCCTCCCCTGCTAAACTGCCTAATATTGTGAGTGGATTATTGTAGATTTATGTTATTGGATCATTTTGTGGAAAGTACTATCATAGTTTTCTTTGTTTAAATCTAAAAACTAACTTATATGCGACAGTGAGCTTGTTTTGGTCGAAACATCTGAGTTTAAACTGTGCAGTGTGGTCTGAATGAGATTCTCAGAACAGAACCTGCATCTTACCGTAGAGAACTACAGTGGTTATGTAAGTTCAGTTGACAGTGTAAACATGCTGTAACACTGTTTTCCTCTTTCTCTGTTAGCTAAAACAGAAAAGAAAGCCGAGATGGAGATTCCAAATGCCACCAAGGTGAAATGCAAAGACCTATTCCAGCGGCTGGTATGTGGGCTACTAATTTTACTCAAAGACATTTCAGGCTCTTTTCACAGCACAGGAATGCTCTTGCAAATTTGCAGTTTTCTTAGTACCCAGACTAGTTTTAGATAACACTTGAGTATTTGGTGAGCATGTGTGCTGTTGAACAGACCCATGTTGATTGATCTGTGCACACTGGCCAAACAGACCACAAACCCAGCCATCCAAGCTTCCGGTTTCATTAGTAAAACCAAAATGCTGCAAGCGGTTGGGGCACAAAGTTATAATTTAGAATTTTCGGGGAATCTGTTTGGTCAGTCTGTAGAGTATTATACTCCTTTTTACAATACTAATATGAATAACCCAAGAACTTCAAAGTGGTATGATGTCCTGTTACTATGACTTTCTAAAATTCAAATCAACCTTGTCATCACTATTACTTTAAGTCATACTTGGTGTTAGGAGTTTAAACAAACTCCTAACCTTATAGTAGTAGTTCACGTCCAGAACAAAAATTTACAGATAATGTGCTCACCCTGTTGTCATCAAAGATGTTCATGTCTTTATTTCTTCAGTCGTAAAGAAATTGTTTTTTGTTTTTTGAAAATATTTCAGGATTTCTCTCCATATAGTGGGCTTCTGTGGTACCTGTGAGTTTGAACTTCCAAAATGCAGTTTAAATGCAGCTTCAAAGAGCTCTAAACATTTAAAAAAAAAAAAAAAAGAAACATTTCTATACTTTTTAACCTCAAATGCTTGTCTTGTCTAGCTCTGCGTCCATTCCAGTTCAGTACGGTTAGGGTATGTTGAAAAACTCCCATCTCATTTTCTCCTCCAACTTCAAAATCATCGCTGCAGAAGTACCGACCAAGTGTTTACAAAGTGAACATGCAAAAAAAGTCAAACGCCCTTTACAAAAAAAGGTAAAACAGTGATGTAGGACGATTTTAAAATTGGAGGAGAAAATGAGATGCACAGAGTACGCATGCCCATGGCAGAGCTAGACAAGAGGAGAGGAGCATTTGAGGTTAAAAAGTATATAATTATTTTTATTTTATTAGGGGTTGGACAATGAAACTGAAACACCTGGTTTTAGATCACAATTAGTATGATATTGGGCCTCCTTTTGCAGCTAATACAACATCATTTCATCGTGGGAGTGACAAATACAAGTCCTGCAAAGCAGCCAGAGGGATTTTGAGCCATTTTCCTCTTGCAGAACAGTGGCCAGGTCACTATGTGATGCTCATGTGGGAAAACGTTTCCTGACTCGCTCCTCCAAAACACCCAAAAGTGGCTCAATAATATTCAGATCTGGTGACTATGCAGGCCATGGGAGATGTTCAACTTAATTTTCATGTTCATTAAACCAGTCTGTCACCAGTCTTGCTGTGTGTATTGGTGCATTATTATCCTGATACAGAGCACTACCTTCAAGGTACAATGTTTGAACCATTGGGTGCACATAATGAAACTTTACACTCTGCTCTAACTGGTGTAATGTACAGTAAGTGAAGATTGGGCACCAGACAGCGCAAATATAGCCATGAAACCTCCAATACTATATTGGCGAGTGTTTCAGTTTCATTGTCCAACCCCTGTATATATATATATATATATATATATATATATATAATTTTTTTTTTTTTTTTTTTCCGAAAATGATAGATCGTTTCACTTGATAAGACCTTTATTATCAGCTGGGCTCATTTAGAGCTCTTTGAAGCTGCATTAAAACTGCATTTTGGAAGTTCAAACTCACAGGCACCACAGAAAGCCACTATATGTAGAGAAATCCTGAAATGTTTTGCTCAAAAAACACAACTTCTTTACGACTGAAGAAAGAAAGACATGAACATCTTGGATGACAACGGGGTGAGTACATCATCTGTACATTTTTGTTCTTTAAGTGAACTTTAAGTGAAGTGAAGTGAAGTGAAGTGAGTGTGTTGGCACAAAACTCATCCTTCATTTTTCCTCAGGCAAATACTTATTGAACAGCTTATTGAGGGGAGATTTGCTGTTACATTTTAAAATGGTTTTTAAACTTGATTTCTCTTAAAAACATTAGTTTTTTAGAGAACTTAAGTTTATAGGATTGTCACATGTATGTCACAATGTGAAGAGTGTAAAATTATATTGGTATATTACAGAAAATATTCTGTATCCAAGAAACCTTTAGAATCCTTTAGAATTTTTGTTTTGTTCTTGAAGATAATCTTCACAAATTAACAATATTTTAAAGAATTTTGAAGCCTAAATACAGTCTGTAAAAGAACCACAGTCTCATGACTTCAACATCACCATCACTAAGGTTCTGAAAAATTTCTTATTTCTTAAATATAATTATTTATTTATTTATTTTTTTTTAAATCTACAAATTGGAAAGTTTGATTTAGAATAGTGAGCATAAACACAATGAGGCTGTAAAAGCGAATTAGTGAGCAGGTGACTTCCTGTTCAGCATGACAACGTTTAATGTACCCAACCTCCCGTAGCCATTTGTTAGCAACCACATTGTAAGAAATGTGAAAAAATCACAAGTGGGTTATTACTGTATATTGCCATTGAATAAAACATTAAAAAGTCCTGAGATTGTTAACCACAGACCATTTTTCAGACATTTAACAAAAAGCCTATTCAGAAAACTTGCTGGCTTCAGGACAGTGGAACCAGAAATGGAAAAATGCTAACTTTTTAGGACCCATTACTGCAAAACTTGTACCATCCTGATTTTTTTTTTATGCCCACTCAATATAAAAGTAAAAAAAAAAAAAAAAAAAAATTTACATTTAAAAACATGCTCATAATTTAAAGAGGTTTAAGTCATTGTAAACGTTGACCCATTTGTCTTTATTTTGAGTTTGATTTCTGTACAGCTCAAGTCTTGCAGTAAATTCTGTAAAATAAAAAACAAGAATCATTTTGACTCTGTTAGAATCTTAGAATTATAAATCTGGTGTACAGAACTGGAACATTCGAGAACCACAGTGACGGATATTCCGTTCCCTCCGGCTGTGGGCAGCAGGGTAATTCAGGTGAAGGAGGCAGAGTTTATGATGTGGTTAGATTTATGGAAGCTTATGTTTGAGTTTTACCGCCTTCAGATGTCTGAATGACCTTCAGAGAGTTCAAAGAACCACTGCTGTGATCCTGTAGCAGTTGCCATGGGCACTTTAAATGACCCCCTTACTTGAAATTACATTTCCGTAGTACACAGAGAGTTCAGTTTTACATACAAGCTTTGCAAGTCCTTAATCATGTTGAGTGGCCTTTCTAAGGTAGAGGTCAAGCATATGCTGCATATGCCTTAAAGCAGTGCTTCAGAACCTTGTTGACTTAAAGGCCCCCCTTGTCCGAGACATTTTTCAAAGGCCCTCCGGTGAATTCTAATGTACCTCTGGTACTTTTGTTGTAATAAATAAACTCAAAAATGTTTTATCTAAGCATATGTTAACTAAATGTAGGTCGTGTTAAGACTTATCTGGCCCCCCTGGTGGTTTGGCATGTGGTTGAGAACCATTGCCTTGAACTCTTCAACCTTAACATTACATCAGATGGCAGTGCTTTTAATGATAATATTAAATAAACTTTCTGCACCATATGAGCAAAGCCATTCGCATATACTGCGTGAAGTCAGCACGCCTGTAAACCAAATATTTGGATGACGAACAGGCCCAGATTTATAGCCAAGAACGACCAGGGTGGCAGGTTAAAGTTAAAAACACCCTGTGTGTCTTTGAATTTGGTGAGTTGCTATAGTGATGTTGTATTTGTGTTGTGTAGGGGCCTTTGTCAGTGTTCTCAGCAAAGCAGAGATGGTCAGCTCCGCGAACCATCAGGCTGAGACTGCAGGACAGAGACCTCGGATTCACGCTGAAGGGAGATGGGCCCGCTCAGATACAGTCACTGGATCCTCTTTGTCCCGCAGCGGTGAGTGTTTACGCTTAGACACAGGCACAAACACCAATAATATTAGTTCACCCAAAAATATGTTGTCCTTTAATTCAAAACCTGTATACATTTCTTTTCCATGTGGAACACAAAATATTTTGAAGAACTATTTTGTCCTTGTGTAAACATTTCCCTCCCGCTCTGTTTTACTGCAAATAATTAAAATTGTTGTCTTAATGAGAAGAGCAAACAGAAACCAATAACTGCCATGACATTTATCAGACATCATATCTTCCTCTTTTAATTTATCTTCCTTGTACATGTTTAAATGTCTCTGAAGCTGAGGACAGAAGATTTAATCTTTAACCACAGTTGAATGAAACAAAACACACATTTATCCACACCCACTGCACCTGTTTTTGACCATATGAGTCTTGAGCTGTCTCGAGCAGCTGTGCGTTTCCCACAAATAACCCTTCATTTTTGTTGGAGCACATGAGCGAGTCCTCTCAGAGCTGATCTCTATGGTAACAGCGGTGTGGTCGTGCCGATAAACTCATACCATAAATATCTGAAGTGGCGAAGCACCACACTTGCCGGATGTGATTTACTTCTCTGACCTTTTTGTCTTTTGTTTCTTTTTCTCTCCACTATCTCTTCATCACCAGGCCGAGGGACTGAAAGAAGGAGATTACCTTGTTGCTGTGGGTGACACAGAGTGTAAATGGCTGGGAGTGAGTGATGTTATGAAGCTTTTAAAGGATGTGGATGAGGAGGGCGTCAACATCAGAGTGGTCAGCATGTTGGATAGCAGCAGCCAACCAATGGTAACTTCATTTGTCTCTAGGTTTCTTTGCCTTCCATTCTCTGATGGGTTGAGGAATTATATTTATAAATTAGGCTTATTTAGATCAACTAAAATGAACAATGTAGTTACAAATGTGACCCTGGACCACAAAACTAGTAGTATGTAGCACGGGTATTTTTGTAGCAATAGCCAACAATACATTGTATGGGTAAAAATTATAGATTTTTTTTTTCATTTATGCCAAAAATCATTAGGATATTAAGAAAAGATCATGTTCCATGAAGATATTTTGTCAATTTCTTACTGTAAATATAGCAAAACTTAATTTTTGATTAGTAATATGCATTGCTAAGAACTTTATTTGGACAACTTTAAATGCAATTTTTTAATATTTTATTTATTTTTTTATTTTTTTTTTTTTGCACCCTCAGATTCCAGATTTTTAAATAATTGTATCTCGGTAAAAAATATTGTCCTATCCTAACCGGGTATCAACGGAAGGCTTATTTGTTCAGTTTTTCTTTTAAAAAAATTGACCCTTATGACTGGGTTTGTGGTCCAGGGTCAGAAATAGATAAAACTCACACTACTGTAAGATTTTTTTTGTTTGTTTGTTAAAAGAAATTAATGCTTTAATTCAGTAAGGATGTATTAAATTGATAAATGCTGTTCTTTTGAACTTTTTAATTCATTAAACTATCTGTTTCCAGAAAAAAATTAAGCAGCACAGCTGTTTTTAACAGTGATGAAGATTATTTTTCTAAATCAGGATATTAGAATGATTTCTGAAGGATCATGTGACACTGAAGACTGGAGTGACGGCTGCTATAAATTCAGATTTGCCATTTCAGGAATAAATAACATTGCAAAATTAATGTTACTGTATTTTTCATAAAATAAATGCTGCCTTGGTGATCATAAGAGTCTACTTTCCAAGATCTTAAAATCTTACCACAAATTAGTTCAGCCTTTAATCACAAAATAAAAGGGCACATTAATATCATCACAGTATTTACAATGTATGGTTCTGTGAAATCCATTTAATTTTTCCTATACGTTTGATCCTTCAGCTTTAGTGATTATAACTCAACTACTTTTAATCAGTGAACGCACCTTTCTTTAATGTTTCTGTCAGTCAGGATTCATAAGATGTAAGAATTGCGTCTGCTGTGTGAAATCGCTTTTTCACATTTAAGGGTTTTGTTGTTGCTTTTTTTGGTGAAGGTTTGTGGGCGTTGATAGAAAGTGTGTAATCAGGCAAATAAAACCTCAGTAGAACTGAAAGCATGATAGACTGTTGATTAACTCATAATAGAATTACATTCTAATTAAATCAACAAAAACAGCTCACATAATGTATTTGTGTTACAAAAACACAAACCCCTTACAAGTACATGTAATTTGAGCCATTGTGATTTGCTGTAGATAGAGCACAGTTAGTATTTAATTAGAGTATTCATTGTTTGTATTTCAGTACAAGTATTGTTAAGAGTCTAATCACCTCTTCTCTTTTTCTATCTCTGCAGCCAACCAAGAGCGCTACATACGGCGGTCTCCCTAAGACCTACTCCATGATCTGCCTGGCACATGATGAGGATGATAAAAAGTCTCGCAAGGTAGCAAAAAAACCATCATTCCTTAGCTGGGGTCTCAAGAACAAGCAGAAAAGCGGCAGCACGCTGAGTCTCCCCAATGCAGATTACAACGGACCCTGGAACAGACCCTGCCCCACCTATCCCAACTCATATAATGAAAGTGCCCTCTACTAAACACACTATATTACAAGAAAAGAGAGAGGGACATTTAGAAAGATGAAAATGTAAATTTGCACAGTTCTACAGTATAAACACAGGTGTAAGCTATACATTTATTCCTTCATTAGTTTGGTTGTCTAGAAAATCTCACCAATAATTTAGGTGAAAATGACGTGTTTTAACGAATCAGTAGATAAAACACAAGTGTATGCTGCTCAAAGTATTTTATTATTATTATTATTATTTGTTTTATTGTTTTATATGGTTAAATGGTGTGATGAAGGATTTTTTTTTTCTTTTCTTTATTGGAAAATTCCACTAAGTAGTGGCACAGACAGGCACCCTCCTCAAATAAAAATGAGGGCTGGTAGATGGGCGGTTAACCTGTGGCCTTTTTTGAGCCTGTAGCTGACAAACAAACCACTACAGCAGGGTTCTATGATGATCTTATGTCATCAAAATGGAATTCTAATACTGTCAATCACTGTAGAAGAACAAAATGTAGGAGAGAACAGTGAATATATATACAAACGGTAATATCATTTTGTGCAACTCAAGTATTTACATACACTGACTCTACGGCTGTGCATAACTAAAAGGTATTGCCAAATTCAAGCAGGAAGGATTAAAAAATATAGCAGTGAATACAAACGCCATTCTTATTTAACCTTTGTTCCATGTGTTTTACCTAGCACTTCTTCAGTGTTGGAATATTTCACTGTCTACAAAGTAGATTTTTATACACGTTTGATAATCAAATAACTTGTATGCAAAATAAAGAGAAAAATATCTATATAAACATATGTATTCATTTTAAGTGTTGGAAGTATTTAGGTTTTGTATTGTGAAACTGTAGCCTGATGTATATAATCATGGGTTGTTTTTGGCTACATATCTTTCTTTCTGTTACTTGGTGTATGTTCTTCTCTTTATATTGTATAGCTCAAAAAGTGATGGCAAGGTGTTTTTATCATGCGTCTTTCTGACAATATTTAACTTTTCATTTGCTTTTAGAAAACACTGCCTCTCAGAAGCCTTTAAAATGCCTTACCACAGGCTACGCTGACACATTCTTATTTAACTGTGGATCTCCACTCCTTGCTTGTAAATACTTTATTATTGTCAGTGAATGTATCTTTACCATTTATGTTTCTGCAAGTGCCACGTTTGGAATTATAATGATAAACACTGTTCTGAAAGAATGTTGACATAAAGTTACATATTAATGATTCTTTGAAAAAGCTGATGTTGACAGTCCTTACTTTAGGGTTGGGACCAAATCGACATTAGTGCTCTAAATTCTAACTTCGTTACAAATGGTGTCGTAATAATAAAGCAGATTTCTAGATTATTTGCTCCTGTGTTTGCAATTTATGTGGATTGCCACTATGATACGTCGGAGGAAATGTCTGAACATATGTCTGTCTGAAATGTATATTGTTGCCTTCTTCTGTTGTACATGTAAATCTTGATCTAAATAAAATGAGGGGTCAAAGCTGTGGCTGTTTTTATTGTGTAAGTGGGTATTGTGGTTATTCACTGTGTAATCTTCCAAACCAACCCAATTCTGGCTAAAAGTAACATTACGTAAGCAAGTGGTTGTATTTTAATACAGGTCATGATGAATAAGCAGATAGTCTCATTTTTTGCCTAATCGATTCTTCCTTTTCCAAATTGTTTAAGTGAGAAATCTAACAGTATAAATGCAGCAGGGTTTGTAGATCATGACACATTTCAAAGCCTTGCAGCCCTGTGATTCAGACGTGAAATTTAATATAAAGAAAAGGCAGAATAAAAAGAATAATCTCACTCTTAGAGAGTAAACTGCAGTAGTACTATAATATAATGATTTCTTGAAACTTGCGCATGTGAATCAGGGCAGTGAAAATGGTGTGGTGGACTAATGGATTTTAAATCACTCACAGACTGGGGAATTTTATGGTGTGGCTTTGGTTGGGTTATTAGAAAGATTGCTTACCAATGCCAGCAGTGATGTCACAGTGGTTAAGTGTCTGTATGTGAAAGAGATAGAGAAGAAAGATAGAGAAGACGTCTCTACATCTTCTACAGCTGGAGAACATTAAGAGAGAACATCACAAATCCACTGACTCAGGACTCATTCAACAATTGCTTTTTCTGGAGTTTTACCGGAATTGTGTACATGCCCCACAAAAGTCTGCTCTTAACTGGAACACTTTCCACCAGAGTGATTTCTACTATGACTCACCCACTTTCTTCTCTTCAGCAGTCTTGTAAAAACACAGGGAATGTACATTTAACCCACTTATAAATGTTAGAAGCTGACACATATTATTGAAATAAATACTAGTACATAATATATATATATATATATATATATTTGTAGTATTTGTAATAATTAGAAAAATGGATAAGGAACAGTTTCACAGCATTGCACATGCTTTAGTGAATGCATTTGTATCAGTATTATGTCATTTGAAGATTAGATACTAATTATAGAAGGTTTCGCTCCAGCAGGGCTGACTCCACAGTTAGTACACAATAGGATTAAGAACTGTTAAACCTCTACTAGATGTAACGCTGACCTCTTCACTACTTTCAGTGCAGGTCCGGGTGTATTTGTACAAGATAAATATTAATAGCAACAGTAATAAAATATGAGCTGGAACAGTGGGTCATAACTCTTGAAAAATGTGTGCTATGTTTCTGATTATTTTGATCACTTGAAGCTTATTCTGCTTAGGTAATGAATGCTGTACATCTCAGAGCTATAATTTTAGGCTAGCCTATGTGTATTTCACAAGCATGTTTAATCTCTATAATGATGGATCAGCCAGTAAGGGACATCTGTCACAACAAATCCATTAATCCAAAACTATTTGTTGCAAGGAGCACAGGTGTTTAGGAAAGTGATGCAGTGGTTTTGGTAACTTTAATGTTTGTGGTGAAAATTACATCCATGGGGCCTTTTACCTATTTGGCCTTTAGCCACATTGAGAACTGTGCGTGTAAGGGGTTCAGTGTGAACAAGTCAAATGTTTTTGAAACAAACTCATTCATAAATTAAAACTACTAAAAAAAACAACAAAACTCAATTGAACACTATTTAAACATGACGGTAAAGGCTGGCTCATATTTTTGAACAAGCTTTAATTTAGTTCGTCACAAAGCCTCATAGTCTCAGTACCAAAACGATATTTACACATTTTATTTTTGTACTGAAATCGGTATAAAATCACCCATAGACAACATAAAAGTTAATAATGCAATGACAACTAAGACATCCTTTTTTATTTTCTCAAACACCTTTTTCCACGTGTACATAATCTTCACAATTAGGTGGACGAGACGTCCCTCTACTGGACAACTGCCGCACTCAGATGTGGCGCGACGCCGTTGCTAAGAGGATTAAACCGCAACGCTGATTGGTTGAGCGTTCACAAGTGAACCAATAGGATGAGTCGTTATATTTGAAGGGTTTTCATGGAAAGCGTCTAGTTACGTGAAGTTGAGTTGATGCTAATAAGATTTCGATGACGAATAATGTCTTTTTATAAAAATAACCTATGAAACTCTATCATTTTCTCTCTTGAAACATAGCTTTGCCGCATTATAGTTCTGAAATGAGCAGTCCTGACCGCGGTTTTCACAAATCCTAATGTCACAGCTCTCACCGAAACGAGGAAGTTTGTTGAGGACCATGTCATCCAAATTCAACTTCAGCTTTAGAAGAAGAGAGAAGAAAGAATTTGTAAGTATTCTATCGCGTGAATATAATTTAGCTGCTAAAAAGCCTGTTACTAAGCAACCTATAAAAAGACACATTAATTCAGACCTCAGTATTTCTTTTCTTAGCAGAGGTCCTGGATTGCTTTAACGTGTGTCCTGTGATGTAGCTGTGTCGTGAATGTAATCCTGTGTGTTGTTGTGGTTGTTTAGCGGAATATAGCTCATGGCTTGATCCCTGCTGCCACCATTGCCCCCAGACCTGCTGTTCCCCGCACTCCTCCCCCACGAAGCCCCAACCCCTCTCCAGAGAGACCCAGGTATACCCACGTACCATATCCCATTCCATTCATATCACTTTTGTTCTCCTTCATCATTTCTCACATCTATCAATGCATCTATAATCTTGAGAGTCTATTAAATCACTCATACTTAGCCATAATGTTTTTATACAACTAACTTACAACATATCTTATTCAGTTTTATTCTTACAATATCTACACTGTTTTCTGAAACCTTGTAAACTGTCTTATAACTGTCACAGGTCTGCTTTGGCAGCTGCCATATTAACTTCCTCTTTGACGGGCCGTACTGTTGCCATCCCGCCTCCACGCCAAAGGTCTTACTCTGAGAGTGATTGTTCACGTGCAGATAGCCAAACTGGCTTTGAACCCTATGCTGCCACAGCACTTTATAGCAGGTATTATAGTGTACTGTTTCACTGACCTTAATCAAGGTTTCCTAACCTTTTATTTTGTGGGTGGGCCCCCTTTACTTTATGTACCCCTGAGAGTTTAAGTTAGTATTTTAATAATCCGCATGTTCATGGTTCTCTGAAGTTGGTTAAAAAATAATCACTTGACATGGAGGTAAACTCATTTCTATCTATTTTAATTTTACTTTTTTAGCATTTAAAGGGTTAGTTCATCCAAAAATGAAAATGTTGTCATTAATTACTCACCCTCATGTCGTTCCAAACCCGTCAGACATTAGTTTATCTTCAGAACACAAATTAAGATATTTTAGATCAAATCCGAGCACTTTCTGACCCTTTATAGACAGCAAGGGTCCTACCACGTTCAAGGCACAGGAATGTAGTAAGGACATCTTTAAAATGGTCAGTGACATCAGTGGTTCAACCACAATTTTACGAATCTACAGTTTGTATTTCATTTGTATTTCGAAGACTGAATGAAGGTCTTACGGGTTTGGAATGACATGAGGGTGAGTAATTAATGACAGAATTATCATTTTTGGATGAACTATCCTTTTAATTGGTTTAATTAATCACACCCCCTTGCAGTTTCCTCACAAACCCCAGTGTAGGACAACTTAACCTAAATAAACTGGCCCTCTTTTACTTTTTTAGAGGAATAGTTCACCTAGAAATGAAAATTTTGATAAATTCTTATGGTAAACACAATTAACAGGATGATTATATGTTGTGATCAGAATGAAAATTTGGTAGTATTGACCCTCAAGTCATTCTAAACCAATATATCTTACTTTCTTCAATGAAACGCAAAAAAAAAAATTCTTAAAAAAAAAAGAAAACACCTGGTGCCCTCTATAATATATGAAAGTTAATGAGTAGCTTGTGATGAACAGACCAATATTTAAGTTACTCACTCGTTATTCCCACCTTGGCATGTTCATGAGTTAATAAGTTAAGTAGTTAGATTTTACAATGAACTGATCAGATAAATTTCGGTCTGCCTGTCACACAAAGCTATCATATGACTTTAGAAGACTTGAAGTATAGTGCATAAGTCATATGGGCCACTTTTATGATACTTCTGTGGTGCTTTATCATTTCTCAAGTTTGAAAGTAGCTAGTTTAGTCTTCTGCCATTTCAGGAAAGAATGTTATAACAACACAAGGGTGAGTTTCATTTTTGTGGGAACTAATCCTTTAAAGGGATAGTTCACCCAAAAATGAAAATTCTGTCATTAATTACTCACCCTCATGTCATTCCAAACCTGTAAGACCTTCTTTCATCTTTTGATGAAATCTGAGAGCTTTCTGACCCTGCATAGACAAATGCAACTACTGCGTTCAAGGCCCAGAAAGGTAGTAAGGACATCATTAAAATGGTTTATGTGCATGAGTGGTTTAACCGTAATTTTACGAAGCTACGAGAATACTTTTTGTGCACAACGAAAACAAAAATAATGACTTTATTCAACAATTATTCTCCTCTGTGTCACCCTAGCGCCATTACGAAGAGTATCACAACACATGAGCTTGGTGCTGCTGATGTAAAACACTCATGCGCTGCGCCTTATTTACATACAGAGCGCATGCGTCGTGGTACTCTCCATAATGGGGCTAGGGTGATGCGGAGGAGAAGAATTGTTGAATAAAGTCATTATTTTTGTTTTCTTTGCACACAAAAAGTATTCTTGTAGTTTTGTAAAATTATGGTTGAACCACTAATGTTACATGGACCATTTTAATGTCCTTACTGCATTTCTGTGCCTTTCACTGTTGTAGGACCCTTGCTGTCTGTGGAGGGTCAGAAAACTCTGGGATTTTATTAAAAATATCTTAATTTGTGTTTTGAAGATGAACAAAGGTTTTATGGGTTTGGAATGACATGAGGGTGAGTAATTAATGCCAGAATTTTCATTTTTGGGTGAACTATCCCTTTAAGTGAGTCTGAAAGCACAATCATTATTATTACACCAGAATAACTTCTAATCAGGCTAACACAGCAGGTTACATTGATTGTAAGTATATAGGCATTTTTGGTTCAACAGGAGGCAAAGTAGTTTACTTACACATTTAGTCTTTGGTCTGATTGCTTCTCTGTGATAGAATGTGCTTTACACAACACTAGCTGGTCTTCACATCTGATGCAATTTAAAGGGAGTTTCGCTTTCTTAAGCGAGACATGTAAAATATTCTATTTGCTCTCCCCCTTAAGAGACACCTGGCCAGATTCAGTGACAGGAAGACCCCCTGTGCCTTCCCCAGGACATTCTGATGATGAAGATGATGATGAAGATGATGATAGTTTTGAGGTGGGGGGAGATGAAGAGAGAGATGAAGATCATGTATATCAGTCCATTGAGAGACAGAGCAGAGCTGATGACCTAAATGTTGTTTACGCCATGCCATTAAAACACAGAAAGGTACAGTTGTGTGTGTTTGTTTGGTTGGGTTTGTGTATTGAGTGCTTTGTCCTGTTAGGACATTTGATGCATTTACTAATAATCACCATGAGGTGGAGCTTCTGATTCATTCAAATCCTGCTCTAAATCAATACCTAGTCTGAGATCAAAAAGAAATGAAAGAATTGAAATCTGATTTACTAGTTTTCTGATAGCTTGTGGGATTTAACCACCCCTTGCCCTGCTTTTATGCTCATCATAATATATGTGATCCTGGACCACAAAACCAGTCATAAGTCGCATGGGTATATTTGTAGCAATAGCCAAAAATACATTGTATGGGTCGAAATTATCTATTTTTTTATGCCAAAAATCATTAGGATATTAAATTAAGATCATACTCCATAAAGATATTTTGTAAATTTTCTACCATAAATATATCAAAACTTAATTTTTGATTAGTAATATGCATTGCTAAGAACTTCATTTGGACAACTTTAAAGGTGATTTTCTCAATACTTAGATTGTTTTGCACCCTCAGATTCCAGATTTTCAAGTAGTTGTATCTCAGCCTAAATTGTCCAATGCATCAATGCAAAGCTTATTTATTCAGCTTTCAGATGAAAAATTGACCCTTATGACTGGTTTTGTCGACCAGGGTTACATTTTATATATATATATATATATATATATATATATATACTGTATATGTTGACTGGCTGAATGAATCTCTCTGTCAGGGTGAGACCAATTCAGACGTTGATGAAGAGACAGAAGACTCTGCATTTGATATTGTGTCTCCTCTACAGACTGAAGGTCAGAAATAACAAAGGGTGTTGAAATGTATTTATATTTATGAAAGCCTTTATGCTGAACAAAGCTGCATTTATTTGATCAATACAAAAAAAATAGTAATATAGTGAAATAGTGAAATACCTGTTTTAAATACCGTGATAAATTCTTAGTAATTTTTTCCGGAGTCTTTGATAAATAGAAGGTTAAAAAAATATTCAAAACACAAATATTCTATAGCAGTTTTAAAGTCTACTGTTGCTTTTGATCATTTAAGTACATCTTCGCTGAATAAAAGTATTAATTTCTAATTTCTAATAAAATCTTGCTAACCTCAAACTGACAGTAGTGCATATTCAGTTTTAAATATTAATGTATCCCATTTAATTCTCATAACAGTTTTATTGACTGAGAGCCCTGGTAATTTTACAGCTTGATGGCTATAATTAATAAAATTTTGTATTTCAGAGGAAATTGTGGTCCAGGAAGGAGCAGCTCAAACGGTAAGAGAACTCTTTTCACATCAGTTGTAATGAGAAGCTGAAGTCATTATTCTGATTAAGTTAATTCAGGGTTCAAAGCTGATATTTTAACACTGTTGTAGAATGTAAATTATGTTGTGAATTGGACTCTGAGTCTGAACTAAAGGTTATTCTGCCCCAGGGCTCAACAAATTCTCTAAAGATAGGGGAAAAAAGGGCATCTTTTGAAAGACCAAGACCGAGGTTGTCATCAGTAAAGGAGTGTGAATGAATGAAAATCAGACAGGATGAGAGAGTGGGAAGGTATTTAGATTGGGTGAGAGTTTATTAATAAACTCAGCTATTTCTGACACAAGAGACTATCACAGCCATTCTGATTTACTATTCTGTAAGTGGCTCTCTGATATGACGCCTATACATTCTCTCACACACCCCAATTAGGCCATGTGAACCTGTGCTTGGTTAATATGCAGACACACGTACACACCTGCACACTGACCGGCCCCTCGCCGTCTCGTAACTCCGTGTTGTCAGATCGGAATCCTACCGTTCCTGTAGGTGCTTTGAGACCTTTAGCAGAGGATCTGTAATCTCATCTCTTAATGAGGAAAATTGCTCATTAGTAGAGATGAACTGCCTCTAATGAGCAAGCACAGTGCACTTTTCACTATTAGATATACTTAGTAATGCAGTCTGCCTTCAGTCTGTTTCAGTCTGTGGTCTTTGATATTCTGCAGTAAGAACCCTTTAATCAGTTAACTTCCCTCTGTCTCCATAGCAGCCATCATCGCTACGACAACCGAGATCGGGCTCTCGTGGGAGCATGGCATCTCCAGGTACTTCCCCTGTCTGCCATATATTATCCATCACAACAGCTGAACTCCACAGCAAATCATGCGCAGTATCACCTGTGCTAATTTCAGAATCTCTTTGTCAGTCAATATGAAACGTGGCCCCTTTTTAGGAATCCTCAAGGCTTTGAAAGAAAGGCATCATTTCTGTTTCATTTTGGCAGAGAGCAAATTAAGGACATTGTGAACACCTAATTGGTGTCAAATTTATTCAAGCACTGCTTTCAACAGACTGGAGACAAATGAAGTGGTTACTGTGTGATACATTTGTGAGAGGCTCATTGAAGTTTCCTAAAGAATAAATAAAAAGAATAAAGCCTCTGCCAGTTTAACAAACGTCTTCTCATTCAGTTCCTCTCACGATCTTATTGTTGTCAGCAATGAGATATGAGAGAGATGAGGCTATAACTGTAATGACTATGAGGACAGAGACTGGAATTACCTTGACATTTGTCTTGATATATTCTCTGCTTCTCCTCTTCCTCCACTGCAGTAATTTTGTTTCTTTTTATTGTTAACATAGTGGTGACAGTAAACTTACTCTCCTAAAAAAGTTGTTAAAGAGAAAATTGCTATTAGTTATTTAAGATTTAAATGTAGGTATGCTGTGTTTGGAACAGGATTATTAGCCATGAAACATCAACTGTGCAGTACACTGCCAAATGCAAGACATGCCAATATTTGTCTTGTTCAAGCAGACAGTTATTTTCTTTTGTAAGTCAGTTAATGGAACTGTAGCTTTTGGCCGAAAAAAGGATGTACAATGCTAATGATGAACATTCTGAAGGTGCGTAGTGTGCACACTTTACCAGACATGCTGCATGTGTCATGTCAGCATTTGATTCATTCGTGCTTTGACCTGTGTTCTAGGTATTAAAATAATTTACTCAAATCAAGTGTTTTTAAACAAGTACAAAACCAATTTTTGTGATGCTGATAATAGGGCCCTTATGAAATCTGTTTTATTTTTTCCCAAATTCCGTTTTAATTTTTTTGGATTAGGTTTTATTGGTCTAATTATTTAACAGCAATTACATTTTTAAGGCCCTATGAAATATATATATATATATATACATTTTTCCATTAATTTTCTGGATTTCATTAAATGTAAATAATCAAAAGAATCTTCAATTAATTGATTTTAATTGACAACTAAAATGTGCGCAGGTTTAATGTTATATTATCGGCTCCGACAATTTGTTGATTTGACTAAAAACACCAGAGACTGGAAATATAAATCACTACTCCAGTCGGGCGAGACTTTCGTGTTTAGAAAAAGGTGGATGCATGTAATTTAAAATCATACAACTCCGGAGCACTTGGAATACATGGCACAAGTATCATGGGATCATGAGATTAAGTTTGAAGCTGGTTGCTATTCACTGCCATAATATGGACGAATGCGACCAGGAAATTTTTTTTGAAATTTCCGGGGGGTGGGGGTTTAATGGTCTGATAGAGAAACAAGGGCATGACTCATGGGAGTTAAAGGGATATTTCAACCAAAAATGAAAATTCTGTCATTAATTACTCACCCTCATGTCGTTCCAAACCTGGTAGACCAGAACACAAATTAAGATATTTTTGATGAAATCTGCTTTCTGATCCTTCATAAACAGCAATGCAACTGACATTCAAGGCCCAGAAAGGTAGTAAGAACATCGTTAAAATAGTCCATGTGACATCAGTGGTTCAACCATAATTTTATGAAGCTATGAGAATACTTTTTGTTGTGTACAAAAACAAAAACAATGAGTTTATTCAACTATTTCTTCTCTTCTGTGTCAGTCTTCAACACGCGTTCACGAGAGTGCCACAACGCATGCGTGTGGTGCTGCTGACACAGGAGCCGTCATTGCTATCTATGCAGGGTCAGAAAGCTCTTGAATTTCACAAAAATATCTTAATCTGTGTTCCAAAGATCGTATCAGAACGAAGGTCATGCATGTTTGGAACGACATGAAGGTAAGCAATTAATGACAAAATTTTCATTTTTGGGTGAACTATCCCTTTAAATGTTGCTGTTCATGTTCATGTTATAATTATTTTTACAATACAATTATTTTTAGTTTGTTTCATATATTGTGGCTATTATATGAAATTACTAACAAATTTCATGTTTAATTATATTGATAAAGTGGAATTAGTGTTTAGTTGCACTCAAGAGGTCAAGTGGCAGATGCAAGCAGACCAGCATTAGTTTAGCTTGGTGGAAGAGGATTGCAGGAAGGATGGATTTACCCTCTGAAATAGAGCATGAAACAGCAGGTCTGGGCTATTGCTGCAAAGTGCTCAGTGGACAATTGCCAAGCTTTTTATGCAACAGCAGACAACGGCTGTGTCAACTTTAACAACAACAGAGACTTCCAGTGAAGGAAGAACTTTGCTGGAGGAGGAGATGAGGATGACCTTGAGGTCTGATCTAGGGCTGAGATGTCAGAAGCGCAGACAAAATCTTGTCTGTGTTTGTTACATTAGAGACCGAAGGCACAGACAGATCAAGGAGAATTAAATCTAGATTAGAAGCAAGGATGATACAGCACCACTTGGAGTCACAATGTGGGCTATTCTGCTCCATAACCAGTTTTAAGCTTTGTGAGAGTCAAGCGAAATGTCTTGAGGAAGGATGTTTGACATAATGTAATATAGTATTACTACAGTCTGTCTTATAATTTCCACCTTCAATGAGATATTAATATTGTACAGGATGTATTAATTGTGGAATGATAGTACAATGTCTCTCCGCATCATGTTTTCTTCCACTTCTTTCCTAAACCATGCGTTTTGTAGTGGTTTTCTGATTTTCAAGGACTTGAAGTGGAGCAGCAGGAGAGTTAAGAAATGAAGTGCACAGCAACAGATTTAAGTGGCTAGTGTTTGGGGGGGAAATGTTACAGCTTTTATAGGTATCAACAGAAGGAAGTACTTAGTAGTCTGAGGGAGTGGTTGAAGCAGGTGAGAAATCACAGAGGATTTCACTGAAGGATGGGAGAGTGGAAGGTGTGAGACTGTAGGTGTGAGATTCAAAGGTAATCAGACAAATGAAGGGTATGAGAGTAAGCCTGAGGGAGAAGCAACTGATACAATATGAGGCTGGTTGCCAGCCATTTGTTTTTTGGCAGACAAATGAATGTAAAAGATTAATGGTATGAGGAGATGTTGAAGTAAACTGGAGTACTGGAATGTTTATAGACATTGGCAAATAATAGAAGAAGAACACTGTTTTTGTGGAAGTAGTTGGCTAAGATTGCTTTGAGCTTATTCATTATATCTGTGTTCAGTAAATATGAGTATGCATGCATGAGCTTTCCTTTACAAAAAGAGATAAAAAAAAATGTTCACTATTATTCAAAAATGTTTTTAAGAAATGAATACTATTATTTAGTAAAGACATTTATAATAGTTACAAAAGATTTCTATTTCAAATAAATGGTGTTTATTTAAACTTCCTGCTTATAAAAATATTTTTAAAATATATTAAATATAAAAGTTATTTTAAATTCCACATTAAATATTTTCAATTAATTTTAATGATGGACTACTTTCATTAACAACTCATTTACTCACTCACTCACTTAATTATCAGTCTCTCTTATCTGTTGTACAGTTATTCATTTGTTTGCCCAATCAATTTATCACTCATTTACTACTTCATTTACTTCCATGTTTTATAAATGTTTTTTTTTCATATTCTCATCAGAGCTTAATGATGACTGGAGCATTCAGTCTCACAGATCACTGAATACTTCAAAAAGAAAGACCTCACGGATGAAGGAGAGTCCAGTGAGAGGGAAAGAGAGAGACATCAGTCCAGGTGAGGGGGCATGAACTCTTTTCTTTGACATCTGGTCTTTGCAGCTCTTTTGTCTTTCTATTTAATAATTTTACGCCAAAACGTTCTATGCTAATGTTAGCCAATTGCTACATGTAGCTGTAACTCTTGAACGGAATGAGATGTCTTCACCAAACTCGGTACATATGTGTAATAGCTCAGTCTTTGGTTAATAAAAAAAATGCACAGTTCTGCCACTGGGTGGTGCTATAAGATGGAAAAAACTTAAAATGACTATAACTAAGCAACCGTTGGTCCGATTGACTTGAAAATTGATTTGCAGTGTCTTTGTCCGAAGTGGCACAAGTGTCTATGAGTCAAAAAACATGGCCGCCATTGGCCAATGAAGTTTGAGCACCTATTAGAAAAGGTTAACAGAGGTCAGTCGGAATGAAACTCATTGGGCATGTTCGACTCATGGCCCTAAAAGTCTGTAAGAATTTTGAAAGAAATCAGGCACTAGTTGGCGCTTACGAGTTTTATGGCTGTGTAATCACGTGGTGTTTCACACATCCAAACAACATGCATATCATTTGATAGATCTCCTCATGCTGAGCAACTTTGCCTCAAGAACTATTGTTGTCAATCAAATCGTTAATTAATTATTCAAAAATATGTTAAAAACCTACTTTTTTGCGAACTAGTCCTAGGTTTTTCGCTCAATCTCGATCAAACCACTGCAGTACTATTTTCTTGACTCTAGATCAATAATTATCAAAACAATCCTTTGGTTAGCTATAACAGGGTCATTTAGAAAAGGGGCGTGGCCACATATACCCAAAAGCCTATAAAACCTAAACAAAAACTGGTGAAAACATGTGTCACATGACTCTTAACAAGCATGCAAAGTTTCATGGAGATCGGACCATAGGTGACGCTATAACGGTTAAGAAGTCTTTAAAAACACAAGATTTCTATGGTAAATGGCCTCAAATTGTTAAAAAATGCTCCTCACATACACTAGATCTTCATATCGGATGATATATCCCCTCATTCTGAAGAACTATGCATAGCACCTTAAAGGCCTTCTATGCTTGCAGCTATATTTTTATTTTAACTTGTTTATCAGGACAATTCCAGTTAAAGGCTAGAGCTCAAAAGACTAATGAAAGAAACTAATGAACTAGATCTCATTAGCTGTATAAATTATTTAATAATATTAAGCTTGTCTGTCTCTAATTTGTTGTTTATGCTGCTTATTTTCATTTTAATCTGTGGTAATTTGATAAGGCTGACATTAAGATCAGCCAGACTAATAGAATGAATATATTGAGGATTCTCCACGGACTATATAGTGCCAGACTTATTAATGTGTATTAGGACCAAACAGATGGTCATAAACACACTGTACCATTTTACAATGGAATTAATATAGTCCATCTTAAAAAGAAAATCAGTGATCTTTGGCAATCATCTACACGTCAGATCTTTAATCATAAATTTATCATAAATTTATCTTCTCCTTCATTTCTCTTTTGTCACATTTGCAGTTGTTTGTGTCCTGCTATTTTCTTGAAATGCAATCCTTCTGCCTGGTCTTTGTATTTTGTGCTTTTGTTGGTGGTGTGTTATGTTGTGCTGTTGCTGTGTTCTGTTTTCTGTTTTGTTTTATACTGTTAAAAATTCTGTTTTCATATGCTTGTGTAATGTATTTGCTTTTTTTGTGCTGTGGTTTTTATTCTGCGCGTGGCTGTGTTTTGCCCTGCCCTGTGTGCCGTGTGGTGCAGAGGCCAGTGAAGTGTTGCGCAGTACGCTAGAGGTGCAGCAAGCTCTTGTAAAGGAGCTGAGGGAGCAGACTCAAAATCTGGCCCAGGAGAAAGAGACACTGGAGAAGAGATGTTTACAACAGAGTCAGCACATAGAACATCTCCAGCAGGAGCTCTGCCACTCTCACACAGAGAGAGGAAACTCCACAGGTGCCTCTTCACTTGCTGCTATACATCCCACAGCGCTAACAGAGCCTGTCCAACATTAAAGGGACCGTTCCCCCAAAAATGAAAATTCTGTCATCATTTACTTACTTTCATGTTGCTTCATATCCATATGAATTTTTGAAGAATAGAGTTTTTATATGACCTCAGAAGACTCCTTTAATGATGCTTTTAGAAATTTAAATGATAGTTTTGAGTCCTTTTGGAGGCTTGAATGCTTCAGTCACCATTCATCATACAGTAAACTAACTTTGACAGTCTTCGTAATTTATCCTTTTTAAGGGAAAATATATCATACAGGTTTTGGAATAGCATGAGGAGGAGTAAACAATGACAGATATTTCATTTTTGGGTGACCTATACCTTTAAGCAACCTACTGTGAAACAAAATCTACATTGCAAATAGGCATAATCTTCAACATGAATGAATGCCTACTTCATTTTAAGCAGCGTTCTGAGCAGTCATTTTTGACAACTGAGCTGTACATTCACTTAAACAACCCATTTTTAATGAGACTTGCTTTATAAGGTACAACTTTCTAATTCTGAGTAGGATCTTTAGAACAGCAGTCTTGCTTTTTCATGGTTCACATTAATATGATATAACGTTTTACACATCTACTGATGATTTGTCAGCTGCACATTCAGGCATATTTTTACACAGTTTTTTATGAATAGTGTCTAGAAACTGTTCCCAGAAGGTCAGCACTTTCTGGGATACTCAGTCTGCTCCATCAGGGACCAACAATCACTCCAAAGTCAAAATCACTTACTGTAGATCACAAACATGAAACCTTTAGAAAATGTCTGCATGCTGCATGCCCTGTGATTATGTGATAAGTTATTCGCATTACCCAGCAGGTATACATGTGTGCCTAATAAAGTGCCAACTGAAAAAAACTATATGGGCGTTTCTTATACTGCACGCATGGGTTGATTTTTATTATTTTTATTTTATTATTTTTTATTTTTATACTTTTTCTTTTTTTTATGTGTAGGTCACATCTTTAAAACTGTTTAGCATCACTTCATTATTCCTTTTGGCCTTTTTTAGAAACATTTTTTTATACTTAGATTTTATTATTTTACTATTGTTCCAGTCTCAGACTTTAAATAAAAATTAAAAACTCATCAGGTGAAGTAAGCCTTTCTTTAAACATGCATCCTTGCATCCTTGGTTTTGTAAAATTTGTAAAAACATTTGTAAAATTATGGTTAGAGGAGTGAAATAAACAAACCATTTCAATGTTTATTGTTTAATGTTCACACAGCTGTTCTTCAGTTGTGGCATCATTGCAGTCACAACCAACAATTTATCCCCGGCAACATTTTTCCAAAAAATAGTCCACCTGGTTACCAAGGAGACAATAGTGTCAGTGAAGAGATGATTTATGAGACATGTGATGTGTGCAGAAAACAAAACAAAATAAAATCAGCAGAAATATTCCTTGTGAATGTAATATGTAAAAAAAAATTATAAGTATAAAATTATAAATTAGCCTTAAAGTATTAGTTCACTTCCAGAATAATTTTTTTTGATAATTTACTCATAATTTACTCACTTGACATCCAAGATATTTATGTCTTTCTTTCTTCAGTTGAAAATAAATTACGTTTTATGAGAAAATCAATCCATGAATTTTTTCTTCATATAGTGGACTTTAATTTTGGCAGCAAATTTTAATTTAGTCTTAGTCATAGTCTTTTGACCAAAATGCCATTTAGTTTTAGTCATATTTTAGTCATCTGAATTGTTTTTGTTTTAGTCTAGGTTTGGTCGACTGAATATCATAAGATTTTAGTCAATTAAATCTACAGTAGATTTGGTTATGCATTCTTTATTACATTACTTATTTACCACATTCTTCATTCTTTCAAGCAGGCATATTTATTTATATAAATAAATTTAGATTAATCTTAATTAGGGGTACTAAGGTGATTCAGTCAAGAGCAGTGAGTGATTTTCTGTCTTTTGTGGCTTGATTAACATCAATGTCACAGACCATAGCAAATAAATTAGGCTGCTGTCCCTTTAAAACCGGATACACGGATGCAATGTACTGAACACGTCTGATATTTTCCCAACTGTTTACGTTCACATAAGACGAGACGAGTGTGTTTACGTGAATCCTCGTCAAAACGGACAATCAACATAATTTTGTATGCATTTCTCTGTTCATAAGATGCAAAAGAGTACTCGCGTGCTGTTTAAGAAGCGCTGCTTCAGAAAACTGGACCGAATTAAGCTCTCTTTTGCGTCGTCAAATTTATCCGTATGTCTGCTCTTCTCTTACTCCAAGATATCAACGTTTTTGAATGTTTTATGAGACCAGTAGGCTATGATACAGTTCAAATGTATGCATCTAAATTCCTAATCTCTTCCCAAATTGTCCCTCCCTAACATTTTCGTCTTGTTTTTATTTGTTGACAAAAACGTGGATAGATTTTCGTCATAGTTTTAGTATTCAAAAAGAGTTTTTGTTTTGTTAAACAACATAGTCTCATTTTCGTCTGTGAAAAAATGGCCTTGACGAAAATTCTGACAAATTATTCATCCATGAAATTAACCAATGGGTTGAGGGTCAAAAATGCAGTTTCAATGCAGCTTCAAAGGGCTCTACACAATCCCAGCCGGGGAAGAAGGGTCTTATCTAGCAAAACAATCTGTCATTTTCTAAAAAAAATTACAATTTATTTCCTTTTTAACCACAAATGCTCATCTTGCACTAGCTTAATCTCATGCATTACGTAATCACGTGTGCGACCTAGGCGGAAGCACTGACCCAGTGTTTACAAAGCGAACGTGCAAAGAAGGTCAAACGCCTTTTACAAAAAAAGGGGAAAATAACAATTTCTGATGATTTTGAAGCTGGAGGTGAAAATGAGATCGCCCTACCATACCTTTTTGAAGCGAAGTACACAGACGAAGAACTAACCGCACATAGCTTTTCCAACATGAATACGCAATGCGTGAAGACAAGTAACGTGCATCACAGAGCTAGACGAGCATTTGTGATTAGAAAGTATATACATTTTTTTTTAAAGAAAATTACCGATTGTTTCGCTAGATAAGACCGTTGTTCCACGCGTAGAGCCCTTTAAACAAATTTAAACTGCAGTTTGGACCTTAAACCTGCTGATCCCCATTGAAGTCCACTATACGGAGAAAAATCCGGGAATGTTTTCCTCAAAAACCTTCATATCTTTTCAACTGAAGAATGAAAGACATGAACATCTTGGATGACATGGGGGTGAATAAATTATCAGGAAATTTTTATTCCGGATGTGAACTAATCTTTTAAAGCAAGTGCATCTGTTCTAGAAATGTTTTATAATTCCCAACACAAAATGAATGGTGATTTTGAGGTGTGCTGGAAATTATGCTTGTTCATGGCTGTTCAGGCGAGAAAAAATTAATTGATAAAATTCTCCCATGATACAGAAGACCCAATGTGCTCATAGTAGAAGAAACACCCATATATGTATACATTTCTGGGTGGGATTTCTTGCCTGATCTTTTTTTTTTTAAGAGTTTAAGAATGTTTTAAATCAGGTCTGATCTACTGTAACTATGTGATGTTGTATGTGTGTATGTGTATAGGTGAGAGCTCTGAGTTACAGAGTCTGAGGCAGCAGGCTCAGGAGCTGGTGGATGAGAATGATGGGCTGAAGATGACGGTTCACCGCCTCAATGTCGAGTTGAGCAGATACCAGGCCAGATTCCGGCCACCCACCAAGGATGAGGTAAAATAGCACAAAGTACAGCATTTTCAGAGACAGGATTGAAAGCATTTAAAAGACAGGTCTATAGGCTCAAACCCAGCACTACATTAAAAGAGTCAGGAGTTTTGAAATGTTAGACGTTTCAGTGAAGTTTCCCTCTCCTCAACTATACATAAATAATAATGTATATGTAATGGATGGGGAATCTGCATTTTCTAGCTTTGCAGAGTTACGCCATGTCAAGAGGAGAGAGCTACGATTCTGCAAATGCACTTTTAAGTGCTTGCAAAAGAATATGTGTGGTACTTGCACATACTGTGGCAAGAAACATGCCACACAGCCTTTAATTAAAATTCTGAAGATGGTTCTCTGAAATGATAAATGTTTGAGTTCATGTACGGGACATTATATCTGCAGTCTCGCTTGCCTTATCCTCAGTTTTGATGCGAGAGATTGTTGCTGTGTGATAACTGAAGTTAATTGCTGCATATCTCAAACTGATTCTAGAGGGCTGCTAGAAACTATAGCTCAATTTTCTTTATAATTGATGAACAAGGATTTGTCTCTCAGAATTTTAGTAGTATCACACACTGTCTCCTTTCAGTCTTGCAGGGTGTGATTAGCTGACACCAAAGTAATGATATGCAGCTCTTCCTTTCATCTCCTACTTCCTGTTTAATGCAGAGATGATAGTTTGCAGGGTATTATAATTTCAAAGGAGCATTAACCAGCAAGAGGTTGAGACCAGATCTGTGTGTGTGTGCGTGTGGAATCAGAGATTGTTTCTGCTTTTCCCTTGCGTGCAGCTTGTCTTAGCCTTATGAATGCATTAGTATCTTCTAGCGGCTCTGAGACGGTGGGCAGCTGAGACACGTCCAAAAATTATGTAGATCTTTATTTAACCATATCACTGTTAACGCTTTGGTGACAGCGGTATGTTGTTTAAATATGCTGGGATTTGCATGTAGGAGCATAGTATCAGAAAGAGCCCTGCAACTAAACAGCTGAGTTGTCGTAAGTTTTTTATGAGCCTTTATGCAGTGAATAGTAAGTGGAAAGCACTCAGAGGAATTGCATAACTGAGCTTCTTTAACAAAGCCTCTGAAGAGCTCGACAGCCCGAGAGCAGCGTGACCTCTTTGTCGTCCATCTTTGAAGAATCAAAGATCTCAGATTTGTCCCGCTGGTGTCATTTTATTAAGGTGGAAGGGACGGATTAAGCTCATTTTATATTGATGAGGGCTGCCTGAACTTTGAGCCTGTCTGGCTCGTTGGTTCACCGAGAGAATGGCTCTTTTGATTACTAAGATACTTCAGTATAATATATTAATCCGTTTTTCATTCATCTGCGCTGTGTTCGGTTGCCTGACATGCTTCTCGTTTAAAGATGAGCTTAGGGCTAACAAACCCTAACCGTAATGAATTAGAGATCTGCTGATAACAGAACTGATGCTCTTTCTTAAATATTCCAATTCCCCATTTTCACATCTCAGGAGGTTTCGTTTAATATCTTAAATTTAAACAAGATCATATCAGTTCTGTTCATTTAGTGCCATTTGAACATTCAACTGTCCTCGACTCTTTAACTCTGGTTGTTAAAAGACCGACTTTAATTTGAGCACTGGTGTGTGGCTGGACAGATGCGAGCTGATGGAGAGAGAGGAGACAATCGGCAGGCTAAATATACTCTGTCACTTTAGTTTCAGGTCAGTAGCCTGGATCTCACTCTCGCTTCTGTTCTTTCTCTCCCGCTGCCGTACCTTCCATCTCAGCAGGATTGAAATTTAAGGAAATTTGGTCAGTTGTCACATGGGCTTTAGTTAAAGAAGACACAGACACATGCTGCACTTCTGAAACTGGGCTCGCTCTGTCTTCTTCTCAGTCTATCCACCAGCCTTTGCTTTTTACAGTACTGTTGATTGCTTCCCTTTCTAGCCTTAAGTGGATCAGTGTAACGCTGAATGTGTCTGAACACTCTGTTGAGGGAGCGGGCCACAGGAAGCGTGTACGGGAGGGCTGCTGCAGTGATTAGGGCAGTGGTTGGCAACACTGCTGCAATGTGATTGAGTCATTAAGTCTGGGGACTCTCAGCAGTGTTACTTTTTCTCTAATTAGAGATAAAAAAGCACATTGCACACAGGATCACACAGCACTTTACAAATGAAATTATTTTAGAATAAGTAGCATTTTAAAAACTGTATAAAGAATGAGTTTTTTCTAATGAATTTAATGACCTATAATTAATTTTTAGTTGTAATAAAGTTATATAAATTGGCCAAAACCTGCTTTTTGTTGTTGTCTTTGTACAAAAAAATGAAATGGTTAATGCATGGTGCTGTTGTAATAGTATGTATTAGCATTTTGAAACTAGCCCATTGCTCCACTCATTATAGTTCACACAATTATAGATTTAGAAAATAACTCGGCTAAGGATTGTGATTACAATCCCAGAGGCAGACTTTTAAAAATGCCTCTCATTATGAGTACTTTTTTTTCTGTTCAGACTTCAACTGAATCCTTTCCATAAGGAAAGCTGCCTCAGAAGGGCATGTCAAAAGAAATCTATTGTATTACTAAACATATTCAGTTGAAAATGTGTTATTTCTGGACCACTAGTGTCACCAAACAAAACACAGTTTCTACAACACTCTCCTAGTTCTGTTTCCCAAAATCATTGTTAGCCAACAAGTTCCATCATAACCAACTTAGTTCTGTGTTTCTGCATTTCCCAAAATCATAGTTTTAATTAACATTTGCAAATAGCATTGCAAAACTGTCAACAATCTGTCATTCCATGGATGTGAAAGGAAGATAACGAAAGGGAGAATGAAAGCTGAGTTTTTGCTCACATGTGACTCAGATCTATTTTTCTCATGACAGTGTGAACAGCACCAACCACATGGAATCTGATCTTTTTAGTTCGAATTTGTGCCACTTCCATACTGTATGCGGTACTAAATCCAATACAGGTCAGATGTTGGGCAATGCGACCGCAGTCTGAACAGTCATCTCGGAATTTGTGCGACTTTTACGTCACTCTAGATCAACATTCGTCACAATCCTGCTCTCATGGGAGTCACTTCAAAGATTTTACACACCCACTTATCAAGACAGTTGCAAAAGTTTGATAGTGGAAGTGCGATGTGTGAGAACTCCTAAGCATTACAGGGACAACTCTATATAAAAGCAAAACATGAGGGCTTGTATCATAAAAATTTCAAAACTCTTCTGTCACATCATTGTCTTTATTTTTCTAATTGCCTACGTATAATTTAGCTGGCTTCTGCAGCAGATCACACTATAAATAAATGCATAATCATTTACTTCCATATGACAGTGCTCTGCGCAAGTGTTGCCAAGTCCACAGTTTTCCTGTGGAATTGGGCTACTTTTTCACTGTTGCTGCAGGTTGTTTTTCAACTCAATGGGTTGAACCGAGCCCAGTAATGTGATATTTACCCCCCTGTTCATGCTTTTTTTGCGTATGCAGGTCAGGTTAGAGCAATGATCTATTCCCAGTGGAAATCTGATTTTGGCCACATTTAAAACAACAAAGTGAACGGCTATAAAAAAAAAAAATCGGATCTAATTAAAAATCGGAATTGAGCACCAAGGCTTGCAGTGTGAATGTAGCCTAATAGAGTTGAGTTAAAAAGTTTACATCCCCCTTTCTGAATCTGCAAAATGTTAATTATTTTACCAAAATATGAGGGATCATACAAAATGCATGTTATTGTTTATTTAGTACTGACCTGAATAAGATATTTCACATAAAAGATGTTTACATATAGTGCACAAGAGAAAATAATAGTTGAATTTATAAACGATGACTCTGTTCAAAAGTTTGCATACACTTGATTCTTAATACTGTGTTGTTACCTGAATGATCCACAGCTGTGTTTTTTGTTTAGTGGTAGTTGTTCATGAGTCCCTTGTTTGTCCTGAACAGTTAAACTGCATGCTGTTTTTCAGAAAAGCATATGTTAACTTTTGAACAGGGTCTTTTTTATAAATTCAACTATTATTTTCTCTTGTGGACTATATGTAAACATCTTTTATGCAAAATGTCTTATTCAGGTCAGTACTAAATAAACAATAACATGCATTTTCTATGATCCCTCATATTTTGGTAAAATAATTAACAATTTGCATATTCTAAAAGGGGGATGTAAACTTTTGACCTCAACTGTACTCCTGGGGAACCGTAACGTAAGAGGGATCCCATGATTAAATCAAACATAAGAATAAAGGAAAACAACAGAGAATGAAAACAGCAAAGTAGTTGTCTGATGCCATGTACATTATTTACAAAAGTAATCTAACGTTAATTTGATCCAGAAGCAATTAATTAGCAGAAGTTATTGCTCCATCACCTGTTCAATGAAGTTCAATGAAGTTTTCTAATGCATTGTACTATTGTAGTCAAGCTGCAAGTTGTTGCACAGGAAATGGAACAATACAGAAGTAACTTGTCATCTCCCCTTATATACTGTAAACTTACACAAGAGTCATTTCCAATTTTTTTTTAAGTATAAGAGAGGTCACTCACCTTTATCAAACCCCTATAATGTCTGAAACAGTTTCACACTTAATATTAAAAACATCAGTAGTCATTGATCAAGGTCATCATAATATAAAAACAAAAGTGTGTGTTTTGAAGGAAGAGGGAAGGCTGCAGACCACGTCACACTCACAAAATCTGTCTCTTAAACTCACAATGGCAGCTTGTCCTAAAGCAACCTCTGAGCTGGCTTTGAGCTGTGAGTGTGTGTTTGTGTATGTGCCTGTGTGTGTGTCTCTCACTGTCCTGAGGGGCCCATTGGCTCATGTCACTTGTGAGTTCTAAATTGCCCTCTTGCATCAATGCCCGAAAGAGGCTCATCTCTCATTGCCTTTAAAGCACATATCCACACACCCGCTAAAACACGCTCTCACACCGCTGTCAGACTCAGTCCCATCATGTCACAGATTTTCAATCCAATATTACTACTAATCTCAGTGACCACATACTGCACGGCTCCCTTTGGTATATTCACACAGAATGTATTTTTGTGTTTCCATTGTGTTCAATTAAACATGCACTAGATTGACAGCTGTGCTTGTGTCTTGCTTATTTTTTGTCTTTTCTTTTTCATTTCACTGCCATGCGTACTTTGAGAATTACACACGTCGCAAGTCTCATTCTTTTTATTCTACAATTCAGCTGTCTGTCTAAAAACTGGCACTGTTCTGTAATTATGTTTCAGTGTAATTATAGCACTATATGTACTTCTTTTGTCATATCACAATATCTATAGGCTCAAATGCATTTCTTGTTCTAAATTTCCCAGAATGCTCAGCTTAAAGGCCTGCCAGTGAAAGGACCTGCGCCTCCTTGGCTGGTATGTAGATTTGTTGTATTTAGTTTTCATTGTGTGTTTGTTTTGTTTAGGCTAAGTTTTACATTTCCATACTGTCTCTTCCTAATGTTTCTTACTGGTTACTTATCCTAAAATGATGCATTCACAAGTTTGTTGTGAGGACATTTCATTAATTGAAGTAAAAATGCTTATATCTTTTTTGTGCTATTATGTATTATTTAAAGGGGTCATCGGATGCCCATTTTCCACAAATTGATATGATTCTTTAGGGACTTAATGAAAAGTCTATAATATACTTTGGTTAAAAATTCTCAATGGTAGTGTAAAACAACACACTTTTGCCAAAATCTCTGCAAAAATCATCCTGTTCTGGTCGAGGTTGCTTTAAATGTTAATGAGCTCTGCTCACCCCGGCCCTCTCTTCTCTCTGTGGAGTGACGAGCCTGTTTACTTTAGCCACATTTAGCTGCGTTTAGCCGCGTTAAACTAGCACGTTATTAGGAAAGGCGATCGCAAAGATTCATTAAAAAAAACCCCTTATACTCACTTCTGCTATACGTGAAGCTGGATCAGAAATGATTTGCGCGAACATAGGCGGATATATGTAGATCGGGAGGCGCATTCCCTTCACAAACAAAGGTAATCCGCTGCATCTTCAGCGGCTCAGATGTCGGGAGTAAATGACGACCACTATGCTCATTATTACATCCAGCAACACAACACCTCAATCGCTCAATCTGAGATATTCTTGTCTAACTTATATCCTTGCTCCGGCATCGAAACAATGGAGGTCGGACTGTTACAGCTGATTTAAGGTAAGACGCTCATGTCAATCAACTATCTTGGGAGCGGCCTCTGTCGGTGTGACGCTCGATTTGAAAAAAGGGATATTATTTTTACAGATTAATTAAAAATCACTGCATGCATTTTTATCATTATAGGGTAGATGTGTACATACACTGCCAACACACATTAATGTTCAAACAACATGTAAAAGTGAACTTTGCATTCGATGACCCCTTTAACAAAGATGGTGATGGCCTGCTGTTGTCAGATTTTTTCACAGCTTGTTGGACTAAAGAGAAATGCGGAAAAGCTGTTTATTTGTTTTTGTTTAATGCTATGGTTGTACTCTAAATTGCCTTTAGCTGGATATGAAATATTTATCACCCCTGCTGCTGGCTTATGAGGACCATCTAAATGCCAAAGACAAACTTCTCAAGTCCTCTGAGGTGAGTTTGTTTGTGCCTGTGTGAGAAGGGGAAAGTTTAGGTCCATTTACTCCTACATATTTTTGTGTTTATTTGCAAGAATTAATTTTCTTTTGAGAATTCAAAAGTGTGCATTAAATAACAATGGCAGAACTATGTCTGCTTCTGTGACATTCAGAATTGATTTCTACTGCATGTAATGCGTAAACTCATCTATTGTATACATCATATTGAGCATCTTGTCAAATGTGTTGTATTAATATGCACAGATGCCACTGCTAGCCAGGTAGTCTTGTAAAATGACATCAAATGAGAATATGAGAATGAGGTTCATGCAGGGAAAGCTGATTTTAGCCTCACTTAATCATAGGATCTATGTAATAATCTCTCTCTAATAGTCTGGTTTTGTCTTGGAGTCTGTCTTTCTATCACACACGTTTCTCATTTTCAACTGATCTCTTTCTCTCTCTCTTTCTAACACACTTGCAGTGCAGCCAACGCTTCCATCAGACTTACCTGCCTTGAATTTAAAGATCTTTCCATTCAGAGTCACGTGTTATGTTTTAAAGGGACAGTTAAAGGGTCTGTATTCAAGGATTTGAATAATCACATTCATTAGTGATACTTGTGATATAAGTATGTCAAAGACAAATTCACACAAAAACGCAATGAAACTTATACTTCAAAAATGTTTCAGAGAAGATTAAAGTGATTCATTCCTGTCAAGGTGTTATTTTGGGAGCTTGCAGAGCATTGGTTTGGTGAGAGCTGAGGTGACTTTTTCACTTTGTGCACCTATGCTGAAGTTTCAGATGATCTCTGGCTGAGATGAATGCATTTACAGATGCACCAGAGTATGTTCATGCATACCAATAACCTTCCTTAAAGTATCTTAGCGGTCTGTGGAGTTTTTTTCCATGGCAAGATAAACGTAGCCTGTGTTTCTTCTGACAGGAAGAGCTACAGAGTCTGAGAGCACGTGCAGAAGAGGTAATTCAGGAAAATGAGAAACTTCATGCTCAGGTCAACAAAAGCAGCACTGTTAGCAACAAAGAATGGTGAGTATGAGTGTGCTTCTGTCAAATTGTTGCCGTTTGTTTGTGCCTGGAAGGAAATCACAGAGAACTTGCTCTGAAATTCTCTCTGAGAATTTTGTTTCACAGAAATTAGGGGGAAAAAAGTGAAAGGGAAAAAAGTCCAGGGGGATTGCGATAGTCCTGAGGGCGATAACAAAAGCACAGCATCTTGTCCTTGAGGCATGCCTCACTCTGCTAGCCACAAGATGGATAGCTTGTTTGATTATGGCTGACGGTAATGGGGCTGAAGCTATGAGCATAAGAGTGAGGATGTTTAAACACAAACAGACTAGGTTTTCTTTGCTTTCTTTAATGTTTAAGTTGTGAGAAATAATTTGATATAAAATTAAAATTCACAGTTTCTAAATATATGTTATTGATCTTATTGTAAACAATTCATCCATGCATATGGTTTTTTTGTAATGTTTAATCAAAATCATAAGTCAGTCTTCTGGTGAAATGACAGACTTCTTTTTGTTGACTTATGCCGGACTTCTCTATTCATTTATTCTGCTTAAAGGAGAAGTTCACTTCCAGAAAAAAAATGTACAGATAATTTACTCACCCCCTGGTCATGCAAGATGTTCATGTCTTTCTTTCTTAAAAGAAATTGTTTTTTGAGGAAAACATTTCATAATTTCTCTCCATATAGTGGACTTCTATGGTGCCCCCCGAGTTTGAATTTCCAAAATGCAGTTTAAATGCAGCTTCAAAGGGCTCTCGGATCCCAGCCGAGGAATAAGTGTCTTATCTAGCAAAACGATTGGATGTTTTCTAAAAAAAATTGACAATTTATATACTTTTTAACCTCAAATGACAATTTTGAAGCTGAAGAAGAAAATGAGAGAGGAGGTTTTCGACCTGCCCTAACTATCATGAACTGGAATACACAGAGTTCACGCAGAGCTAGACAAGACGAGCGTTTGAGGTTAAAAAGTATATAAATTCCTCGGCTGGGATCGTTTAGAGCCCTTTGAAGCTGCGTTTAAACTGCATTTTGGAAGTTCAGATTCGGGGGCACCATAGAAGTCCACTATATGGTGAGAAATCCTGAAATGTTTTCCTCAAAAAACATAATTTCTTTACGACTGAAGAAAGAAAGACATGAACATCTTGAATGACAAAGGGGTGAGTGATTTATCTGTAAATTTTTGTTCTGGAAGTGAACTTCTCCTTTAAACTAGACTGCAAACTTGCATTGTGCCTTCATTGAATCAACAACTGATAGAAAGAACAAATCCCAGTGGTTTGTTTTTTAAACCATGTTTCATTTCTGTGTTGCCATGGGAGTGTTTGCATCAGCACACCAGACATACAGAAAAATTTCAGCTTGATAAAAATACAAATTGTATGTGTGTGTGTAAATGTGAGTGCCAAGAGCAGTCTTTTCTACATTGTTTAATGAGGATGTCAATATGAAAACAAAAAAGAAACCTTTTCCTTACAGCACTGCACCGCTCCCTCAGAAATATTTTTTTTATTTCTCTGAATTTCTGAATTTAAACCTGTCATTGAGCTGAGAAATGTGTGTGTGTGTTAACCCAAAGCTTAGAACTGAGGAAGGTAATTTGTGTTAACTGGATTTAATTTGTATGTCCTAGAGAGGTTCTAGCTTCTGTCTTTGCATTAATTGCCAACTGTTCACAGTCAGCTCGTCTTCTCCATCATTGAAGGAACTCTCTTCTCTCTTGCTATTCTTACTGTTCGTTCAAACACTCACACAGGTGTCTGTGCATTTATGTGTGTGCGTGTGTGCTGTGTGTAGGAGGCACCTGCAGGAGCAGGCTCGCTTGGTGCTGGAGGAGAATCAAGTATTGATAGAGCAGTTGGAATTGCAGCATGCCAAAGCTAAAGAAGCACACAGCAAACATACACACGAAGGTATGGTACACACAATCACGCCTCATACCTCTTAATGCTCTTGGATGTTTTTCTGTTTTTTTTTTCTTGTCTCCTAAGAGCAGTACTAAACATTTAGTCTGGCTTTGAGTAGTGTAGTCTGACAGCAGATGTTGTCTCAAATGATAGCAGCTGCTAATCAAAGCTATTTCACAACAAAAACAGCTCAAGATTAATGCTGTGGATTTCAGATGCAGGCGCTAAAATACTATGATTTTATTTTATGTAAAGAAGAATCATTTATTGCTAAAGTTTGCTTTTTTGTAGATCATATTTCTTGATTTTATGTGAAGTATCAGCTTAAACATGAAGACATGATTCCCTCTGAAATGTGTAAATGCATCAAAACATAGCTGTTTTTTTGAGCTTTTCAGCCAGCCCAGAAAAGCAACGTCTTAACCAGTAGATTGAGCTGGGGAGGAACTAAAGGTCTTTTCACATGAAGAAAGATAACTATCCACCTTTTTCTTCCTGTAAGAGTAAGCGTGGCCATTTGTAAATTTTATGGGTCTGGCTTCTGGCCTTATCTGCATCCAGTGAATTATTATTATTATTATTATTATTATTATATTTATTAATTTTGTTTTTTAAGCTGTACAAAACAGCTTGTTTTGCTGCTTGATATTGCAAATTAGTGTGTCTTACTATACTGTTTGAATGTATTCTCTTAATTATAAGCACACTGATCTGTAGTGCAAACATTTTTACTGTTTACTGCATGTTGTTATACTTCTCGTTATTTGCCCATAGCAGCTAATGAACTGGAAGTCTTATCCATAGGCTTACTTCCACGTTAAAGAAAAAGGTGGACAATATCTATATTTGTGTTGTCACCAACAGATGTTGACATTTGCTGTCAGCATAACTCAGTGAGCACTTTAAAGATGGATTCTGAATGACTGTCAATGTTTTATTACTTTATTACTTATCAGCTGAAAATGGGTGATATTGTTGAAGGTGTTATGGATGTTCTCAATAGGGCCTTCAGAAAGGCAGCTTCTGCCACTGAATAAAAAATAAAAATAAAAAGGTTAAAAATGTGACTTTTATCTCACAGTTCTGACTTTTTTCTCAGAATTGTGAAATATAAACACAGTTCTGTTTTTTTTTTTTTTTTTAAATTGCGTGATACAAGCTTGTAATGCTGACTTTTTCTCAGAATTCTCAAAATGTAAACAATTCTGATTTTTTTTTTCTGAGAATTGCATAATATAAAATCACAATTGTGAAAATTAAAGTCAGAATTGCATGATATAAACTCACAATTGTGAGAAATAAAGTCAGAATTGCGATTTGCAGAAATGCTGTTTTTTTTCCTTGAAAATGCGAGTTTATATTTTGTAATTGTTCTGAATATCTCGTCTTTTCTTTCTTGAAATTTTGACTTTTCTTAGAATTGTGAGATAAACCTGCAGTTGTGAGATATATAAAGTCAAATTTTAAGGAGAAAAAAAGATTGATATGTTCTCAGAATTGCAAGTTTATATCTCATAATACTGACTTAACTTGCAATTGTATGTTATAAAGTAAGAACTTGCAATTCTGAGAAAAAAAAGACATTGTGATACAAACAATTTTCAATTCTGAGAAAGATATAAACTCACAATTCTGAGAAAAATTATTTCTCAGAATTGGGAGTTTATGTCTCACAATTCTGACTTTCTGACTTCATTTCTTAGAAGTGCGAGTTTTCAATCTCATAATTCTGACTTTATAACTTGCAATTGCTAGTTTATATCTCACAATTCTGAGAAAACAAGTCACAACAATCTTTTTTATTGACAGAAACGGGTTTCCATGCTTAAAAGCATTTAAATGATTCATTAATATATTCAAATAATAATAACAGTAATTATTAACTCTAATACAGTATTAAAATGCTGAATTGAAAAAATACATAAAATCAAGATCATATATACAGTATCTCACAAAAGTGAGTACACCCCTCACATTTCAGCAATCATTTTAGTATATCTTCTCAAGGGACAATACTAGAAATGAAACTTGGATATATTTCAGAGTAGTCAATGTGCAGATTGTATAGCAGTGTATATTTACTGTCCCCTAAAGATAACTCAAAATATAGCCATTATTGTCAAAACAGCTGGCAACAAAAGTGAGTACACTCTAAGTGAACTTGTCCAGAGTGTCAATATTTTGTGTTAGCACCATTGTTGTCTAGCACTGCCTTAATGATTCTGGGCATGGAATTCACCAGAGCTGCACAGGTTGTTGCTGGGATCCTCTTCAAATCCTCTATAATGACATTGTGGAGCTGCTGGATGTTACACATGGTGCTTCTCCATCTTCCGCTTGATGATTCCCCATAGGTGCTTAATATTGTTCAGGTCAGATCACCTTCACCTGCACCTTCCTCAGCAAGGCAATTGTCATCTTGGTGGTGTGTTTGGGGTCATTATCATGTTGGAAAACTGCCGTTTGGCCCAGTTTCTGAAGGGAAGGCATCGTGTTCTGCTTCAGAAATGTTCAGTACATAATGGAATCCATGTTTCCCTCAATGAACGGCAGCTCCCCACTACCAGCAGCACTCATGCAGCCCCAGACCATGATGCTACCACCACCATGCTTGACTGTAGGAGAGACACAGTTTTCTTGGTACTCCTCACCAGGGCATCACCACACATGCTGGACACCATCTGAGCCAAACAAGTTTATCTTAGTCTCATCAGACCATAGGACATGGTTCCAGTATTTCATGCTCTTGGACAGGTTGTCTTCAGCAAACTGTTTGCGGGCTTTCTTTTTTGTTGCCCGCTATTTTGACAATAATGTCTGTATGTTGAGTTATCTTCATGGGACAGTAAATATACACTGCTATACAAGTTGCACATTGACGACTCTAAAATATATCCAAGTTTCATTTCTATAGTATTGTTCCTTAAGAAGATATACTAAAAACGTTGCTGAAATGTGAGGGGTGTACTCACTTTTGTGAGATACTATGTTTTTATTTTTTTTAATGAACATACATTTCTGAAATACATAACATAACTTGGAATCACGGTAATTGCTTGAGATATTTAGGAGATCTCATCTTTCTTAAAAATGTTTTTTCTGAATATCCTGATTCTCTACATGTACTGTTCAGCATGTTCCTTATTGTCTTTATCAAGCATATACTGCATGCCTATTATTCATATAGATACAAATATAAAACGCCTCTTTATTTGTGTGCAGTGTGTAAGGTCTCCAAACAGCTGATGTTGTTGGAATCAGAGAAACAGGCTCTGGAAAAAGAGCTGGAGGTGGAGCGTAAAGAGCACCATTCCCTGAAGACAGAGTTTCAGAGAGTGCGCTTGGCTCTAGAACACTCTCTGAGCTTGGCTGAACACAACGCCGTGACTGACAAACTCAAAAGGTACCAAACATGCATTTCATGCTAGGGGAATAGAAATTTTAAGTTTTGAGAGATTTATTTTTTTTTTGGATTGAGTTTCCTTGGAAAAAGTAAAGACACTTTTTCATTTCTTTAAATGTGCAGTTTCTTCTTTATTGATTAGTCTAAGTCTGAAAGGCAGAAGCTTAAAAAAAAAAGACAGAATAAAGAACAGACAGGAAAGTATCAAGGAAAGACATTCATTGCTATTGATGAGCTGCTGAAGCATTAGAGGGTTTCTCTGAGTATTAACTGAGGGAAAGTATTGTGCTACCTGTGGAATATTTCACTCCAGTGACACCAACATATTAAAAATAGATTTTTTTAGGATATCTCATTAATTTTGGAACTAACCTAGAGAAAGAGAAATTGCTTTTTCCATTTTTTTTTTTTTTTAACCTGGCAATTGCGAAAGAATCAGCCTACACATATACCCTACAAGCTGTCTATGTGAGTGAGGTAACAAATGAAAATATAGAATCAGTGAAAAAAGCACAGATGTACTCATCTCAAAGACACTAACTCATTCACACACAACATACATATAGTTTATGCTGCAGTAGACACACTAAATTCAAGTGCATTTTGATACAATGAAAGACCCTTATGTAATAAAGTTCCTTTATTATAAAGCATGTTTTAAATATGTCTAAAATAATACCCTTTGCTTTTTTAAAGATGTAATAATCATGCATAACTGGTAATAGAGAAGCATCTTTAACGCAACACTTTTGTAGGTGTCAGTTTATTCCAAGATGCCATATAAGGCAGCACAGCATAAACAAAAATTACTGAGACCACCTTGGAATAGCAATGATGTTTACTCCATTAGTGTGAATATACTGTATGGTTTAACCTTGAATTTTTTTCTGTAAGCTTTTCACTCGGTTGCGTATGTGTTTGCGTTTCAGACAGCTGCAGGATCATGAGAGGCTGAAGAATAGTGAAGTTGAAGAGCTGTTGGCTCGTGTGAGTGCGCTGGAGGCGGAAAGAAAGACTCTACTGCTAGACAAAACCAACCTTAACACAGACATCAAGCACATGGAAACAGAGCTCCAGCTTTCACAGCAAGCTAACAGGTGAACACATGCAAACATACAGAAAATGCTTTTAATGTGCAGATATCTTTCTTTAGTTTTCTTTCTCTCTCTCACTCTCCCCGTTGTGTATGCATGGGTGAAGTGTGTATGGAAGTGAGTCATTTTTGCAATGTTCTCAAAGCCCTGTGTGCTAAGGCTGTTTATTCTGGCTAATGAAGGATCTGGCTTCTGGCTTTCTGGATCTTGTCAGTCTGAGTGAAGAAAACTGCTGAGGAAAATAGTGAAACATGACTTTTATCAGACTTCATAAAGTGACAATATTGAGGTTTGATGTTTCTGACTGCAGAAGCATGTTTAGCTGGGAGGAGGCAGATCAGGATGAGTAATAGGCCACAGAAGCAGAGACAGATTATTTTGGCCAGAGGGCTGGAGAAACAGAAGGAGAACAGACAGGAAGTGTAATAGCAGCCACTGTGTTAGAGGAGAGAAGAGAAGAAAATCCTAAATCAAGAAAACAACCAATACCAGTTCTCTGATGCAGGGGAATTGCTTGCTGAAAGATTTAGACCTCTCCGTTGGCGGCTTATTAAGGCTAGAATTAGGAATAAATTTAAATGGCAGACGTTAATGAGAGACCTTGTAGGGGAGGAGAAGTTGAAAGGATGTGAGCTGTTTTAAGGCTGCATTTATTTGATCAAGGGAACAGTAAAAGCAGTAATGTGGTGAAGTCTTTTTGAAATTTAAAACTGTTTTCTGTTTTAATACATTTTTGAATAAATTTTTTTTCCTGTGAGGTGAAAGCTGAATTTTTAGCAGCCACTATTTCAGTCTTCAGTGTCACGCGATCCTTCAGAACCATTCTAATACTAGTCAGGAAACATTTTTTATCATTATCAGTGTTGAAAACGACTGTTGTGCTCAATTGTTTTTTTCATTTTTTTTAAATTTTTTCTTTTTAATTTGATGAATAGAAAGTAAAAACACCATTTATTTGAATTTACTACATACATTTTTGGTAACTTTATAAATGCATTTACTATAAATTTTTACGTGTTTTGTTGCATCCTTCTTAAAATAAAAAGTAGTAATTTTTTTTTTTTTAAATGTTCTGACCCCAAACATTTGAACATTATATTCTGCATACACTGTTGTCTTTGCTAATTATTTTATTATATTTATTTTTATATATATGCATATTTATATAGAGTATATTTAAAGGAGAAGTTCACTTGCAGAACAAACATTTACAGATAACGTACTCACCCCCTTGTCATCCAAGATGTTCATGTCTTTCTTTCTTCAGTCGTAAAGAAATTATGTTTTTTAAAGAAAACGTTTTAGGATTTCTCTCCATATAATGGACTTCCATGGTGCCCCTGAGGTTGAACTTTGAACCAAAATGTAGTTTAAATGCAGCTTCAAAGGCCTCTAAACGGTCCCAGCCGACGAAAAAGGGTCTTATCTAGCAAAACAATCTTTTTAACAAGTACATTATTCAATGGCTGGGATCCTTTAGAGACATTTGAAGCTGCATTTAAACTGCATTTTGGAAGCTCAAACTCATGGGCACCATTGAAGTCCACTATATGGAGAACATTTCTGAAATGTTTTCCTCAAAAAACATAATTTCTTTACGGCTGAAGAGAGAAAGACATGAACATCTTGGATGACAAGGGGGTGAGTACGTTATCTGTAAATGTTTGTTCTGGAAGTGAACTTCTCTTTTAAGGAAGCAAGGAAATCTAAATGTGCAAAGGTGTTCACATCTGTCACAAATTTAATTGCAGCAAATGCAGAATTTTCCATATCCTGTTTTACTTTTGTCAAAATTCTGAAACATAGATTTTCAATGCCAGATTTTCAGTGTGGTTTCAGGCCCCACTTTCTGTTTTCTATTATAAACTTGCATAAATACTGACTTGTATAAGATTTTAAATTCAGATTCTGATTTGTGTCTTATGCTCTCACTGTCTCTCCCTCCTTAGGAAAGCTCAGAGGCGTATAAATGTCCTGAAGCAGCAAGTTGAAGAATCTTTAGAGAAAGAGCTCATCGCTCATCAGTACCTTGCCAACATTGTCACACTTGCAGAAAGAACCACCCATGAAAGAGACCAGCTCATGCATATGGTACTTCTACAGAAACTCACACGCATGCTGTGCGAGCTGCCATCTATTTACATCTTCTTGTTAGTTCTCATCTCTGCTCTCCAACAGCAGCTTATTCAGAAAACTTCTTCACTAGACAACTTAGGTAACATAAGATGGTTAAAGAGGTTATAGCGGTGCTTTTCATTAATGTGCAAAAAAGTGTAAATTATCATCCCTGAGAACTGTTCCAACACCTGAACAAGTTGCTTTTACTTAAAGCATTAAAAAGATGAAAGAATATTGGAATAATTAATGTTCTAGTTACCCATGCAGAGGCAACCTTATCATTGCACCTCTATCAAAGAAAAATAACTTAATAACTATATACATGACAGGAGATTAGTTGGGCCACAATTACTGTTTTATGAAAGGCTCACACTATCCCCCATCACAAATGCACAACCCCTCATACTTTATTTTAACTTACAAAGCATATTTTAGCCAAGGCCACACCGTATTCCCTGAATTCATCTCCCTTAAGAGTTTACATTCAAGCCCTGCATCGAATCATTTCACACAGCAACTTGTGTTTGAGGCAGAGCCTTAAGCTTGGGGATTATGAAAGTTTCATACTCCTTTTTTTTTCAAGCAGTGAGCCTCACTGTCGCTCGGGGAAATGTTTGTACTCAACAGAATGTTAGTACCCATAAGTCTAGTCGAACTTTTAAAGATTTGCTCTGCTGCTCTTGCTTTGCTGTTTTCCCACTTTTATCAAAGTAACAGGCAACTCTCTCTCTCTTTCCCGGCTCTTGTCCCTACAACTTCTTTTCAATGATGACTATCCTCACTGCCCCTCTTTTTCCTCAATGTGCACCCCTGTAGCTGTGTAACCCTACCTGTTCCCTTTCTCCATCCTCAGGCATCATCTCTAGAGAAAGACAAGCAGGGTGTCCTCACACGCATCATAGAAAGCACTGTCAGCCTGGGAAAACTTCAAGAAAAAGTAAAGGTGAGGCCTGCAATTTGCAGATTCTAGATTCTAGAAAAATTAAAGCGGACATCGGACATCAGTACATGTCTCTTTAAATGATAATGAGCTACTGCTCACTCCACCCCCTCTTCCTCTTTTTTGTGTATTTGGCGACATGTTATCATCAAAAACAAAACTAATTAACTGCATCCTCAGTGGCTTTGATTTTGGGAAAAAAGACTCTTATGTTCACTTTTACATCTATCTACAAAACCTGCATTGTTTACGAGACATTGTTGCTCGAACATAGAGAAAAAGAAAACTTTTTATAACCTTGTATTAGGCAGCCTATTTAAGGGTTCAAGCGTGTAGTGTTGGATGGCAGTACTCACGCTGCCGTCAACGTCACCAAGGCTCGTCCTGACGGCCTGACATGGCCGCTACACAGATTAAAATTACAAAATTGCTCATAACTCCTAAACCTTCACTCGCTGGCTCAAGTGTGTTATGTCGTTGGAATCCTTGGCTCACTTCGGACAAAATGTGTGCAGATTGGATCAGGAGCCTGGCAAAATTTTTGGGTATTTTGGATTTTTTGAAAAACCTACCTTTGCAAACCAGTCCTAGGTTTTTTACCCGATCTTTCTGCACCGAACCAGTGCAGAAAGATTCTCTGGAGAGTGAATATCAATAATTATCAAAAAAAGTAGAACTTTCGACTCACTGTTGCAAAGGTCATTAAAAAAACGTTCGAAAGGGGCAGGGCCACTTTTAGTAAAATGTCTATAACTCTTAAATGGAATGAGTTATCTCTGCCAAACTCAGAACACTTATGTAAGAGCTCAATCTGAGGTCACAGGACAAAAATCTTGGCTACTTGGTGGTGCTATAAGCGGTAAAAAAAAAACCTATACCTACGCAACCATTTGTCCTATCAACATGAAAATTGCTGTGCATGGTCTTGGTCCAAAGTGCCACAAGTGTCTATAAGGACATTTGCGTATCGCAAAAAAACATGGCCACCATTGGCCGATGAATTTTGAGCACCTATTAGACAAGGTCTGTGAGAAATTTGAAAGAAATCAGCCACTGGGGCCATATAGCATTTTTCAAGGGCGTAAACGATTGTACATTGCACGGTTTTTCTCTAGAACCACTGCTGTCAATCAAATAATTTGTTCAATGAATGAGAACATCAAAAAAAACTACTTTTGCAAACTAGTCCTAGGTTTTTCGCTCAGAAAACACTGCAGTACAATTCTCTGGACTCTGTAGGTCAGTAATTATCAATAATATGTTGAAATTTACCCTTTGGGAAGCTATAAAAGGGGCGTTTAGAAAAAGGGCTTGTCCAAAGTTACCCAAAAACCTACAAAGCCTAAAAGAAAACTCAAAACTTCACAAAACCTGGTAAGTGCATGCAACAGGTGATTCTAAACAAGCTTGCAAAGTTTTAAGGAGATCGGACCACAGCTGGCATTATAACATCATAAATGTTAAAAAACATAATATTTCTATTGTACATTACCTGGATTTGCCAAAAATTCTTTTTAAATAATTGATTTAGGTGGTTACTGCTTGCAAAATAATGTCTTTTTTCATTTTTTCTTAAATGCCTGAAGGTGCTTGAATCGCTGCTTGCAGCTATATTTTTAAAAATGTGATTTATAGAACTGGAAAACTCTTTACCCTAACCCTTGCTTCATGAGCATTACATGTATACATTACACACTATACATTGACCCAGTTCTACCAAGTTCTAAAATATTTAATCAGTTAGAAATTGTAAGTAAAACATGTTTTAAAAAAATCTAATCCAATAAATCACAAACAACTGGTAGAGTCATGAGGCATTTGAAATGGTTGTGGATAGTGAGGCCTTTGGAGTCAAAATGGTTGAAAACCTCTGAATGAGAGGATTCACAAACACAAAAGCAAAGGTGACATTGTTACAGTGTAATTACACAAGAAGTACTGCATAATTATAGCTATACATACTATGGAGTTAAGGTTAGGGTTTGGTTTATGTTTAGTTGATTGTAATTATGCGTAATTTACTGTTATTACTATAGTATGTGTAATGTGTACTGTAAGTACGTCACCGTAAAATAAAGTGTTACCCACTCACACACAAACCTTGAGGTTTGAAGAGCATGCTGAGTAGCAGGAGTTAGTTTTTAGCATTGATTGCTTTGTCTTAACACGCTTATGAAAGATTCAGCAAGGAGAGCGAGTCTAAGACACACACACACGGAGAGAATGCTGACATGCACCCATACACACAGCCTAATTAAATGACCTTGCCCGTCTGACATATCCAATAAGAGGTCAATCCAGACACACAAGCCCCCCACACTCAGCAGGTCTATAATTAACATTTCAAATGGAGGGTTATTTCAGTTGCAGAGTGAATGTTTCCCTCTCTCCTTTAACTGCACTTCAGTTCAGATGCTGCCTGTGTCCATGTGCATGGAGCTCTGTGTGATTGGACAGCACTGAATGAAAGTGTCAGTCTATATTTGTGATATTTCCCTTGAGTGAAATCCATTACCTGTTTATTTCTACTGCGATGGACAAAAGAGTCCAAATTAACTTTTTTAGCCAAGGGTGAATTTTATGCCATAGACATTCAAATAGTGCCTATGGTGAATGAGCTGTATGGAGGCCCAGAGGTAATCTGCTTTTTTCAGCACTTAGTTTTTTTTAAATTTAGCAACATGAGCTAAACATGAGCTATATTGGTAGGAGGCAGAATAAGGACACTAGCCAAAATGTGTAATAAATAATCAAACAATGGTCAAGAGGATGTCCTTATAACTTTGAGAATAACAGGTGTAAATAAGGTGTAGCTTTCTGAACTTCTTTTTGGCACACAATATGTTATGGAGGGAAGAATCTAGTCCCACATCAAAGCTGATTATGTAAGCTGTTGATTTATGACACTGCGTATGAATATTCTGTAGAGCATTTTTCACTGGCAGCAAGTGACGCAGCACAGCTAGATTGTTCCCAGTGTAATGAACAAAGCTCTTTATGCTAAGCATGCTATGTTGTGTTGTTGATTACAGTGGGATTGCTGTAGTTTTGTCATGTCATAGTGCACTGCTCATTTACAACGTAGACCCAGTCTAACTCTATAGCAGTTGAGAAGGAAACAGTGTGTGTGAGACCTCTGCATTCTAAACCAGAAAATGAATGCAAGTATTTTTATCTTACTCCTGCAACCGAATGCCTGTCTGTTGGTGCCGTGATTGTTTGTGGACTGTTTTATTAGTTTTAAAGTCACTGTGCAGACCACTGAGCTGTGATATTGCATGGATAAGATTATTTTCTGTACCACTGGCTGGTCTCATCACAGACAAACAGATTGACAGTCCTTATATCTGTCCTGAAGTGTTCTCGTTTTCCCTTTCTTATTTTCAGTTTTTCATTCTCTTTTCCATTCCCCCTGCTCTCTTTTTCACTCTTCTTCAAAGGTCTTTTCAGCTAAAGATTTAGCACATACTTATATACACCAACATTCACTTTGCATCCCATTTCTCTTAATTACCATCTGCTTTTACCATTTACATCACCAAATGTGTTTTGTGAAGAAAGTAAACTGTGTTAGATTTTGCTGTATTTGGCTGACCAGTGGTTGGGTGGCTTGCCATATGTATTGGATTTCTCTAATACATAAAATAAGTAAGCCTGACCAAAGTTCAGGGTAGAAGAGTTTATTGAAGAAAGTCGTGTAGCATAGCCGTCTTCTAGATCTTAACCCAAGGTACTGTCTGTGTGACCAGACCTTATACCTGAAAACAATGGCGAACAAACAAAAGACAGATACTGTCAGGACCTCCTACTGGAAGCTTTACAATATCATGATCCATCCTGGGTATGGATTGTTTCATTGTATGGACATTTGGCTTACACCTTTACAAACCAAATGTTCAATACTGGGGCACAGTTGCAATGTAAATGCATCTGTCTAAAATTACACATAATCTTTTAACTGAGTTTTAAAACTCTGATGTCCTAGTCTAGGGTTACGTGCTTTTGCTGTGAGTCACTTATAACGTGCATTTGACAAGTTCGTAATAATGTTGATAACTGATATGCGCAATTTTCATATTGTCCTATCGTCAGCCTGTGAGATCTAATTTTAATATAATTAACTATTTCCATGGTTTCATTGCCGGAAAACGAACCAACTCCAGCGTAAGGTTAAAAGCAGCCTAATGTTTTTAATATGAGTGAATTTGTATTTAACATGACAACAATACATGAAAACACATATAATGTACTCATCCCCTTGTCATCCAAGATGTTCATGTCTTTCTTTCTTTAGTCATAAAGAAATTGTTTTTTGAGGAAAACATTTCAGCATTTTTATAATAGACTGCTGTGGTGCCCCGATTTTGAACTTCCAAAATGCAGTTTAAATGTGGCTTCAAGCGATCCCAAATGCGCTTCTAAACAATCCCAGCCGAGAAAGAAGGGTCTTATCTAGCGTAATGATCGGTTATTTTCATAAAAACAATACAATTTATATACTTTTTAACGTCAAACACTTGTCTTTTCTTACTCTGCCTGGATTGTTTTTGTTCCGGTTCATGACAGTTAGGGTATGTCGAAAAACTCCCATTTCACGTTCTCCCTCAACTTCAAAATCGTCCTATATTGCTGTTTTACCTTTTTTGTTAAGGGTGTTTGATCTTCTTTGCATGTTCACTTTGCAAAGACTGGGTCGGTACTTCTGCAGCGATGTAGGATGATTTTGAAATGATTTTTGAAGTTGAGGGAGAAAATAAGATTTTTTTTGTTTTTTGACATACCCTAACTGTCTTGGGCCAGAATACACAGACTTCGGGGAGAGCAAGGCAAGATGAGTGTTTGAGATGAAAAAGTATTTAAATTGTATTTTTTTAAATGAAAATAACAGATAATTTCGCTAGATGCTTCCTCAGCTGGGAATGTTTACACCCGCATTTGGGATCGTTTGAAACCGCATTTAAACTGTATTTTGGAAGTTCAAACTCGGGGCACCATAGCAGTCCATTATATGGAGAAAAATGCTGAAATGTTTTCCTTAAAAAAACATAATTTCTTTACGACTGAAGAAAGAAAGACACGAACATCTTGGATGACAAGGGGGTGAGTACATTATATGTGAATCTTTGTTGTGGAAGTGGACTTCTCCTTTAATAGAAACATTGAAAGTTACTAATTATAATGCTTACATTTCCTCATTTTACGATTTCCTCAAATTACGATCAGTGAATCTATCTACACTGTATGATGAATAAATCTCTTCTATTTACTTCTGCACTTTGTTGTTTATGTATGTTAAGCCCTAATATTAATTAGGTAGTATTACTAGCCTAATACTAATAATAAGAATAATAATAATAATAAGAAGAAGAAGAAGAATTGTTTTGCTATCGTCAAAGGAAAAGGAAAGGAAAGCATTTGCACCCTTTTGTTGTTTCAAATCTGTGGAATACAAAAGGAGAAATTGTTAGGAGTTTTGCTGGTCCCTTTGTTAATAACAATGAGTGCACCAGAAGTATCTTAAAGGGGACATCAGCCAACCAAATACACAAAAAAACAGAAGAGAGGGGTGGAGTGAGCAGTAGCTCATTATCATTTAAAGAAACATGCACCTGAAATGGCTCTCTGTGAACAGAGCTGCTTCTGACAAAGTAAAAAGTGTGTTGTTTTACATGACCATTAAGGAATTTTAACCAAAGTATTTTGCAGACATTTCATGAAGACCCTAAAAAAATCATGCCAACTTGTGGAAAATGGGCATCTGATGTCCGTTTTATAAAAGTACTTCATAAATCTAAAGCTACTGCAGTAGGGAATCGTTCTTTTGAGTCAGGTCTTTTCAGTGAATCAGTTGATCTAGTTCTTGGAACTGTTCTGAAGGATTCATTCACAAATCAGACTCCTGTGGTTCTTGAGTTCATCTGCTCTCAGCAGTTAACAGACCACTAGAGGGTAAGATTATCAGTGAATAACAAGATAAATTTAAATTTAAATTTCCCTTATGGCTTCTGAAGACTTATGCATGAATCATGGATTACTTCTGTGATAGAAGTTTTATTTTTGGGTGATTTATCCCTCTAATAATTCAATGTGTGTTTTCTGTCACACTTCTTGCATTCTTTCTTTTTCTACTTTATTTGCACAGACACATTTGTCCCTTTTATCCCCACCTTTTTTCTGTTCCCCTGTTGTGTTCTCTCCCTACTTCCTTCCACCCTCCACCTCCTCTCTTTCTTTCTCTATCTCTCCTCCACTCTCTCTGTTTGTCTCTCTCTCCTCATCCGTCTCCTGGTGGCTAATTAGAAAGAACAGATGCTAGACTCACGCAGAGTAAATACATGCACAAAATCACTAATCACTACCTCACAGAGAAGCACAAGATGGTAAAAGAAAGTGAAATCAAGCAAGTAGAACACAAAACTTGAAAAGAATAAAAAACAACAACAAAAAACATTTTATACCAAAACCAAAAGCAGTACAGAAGCATAACAGCAGCATAACTGCAACAACAGCTGCTTTCACACTGACAGTGTAGGTAAAATTAAAATTTTGAGTATTTCTGACAGCTGAAAATATTTGTTTGGACTTGAGCAAGGCCTTTAAAGCAAAAACTGCAAGAAAACTCGCTGTTTATGAGTATAAAGTGCACACAGTTACAATAGATGTCTCTACAATTCAGTATCCTGAGAGTTGTCCTTGTGTCTGTATTTGTATGAGTATTTGTGAGCCACAGTGAGAGGACAGGGTATTGTGTGTGCTTGTCTGTGCAAGTGTTCTGGTGTGGTTCCTTCCCAAAGGGTCAGAATGGCATTCTCTTTACTGCCCATCTGAACAAACTGCCATAGGCTTCTGTTATTCTGTTTCTGCTCTAGACACTCACAAAAGCATGAGGTACACATGGTCATTCATATATCATGTGGTTCATTTATAGCTCTGAATGGGTGCTGGCAATGGTAGCCAGCTAAGAAATATGTTGATAGGCGTGTAATGATTCACTCGTTTTTTCAATGCATTGATTACAAACCCTGACGATGCATATGCATCGATCTTGAAACATTGAGTTTTGAATCGTGAATAATTGATTCCGGCCAGTAATCGATTTAAAATGCTTAGAATCGAATGAACTGTGATTTCTATAGCGATTCAATGCTTTAAAATTTATACACGTTAAATTACTACAAGCACGAATTAATGGAGACCTTGAACAACATTATTTGCGCCCTCACATTTCTCCTTCACGCCCTCCACTATTTACTGCCTGTCACAGGATTGAGCTCGTGCTCCGTTCGTAGTTCTCACTGACACATTTTTTGAGCAGCCAATGTGAGATCTCTCCTTAGTACTTGTGGCCAGTACTTTTGTTTTGAGTCTTACTTTTGTCAAGTAAAGTATTTTTTTTTTTGCTGTTTGCATCAATGACATTATGGGTAATTGTAAAATAATCTGCAGTAAAATGAAGTAAACAAAGAATGTTCTTACTGCCGCAGTCTAAAACTTCAATAAAAGTAAAGTTCATCCACTCTTTCCTAATGTTGGGATCAGAAGGAAGGCAATGCAAAGAAAAAGTTTTTTTTCACAAATTGGCACTGCCAATTGTTTTCAGAGCCATCTTTATCATTTATCATCAGTTTTTCAATATAGCCAAACTGTCTTGAGTCAGAATACACAGAGTTCAGGGAGAGAAAGGCAAGATGAGCGTTTGAGATGAAAAAGTATTTAAATTGTATTTTTTTAATGAAAATAACGTTTAACGCTTTGCTAGATAAGACCCTTCTTCCTTGGCTGGGATCGTTTACAACTGCATTTGGGATTGTTTGAAGCCGCATTTAAACTGCATTTTGGAAGTTCAGAATTGGGGCACTATACCAGTCCATTATATGGAGAAAAAAATGCAGAAATGTTTTCCTCAAAATACATAATTTCTTTACGACTGAAGAAAGAAAGACATGAACATCTTGGATGACAAGGGGGAGCACATTTTTATATGAATGTTTGTTTTGGAAGTGGACTTCTCCTTTAACAACAACCTTGAAATAAGAGTGTGAGGTTTGTCTGTAAGTTAGATGCATGAAAGTTGCATTTGTTACTATAGCAAACAGACATTGAGTTTTCTTTCAGAATCATCATTCACCGATAGGAAGGAAAAGTTAAATACTGTAGCATTTTTTTTTTATGAAAATAAGATAAAGAAACTCACATCATGCAAATGTATGACATAAAATATATTAATGGTCCACTGAGGTGCCTTGAAACATGCAGCATTATTCTATGTAATATCAACTGAAACAGGAAAACAGGGCGGGACATATTGATCAGCCCCGCCCCTGATTTAAAATAGCAAATTGCATTTCATTTATATCTGCTCGGGCCAGAGCCGTTTCGCTCGGTAAAGCAAACCGCATTTGATAGCTTATGACAGCCATAGTCTACTAGATTACCAAATTATTATTAAACACTTACTAAAACAAAACAGTGATCATAATCGTGCTGAGGCTGTGTAGTCTTAAAAGTGTTTAATATATGCCGACTCGCGCATATGATCTGCTCCGTGCTATCGCATCTCTGGACCTTAGCCAAAGTGCAGGGCAGACTGTGTGCATTGCCGCAGTTTGCGTGACACTACGCGAAACCAGGCCTCATTTGCCCCAATCGAAAGCATATTTACACTATCTGAATCATTCCCTATTGCCTACATTGTGCACTACATGCCATTCACCATTTGGAGCAATTGCACCCACGACACTAGCAGCAGCTCCAGTGGATCTTAAGATGAACGCAAATAATTTCACCTTCTCCGTCTAAGTTTGTAAATTAAATCCGTCATGATTATATAGGCAACTCGATGTCCCGTGCTGTTCCGTTCATTCAGCGCAGCTTTGAATGTGAGAATGCGAGTGTGAATCCTGACAATTTAAAGCCATCAGTTTGGCTATATATATGCGGTTCTGGTGGTCGTATAATAATAAAATGCTCTATAAACGCAACTCTATGAAGCGATGTTGCCATACTAGCCTTTACCTTCTGTTCTAGAGTCTTGTTTTGTGTTAAACATGACAGAAAAACAGTCTTAAGTAGGGATAACTGCAGGCTCGCACAATGGGGGTGGCTAAAGGTACTACGCATTGGCGCATTCCTAATCGACGTATTTTCATAATCAACTTAATCGATGACATTGACAAATCGCTGCAGCTCTACATAAAACACTAACTCTGTGAACAATTGACCAATCTCAGCCGCAGCTTCAGCTTTATTTATAGTGTAGGGGGTGGGACACTTCGGATTCTAGAGAGAATCTGACTGGACAGAAAGTTTGGTGAGAAGCTGAAGTGCAGGGTGATGTCATCTTTGTATCCAAAGAATTTAGGGAAATCATTTCAATAATCCTGTGAATGCACTTAAAGAATGCAGAATCAATTCATTTAATTTAATTTAATTGTGAATCTTCTCAAATCAAATCGTTCTGAATTTGCAAAAATCATTCTTAAAATGAATTGAAGCATATGAATTGTGAATCAAATCAATTCGCTGTCTACCCAAAGATTTACAGCCCTAGTTGATAACCTTTTTTTTTTCTTGCTAGACAGGTATATTTATATACATATGTTTGCTTTTGCTTATGTCCTGCATGGTTATGATTTACCACATATGTCCTTCTAGAGTTATCTTACATGGTTCTGCACAGATGGCTGAATAATAGATGAACTGTAGGTGATTTATGGGTTATGAGCAGGCCAATCTGCAGATTTTTCCTCATTTTCTGCACCATTGTTTGGGGAAAATCTGTTTAATTCAGATGGATTTAAACTTGGTAAAATGTGATGGAGTACAGCTAATGCACCTTTACATCAGGAGTTCCTAAATGCCTGTCAGTTGAAGTAATTATTTGAGGTAACCTTTAATTTATTTATGTATTTATTTTTTAATAATAGTAATCTTTCAAAATATACTGCATTTTACAAAATCTTTGCAAGTTTATGAAATGTAATGAAAAATAGATTTTTTTTGTTATACATTTTTTTAAATTAAATTTATATTGGCAAATATATTAATTATAAAATACACATTCCACCTGGAATTAACTGAATTACTTGCGTTCTAGTAACCTATTTCTGGCATGTGAGCTCTTTTCTGTGCCCCCAGAAAAGTTCACATGCTTCCTTCATTCCATCCTGATGCAAGCTGTCTCTATAGTAACAGCAGGAACACAGGAGATTGGCTGACTTGAGTCTTCATGGCTTCTGAGAGCTCTGACAGTATTTGTGCAGAGCTACAGGCTGTTTTGCTACTTACTATATTTTATATGTATATGTGTGCGTGTGCATGCCTCAGAACAGATGGGAGTAATCATTTCTTTTCTTGTCACTTCAAAAAGAATAAAATATGGCCCTAGTGAAATCAGAGAGCAATTTAAACCTTTATAATATATCGGAAATTGAAGTCTCATACATAATCACAGAGAGGGAAAAAGAAGGGAAAAAAGAAAAAGAGAAATAGGCTAAAAGAGGGCCACTGCAGTTGCAGGCATTGTTTTCTTTAGGGTTATTTTTGAACCTCTTGCTCTCTCTCCTGTGCTCTCTCAGGCTGAAGTGATGTGATAGATTGCATGAGATGGTGTGCGTGATCTTTTAAGAAAATAGAAGGGCTTCATGCATGGGCTGCGGAGAAGAAAAGTGTTTGTATGGCAGTGTGTTCCAACATATGAATGGCTGTGAGAGTCATTTATATTTTACTTATTCTGACTGCATCTTTTCAAGTGATGTCATGCAGTGATAACACCATTCAGACTTAAAGGACAGTCCTCCCTTTATAATGTTGTTCAGTTTTTTTTTTAGGTATTGCAAAAAATATTTTTAATTAATAGGTAATTTTATATTTTTCAATTTTTTATTATTTTAAATACATTTGTTTTATAAAACTACTTTATAATACTTATAATATTTATATACACACTACCAGTCAAAAGTTTTTGAAAAGTAAGATTTTTAATGTTTTACACAGTACAATTCTGAAATATTTTTACTATTGAAAAATCTATTTTAATATTTTTTAAAGTGTAATTTATTCCTGTGATTTCAAAGCTGAATTTTTAGCATCATTACTCCAGTCACATGATCCTTCATAAATTATTTTAATATTCTGATTTGCTGCTCAAAAAACATTTATTATTATGTTGAAGACAGCTGAGTAGATTTTTTTTTTTTTCAGGTTTCTTTGATGAATAGAAAGCTCAGAAGAAAAGCATTTATCTGAAATAGAAATCTTTTGTAACATTATCAATGTCTTTATCATCACTTTTGATCAATTTAAAGCATCCTTGCTAAATAAAAGCATAAAAGTATTAATTTTTATAATTTCTTTCCAAAAAAAAAAAAAAATACTCACTCCAAGCTTTTAAACAGAATAGTGTATAATGTTACAAAAGCTTTTTATTTCAGACAATTGCTGATCTTTGGATCTTTCTATTTATTAAAAAATCCTGAAAAAATGTACTCAGCTGTTTTAAATATTGATAATAAATCAGCATATTAGAATGATTTCTATAGGATCACGTGACACTGAAGACTGGAGTGAGGATGCTGAAAATTTAGCTTTGGTCACAGGAATAAATTGCATTTACTTAATTTAATTTTTATTCATTTTACATTTCAATTACATTACATTTGATATTACAATATATTCAAATAGAAAGCAGTTATTTTAAATAGTAAAAATATTTCGCAATATTATTGATTTTGCTGCGTTTTGGATCAAATAAATTCAGGCTTGGTGAGCAGAAGAAAATTCTTTAAAAACATTACAAATCTTACTGTTCAAAAACTTTTGGCTGGTAGTGTATATACTAATTATATACATATATTTCTTGCAAAATTTCTAGGGGCTCCAGTAATCATCACCACTTCTCATCCCCTCAGCAACGGCCCTGGTGGTCAGTAATAAACTTGTGGAGCTTCTCACAAGACACCTCACGATGTTAGTTTGTAACAGAATGACAAGCTCAATAAACCATATCATTCTGTTTCACTGCTTCAAAATCTAAACACATGCAATTATGTGAAACATTTGCGAAACATGGAGTTCCTTTCGGAGCACAGTCAGGAACTGCGTCGGGTGATTTGTCTCGAAAATATAGCAATTTGCAGAGCTTGTGATGTGAAAAAGTCTTGATGAATTGAACCTGACATGTGGCTAGAGGAGCACTGTCACGTTTGTTGTCTGTCTGTATTGTCAAAGGGAGAATGTGTCTGACTCTCTTTTCAATTCACAGAGGCCCATGGTGACGTGCAGTCGGACGGTCTTATGGACATTAGCCCAGACACATCCACATTGTGTAAATTAGCCTTCTTAGTAGGGCTTAGCACCCCTCCTTGTACAGCCGCAACACACACGCACACACACTTTTCCACCGACAACCCTCTCTATTGCCACTAATTAAGATTTCAGGTTCAGATTTGACTGTACTAGAAGAGCAGTGCGACTAAGCCCTCAGGCGCTGCTTGCATGGGTATATGTTAAGTGGGACGATTAGAGCCGTATCTTCTAAAAAACATCTGTTTAAGCAGATTCCAAAATATAAACATTTTTGAAGCAAACACGAGAAAGGATTCATAAAGAACAAGAGCTGGTTAATTGGATGGATGGTTGATTTAATGAGAGAGATCAGGAGGTGGGTGAAAACGAAAAGGAAACAAGTCTGTGAAAAGGAGGGAAGTGAAAGTTCCTATGAGAGGAAAGAATATTGTGTGTAAATTATTCACAGGTTATTAAAATTCATGCGGCACATTTGCCTGAAACGGCAGAAAAAAAGATGTTGAATATTTGATTGTGTGTATAAATACAGTCCTAAATGGAATTTTGTGATGATGAGGGCTGTTTTTAGATTACACACTTAGCTGTCCTTCCCTGATTGTTGAATTGCATTTAGAGAATGTGGTGTGTTGTGATTAGGAGGCGGTTTGATGCTCGATTGCTCAGAACTGCGTTCTCATGACTGAGTTCAATTAAATTGTTGTTAAACCAACCATAGTTCATGCAGATTTTCGTATTGTTTTCAATGTACTGCATAAGCGCAAACGCTGAAATTATTCTTTGCCAGCAGAGAGCTTGGAAGCAGTTCCAGTTTTGATTAAACACAAGCCCAAGGTGCTGTCTATTGTTCTAGTATTGACCGACTAAGCTGTGTGCGTCTGGCAGAATTCAAACTCTGTCTCTAGCTCAAGTTCAGTATGATGAATGACTCTCATTGGATCTCAAGGTGAAGGCCCTGTAAAGAACCTGCAGGGAGAAGAAACACTGAGCTGCTGTACTTGTTGTTGGTGTCAATGTTACCTTTAAAGATATGGATTTTAGATAAAGGTTAAGGTTTAGGTTAAGACTCAGAGCAAAGGTCATATCAAAATGCCTACGGATAAACAAAAAGAGCAAGGATTTTGATTAGATTTCTCTTTCAGCCAAGACAACATCACCTCAACTGTAGCTGTGAGATTCACAATCATGCATAAAATGGCACTCTTCAAATGCTTCTAGCTGTAGGCCAGGTGTCATTGAGTTTAAATAACATCGTCCATTTGTCTTGTGCAATAGCACATGTTTTTTCCCCCTCCTTCCTTGCACTCTAGCACATCCAGTGTTATATGGACTGTTTGTGCTCTGTTATTAAATTCCAGGAGTGTTTTTATCGTGTCAGCTCAGTAAGGAAGTATTTCTGAACACCATTTCAATTTCTGTCACTACATTAGATCTCAAAGGGGACATTTTCACATGCTGATGTCAGTAAGAGAGAGAAAAACTCGATTGTAGTATGGTTACAGTTATGATTTCCATAGTCCATAGGGTATTTTTTTTTAACAGATGGGCAGAACAACAACATGAGATGAAATCAAATTTCTTTATTTAAAGGCCTTTCTTACCTTGGTGGTTACCCACCCCTTCACTTTGAAATACCTACAGTAGAAGTCTTTAACCAGACAGACTAGTTCAGTCTTAACCTGTAACACAGTGCTGCTCATGGAGCCTTTTCATTAAGAATCAGGGCACGCAGTTCATTTTACAACGATGAAAATCAACCACAATAAAACTTTATTCTTTATGGCCCATCCGCTCTGCCTGGCTGTACACACAAAGTCCATCCGCTCCACTTTTATAAACTCCCGCTCGTGCATCATCATCTGCTCTGCATGGAGAACATTTCTAAGGTCAGCTTTTTACTTCAGAATGAGCTTGAGGGGTGTGTGCAGAAACTGTGTTAAGCTAATAGTGTTTCCTTCAGACTGACCTTCATCTTTAATGCTTGACCCGTCCTCTTATCAGCTGTTTGTACACATCCCTTCATAGCACGATGGTACAAATTGCATTTGATTTGCAGTGAGGAGATTCTGATGCCTAGAGCTTATTTTTATCTCCTCTCTGTATGGTGAGATGATGTAGCCTATGATTTTCACTGGCCTGTTTTGTACCAGTCACCCCCTGTTGGAGCAATCGCACATGCCCTGGCATAGACACTGGCAGAAGCCATAGACGAGACAGACTGTGAGACTGGACGGCACTAGACTCACGCATACAATCCCCAGAGTCACTCTCTGGATCACCAGCAAGTAGATGCCAAGTGGCAGCGAACCGAAATAGAAAAAGCCCAACAGCCACACCAAGACTCGTGGCACGTGATTGCAGAACTTGGACAATGCGTCTTGTTCCACCGCACCGCTGTTAGATGCTACGGAGACTGAGTCCAGACTGTGGTCGCCGTAGTAATCAGAGCTGGCATTTTGGCTGGGTGAGCGCTGCTGGTCTCGTTGCACCTCCATGATGGTGATGACTAGGCAGTTGGAGGAGTCGTGGGATGGGCTCTCGTTGGAGGAAAGGCTCTTGGGCGTCAACACAACCTCCTTACTGTGGTCCGAGCTCCAGGACTTGTCCCGCACAGCCAGACGAGACATAATGTTTGAGTCGTCTGGCAAACCAGCAACTTCATACTCGCTGACCTGCGTCTCGTGGCGGCAGAAAGGGCAGCTGATGGAGCTGGAGCCGTCTCCAATGTCCAGGATCTTATTGAGGCATCTGGCGCACACGCGATGGAGGCAGTCCAGAATCTTGGGCTTGCGGCTGTGTGCATTGTAGCGCTGGTAGCAGATTTTGCACTCCAACTCATCGTTGGTGGTGCTATTGAGGCTGGTGTTAGTATTAGCGCTGGCATTAGCGGAGCTCTCCTCCGGTCCAGCCTGAGCACAGCTCATCGTGGCCTCATGCTCTGGGGAAACAAGAAATGGATGTTAGCACAGAATACAATGCACGGTTACACTGTAAAAAACAATTTGTTGAGTCAACTTAAAATAATTTGTAACCTGGCTGCCTTAAAATTTTAAGTTCAGTCAACTCAAAAAAAGTTTATCCAACTTGAAATGTTAAGTTATACTAAGTGACAACTTAGATATTTGAGTTGAATCAACTTAAAATTTTAAAGCAGCTGGGTTACTTACCCATCTGTTAAGTTTAGCAAACACAAATATCTAAGTTGTTACTTAGTACAACTTAACATTTCAAGTTGACCTAAACTTATTTTAGTTGACTGAACTTAAAATTTTAAGGCAGCAGGGTAACAAATTTTTTTAAGCTGACTCAACAAATTGTGTTTTTTATTTTTTACAGTGTACAGCGTTAAGGTTAAAGTGATAGTTTTTATTTCAAGACTCAAAGGGTAAGATTTCATTTTCCTTTTGACATTGAATTTATCACATTTATTGAATGGTGTGAAATGTATTCTGTCTGAAAAATTGTGAACCTTCTGTAATGAGTAGCTTAAGAGTCCCTCATTTGTCCTCAGTGTGAAAAGACGAATTTCAAAATCATACAGCCATTTTTGGAAAGGGTTCAAATACACAAAAATGCTGAAAAACCAAAGAATTTGTGGCACCTGAAAGGTTAACAGGCAGTTCAACTGTTCAAGACAAAATAGGGACTCATGAACAACTATCACTAAATAAATAAACAGCTGTGAATCGTTCAGGTAACAACACAGTATTAAGAATCAAGCGTATGTAAACTTTTGAACAGGGTCATTTTTATATATTCAACTATTATTTTCTCTTGTTAACTGTATGTAAACATCTTTTTATATGAAATATCTAATTTCTAAGATTTATTTATTTTGTATGATCCCTCTTATTTTGCCACAATAATTTACATTTTCTGCAAGATTTGACAGATTCTGCAAGGTGTGTGTAAACTTTTGAACTCAACTGTACATTTGTTTAGATTTGTACTATAACAGAAATTTAATATTATGAAATTAAAAGTTGGAACCTTGGGGTAATAAAAAAATTTTGGACAGATTGTTCCCAGTGGCAACCATGTTGCTGGTGTTTTCTGATGTAATCATATCACAATTCATAATAATTTTGGTAACACTTTGGAATAGGAAACACATTAAGATTTTTCCCTCCTATTAAGATTTTTCCCTCAATAAACTAATTTTTAGGTTTAGGTATGGAGTGGATTAGGGGATCTAAAATATGATCATGCAGAATAAGGGATTAATATGTGCTACATAAGTACTAATAAATAGCCAATATGCTACTGTAGTTATATGCATGCTAATAAGCAGCCAATTAATAGTGAAAATTGGTACTTAAAATAAAGGTTTACCATTATTTAGTTTAATAACTAATTTGTCAAAATGCATACATTTTTGTAGAATATTTAATTTAGACTTTGGTCAATCACTAATTAATAAAAAAATAAAGTAAATAAAGAAATAAACCCAGAAAACAGATAAAAGGTGATATCACATGTATTTAACACTTTTTGTCAAAACATAATAATTTCACTCCAAGTATGTTGTCATCTTACCCCTGTTCATAATTTTGAAATTTTGTCCTAAAAAGTTTTGGTTGACCAAGCAATTTAGTCCATGTTTTTTCCCTTATTAATTAAAGAATGCATCATCATCTACATAGATGCTACACTCATCTCTAAATATGTTTCAGTTTAACACTAAGTGCACACAGTTTTTAAGGGGGCAGTCTGCCCCAGTCTTACCTTATTAACCATGTCTCTCAAATTTGATAATAGTTTACTTGATTTTTTTTCCTTGTTTATCTATATGACAATATTGTATGATAGTGTTAATATATTTGATCTTGGTGGAACAGAGTTGCTACGCTGCTGAATTGCCGCTGCTGCTTCAAAGCAAGTACAGTTATTTGCTACTCCCAATACATATGCAGATATGGTGCTGTTAGTATTTAAGACATATCTCTGCTGTTGGTGCCGGTAGTCTAGTGGGCAAAAGACCTTTCACAAAGACCTTTCCTGACCCCAACCCCCCCCCGCCTCTCTCCCACTTCACTTTCTGTCTGCTCTCCACTGTCCTATCATAAAAAAAGGGACCCCCCAAAAAAAGACATATATATAATAAGCCATAGCAGATGTTCACAGGTGGAGCTGGGGAAGGTGGAGGCTGCAAACTGCTCTAGTGGCAAACAGGCATTTAAATGTAAAGCAGCAAGCTTGTTGGCTGTGTATGCAACATGAACCAGTCAGCTTGTGCAAAGTTTTCCGCAGCGGAATATCATCAGTTTGCATTAATGACCCATCAGAGCCATCTAGAGTTTCATGACAGAACTTGGCATTTATATCAAGCTGAAATAAGCTGTCATTATGAATGAATGACATTATCACAACAGTAATCAAATCTGTTGGTTTAGTCACTGTAGGTGATTTCATACAGGAAGAAGTTCCTACAGTGTGTTATGCAATCATGCATTAGTGCATTGTTAGTGTGACTGTAATATACTAACACCCATGCTATTAAGTCTTCATAGGAAGCTTCCTACTGTGCCACATGGGTGTTTTCAATGTCTCATTCAGTCTGCAACTCTCCAAAGGCCTAATTAGTCCGCTTTGTTAATTGCTATTTGTGAAATTAATTACGGAAAGAAACGTGGGATCGACGTGGTGATTCTGCTTCATTGTCTTGGGGAGCCAACTGTTTTTTTTCCCTAATGTCACCCAGCCGTTGTCACACTGAAGGAAGAGACGCCAATTGTTAAAGGAATGAAATAGTGGCCCTTTGGGCAAAGAGCACGCTCCTCCAGCATACAAACCTCTCTCTATTATTAATGACAACAATGCCCGTGCATAATTGTATTTCTGAGAGGAATTTGTTTTGCTTTGCTGGATAGAAAAATAGCCAGCAGAGGCTCTCAATAGAAGCCCAATAAGGAAACAGGATTGCAGGCTGTTTAGGGTTCAGGCTGCATTCGCAGAGCCTTTTCAGATCACAGATTAACAGACTCACTGTTTCCAGTCCATGTTCAAATTGTATTATCCATTTTTCAGATGTATATCAGTGTGGAAAAAAGAAAAGAAGAAAAACATTCAAATGAATTGAACTCTCATAAATATTTGCTAGAAAATGAGCGGAATGAGAATGGCTAGCATTGATTGATGTAGTAATGGTAATGTACTGCAGTATTTGTGACTCCAATGTGTACATGAAAGCTTTTCTTTTTTTTCTCTCTGTTGTTCTTTCCCTCCTTCCCTTTTTCCTGGCAGCAATGACATATGGTGTTTAACATGCTTTTTAGAGGACAGATGTGCTCTGAGTTCTTACATCTTACATTTCAAATCTAATATAAAACGCTCATTTGTAGCTCAAATGGACAAAACCAATTTTGTCACTGTAATTGTATCTCACGAAAAGCATTGAAATGGGTACCTAATGAATGTCATGGATTATAAATTATAAATGTTACGTAGGCCATTTTATATCACTCAGGAGAGTAGTATGTTGACGTGTACTTGGCACAGCAATCTTCCTGGAGAAACCTGTTAGTAGAAGCATGAGTTAGCACATAATTTATCTACAGTCGAGTAATCAGAATATTTCCGGAGTGGATTTTTATTCTAAAATGAAATTGCACGTTTGAGTCATCACTGTTAGTGTTGGAATAGTCTCAACAGACAGAGTTTCTGTCGTAATGACAAACATCTGAAAAAACAGGATAATATTGCATTTCTGTGCTACGGAAGCACATAAGCCTCACAGATTTATAGAGGTTTTAACATTAACAGTGGGCGCTGTTTATGATTTAGCACGTTCTTCTTTCACCTTCATGGACACATTAACCCTACAGAACATTTCTGAGTTGCTCTTTAGGTGAGATGATTACTTGTTCTCTTGTAATTATGTGTGAGACTGCTGTGAGGCTGACTGCAGGTTTCTTGTTCTCCCAAACTAACAGTGCAATCTAGTTAGTTAACAGGAACATGTAGCAGTCTGAGTTCACAAATAAATAAAATGGTCTGTTGTTATTGCTGAGTCCCACTGGATATTAAAGCTTGTACTCACACAATGAAGCAGGCACAGGCGCTGCGGGTTTGTCAGCACACATAAGGAACATCGTTTAATTCTTTTATGGCTGTTTGCTTGAGCTGGTTGAGTGATGTCACATATGCCCATAATAACCAACCCATGCCAACCTACATGACTGGGGGTCAATTTATGACCAAGCACTAAGACATTTTTTTTTTTTTATCAAGAATACATTAAAAACAGCAATACTTTGATAATTTAAGAATGTTCTGTTTTAAAGGAGACCTATTATGCCCTTTTTTACAATATGTAATATAAGTCTCAGGTGTCCCCAGAATGTGTCTGTGAACTTTCAGCTCAAAATACTCCACAGATCATTTATTATATCATTTTGAAAATGCCTATTTTGAGTGGAAACAGAAACAGGCTGTTTTTGTGCATGTCTGCCCTGCCCCTTTTTCCAGAATAGGGCTGTGCCTTTACAGCTCGTACCTCAGATGCTCTGCCAAAAAACATCTGTATGTTTTTGATTAGCATGTCTATCATGGTGGGATTATGCGTTTTAAAGCTATATTAGTTTAAACTTCTGATATAGGGTTTTCTGAGCGCACACATCCGAAGCATGTGCAGAGAAAGCAGCCGTCACACGGCATGAGAGTACTACTTCTCTTTCATGTCTTATTGCACTTAAACTGCCAAATACAAACACATGAGTTATGGCTCATGCCTGTGAAGGTAAAAATCTTCAGAGAAATCTCATGTTTATATTAGTTTTGTGTGGCAGCAGTGTAATATACAGTAAATAACTAAATAAATCCACTGCTCTCATGTCTTCTCTGAGGCTGGGACTCTAAATAATGTCCTGTACTTGTCTGTTCAGCCGACGACAAAACAGTTAGCAAGCTTTTGCTTTAGAACTGGCACACCGTTGTCACTTGCAAAAATAAAATGACGGCGCCATGGGTGGAAATGTGCAGATTAAGGGGTGGTAATATTATAACAAGATCCCCTTCCTACATCACGAGTGGCGCAAAATCTGTGTGGCTTGTTTGTTAACATGCTTGCAGAGAAAGGCTTGCCAAAACAAAGTTTTTTTTTTTTGGTTTTTCAAATTTTCTGGATTGGTAGATGCACTGGGGACCCGATTATAGCACTTAAACATGGAAAAAGTCAGATTTTCATGATATGTCCCCTTTAATACATTTTAAAATGTAATTTATTTCTGTGATACAAAGCTGAATTTTCAAGAGCCATTTCTCCAGTAGAGAGTTAATGTTATCAGTACTGAAAATTGTGCTGCTTAATATTTTTTTCATAATTCTTTGATGAATATGAAGTTGAAAAGATGAGCATTTCTGCAAACTGCTAAATGCAGTTCGAACTAGAACGACATTTATCATGCTTACGGCCATTGAAATCCAGTCATATACCATTGGCTAAATGGCAGCCCTACTTTTATCTTTCAAACATCCCACCAAAAGCCGGTGTGATGTATCCCAATCAGTTTTTGGGTGAACTATAGCTGAAAGTCCCCCTGTAGTCAAATTTTTATTCCTTAAAACTGATCTTTAGTCATCAAAATGACATATTTAATTTTTTTTTCTTGTGAAAATAATTTTCTCATGCTCTAAAACAGCTTGAATGTAACTCTACCCCTCTTGCCTCATTTACTATACATGGATATATGAATATGCCCCTCCTCGACTCACACCAACCAGAACCTAACTGAACTGTTGTAAATGCGATACACGGATAATGACTGATAAAACTATGTTTGTACTAGTGGACAACTACAGTGGATACTGTAACATTCATTAAAGTTACTGACTTGACGATGTTGTGCCCTCAGAATGCCTTGAAACCTCGAATGCAGCTTAGTTTGTGATTCCAATTCGTGCCCGCGAGGATACAGTCATGGCACCCAATATCGGCACCCTTGCAATTCTGTCAGAAAATGCAACACTTCTCTCAAAAATTGTTCCAATTGAAAATGTTTTGGTATTCAGATGCTTATTGTTTTTGTTTGCACTGCAACAACACAAAAAAAACAGAGAAGAAAGTCAAACTTGATAAAATTTCACACACAACTCAAAAATGGACTGGATAAAATTATTGGCACCTTGTCAAAATTGTAAGATATAACTGCTTTCCAAGCATGTGATCCTCCTGTAATTTGTATTTAAATGCACCTGTGGCAAGTAACAGGTGTGGGCAATATAGTAATCACACTTACAACCAATTAAAATGGAGAAAAGTTGACTCAACCTTTGTGTCGTGTGTCACACTGAGCATGGAAAAAAGAAAGAAGTGTAAAGAGTTGTCTGTGGATTTGAGAGAAAAATTGTGGAAATACATGAACAATCTCAAGGTTACAAGTCCATCTCCAGAGATCTTAATGTTCCTGTGTCCACTGTGCGCAATATCATCAAGAGGTTTACAGCGCATGGCACTGTAGCTAAACTCCCTGGATGTGGATGGAAGAGCAAAATTAATGAAAAATTAAAATGAAGGATTGTTCGAATGGTGGATAAAGAATCCCGATTAACTTCCAAACAAATTCAAGCTGATCTGCAGACACAGGGTACAACAGTGTCAGCTCGCACTATCCGTCGCCATCTGAATGAAAAGGGACGCTATGGTAGGAGACCCAGGACGACACCACTGCATAAAAAAGCAAGACTGGAGTTTGCCAAAACTTATGTGACAAAACCACAATCCTTCTGGGAGAACGTACTGTGGACAGATGAGACAAAAGTAGAGCTTTTTGGTAAAGGACATCATGGCACTGTTTACAGAAAAAGAAATGAGGCCTTCAAAAAAAAGAACACAGTCTCTACAGTCAAACGTGGTGGAGGTTCAAAGATGTTTTGGGGTTGCTGTGCTGCTGCTGGCACTGAATGCCTTGACTGTGTGAACGGTATCATGAAATCTGATGATTACCAAAGAATTTTGTGGCGCAACATAGTGGCCAGTGTCAGACAGCTGCGTCCCCACTAGAGGTCATGGGTCTTCCAGCAGGACAATGACCCGAAACACACTCAAAAATCACTCAGAAATCGTTACAAACAAAGTGCTGGAGAGTTCTGAAATGGCCAGCAATGAGTCCAGATCTGAATCCCATAAAACACCTGTGGAGAGATCTCGAAACAGCAGTTGGGAGAAGGCATCCTTCAAATCTGAATGACCTGCAGCAGTTTGCAAAAGAAGAGAGGTCCAAAATTCCAGTAGAGAGGTGTAAGAAACTCATTAATGGTTACAGGAAGCAATTGATTTCAGTTATTTTTTCCAATGGGGGTGCTGCCAAATATTAAGTTAAGGGTGCCAATATTTTTGTTCGGTGAATTTTTTTTGGGTTCTGTGTGGAATTGTTTCAGATTTGACTTTTCTTCTGTCTTTTTTTGTGTTGTTCCAATGCAAACAAACAAAAAAAATAAACATGCGAGTACCAGAATACTTGCAACTGCAACAATTTTCTGAAAGAAGGGTTGCATTTTCTGACAGAATTGCAAAAGTGCGGACGCCAATGCAGGAGAGGTGGGTCTGACTCCGAGCTACTTTTACACTGTTGCCACAGGTTATTATTCAAATTAGTGGCTATCAGTTTTGCTCTATTTAATGCTATATATGCACTATTAAATGCTCTATTTAATATTTGGTTTTGTGCTGATAATCCTATTAGTATATTTTGCATGCTAATGAAAGGAGTCTATCCAGTGACGTGTTTGATTATTAAAGTATGTGACGTAGTAAAAAAAGGCTTGTTTCAAACCGCGTTTCTGGGACAGCCTTTGGGAAACTACAGTTTTTTGGAGAAAATACTCTGCAGTGGTGTTGATTCCTGGACTGGCACATGGTTTGTCTAAAAGGATATTAAAAACACCACATAGACAAATATACAACATAAAAAATCTTGATTTTCACTACAGGGGGACTTTAAAGATAAAATAAAACCCTTATGTCACTCACATGCATTGCTTAAACACTGAGCATCTCTAGTAATCAAACTCCAGGAGATGTGCGGTGTGTAAATCAAACCTCCTTATTGGAAAGATGTCAGCAAGAGTCCTTTACGTCACATACAGCAACACACACAGTTCATTAAGTCACTTTCAAGTGCAATCACTTAGACTTTTTAAATTTAGTCGCCTCATTCATCTCGCTCTCCAGAGACCTGAAAATCTAAAGTCAATTCAATTATTTAGACCATGTAAGATACAAGGGATGAGAGCGAGGGAGAAACGATAGACTGTGAGTGCTTATCTGTTTTAACGATAAAGGCAATGCTATTTAAAGCTCTGTTCAATCATTTATAGATGATGATTATGAATACCTTATGAATAGTGAGCTACAAAGGGAAGCTCACTAGATGCTAGGATCTGCTCTTAAGGCACATGCAGATTTGTTAATATTTCATTACTCAGGGCTGTGGTTTGAAATCCTGCATGACCGATCCTTTTTTCCAAAGCCAGACTCACACAAATTCTCATACTGTGAGAAAACGATTAAAGCTGAAGTTTTGTATTAGGCTGTGTTAGAAGCTAAGTTGACTCTGAGTTGAGTCTGGCACTGAGTGGGTTAAACCAAAGAGGGTGGTGGCTCTGTCTACCCTGAAATCAAATAAATCCACGTTTTCAGCCAAGTTCATATTCTCAATGAACCAGATTGAGCTCATCATCTCATAACTGTGACATTCAATATGATAATTCTTTCACTAATAATATAAAGCTGCATCCTTGTGTACTAAATGCGATCATTTACCTCATTAGGGTGGACAGCAAATCTTATAAACAGGCCGTAATGTCTATGTAACATCTTTATTTCTTGTACTTTTAGTGTAGGGATTCAGAGTACAGGAAATAACAGTCTTCTGCATTTCAATCATTCATAGGAAAGTGCTACAAATCAAGAAATACCTCAGTGACAGATATTAAGTGCTCTCTTTCATTCTAGCTATTCATACAACTCTATTGATCTATAGTAGTGATTACTAAGATTAAAAATTGTTAGATCATAAGTGTACCTGGTCTCTTCTCATAATCAGATGTTTTAACTGTGTATCAGGCTCAGGCTGCACATACAGTACACACTCTCTTCAGCTTGAGAAAGTGTTTGTCGCTTGCTCTGTCCAATTTTTCTACTTAATGTCATCTTAAAGAGCATGAGACTGAATTCATCTTGCAGCCAGACCTGCACTGTTATAGGGAATCTGAGTTGCTTTGTGTTACAATAACATGTTTGTCTCTGTGGAGACATTATAAGGGAATAAAAGGATGGAGACGAAGATGGAGTGAACTGAGCTTTTCAAAAGACAGTGAAAGTGTATTTTATTGAGCCCTTTTCAAAAGCAGATTGCAGGTCTGTGCTGCTAATCTATTCTGCCAGTTAAAATAATTGGATCCGCACAGTATGTCAGGCCATTTGATTAGGACCATGTCATTATTCCTGTATTTTGAGAAAGAGAGAATGAAATGTATTTGCCACTACTGTAACAGAATCTTCATGTGCACATAGGTAAACATCTGTTCCTGCTCATCAGCTACTGCCAAGAGGTTAAATATTTCTATTTCTGCCATGAGGATGAATGCATGTTAAAGGAGAAGCCCACTCACCCCCTTGTCATCCAAGATGTTCATGTCTTTCTGTCTTCAGTCATAAAGAAATTTGGTTTTTGAGGAAAACATTTAAGGATTTTTCTTCATATAATGGACTTCAATTGTACCCCCGATTTTGAACTTCCAAAATGTAGTTTAAATGCAGCTTCAAAGGGCTATAAACGATCCCAGCCGAGGAAGAAGGGTCTAATCTAGCGAAACAATCAGTCATTTTTTTCGGAAAATAAAAATGTGTATACTTTTTAAGCACAAAAGCTTGTGTAGCACAGGTTCTGGTATGCGTGTTCACGACGCTATGTATTGAAGCATGTCGAAAGGCGGAACTACAGACCCAGTATTTACAAAGCGAATGTGCAAAGACTAAGAAAGTGCAAGTAAGTCAAACGCTGTTTACAAACAAAAAGGTACAATGTGTCGGACGATTCTGAAGTTGTAGGAGAAAATAAGATGGAGTTTTTCACCATACTCTACCTTTTTTAGCCGAAGTACACAGACGATGAACTTAGACGTGATTCGTAGTAGTAATGGGAAGTTCGGATCATTTTACCGACTCGGACCTTTGAGTCTTGTTCAGCAAAATGAACGAATTTTTTGAGTCATTTCGTTAATTTTAGCAAAATCAGCATCATGTGACAGCCCCATAAGATAAACGAACGACTCGAAAAACCCGAAGACTCAGAACAGGTGAACTAATTCCAGTACAGAACCTAATAGGATGTTGCGCATGCGCGACTGAACGAATCACTCCCTGAGACGACTCGTTCTTCCCGAGTCACATTAAAGATTCATTCAAAATGAACAAATCGTTCAAGAACGACCCGTGGACGCGCATCCGAGAGCCTGTGCTACCCGAGCTTTTGTGCTTAAAAAGTATACAAATTTTTATTTTTTAAAAAAAATGGCCGATCGTTTCGCTAGATAAGACCCTTATTCTTCGGCTGGGATCGTTTAGAGCCCTTTGAAGCTGCATTTAAACTACATTTTGGAAGTTCAAAATTTGGGGGCACAATTGAAATCCACTATATAAAGAAAAATCCTGAAAAGCTTTCCTCAAAAAACATAATTTCTTAACGACTTAAGACAGAAAGACATGAATATCTTGGATGACAAGGGGGTGAGTATATTATTTGTAAATTGTTGTTCTGGAAGTGGACTTCTCCTTTAAGTGGATTGCATATATGTGTGTGTATGTGTTCATATATGTGTGTTCATGTCTTTCTTTCTTCAGTCGAAAAGAAATTAAGGTTTTTTGAGGAAACATTTCAGGATTTTTCTCCTTATCCAGTGGACTTTAGCCAACTAGGTTAAAGGTCCACATTGCCATTTTAATGCAGCTTCCAAGGGTTCTACACAATCCCAGCCAAGGAATAAGGGTCTTATGTAACGAAAAAAATTTAGATACTTTTTAACCACAGATGCTCGTCTTGCACTAGCTCGACTTCACACATTACGTAGTCATGTTTAAGTGGTAACACATAGGTGGAAGTATCCACCCGGTGTTTACAAAGCGAACGTGCAAAGAAAGTCAAACAGCATTTACAAAAAATGTAAAACAACGATATCGGACAATTTGGAAGTTGGAGGAGAAAATAAGTTGGAGTTTTTCACCCTACCCTACCACACACAAACCTTCCAACGTTATTACGTAATGCGTGAAGTCACGTATGCACATCGCAGCGCCAGTGCAAGACGAGCATTTATGGTTTAAAAAGTGTATATATATATATATATATATATATATATATATATATATATATATATATATATAATATTATTTATTTATTTATTTATTTATTTATTTTTTTTTTTTTTAAGTTTCATTTCGTTATTCCTCGGCTGGAATTATCTAGAGCCCTTTGAGGCTACATTGTCTTACAACATCGGGATGCCAGGTTTTCACAACAAAACCCGCCCAATTGCTTTTCAAAACTATCCCAATCGCGTTTCGAGGGTTAAAAATCACAATCTGGGGTGTAAAATATGTTTTTTTGTCAGGGTTTCCCTGGTTAATTCGCATTCCAGGGGCTAAATATGATGTTATTGTGGTCACTTAAACCCGCAGACATGAAAAACAACCTGTGGCAACAGTTAAAGTAGCCCAATTCCGCTGGAAAACTGCAGATTTGGCAACACTGACATTGGCTCCTATTGAAGTCCACTATTTGGAAAAAAATCCTGGAATGTTTTCCTCCTTTTCAACTGAAGAAGGAAAGACATGAACATCATGGATGCCATGGGGGTGAGTAAATAATTAGGACATTTTTGTTCTGGAAGTGAACTGTTCCTTTAACTGGAAAAATGACAACAAATCAGAACCAGAATCGTTAAATACTTGACAATTCCCATACCTACTCAACAAACATAAAAAGGTAGAATATATTTCCTGAAGGTGTAAAGTTATCTTTTGCTTTCCTAAATGATGTGTGATCCCTGCAGGTTTCAGTTGCATTAACAGTTTTTTGTTACTGTGTGGGTTTGTTTTTGTTTAGCATCTTATCAACCTGTTTACCTATATTTCTGCCTATCAGTTATACATGCGTTATATCAGCCTGTCAGAGAGCAGATGCATCAGGGGGTTTGGTGCTTTTGTTAATGTATGTATTAAAGATGTTTTGAATCTGCCAAGCCTGAGGGTTTTAGTATATTAAAAATTACTCACTAACAACTTAGGAGTGATAATATCTAGAGGACTGAAACTCGATCTGTCCGAGATTATTAATTCAGGTTTATATTTCTGTAATCTCCCAGCGGTATTAATACATACCATATCTCTATGATCTCATAGACAGCCTTAGTGACAGTGCTGTGGGTGTAAAAGTCTTCATCCTCCTGACTCAAACAGGGCAGGCAGAGTGAAGATGCCATAGATCACGTATCCAGCCTGTTTGTATGTAACAAGTCCCTAAGGGAAGTAGCTGCTATGTACTGTGTGTGTGTGTGTTTGTAGCAGCCCTAACTCACAAGTCCCCAAGCAGGGCCCTTGGCTTCAAAGATGCTTTTGTAACCAGGATTTGAGGAAAAAAGGGTCTGTAGGTTTGGAGTCTAAGTGGAAGCTATGTGAGAGATGGGGAACAGATTGAGAGAGTGAGTGAAATGTATTTATTTAGATTTTCTACTGAAATAAGGGTCATTTGCAGTTCACAGCTGAGCTGATGGGAAACATACCTGAAAGAAGTCAATAACAGCTGCATCAAAAACTGACAGACACATACGCACATTTCTTATTATCTGATCAGTGTTTTCCATCCACTCTGATTCTAGTGGTGATACAAATAATCTCAGTAGAAAGTACCTTTGATTCACAGATTTTTTTTTTTTTTTTTTTTTTTTTTTCTTTTCTCCGACCTTAGGACATATTATAAATGCAGCCCACCCAGTTCCTTCACTCTTTTGCTATTATCTTTTCAACTTTCATTTGAAAGAAAACCTCAGTGATCATCTCTTCATTCTTAAGTAAATTCACCTCAGTCTGCCCCAGTTTTCCCTTTGGAATATCTATGGATTCTTTCAAAAGTACAATTTAGTTTGATTACTTTAGTCACTTAGACTGTCTTGACCTTTAACCGCATGCCGGGGACCCCAATCACAGCAGTTTTCACATTGAGGATATTATCTGACACATCAGATGCTGATATACTGTACATGTCTTACAACAGTTTGTTGCAGTTTGTGCATTGGCTTCCATGCTTATTGTAATAAATCTTCACATTTCAAGTACTATTTTTTGATAGTAAAGACATTTAGAATGTTATAAAAGATTTCTAATTCAAATAAATGCTGTATTTTTGTACATTATATTCTTTAAAGAGTGAAGTCCACTTCCAAAGATTCACATATAATGTACTTACCCTCTTCCAAGATGTTCATGTTTTTCTTTCTTCATTTGTAAAGAAATTATGTTTTTTGAGGAAAACATTTCTGCATTTTTCTCCATATAATGGACTGATACGGTGCCCCGATTTTAAACTTCCAAAATACAGTTTAAATGTGGCTTCAGACGATCCCAAATGCGGGTGTAAACGATCCCAGCTGAGGAAGTAGGGTCTTATCTAGCAAAACGATCGGTTATTTTCATTAAAAAAATACAATTTAAATACTTTTTAATCTCAAACGTTCATCTTGATTTTCTCTGCCTGAACTCTGTGTATTCTGACTCAAGACAGTTAGGGTATGTTGAAAAACTCCAATCGTATTTTCTCTCTCAACTTCAAAAATCATTTCAAAATCATCCTACATCACTGCAGAAGTACCGACCCAGTCTTTGCAAAGTGAACATGCAAAGAAGATCAAACACCCTTAACAAAAAAGGTAAAACTGTGATATAGGACGATTTCGAAGTTGAGGGAGAACATGAGATGGAGTTTTTCGACATACCCTAACTGTCATGAACCAGAAAAAAAAACAGTTCAGGCAGAGTAAGTCAAGACGAGTATTTGACATTAAAAAATAAATAAATTGTATTATTTTTAGGAAAATAACTGATCGTTTCGCTAGATAAGACCCTTCTTTGTCAGCTGGGGTCGTTTACAACTGTATTTGGGATCATTTGAAGCCGCATTTAAACTATATTTTGGAAGTTCAAAATCGGGGCACCATATGAGTCCATTATATGGAGAAAAATGCTGAAATGTTTTCCTCAAAAAACATAATTCCTTTACGACTGAAGAAAGAAAGACATGAACATCTTGGAGGTGAGTACATTATCTGTGAATCTTTGTTTTGGAAGTGGACTTCTCCTTTAAATTGCATTTTAAAATCTGTTAAGACAAAACAGTATTTTAAATTGTAATGATTTTTCAAAATGTTATATTCACTGTGTTTTTGATTAAATAAACATAGCCAAATAAACAGAAATTTTGAAGAGCAACATATATAGCAGAATAACAGATTGTTATTTTCTATATAGATGTTATGTATTATATATAATATTGACAGAATGCCAAAACACGTTCTGTTTGTTGTGTTTAAAAATCTATTTAATATCATGCTGTCATCCTATGAATAGAAAAGTGTAAGGAAATTATAAACGTCATGTTCCAGTTCAGGGTTGGACTGATGGGTGGCATTCAGGTGGAAAGCAGTAGCAGTGAGATTGCAGTGAACATGAGCCTTAATGAAAACTTTTCCAACATCAGGAGTCTCCAGGCAACCACCATGGTTACGATGGAGTCGTTCATTGAGTCATACTACACCGTTGTCTCTACCTTTGTTGTCCATACTAACATGGACTAGGCTAATTATAGAGGTATAGCTTATAACTTCCACACTTGTATTCTTCATTAAAACTCACCAGTGCAAACAGTTTAGTCATTTTTAAATGTTTACTGCCTGTACTGATAGAGCTGGAGTATCAGTTGTGAAACTTAAACAAGCTGTAAAAACAGCACAAAAGCTTTGCCATCTGAAAAGAAACTACAAACCAGTCTTGTACATTTCTTTGCATATTCAGAAATATACCTGCTTCATAAAACATTCTTAAAGGGAAAGTTCACCCAAAAATGAAAATTACCACGATTAACTCACCCTCAAGCCATCCTAGGTGTATATGACTTTGTTCTTTCAGACAAATAGATTTGGAATTATATTTTTAAAGATGTCCTGGATCTTGCAAGCTTTAGAATGGCAGTGAATGGAGGTCAAGAATTTGAAGAAAAATAAAGTCCATCTATGCATTGTAAAAGTGCTCCACATGGCTCCGGGAGGGTTATAAAAAGGCCTTCTGAAGTGAATTGATGTGTTTGTGTAAGAAAAATATCTCATGAGAGAGTGGCATTCCAGTGGATGATGTAGGATGTAACAACCTCTGGGGAGAATATGTTAGTTTACAGCAAAGGAAACCAGTCTCCTCTTGGCTTATATTGAAATCCTCCAACATTTTTCTTTACAGATCCTTGTTTTGTACTTTCGAATTCGTGACTGGTGTTTTGTTTTGCTCTCTCCTCTACACGTCCACATTCGCCACTTCTCACAGGAGCTTGCGCTTCGCCTATGTCCAGCATCATCCGCTTGAACGCCACTCTCTTGTGAACATGAGTACGACACCTAACAGAAGCTAGAGATTACAGTTTGTAAAGTTTTAAATATAGATATTTTTCTTACACAGATGCATTGCTTCCTTTCAGAAGGCCTTTATTAACCCCTGGAGTAAAGAAATTGTGTTTTTTCGAGGAAAACATTTCAGGATTTTTCTTCATATAGTGGACTGCTATGGTGCCCCGAGTTTGAACTTCCAAAATACAGTTTAAATGCGGCTTCAAACGATCCCAGCCGAGGAAGAATGGTCTTATCTAGCAAAACGATATATTATTTTCATTTAAAAAATACAATTTAAATACTTTTTAATTTTAAACGCTCATCTTGTCTTTCTCTGCCTGAACTCTGTGTATTCTGACTCAAGACAGTTAGGGTATCAAAAAACTCCAATCGTATTTTCTCTCTCAACTTCAAAAATCATTTCAAAATCATCCTACATCACTGCAGAAGTACCGACCCAGTCTGTGCAAAGTGAACATGCAAAGAAGATCAAACACCCTTAACAAAAAAGGTAAAACAGCGATATTGGATGATTTTGAAGTTGAGGGAGAACATGAGATGAGAGTTTTTTTGACATACCCTAACTGTCATGAACTGGAAAAAAACAGTTCAGGCAGAGTAAGACAAGACGAGCGTTTGACATTAAAAAGTATATAAATTGTATTATTTTTATGAAAATAACCAATCGTTTCGTTAGATAACACCCTTATTTCTTGCCTGGGATCGTTTACAACCGCATTTGGGATCACTTGAAGCCGCATTTAAACTGCATTTTGGAAGTTCAAACTTGGGGCACCATATCAGTCCATTATATGGAGAAAAATCCTGAAATGTTTTCTTCAAAAAACATAATTTCTTTACGACTGAAGAAAGAAAGACAGGAGCATCTTGGATGACAAGGAGATGTGTACATTATCTGTAAATTTTTGTTCTGGAAGTGGACTTCTCCTTTAAGAATAAAATCAGGAATATTTTGTGTTCTCAAAAACATTTTTTAAAATGTTCTTATCTTTTAATAAAAAAAATCTAAATAAACTTAGAATAATTAGAATTCCTGCAAAAAATGTACACTGTAAATAACCTCTTAAACAACTTGTCTTAAATTCTCAAATGTAAGGTGTTTCTTGAATTTACGGAGTCGAACTGTAAACAGCGGATGGTCACAATTATGCGTGACGTCACTGTTTTGCTGAATTTGAAATTCAGTATCAATTATACAACAACGACTTCAAATGCGGACCTTGTTTTTAATTTTAAAATTACAACAATTTCTGGAGTACACAGATACAGGGCACATTTACTCTAGAGAGAGCTAAGGAGATGGAGAGCAAACAGTTGAAGAGAAAACTCATAATTTAGACAGGCTCTTTAAAAATAGCTATTTAAAATACGCAACACATAGTAAAATGTGATTCCAAGAGCTGAACTCCCATCAAGCCAATCATGACGAAAATAGTACGCCTGCTTTTCATGATAATTACAGTAATCTACAGGGTGCAAAAAGATGGGGTCATTTTCTCCTTAAAAATAAAAAAAGATTTTCTTGAATCTGACCCTCTGGTTGAATTACATATGACAGGTTGAACTTCCCAAGGGATCCCCTACATTGTTTAGCCTCTTTCTGACCACTGCCTAAAAGAATCTGGCCGTGAGTGGGCCTGTTCATTTTGACAACACTAGTTTTGGCATAAAATGCCTAGGGAGCTCTTAGGAAGAAGTCTTGTATGGAAAAGCTCCATTACTTACAGCATAGTGCAGAAGTACAAAAAAGTACAAAACTTTCCAAAGACAGAAAAACTTCTAACAAGTGAAATATCCAAACTGAAAATGGATGATGCTGTTAACAGCTCCAACTGGTAGATTTTCCCTGATGGTGAGAATTTCATTGGTAAACCCAGGGCTCTACAGTGCGACCATTTCAGTCACATTTGTGACTTAAAAACTACTCTGTGCGACTATGAAAAAATATTTAGGAGCGCCAGTGCGACTGACCCGATTAGCATATTTGTGTTTGCGCTGAGGGGATCAAAGGTTTCTACATGTTTTTGCAATGTTGAGTAATGTATCTCAGACATGTCTCACAAATCCTTTCATAAACAAAGTGTAGAGAGAGTGTAAATAAGACATTCATTGTGCAGTGTAGACTTCATTGATTATAATGGAACTTTGTGAGATCGTGATGAACTAAGATGAATGACAGCTTTTAATTATTTTTAAGGGAGATTGTGAATGAGATATTGATTTAATACAACAGTTAAATAAACAAGAAGTTAATATTAAGTGACTTACATTATTTGACTATAACACTATTGCCTGATTTTGCTCTATTTCATCATCACAAATAGTTTGAAACAAGTTACAACTGAGTTGCTGCGCATCTCCATTCAAACACAGCGGTGTTTCGTTTATGAGTGAACGTGCGTTTTTAAATGAATTCAATAATTCAATTTCCCATTCATAAAGACACTTTCTTTATTCCTGCTTGTTTGAACGAATCAAATGAATGAATGATTCAGTAATTAAATCAGCCACCACCTACTGTTTTAATTTCATTTTTATCTATCTTTCCAGTTTTTCTAAATTATGTTATTCTATTTGTTCTTAATCTGTTGTTTTAATTAGAAATTTTAAAAAGCTTTTAAAATACTTTTTTTTTTTTTTTTTTTTTAATTTGACATAGAAGATGACATGCTTTTAATTAAGTTAGAAAAATGCCATTACAAAGGTAAAAACAAAATCTCCTGTAAGTTACTTTAAGTTAAATTTTTGATCAGATTTTTTGAGTTGGAAGCACATGGGCTCCTAGAAAGAAAAGTAAGCGTAGAGCCCTGAAACCACAAGCTTAAATTATATCACAAACTGAAATCACATTAGCAGATCACCCATTGCAGTCTACCAAATGAAATCACTTTATGTTGGCCCATTTGTTTGTAATATTAGTTCCAATTCTCCTTAATGGATTTGTGTTTTGTCTGGTGGTTGCTCAGATACTCTCTGACATGATCAAGCCAACTCTAAAATCTCACTGTGTCTCACTGAGGTTTTGGAAGAAGAGAGAGGAGACAACCAGAGTCTGAATTGGTGTAATTGAATGCTCACACACATGCACTAAAAGAGCTGTTGACTGAGGCATGTTTGTGTGGAGTGTTATTGATCGATGTGTGAGGGAAAGCTTGGACCTGTGTGGAAGCTTGGACCCATGGAGTACAATCAAACCTCTCTCTCTCTCTTCCAAACACACACACATAATCACTCTCTCTCCACACAGGTTCAGTCTCTGCTTGAAACAGATATGACAACACAGGGGGTCCGTTAAAGACATTACCATTGCTAATCAGTGCTCTAAACGTATGCGTATGTTTGCGTATGTGGAAATTTCCCGGTTATTATTAGATGATCGTTTGTGAATTCCTCCCTCTGGGTTTTGATCTCTGAAGGAAATCACATTTGTGCTTAACATCAGTTACCAAGGAGCACAACTCTCAGCATCCATCTGTCGCTCTATCTGGTTTTTCTTTGCGCTTAATTTTTTATATCCTTTTTCATATTTTTCATATCCTCCCCTGTGTCATATATTTACGATAAGGCTTTTATGGACTGAGCATATCTGACTACTCATGTTTACTCATGCGGCTGTAATTGTCTTATTGCCCTCTGCTATATGAAGATGAGTTACATCAACAGGCTGCCTCTCCCTGGAAACCACAGGAGCTGCGCAAATGTGCACGTTTGTTTATCTAAATAGCTCACATCTGTTTTAGCAGCAGACAGGCCAACATCTGTTCCTCTCCGTAACGCATCTGCCCTGAGTCTGCGGTTCAACATATCACTGCAGATCTCTGCTTCATTCATCTACATTAGCTGTATTTCCTTTATTTTTTGTTTTATTTTTAATTATGGGTTCATTTTTCATCCACAAGGTAACCAGCTGGGGTAAAATATTCCCTCATAAATGCATTCAACTGTAAATTTAACTGTAAAAACCCTTCTTCTCTCCTTCTGTAATAATAGTTTCAGTCACTTTTCCTACATTGGTTAGACTTGATCTAATCCAGACAGATGAACATGTCTCCACACATATAGTTACACAGATCGGCTGCCTTTCTAGTCTTACCGTGTTGTGTAGCCTCTTTCTCTGGCTCCTCCAGGGTTGTTTGAGTTATTTTGTTTTCCCTTAATAGTTTAAGTGAAACTCCACCGTTCCTTAGTGTTCTCCAGCACAACTGTTTTCATATCTCTGTCACGGCCGCTCTAGGTGTACAAGCAGCAGGCGTCAGCGAGTGTGTGCGCTCTGGGTCGGCGTCTGCGCGAGCAGGAGGAGGACTTTGCGGGAAAAGCGGCGAATTATCAACGAGAGATCCGGCACCTGCAGAGCCAACTCAGAGACAGACAGGAACAACTGCACGGAGCTCTGCAGCAGAAGAGGTGATCCTCTCTCTCTCACACACACATGCACACACATGCACTCTCTCTCCCTCTCTTGCTTTGTGTGAATAGAGGGATGCAGCAGAAGAGGTGAGAGCAGTAGTGGAGCAGCTGTCACAAAGGCACAGACCAATAACAGACAGTGGAGAAAGGAGAGAGAGAGAGAGAGAGAGAGGAGGGGCTCTAGACAAGCTGGCACAGCTGCAGGCTCATCTGTCTAAATGTTCCATGTACTCTCATAATTGTGAGCTCTTATAATTGCATTCATTTTACTTTCATTTGCTACTTTCTCTGTCTTATGGTCCTGTGTACTTGTTCATTCTTGCAGCTTGCTTTAGTTTTCAGTAAGGCAAGTATTCAGTTTCTGACTAAAATGATTAAAGATGATAAATTCAAAAACTCTCTCAAGCATTTAGTGTTTTTAACATTATTATTGATAATTTACAGTAAGGCTAAATTTATTAAAGGGGTCATCGGATGCAAAGTTGACTTATGTTGTTTGAACATTAATGTGTGTTGGCAGTGTATGTACACATCTACCCTATAATCATAAAAATCCATGCTGTGGTTTTTAATTAATTTGTCAAAATAATATCCCCTTTTTCAAATCGAGCCATTCTCAGATTCTCAGATTCCTGTCGGTGTGGCGTCACACCGACAGAGGCCACTCCTACGATAGTTGATTGACATGAGCGTTTACCTCAGACTCGCCTTAAATCAGCTGTAACAGTCTGACCTCCATTGTTTCGATGCTGGAGCAGAGATGTAAGTTAGACAAGAATATCTCTGATTGAGCGATTGAGGTGTTGTGTTGCTGGATGTAATAATGAACATAGTGGTCTTCATTTACTCCCGGCATCTGAGCCGCTGAAGATGCAGTGGATTACGTTTGTTTGTGAAGGGAATGCGCCTCCCAATCTACATATAGCCATCTATGTTCGCGCAAATCATTCATGATCCAGCTTCAATTACAGCAGAAGTGAGTATAAGTTTTTTTGTGGTAGTTAGCAAGTTTAGTGGCTAAATGCTGCTAAAGTAAACAGGCCTTCTCACTCCACAGAGAGAAGAGAGGGGTGGGGCGAGCAGAACTCATTAACATTTAAAGCAACCTCGACCAGAACAGGATAATTTTTTGCGGAGCTGATTTTGTCAAGGTAAAAAAAGGGTGTTGTTTTACACTACCATTGATAATTTTTAACCAAAGTATATTATAGACTTTTGATTAAGACCCTAAGGAATCATATCCACTTGTGGAAAATGGGCCTCGGATGACCCCTTTAACGTTAGTTAATACATTAAGTACCATGAACTATACTTCTAAAATATATGTTTATACAGTGCTGTTTGAAAGTTTGTGAACCCTTTTGAATTTTCTATATTTCTGCATAAATATGAACCAAAAGATGATTAGATTTTCACACAAGTCCTGAAAGCAGACAGAGAACCCAATCAAACAAATTAGACAGAAATATATACTTTCCCATTTATTTATTGAAAAAATATCCAATTTTACAAATCTGAGTTGCAAAAGTAGACTGTAAAAAATGCAACGGCATATTTCCAGTTTATGAAACATCTGAGTTTTAGATACGAAAAAATGCTATTTTTTTTTAAACTACGTAAAAACCTTTGACAAACCAACAAAATTACCCCAAATGTTGTCCCAACTAGTCAAACACAGTTGTCTGAACAAAGAATTTCATACCATTGATATGTTAAGTTTGTAAGTTACCAGCATGCATTTCAGCATGAATAAATTATGCTTTTACTGTTTGCTGACTTTATTTAAACGTTTTTGTTGTTGTTTTGTTATTATTGTTAGTTATTTGTTGTACTGTGATATCTCATCTTTTAAGCATTTATTGATTGCCACCGTTCTTGAGGTTTGTGCATCTAGTTTTGAGGCCTAGAGTATGTTCAACCACCATCTATTTCCTAGATATCTTAGTCTTGTAAGATGCTTTACAAACAAAGACAAAGTTATCCGTTAGGGTTTCAATAACAATTAACTGTTTGTCATTTGTAAATAAACAAACTTTTATAACTTTTAACTTTTTACACATCCTTTTTTTCATTCAGGAAACAGAAAAAAAATGAATTACCTCGATGACAGTAATTGTTGTTTTAGTTGCTGTGACAAGAATTTTCCTATTAACAAAATAAGACAATTAGCATTGCATGAACAAGCAAATTTATGTTGGCTAAACAAAGTGTCTTTACTGAGAAAAACTAAAAAGCTATTGTGGAAAGAACTCAAAAGTCATACTGCTTCAAGTTGGCTTATTATTTTTTTTTTTTATTATTATTATTTTTTTTACATTTTCCCAACTATTTATTTTTTACAGTGTATGTGAATGTTTTCAGTGTCTGGTCCCCCTTTTGCAGCAATAGCTGCAGCTAAACATTTCTAGTAACTGCATGCAGTCCTGCACAACCGCTTATTGGGAATTTGAACCCATTTCTCAGTACAGAACCACTTCAATTCTGTGATGTTGGTGAGTTTCCTCCTATCAACTGCTTGCTTCAGGTCCTTCCATAACATTTCAGTTGGATCAAGGTCTGGACTTTGATTTTGCCATTTCAAAACATTAACTTTGTTTTTCTTTCACCATTCTTTGGTAGAACTGTTTGTGTGCTTGGGGTCATTGTGTTGGCGCCTGACCTACTTTATCTTGAGATTCAGTACTTGGATAGATTTCCTTTTTAATTTGCTGGTATAATTCAGAATTCTTGTTCCATCAAAGATGGCAAGCCTTCCTGGCAAAGATGCAGTAAAACAGGCCTAAACCTTATATAAAAATAAATATTTCACAGATGCGATAAAGTTATGCTGGAATGCAGTGTTTTGCTTTCAAACACAACACTTCTCAGAGATCTCCCTTGTTTGTGCCATGATACTCTTCCACAAACATGATCAAACTTTGATAGAGCCCTTTTCTCTAAATAAAACAGGGCAGGCAGTGACAACTGATATTCATCTCACTGACTGAAAAAAAACCTCTGAACAGATCGACATATGGAATTCCATTTCAAATTAACTGCTAATCCTAGAGATTCACATACTTTTGCAACTCACAGATATGCAATATTGGATCATTTTCCTGATAAAGCGCATCCATCCATAATAAAAAGTGCGTCACACAGCTCTGGGGGGTGAATAAAGGCATCCTATAGTGAATTGATGCATTTTTGTAAGAAAAATATCCATATATCCATCACTTTTCTCCAGCCTGCGCTAACAGTCGTACACAGAAGCCGTTCCGGGTGGATGATGTGGGACGTATACGATGTGTATTTGCCTGTGAGTCTCAGGAACGTTTGTTTACAGGAGCAAAGGAAGCAAAGTTTCCTGACTTTAGCAAAGGAAAACCAGACTCCTCTTGGCTTATATCGAAATCCTCCAATATTTTTCTTTACAAATCCTTGTTTTGTACTTATTATTTGTGACCACTGTTTTGTTTTGCTTTCTCCAATGCACATCTGTGCTAGTTAGTTTTGGGCGGCGCATGCGCTATGTGTACGTCCCACGTCATCTGCCCGGGACGGATTCCGTGTACAACTGTTGGCGCAAGCTAGAGAAAAGTGAAAATGACGTTTTAAATATGTATATTGTTCTTACAAAAATGCAGCAATTCACTACAGGAGGCCTTTATTCATCCCTAGGAGTCATGTGAGGCCCTTTTTATTATGGATGGATGCACTTTATTGGACTTGCTTTGGACTGTTGAAAAGAAACACCAACCCACTGCTATTATAAAGCTTTGATAAGCCAGGATCATTTTTAATATAACTCCGATTGCATTCATCTGAAAGAAGGAAGACATGCACACCTAGGATGTCTTGAGGGTGAGCAAATAATGGGCTAATTTTCATTTTTGGGTGAACTAACCCTTTAATGTGCAATAAAGAAACATAATTAAAAAAAAAGAAAAATCCCTTTTAGACTTATACTCTATTCATTTACTTACTTCTTAAAAAAAAAAAAAGCTTCTCTGTTCTTTTTATATTCTACCAATTTTTTCTATTTATTTATTATACAATTAACAAAAAACAGCTTGCTTTTTCTTTTATATTCTATCTGTTTTTTTATCTTATTTATTTATTTATTTATTTATTATATAATTATAAAAAAAACTTTGCTATGTGTACTGCGTTAGGCTAACTGAGACTTGTAATATCACTTGCATGTTTTTGCTCTTTTGTTGATTTTGATTGCTTCCACTGTCCTCTTTTGTAAGTTGCTTTGGATAAAAGCGTCTGCTAAATGTCTAAATGTAAATGTAACTAATTAACAATAGTGTATTTATTAAATAACATTATTCTAGATTTAAAAAACAATTGTTCATTGTTCACAAAAAATCAAATAAGTACCTTATTGTTGTTGTTGTTGTTGTTATTATTATTATTATTGTTAATGTTAATAAAAAAAATAAATTCATTTAAACAGCAAAACTGGGTTTATACATTGTGATTATCTATTTAAAAGAGACGAGACCTTTTTTGCTTTCTAAATAGCACAAAAGTGTTTCTGTATTTGAGTGCAGATGCCACGGGCAGCCTTGGAGCAGAAGAAGAAAAACTAGTTAAAAGGAAAGATGGGTTTTACATTTCTTTCCCTGTCTTGAAAAATGTCCTTTCTACTTTTAAAATTATAACTGCTTCTTCAAGGCTGACAGAAGCTAATAAATATTATGTTACAACTCACAGAGCAGCCTTTTCAAGGTTGTTATAGCAATTTGTATGGTAGAGCTGTTGTTTATTATTGTGTTATAAGTCATACATGTGTGTGTGTGTGTTTGTGTAAAACACTAAAACTAAAGAACGTATTGTATGTTAATACTGCATTTCCAAAACGAAAGTCCATACAGCACTCACATATCAATAGTCAGTACTAGATAAGACAGAGACAAGTCAGACAGTCAAGGCAGGATAGAGTGTCCAGCTAGGGACAGACACACACTGATGGACTCAGATCTGCTCTGCTGTCTGGACTGCTCACTTCATCCTCACAAACTATGACACAAACTATTTTTGTTCAGAATTTGAGCCATGTCCAACTCAGCTCCACTTCTTGCAGTATACTCGCTCACCCAGTAAACGCTTACAGTGTCTCTCTCTTGCTCACTCTCTCAACACTACATCAAAGCTCATTTTGAAGTCAGTTCCCTACCCAAGCCTGAGTATAAGTGAGGTTTTTAAATGTCAGCTTTGATACGTCAGTAAAATGCTTCTCCTTCAGAAGAGTTTGTTTTTATGTGTGTGTATGTGTGTGTGTGTTTGAGATTATTTGTGAAAAATATGAAAAGGAAATGACAATGACTTGATTGTTGATATTCACTATTCATTCTCTTACTATACAGCTGTTCATCCATCTGCTTTAACCACTTTTTCTTTTTTCTTTTGAATGTTTTTGACATTTCATTTTGACACCAAACTCAATGAATGGAGGGGCTGTTATTCAGGAAGAGATGTGGCATTATTTGACTGAAAAACTCATGGTGATTCACCAAATTATCTTGTGTATAGATGTTGGAGTATTGCCATTACTGCAGCTCATGATGCTGCCGTCACTCAGTGTTTCTCTTTGTCTTCATGTGAGTGTGTGTTTGTGTTTGTGGTAAAATGTTTCTGGTCTAGTGCTGTGTTTGTTTGTAACCCTGTGTGTTGAATGAATGGATTTATTTTAACACTGTGATGTTCAAGGATCAGTCATTTCATTCTGTAATTATTCTCTTGTTTCCTGTGCTGTGGGTTTTTCCATCATTTGTGAATGATTCACAAATACTTACCTGGGCCCTTCTGAATACAAATAATTTGTAAACAAATGGCAGATTTATTCAAACATATGTCATGTTCATGAGTTTGCCTAGTGGCTATTTAAAAAAAAGACAAAAACTATAACAGAATATAAACAGCATTTCAAAAGTTTGAGATTTGTATTTTTTTTTTCTTAATTATGCTAACCACAGCAGTATTTATTGATCAATTTTTTTATTTGTTTTTACCATTTTTTCTTTTGTAATATATTTCAAAATGGAATCTCTTGTGATAGCAAAGCTGATTTTTAGCATCATTAATCCAGTCTTCAGTGTCACATGATCCTTCAGAAATTATTCGAATATGCTGATTTGCAGCTCAAGAAACATATCTGATTATTATCAATTTTGAAAACAGTTGTGCTGCTTAATATATTCATGGAAACCATTATTTATTTTTCAGCATTCTTTGATTAATAGAAATATTAAACAAAGAGCATTTATTAAAAAAAATGCATACATATACACTACTATTCAAAAATTTGGAATCAGCAAGATTTCAATTTTTTTCAAAGAAGTTTCTCATGCTTGTCAAGTACATTTTTTCTTTCTTTTTTGAAAGAAATTAATACTTTTATTCAGCAAGAATGTGTTAAATGGATGAAAAGTGATAGTAAAGACATACATTGTTAGAAAATTTATATTTTGAATAAATGCTGTTCTTTTTAATTTTTTAAAAAGCATCACAGTTTCCAAAAAAAATATTAAGCAGCACAACAGTTTCAACACTGATAATAAATCAGCATATTAGAATGATTTCTTAAGGATGACACTGTGACACTTAAGACTGGAGTAATGGCTGATGAAAATTCAGTTTTGCAATGCAGGAATAAATTATATTTTAAAGTATATTAAAATAGAAAACCAATATTTGAAATTGCAAAAATATTTCACAATATTACTGTTTTTTTTCTGTATTTTTAATCAAATACAGCCTTGATGAGCATTAAGAGACTCCATTAAAAACATTTAAAATCTTACTGATTCCAAACTTTTGAACAGCAGTATATATATATATATATATATATATATATATATATATATATATATATATATATATAATCAGTTTTACTGTCACCTTTAATCAGTTTAATGCATCCTTGCTGAATCAAATTTCAAACTAAATCTTATTGACCATAAACCGAATTTTGAAGAATGTTTAACTGTTTCATTTTATAATAAGGAAACTGGGGATGGGTAAATGATGACAGAATTTTTATTTTCAGGTGAACTATCCTTTTATGTCTTGAGGTTTTCACTCAAGCTGAGAGGTAGTTTGCAGTGCTGTGTGGAGGTGAGCAAGAGAGCAAAAATTTAAAGCGTGGGCCAGAGGTGGGCCTCAGTCAGGCTGCACGCGGATCTGGAGAGATCTAATCTGGCTAATCTTTGCTGCTCGTATTGCTTCTGCAGGCCACTGAAACATTAGCTTCCAATCATATAGAGATTAGTGTGTGTGCTTTGAGATTTCTGTGTGAGAAAGAGAGATAAAAAGCTTGGTTATATACTGAAATGTCACCTAGCTATAGGGGTGAGAACAGAAAGGAGACAGATGAAAAGAGAGAAAAGATGAATGGACATATCTAAATTACACATGCGTGCCTTGTCAAATGATATAGTCTTCTTCCTTGTAATATTATGGGCATGTGATGTGTCAGCAGTGTCATTTATTATAATTCATTCCTCCTCATCCCAGCAGTGTTGAATGACAGCTGTGCGTGGCAGAAGGTCAAAGGTGAACCGAGGTGCGGCCTCTGTCAATTCTCTAACATCCTCATTTTAATGTCCTGTCTTCTCTCTCCTGTCTGTTTTTCTACATGAAACTGTCTTTTCTCTTTTTCTCTTTATGCTGCTGTTAAGTGCAGGAGACAGACTCTTATGACCAAAGTGCTCAGTTTGAGGTGAACATGGCTGTATTTTGGATCACTCTGTTGAGTCGACTGACAAGACTTCCTGAGGAACAATGGAAAAATGTCAGCTTTACAAATTACTGTCTGCAAAAAGGCCTGTCATTGTGGTATTGTGCAAACCTTTTTTGCAGAAAGGAATCGTTTGATGAATTACAGTTTTGTGGTTTTATCAGTTATGTGGCATCGATTCAAAGAGGGAAAATGCGTGTGAATTTGGAAAAGCAGAGAGGCGTGTTTACCTTACAGAGTATAAAAGAGAAGTGTCTGTGTGTTTATCTCTCTTGTCATGTTAGTGTTTTAAAAACGGAGTCTGAAAAGGTTTTTGTATTCTGTAGGTCATGATGACGCAAGTGATTTTAGCAGAGCTGACAGCTGAAAATACACAAATGCATCAGCTTATGCTCACATTGATCTCTCTGGGGCTGCTGTTCATGTGTATTTGCATCTTTTTTCTTTGTTCAAAAAACTCACAAATACAAGTAATGAGACACTATTATGCAATTTAAGACCTGTAGCCCTCGTGATCTCACCTTGTCGCCCTAGACTTGATGCTCTGGCCACTTTGGGTACAGGCGGATCATTAAAGCAAGTCGTTAAAACATTAATTTGCCTACCAGCCTTTCTGTGTGAGCTAAGACCATGCAATACATGCTGCATGTTGCTCTGCAGTGCATGACCAGATAAAGCATTGATTTGATTTTCCACACACCTGGAGTAGAAGATACTTCTCGGTATTACATAATGTGATGACATTGCTAATCATGTCTGTCACAGGCAGATTATAGCACTATTGTCTTGCAGAAACATTCTGTTTTTGTCTTTCTCTCACACACATAGTTTTGTGTTTATGTGTGTGCATGTGTTGCCCATATGTTGATCCGCTCCAGAGGTATGGCTGAATCATCCTTCATTACGTCTGTAATCCATTACACACCCCTAATGAATTACATCAGGATTGCTGTATGTGTGTGTGCACGTGTGTCTGTGTACATGAGACTGAATTTGTGTGTGTGTATTGAATTAATGGTGCTGAGTGGCCATTTGTGCTCCTAATTTGACTTTATAATGTACAGAAGCAAAATGAACAAATGAGACTGTAAAATGTAGGTTATATTGCAAATTATACTGGACACATGCTGTGGATGATTCTTTTGATATTGTGCATTAGCAAGGCCATGTGATTTTAATAGAATAACTCATAATTGTGCTGTAATCTGCAGATATTTTTGTTTTTCTGAAATGATTGAGTTCAGTGATTCAGTCACAGGTGTTTCAGATACACACAGGAATTAATACTTTAACATTAATTTTTACATATTAATGAAACATTAATCAATTGTATTATTTAATATTAATACTAATGTTAATATTAATAATTACTAAGGTAAGATGTGATTAAGATGTAGTCATTTAGATGATTAAGATCCAGATGTTTTGTTTTATTCAGAGAAACTTGCAAATGAATGTCTGACTTACATGAATGATTTCTGGTGAAATATTAGAATCAGCAATAAAACTTTGATTAAAATAGGTACTCTCTGTGCTTTCCACCATATAAGCCTCCTTCACACATATTTCACACACTGGTAAATTCACTGTAAATTACCATTAAAAGATCATGTGTGAACAGGACCTTTTCAAAAATACCGGTAAATTCGTTCTGGCAATTTACCAGTATGAGAAATTGTAACATTACCATTACGGTAATGTGCTCTGTGTGAATGCAGAACAAGATTACTGGTTTGAGCATGTATGATTTCAGAACGTGCTGACGTAAGATGTCTACTCTGGGCCAGTCATAACATTCTGATGCAGAGGATGCATTTATTCTGCGTTTTTTAGTTTTCCCGCCTATTTGGGCTACTTGGACACTGTTGCCGCAAGTTGTAGCGACACCGATAATGTGATACTTAGCTGCTGGGATGCAAATTTTACCAGGGGAACCCCTCCAAACAATGTGTATTTTACCCCCTGGAATGCAATTTTTACCGGCAACCCTGTACTTCGGTTTAAAGTCGTCTGATATGATATCTCTGGGCCAAAAGCAGCTGCTGCTGCATGAATGTGAACATCTGACACAAAAAAAAGAAAACACTGACTGTGTGTACCCCTCCATATTTACAAATGATTTCACAGAATTTACTGGTATTTTAAAACTGAGGTGTGAATGGTGCTTTACCGATTAAAAGATTAAACATCAATGTGACACAGCGCATTTTTGTATTTACAGGTAAAGTCGTTCCAGTAATTTTACTGCAATTATTGGTATTCCCTGGTGAAAAAAACAGCATATGCTGGTAGGTATGTTTTCATGCTGGAATGCTGGTTAGGTAGGTTTTGATGCTGGTTTAAGCTGGTCCTTTGCTTGTTTATGCTGGTCCTTTGCTGGTTTATGCTGGTCATGTTGCTGGTCAAGGACCAGCATGAACCAGCAAAGGACCAGCATAAACAAGCAAAGGACCAGCTTAAACCAGCATCAAAACCTACCTAACCAGCATATGCTGGTTTTTTCACCAGGGTTGCTGTGTAAAAAGGGCTATAGTCTATATTAGACTACTACAGTATAGTCTATACCAGGGATGCCCAAATTTGATCCTGGAGGGCTGGTGTTTTAGCTATCAACTTGCCTCAACACAACCGCAGGGAAGTTTCTAGTATGTCCAGAAAGATCTTGATTATCTGGTTCAGGTGTGTTTAATTGAGGTTACAGCTAAACTGGCCCTCCAGGATCGAGTCTGGGCACCCCTGGTCCATACTATACTATACTATACTATAGTCCATAGTCAGGGGTGCACATACGTTTTTTTTAGCCTGGTACCTGGAGATTTGGTTTGGTCCTCACTATTTATTTGGTTTTTTATATAAAATAGTAAAGTGTGATAATACTATTATATTAAATAAAAATACAGTTATTTTATAGTAAACTTAAAAATAATGTGTAAAAATGTACTTTTTATATGAATTTTCATCATTTTCAAATCTGAAATTAGTTAGCTTTTATTTAAGCGGGGTTGCCGGCAAGCAAGTATATGCGCTGCTGGGATTAGTGCTACCGAATGAAAAGCATCAGTGAATGAAATGTCACATTTTTTCATTGTGCTTTGAAAACGGCAGCTAATAGCCTAGAATAATGCTTTCAGTTCGAATAGAAATCTTATACAGTATTACAGTTTATTGATCTAAAATGGTAATTATGCTTATGTGCACCCCTGTCTATAGTACATGTCAAATATACTATAGTATATGTCAAATAATTTTATAGATATGTCCATTCAATATTTATAGGGCTGCCCCCCTAATAGTTGATGAGAAAAAGCTTGGTCGACAAAAATCTACAGGAAGTCACGCAGTCAATGATGGACAGATCGTTAACGGCTGGTCTATGTGGTAATATAGTACATCGGGCAGGACATCCAAATGCTCACCTATCATTCATCAAAAATGTATGTAGTAGCAACTTTACATGGCAGCTCAATATAATGTTAACCTAAAAAAAAATGTGCGATATTGAAGTATGGAAGCTGAACAGTAGCGCTTACTGCATGACAGATGGAGGCGCCGGTGTGGTCACTTGCTCTTAAAATACTCCATCATTTTTGTCATACAGATAAAAGTAATACATCTTCAGAATCTGTAAAGACTCTGTTTATTTGTGTGCACTCACAATAACAACGAAACATTGCGCTTTTGTAAAATAATTAAAGCAAATAGAATGCACTTTCTACCGTCTCGGCTGTCAGCTTGAGCACGAAACTTCGAAACTCTGTGTATACTTGTCTTACAGACATGAAAAAATATCTATAGAGAGTGAAATGTCTACTTTTAAATGAACCAATTCAAATAGATAAATATTCTCAGATTATATAAACCATATGAAACATGAAAGCACTAGTTTATCAACAAATTATTTAAACGTTAATGCAATCTCCTTGCCGTTTTTCCCAGACACGTTCATAACTATTATATCTACTGGTGCACTGTAGCAAGCTTTTTTTTGTGCGCTCGAGCGCTTATTAGCCTATGTAGGCAAGTAAAGGCTCTTTATTATGATTTATGTGATTTTATTAATAAACATGCAAGTAATAGTCGAATAATGCTTAAAATGAATAACTACTAGTTGACCAGAAAAATCTTCAGTCGAGAGCAGCCCTAAAAATTTAATACAGTGTACCTACTTTTACATCTATAATTAATTGATTTCTGTTGTTACATCTTTAATTACATGTTGGCCCCTACCCCTAATCCCACCCTTAAACCTACCCATACCATAAATACCTGTCACTAACTGCATCATCCCACCTCAGCAAAAGTATTTTGTAATACCGCATGAACACAATAATTGCATTGTACCCAGTCACCTAACAGAAAGTAGGTCTGGGGAAAAAAAATAAGTTTTTTTTAATGCATTTTTAATGCATATTATGCACTGACAATGTGCATGACATACATTGGTGCTGTTTTTTTTAACAACCATAAAAATAAAATTGTACAAGTAATCTGAACAACACCCTTAGCAGAGTCCCTAATGGAGTGTTTAATTTTTTCCAACCAACAAAAAGGACATTAAGTCCTTCAACCAAGAAAAATTAGAAGGGAGGCATGAAGATTTCCAATGTGGCAGTATTTGTCTTCTGGCTACCAATTTAGCAATAGCAATAATATCCGCATGACACTTATTATACAAGCCATCAACAGATGGTACACCAAAGAATGCAATTATTGAGCTGAGTGTAATAGAAATATTAAGAGCCTTTGACAGTGTAGGAAAGAGAGAAGAATGAATACAGTTTAGGACAGGTGCAAAATATCTAGCGAGTATCTGTTTCTCCTATCCTCTTCTGTTAAAGAGAATTTTGCTTTGGTGTAATAAATGCTGTGAACAGCTTTGAACTGGACAAGATTCAGATGAGCACAAATACAAATAGAGTTAACTTTAGCTAAAGCATTATTCCAATCAAGTTTCAGTCTTAACTTTCTTTTCCTTTTCCTTTCAGTTTGTTTCCTGATGAGGAAAGCAAGCAAAATGTGCTTTGACAAAATCACATAGTTGAAAATACCAGAGTAAATTGGATTTAGAAATATTGAATCAACTCAGCAGAAGATTAGATGACACAAATCAGTAAACTAGCAAAATGTAGTTGATCATGTCTCATCTCATGTCTCTAATCTAAGCCAGGACTCCCAGTGGTGCCCTCTCAGCAACCATAGAGTAGATCCTTATGGTTACCAACCCAGGTTTTTAACTGCTAGGTAATGAAAGAAACCAAGCATGAAGTGAACATTTCTCTATATCTCTGGCATTAGCCATTCACCGGTTAATTACAGCTTGGTTAATGTGACGCTGATGACTTGTATGGCATCATTCGAAGTGGCTTTTACGCACAGTGACACAGCAAAATGTACCACAAGCTCATTACTCAAATTACTAGTGCTCCCATAAACCCACTTCTCCGTGCAGCATTCACAAAGTACTCTCCCAGCTCCCTCTCTCTGTCTCACTCATTTCTTTTTTAATCTCTGGTAGAATACTTTGATGCTAAAACCAGCCGGGTCAATACTGGTCTCTCTCATCTTTCATCTCCTGACGTTCACCACTCAGACGTGTCACTTCTTTCCTTCACGCCCACTCGCACCCGTCTCTCTGGTCCTCTTCCCTCTCTCTTTTGGCAACTGGGTCATGAGAATGAGAGCGAAAGCAAACACTAGCAATCGATTAGACGGTGAGAGAAGGGCCTGCAGGAAGCATCATCTGAATAATTATTATTTTCTGCCTTCGCATATTTTAAAAGGATGATATTATTGGAGAAAAAAGCCATTAACCTAAAAACAAGTGTTTCTACTAATACTTATTCCTGTCTGGATGATTTATATGCACTGATCTGAATTAGTATTAAGGTTTTTTGTATACTTTGATGCTTCCAGCTCTCTCCGCTTCATTTTCAGCACAAAAGTCTGCTAAATCCACATGGGCTTACACATTCAGATGCGATATTAGTCATGTCTCCTCTTTTGATCTGTCAGTCAGTGGGTTTATTTGTCCCTCACTTCTGTCCTCTCTGCATCACTCTGTCCTACTGTCTGTTCCCCTGTCTGACACTATCGATCAGCTGACCCACCCACTGACAGCAATCTCTCGTTCTCTCTCTCACTCTCTCTCTGTTTCTCTTTCTCTGTTATAAATCTCTAAGGTGACAGGGGCAGGCTATCTGTGTGCATAGATAAGGCCTTGTTTGGCTTTTGCTGAGACTGCACAATATGTGATGAATAGAGAGAAGGAAGGAGAGGAAAAGGGCACCTACAAGGAGAAATAAAAGAGTCCCGAGGTGACAGTCTCATTAGGCATTCAAGACTGCCTGAAAATGAGATGAAAATACACATAGCCATATTTACCTGATTCTTTGTCTAGATGTAAAAAGAGCAGCCTCAGGCAACACATCAGTGACAAAATGATGCATAATATTCAGTATTGTAACTGTTGTGACTGAAATATGGATTTTGTTTTAAATAAACAGTTTTTAGTTTGACTCAGAAATGTAGGTTTAAGCTTGAAGGTCCAGAAATTGAGCAATGAGAGTAGACCTATTGGTTGTTTGATTAGACTGTCAGTTTTAGTCACAATCCTTTTGTGCGAGTGATGTGAGAAAAGAGGGATGTGCTGTTTAGATTAAAATGTTTTTATTATGATTATTATTTATAATTCAGGTCTCAACAATATGATCATTTTTATATATTAAGTCGTCACTACTGTTCAAAAGTTTGTGATAAGTTTTTTTTTTTATGTTAAAAAAAAAAAAAAACTTCTCACCAAGGCTGCATTTATTTAAACAAAAATAGTAATATTGTGAAATATTATTACGATTTAAAACAACTGTTTTCTATTTTAATATATTTTCAAACATATTTTATTTCTGTGATGCAAAGCTAAATTTTCAGCAGCCATTTTTCTAATCTTTAGTGTCACATGATGCTGATTTGGTGATCAATAAACATTTCTCGTTATTATCAATGTTAAAAGGATGTGCTGCTTTATACTTTTTTGGAAAATGCCAAGTTCTGTCATGAAACTCAATAGATGGCGCAGGCTGATGGGTCCTTACTGCAAATTTATGATATTCACAGTGTTAAACTGCGTGGCACAAGCTGATCGGTTCATGTTGCATACACAGCCAATAAGCTTGCTGCTTTGCATTTAAATGGCTGGTTAGCAATCACTACAGCATTTTTGCAGCGCACTTTATGAAATCCTCTGAAACTCTCCACCTTCCCCAGCTCCACCTGTATAGATTTACATACAGCCTTCAGAATCTGCGAAATGCATGTCATTCTTTATGTAGTACTGACCTGAATAAGATATTTCACATAAAAGTTGTTTACATATAGTAAGATATGTAAGAAGAAAGAAAAAAAAATACAATAAAACGTATGTATAAAATGACCCTGTTCAAACGTTTACATACACTTGATTCTTAATACTGTGTTGTTACCTGAATGATCCACAGCTGTGTTTTTTTCTTTAGTAAAAGTTGTTCATGAGTCCCTTATTTGTCCTGAACAGTTAAACCGCCTGCTGTTCTTCAGAAAAATCCTTCAGGTCCCACAAATTCTTTGGTTTTTCAGCATTTTTGTGTATTTGAACACTTTCCAACAATGACTGTATGATTTTGAGATCCATCTTTTCACACTGAGGACAACTGAGGGACTCATATGTAACTATTACAGAAGGTTCAAACACTCATTGATGCTCCAGAAGTTAAAAATAATGCCTTAAGAGCTGGGGGGTGAAAACCTTTTGAATTTGAAGATCAGGGTAAATGTAACTTATTTTGTCTTCTGGGAAACATCTAAGTATCTTGTAGCTTCTGAAGGGCAATACTAAATGAAAAAATATGATATTTAGGCAAAATAAGAAAAATGTACACATCTTGACATTCTTTTCAAAAGTTTACACCCCTGGCATGTACTGTTTTTCCTTCTGGAGCATCAGTGAGCATTTGAACCTTCTGTAATAGTTGCATCTAAGTCCCTCAGTTGTCATTAGTGTTAAAAGATGGATCTCAAAATCATAGTCATTGCTGGAAAGGGTTCAAACACACAAAAATGAAGGATTTTTCTGAAGAACTGTTCAGGACAAACAAGGGACACATTAACAACTATCAATAAACCAAAAAAAACAAAAAAAAAACAGCTGTGGATCGTTTAGGTAACAACACGGTGTATGTCAGGTGTATGTAAACTTTTGAGCAGGGTCAATTTTATAAATTCAATTATTTTCTCATGTGGAATATATGTACTTTTATGTAAAATATCTTATTCAGGTCAGTACTAAATAAACATAACATGCATTTTGTATAATCCCTCTTTTTTGGTAAAATAATTAACATTTTGCAGATTCTGCAGGGTGTATGTAAACTTTTAACCTCAACTGTACATGCTACTTGTGCAACAGCAATATGTCTTAAATACTCACAGCACCGTATCGTAGCGCATGTACTGGCAGTAGCAAGTTCCTGTGCATGCTTTGCAGCAGCAGCAGCCATAATCTACAACAACAGCAGCATAGCAGATCTATTCCACAAAAATCAAATACATTAACATTGTCTTATCCATTACCATGCTAAAATCTTCTGAGCGTTGTCATGATAGAACTTTGATTCTTTGATAAATAGAAAAAAATAATAATCATAATAAAAAATTCAATCGTTAAAATTTTTATTACATTTTTCAGTTTTCCTTTTTTTAATTTATTTATTTATTTATTTATTTATTTGTTTATTCAAACAGACAAAAACATTTAATGAATCTATAATGTCAAAACACTTCTTGGGAAACCTTGTCCTTTCCCACACATTCTTAAATTAATATGAATTAAAAATACATTAATGAAAGTACAGTACCACAAGTAACTTCTGCAATTTCAACAAAACTTTTATTCGATGGTCTCAGATCACAAATATACACACCAAATATAGACACGTTTCATACTGTTTCTAAGGTGCGTGGTATCTGAAGCACAGGAGATGAGTTTGACTTCTGTTTGACACTGCTTGAGACTTGCAAAGATGATGTTTATTGATGCAGACAGTGGAGAAGATGGCAGCTTAAAAACACATCTTAAAGGGATAGTTCACCAAAAAACAATATTCTGTAATTATTTACTCGCCTTCAAAATGTTCCAAACCTTTACAATTCTTCTGTTGAGCACAAACAAAAGAAAAATTGATAACTAAAAAGTTGAAGATAGCCATTGACTTCCATAGTATAGAAAAAAATATAGAAGAAGAAACTCGTTAACGATGACAGTATTTTAATTTTTGGGTGAACTATCCTATAATAACAGACCAGAAACCCGCAAAGGACACTTAACACAGATGACTCGCCACTTTCCACACAGTGGGAGATAAAGTGAGATATAAAGCTTGTCATAACGCGTATGTGTGTGTATGTGTTTATGTGAATGTGGATGCGAGGATGTGCATCAACAGATGGTCCGGTTAATTGATCTATGATTACGACAGCTTACACCCCTTCACCGCTCGGTCATCTCTATCGTTCTCACTCACTCTGTTCAAGTTTGTGCCTTAGCACATTTCCACTTAATACCTGTTATTATTGCACAGCTGGGCCCTCAAAAGCCTGGTGTGCGAATACAGGAGGATACAAAATGACTGAAGGTCACAGAAGTTTGTGTTAATGTGTATTTTGAATGCTTGTGTGTGTGTGTGCGTGTGAACAGGTATTCTCACTTTTTAGAGAGCGTGAGGATATGAGAGCTCATATTTGAATCAGGAAAGCACTAAATCAAGCCTTTCTCTCTTTGTGTTTCTCAGAGAGGTAGAAGGTGAATTGGAGGTGGTTTGGGAGGCAGCGACCAGGGAGAGTCAGCGCTTGAGAGAGGTGGTGTTGGGGAGCAGTTCGCTGAGTCCAGCCACCGTGGCTCCAGCCCTACGCAGCACTTCCGGCCAGACTCCTGCCAGGATCCCCTGTGTAGAGGATCATTTGTCCTGCTCGCTGCCCCCTCCCTTCACCTCCAGACAGAATCGTCTACCACATCCTTTACAGCGCAGCCCCATGTTTGACTCCGACTCCGACCAGCACCAAAATCCATCATCTGATGAAAGTGAAAAGAGCGGACAGGACTAATATTTGCATATCCTCCTCAACAAGTGTTTTGAGCTTGTGAATTCATTTTCATAATTTACCTGAATGAAAAACATGAAGCCTTTAAATACACAGCAGTTCTTTTGCTTCTCTATGACAAATGTGCTTTTTTTAAGCTTATATGTGCATAACATTGTCCTCAATTGCTAATAATGATTATCCTTCAGATGGAGAACGGTATGGCAATTATTCAGCTGTTGAGCTCATTTCAGAAAGCATTCGTGACAGCAGTTCCAGCAGTGGATGTAAACAATAGCATAGGAAATTCTATTACAGAAGCCACATGATGAATGATAGAGCAAAAGAAATCACTCTCTCATTCTCTCTAGAATGAAGGCCTTGCATAAAAGATTGCACTAAAGATATCCCTTGTAATTTTCTTTAATCAAAGGACTAAATATGGGAGCCCAAAATATAATTAGCATCCTGTTTGTGTATTCTTGCACTAGTGGAGAATTCTTACAATTCTTGATAATAATATGTTGGAATAAACAATTACATTATGAGTTTTGTTTGTTTTCACGCTCATGACCTGAAGTGAGCTCAATTTTCTTTGCTGTTCCAAATTACTACAAAGGGAAACAGTAACTGCATTTATGCATATGCCTCATCAGCAAAAATGTCAAGGTTATAAGGTTTTGTTTATTTATTTCTTATAGAATACTGCAGTTTATTATTACTAAGTAGAAGAAATAGTGTAGCGCCAGAATGTGCATACAGGAGAAACCAGTAAATGCCTTCAGGTCCAAAAAATTAGATCAAAAATAGTAAAATGAAGAACTGCACACCAGGGTTAGAAATGAACTTTTCCATTAAGGGCCAATATTTGCCCCCTTGATTTCCAGGGGCATTTTTTAACATTTGTGAGGGCAATTATAATCACCTTATTATTATAAAAACCATACTATGTTGTCTTTTATGTCAAATTTAAATGTCAGTTTATGTCAATATTTTAAACTGTTGACAATAGACTGTATCTAAATTATACATGTAAAAAAAATGAAGGAACTTATAGTGTTGCAATATTATGACAAAATCATTATTGTACATTATTGCTCTTTATACTGTAATAATGACTAATAATGTAGATTATTAATAACATTGATTATTAATATCAAATCTAAGCTCCTACGATTGGCCAATGCATTCCTTTGTTCAACAGAACGCTGCGCAAAACGTGTAAAAAGCAATCTGATGCAGTGTGAGCAAACCTAAATGTAAGTACACAAATTGACACTTTTTATTCATTTTCACATTTCAGTTAAATCGCGACAGCCGTAATACATTGTTTAATTGTACAGGGGCATTTTTTGCCCTTTTGTCTTGAATATATGGGACATTTTTTGTTCATTTCGGTGGCATCTTTGCCATTATCCCTCATTAATTTATGACCCTACTAAACACATAACAATGTTTTTATTTGTGGACATCATTTATTTTTTTATGTTTTTGAAAAAGGGGAGAAAAGATATCTATAAGACATTTTAGCCAGTACAGGCAGAGTGACAGAAGCATTGCCACATTTTCTTTTAGGCCAAAAACATAATTATTTGTGCTCTACCTTACCTTTTTTTCCCCTCACTCTACATTTTTAGTGTACTCTGGGATAATAAATAAATTGTTTTATTCTTATGTTCTCTAAAAATGACGTGTTTTTAAGCAGCGTCTAACTCTAAAATGAGGTTCTCCTGAAGAGAGAAATCTTAATTCTGTAGATAAACGGTGAGTTCTCAAGCAAATCAGCTGTGGTAAGGACAAAACTAGCGAGACACAGCAATAAAACCAGACAGCGACGCTATTGCAATACACCTGATCGATTTTAAAAAAGTGCCTGTCTGACTGTTGCAGCATAATTAGGGCAGTCCAATAGTTCTCTCCATAATGGCACTGCACTATTTTAGAGCAAAATTATAACCCAGCAACCACTATGCACAAAACAAACCACATTCAGGGTCACAGAACTGCAGTCCGTGTGCATGTGCGCGAGCGCCGTGCAGAAACAGAGCGCTATCTGTTAGTAGGATATTGATTATAAATTTCATAGATTAGCAGTGGTGTAGTATTTCAAGTGTTAGTTAACTGTTTATCGATTAATTGCTCTAGTGGTTACGTCTTAAATTGTTTTGTTGATTTTTACTGACAGATTGCTGTTAATGGGAGCATGTGTGTTTGTTATATTAATATGACAATGGTAGAATGATTTTGTTAATGTCACAGAGTTCTTTTAGGAACAGATATCTTTCTGATAGTGCAGCCCAGTGAACCTGGAGAGCTGAAAAAGACCTGCAGTGCTTTAGTAGGTGTTATAAATCAGGAATCTATATTTTAGGATGAAATGTAGGACAACTGTCTGCAAAGAGCTACAACTTATCACAGGTAAAAAGAAAAAAGCATTGTGTGTGTGAGAGAGAGAGAGAGAGAGAGACTGTTTGTATGCTTATGAGTATGTGAAGCATAGCTCTGCAGTTACAGGTCACTTGTTCCTTTTCACAGGCCCAGTGGACTGAGGTTCTGACAGCGGAGAAAAATGACGAGGACATCTTATGCTGTTACTTCGCCCCGTTCTCTTAAAACCAGTGAGCAAAACACACACACACACATACACAGACCTCTCTAGCTGTCTTACTTTCTACCTATTCTGTTAATTTATTCATATTACTCACCCTCTTACTTTGGTAGAAGGCCGTCATCAGTTTTGACACTAGAAAGATGTTTCAATACTATTCCTAAGGCTTTTCATTTGCCTCCCTGGAATTCCTCATTTACATTTTCTCCAAAATGAGGAACTAAAATGATGCACATTAGAATGAGAGAACTGAATCTAGTCAGTATTGACATTGGTCTGTTTCATCAGTGGAGCTGATAGAACTCCAAAGATACAGTATGAAAAGTAGTGCTGCCATCTGCTGGACAATGTTTTTAAATCAACAAAGGATACGTTCAAATAATTGTCACATGGATTTTGTGACAGGCCTTCTAGATAAATCACATAAACATCATGTGGCATAAACATCACAGTATAGACTCAAACTCTTGAGGATTTACAGCTCTTGCCGAACAGCTAAAACTGCTGACAGAAGGAAGAGTTTGTTACAGTTTAGTACCTGCCCTGTGGGATGATCTAGAGTTAGTAGATAGTTCCTTATCTAGTTAACATCACAGTGTAAGGTCATCTGGGGGCATTGCAAGCTCTCAATCACACTATTGTTGTGCTCTTGTGAATAGAGTCTACTCTTTATGCATGCTTTTCTTTTTAGTGGCATTTGTGCTCCTAAAGCAGTCAAAAATGTAGGAGGACCTTGGAGTTTTCTAATCTCAAAGATATTTTGTCTTTTTTTTTTTTTTTTTTATCTCCAAAGGACTAGGGTGTGTCCCACCCACCACAACCTTAGAGGACACACCCTAGTCCTTATTCCAAGTGTTTCCCTGGTGTGAACTAATTGCATCGCCCAAATTTCCCATGTGGCCAAGGTGTGCAATGTGTAGAGTTGCACTCTTGGTTCATTGCTAGTCGCCATCCCACCCAGAGTGGTTTCCTGGTTGCAGGCTGTAGCATACAGGTCAGGGGTTCAAGCCTCATGTCCTTGAGTGGCTCAACCAGAGCCTGGGCATGAACCTATTTAGATTAGGGATGCACGGATACCACTTTTTTCAGTACTCGCCCGATACCGATACTTTCATTTTTGGTACTTGCCGATTCTGAGTACCGATACCAATATATTTTTTTTTTATTTAACCAGTAAATTTGTAAAATATTGGGTACAGAAACTAAAATAATATGTATAATGTTAGTTGGTTAACTTCTTTTATTAAATAGAAACAGTCAAACCAAAATTTATTCAGATACCTTTTCTCACATCATCAGATAACATTTTTCACATTATCATAAACTGTGTCCTGCACCCACTAGTAAAAAAAAAATAAAAAAAATCAAACATTAGGTGGTGTAAATCTGGTGTCTGAATAATTTTTGGTTTGACTATATATCCCTTAGTTATTTTTATTTTTACACTTAATTATGCCCATTAAAATGTGTTTTGTTACTTTCACTGTTCAATTCTTTTTTTTTTTGCTCTATGGTACATCTTTAATTTAATAGCATTAAACTGCTCCGCTGCAGCGGCTCAGTACTTTAATCACACGTTTTGTTGTAATAATGCAGGGAACCACTTGTCATGAATCTCATAACTCTGATATTTTCAGAAATATAAGTAGCGTTTTTTTCATCTGAAACATGCTGCTATTTGGGCTATAATCTAAAGAGACTCAAATGCAGAAACACTCATGAAGCAAAAAACATGCGCAACGCGCTCAAGTACAGTACAGCGTAGCGCACTGCACCACAGACTGCTAGTTTCACTTTCACCGTACAGTCGTGTATGCTTAAGGTTTAACATAATCTTTTATAGTCAATACCCCTATAAATTTTGTTTTATATTTACGAATTTGTTTTAAACCAAATGATGCGTGTGCTAAGTGAGCGAACGTCAATAAAGATCACGCAACAAAAGTGCGCGCTCTTTCTCTTTGGCGCTCGCTCTCTCTCTCTCTCTCTCTCTCTCTCTCTCTCTCTCTCTCTCTCTCTCTCTCTACCGTTAAATAACTTGTGCATTGCTTTACTCACTTGTTTTTGACATATCCGACCGAACTACAAACTTTCCAGGGATGTCAAGGCGGGATCTTAACTCGACAAGCCCGCACATCTTCGCCTCCGCTCGCTCAATCCACTCTGCGTGCATCAGCTTCGCGCACACCAGCTATACAGGCGTTAATACTGAATGTTTAACATTATATTACTTGCATACATATACTTCGTAGACATTCTTAATCTCTAATGACTCCATTTTGCTGTCTGTTGTCCTCTTGTCGGTGTTTCTTTGCCTGAATACGCACTTGTCACATGCTGTGTTGTATCGGCGTTTGGTATTGGGGCATTTTATCCAGTACGAGTACAGGAGCTCAGTATCCGTATCGGTGCATCCGATGCACCGATACCGATACTAGTATCGGGCCTGATACTGAGCTCCTGCAAGGCACTGTACTGTACTATGTGCACATGGCTGGTCTGTCAAACCCATTTGAAAAATGCTAATTTGAGACAAATTTCTTTTTTTAATACCTGCTTCCTGGGCATTAGCTTTGCTTTTGTCATTTGAAAACGTGCTTGTATCTGATAATGAGCTTGATACATGATGCTTGGAATTGAGGTTTATCAGACCAGAGAATCTTGTTTCTCAGTCTGAGAGTTCTTTAGGTGCTTTGTTGCAAATTCCAAGTGGGTTTTCATGTGTCTTCACTGAGGAGAAGATTAAGTTTGGCCACACTGCCATAAAGACTGGATTGGTGGAGTGGTGCAGTGATATTTGTCCTTCTGTGAGTTTCCCAATTTGCATATATGATCATAGAGCTCAACTAGAGTGAACATCAGCTTCTTGGTCACCAGTCTAACCAAGTCCCTTCTCCATCAATTGCTCAGTTTGGCCAGGAGGCCAGATTAAGGAAGAGTCCTAGTAGTTCCTGTGGAAGAAAAATTCATTTTACTTATCTTATGTGCTTATGGAATACTGTGTAAGTGTCTGCTTTATTTAAACCTGCTATGGGGATGACATGAGAGAAGAGTATCATGGCCCTAAATATAAAGATTTGAATCTTGGGAATATGACATAGCAGAATGTATTTATCTAACTCTTACTATGTGTGAAAAGATATCAGTTAGGAGATATAAGATATAAGATAAAAGAGCTATAAATTGGAGTGAGCCCTCCCTTCTTGGCTGCACTCTGCAGCAACCTGTGTTTCTGTATGACTGTCTGACCTTCTTTGCAAAGAATAAATTTATAAAGACATTTTACTGAGTTGGTCTCTTGCTGGTGAGAGTCATTTTTATTTTGCTACAACATTCCAAACCTGTTTAGTTATGGATAATGGAAGCTACATGCTTCTGTGAACCTTCAACGTAGCAGAAGTTTTTCTGAACTCTTCCCATGATGTAAGGCTTAATGCAATCCTGTCTCTGAGCTCTATAGGTGCTCTCTGAGCTCTCTAGCTGTTAGAGAGGTGTTATTGAGAGGTGTGTGCCTTTCCAAATCATAACCATTTAAATGAATTTTCCACAGGTTAACTTCACTCGAAATGTAGTAACATCTGCAAGCAATATGAATGCTCCTGAGCTAAATTTCAAGTGTCCCAAAACAGGGTATGAATATTTATGCAATGGAATCATTTGAGTTTTTTATTTCTAATAAATTTGCTAAGTTGTTTCAACCTGTTTTTTTTTTTTTTTTTTTGCTTTGTCATGTATACACACACATCACACACACACACACACACACACACACACACACACACACACACACACACGCAAATATGCCAAGATTTAATTCTCATATAGTGTCATTTACTGAATCAAACAGAAATCAGCACTTTCTTATAAAACAGAAGAAATGATAGCAGTGTGCCAGGTTCCTGAAAATAATGAAATAAATGAAAACATTTTAAACTTTTTATTCTATGAATGCTTTTGTGTGTGTATATGTACACATATATATTTACAGTGCCTTGCAAAAGTATTCATACCCCTTCTTTTTTCATGTTTTGTTATGTTGCAGCCTTATGTTAAACTGCTTTAAATAACTTTTTTCCCCACATCAATCTTCACTCCATACACCATAATAACAAAGCAAAAAAACAGGTTTGTAACAACTTTGAAAATTCATTAGAAATAAAAAAAAAACTGAAATGATTTTGATAAAAGATTGCGAAAAATATATTTTCCAATTAATTGTGTACAGGACCAGCAATGTGCATTAGCAAAATAAATAAACCGATTTAGATTTCCTGTTGAAATGTATTACTGTACAACTATAATAAATATGAACAAGGGATTTTCTTTCATATAATGTGTTTCTAATCGTTTAATGACAGTGATGGTAGATTCAGATAATTTCTGAAGTGAAACCCATCAACTGTAATTTAAACTCCTGCATTTCATTTACACTTGTTTTGAGCCACAGTTACAGGCTTCAGGATAACACACTACTTCTGTCAAACACTGAACTCAGTCAAATCTTCCTAGCAACTTTAACTTTAACTGATGGGTAATCAAGCCACTCCATCTCAGAAACAATAAAAAACAATAAAACATGGGCATGGGTCACTTTGAGGACAATAATCATTTGCGGAGCATATACTTTAAAAAACCAAATGCTTTTATGTAGCTTATATACTCATATAGCTCATTTTAAACAAATTAAAGTTGATTATATTGTTTGGTATAGTAGATAAGAATGAGTTACATTAACATTAAGTCCCTCTGAGAAATCTCTCTGTGTTTCAGTGTTGCACGTGAAGGAGGGAAACTTATAGCCAGTCATCTGTGTTGGTGTCGGGTTAATTGTTACCTGCTCAGATGCCAACAAGAATGTGTGTTTGTTATCTCTGCTGTTATTGCCTGGAGATTCAAATCTGAGTTTGGCATAAGAAGAGAAGCCCATATACAGGTAAGGAATCATGTGAAGAGTAGTGTGTAGTTTCCACTGGTTTGCATGTCATTGAAAGTTCCTCCGTGAATAAATATTATGAAAACCGAATGGAAGTAAGAAAATAATGGTGCTTTCTGGACAAAGTAGATCAATGTGTCTTTCAGCTGTGACAATCTCACTTTACTTAATATCTATTATAAACCTCTGTTTACGTAAATTTATTTCAGGGTTAATGTCATGTTTAACATTCTGAAGATGTTTGTCTCAGTCCTGTAAAGCAAATGACAGCTATATAAAGGGAAATTACATATTTGAAAGTTTTGAGTGAGAAATGAACATCTCTAAACCTCACTTGTCAATCTCTCTGTTTGGTATTATAGACAGTTATGAAAGTGTACAGGGAGTAGTGAGTGAAAATCACTGTTTCTGAGTGTAATGTGATATGTTAATAACAATATTAGAAAAGCTCACAAAGAAAACTGTCTTGTCATTCATAGTTTTCGTTGGGTTTTGCTGGTGTGTATCATTTAGTGTTTGTATCATTTGCAGTATGTGGAGATTGTTGAAATGCTGGGGTAGTTACATAGTAACAGCAAGTTAGTGCTGTGCTGTTTATAGTGTGCATGGAAAAACTACAGTTTTTATTAACCTGCAATGACGTTTATTTCTACATATTAGTAATTTAAGCAATCCAAGTTGATTAAATGAATATTTCTGAATGTGTTATGTGCAAACATGAGCAACAATGATCAATAGTACATTTATAAATTAACATTAAGCTACATTAATAAATGCTGTTTAATAAATTGCCAGCAAAAGTGAGATAAGAAAGAAAGAAATTCGTGAAGTTCATTCCAAGTATTTTTCTGTATAATAATAATTCAGCAGCAAGCTATTTGATGCCCGGTTTTCTTTGAAACTCTGTGTGAGATACACTGTGTACTGACTTCAAAGTTAACCATGCTCATTGGCCAGCTTTTGAACTCGACAAATGAAAAGGAGAGACGAGTACATCAGTCAGAGAAGCTCTTGACTGTATAATGTATATGGTATTTATATAGGAGATCATGGAGCTTGCGCTGCATTAATTATTTACAGGCTTCTGTGTATTTGAGGAAGGGCTTGTATTAAGTTGTATTGGTAGTGCTTTGATCTGAGATGGTTCTGTTCTGTTCTGTTCTGTCCTTGGCTTTATACTATCACCCCCTTTTTCCAAGCAAACCATATCAAGTGTCTCTTTCAAAGGAGTATTGTGTTGGTCAGAGCCTGCTCACCTCTAGCCAATCCTGGTCCCTCTCCTCCTTCTTATCACGTGTTTGCTTCAAACACAGTCAGCCAGGAGAATGACTGAACATTGAAAGTCCCACCCACTCTTGTTGGTTATTAAACACATGAATTTGGAAATGGATCAAATCTTGGGATATCTGCTGGAAAAACTGATTGCATTGCAGGTTTGTCTTTTGCCTCAAACATGATTGTGATGTGATGGCGGAATTGGTGGGACTAAAAGTAAGCTTGAGTTAACCTTTAGTTTATCTTGTTGACTGCACATGTAAAAAGTGCTTTCAGAAAAACATTCAGTTACTTATTTTTGTTAAAATATTGTAGTGAAGTTATTGATAATGTGATATTATTGTCAGTAGTAAAAAAAAAATAGATTTTTTACAAGCATGATAAACATTGGCAGAAAAGGAAACAGCCATTTTAACTAACGTACTGATGTGTGTTTGTTTATACCGTAAATCTTTTTTAAAAAAAAGTTAAGGGATAGTATTTATAGGTCTACATAATGGACCATCCAGATAATGGTTGCATTGATGTATCTGTCTCCAAATCTATAGACAAATTCTATTTAATTTATTCATGCTATTTATTTTCAGTAGGTTTAGCATCAGTAGCTGTTTATGGACATCAGCCTCAGTGTCTTAGTTGTAAAAGAGATACAGTAATTTCTTATCTGTATAGAACGAGAGAACATTCTTTGAGATTGTAAAAGTCTTCAGATAACATTATTAGTGGCGGTATGTGATGCACAAACAAATGGGTTTTTAAAAAAGAATAATTGTTTAACTAAAACATGTACACTCTCAAAAATAAAGGTGCTTCATGATGCAATAGAAGAACCTTTTTTTGTCTAAATTGTTCCATAAAGAACCTTTAACATTTGAAGAACCTTTCTGTTTCACAAAAGGTTCTTTGTGGAGAAAGAAGGTTCTTAAGATTATAACAAGGTAAGAAAGAGATGGTTTTTAAAAGAAACTTTGACTAAATTTTTTTGTTTTGTTTTTTTGTTTTTTTGGAACCAAAAATGGTTCTTCTATGGCATCGCTGTAACATTTTATGGAAGTTAGTTACAAAATAAATGTAACTGTAATCTGTTACAGTTACTGAGAAAAATGTGTAATTAAATAACAGTTACTCATGAAAATGTTAACAATTACAAAGAGCTGAATATTTTTACACACATAAAGATTTGCTTGATTTCTTTCCAAAATTGCACTGACTGCTCTAAAATATGAGACACACATGCTTATTTGATAACTGTTTTATTTCTTATTTTGGGGGGTTTGTGTACATGCTATGTTTTTTAAAATTAACTCTTTCTTTCCAAGGATTGTTAGATGCCATGTGTTTCCTGTCATAGCTATGCAGATTCCATCTCAAAAACAGCATCAAAGCTATTAAACTATATCTGGTTATGATTTTAAATCAGTATTTAACCTCAGAACGATCTCAGGGTAAAAAGAGGTGTTGAAGTCTGATTTTGTGGTGGCTGTGCTTTGTTATAATCTTAATTCAAGTGATGGAGAAAATTGGAAATTCTGAAAAAAAAAAATTTAACAAAAAGAAAATTCGAAACTGAAATGCACAAAAGTAATCAAATACAATCAGTTACATTGCTTTAAAAAGTAATTGAAATCGTTACACTACATTTTAAATAGGGTAACTTGTAATCTGTAACCTATTACATTTCCACGATTATGGTGTAGTTGCTAGGAGACAAATTGTTCTGACTTAAAGTGCATGTGAAGCAGATGTTATTGTGTATGAATAAACAGATCTGTCAGAGAGCCCATAACATCCTGACACATTAGCAACACTTAAAACACTATAATGTCTTTAACCTTTCACTTGGCCTTTAGGTTGCTTGAAGTAATCTGACATGATAAGATACACAAGCACAAGAGCTCAAAACAACAGACACAAAGAATAAAAGTGTTAGTCTTTTAGTTTAGGTTCAAGCTTGGTTGTTTTTTTTTCCTCGGTTGATCATAATTTATGTTATTACATTTATAATAAAAAGTATACTATATTTTTGTCTGGATTTTTTCAGTCTGACAGCACAGAATTAAAACTGGACTGTCGATCCTGTGAATGATGGATGAAGATCTGAAAAAGCCGAGCGCTCACAATGGGAACATCTCGGGGGCTTTGGACGACAAAAAGCAAGATCAGCCAAAAGCAGCAGTTCTGCAGAAGAATGTGAGTATGAGAGAAAGAGAATCATGCTCATTATGAGCACACATAAGAATGTGAAGAATGTTTTATGATCACTAGTTTCCATTCAGACATCATGCAAATGGACGTGTGTGAAGGGTTTAACTGTGGGTTAACCTGGCAGTGCCTGTCGCAATCATTGCTGTGTAATCCCTTCCCTTCCTGACTTGTCTGTATGTATATTCTTTTGTGACAACCACTACTGACAAGTTTGACTATTTATATGTGAATCTGCATGCATGAGGGCACGGATGGTTATAGAAATACAAATAGCTTATATTCAGACAAAACAGGCGAGGAGTATAGACCAAACTACAAGCTTTATTCTCCATATGATAAAAGTGGATTGAGATCACTGAAAGTACACTTTAAAAATGCTGGGTTAAAAATGACCCAATTTGGGTTATTTGGCAACCCAGCGCTGGGTAAATATTGGACAGAACACATACTGGGTTATTTTATTTGGCTGGTTTAAATGTTTTTACCAAACATGCTGGGTTATTTTATTTAAGTCAACTATTGTTAATTTTTTAATATTATATTGCTGGTTTAAAATGGTCTGGAACTTATAAAAACACACAGAATTTCTAGAGGCAACAGCAATAATCAAAAGATGAACATTTATTATTAAGCAAGAAGACATGGACAAAATACAAGACAAACTGTATTTATTTGGGTGAATACAGCATAGTTTACAATATTACATACATTTAAACTAGTTTAACAAGCATTTTAGACCTTAAAAAAATGTAACATTCAAAAGTAGCATTTTAATTTTAGTGTTTTCAACCGTTCTTTGTAATCCGAAATAGCGCAAATTCTCATGCCGGTGTGTTGCTGAAATCTGAGCTGGTGAAGAGCTGCTGTTCGCCGGGTTAACTGTGAACTTCACTTGTAGCTGAAAGATGTCATGACTGAATCCAAAACCTGCCCATAAACAAACAGTATTGACATTAGAGAACATATTTAAATATTAAACTCAGTACAATAACAAATAAAATCCATTTATTTGCAAGGCAAAAGGTGTTTCCATTATGTGAAACAACTGCTGCTGACGCAGCTGACTGACATCTTGTCCTTATGTTGCGGTGTGTAAAATAATACAATTTACAGCACAGTAAAGTGAAATAAAATGTATACAAACCTATATTTCACTGAAGAGCCTGTGCTCTGACTGACTGTAACTCAGCAGCTGGGTTGTTTCATCTGAGACAGGCTCAACTCACCGGTTGGGTGGGGAAAAAAAAAAAACAGCGTTAAAACCGGCCCAGCAGCTTAGTTACAGAAAAACAAAAAATATTAAAAATAACCCAAAAAAAGTTTTAGTTGAACAAGTTGAACCCAGAGTTTGGGTTAAAAAAATAACCCAGCACCTTTCAGAGTGTAGGGATGCACAGATAATAATATTCAGCCTGATATGTTGAATTATTATTTGTTACTGTTGATAACAGATTAAAACTAAAATCTCTCATTTTAAATGCTACGGATGAATTTACACGTAACATTATTATAACAGTGTATTATAAATGAAAAAGGACATTATGACTGAAAAGGTCGAGGGTGCAGTCAAAGATGCAGAGAAAGACCACCATTGTGGACAACAATGTTAACAACAACAACAGAATGGACATGGGAGGATCTCATCAGACTAGCACAAAACCAAATACTTTTGTGTATGTGCGTGTGTTTGTGTATGTTAAGTTGATTAGCCTAGAAAATTAGCCTACATTAAATCATTAACTTATTACTGTTTTTAAAGATTAACTTTAATGACAAACCTGAATGTACAAAATAGATTAAGTGAGTACTAAAAATGATATACCCAACAAATATCGAAAAAATATAAACTTAAGTGGTGTCGATATATTGTGCGTCCCTAATTAAAATATTACAATAACTCAATAACTATACATATTCGGTGAATCCAATACCCTTTAACTTTAAGATGTTCTGAATGTCTCAGGTGGGTCTCGTGAGCGGCATCTCTCTGATAGTTGGAACAATGATCGGCTCAGGGATCTTCATTTCTCCCAAAGCAGTTCTGGAGGGGACTGGAGCAGTGGGTCCTTGTCTGTGTGTGTGGGCGGCGTGTGGAGTGCTTGCTACGATGGGTCAGTATAAGTATAAAAGACACACTATCTATAAGGTTACACAAAAGCCTCGATAAACCCTCATAACCAAGATAAGTGGATGAGATTAAGCATTGTCGCCTCGTCACCTCATGTTGTGGTTGTTTGATAATATTTCCATATGACGTAACAATAAGATTCACTGAATATATTTTTATGACTATATTTTTTTATATAGTCATTTATAGAAAGATTTATTAGCAGTAGTTAATGCATTAGATATTGGATGATCCAAATTCTTTTGATTATTAACCTAAAAACATGCTGTAAAAATACAGTTCATTGTTCATTGTTTTTAGGTTAATAATCAAGTTCAATGTTCAATGTTAATAATTTTTTGTTCATAATACATAAATACATACTAAAACAATTTATGACGATTGAAATTTTAAGTAGTACTTTTAAACATTAACATTAACCAAGATTATTAGTTCATTATACCATATGCATTCAAGTAATAGTTCATCCAAAAATGAAAATGTTGTCCTTATTTATTTACCCTCATGTCATTCCAAACTTATGTTGAACATAAAAGAAGATATTTTGAAGAATGTTGACGAACCAAACATTTGTTGGTCCCTATTGACTTCCATAGTAGGGAAAAGAATATTACCAGCATTCTTCAAAATATATTCTTATATGTTCAACATGAGAAAGAAACTCAGGCAGGTTTGGAACAACATGGTAGTGCACTGGACCTTTTTTTGCTCCAATGCAGCCGTTGTTTTACTGCCTTGTATGTTACAAATATCTAAATCTTTATTTATCCTGCACTTTCTGCTGAGATTATAGTTGGGCAAAGTCAAGGAGGTTAATCAGATATGTTCACTCACTCAGAAACCCTCGGGCAGTCTTAAATTTCTTAAAGTTTGGGAAAATTCACAAGACACAGAAATCCTCTTTAGTTTAATACTGACTCTGCCTGCAGAAGACCTTCGGTAATGGACTCATTGACCTCAGTTTGAACGCTGAGAAACTAAGAGGTTTGTGTGTGTGTGTGTGTGTGTGTGTGTGCAGGGGCCCTCTGCTATGCTGAACTAGGCACGATGATCACGAAGTCTGGTGGAGAGTATCCATACCTGATGGAGGGTTTTGGGCCAGTGTTGGCATACCTATATTCCTGGACCACAATCATTGTGTTAAAGCCTTCGTCATTTGCCATCATCGCCTTGAGTTGTGCCGAATACGCCTCCACGCCATTTTACCCAGGATGCACTCCTCCTCAAGTGGTCACCAAGTGCCTGGCAGTAGCTTGTATCTGTATGTATAAGTCTAGGTTGTTTTTTTATATTCAGATGACGTCGGACTGGACTTGACGGTTTTCTGTTGTCTCCATCAGTAATAATTACGCTCATTAACTGTCTGAGTGTGAAACTGGCCTCCAGAGTGCAGAACTTCTTCACAGCAGCCAAACTCTTGATCATTGTCGTCATCATCATTTCAGGCATCGTTCTGCTGGCTCAAGGTACCTCTCCATTCCCTTGACACAATCAGACCTGCTCTTACCCCATCTGATATCTGATTGAGCTGATATCTTATCTGTCTTTGTGACTCCTAGCTTATGTGTGATTAATTTTTATTGACATCTGACTAAAATGACACTGCAAAGAACAATAGTGTTTTATTATTCAGTTGAACGGACTGAGACCAAATACATTTTGATACAGATAAAGAAATTATTTTTTATTGTGTTGTGAAAGCTGACTCATTGTAGACTATGGCCAGAGATCACTGATGTATGTTTAGATAAGGTAACCTCTGTAAATGTTCAATGAAAGATCAATAAAATGTGTCTTTTTATTGGTATAATTGTTTTTTAGGCAATACGCAGAATCTTAGAAACCCATTTGCAGGTGCGACAACATCATTTGGAGCAATTGGCCTTGCATTTTACAACGGACTATGGGCTTATGATGGATGGTAAATTATTGATGAGCTCATATAATGTTCCACATGTGGCATACGAGGCTACACTGTAAAAAACTATTTGTTGAGTCAGCTTAAAATAATTTGTAACCTGGCTGCCTTAAAATTTTAAGTTCAGTCAACTCAAAAAAAGTTTATTTAACTTGAAATGTTAAATTATACTAAGTGACAACTTAGATATTTGAGTTGAATCAACTTAAAATTTTAAGGCAGCTGGGTTACTTACCCATCTGTTAAGTTTAGCAAACACAAATATCTAAGTTGTTACTTAGTACAACTTAACATTTCAAGATGACTAAACTTATTTTAGTTGACTGAACTTAAAATTTTAAGGCAGCAGGGTAACAAATTATTTTAAGCTGACGCAACAAATTGTTTTTTAATTTTTTTACAGTGTATGAGCAGTGCTTTTTGAAACTCTGAATACACATACAGTTTGTTCTGATTCTTACAATCTAGTAGATTCATAGAACAAACTTTCTAGTGTGCTTTCAGCCTGGGGAATCATTCACACAATCTAATGATTTCTCTGTTAATCCAACATCTGATAAGCACATGTGAGAGATGGGAGACAAGGGAATTGAATGCTTGTTAAAAAACTTCAGTGCAGTAGGACCTTTTTTTAGTTGCCTGGACTTTCACCAGATCATTCTCAATCCAGAGCTTTATTGTTCTGAGAGAAGCAAGACTAGAAGTCAGCTTCAGTCAGCTATGGAAATTCATTTTAAAGTGCTTCTGTTTTTTTTTTATAGGAATCAGCTCAACTTCATAACAGAAGAGCTGAAAAATCCATACAGGTCAGAGTGAAACTTGAAAATGTACCCAATTAAATGTAAATGCAGTCTGCGCTTTAGGTCTTATTTTATTGTTTATCTCTTTTTTTTAACAGAAACCTTCCCCTGGCAATAATTATTGGGATTCCTCTGGTAACTGTGTGCTATATATTTGTCAACATTGCATATTTCAGTGTCATGACGCCCACTGAACTTCTACATTCTTCTGCTGTTGCTGTGGTGAGTGTGGATTAGAGTCAAATCACATACATTCCTTTGAATAAGTACTTAGCAGTCTGAGACTGCTAAAAAAAGTATGTTCCATATAATATTAACGTGTATAGTATGAATGTAATCCGGACACACTACATTTGCCATGTTCATGATCATGTGACCTACCAGCATCAGTTACATTGCTTAACTGCCATTCACAAATCCTCTCCCGTGGCCACATGGAATGGTAAATTGTCCATTGCATGCACACTTCAGATTATCGCCAGAAATAGGAAGTCATCTGGGTATTTTCTGCCACCTCTTTCATGAGTATTGTGAATTTGGAACATGCTACTGTTTACATATACTGTTTTTCACCTACTGTGTGTGTAGTAGGAAAGTATGCAATTTTGAATGCAGTCACAAAGCTAATGAAAACTTTATTAATCAGTTGAACCCATTGCTTTGCTAAATTATTCACTTTTGCAATGCTCGAAACGCCACATGCTGGAGACACCTGCTGGTCAGAATGTTGAAAATGCACTAAAAACTGTTTTACAAACCAATTGCAAATGTTTTATCGAAAGTGTAGTATATTAAATAATTAACAAATCATCTAATGCCATTAAATATGATATGTCTGTATAATATGTTATTTTATTAATTTGTAGGAAATCATTTAACTCTTACTTTTTGTTTTATTATACAAATGTTATCAAAAATGTCTATAATGTATAAAATTGATCCAAGATCAGGTAAAAAACCATACAGACAGTGTTTCTTGGACCCTCAGCAATGTACTATTGAAATTTCAAAACATTTCAAGACTGTTATGACATAATAGCCTCCATCACTGAAATCACATGACTGGCATTTGGACACTCTCCCAGAATCACTGGTTCAAAACAAATGATTCACAAAGGTTTCAACGCTTCACAAAGCAGTGTTTCAAAAGCAAATATCACTAGTCATAACCAAGAAAACCTCAAAATATCAGGGAATTCTGTGATTTCCAGACGTAGAAAAGGTTATATTCTATTGAATATATGTTTATATATATATAATTAGCTATGCTTAGTTCTATAATATGCAATAAGTCTTTTTGCAATCATAAACAGTTGGAAAGTCAAGAAAATTCATTGGTCAGTGGTTTTTGAGATTTATCTTTAATGTCAGTTTATTTCAAGTTTTCAGTTAATATCCTTTTTGATGTTGTATTTTACTAAATCATTTGTTACTTCACAGACCTTTGGTGACCGAGTGCTGTACCCAATGTCATGGATTGTTCCTTTATTTGTGGTCTTTTCCACTTTTGGTGCAGCCAATGGGAGCTGTTTCACTGCAGGGAGGTTAGGAAATTCAACTATTTTATAGAAATTTGCACACTGGATATTTGCTGAAAGTTGTTTTTTGGGCCTGACTCTCACTGTTTGTTGTGTCTGCTTGTGTATGTTAGGTTGACGTATGTAGCAGGACGGGAGGGCCACATGGTTAGGATCATGTCGTTTATCAGTGTGACACGTTACACACCTTCTCCAGCTCTAATATTTAATGTAAGTCTCATGTAATATTACATTCTCAACACTGTTTTTCATATTTGATATTATGACAACAGTTTTAAACACATTAACATTATGTGTGTTTTATGAGTAAGTATTTGTTCTTGCATTTGGTTTGCAGGGCATCCTGTCAATCATCTACGTCATGCCAGCAGACATAAACACTCTCATCAATTACTTCAGTTTTGCTCAGTGGGTTTTCTATGGGCTCACGTGTCTTGCACTCATTGTTATGCGATTCACTAGGAAGGAGCTTCAGAGACCTGTCAAGGTTAGAGTGACACCTCATCACGTGAATGAATTAAAAACTTATCTGCACTCCAGGACCGATGTTGCCGATCCCTGATTTAGCAGATGCTGTTATCCAAGCAGCTTTCAAGTTTTCAAAATTATGAATCAGAAGCTCACAACTTTCAAAAGAAAGCTAGAGTGGAAATATTTTAAAAGAACTGAAAAAATGTTTTTTTGTTTTTGTTTTTTTAAATGAATTGAGTTTAATATAGCAAGACGTATGTTTATAGTCATTATTGTAAAATGGCTACCCAACATAAAATCGTTTGCCTTTTGTTTCTCTCAGGTGCCGATAATCATCCCTGTTGTAGTGGTGATTGTGTCCTGTTATCTGGTTCTTGCTCCCATCATAGACCAGCCTGAGTGGGAGTACCTGTACTGTTCACTGTTCATAGTCGGTGGTCTTCTCTTATATGTACCCTTAATTTACTACAAATTCAACTGGACTCGTCGCATCATGAGTAAGTAGCTGGAAAATACACATTTGGATATATTCCACTGAACAAAATTTATGCTTGTTTTGACCCCTGATAAATTTATAATCATTTTCAATGATTGTTTTTTTTTTTTTTTCTAAATAATATATCATCTTTAAGTGAGGTGACCAGATATATGAAATAAACCCAGGGACATTTCCTAGTTCAGTAGTCAAAATATCATTGAAATCATTTAATTTTTTTTGAGGTTTTAAGCATGTATCGCTGAAACCCTATTATAATTGCTAAAATGGTCAAGGATCATCAGTCTCAACATAAAACTGATTGTGCAGACCAAACCATACGTCTTAGAGACTTGAAACTTGGAGGGATGGTAGTACTCACACCGTCACCAAGGTTCGCCCCAATCGGCCTGACGGGGGCGCTACAGCTATCAAAAGTATTAAATTGTTCATAACTCCTAAATCGTCAGTCGCAGGCTGTCGGTGGAATCCTTTGCTCACGCCGGACAAAACGCATACCTCAGATTCGATCATGATCTGTGAGAAATTTGAAAGAAATCAGCCTACTTTTCACTCAGTCTGGGAAAAAAAACACCACAGTACAATACTCTGGATTCTCTAGGTCAATAAATATCAAAAAATGTTGAAATTTACCATTTAGGAAGCTATAACAGGGTCATTTAGAAAAGAGGCCTGTCTAAATTTACCCAAAATCCTACAAAGCCTAAATACTTAAATAATAAAATAAAACATATAAGTATGCGACAGGTGATTGTAGACAAGCATGCAAAGTTTTGAGGAGATTTGGCGCTATAACAGTCATAAACATTAAAAAACAATATTTATATGGTAAATTACCTGGATTTGCCAAAAATGTTTTCTTAAATCATTGATTTTGGTGGTTACAAGTTTGCTAAATAATGTCTTTTTTCATCCCTTAAAGGAGAAGTCCACTTCCAGAACAACAATTTACAGATAATGTACTCACCCCCTTGTCATCCAAGATGTTCATGTCTTTCTGTCTTCAGTCATAAAGAAATTATGTTTTTTGAGTTAAACATTTCAGGATTTCTCTCCATATAGTGGACTTCTGTGGTGCCCTGAGTTTGAACTTCCAAAATGCAGTTTAAATGCAGCTTCAAACGATCCCAAATGCGGTTGTAAATGAGTCCAGCCGAGGAAGAAGGGTCTTATCTAGCGAAATGATTGGTTATTTTCATTAAAAAAATACAATTTAAATACTTTTTAATCTCAAACGCTCGTCTTGTCTTGCTCTCCCTGAACTCTGTATATTCTGGCTCAAGACAGTTGATCGTATTTTCTCCCTCAACTTCAAAAATCATTTCAAAATCATCCTACATTGCTGCAGAAGTTCCGACCCAGTCTTTGCAAAGTGAACATGCAAAGATGATCAAACACCCTTAAACTAAACTAGACAATTTTGAAGTTGAGGGAGAACATGAGATGGGACTTTTTCGACATACCCTAACTGTCATGAACCGGAAAAAAAACAGAGGTCGGGAAGAGCAAGACAAAATGAGCGTTTGACATTAAAAAGTATATAAATTGTATTATTTTTATGAAAATAACCAATCATTTTGCAAGATAAGACCCTTCTTCCTCAGCTGGGATCGTTTGAAGCCGCATTTAAACTGCATTTTGGAAGTTCAAACTCGGGGCACCATATCAGCCCAAGACATGAACATCTTGGATAACAAGGGGGTGAGTACATTACCTGTAAATTGTTGTTCTGGAAGTGGACTTCTCCTTTAAAGAGCTTAAACCCCTGTAATCGCTGGCTAATAATGGTTAATGGCTAATAATTAAAAAGCATCTCTTCCCATATGCAGCACTAAATTCCTAAACTTGAACTGGTAACTCTTTCAGGGCCACTCACCATGCATCTTCAGCTGTTCATGCAAGTCGTTCCACCTGAAAAGACTGAGTAACAGATATCACACTGGAGGACAGACACAGATGCAGTAACCAGCAATGGACAACAGAGTGATCCACGGAAATGTGAATAAAGGATCCTTAAAGGGAACATGACTGCATATGAACAGTTTTTCATTATTTTAATATTATTTCTAATGTCTGACCATCATTGTTTTACATACAGTGTATGCCAAGTCTTTCCCGGGTCACAGGGATGTGTTTTTACTTTACAGAATAACACAACACTTCCATGAATGTCTGTAAATTCCTCAATACTTCCATTTGATCTAACTTATAATTAAGTGTTGTTATATGCAAGTTTGTTGTACAGAATGGCAATGATATTTTTTTTTGAATGAATTTTTTTGAACTCAAATGTATGAATTGTAAAGAATTAACTATTTAGGGTAAAATAATTTTTCTATGAATGCTAAACTGATGTTTTCAAACAATGCATGGACAACCCAGTGTATGAACTGACTGAAAATCACAGGAGATTAGGAAGTGTATTAATTGTACATGTTTAAGTAGCCTATTATAATTACTTGTAATAAAGCGCAGATGGGTCTAAATAAGAAATCACATATTTTAACATTTTAACTCTATACAGTGGCTATTAAAAGTTTGACATTACTCTGGTAATTTTTAATGGCTTGATGTCGTGATACCTGTTACGTTTCTAAGCGGTTATCGGGATGGACTCATTGGGTATGCAGGGTATGCATGTGCATATATGCCCAGGCTGACTGGGGGCCCACCAAGGGGGAGACTTTAAATAAAACGAGGAAACATGTTCTTAATTTGTGGAATGAATGAATGAATGAATGAATGAATGAAATAGTTTGCATGTCATGTGCAAGACTCTTTTATTTCTTTTCTTTTCTGTAATTTCTTGTGTGCATTTGTTATATTGCTGCTGTAGAAATGTGTCACACATATATAAAATAATAATTAATAATAATAAACCTGTGTGAGGTTGGTAGCTAGCTAGTTGAAAAGACTATCACAATTGTATCACAAAGTGCCACCTGAACCATTTTAATTCTCTTTCTTTCATTTTTATTTTCTTTTATCCATCAAAGGTAGCCATTCTTCCCACTGAGAATACACAATAAAAATTGATTGGTGTTTAATAAAAATGAAGCACCAAGGACATTGTGGATGAATTTGCAGAAATAGTTCAATTAAAGTAAATTATTAAAATGTGAGTAGTGAGTTTTACTTTCTGCCTTGTGGGTCACTTTAAATATTATTTCCAAGCATTTATACGTTTAATAACATTACATGGCTTGTGAATAGCCATGCAATGTGGTTTACCTCTGAAAAGAAAACAATAAGAAGTAATGAAGCCCACATTAGCCTATAACGTTTGAGGGGGCTCAACAAATGTTTTTGCATATGGGCTTGGGTCTGACTCATTATGCCACTGATTTCTATATCATTGAATGATATAGAATGAAGGCCTATCATTGGCCTACAGTCCTCAGCAGTCCTGTCCATGGTTTCATTTGTTTTTTTTAATTTGTTTTTGTATTCCCTCTGTCAGACAAAGGAGTAATGCAAAATGTGCAGTGCTGGGGGGCCTCCAGTTACGTGGTTGGGAACCACTGCTCTACTATGTTTTCAAGTTTATGTAAAGCACTGAAGTCTTTGAATGCTGCGTCACATCTTGCTGGATTTGAATCATGTATTTGAAGTGTTTAAATCAAGACACACAACACAAGAACCATTCAGTTTCAGCTCAGGGTTTATTGCATTTTTATTAAATATCATTTAATATGTCTTGAAATCTTTGGACATATATTTTACTCATAACTTTGAATATGTATTTGATTTCTATCTACTCATAAATATGGTTTATAGCAGGTGTTACCAGTGATTAACATCCATTACTAATGAAGGTCGGGGTCGGGTGGTGTTGCTATAAACCACTAAAGTTAATTTGGTTAGAGAGAATGACCACCCCGACCTCCTGTTGTCAATCACCTTGTCACACCCCCCACCACACACAACGCACTGTTCAACTGTAAAGGAGTTTATTTTTATTAAAAATAATAAATTTCCTTTTTTTTTTTGTGAAAGTCACATTAGAATTGTGTGTTTTTTTTAATAATGTTTTACAATAAACATTTTACTACATCTTTTATCACGTTTGTTTTATTACTTTTCGAATGACATTTATGTATACTGTAGTTTGTATTTTTCTACTCTTTACTCTTCAAACTTTCAATCAACTGTAGAATGATTAAAATTCTGATTTAAAACAAAGGATAAAATAAACGATTTCTGCATGTACATTTTTCGAAAATGTCCTATTTGAAGTTTTTTTCTCCAAATTATTGGGTGATTGGTACGCTACAAATTAATGAATAGACCTGAAAACGCTAAATATTACTTTCAAGCATTTATACCGTCAGCAAAACATCTTGTGAATAGTCATGTAATGTAATTTACCTCAGAAAATACAACAAATAATGAGCTTTGGAACCCGCATTAACCTAACGTTTTGTGAAAATTGGATAAGCATTTTGTAAATATTGTTGGATTTGGTTCAAATGAATAATTTTTAGCATACACATTTCTCCCATGAGACAGAAAAGGTCTTCATATAAGAAATGTGTCATAGTAATGAAAACCAAGCATTCATCCTATGCTGTAGATGGCGCCAATCACCAAATACAGAATAAACGCACTATTATTTTTCTCTGCGCTGTCCTTCGCGTCATGTCATGACTAGTTGACCGAAGTCGAAAGTTGCCGGATAAGGTAACATTACTAGTGTAAATATGAACATGTAAACTAGGGTCAAGATGAACACGGCACTGAAACACTGGAGGGAGGCAGCGACGGTGATCTTGGCGGCCGGGCTGAGACACGCTCAGAGTGCGGACTCTCTTAAAACAGGTCTGGAAAAAGTCACAGACATAGCGCACAAATCTGCCTTTGATTATAAAGTGCTACTGCTGAAACGGAGCGGTAACAGCGGGTTCATGCCCAACGCCTACGTGTTTCCCGGTGGGCTGGTGGACGCGTCCGACTTCTCCAGTGAGTGGCAGGAGATCTTTAAATCCTTTGCGAAAGCGCCCAACTACGGCATCGGAGTAGTGAAGCAGCCGCCGGAGACCAGGCCACCTATTTTCGCCACTGACAGAGCGAAACTGGGATCACCGATCCCGGGAGATGTGGCTTTCAGAATATGTGCGGTTAGAGAGACTTTTGAAGAGTCAGGTGTGCTCCTGGCGGTTCCCAAACAAGAGGAAAGCGAGATTCGCGTACACACAGACGATGCTCGTAGTGACACCCAGTCAGCCTTGACCAGACTGAGCGGACTGTGGGACAGTGACGTGCTGTCAAAGTGGAGATCTCTGGTTATTGGTGACCCGTCAAATTTTATTAAGATGTGCAAGGAGTTGGAGTGTCTGCCCAACATCTGGGCTCTACACGAGTGGGGCAACTGGCTGACCCCCATAGGCTTGTACGACAAACAGAGGCGCTACGACACAGCCTTTTACATCTGCTGCCTGAACGACACTCCACATACGCTTCAAGACGAGAAAGAAATAGTTCATTTCAAGGTGCGTTTTCGAGCAGTTGGACAGATCAAAGTAACTCTTACGTTACATATTAATTTATGTATTCGCGACCAATTTGTGTCTAGCTGGCGAAATAACTTTGACTTTGCTCAATGTTGGCGTGCTGCGTATTTCCTAAAGCGTTCGCCTGTGGCCTCATTAATATTCGTGAGGCAAGCGCTCAGTCGCCAGCTAGGCTGCGCCCACTCAACACAAGGGGCTAAACGTCACATAACGTAATTAATATTCATGAACGTAAACTTTTTCCTACTAGCTTTAAAGTCATTCAGTCTTATCTTAACAAGTGCTTAACTTTTGTGGAATACACTGCTTTGTTTCTTAGTGGTCCACTCCCTCTGAAGTGCTGCACAGCTATAAATTAAAGGAAATGTGGATCGCTCCACCTCAGTTCTACGACCTTGGACGAATGAGCCGGTTTTCTAATCTCAAAGATCTCCATCGCTTTGCCTGGCAGAGGTCATTAGAGGGTTGCGAGCAGTGGCTGCCTATTCACCTCAAGGCGTCTGACTGCTTTGCAAGCATTTTACCAGGTAATTATGGCAGATAATAAATTAATAGTCTAGTACAGGGATCCTCAAATCTGGCCCACGAGATCCACTTTCCTGCAGAGTTTAGCTCTAACCCCAATCAAACACACCTGAACATGCTAATCAGTGTCTTCAGGATCATTAGAAAATCACAGGTAGGGGAGTTTGATCAGGGTTGGAGCTAAACTCTGCAGCGCATTGGACCTCCAGGGTAAGATTTGAGGAACCCTGGTTTAGTAGTTGTAACCATTTTATAGGATGAAGGACTGTAACTAATAAACCTATGCAAAAACAACTCGTTTTTTTCCCCTAATACGTAGGGGATGCTCTGTACCCCAAAAATGTGGACCCTTCTGGAAAGAGCGGTGGTGTGATGAAAACTGAGAAAAGCCTTGAAGAGCTCCAGCAGGACAGTGCAAACCTGCACCGTATTGTTGGTCAGGATTTATATTCAATAACTGTCCAAATGAACATCAAACCCAAGTATAATCACTTGTCTCCTCTCTGCGGGACAGATGTGGACAACCCCTCCAAAAACCATAGTAAACTCTGATACTTACCTGTCAAACTGTGGCAGGACTGAAGGACAGAAGCTCTACATGGATTTTTTTTTAAATCAGCTTATTTCTACCTAATGATGTGGTGTTTGAGCTGTGCAATGTAGTTCAGTAGACCAATTTGGAATAGATGTCACAGTTACGTCACTTGCAGTTGCACGTGCATTGTGGTGGCAGAAAAACACTGGTAACAAGTAGAGGGAAATGGGTAGAATCCGTGGAATAAGGGGGAAAAATAGTATTGTGCCTTTGAATTTCAGTATCAGGATGCAAGTATTTTTCACAGAACACTGTAAGACCCCATTTAAAGCTAAAAACACAGACGTTTAAACGGACAGACTACGGATGAAATTGCTATGATTACTTTAAAAGCATAAATTTGATTTAAACAATAGATCTACATAATATTCACATACACAGTTCATAGGGGACACAGTTCATTAGCCTCAGTTACAGCAAGAAACATTAATGGGAACTATACCATTTACCCATTTTATTCCACAATTTCAACTTTTTTCCCCTTGCAAATGCAAGTTTATTTCTCCTAGTTCGGACTTTATAACTCGATTTAACTCAACAATAGAAAGTGTCAGAAAAAGAAAAAAAAGCCAGAAGCGTGGGACATAAACTCATCAGAATTGAGATATAGTCTCAGAATTGAGAATAAGGTCAGAATTTTAAAATATAAACTAAAATTTACTTTTTAAATTGTTTTACTTCATGACTTCCATGGAAAGCTACTTGAAACTCATTTTCTGCCACCACATAGGCTCCGCCCACAAAAAAAACATCACCACAAATTGGTCTTTATGTGGTCTAACTTTGGTCATAAAGATGATAATCTTGTTGTTGAAAACTGCTAGTTCTGTGTATTTTTTAATAACATGGTCATCAGCTTCTTTTAAGTGTATTTAAAAAAAAAAAAAAAAAAGTCTAACAGATGTTTGAATCATGTTTAAATTGCAGATGAGACCATAATAAAAGGCATAAATGTGACTGCAGTTCTTACACATTCATTTATTTGTAGTACTGGCTAGGATTAATAACTTTTTTTTTAATTCAGATTTAAGTATAATGAGTAGTGAATTATAAAGTATCATTTGATGGAAAAATTTTAAAATCACATTTAAGTTTAAACAAAGCAGCATGATATGCATTTGTGGCATCTTTAAATTCAGAAGAAAAAAAAATGAACACGGACACAATGTGTGTGAATGTTTTTCAAACAGTTTAATCATACATAAACTAAAGATAAACTACCAGATGACTACTTCATGGGTGTCCATTTTGCTATATTTCTGTAGAGACAGTAGCGTGAAATCCTTAACCAACCTTATACAACATTTGTTTCAGACATTGAATAAATTCTGCACTCTCTACACTTCCAATGAAAACCACACAACTTAGATGACAAAACAACTAAAAAAAAAAAAAAAACATCGTAATTCAGTTAAAGGCTGTTTTGTGGAGTTGATTTTTGTTTGCATTTTGGTTACTTTGTACAGGTTGATGTTTGGTCATGGTGTTACTGTCTACATGCTTCTACTTACTGGGATTTACATTGTGAAACAACTTATGAAGTAGAAAAGGCAAAATCTGTACAAATCTTAAATGTTAAATACAATCACTCTGTACCAGTAATGACAAACATCCCACAGGAAATTTTCTCAGAGTACATTTAAACTCACAAAACAGCAGCTTAAAATCTAAATAGAAAACAACCACCTCAACCCCCAATTAGATTAGTCTGTCAGAATACATCTTTAAAAAACAAAAAACAAAAAAAAAAAAAAAAAAAAAAGACTTCCAAATGTAGCTCTTCATTCATGGAGACATGCCTTTAAACTAAAGGCTGAGGGGGCAAAGCTGCAGTTGAGCTCTACCGATCAGTCCAGAACTTCACAACTTATACAGATGTCAGAATGGGAAAGAAAAAAAAAATATATATATATATAAAATAACGCTTGCAAGCTCTGTAAAACAGACCAACTGTTTGGTCTAACACATTTTCGTTAACTGAACAACATCTCAAAAAGAGCATGTGTTTTTGCTGTTGTAGGCACAAAAAATTTATATCTAAGGACTCATTGGAAACCCACTTCAGTTTGTATAACAATACATTGTTAAAACACACTTTAACCCATAACCTAAACACACATTGTATTGTTTTTTTTTAAATCTTAAACGTAACCATCCAAATGAGACCACATGTCATTGTAGCAGGAGCCGTAAAGCATGATGTGAAACATACTGTAAAATGTAACCAACAGCAACATGCAAAACTTTTGGCACCACTTTATTCATCTTGACTTTTTGAAACAGAACTAGAGATCACATTTTGCTGAGGATTTCAGTGCACTTACAAAAAAACATGCATGCTTAATATTTACCTGTGACAAGAAATTCAACTCTGCTCATTCTATGCATTATTTCAGACTAATCCTGATTTTCACACAATAAGGAAATGAAAAACATGTGCCTGTGTTGGCTCGACACACACAAAGAAGAAAAAAAAGGCAATTCAAGTGTCTATTGTAATGTCACTCTGTTAATAGAAACTCCCAAAATTACATCATGCCAACTAACCTAACACAAAATTACAAAGTTTATCCTCGATTTCAGCAAAATGTGACGAAAACATCCTCTAAAAGGTTTAGAACTAACAAGTGAGAGAAAGAGGGAAACACACCCACACTTGAACACACAAAAGTGATTCTATAAACTGAATGGCTGCTTTGAGAAGAACAACAACAAAAATCAAAAAGGAGTACACAATCAGAAGCGCTAGGAAGACTGCTCGAAAAACAATAAAAAAAATAAATCAATAGAGGAAGAAAAAACAAATCTGAAAAACAAAACAATGAAAATTAAAAGCTTCTGCAAAAATCTAGTGGTTATGTTTGTACGTTCTAGAAAAATAGACTCTTTGCTCAGAACAATTTTCATTAAACTTTTTACACTTGTAGCAGTCTTTCTAACGCTCCCTATTGGCAGCACAAATGACAAATGAACATCACACAAAGAAACAAACAAAATAAGTAATCAATAAGCGTCAAAAGTTAACAAAAAAGGTCAAGTGTGAAATTTCAAGCGTCAGAGAAGCGAAGAGGACAACGGACTGGACGATGAACTTTTGACGTCACATCGACATGCTAGGCAAACGATGACAAACGGGCACGAAGATATCTAGAACAAAAACAAAAAAAAAAACGAATAACAAACCTAGGTTAAAGCACAACGGAAAAAGGAGGGGATGAAAAAGAAAATCATGAATGATTATTTTTGCATGAGGAGGGGGCACACATCATCTAAACACAAAACATTGAATGCAACACAGGAAACGATGAAGAAAAGTGGGAAGGAGGAGGGAGAGATAAGCACCATGCCAATAGTGAACAAAGGGAATAACATTAAACAACAACAAGAACAAGAACAACAACAACAACAACAACATTAACACCACCACTCAGAGACGACACAACCTGCCTACTACAGCTACGACAACACTGTCCTCGACAGCGACGTTTCAACTCAACAAATGAAAATGTTCGACTTCTCACAATCGCATTTCCATTTTAGCCCAAGGGAAAGAGAGAAACCAAAAGAAAAATTGTGCTTCAATGTTTCAGCTCTTTCAGTGAAAGTCCTTTTATTTTGTGCTTCAATTTTGAATTGTGTGGGACTGTGGAATAATGCATATTTGGAGCTGCGCATATTGGTTCTTCACAAAACACCCGTCATGGGGAACACAAATGGATACAATTTAGCTACATTGAACTCCGTGAAGGACAACAACATCATCATCATCATCATCATCATGATGGGACACAGAGCGAGTAACAGAGCATCATCATTAAACATGTACAGAAATTTAAGACTTGATGTGTTTGGCACATTAGTGGAACTACTCTGCACTTGTGAGCTGTTGTAAGGCGCACAAACCCTTTGCACAAACGCCAGTCGATCGGCTCTGGATAAAAAGGAACGAAACTATGAAAAAAAAAAAAAAAAAAAAATTTAAAATTAAAATAAATTAAATCTGCCTAACAAACAAAAATCCCTGCCTAGAACAAGTTCACAAGAATCTTTGGATTGTTCAAAATGGTGGCCTTGCCATTTTTCTTCCACTTAATGATTTGTAATGCATGCGTTTATTTGAACAGAGGCACAGATCAGGGACCGGGCGTTCCCTGCGCTAGCATCTAAGCGCTTCAAGAGGGGCTTCACACCTGGGTTCAGTCTAAAGCGTCTCTAATGCGTGAAACAAACCGTTTCGTTTCCTCACCTGGATTGAGAAGTGCGTCCGTGAAGATTGCGAGGTTAACAAGAATTGGCTTATTTGCAATTAATAAGTGAAAATAAAAAGCACCGTTAATAAATACGAGCATGTCGAACAGTGACGACAATTGTGAGGTAAATGTCAAAACAAAAGAAAATCATCTACGCTATATAATTTTCACAAATTGCAACACTGAGCTTAAGTTACGTTGTGTGGAAATTAAATAAGTGACAACTGCGATTAAAAAAAGCACAACTCTGCATTCGTCACTACAAAGGATGTACTTAGAGAGATTACACTGAGTGAGTAAGAACTTTAGACTGAACCATGGATTTGCTTTAGACTTGAAAGAAAAAGAACAACTCTTGGTACAATTTTTTTTTGTTGTTGTTGTTGACTAAACAGACGACACTACGACTAGTGAAAAGGGCCACACATCCGTCGTTTAAACAATCGGTGAATGTAACCACAAAACTTCACATTAGGATTCTACAAAAACACTGTTGAATCTTTTGAGTTGATTTTTTTTTTTAAACAACCGTTGTAATTCAGAGAAATTATTTAGGCAATATTATAAAACCTCTATAAAAATAGAAAAGGCATAATAGTTAAGTAATATACACTATCTGGATAATGTTTTCTTCTCGATTTCCATAAAAACAATCTCACCTCACGACCCTGCAGGACTCGGATTGGCATTAACATCTGATTACGATTTGAACACTTACAGTTACTGCCATGATCAACTAAGGCAAGTTGCATGGAGTAAGTTAGAAATGCAGGACGAGTCTCAATGCACCTGCAAACACCAAGATAAAATACTTATTGAACACTTGCCACAAAGGTTGAAGTTCAAAATCATTCTGACAATTAAGTGGCCATGAATTCAGCAATTGTAAACTTCCTTCTTTCTGTTCTTGGCAGTATCGTCTCTCGCTCTTCTCCAGAATGCAAATATTGCTAAAAGCTTCAACGCCGACCTCTTAAATTGAGGCGTAGGATAATGTATCAAATGACCATCAAAATAAAAACAAAAATCGTGTCGTAGATTGTGTCTTTGCTCAAAAAAAATCTATACAAACGCCGTTTTAAAACCATGCGTGCTACCGTGCGATTCCTCAGCAGTTTCCAAAGGATAAAAATCTCGGGTCAAAAAAAGTTTCGTTTCTGTTTGAGGCTTTAAGAAAGGATTCGTGAACTGAAATGAAGCACTCCGCCACTTCTTTCATACATATTCCTAAAGTATTTTCCACGTACCAAGCAAGTAGAATAATGGGCGAGAAGTTTTGGTCTGACAGAATGGTGAGAATGTCCTGAGAGTAAGTGTAGCATCTCCTGCAAGCTAGCAATACTGACTGATTAACCACCATCTACGAACCGACATGTGATATAATACCCTTGCTTAGTGTTTGTCTTTTTAGAATGTAAAAAATATTAAATGTGAATAAAAACAAACAAAGCATCAACATTACTGTTGTTAGCTGAGCCCTCCAACAGAATACATAAAACAGACTTTGAAGCAATGTTACATCACCCTCATTGTGAAGACACAGATACATTAAAAATAAATAAATAAATTAGTGAAATAAATACATGAATTAAATAAAAAGGCATCCATGAAAACGGAGTCTAGTGGAGTGCAGCCTGACCTTCCAGATGCTCAAAACGATATTCAGGTGACTGATTGATTATCTTTTGCACCGATGCAGCAAGCCTCCTTCATTTTCTAGAAAGGCAGCATTGTAGGAGGCATCAGCATTACACTGTCCGAATGTACTACAAGAGTCTAGTGTAAACACAGGAGAACATCTACAGGGGCCAGACCATGGTGATCAACAGTCTAAGGGACTGAAAGCAGTCACGCAGGCTGGCTTTCATTGTGCAACATCCTTTGACGCAAGATTTATACACAGCAAACTTGTAATATGGCACCAAAAACAACACAAAAACTAATAATAAAGAAAATAAAAGATCAACAGAACAATTAGATCTATATATAAATGTGGAAGAAAAAAAAAAAAAAAAAAAAAGAACTCTTTTCTCCTTGGAACAAATTCTTAACAATTTGCATGTTGTCTTTGTTTTGAAGGTTAAGAGAGAAGATATGTAGGAAAGGCCAGAGAAGTAAAAGGAGGATTAGGAAAGGCAGGTGTTAAGGGTGGGTGGGGTCATTCTAACTTTCCAACGTCACACTCCACTTACCAGAAAAACATTTTCAAACCAAGTCCATTTGAGAGTAAAATCACTCAGTATGGCTTGCTGTCATTTTTGGATCGTTTAAGTTGCACCTTCAGCCGCTTCATTCCAATCTGAAAACCGTTCATTGACTGAATGGCCGCCTGGGACGAAACTGGATTGTCGTAACTAACAAAGCCTAAAAAAAATAAATAAATAAAAGAACCAGATTCTAGTTACCCACTGCAAAGAATATACATCTGAAGGCCTTTTCACACTGAGCGCGATGTTAACACGCGGGGCGATTTGCTGACGAATTGTGCTTTCACACCAAGTGCGAACCGATTGATTGCTTTCTGCTAATTCACGCCTGCATGCTAGGTGGCGTCAACCAACAATGCATTTTTCCTCAGATATGTATCTTGTATATGGATTTAACAGTGTCCGCTGCTCAATATCCAGCATTAACTTAAGATAAATAAAGTTTAGTTCTACACCAGAAACACAAACTATCCATAGTGGTTACAAAAAAACATCTTAAAATTAGGGCTGGCAAACGATTAAATTGCAATTAATCCCATACAAAATAAAAGTTTGAGCTTGCCTAATATGTGTGCGTGTACTGTGTGTAATTATGTGTATAATATTAATATATATTATATTATATTATACACACGCTCACATTCATGTATATATTAAAACAAATATTTACAAGCATATGTATTTATTATAAATTTTATAGAATTTATTTTATATAAATAAAAATATTTTGTACATAACATTTCTCTTAAATATATACACATTAATTTGTGTATACACAGACATAATTACACAGTACACACACATATTAGGCAAACTCAAATTTATTTTTTATGCGATTAATCGTTTGCCAGCCTTACTTAAAATCTAAATAAAAGGAAAATTAGCATCATGCCACATTTGAAAATGTATATAATTAATGCATTTGCTTAAATCCCACTTTAAACCATCATTGAATGCTTGTAATAACTTATGATTGTGATCTATAGTTGATTCTATAATAGGCAGACATGCACTCTTTGTATGTTTAATAACACCACACAGCTTATTGTCAAAAATGTCCTTTGTTATAAAAGAAGATCTAGACAGTGAACGCGCTCTGGCTCATAACACTCACGCACGTGGAAGAAAACAGACAGTGTTCTCCTCCAGATCACATAATTAATTTGAGAATTAACAGAAGTAATATTAAGGTCATGTGAGAATAACCACCTGTTCTTAGATACAATGTTAAACGGGTCATTGGATGCTAAGTTCACTTTTACATGTTGTTTGAACATTAATGTGTGTTGGCAGTGTATGTTCACATTTACCATATAATGATAAAAATCCATGCAGTGGTTTTTAATTCATCTGTAAAAATAATATCCCCTTTTTCAAATCGAGCCATTCTCAGATGCCTGTCGGTGTGACGCCACCAACGCCGCTTCCACGATAGCTGATTGACATGAGCGTCTTACCTCAGACCCGCCTTAAATCAGCTGTAACAGTCCGACCTCCATTGTTTCAATGCCGGAGCAGGGATGTAAGTTAGACAAGAATATCTTCGATTGAGCGATTGAGGTGTTGTGTTGCTGGATGTAATAATGAACATAGTGGTCGTCATTTACTCCCCACATCTGAACCGCTGAAGATGCAGATGAAAATTACATTTGTTTGTGAAGGGAATGCGCCTCCCGATCTACATAAATGCGTCTATGTTCGTGCAAATCATTCGTGATCCAGCTTCACTTACAGCAGAAGTGAGTATAAAGGTTTTTTATGAATCTCTGCAATCACCTTCCTAATAACGTGCTAGTTAGCAAGTTTTGCGGCTAAAGTAAACAGGCTCATCACGCCACAGAGAGAAGAGAGGGGTGGGGCGAGCAAAGCTCATTTGCATTTAAAGGAGCAATCCATCAGAATGGGTTGATTTTTGCAGAGCTCATTTTGATAAGATAAAAATGGTGTTGTTTTACACTACCATTGAGAATTTTTAACCAAAATATATTATAGACTTTCAATTAAGACCCTAAGGAATAATATCAACTTGTGGAAAATGGGCAACTGACGACCCCTTTAAGAACGCATCCTTGTCTTTCTTGGAAAATTCTTCTTCTGTGTTTGTTTACACTGGTTTTCGAAACTGCGCCACCACTCTATCCTTTTTGTGCAACAGCAGTTGCTGTGGCCACATGATGGAATGCTCGAATCTTATTGGACGGCCCGTGTTTTCGCTTTGCGAAACATTCGTCGGACTGGTCGACAAAAAAATATATAAAAATAATTCACATTTTCGGTGTACAAATGTTCGCGGTCCATGTGGAAGCATACATAGGAATCTGTTGTTTTATTCCTACGTGTCATCGTGTCCGATATTCGTTTAGCTTTTTTTTTTTTCTTTTTTTATTTATTTATTTATTTTTATTTTTTTATTTTTATTTTTATTTTTATTTTTATTTTATTTATTTATTTATTTATTTATTTTTCGCACTCAGTGTGGAAAGACCTTAAGGCTAATTATACACAGGGCAACTTTTTAAGCAATGTTACTGGCCTACTTTAGGCAATTTTGCTATCAACAAGGTCCACAATCGATCTAAATTATCCAGATAGAAGTTTTCTTACCCATTCTCAATGGGAAAGTGCCCAAGCAAAAAAGCTGCCTGGCAAAACTGCTCAAAAACATGCCCCGTGTAAGCCTAGGCTTGTTTTTGATTTCAGAATTCAAAAATCAAGACAACACAAGTACAATGTTTTTGGAGCAGAACAAAACTCACCAAAACACTTGCTAAGGTTGGTCTGTTTGTCAATAAAGACCTTGGCAGAGATAACATTGCCGAAAGGCATAAACATCTGCAGCAAATCCTGATCACCAAACTCTTGTGGCAGATGGTAGATGAACAAGTTTGCTCCTTCAGGGCCTTTAAAGAGAGAGTAGAGAGAAAGAAACAAAGATAACTTTTCACACTAAAAGCCTAGAGCAACCTTTTCATTTTTAATGAAGCTTCAAAACTTAATCTTCTTGCATAGTTACAAGAGCATTCTGTGTTAAAGCATGCTGCTGATTACCACAGAAAATAATAATGATGTCCACAACTTGATTAAACTCATGTAGGGAAAATATATACAAGATGAAAACCTTTGTGGACTTGTTAAAAAAAAAAAAAAAAAAAAAAAAAAAGTGTTTAGAATGTAGGGCTTTTCCATTTGGAAAGAGATCTTTCAGGATGAAGACTTATCACAATTTTATATTTTTTTTTTCAAAAGTCAAAATAAAGAATAAAATATTCCTGTTTTCTTAATATACACTACCATTCAAAAGTTTGGCAACCATAATATTTTTTAAACAAATCAGAACTTTTATTCAGCAATTAATCTGCAATAAATTTATCAAATGTGACAGTAAAGTAGGGCTGGGTAAAAAGAAGAGAAAAAAAAAAAAAAAAAAATTGATTTCTTGATTTTAATTAATTCTCACTTTTAGGAAACTATCAATTCTTAAATCCCAAGAAATCGACAGTCTAGCCTGTTTTCAGTTAGTGAACGGAATATTGTAGCGCGTTTCCTATTCAATAAATCGCAATAAGCTTTGTGCTTTGTTAACGTAGTGCCAACTGACTCATGTATATTTTACAGTATGTAACCAAGATAATCAATATCCAATGAAAGCAGAAATCAAATCGAAAGCTTGTGAATCACAATAGAATCAAATCATGAAATCTGTGTCAAAACCCTGCCCTACAGTAAAGACATTTATAATGATATGCATAATCTTATAATTATATTTAAAAAGCTTTTGAGCTTTCTATTTAACAAAGAATACTGAAAAAACAACCTGGTTTCCACAAAATATAAAACCTGTTTTCAACATTGATAACAATTGTGACCCTGCACCATAAAACCAGTCAGAAGTCGCACCGGTATATTTGTAGCAATAGCCAACATAACATTGTATTGTCAAAATGATTTATTTTTCTTTTATGCCAAAAATCATTAGGATATTAAGTAAAGATCATGTTCCATGAAGATATTTTGTAAATTTTCCTACCGTAAATTTAAGAAAATTTCATTTTGGATTCGTAATATGCACTGCTAAGAACTTAATTTGGACAGCTTTAAAGGTGATTTTCTCAATATTTTTTTTTTTTTGCACCCTCAGATTCCAGATTTTCAAATAGTTGCATCTCAGCCAAATATTGTCCCATCCTAACAAACCTAACCAATATTATTTTAACCATACATCAATGGAAAGCTAATTTATTCAGCTTTCAGATGATGTATAAGTCTCAATTTAAAAAAAAAAAAAAAAAAAAAAAAAAAAAAAAAAAAAACTGACCCTTATGACTGGTTTGTGGTCCAGGGTCACAACTGGTAATAGAAAATAGCAGCATTGAAGAGCATGCCACAGATTCTTCCCTCAGGCTTGAAGTTGTATTTATTACAGAATGCTGACTGAATTCATCGGGAGAGAGCTGTTGGTATGGATCTCCACTTACTTTTAAACAAACCAAAAAGTAAAAAAAAAAAATAATAATAATAATTGTGGGCATTGTGGAGAGTGACAATGATCTCTTACCCGCGCTCTGATTGGGACTTGCTGCAGCATATTTAAAACAAAAATGAATCCTTAAGATGGTGATCACAAGAGCCACAGCTACACACATACACACATACTGAAAAGCATCATGGGCCAACACATACCCTAAGAGCTGACCCTGCTCATAAACTAGCAGTTTTATCTTGTACAGAGGCTGGCAATCTCCCAGCCTGAAAAGCTCAAAACTTTGATGTACTCACCTTCCTTCTGGCTGCCAGCGGCACTAACATTCTGCTGGGACAGTAAACTCTGACTGTAGAGGCTGGGCAGAGCGGCAGCGGCGTATTGCTGGATCCCAGAATAGGCTGCCTGAGTCAGAGCCTCCATAGCACTGCCCGAGCCGTTCGAGAGACCTCCGCTGCCCAGACCACCATTCAGAGCAGCCATGCCTGCGCACACAGAAGCACAGCTCAGCATTCAGAGACACACACGGGGGAGGACACATAAAACTACTGATAGATACAGAGAAACCGCATTCAGAGACGGAGACACAGAAACAAAAATGAGGTAAAGAAAGTTATAAACAAAAGGAACAACACAGATGCCATTTAACATACATTTCAGGCCCTTTGAACACAAGTGGTCAGTGCTTAAAAATGGTGTGAATGAGGTGCAAAATGATCACGTCATACTGCTGAATTGCACACTTTTTTTGGTAATGCGTCTCAGCTGACCACTTGTGTTCACATCACCTGAGATTGATTTCAATAACAGGTGTAAACAGTATTTTTAGTAATGCCATTTGACATCATACAGATTCAAAAACAAAAAGCTTTCTTCTTACTTGCTAGGGAGCTCATGTTGAGACCTGCTCCAGCGCCCGCAGCAAGAGACTGAAGAGCACCTAAAGACGCCATGGGGTTCACAGAAGAACTAGTACTGGAGGTGGGAGAGGAACCCGCTGTGCACAAGAGAGAAAACAAGAACCAGCTCTGACACATTACTAAGCCTTTAGACATTTTGCCAATTCAAATGTCACATGCTCTCATTTACACAGACATGTAAAGTAAATGAGAGTGAGGAAAAAAAAAACAGCAGACAGCAATGTCAGTGATCAAACTGCAAAAGACAGCTCACTGTAGCAACTGATGGGAATTATCAACATGCATAGATGATGCATAAACAGCGAGATGTTTAATTAAAAAAAAAAAAAAAAAAAAAAAAAAAAAAAACACACAACAACATTATACAGTTGTTTAGGCTTGGTCAGATTAGCAAAATAAAATGAAACCTAATAAGGTTTAATTTGTTAACATTACAGGGTTAGCTCACCCAGAAATGAAAATTCTGTCATTAATCACTCATCCTCATGTCGTTCCAAACCTGTAAGAAAATTGTTCATTTTCAGAACACAAATTAACATATTTTTGATGAAATCCAAGAGCTTTTTGATCCTGCATAGACAGCAACAGAACTACCACATTCAAGGCCCAGAAAGGTAGTAAAAACATTGTTAAAATGTGACATGTTGTCTATGTGACATCAGTGGTTCAACCATAATGTTATGAAGCTACGAGAATACTTCTTGTGTACCACATGTATGCATGCACTGTGGTACTCTTGTGAATGCGTGTCAACTGACAAGGATGAGGAGAAATTGTTGAATAAAGTTGTTATTTGTCTTTTCTTTGCACACAAAAGGTATTCTCATAGCTTCATAACATTACAGTTGAACCACTGATGTCACAAGGACTATTTTATCAACGTCCTTACAACCTTTCAGGGCCTTGAACGTGTCAGTTGCACTGCCGTCTACGCAGGGTCAGAACGCTCTCGGATTTCATAAAAAATATCTTAATTTGTGTTTTGAAGATAAGTGAAGGCCTTATGGCAGGGGTGCCCAAACTCGGTCCTGGAGGGCCGTTGTCCTGCAGAGTTTAGCTCCAACCCTAATCAAACACACCTGAACCAGCTAATCAAGCTCTTACTAGGCATACCAGACAGGTGCCTTGAGGCAAGTTGGAGCTAAACTCTGCAGGACACCACCCCTCCAGGACGGAGCTTGGGCATCCCTGTCTTACAGGTTTGGAATAACATGAGGGTGAGCAATTAACGACAGAATTTCATTTTTGGGTAAACTCTTTTTAACCGTCATGAACTAACATTGAACAATACTAATATAACTTTTATTCATGTAATAATCTTGGTTAAATTAAAATCTTGGTTCTACATACAACAATACATCTTTAATATCAAGCATAAACTAACATACATATGCATGTATGTATATGTGTGTGTGTATATGTATATGCAAATGAGTGTACATTTCAAGTATTATGAATGAATATAACCTAGATTCATAAAAGCTAACATAAAATGTAACTTTTGGCCCTTTTTAGCACTGATGCTTGAGGTATACCTGCTTCTTCGTGCAAATGTCACTAACGACACCAAAACACCTCACAAGAAGCACTCGGGTCAATTTTTGTTAATTTTGGAAAAAAAAAAAAAAAAAAAAAAAAAAAAAAAAGTGTAGCTTTAATAAATGCTTTTTTACAAAAAAAAGAAAATATGATGTTAATTGTTAGTTCATGAGACCTAATGCATTAAATAAAGCCAGTGTATTAAACTTTGTAAAGTAACATTTGTTATTGACCAGAAACCTTTCAAAGACTGATAAGAAGCAAAGTTAAGGACAGGAGGAGATTAAAAAGCGGGACCAACCCTTGTAGGCGTCCCAGGCAGATTGAGCGGGCTGTCCAGAAGGCGTACCTGAGCTGGTGAGGACGCTGAGAGGGGAGCTGGAGGTGGTCAGAGCACTGCTACCTGTAGGCGTTGCCTGTGTAGCACTCGCTGCTGCCGCTAATGCAGCCAGATTCTGCATGGCATTCAGACCTGCCACAGACAACAGACTATCCATATCAAAACTACACACCAACATTCACACACACACATCCTCCTTTCACTGGCCTAAAAATAACAGGCAGTCTCAACTGATTTTATAGGCATGCTATATGACAGAGGTTTAAAAGTCGCTAACACCGGTCATTCTCTCTAACAGGTCTGAGTGGAGCAGAGAGCATCAGACTCTCACCTGACATTGGATGGAGATTGTTGAGCGCATTTCCAGAGGATGCAGACTGTTGTAGAAGCTGCAAATAAAGCTAGACATTACATCAAAACAGAGAACAGAGAGAGTCAGGACTGCATCCAGGACTGTGATGGAGAGGAGAGGAGAGGAGAGGGGAGAGGAGAGGAGAGGAGAGAGGAGAGGAGAGAGAGGAGAGAGGAGAGGAAAGAGGAGAGAATAAATCGGGCAACAAGGCAAAATAAAGACAAGCAGGAGCACATGTGGACACAGAAACAAAGAGGAGTGAAATGTGGACATTCAAGGGGTTCAAAAAAATTAGAAGAGGACTGGAAAGAATTAGAAGGGAGAAAGATGAAGATAGAAGTAGTTTTCACAGCACACCCATGGAGCAGCACTAACACGTTCAAACAGGGCTACACATCTATGCTGGCCCATATGAGAAAAAACAAAACAAAACAGCAAACGGTAACTGAGTTTTAGGAGTAACCAATTATAAACAATCCAGAATGATTTTTGAGAAGCCAAATTAAATGCAGCTAAATAATGGCCAAACACAGACCTGTAGCCCATGTGCTCAAACACAGCAGAAAAACACAGCAACATTTTAAAGGCGACTTAGACTCTGTAAGGCTCTAATGGGATCTAATGTAATAACTACAGATTCAAATAATGCATTACAGTATGAATGAAGCAAAATATATTTTATGGGTGTCGCAATATAATGAAACTAAAGACAGCAGTGATGTTTCAAAAAAAACTGCCATCATGTTAATACTACACTTCTTGATTATCTAAACCAGTATCTGCTAGATACTTTAACTTAGTAGGTGGCACTATTGCATAATGGTATCAAACTGCCATGAAACAGTCACGTAGCTAACTGAAGCTGATTGGCCAAAAAAAAAAAAAAAAAGAAAAAAAAGCACAAATAAAGTTGATGATTTGACGAAATCATTATTTTTTCTTTCAGAATTACTACGGTCGACTTGTAGTCGTTCATTTTAAGCATTAGTCGACTAGTAGTTGCACGTTCATTAATAAACTATATAAATCATAATAATGAGCTTTTAATTGCCTACATAGCCTAATAGGCGCTCAAACGCACGCAAAAAAGCTTGCCACGGCGCACGGGCAGATATAATAATTATGAATGTGTCTGGGGAAAAACAGCAAGGACACTGCATTAACATTTTATTAATTTATTAATAAACTGGCGCTTTTTGTTTTCAGCTTAAAGGTGAAAATTTTGTGAATAAAAATTGTGTCAATTTATCAAACAAATTATTGAATAAAGTCATTATTTTAGTTTTCTTTGTGTACAAATTATTCTCGTAGCTTCGTAAAATTACAGTTGAACCCCTGATGTCATACGGATTATTTTAGCACTCTCCTTGCTACATTTCTGGACGTTGATCATGTTAATTACATTGCTGTCTTCGGGAGGATCAGAGAGCTGTCAGTATGCATCAAAAACATCTTAATTTCTGTTCCGAGGACAAACAAAGCTTTTACGGGTTTGGAACGACATGGGGGTAAATGAGTAATGACAACATTTTAATTTTGGGGTTGATTAACCCTTTAAGAGATGAATTCGGCGACACTGACTCTGTAGCGATGTACCTGTATGCACGTGTCATATGGATTACATAATGTGAGAATATTTGTTTTCTATTTGAATTTGTTCATTTGAAAAGTAAACATTTCACTCTCTAGAGATATATTTTTCCATGTCTGTAATAAGTCAAAAATACACAGAGTTTCAAAGTTTCGCACTAAAGTTCACAAAGAACGAGACGGCAGAAAGCGCATCCTGTTTGTTTTAATTATTTTACAAAAGTGCAACGTTCATTGTTATTATAAGTGCACACAAATAAACAGAGTCTTTACAGATTTGAAAGATGTAACACTTTTATCTATATGACCAAAAATGATTATTTTAAGAGCAAGTGACCGCACCAGCACCTCCACCTGTCATGCAGGGAGCACGCTACTATTCAGCTTGCACACTCTGCAAGTCTGGCACCAACGCGGAGCATTCGCAGGTCTTGCCCCTCTTCCCACATGAGCTCACTTTAGTGAGCGTCAGAAACTGCATGCAAACGCAGAGCGGCCATGTAAAGCTGTAAAGCTACTACATGCATCTTTCAGATAAAGAGCCATATTTGAGGTCGATGAATGATAGGTGCACGTTTGGATGTCCTGGCCGATGTACTATATTACCAGACGGACCAGCTGTTATTGATCTGTCTGTCACAGACTGCGTGACTTCACTTCTTATAGGATTTTTTTTTTTTGTGGGACTAAGCCACTAATAAAATTTTGGTCGACCGAGCCTCTTCTTGTCAACTAACGGTTAGTCGACTATTAGTGGCCAACCCTAAAAATTACTATAAATATCACAATAATAAATGTTACCGTGATAATCAGTGAAATTTTAATATTGTGAAAGCCCTAGGTGGAGCAAAGACCTCATATACCGAGCATGAATGTTCCTATTCTGCAAGTGCTTTACACAGTTTATGTAGTCCCCAATATTGGCGTGGTTTCTACGTGCATAGACGTCAGATGCAACAGGACCTGTCCTGTGTACTCACTGCAAGGTACTGTGGCCCAAGTGAGTTGAGTCCTGTAAGATTTCCCCACATGGAGGCAGCATTGAGCTGTTGCATCTGTTGCTGCAGCTGTTGGGCGATACGTTTCTGTTCTTTATCCTTCTGTGTGTCTGCAAACTTCACCACGATGGGAGAAGAACAGCCCTATCAGGACACATGCAAACGGAAGTTAAAATGCAGCATAGAATATAATTTTGAATATAAAATCTGCCAAGACAGCATGTTCTTTTTTACCAATTTGTATACTCTAACATCTGTCACTGCATCTCAATACTTATAATCAATGTAATGCATCCTTATGGAACAAACAACATTAATAAATAAAGATTTCCTTCAAATAAATGCTCTTCATTTAAACATTCCATTCACAGATTGTTGAAAAAAAAATGTATCACTGTTTTTAAAAATAAATATTGAATTTTGGACCAAATGCTATATGCTATATACAAATGCTATATACTATGCATTAAGCTGTAGGCATTCATCACAAATATCAAGCTGAAATGCAGAAAGGGTATGTGTGAATGTGTGTGTGTTTACCTCCATGGTCTGTGACTGGTGCATGGATTTGATGGCAGACTGGGCCATCTGTCTTGCTGTGAACGTGACGAAGGCACAGCCTACGGACACAGAGTTGACAAGTATGAAAGTATATCACAACAGGACACCAACTTCTGCGATTAAACCATAACCATAAACTAGAAGTAGTAATGAAATGAACTGTCACACAGAAACACAACCTCAATCAAAACAGGGCTCGGGCCCGGTCTCTTTGGAAAGCGAATGGGTTTGAGGGCTGCTCAGTCAATATGGGTCGCGCCTATCACTTAAGCAGTTCCCATGGTGATGGACAGCAAGTTCACTCAAGCCAATTCTAAAATAAATAGCGTGGGCCTCAATGTGCGTTATGTTCCCTTGGTTACACTTTGGTTAACTTAAATCACAGCGATTCTCTACACCGCAGGTAAGCGACAGCTAGAAACTAGGAGAATAAAATTCCCAAATGAATGATTAAAGCGACCGTGCATATATTATCAATTTGTTGCATGCAGTCACGGTTATATAACTTCTAATATCAGTTGCCATGTTGAGTCTGGGATGAAGTCATTTTCATTTGGGCCGACAGGAGCCAATTGACTCTCATTTTTCTCTGATGGGTTGTGTCTGCAACTATTAGTTACGCAAAACACTGCCTTCTCGAAATAACTTAAATGAGAGCGGGCAGAGTGACTGGTGAAGATGTATTTCATGTTTATTAGTGTGATACTAGTGCCCTGAGGGAAAAACTAGAAGCTGCTGAAGCTAAATTCATTTTTGTATGCGCTACAAGTCAAAACATTCACAGCACTGCTGTGTATCATATCCCATCGTGTGTGTAATTTGCTTTGGATGATGGTAGTGATGATATACGTGCGCTTGAGGTCTCACCACGGCTCAGTCCGTCTGGGCCTCGCAGTATGCGGCACTCCTCAATTTGACCGTATGGAGAAAACATGAGCCTTATGTCATTCTCATTGCACTTCTTTGAAATCATTCCAACGAACAGCTTTCTATCTTCTACCGCTGAAACACAAGAAAAGCCTGTTAAGGCAGCACTGTGGAAGTTTCCTCGAGCAATGTACTATTGCTCAGACGTTTGGGGTCTATAAGATTGTGTAATGTTTTCGAAAGAAAGTCTCTTATATTCAACAAAGGCTGCATTTATTTGATCAAAAACACCATAAAACAGTAATACTGTGAAATTACAATTTAAAATAACTTCAACCAAAGGGATAGTTGAACAAATTAAAGTTATCCCATGATTTACTCACCAACAAGCGATCCTAGGTGTATACAAATTTCTTTTTTCAGAATAATACAACTGGAGTTGTATTAAAAAATATCCTGGCTCTTCCAAGCTTTATAATGGCAGTAAATGGCTGTCGAGATTTTGAAGCAAAATAAAGTGCATCCATCCATAAAAAGTGCTCCACACTGCTCTAGGCAGTTAATACAGGCCTTCTAAATCGATGTGAAAAATATCCATAATTACTACGTAGTGAGAAGTGACAAACACTGAAGCGCAGAGGAGAGAGCAAAACAAAACACTGGTCACAAATTTAAAGTACATTTTTATATAAGCCAAAAGGAGACTGGTTTTAATTTGCTGTGAACAAAACTTGGTTCTCACGAGACTAGCATATTCTCACCGGAGCTTATGCTATGCCTAAATCCTACCTCATCCGCTGGAACGCCACTCTCTATTGAACACAATTACGACATTTAGCTGAAACTAGAGAGTATTATACATTATATATTATTATACAGTTTATACATTTTTAAATATGGATGTTTCTCTAACAAAAATGCATCAATTCACTTCAGAAGGTCTATATTAATCCCCCACCGAGCCATGCGGAGTACTTTTTACGATGGATGGATGCGATTTATTTTGCTTCAAAATCTCAACAGCCATTCACTGCCATTATAAAGCTTGGAAGAGCCAGAACATTTTTTAATACACAGTCAAACCAAAATTTATACAGACACCTTCAACATTTCTCACACTGTCACAGTTTATTCACTATAGTTTTGAAAATGGCAATAAAATATGACAAGAACTTAAGAGAGTTAAACTGTGTCAAAACAAATTCACCTTGATAATGTCATAACTTTGATAGAGAGGTATGTAATGGATTACAATCAAACAAAAATTCAGCCAACTACCAAGCCCAAGACCAATTACCAAGCAATGACTCATTTTGTTCAGTCTGTGGTGTAAAAAGGTCACATTAGCAATTAAAAAAAAAAAAAAGAAAAAAAAAAAAAAAAAAACGTGGTCAGCTCAAAGTGTCTGAATAATGTTTGGTCCCAAATTTTTAGCAATTTTACTGGTAGTCCACTGTATGAAGGATTTTTGGCTATAATATGTCACAGTATACTTTATTTTGCTATACTCAATTACATAAATTAACTATAGTGTTCTGCAGTAAAAAAAAAAAAAACTAGAGTGTCCTACTAGTTTTAAAAAAAAAAAAAATACAAAAAATAATAAAAAAACACCAACAACAACAAATTATATCTGGTGTCTGAATCATTTTTAGTTTGATCGTACCTCCAATAGTATATTTTCATTTATGGGTGAACGATCCCTTTAATATATTTTAAAATGTAGTTTAAGCATGTGATGACAAAGCTGCATTTTCAGCAGTATTCATCTAATATGCTCAGTTGGTGCTCAAGAAAAATACATTATTATGCTGAAAACAGTTTTGCTGCTCAATTTTGTGTGTGTTGCTGTGTGTGGAAACCGTCATAACTTTCAGGATTTTCTGAATAGTGGATTCAAAGGAAACATTAATTTATTTGAAATGGAAACCTTTACTGCAGCCATACTGAAATGCATTTCTTTCTTTAAAGGACCCCAAACTTTTGAACATTAGTGTATATGAATAGAGCAGTGGTTTTCAAACCGGTCCTGCGAGCACCCCCAAAACTGCACGTTTTCTGTGTGTCCCTCATCTATCACACCTGATTCAAATCATCAGCTCATTAGTAGAGACAGCAAGACCTGAAATTGGTGTGTCAGATATGAGAGACCTACAAAATGTGCAGCGTTGGGGGGTGCTCGAAGGACCGGTTTGAAAACCACTGGAATAGAAAACTATCATAATTTACTGTGGTAAATTCAAGTCACTCACCATTGTTTTTCTCACTGTCTGCAGGCTTCATCTGTATGGGATGATGCATCTATACAGAAAGAGAAAGAGAAAGAGAGGGTGAAAAAAAATAAATAAATAAATAAAAATAAAAATCACATGTGACTTTTTAACACTGACATTTCTCAGCCACTATGAAAAGTCAGCTGTTTGAAAAGCTTTAACAGTTCCTTTGGGTGTACTGAAAAAGCTTTTATAAAAGCATGTCAATATGTATGTGTATTTGATGCATTTTTTAAGAGCAATAAATAGTAGAAGGCCAGCTCATCTGATGACACACATGAGGATTAATGCATTATTGATACAAAGAAATAAAAAGTAGATCCTTTTCTCACCCCTGGAAGAATCTTCATGTTGTGAAGGGCATTTTGTGCTTCTAATGCAGATTTACGGGTGTAATATGTGACAAAACAACAACCTGCAAAGGCAATAAATGGTCTGTGAACCAAGTCCAAGATGACAACATTTCCACCGAGACCAATTTCTAGAACTCTGTTCCTAATCCTAGTGAGCATTGTTTTATGCAATCGTTGGCACGTTTCTAACATAAGGAGTGTTCCCAAAAGTAGGCTACTTAATTAGGCTGCCATCTAAGACAACTTGTTTTTATGCAGCATTGCATATGTGTGTGCGCTACATGCTCACTAGGCTGGAACAGACTGTATACGTTATGAGAGTGACTGACACAGAAAATGTCTCAATCTGCAGTGTACTGACTGTCAAGTACCTTTACTCTGAGGGGGGTTCTGACTCCTGTCCCGAAGAACATTGATTTCATAAACTGCACCATAGGGCTCAAACAGTTCACGCAGCTGATCCTCTGACCACGTCCGGGGGATCTGACCCACAAACATCTTTATAGCATCAATGTCGGGCTGGTCTGGGTGGTCCAGAGACCCATTCATCTTCTTGGTTCTACAAAAAATACACATATACACACACTGTTTAATGAGTCTTAAGGACATCACCCTTAATGTCTCCAGTCTCCCTGACCGATAAGACTCATTTGACATTGCAAATGAAAGGATGCACTCAACAATCTCATATCATTTCCAAGAAAAACACTAAAATTACAACAAGCTTCATTTACTAACAGTGCACCATTGTTAGACAGACACAGTATATTGCTCAGTCTGATTAATCTGATAATGTTTTGGATAATGTTTCCGGTTTCCACTTGGTCTGCTTTGCCTATAGATAATGCATTTTCTGTTCTCAGGTTTAGATGAGTAAATATCATGCAAAATAAGTATTCATTTCAACAACACCATACATATTTTATTTGCCATGACTAAATTACTTTCTGTAAATGCTTGTGTACTGAGTGAATAAAAATTGTGAATGCTGATCAGCAGTTGTACAGACTGTTTAGGTAATAAATGGTTCTCTAAAGAAGAAGAAGAAGAAAAAGAAAAAAAAAAAAAAAAAAACTCTACCTGCCACCTCACGTTATGTTTTGCAACAAAGAACTAAGCAATTTTCTGTGAATATGAGAGATTTCTGATTCATTAGCCACTATAGGTCAATAATTAGAAGAATAAAAGTGCAGTAAACAGTAAAATTTCTGCACTACAAACCAGTGTGTTTATAATTACGACAATGTATTAAATTAATACCAGTTTGCAATATCAAGCAGCATAACAAGCCATTTCGTACAGCTAAAAATAAGCCTTTGGCTCCGGAAGCCACACACATTCAAATTACAAATGGTCATGTCCACTCTAACATTAAATATGAGGTGGACACTAGTGATTAGCAATGCAAGCTAGAAGAATACAGTGTGCTAAAGCAATCATTGCATTATAAATTCTTCAGCCACTATGCAAAGCTCAAACATGAGAGCAAAATCCCTGCTCAAACATCCATGAATACTCATAAATGGTTCTCTCAGGTCACACACAAGATTTTCTGAGGTGAAAAATAACTGAAAAATGTATATAAACTAAGAGTTTACAACAGGAGTCTCCAAACTCTGTCCTGGAGGGCAACATTTAGCTCCAAAAGTAAACACACCTGAACCAGCTAAACAAGGTTTTACTATGCATACTAGAAGCTGAAGGCAAGTTGGAGCTGAACTCTGCAGGACAGAGTTTGGAGACCCCTTGGTTTACAACTAACTGAATTTAAACTTGATGAAACGAGCAGCAACAGCTCTTTCTCTTCTGTATTGTGTCATGCAACTGAATAGAACTGACTGTTCAGAAAGAAGAGTCAATATGATCTATAATGCATATAGAAACCAGAAGGGGTGAATTTCATTCCAACTAATCAATAATCCACAAAAACCTAATGTTAAAAAAGTGACTAAGGAAAATGTCAGATATAACCACAGTCTGTGATGAGAATGAATTAAAAGAACATCTTCACATTGCTTCTTTGATAAAGTGGAGCAAGAGGGGAAGCAGTGAGTGACGTCACTGACAGGCCTGAAGCACTGCTTCATCACTCTCTTTAGCAGCTGCTGATCAGTGAAGTGACAGACCACTTTAAGATAAACACAGCATTGTGTTGCTGACAAAGAGCAGCATTAGCCAGCAGCTAAAAGCCAGATTAATGGCGTTTATTGATCAGAGGACAGAAGAGCTAATAAAACCTTCTACTTTGTCGATTTTCCAGCAACCAGAGCTTGTTCAGACAAGCAGATAACACAGATTCTCCAGAAGATCATCCAATCGGGGCCCGAGGATCACTGGGGCGAAACCATTTTAGGACTGGAAATGCTTTTTCCTAGTGGACTGACCAGTTAGTGACTGAAGGGAAGAAGCCACAGTCACAGCACATCAGAGCACGATGATTCAACTAAAACAGAATAGAAGAAAAATCGGACATCTAGGAGGAGATAAGTGATAATCACGATGGTAGTCATCTCTTTCCCATTGCCGCGAATTAACATGAATACCATATGAATGCTGCCTTCAATTTAAAGCCTGTTAGCAACACTGAACTCTTTTCTGCATTTCTTGCACAACAAACTCCACAAACAGAACAGAGAAGACAATTTACCATGGCCGAGTCAGCAGTTTCTTGCCCCGTGCTTGGTTAAATTGTTCCCTTTGAGGTTGTAAAACCTCACACAAACAACCCTCATGGCTTTAATAAGACAAAACACTGAAACACGCTATTAAAGAATCCTGAAACACTAAAGAACAAACTCATGCATTTCAAATGTAAATCTTTAAATAATATCAGGAACAATATAATGTATCCTATAACAGACAGCCTCTCAAGATTGTCTAGCTTGAAGTGAAAACTAGGGTTTCACTTTCCTTTTTAAACTGCTGAAACCATCCTACTCTCCACATGTTTATGTAAATAACTTTCCTTTCTATGCTGTCCTAGGCAGAAGTATAACAATTATGAAATGTCCAAATTATCACATAACTATTCTGCAGTATCGTCTATTTATGCAAGTAGGCTGGACTAGTGAATAAAACATGAAAGACAATACATGCTAATATTAAAAAAAACAAAAAACAAAAAAGTTTACTAGAGAATTATGTAGTAAAAATAAACTACCAGCCCTCACTATAGGCCTCTATAGTGAGGGCTATAGGCCACTATATATTTATTTTTTTTTTTTTTTTTGTAGTAATAAAAATAGACCCAAGTGAACAATAGCCTATAACAATAACAATATATAATAGGAATGAGGCAATAATAATCAGTTCAAATAAAGTATCAAAAGCAAATAATCATATGATTTTATTGAACAAAACTGTTAAAATAATGCATTATAAACTAATACACATTATGCATTAATGACTGCAGAGGTCGCCAACGTCCTGACAATTGTTTTTACACTTTACTGTGCGATCTAAACCGTGTTTAACATTGACTAAACATTTACTTTAAATGTCCACTTAATTTTTAATATTTGGCCATTTCTTTATGATAGAAAAACTACACCCATTGTAATTTCTTGAATATGTGGACATGTAAACTCAGAGTGAGGGTTTAAACTTAATCACAATGAACAGTTTGCATATTGAGAAAGATACTGATGTATTCTCCTGTGTTTGTGTAGATTTATTAAATGATGCATCTTACAAATCTGATGAAAAGGCGCATGCTGCGTGCCCAGATGAACGTTATAATAAACTTAAACTCACAACAACATGCAGAGATGGAGTTTGAGACGCTCCACATACGTAAAAAAAAATACATATGAAAAAGCAGCACTTGCAGAGCTGTTCTCTTTTGTTGGACAACATAACTTATTTTTACTTCACAACATCATTCGAGTGTTCGAAATAACTTCCTTTCGTGATCTGATGTGGCTTCTTATCACAGAATGAGGCAGACAATATATTCGACACTGTATGTCGATTAGCAATGGCTTACAGATATTCTTAATCATTATGAAAATACCCGAGATGGCTTGAAGAACACAGATAAACCATATACTGTTGCAGACAAGTATTTATTGTCCTTACATTTCATCATTCAAAACGTTTAACGTTATATCTTGTTTTTATTCAGATACAGTAATAGCGATGCCTTTTTCCATATTAGAAATTTCCTGGCTGGAAAGTCACCAGTGTTATCTCTTTGACGCATATGTGAATTTTCTGCACGAGGGCGCCCTCTGGCGTCCAGTATGAATGAAACCCATCCTATTTTGCCAAAAAAAAAAAAAAAAAAAAAAAAATCAGAAAAATAATACCTCTCTCAAAAGAAACATTAAGCAGACATATAATAATCCACGCTTTTCCAGTGTACAAAGGTTTACAGGAGTATTTCGTTGTTATCTAGATGCAAAAAAATAAAAAATAAAAATAAAAAAAAATACACACTGATGTGGCAAGCTATCAGAACCGAACCGAAACCCGTGGTTAAAAACCAAGGTACATATTGAACTGTGGACTAACTGTATTTTTGCATCCCTACTACTCGCATGTAAATAAAGCACGTATATTAAACCTGCATCGCATATACGCATTTAATTGAATACTAGCGTTTGTGAATTCTTAATAGCATTATGCTTTATTATGATTTTTGAAGAGGATTTAATATGTGGAACGCACCACTTCCGGTATTTTGACAATTACTCGACACAGGCAAAATGCAATCAAGGTTTTTTTTTTTTTTTTTTTAAATCAAATACTCTGCAATGATACCTCGACAAATAGAATCGAGGTATCATTGCAGCCCTAAAATAATTTTATTCCTCATTTTGTAGTATTGTGCCTTTATTTAAGGAGTTTGGGCTGGTGAATAAAATACAAAATCTAATAGTGAAAAACATGTTTACTTCAGCATAATGTAGCAAACATGAACTAGTAGCCCACACTGCACGTTTAGCTCCTAAACAAACCCTGAATCAAACTTACACTGACACAAAATACTGCCTGACATTTACAATCACTGTACTCTCAGCTCTAAACAAACCAGTTAACCACTCATAAGATTTTACAAACCATACAGATTCCTAAAATGAAATACTAAACAACAATAAAGAACATTACACCTTTATACAATGACCATCAAGCAAAAGAGAATTTATGGTATTAGCATGTAATCCAAATCAAGTTACGCCAAGCTAGAGTCAAGTTTGTACTCACACTGAGCTGGAACTCAAACTGCAATGGTCCACCATCATCTCTGGCAGAAAATCCAGCTTAAAGGAAGCCATTTTCTTCAGCACTTCACTAGTCAGTAAGTCTCAAAAAATGAACACAGAATCCACAAAAACAGACTCTCTCACACTTAAACACTAAAACAGCCACAGCGACTATCTGTCAAATATGTCTCTCAAGGTTCACTCATAAGTTACATGGGAACAGCTGGGTAATAAAGGGGAGCGTACACCTCATGGAGGCTGATCAGACCGCACAAAACTCAAATCGACAAAGAGAGACAACGATGAGGCTCGGCACTGTGCTGGATGACAAACACAGGCCGTAGCTCTGGTCACCGGGCTAGGACTGAGGATTAGGATGGGCCGAACAGGCCACTAAAAGCTGCACCCCTGCTCCCACAAAAGAAAGTGCTGATGGTGGGGGACTGTTTTGTGAGTTTTTCTCTTAGCAAAGCAGAACTGAGTGCAGTGTCAGATAAATAAACTGTCAGATTGATGCTGATAAGCGTGAGTGAGCGGCAGGAATGAATGGGGATGGGCAGCGCTCTGGTAATCCCTGAGCTGAAGCGCCCCCAGGACACAATCGGGCTCCAGCAGCGGGCCACGGACTGTACACTGTTCCAGCATGGAGGGGTGGCGGAAGGGAGGGAGGAAAAGGCTGCTCGGGGTCATGCAACATGGGTCATGTTATAAGCTCGCAGTCAAAGGCGACAAATAAAACAAGCCGCAGGCAGGCTGAGCTCCACTATTTGGCTTTGTTTAGCATAAAAACACCAAGAGACCTATGTAACAAATAACATTCTAACCACACATTCAGTAATTTCCACAAAAATAAACATTTAGTTTATAATATGCCAATTCATTCCGATTATATAATACATGTAAAAATCATACATAGAGCAATATATAACACCCTTACAAAAGAGAGAACTAATGTTTCAGCAGTTAATTAGAATGCAATCATTTTATTTCAACCTCAATGGACTGTCAGACATTCTAACAGACCATGACATCATCGCTAGCCATGCAGTGACATCTGGTGGGCTGCACACTGCAGACATGGTGGTTACCATTTAGAAACAGGAGCAATGACAAAGAAAGAGCTATTAAGTTGTTTTCTCTTCTCATCCCCGCTTCAAAAAGAAGCCGCTTGATTGAAAGATTTGTTTCCCACTGAGGGAAAACCTGTAGACGGAGGGTATCTTCATACCCGTGGGGTGAAAAGACATGAAGTGAATGTGTTCTTACCCGCCAAGGGCAGGTACTTCCACAGCAGGAAGGGAAAGCTCGCATTGAGGTTGCCCGTGCTGCGCTGTGGTCAGGTAGAGGGCTTCGGCGTCGATGCTATCCATCCAGTGCCTTTGTCAAACGCTACAGAAACACACCAAACATTACAGGACACACACATCAGACACACGTACACACAGGTAAACACACACTGAAAGGGGAAAAAGAAAGAACAAGAGAGACGTCTTCTGACAGAATAGACAGCATGCAAACCGCATGTCACAAAATTGCATGCACACAAAAAACACATATGTGGGAGAACAAGACAGCACTTCCTGGATGAAGTTTGTAGAGGCTTGAACGCAAAGGTTTCTCATATTGCAAATAAAACAAACTGGTCTATGTATTCAAACTCAAACCACACCAGCTAGGAGCTTGTTAAATATTGTTTTATGCGTGTTGTTAAGCCCAAAGTATAATTTCTATTTACTTTTAACAAACAGGGCTTGCAACACTGTGTAAAATGCTTTTAACTCTGCTGACAAAATACGAAGTCTTTACCTACCAACTCTGTAGCAAAAAAGCTTCACGTATCAGATCTGGGGTCAAAGCAACTATAATTGATACGGCAGTAACATAATACAGGTGTTTAGAGTACTCACATTCTGTACAACTTATCAAAACATAAATATGCACACAGGACCATATGGGACCAAAATAGGATCTTGGTTACTAAACAGACAAAAACAACCCGAGGGACTATTTGGGGCTACATTTTAGCTACTTTAAATAACTTTCTAAATGTAACCAATGATATAATCCGTACCATAACTTGAGCCATGTTTTTGTGCCATAAAGTAAAATAAGTATCCCTTATTATAATAATAGTAAGAGGGTTTTAAATGATGAAGTCACAGAAAGAAACTTGAACAGATACACTTAATCTAGAACAGACCTGAGCAACACGTAATGTAAAACAGCCAACCTTAAATGCAGCATAGAAATCCAGCATCATTACTTCCTTTTTTTTTTTTTTTTTTTTAAATGCGTACATTCACATGAACCATCTGAACAAAATTCACTAGAATTTTCCAACAACACATCTGAGAGACTGAATGCATCACAACACCGGAAAAGCTACACTACTTCTAAACTACAGTAAGGCCCCCGAACAGCAAACTAGTAGCACCTCAACTTTTGGTTAGCTACTTCCCATTGCTGTGCACATCAATGATTTATCATCCCTTTGAGAAACTCATGCCATGCAGCTGTGATGTGGCTTCTGACCTTGGAAGCATAGCGAGAATGCTCGGAGAAGACCATAGGCCATGCCATGTTTTAATGACTGCCTGAGTGACTGTGTGGCTTATTCATGGACTGTCTATGTAAGGCAGTGTTATAGGCCTTTGGGGTGAAGGGGCAGAACATATGGTCAGCACAGTTCATCCAACAACAAACTCACTCTCGAACACTGGCACAGACAGACAGCACTGTAGACAAATGGAGTTACACTGAAGCATCTGGAACAACCCAGCAGCTGAAAATACAACACACACACACAGCTGACTGATTGGGGGGGGTTGGTAGAGATGGACATCTACAAACCACCCATCAGTCATTCATTATGAAGCACCTCAATCCTGTTTCTCTCTGTACTACAACAAAAATAACAACTTATACTACTACATCCTAATCAGAGCAGCACTCTGTGCCAGCAGTTCAGAATGCCAAGGGTCATAAACCAGTGACCTACACACGCAGCTCACTCACTGTCCAAAACAGAAGGTTACTTCATGGCAGAAGTTAAAACAGCTACAGTATTACTGGAACTAGAATATCCAAGTGTAGCAAAGAGTGTCTAAATAATTCTAATGGAGATGTTAATCAACTAAGTCCTGGTTCACTTCACTGCCTTGAGTGCATATTTGATTTCTGTGATGTGCAGGGCATTAGATGCCACAGCAGCATTTCAAAAAACAGAAAGCGTCTTTGCCAAGATCCAAAGCAGCTTAGAGAAACCAATCAGGTATGAAAATCAGTTGTTAGTGCATTAACCCTCCATTAATTCTGTCCTGAAAACCACACGCACATACTGGAAGCTTCACAAGCATGATTTTTACCGTTATGTAGAGAAAGCCAACTACTCACATTAAAGTGCTCCAGGGTTGCAAATTAACGAGGGCTTGTGGCAAAAATGTCACCAAAATTAACACAAATGCCCCATAAATTCAAGACAAAGGGGTAAAATTAAATGTGAAAACGCTGGAGCAGTTGTTGAGTGTGCATGCTTGCGAATTCCCTCAACATAAACAACACAGTGAAGACACAATGTAAATAACAGATTATTTCACAGCTTCAGCAATTATAATCTGAATTTTTGCATAACTTGTGCTTGATTTGGCTAACGTCATGGACTGACAGGTTTGCCTGCGAAGCCAGAATGTGACATGCTCAAACTGAAACAAAAATGTTTTATATTGATTTCTATCTCAATATTAATAATCATTATCACAATATAAAGAGCAATAATCTACAATAATGATTTCTGTAATAATATTGAAGCCCTGTGAGCTGCTGTTCTTACATGCAGAATTTAGACAAATTTTAAAGTCTACTGCTCCTGACAAGTTTAAAACATTGACTGAAGTAACTGCAGAAATGTAAGTATTTGACATTAAAAACAACACTGTATGGTTTTAATAACAATGTGATAAAAACTGCCTGCACAAATCAATTACAGGGGGCTAATATTGCCCCTTAATGGAAAAGTTAATTTCTGATTCTGAAGTGGTCATATGATAAATATACCATTTTATTTTGTCTCCAAGTTCCATTTGCATGTTAGTATTTGTACTTTGTTTTTAGCTCATATTACCCAAAACATCCCAAGCTAAGGAGGAACAGACTGTTCTGTATAGACTTGTTCAGGTTTAGAAAGGTGACAAACACCACAAGCAGCCAGTCTATAGGGTCTCTATACTGACACATTCTTTTGCTACACATTCAGAAATGTTTAATAACTTACCCTACACCAGTGAAATATTATGTGTAGTCTAACTAGGCTAACTGTGATGCAGGCCCATTTCACACAGCATATGAATGTAGACAGTCAAAGTCTGGATAGTTTACCAAAATATTAAAATGTCAACATGGTAAAGCTTGGCCATGCCTGCCTGATGCACAAAAACGCAATATTTCAGCCAAACCCCCTTGAAGGTCAAGTTACATTTTATTTTCTATATAGCGCCAGATCACAACAAAAGTCATTTAAGGTTACCTTTCCTATAGAACAGGTCTATACCTTGTTCTTTTATTAAACAAATTAAATGGTCTTATGTTATTTATCTTATTTACACGACGGCATGTCAATTCTGTCTCTACAGAAGGCGCGTCTACAATTTCTCCGCGAAAGCGCGGACGGGGTCGCGGAGTCCATTCATAAAAACGGAATTTACTCTACAGCGCGGAATGCAACGGAATTCGTCAGTCAAAATTGGGTGTCACTTAATTAAAACGGAAAAAGACGGTTTAGATATAAATCCTGCACGTTCCGCTTGGCTCCGTATGTATGAATGGCGGAAACACAGTTTGTTTACTACACAAATACTGAAGCACAGGCGAGGCTTGCGGTGATTTTCGGCCTCTGCATCTCATTATATGACGACATGAACACATGAACTTCATATTCAGAGCTGTTGTGAGAGTCACTTCATGAGAATTTTACCGTTTCATTTGCGAAAACTAGGATCATATCATACTGTATAAACACAAACGTCACGGCAACCTGTCAAAAAAGTACGGATTAACGTGTAACAGAAATCTATTGTATTACTTTTGTGCAGTATAATGCACATTTTTGTGTGTTTATATTTCTGGCCAATTTAAATAAAACGAATGATTAAAAATAAATAAATAAATAAATAAATAAATGATTTCACCCTTTCCAAACTACTTTTTGGTTGCTGAAATGTCACTGCATCACTAGTGTTTGCCATATTAGATGTGCTGTGTGTGCATTGATCGATATGTGAATAAAGGCCTAAATTAAATCTCTTCATCATATGAAGTGCGTCTCTTCAGAAGACTTGTGTTAAACCACTCGATTCATATGGATTTCTTGATCAATTCATATGAATTACGCTACCTTTATGAACTTTCGGAAGCATCAAAGTTTTGATTGTGTGGACTTTCAATGGATGGACAAAAGTGACAAGAAAATATTAGAAATCTCTTAATTTGTGTTTCAATAAACAAGTCTTATGGGTTGGAATAACATGACGGTAGGTAATGATGGCAACTCATTTTTGGATAAAATCTCTCTTCCTAGGATGTGTGCATCCTAGGGAGATTTTAAAGGTATGTATTTAAAACAGATTTTTGTGTTTTAGTCACACTAAAATGGTCTTTTTGGACTGAGAGGGGAATTGAATTAGCTGTATTTCAAAAGATTGAGAATTATTAGATTTCTCATGATATGGCCTTTAAAGACTCAACCATATGGCAGGAGAAAGTGCTTTGTGGCCATTTCCTGTTTTCTTTCTGAACTGTTTGTCAGTTTTGGACTGTTAGAGTGAGACTCATCCTGCCTCCTGCAGAATCTCCCATTTCACTGCCAAACTGGAGAAAACTCATCACAGCCAAATCAACCTCTGACCACCAGCAACCTTTCCTCATAATAAACTCCTGCTCAAAGTCACGACAAACGGAAAGCCTAGCTCTGTCTGAGGATACTGAAATGTTCATAATAGCTGCACAGACAAAATCAACTATGATACAGACCAAACACTAACCACTAAAGCATCACAAACAGTAAAGCCACGCATACTACAAAACATAGTCCCTTCACTACATGCATTACAAAAAGTCAAAATGCAAATAAAACAAGAGCGTCATATATTGGAGAGGTATAAGGTATAAGAATTATTATTTGGGGATTTAATGGCATTCATTAGCCACATTAGCAGCAGCACAAACGGGAATGTTCCCGACAGGTGCTGCTGACCTCCATGTGGTAACTCCCTCCTGGAGAGTGCTGTCACGATTTAACAGCTGCCATAGCGCAGCAACTGTCAGACATGAACTTACTACGGCAAAATCTAACAGAAGTCAAAGCCAAAAAGCTTTTTGCCTTAAAACATTAGTATGTTAAGTACAAAACGAAACGGAAGACTTTCAGTAGCTCAGTACGAGTATTTTGGTCTCCTCATGAGTCTCTTAAAGGTGAAGCTGGAGATGATTGATGGCTTCTTTAAAGAGCCTGCACTCTGACACACATCCCTTCCCCCTGTAACGGAGACATAAACCCCCTTGACGTTGCACTAAGCGCTCACAAACTCACGCCTTCAATTGCGCTCTACAGCCTCCAGTTGAACACGCTTCTGAAAACCCTCAGTATTTATGTTAATACAGATAAATATGAGCACAGAGACTACTGGAATTGCCAGCCCGCAGTTGCAGATAATAGAGGTGTTGCCATGCAGGACAAAAATCCAACTGCAAAGAACGGCCCACCGTAGCAGCATCAACACACAAGAGTGTGTGTGTGTGTGTGTGCACTAACAAGTAACCAAGGAAACCGTTTGTCTTCAATTCTGAGCACTAAACGGTAAGGAACAGAGAGTTCATTTCATGCAATTTTGCTTCATGCAGCTCCCTAATAGCACAACATAAATTGACAGAAATGAAGATGCAAAATCCTAAATGACATAGGACCTCTGCATGTGTGACTAATACTTTATTACAAGCTGACATTAACTGACACTAATTATCCAAACACTAGCAGCACTGTAGTATAAGAGTTTACAGATATGACACTGGTGCCTCTCATTCCAAGTTCACGTTCTAGAAACTACAAGCACCGAACATCCAAACAGTCTGAGGAACACAGGCCGCAACTGCTCATTTCTATAACAGAGAAACCGAAGTTGAAGAACCACTGCTTTTGCTTTACACAATGTAGTTCTCATCAGGGAACTCATCTGTGACCTCTCAAACTAATCTGATGGCTTTGCGTGCGATGTCTGATGATTCTAGTCAAATCGTGTTTTGAGCGCCAGTCATTTGGAATACGAATACCTACCTTTCCCACATTCACGCATAACATTGTGATGTCTTGCTTAACAAACAGTCCATTGTAACACATCCTAACACAAAAGTGAGAAGCACTTACCCTCTCTGTGGCCTTGCTTTTCTGAAATGTTGCTCCCGTCAATCTGTAGAAAGAACAGCCGCATGGTTAGACTGGCATTTTATCAATGAACATCTGTGGTGATTCCCAGTATCTGTGGACTTGCTGTCCTTTACCTCCGTTACCATGCTGAGAAAGACACAGGGGCTAATTTGCTATCTTCGTGTATTATTTATACTGGCTCTATTAGACTTGGGTTTTTTCCTTTACAATCAAGCCACGGAGACGGACAGATCTTACAAGAGAGTCAATGCTGCACATCCTGCCAATGTCAGATAAGGCCTGAACAGGTCAGTTACAACTGGCTTTATCTAATTTATGTAATGCAAAAGCACAATACAGGCAAATATTGCCCTTCTATGTACATTCATATAACCCTTCAGTGCAACATTTTCACTTCATGCTCACAATGCTGGCTGTGTTTCTTCTGAATGGTTACCTGTATGTCAATGTATATTAGTTGTGGAAAATTATGCTTAAACATTGTGCCTAAAATATTCCATTATCTTCACCTAACAATGTCAGCTAAAAGCAATCATGTCAAGCAAAACGGACCTTCTCGCCCTTCATGCCAGTGGTCCCATTCAATAGCATGTTGTCTTTTCCCTGAAAAGCTTTTACCTACAAGACTCCCATTCTAGACAACTCATTATTTTTTATATCAAACTACAACTAAAGGTTGCCACAGCGTTAACATGATAAAGCATTCCCAACAGAACGCAATCCACATTAGATTACAATTGCATTAGTCACTAAAATGCTACTTTATGGATTCCTCAAGTCATTTTCAGAGAGATTTGTACATAATACCTATACAAAGGTTTTGGCTTGGAGGTAAAAGCACAATCGTCTATTATGAAGCTCTTATCAAATGATAGTGATAGTTCACGTGACAGTCCTGAAGAGCAGTAGCTTTCTGTTCAACAGGCCTCTGAGCTCAAAGCAGCAGGCCAGATACTAAAATTGCTCACTAAGTTACATATAACTTCACCCGTTTTATTGACCGACCTAGTGAAAACGAGCTGCTTTATGAACACTTACAAATTAAGCTACACATACATTGACAATGAATGCGATAACCTCAGAAGCAGTTACGCATGGTGTATTTATATTTTATTAGCACGCTAGCGTTGAAACAAGAAAGTAAAAGCTCTTAAGAAGAGACATTTCTATTCGCAGCCAGTGCTCGAAGTCGTAAGACTAACTTTTGGTGGGATCGATACCTCCTTTTGATCGATATGAGACTAAGCCGCAAAGTTGCATTTTACTTGCATAATGAGCTTTTTAGAAATGGGAGAACATAACAGGCCTTCTGTGCAAAAACTTAACACTACTACTATACTAACACACTTGCTGCGTTCACAGACGTGTTCATTTAGCTGGGGAGTGACCATGCGTTTTCCAACAGGACCTTTAACGTTAGTTTGTTCCTTTCCGGAGCGATCGCACTGGAAATACATGCAATGTAAAGACCGCATGTAAGTTACAACACAGGGAGCGACCTGTCCGAGTCCTGCTCATCACCTGCATCTTTTTAATTGCTTTGCATGGTTACATTTCTCAATGATGCTAAACTTAGCAGGACAGCTGGAACAGCGCGCCGAAGTTACACAAGTTTAGATAACTCTCGACGCAACCGTGCATGCATGACTGATCAAACGGTATCTATTTGCGACATGAGCCCCGTGGGCGCACGGTGGTCTATCTGCTCTTACATAATGACGCATGTTAGCGCGTGCTAGCGACCGTAAACAACCACCAGTTAGCTCGCACTGCTACAACCATGAACAATCAACACTTACCCTCGATGCCCCCTTTTGCAAACGGAGGAAACTGAGTAGGTATGGTGTGCTGACACGGGGGAATGATTGTGCAGTGGGATTTGTGAGTTAGTAGTTTTCTCTGATTACGTCTTCCCACGACAACCTACTTTCTGGGTAGAAGAGGGACGGTGCAAAATGGCTGTCTTTCCTGCATGCACCATCACATTTATTAAAAGGGGAGTGGGGTGGAGCCTCTGTCAAAATGTGTTGGACAAATGTGTACTTTTGGTGTCATAACGTTGATAGACGCGCCTATAATAATAATTTCTGTGTGGGTTTTTGACGTAAATTCGCATACAAATACTTAAAACAACAACTAAAAGCAATTGGTTAGAACGCGTCCCCCCTTCTCAAAGTCGCAGATGTGAGTTTCTCTCACGTGGTCGCTCAAGTCAATAAAAGCCCAAGAGGTCTGCGTGTGTGATATGGAGATAAACATCAAATGTGTGTAACTGCCAGACTGGTTAATATGAAGTGTGCTTTTAATGTCTGTGCAGTTGTGTTGGTATTTTTATGGCTTTAATAGTAAAATGTATTATGTAATGCGTTTGCAATGCCAACAATCATAAGGAAACACAAACACAATAAGGGCATTAACAACGTTTGCACAAAACTGTACAACTAATGGCAACTGATGGCTTTATCCTTAAAAAAGAGGTTTGCATTTTATTGAAATACTGTGCATCCCTGCACAAAAAAAAAAATAAAAATAAAAATAGACATCATCATAAAATTTCTTATGGTTTCACAGGTTATAATGGGACTTGTATTGGTTTCAGTGGAAACTAATGGACCGTGTGGGTTTCTACTGGTAATTGGTCACCTTCTATTGGTGGCTTGCAGCGCTGGGTAGTAACTGATTAAGTTACATGTAATTTGGATTACGCAATCAGATTTCAAAAATTAAGTACTTCTTGTAATTAGATTAAATGACATTTTAAAATACTCGTAATCAGGTAGGTTACAGTTACTTTTTATGCATTATATGGTTACTTAATATTAGCATAATTATTCATAGTTTATTGATTCTCCCTAATTCCTCCTTTTCATCTTTTAAATTTTCCTTTCTAAAATAGCCAACTGCTTGTATACATTCAGAAAGTCTTCAGGTTTTGTGGACATTCACACAAAGATCAGTCATTAGCCAGTTGGCAACACAGCATTTGACCACTGGATTTACAAAAATCATTTCAGGTTTAAGAAGTGTTTCAACATTGCATCAACTACTAACAAACACATTGATTTTTATTTGAATTATCACTCTGTAGGTTATTTAACTATGTATTTCTATGTCTTTGGAAGGCTTTTGTCCTTTTAACACGTTAAACTGCACTAATTCACAAACGTTTTTGTCATCTGATCGTCTTTCACCTAATATATTTACTTGAAGTACCCCTGAGATTTTAAAATAAATATTGTAATAATTAAGTATCACATTTGCATGTTGACTGGTTCTCTGACATTGGTTATGGCCACATGACATGCAGGTAAACAAATAAAATATTTTTTAGAAAGTTTTTTTTTATTAATTTTAAAATAATTCATTTACTTTAACATTTTTTAAATTTAATTTAATTAATAATTAATTCATTTGATTTAATTAATAATTAGTTTTTCATTGAACTCATAAACTCCCTCCAGTTCGTTCACAAACACCAGTTTAGGAAACCTTGACGTAATGTAATGTTTAATGCACTTCGTCCTGTTAATAACAAACGGAATATATTTTCTTACTTTTTGTATTTTTATGTCAATATGGTAAAATATTATCCTATTTAAATGAATGTAATAAACGAGTTAGGTCAAAAATAATCTAAAAGTAATCAAAAAGTAGTCTGATTATATTACCTAAAATGTGTAATGCATTGGATTACATTACTAACTACAATTTTTTTTATATAATTTGGAATCAGTAATGGATTACAATCTGTAAGTAATCTACCCAGCTCTAAAACAATTTTTAATGATTAAAAGCTGATGGTTTGTAATGTTTGTAATGGTATTTGTAGTGGAAACCATTAGAATTTCTGTGATGGTTTCTGTTTTTTTTTTTTTTTTGCCTTTTTTACGCTGCATTGTAGTATTTTGGATAAGTATACATCATAATAAAATGGATGCGTTGATGTGTATTTCATAAACATTAACACAGATGCACGATAAACTGCAAAATGACATAAGACTCTTACATGAGACTTTAATTTCAAGTCTTCTAACACAAAATGTGTTTCTTCTACATCAGTGGCATCTGATCAATGGCTAATGGGTCGGTGAATTTATTCCCTGTCCAAATCTGAGTCCAGCAAATCAACCTCCAAAACAGGAGATGGCAATGTTGAGGATCTGTAACAGGCGTTGAAGAAAAAACTTGTCTCTTTTATGGTTGGTTATGTAGGAGTAGTGAGAATGAAACTCATGTGACACGTTTGAAGTTTATACGTGTCGTTCGTTTACATGAGGAACGATGTCGAGTTACCTAGCAAGGATTTTGTTTTATCCCACACTCGCTTACAATGTTGTCATGGAAAAGATCACTTCCAGGCAATGGTATAACCGCGTGGACCATACTGTCATTCTTGGTGCGCTTCCATTCAGGTCAATGACAGATGAGGTAAGATTTGCCATTTACAGTAATTATGATTATTATGTTGATCTTACCATTTTTATAAAATACCACATTATCAAATTCCAGTCCTGTTTCAGGACTCACCTAATGCTTATTGTCTCGTCTGGCTTTAGTTGGTCCAACAAGAGAAAGTCAGGGGAGTTATTACTATGAATGAAGAATATGAGACAAAATATTTCTGCAATTCAGCTGAGGTGAGTATCTCTGCCAGCTCTGTCACTCATTCCCAACCATAATCACATATGTTAATGTACAACTAAGGATGATTTTTTCCCTGTTGGTCATATAACAGGAGTGGCGAGCTGTTGGCGTTGAGCAGATCAGACTCAGCACAGTGGACCTGACAGGTGTTCCCAGCTTAGAGCACATTCACAAGGGTGTGGACTTTGCCTTGAAACATCGAGAGCAGGGCACCAGTGTCTATATTCACTGTAAGGCTGGCCGCTCACGCAGTGCAACTCTTGCAGCCGCATACCTCATTAGGGTGGGTATGAGTCTGCATACATCATAAACAATAACAAAACCAGCAACAATATCTACCAACGCTCTATGTCACAGGTCATGACAGTGAACAGTATTTATCATTGTGTGGTATCATTGTTGGTGGGAATTTTTGGGGAGGGAAAAATGATATATAGGTCATTTCAAGTTATGCTGATCACTTCTCTACGTAAAAACCACATATGCAGAATTCAAAGGGACTTTTATTCCTAAGCTTCTCTTTTTTGAAAAGAGACACAATTCCGCTGATAGACATACAGTGTATTCTTTATGAATTTGTTCCTAATTTGTTCCATAATTTAATCATTAAATTAAGTCCAGTAGTTTGTATCAAGTCATTTTTACATTTCTATTGTAAAATGTTGTTATTATATGTTTAGCTATTTACATCTTACCTCACACGCAGTGCTGTAAGCTCACTGAGGCAGATCAGACTAGAAATGTAACTTATAAACTTTTTTTTGATTCTAACAACAAAAAGATTTGTGTGTAAAAGAGTGCAGCGAAGCATTGAAGGGGAGGGAGCAAGCAATTTGTCCCAATCTAATTATTGAAGGGTGATATCCTCGTTTTCAATGTGTGTGGTGGTTACAGCTCTGTGTTAAACATTTATTTTCCATTCACAGCTGCACTGTTGGAGTCCAGAGGAGGCCTGTAAGATGCTGGGCTCAGTCCGGCCTCATGTGCTGATCCGCTCGGCCCAGTTTGACATTCTGCAAGAGTACTACAAGCAAGTGTGTGCTTCAGAGTCCAGCTAGAAGAAGCACAGTGTACAAATGCTGACAATAATGCTAACTCTGATATACTGTAGAGCCTTTATAAGTATGTTTTTCCTTGTTGGAGTGCATATTTTTCTATATATTCTTTCAAGAATTCGTGTACTGTACATAAAAACAGACTTAAAGCTATAAAAACGTCCATCTGGATTAACAATTACATTGTGAATAAAACAATATTGTTGTCATTTCTATTACCTCAGATGTTTTAGACAGTGAATTTACAAATATTATTTATTTTTGATTGAGTTTGTGTTGTAATGTTTTTAACGTTTTCTTTTTTTTATTTGGAGATTCTAACTGGCTTCTTTGTATTAGAAGCTGTTAAAAAACTGCATCTGGTATTTGGTCTTTCTTTGTGCATGTTATCTATATGGTCACAATATTTTATAATTGTAAACACTAGGTTTGAAAGAAATCCTGTCGTGGCAAATTATTTTTATGATTATATACATAATGAAACAGAGTCTATTTGCAATACATTTTAATAAATATGATGACAAACAACAGTATGTGATGGTCTTTTTAGTGAAATACAGGGTCAGTGTTTTTAACCATAGAAGGTGTACTATACCATATTTGATGCATGAATTTTTAGTGCCTCTTAAATTTTCAACATGATCAAAATGTTGCTCAAACATCTGTTGTATACATTCTAATCTACTACATGCTTTCTGCCCTCTGAGTGATAGATTGATAGTTCATATGTTTGTAAAGTCATACTTCATATGTAAGTAAAATGCTTTTTAGTCAAAATCTCGTTGATACACATTACAATCAGACTTTTGTATTACTTACATAAATAACAGCTGCACCAAACTGCATACTTTTGCTCAGATTGCGCTTTTGAAAAAAAATTGTGTATTTTTGTGAGTTCTGAATTCTCACTATATGTGACCCTGGACCACAAAACCAGTCATAAGTAGCACAGGTATATTTGTAGCAATAGCCAAAAAAAAAAAAAAAAAAAAATTGTATGAGTCAAAAGGATTGATTTTTCTTTTATGCCAAAAATCATTAGGATATTGAGTAAAGATCCTGTTCAATGAAGATATTTTGTAAATTTCCTACTTTAAATATATCAAAACTTAATTTTTGATATTTTTAAACTATACTAATATGCAATGCTAAGAACTTCATTTGGACAACTTTAAAGGCGATTTTCTAAATATTATGATTTGTTTGCACCCTTAGATTCTAGACTTTCAAATAGTTTTATCCTATCCTATCCTGTTCTAACCATACAATGGAAAGCTTATTTATTCAGCTTGTATGAATGTATAAATCTCAATTTAAAAAAATTAAGCCTTATGAATGGTTTTGTGGTCCAGGGACAAATATCTTTTCTCTAGTCTCTTATAGAGCCATCAAAGCCTGATGTATCAAATATGAAACAAAGAATAAAACACTTATGCAAACTGTTTTAAAATGCAAGATATTTTAAAAATATTATTTTACATTTTGTCTTAAGGTCAATTTAACTATTTAAAATCGACTAGTTTCTGACTATTATTTCTTATGTCAGGCTATACAGAGTTCATGGGTTCGATTGTGCTGCCTGAAGATGGCAGCAGCGCACTGCGAAATGCACACGTACCGTCAGCATCAGCAGATCCAGCGAGGAAGGACGCGGTGAGGGAGTAAAGATGGCGGCCTCCTTGGTTAGATTTGTCCGCAGCGGTTTTGGAAGAAGTCTAAACGGTAAGAAATAAGAAAAGGCAGCATTATCCACTTCGTGGTGAATTATGTACATAATCACCATTATTGTCACTGTGCAGGACCCATAATTCGCTGTTGTTTAGGTTTTTCTTCGGTGTTGACCTTTCCTCTTGCTCTAGCAGGCAGTGCAAATACATTGAACGCTAATGACAGCGTCGAAATTAACCCATCACGCTTCTAGGGAGAAGGATTTTTGAGTTGTTTTTGCAAAGTTGCAGAAGTGTTATTATTTTGAACTTAGTCGGACACTAACTGCTAGTTTTGATGTCTTGATCGCAACCTGTCGTAATAGCAGCTCTATAATTTAATGCATTAACTTCTCTCAATCTTTGTCATAGTTGCTAGACAGAGCGCCGCGATTGTCCAGACAAGGACAACGACAACTGAAACCAGACGTGAGTAGATTTGTGGAATTGGGTTTGTCATTGTTGGTAACGGGACTGTTTTTAATGTTTCATGTTTCTTGTTTAATGTCATGTCTTTTTGCATTAGCTACTGTAAGGCCCAAAGATCCAGTCGCGCACACTCAGCTCTCAGAGTTTGGAGAATACATTGCAGAGATTCTCCCCAAATATGTGCAACAAGTTCAGGTCAGTTATTGTCATATTTCATCGTTTTCTCTTCAACTTCTCGTTTTCATTTGACAGATTAGTTATATGTTGAAGGTGCATTTCTGCAGTTCCTCAGAAATGGTTCTCGCATTTACAGCCTTTTGTTTGAATTCTAGGTGACCTGCTTTAATGAGCTGGAGGTAATGATCCATCCAGAAGGGATTATACCTGTTCTCACCTTCTTGAAGGATCACACAAACGCTCAGTTCAACAACATGATTGACCTGACAGCCGTGGATGTTCCTACTAGGCAGAACCGCTTCGAGGTGAGCGTGCTCAGGCTTAACTAAGAAATGTCTACAAATATAATTTGTTTCCATCTTCATTTTGTGTGTTTTATAAAATATATTTATGTAAAAACATCATACAAAAAGTGCATACTTTGGTAGTCTTGATGGGGGACGTTAGCATGGAAAATACTCCTCCATTTAACATTTCAAGCATTTCTGAAACTTCTGCGAAGGATTGATGATCCAATATTTCCTTATTCAGATTGTGTATAATCTGCTGTCCCTGCGCTATAATTCTCGAATCCGAGTGAAGACCTACACCGATGAGCTGACTCCTCTTGACTCCTCTGTGCCTGTGCACCAGGCAGCTAACTGGTATGAGAGAGAGGTATGTGTCTTACTGTAATCAGCTGAGGTTTCATAAACAAGTTTTGAGCTTTGTATACTACAGACTACAAAAATAGATGTCTGTTTGGTCTACAATATACTCAGACTCATGCAGTGGAGCCCCTGAGCTACTTCCCACCTGCTATGAGACACTGCAGACTGCGGAATGTCTAGTCAATGGTCCATGAGATCATGCAGCATAGCTGTGGTTGCGTGCAGATGTTATGTCTGTTTTGTAAGATTTTAGAGTGTTCTTTCTTTGTAGTGTGCTTTTGTTCTGAAATAATATTTTATCACAGATTTGGGACATGTTTGGAGTTTTCTTCGCAAACCATCCAGATCTGAGACGCATCTTGACAGATTATGGATTTGAAGGTCATCCATTTAGAAAAGACTTTCCTTTGTCTGGATACGTTGAGGTAAATGCACTGAATATGAGCAATTTGTTACTGTTTACTGAATGCTGTCTCTTTCTCTCATAATGGACCTTTATCGCACTGGAATTGAACACCGGAAGCGCTTGTCGAAGCAGTGTATCGATTCTTCCGGTTATGTATATTTTTCAATATGCTGTAATCACTAGTTGAATAAAAGTCTGTTAAAATGAGCATCTGCAGGATGATTTCAAAATCCGTACATTTTCAGAGACAGGTGAAGAAATATTCTGATGATAACTGTGCACAGAATTTTCCAAACGCAACAGAACTGGTAGTTTTAATCCAACGTACCGATCTGAGAAACCCACGGCTCATAAGCATGCGTGATTTCACCCCACTGCTCAGTGCTGCAGTGTGTGTGAGATCTGATGAATAAGATCAGAATCAACATATTTATTCATTTGTATTCAATTTTAGTCTTTATTCTGTCATTTTTCATTCACAGTCATTTCAGTGTATGTAATTCACATATTTGTGACAAAATTCTTAATTAATACTCAAATCACGCTGTCAACGCGTTATATGGTCTAAGATTAATTAGCTAAAATATTCAACATTGTTATTTCTTTAAGGCAACGCCCGCGCATTCATTCATCTCTTTTAATACTGCTCTTACGAAAATTAACCATGGTATGTGTAGTAAAACTATGGCAATACAAATGGAAATCAGTCCGCTGAAAAAATAAAATAAAATATAACATGGTTACTACATTTACTATAGTAAATCCTTGGTTAATTTTGTAAGGGTGTTTATTTAAAATGTATTTTAATGTAAACAGGTATAAAATATGAGAAAAACATTGTTAATGAGAAGACGAAATTGACTGCAGCAGGTTAAATTTATTTATTATTCAGAATGCACATTTGGAAGAGAAATATATTAATAGGATCATTTCAGCAGGTGATATGAGATGTAGGCCTAAACATCCTCAGTTTCGAAATGCATACTCCACACGAACGTGCTCCCGCGTAATATTTTAATTCATCCCACGCATCTCATCCGTGTTGTGTCAGGAAATATTGAAAACAGAGGCAGTGTGTCATTGTTTAGAATAAAAACAGCCACGTACACTGCAATAACACAGGCGAAAGAAAGGAAAGAGAGGATTCTCGCATTAGTTTTCATTGCGTTGCGATGGGACTGGAAGTGAGGATACATTGCTTCGCTTACCGGATATAGGAAGTGAGATAAAGGTCCATTGTTTTTGTTTTTCAACTTTAAATGCTCTTGTTTTGAACAGTCTGTTCAGCAGAAAAATCCTGAATTCTTTCAATATTGGTTAGAATAAGAAATATTTCATGAGCACCAATCAGCGTAGATTAATTAGTATCTAGTAAACAGCATTAGATTAATTTCTAAGGGATCATGTGACACTGAAAACTTGAGTAATGGTCGCTGAAAATTTGGCCTTGCCATCACAGGAATAAAATATTTTTTTTCAAACAGATATATACATTTTATTCAAATATATATGTAAATGTATATTTGAATAAATATATTCAAATAGACAACAGGTTTTTTGTTGTAATAATATTTCACAATATTACTTTTTACTGTATTTTTGATCAAATAAATGCAGCCTTGATGAACGTTAGAGACTTCTTTCAAAATTATTATCAAAAAAACCCCAAACCTCATTTTTTTAAATAGCAGTGTGTATTTAAAGGTACAGAGCAATTATGCAGTTTTAATTTCAAACATGACTGAATTCATTAATGTTCAATATATTTCTTTTCCAGGTACGTTATGATGATGAAGTGAAGAGGGTTGTGGCTGAACCTGTTGAGCTCGCCCAGGAGTTCCGTAAGTTTGACTTGAACAGTCCATGGGAAGCGTTCCCCGCGTACCGTGAGCCTAAAGATGCACCTAAGCTGGAGTCTGGGGATAAACCAGCAAAGTAACCCCACCTCTCTGTGCTGTGACCCTTGGGATTTCTAATCATACCCTCTGATGAATCCTCAAAACGTATTTATGTAAATAAGACGCTGTGCTACATCTAAATAAAACAATAAAAACGGTTCCTGTTTCTGCATATCATTTCTCATTTATACATTTTTTGCAAACATGTCTACCACTTGACACTAGTTAAAAATTGTTGACAGTTGCACACACAGAGACACACACAAAAATAAGTTCTTTTAGAACTTTGAATCAAGATTATGCATTTATATTCTATAATTTTTAAGAGTTTTATGTTAAAAATTGAAAAAAGTGTCAAGAATGCAGGAAAATATACCACATATATATTTAGACAATTCTCTCAGGTTTTTAATGAAAATCTAAACCTGTAAAACAATGTGTCTATGCATAATGCTGAGTCAAATTCTTCTTAAATGTTTATACCTGTGTTATTACATTTTTTGTGATTTGGTAGGCAAATGGGCATATAGCCAAATGCCAAACTTTTTAGATAATGCCAAACTTTTTTAACTTACTTTTTAGTTGCCGCTTCAAAAGATAATAAATCATATTGACAGGTTATTTCCAAAAAAGATTTTTATCTGCAAAATTATGAGTTTTACCCACAAAATGATTTAATTGCTCTTCAGGAATGTCATTGCACACAGCAAAAATTCTAAGTATAAGAATCTCTCCTCCATAATTATCTGTGGCTTTTCCATTTACCAATCTCATTACAGTTTGTGGTAAGACAGCTACTCGGTAAGAGCACATAAATTAGCTCTAGACAGAGGCGAATCATCCGGCATATCAGCTGCTTGCTGCTGCTGCGTTCTCTCATTCCCCCATGAGTGGGGCTATGCTGCAGTTGTTTATTCTGGCATATATGTTTGCTAATTTTTGTGTAATTTCTTGAATATCATTTTCTTTTTACTATTTATCATTTACTGCTGATGACTTCTAAAACATTACTATTCGTTAGTGTAGTGTACTGAAGCATTTTCCACTATTTTTTCAATGTTCCAAGACCATTTCAAAACAGTTCCAGAAGTTGTTTGCACCGTGCTCTTCCATAATTCAGTTTTTCGTTTAGGTGCGTCAATCCATTAAAGTGCTCCTATTATGCCTTTTCAAATATGACCTTTCATGCAGTGTGTCATGTATGTGAACATAAACTATCTACAAAGTTGTAAAGCTGACAGTGCACGATAAATAAAGTTATTGTCTATCAAAAAAAAAAAAAAAAAAAAAGAGTCGGTTCACAATCGCCTGAACGAGTCGTTAGGAATTCGAATCTTTTTCTGTTATGGCCATACGTCACGAAGTAACACATTTGCATGATGTCCGCTCACGTTCTACGTCGCGAACAACTTGCCCGCCCATAAACACAGTGAAATTTCCATGTGGTTTACGTCATGTCGAGAAGACGCTGTATCCTAAGTACAATGCGGGATTCACCAAAGGCTTGCTTTTAAAAGATGGATCAGTGCCCAGTTTATTTGGACCGACTTGCTCCTCCAAACCTCTAACTGTAAGTGTGATTAATAATTGATTGGTTGTATTTTCTAGCGATCGTTCAAATATCGCTCATGGGAGTGAGTAAATTATCAGGACATTTTTATTCTGAAAGTGGAGTAATCTTTTAAAACTTGCTGCTCTCATGTAACGTTACTCTGTATCATGCAAAATATGTATTTAGTTGTGTGTGTGTGTTGTGTTCGCTTCGCGCAGCTCGTAGGTCTCTGGCTAACCGGCTGACAGCTTTATCTGTTCACTCGCTATTGTCCAGAAATGTGTCGATGAATAGTGAATGTTTGTCGTTGTTATTACTTTAAGTTCTGATAAAGAATAGAACAATACGTTGGTGTACAAGCTGCAGTGCTTTATCAATATGTTTCTGCGTTGGGTTGACGCATATACTATGGCTGTTTGTGTGTTGTTGTTTACCACCGAGTTGTAGGCTAGAGTAAAGGTGATGGACGTTCTGTGTTTGAAATTCGCTGCACGCAGTAACGTTAAACCAATCACAAAAGACTGGGTCATCGGACCAATCACCGCAGATTAGTGTCACGCAAAGGAGTGGTTTGGACAAATAATTCGTTTTAACGAACCCTTTGGGAGTCGTTGAGCAAATAAGGTAAAAATAAATGCATATTATAATAAATGTGACAATAAATGTTTTTTTTTAACTTGCATGCATGTCAACGTGTTGTTGGGGACTCCCAAAACCAAAATATGAACCTTTTATAATCCATAATAGGGGCACTTTAATTCACTTTTATACAAAACTATGATTCGCACTCACATAAAACAAACTTCTCTTTTCGTTTTATTAATCCATCTCCAGAGCACAAAGACACAAACGTTTCGGCTCGCAGGCCTTCTTCAGTGTGTTAAACAATATAAACCTGCACCCACTTTTTAAATTTCACTGATTTGACGTCATCGTTCATTCACCAATGTTCATTCATTAGATTTTAAACAGCTTGCATTTAAATACCACCAGGGTTGCCAACTTTTAAGTTCAGCTTGGAGTGAGATTTTTTTTTTTTTTTTGGTTTGTTTTGGAGTGGTGGTGGGGGGTGGGGCATCTCGATTCCATGTCTATGTATATGTATATACTGTACATATAAGGAGATAAAATGCAACTGAATGCCTTTTTTAGCACCATTTCAAACTTGGTTTAAATTCAGTATTTGTTTGCATTCATTGTGTGTACTTATACAAGTATCATTAAAAGAGGATGTAAGTTATTAACTTTAAATTTCACATTTAAAAATATAGTGTTTAATCATTTCTAAATATTTATTCAAATGAAAAACTTAAAAATAAGTAAGCAGGTATGACCTGCAATATTCTAGATACATGCATATTTAGTAAAGAGCCATTCAGGTACCTAGTGGGTAAACCATGGTATTACAGATAAAAAATGATTTTTTTGCCGACCACAAAATGACTCTAATTTGCCTCTTTGCATTGGAATTTAAAACCCTTTTGTCTATTTAATAGGGATGTGACGAGATCCGATTGGTCTCGCGGGATCTCGTGAAGATATCCTTGCAAAACATTTTGAAGTGTTTACATTAGAGCTGCACGATTAATCTTTAAAATGTCCAGCTCTCGATTCAAACACCCACGCAAACTTATTCCTGAATGACAACGATTTAGCTATGTCTATTAGGACTGTTTCACATCGCGAGTGTCTTTGGAGGGTGAGAATCACGTTTTGTCGCTGCCCATGTGAACGCAGAACGTCTTTTCGACCACATTGTAGTCATTATTTCTGTGTTACAGACATTTCAATAATAGAAGTAGTGGGATAAAAGTTTATAGTTTGGGTATAAACACTTGTTGTCTACAGCAGCGATCAAAACGAAAGTATAACACTTATGTATGTATTGTAACGCTTATCCTCTTCCGCCAGGAGGTGGCGACAACTGCCCGTTCAAAAAAAGTATGTCATTGAATCATTCATTTTAGGAGATTTCAATAGTCAAACAAATCTTAAATAAGTGAAACAATGACTCCTTCATTGAATGTTTTTTTTTTTGTTTGTTTGTTTGTTTAAATGAATATATGTTTTTAAAAGACTTAAGCAATGAACATTTTGTCAGAACCACTAGTAAATTGCGTTATTTTGTTTAGTTTCTAAACATTTTTTTCCAGAATCGTGAGAGAATCATGATCTCCAATTTATTAAAAACTGGGATTCTCACTTTATCCACAGTCGTGAAGCTCTTGTTTAAATGTTGCTTATTACTGCATATAATTCATTAAAATGAAAATTTAATTTCATAAAGGTCAAAATGCACCTTTCAGTTGAATAAAAGACTATTTTCCCTATATATTTCATCATTGAGGATTTCTTAAGAAAAGTTTAAAAATCTCATCTCGTCTCGTGAACCCAGTCTGGTGTCTTGTCTCATCTCGTGGGATAAGTGTCTCGTCACACCCCTACTATTTAACCTTAAATAATACACTAATTTTACTATAAGTAATATAAATATATATATATAGTCATTCATGGACTAAATGATCTCCATAAAATATTAAATGAATAGTATTGAACTAAAATATAGAACATTTATTTAACTGAAAAATAGTTAAACTGTGTGGTCACATTATAAGTAAGCAATACCCTGCGGGTTAAATACAAGAAAACCATATTAACCCTTACTAAAATTACCCATGGTTTTATTATAGTAAAAGTGTAGTAATCATGTTTTTTGGCGCATTGATTGGTTATACTATTTGTATAACCATAGTTTTTCTACAAATATCATGGTTAAACTATGATTAGTGTAGCAAGACCATGGTTAATTTGTGGTTACCATGGCTTAACTACAGTAACCATGGTTTTTTGGTTTTATTTGTAGTAAAACCATATTTAATTTTCGTAAGGGTTGCCTCTCCATCGCTCTCCAGAATAAAATTATACTGTAAATGTCATCGACGTAAAAATAAGGCAAAATATGCTGTAATGTTTACCAAAAATTGCTGCAAATACCTGTTTAGTGGTTTGTTTTGAGAGCTTCGTGAATCACGTGACCGTGTGGCGGCGACACCGGCGAGATCAAAGTTTATCGCAGCTCTTTTTTTCAATGGCTCTGGCATTAACAGAAGCGCTACGTTTTACGCAACATTACGTGCGCCAAAACGGTATTTATCGTTTGAATTTAGTATTAAAACTTACAACATTTGAAAGCTGAAACTTTGTTTAAAATCGCAAGCAGAGTTGCCAGTTCGGCGTGAGATTTACATGGGCAGAGTGAGAGCGTGAGACAGAGCCTGAAGCGTGTGTCTCACGCCAAACGAGTTCACGCTTACATATAATTAGCCGGAGTATAGTAATGTATATTTGGCGTGCTGTCCGGGGAAGGGCTCCGAGCTCGGGAATGGCCCGAACCCAGAGAACCCCCCTAGGTGTAGTGAGAACTCGGAGTGACGAGATGGGGTGGTGGAGGGATGCTGATAAACCGTCAAAATGATAGAGGTAAGTCGGCTGTATTTGAATCTATAGCGTTGATAAACTTGAGTGAGCTCCTGTTGTCTTAAGGTATCTGACGCGCTCCTCCCGAACTTTGTTAATAAAACATCATTTAAACCCACCACAATTCTACAAGATACCCCTTATTCGATCAAAATTTACAAAGGATTACAAATTTATCGCTCTTATATTAACAGGCACTTTAAATCAACCATCAACAGTATCTGCATTCAACAATGAAATCTTCAGTGATTAAAATCATTAGACATACATCGTCATTAATAATCACTGACTCTCATACTAAATGCTTGAGATCTACTCCAAAGGATTCTTATTGATCCAAGGATCCAAGACCATTTCAACACATTTATGAATAAATATTTTTAATTTAAGAACATTCAGTTCTCGAGGATGAAAGACTTATCTTCATAACCTAGCGGCAATTACGGTTGTGCATGTTCCTGAGTGTATCTTTTGGAGCTTTAAAAACATCAATTTTTCAGTCAGATTAAAGTCTGGTCCTTGACATGATCATTTTAGAATATAAACCTTCAAGCAAACCATGCTTGACAATACAAAAGGTATTATTATCTGGGTGTTGCTGCATATGGTTTACACCAAAAACAGTGCTTTAGCCTTTTTTCCAACTTGAATCAAATTCATCTTAAAGTTCCTCAGGCATCTCCTTGATCTGCATGACAGAAAACTAATCTGATTTGCTATTTTAGTTCTAAGACCTCACAAAGGCAGTGACATTCGTGATGCAGTCAAACTCATGTGCATTCAAAAACAATGCAAATATGTAACAGGTTATTATTGCTTAAGCTAATTAAATATGTCAACCGATTTAGGTTGTTAGAATGTGTTTTCAGCATGAAATTTTAAATATTTACTTGATTCAGATATCTCATTTATTCATCACATAAAAATCCATCTACAGGTTAAAATGTAATTGGTAGGAGTGACAGCACTGTAGATGTAATTACACTAATGAAAAATACAAGACAAATGAGTTTACATTCAGAGTTTTTATTTGGCTTGCTTCTGAGGACTGGCTTCTTCCACAATAAGAATCCAGCATACACTGAAACCACTTTTACGGTACGTAACAAAGTAGCTCATACTGCACAAACATTGAAAAGCTTATCCAGCACTCTTTCACAAAGTTTATTTATCGGATTAAACCAATACAGAAAAGTACATAAGACCAGGCACAGAATTAGAAATGCAAACGTTCACTTATATAGAAATGGATAAAAAACACAAAAGTATTTACAGTTTGGAATTGTGCACTTCATATTACATATGCCTCATCAACTGAATAAATCTTTATGGCCGTATACACAAACCAGACGAATTAAACAAACTCATCGACATCTTTGATCGATTTTCTTTCCAAAATATAAACATCAATATTTGTTGAACAATTTTCCAAAATCATTAGCATCAGTTGGTGTACAGTAAATGTTATTTGGCAGTGAATAAAATCATTGTTCCTTCAGAAGCTTTCAGCCTGCACCATGTTTGGCCAAGTTTCTGTCCAAACATAGTCAATTTACAGAAGCGGTCCTTGGTTTCAATGTGTGGTGCTGTTCCAAAACGAGACGACAATTGACTGACTACATGAATTTTGACTACATGAAGGCAAACGTTGTCGTTACTGTTTTTTATGCCTTAAACACTAATTTTACACTGGAAATAATAGATGAAAAAGCAGAAGACGGTGCTCTCGTGCAAATCTTTCGTGCAAAAGCTTCAAAGACAACAACATTTTTTATTTGAAATGTGCATGCATTTAATAATAGTACTGAAACACAGTTTTGAGTTGGAGCTCTTTAATGAACTGGCTCTGCAGAGATAGGTGCTTTAGTGCTAAGAATTTCAGATCAAGCTGTGCATTTTATGTTTTATATTGATTTTTATTAACTTTTTTAAATTATCTATTTATTTTACCAATTATTTATATTTAAAAGTGATCTGTCTGTATTTTCTCATTATATTAGCATTTAGGGCCTTAAAGGGATAGTTCAACCCAAAAGTAAAATTCTATCATTAATTACACAACCTCATGTTGTTCCAAACTCGTAAGACCTTCGTTTATCTTTGGAACACAAATGAAGTTATTTTAGATTAAATCAGAGAACTTTCTGACCCTGCATAGACAGTAACGCAACTACCACGTTCAAGGCTCAGAAGGGTAGTAAGGACATTGTTAAAGTAGTCCATGTGACATCAGTGGTTTAACTTGAATTTTATGAAGCTACAAAATTACGGCGAAATGACAAAGAACCCGGATGTGCCTTATTTACAAGCAGAGGAAGATGCCCGCTTGCATAAAACAGTTTTTGTAAACATGTCTGAAGAGTTCCACAGAGAGGATTTTTGCCTAGCCTTACTTATTTGAACCAGAATATAAAGACGAAGAGCTAAGACAGATGGACATTCTACATCAGAACGCCGGCTCATGCGTCAGCAGCACCACAAGCATGTGTCGTGGTACTTTTATGAAAGTGTGTCAGAGACTGACATGGAAGAGAAAAAATTGAATAAAGTTGTTATTTTTCATTTTCTTTGTGCACAAAAATTCACTTAGAAATTCTCTCTCTTCACATTAAATTACAGTTGAACCACTGATGTCACTATTGGACTATGATGGACTATTTTAATGATGTCCTTACTACCTTTCTGAGCCTTGAACGTGTCAGTTGCGTTGCTGTCTATTCAAAGTCAGAAAGCTATCAGATTTCATCAGAAATATCTTACTTTGTGTTCTGAAGATGAACGAAGGTCTTATAGGTTTGGAACGACATGAGGCTGAGTAATTAATGACAGAATTCATATTTTTTGTGTAAACTATCACTTTAAAGTCACCATGAAATCAAAATGGACAATTCTAATCATTTTTGGAATGTTTCCGATTTTATGATAAATTAATTATCAGTGCACATCATTTAAAAAAAATGCTATGTGCCATCGTAAACATCTTAATCAAAAATATTAATGTTCCCTCTCAATAGCAACCCTCCCTAAGTGCCGTCTGGGCAATAATCCAGCAACCTGTCACTCAAACGAGATCGCTCAATTAGCTAACAACAACGACCCAATCATTTCCCGATGGACAAAATCAAGTGCTGCCCTACTTTTTTTTTCCTCGTTTGAGAACCTGTCACGATAGGCAAGAAAAGATGATCGCAATTTCCGTTTCATGGTGACTTTAGGGATGCTGAGCAGAGGCCTTGTTTAACCGAATTGCTACAGGTGCTACTTGCTCGACTTAGTCGTTTCTTCCTGAAAGTAGATAATCAGGGTAAAACAAAAGCTGGAGAGATTTTGTAATATGGAATCTGAAGAAGCAAACCTTGGGAGTGATGAGTGACACACAGCCTCTAGAGTGTAGAAGATTGTGTAGGAACTCACATTTCCAAACTCTTACTTTCCTAAAGACCCAGACTGACTGGCTCCTTGGCTGACCTACAGTGTCTTATCTGGTTTCTGCTGCTGAGGAAGGCTTCGGTGGAGCTCGGGATACACCAGGAAGCCAGTGAAAGTGATATACTTGGCGTGATTACTGTAAGCACCAAATCCATCCCTCTGGTGGCTGTAAAGCCAGACACTATCTCCAGCCTGCAGTGACAACATCAGACTCTGGCTCTGCAGGGCCTTCTCAGTGTCGCTGTCGTCGTAGATCATGGTCTGTACCTCCAAATGATTCTTCATCAACTTCACTGACAGGGTCTTATGGGGCAGCTTGCCAGCATTGAAGGAGAAGTAATAGGCTCCGGCTACTCTGCATTTGAATACACCAGAGCTCAAGTTGAAGTCATTGCCGATGTTGACAAACTCTGTGTCAAAGATAATAGGCTGGTGCTCAGGATATCCTTGATCCACTCCCACAATACTCTGAGTGCGGCCTACTGAGAATGCCGACCTCTGGTCGTCGTCTTCCTCCTCTCCATCTCTCCCGTCCTCCTCTTTTATCTCTTCATCCCGTTTCTCTTCTTTCATACTCACAGCAGTGTCTTTGGTAATTGTATTTTCATGCTCAGACAGTGAGTGATCGCTGGTTTTCGGTGGTTGATGCTCACTGTCATGACTTTTGTGTGTGGGTTCTTGGTAGCCGAACACATCGGGGTAGATCAGGTAACCGTTAAAGGTGGTGTAATGACCTGTGTTGCTGTAGATAGCATAGCGAGGGTCTCCGTGAAGACGAAGCCAGACGGTGTCTCCGAAATCAAGCTGCAGCATGGCGCTCTGGCTCTGCACTTTTCGCTCTTCTCCGGCATTCTCGTCGTAGACGATCGCCTGAACCTCATTGCGGTTCTTCATCAGCATGACCGAAAGGTCTCGACGCGGGAACTTCCCCACCGTGAAAGAAAAATAGTATGCGCCCGGAATCCTGCAGCGGAATAAGCCAGCCTTCGGATCGAAATCATCACCGATGTTGACATACACCTTGTCAAATGTGACGACCATCTTCGGACCTCCCTCCATGCTGCTTGTACGTGCCACCGAGAACGCGGACCGCAGCTCCACGGCGTCAGACATGCGGGCGAACGCCCATGCGGCGGTCACATGACACAGCACACACAGCAGCAGGGGCCTGGTACCAGGCAGCATTTTAACTGCAAAGGGAATAAAGAATAATAAAACAGCTCTGTTAATTATCACCAACGAAGCCGTTAACATAAACAAGAACTGTTTAACACTCTCATTTAAATCAGTTAAGCTTGTAAATGATACGTTAGTAAAACATCAGCTCCGAAAAAAGAGCAATCATTATGCATACAAGTGCCAGCGGGAGGTGGGATCAAAAATGAACAGATCAGTGCCTTTAGTAGATACAGCAGGATGAGAGCTGTATTATCAGACCCTCTCTTTTTTTTCCCTCGAGATAAGCGGTAATAGGACACACACTGGATCAGCACATCACAGCAGAACACTGGAGGTGACAGAACACTGTAAGGGAAATTTCAGATCAGTCCTGCACAGGTTTCAGGGGGTCCCATCCCAAAATCCCAGTGCAAATTTTCACCCCATTTTGTTGTGTATCTAATTTTGATGGTGACTATACAAAAAGCTTACAAAAACATGTGGGTATTAAAATGCATTTCTGATGCATTTTTATTTAAATCAAGACAGCTGCTGTGGAGTGACCCCATTTGTTGATTCATCAAATGATTCATATTAAAAGGGTCGGATAGTGATTGTTATAGATTTGCACGTAGACTGCAAATGAGCTTGGCTGCATTCAGCTCCCCTTATTGTGACGCAGATATCGCCAGCCCTCCATCCGCTGATCTACGCCCCATAGGAGCGTGTGTCTGTGTGGAGAGCAGTGCATATTACAGGACACCTGGTAACTATTGTGCCTATACAATGCTGCTAAATATCCTTCATAATGTTTCTCTAAAACACCAGATCAAATTCAGAGATCCAAAATAGAGCAACGCAGCCTCTTTTTCCTGTTTTACTAAACCGTCGCCCACACTACTGGAACATCCATCCCACGCAATCTGCAATGCTACTGTATGTTTCCACATTTCTTTTTTCCCTAATAGACTTTAGCATCCACGGTGCCTCCTGCATGAGTTAAAACATTAAACCTTAAATCAGCAGCTCCCGTTTGATTTAATGATGGATGGAGCTCATCATCCCTGTGCCACATTGAAATATGAATAAAAATGAAAAGAGAATAAAATGCAAAGAGGTTTTTGCTCTTAATGAGATCTCTTGAGATGCCAGAGAAGTTGGACTTCTGTTTCATGGATAAAACACTGAGCTAAGCCACGCTAAAAATAGAGTGCCCGCTTTCTGTTTGGTATTTGAACAGTTTAAGAATATTCATGTGAAACGCCTGAGTAAATCAGCATGTGTAGGCGGTTACGTTAGGATTTTCCAAAAATATTATTATCTCAGCTGACCTAAAAGCAATTTTCTAGTGTATTCTTTAAGAAACGTTTGATTTTATAGGATCATGATCCAAGTCTTTCATCTGTTTCAAACTAAATGGCTTAGTATCATGTAAATCATTCATGAAACATCCTGGGAGCATTTACTACTGTTTGCATACTTGTTTAACATTTAATGTTTGACTGAGTGTTTACAGGATATTAAAATGTGCTGGCGGGTTAAATAACAACAACTAAATAATGTTTTCCTCCTGTTGTTTGATCTCTATTTTTAGCTGAGCAATGCTTTCATGCCCAATCTGAACACTGGGGAGGGAGACATCAATATTTGTCAATGCCTTTCTTGTGTTTTCAGCTACACCTTTTTCCTCACCGAATGCTGAACTGCAACGTCCTCTGAGAACACACAGAGTAAACCCTTCAGCTCAGAGAAGCAAAAACACAAAATGTCTATATGCAACCGCTGAGATCAAAAGTGCCTAACAATGCATTTTAATGCATTTATAGATTCCCCATGTTTGCTCGTGCACATTACTATTTGTATGATTTCATTTGGCTTCTTTGAAACATCTAGTTTACAAAATAATTTTCAGCTGGCTATAAGCTGGCTATGATTTCTTTCAGACCGAAAATTTGTGTTGGTTTAAAGAGGCCTGACATCAAATGTTTGTGATGAGTGAACTTTACATATGTGGACTGAACAACAAGATTCACAGTTGTCTGAATTGCATTTTGTATGCATCTCAATGCTTGGTCTTTTCATGAGCAGACAGCTATTTTTAGCTGTTTTAAAGTGACCAGGTTTATTATAAAAAATTTAGCTGTGCACATCATCATTATTTTTTTTAATTCACATTGCCTTGTTATCTAAACAAAAATATTAAATTTCCTTCACTCTCACTAAGACATCTTTTCTCTTCTCTGATGACGTGTGAAAAACTGAGTAATGATCTCTCCCCTCCAGCAAACTGTCACTCACATGAAATTGCAGCAATTAGCAAATGACAATAATCCAATAATCCAATCAATTCCAAAAATCCAACCAATCTAACAAAATCATGTCCCGCCTTACATTATATCTCATTCAGGAAGGTGTTTTATTTTGATTTACATCACAATAGAGAAGATTTTTTCTTTATGTAAACTTTAATCTATGTAAAACACATTAAAGGGATAGTTCACTTAAAAATCTGTCTTTAATTACTCACCCTCATGTCGTTCCAAACCCGTAAGACCTTTGTTTTTCTCCAGAACACAAATTAAGATATTTTTGATGAAATCCAACAGCTTTCAAAACCTTCGTAAGCCCTATTTGGACAGTAATTGTTTCTCATGTGGACGTCTGTAAAAATAAATTTACCTCAGTGATAAAACGAAAGGATTCAGATGGCAGTTTATTCACAGTGGAGAAGCGAAGCACTGCTCAGGTGGACAGTCACATGACCTTTTTTTTTTTTTTTTTTTTTAAACAAATTTTTCTTACTATTGCGCAAAATGTAATAAAAAAAATACTTATAATTATGTAAAATGTATTCTTATTATTCCAAGCATATTTTATAATATATGTGACCCTAGACCACAAAACCAGTCTTATGTTGCACGGGTATATTTGTAGCAATAGCCAAAAACACATTGGATGGGTCAAATTTATCGATTTTTCTTTTATGCCAAAAATCATCAGGATATTAAGTAAAGATCATGTTCCATGAAGATATTTTGTAATATTCCTACTGTAAATATATCAAAACGTAATTTTTGATTAGAAATATGCTTTGCTATGAACTTCATTTGGACAACTTTAAAGGTGATTTTCTCAATTTTTAGATTTTTTTGCATCCTCAGATTCCAGATTTTCAAATAGTTGTATCTCGGCCAAATACTGCATTGTCCTATCCTAACAAACCATACATCAACGGAAAGCTTATTTATTCAGCTTGCAGGTGATGTATAAATCTCAATTTCGAAAAATATACATTTATGACTGGTTTTGTGGTCCAGGGTCACATATAATCCAATTTATTATTTGATTAATTTAATTTCGTGATTTAAATAGTAAAATAGATGCACTATAGTTGTATATAATTATACGCAATATAGTTAGGTATATAACTGTATATAATACATATTTTAAAATTATTGCTTACCTGTTGCTGCCATAATAAAAACCCTTTTTGAATGTTTGTGTGCTGCTGTGGTGGAGCAGTTGTTCTTGTAAATACTTTCCAGGATTTCAGAAATAAATATGCATGCAAATTACAGCGAAGTACAACAGTATCCTTACGGTGTTCGGCAGTGGTCAAAAAGGATTTAAACACTGAATTTTGAATCAGTTTGTTCTTGTAAACTCAGAAATGTGGATTCAGACAACAATTAAATTACTACAGGACCTTGGTATTTGTCAAAAAACAGTAACAGGTCATTTGGCCAGGGTTTTTTTACGCAGTTGGTGAGAGAAAAACATTCTGGATTTGGACTGCAATAAAATGACAGACTAACCCCTGTATGTAGTGAAAATAATTTACGTCCTCATGAGAAACAGACGGCAGGACAACTACCACGTTCAAGGCCCAAAAAGGTAGTAAGGACATTGTTAAAATAGTCCATGTGACATCAGTGGTTCAACTGTAATTTTATCAAGCTACGAGATTATTACGAGCACAAAGAAAACAAAAATAACGACTTCAATGATTTTTTCTTTTCCGTGTCAGTCTCCACCGCACTTTATCCAGAGTAGCATGTGGTGCTGCTGACGCAGGAGCCAGCATCACATTGACTATTTTAACAATGTCCCTACTACTTTTCTGGGCCTTGAACGTGGTAGTTGTGTTGCTGTCTATGCAGGGTCAGAAAGCTCTCGGATTTCATCAAAAATATTTTAATTTGTGTTCCAAAGACAAACGAAGGTCTTACAGGTTTGGACCAACATGAGGGTGAGTAAATAATGACAGAATTTTCATTTTTGGGTGAACTAAGTGACTAAGTGTAAATACCCGTTACATTACAGAGATTGTGCTATAGCACATATTTGTAAATGTACACACAGGCACCAATGGACGTTTCCCCATGGACTAATACTAGGTGGCTTGGAGCATTCGCAAAGCTTTTGCTGAGAGAAGCGATACATTACTGATACTCCAGCCTGTGGATACAATTGCTTTTATCACAGGTAACTCTAACATCCATCAACAGGAGTACTAAAGTGATTTAAAGCAAAATGTGATTGCAGGTAAACAGAGGCGGACACACTTGGCCTCACTTTGCTTGTGAAACTCCACTTAGCGTGTGAGGGGCAGCGTGTGTGACACGGCTGTGGTGTTTAATGAGGGTCTGTGGAGTTTCTGCACATATACTGAAGAGTGCGGCGCCTGTGAGCGTGTGCTCCAGGGCCCAGTTATCTCCTCTCTCTTTTTCCCTCTCTCTTTCCCTAACAGCCTTTGGTACCACACTTTGATACTGCCACTTTCACTGAACCATTGAGCCAAAGCTGCACACACACACACACTCTATTCTGGCAGCACACTCTAAATCTCAAACACACACAGACAAAATACAGCAGTCTTTAGAAAAGAGTAGGATATAGGTGCTGGAGATAAGACGGAGAAAGAAAAGGATACGGTTTTGTAAGTCAACGACAGAAGTAGAACAGGAGGAATATGAAAGACGAGTGAGGAGACATTTAAATATTGGGACGATGACAGGCACAACTCTGCGAGCGTAATGAGGGCTTGAACCCGACAGCTGGCGTCTCCCGAAACTCCCAGCGACAGACAGAATCAGTCATTCTTCACAGTTACAGCATTCCATTAGACTACTAAGTGGTTGTAAATTGAACTACTATCAATTTGAATATTTTTCATGCTTCGATATTTCCCTGTGTAATCTGCAGCAGTCAAATTGAATGACACTGGGTGATGGCACGGCACGGCTCGCCTGCTGCCCTATATGTGTGTTTGTAATCTGTCATCTGTGACATGGGTAATGACCCAGCGTACGAACAACCTGCTGCCAATAAAAACACAACAACACCTCTTCTGTTAGACTACAACAATATACGTCACATACAGCCTATCGTGAAACAAACATAAATAATAATACCTCTCACTCAGACTAGGATATTACTCATCTTAATATTTATTATTTCACTTCCTTTAATAACGCATCCTCAAATAAATACACCATTCTGCAAAATGTTCTGCAAATCTCGAAAATGTTACAAATATTTAATGTAACTTTATAGGGCTAAGAAATTCTGCTGTACAATTCTATAATAACATCAGTGTTACGTGTCCTTGCAATGGACTGTATGCATTCGCTCTCCACACATCCAATTAAACATGCTGTGGAAATGAATCAAAGCTAATTAGTGTTTTCATTTACAGTGGTCCTTGCACAATGAAACATCTTTGAATAGAAGCGCATGGTGCTTTAGTGTTTGAATTTTGCCTTGGAAACGTGCAAAACCCTTTATCTATATCTATAAATAGGGAAAGGCAGATAGTCATTCCATACAATTTTAATGAGTTTATCTGTGTAAATATTCACTCTGACTGGACAGCAGGCAGTTTCTGATTCCACACGCAAACGTATGCGCAAGCTGAATGGGTTTTTAGTGTCTTCGGGGAAATCTCCCTAGCAGTGCAGATCCGTATCAGATCACTATCAGCAACAAAGAGCCCCTCTCTATCTCTCTCCCCGGCTCGCGCTGTCCCGAGGTGGTGTAGAAATGAGCGTGGAGAGCGTATGACCTGGCTTTGTCAGCATCAACCCCACGTGTGCTGTTTTCAAAGCGTTCAGCCAAAGGTTTACCTCTGTTGCATCTCTGCTCTCTGCTATTTTCAACAATAGCAACGTCAGCATCAGAGAGAACTAGAGAGCATCATCACAAAAGTAGATCGATTCCCCTCATCTCATATGGTCATAATGACAGTGACAGCATGCAGCACAAAGAGCTACAAGAGTTTGCACCTCTGACGGAGTGTTTACGCCGATCAGATAAAAGCGGTGGGCTGCGATCGCCACTGCATCACAAGATAGAGAGATAAAGAAAAGCCACATCCTCACGCTGTTGTCCTTACCTGTGCGGTCAGAGCTGCAGGAAGCTGTCTTGAAGTTCTCTCAGAGGACTGAATGAAGGAGTGTCTCTTTCTCTTTTTCTTTCTCTCCCCTTATTCTTTTCTTCTCTCTCTTGCTTCCTCTGTGTGTCGGCTCTCAACCTGCTGCTGATGTCTGGTGCAGCACACACCCACACATTCATGCGCGCACACTCTCACTCACACACACACACACATATACACACACACACTCTCCAATACAGTCATTGGAGGATTTAAGAGCAATCGGGGTGCTGCAAGCTGATTGGGGGGCTCTGGAGCACACGAACGAACAGCCATTCTGGAATGACTGTCAATAGGGAGACTCCAGGGGGTGTTGCCTATGTGTACAAGAGCAAACATCTGTTTGAGAGCAAGCCAAACTGGACATGATGATCTTTTATGATCTCATTTTGTGCATATGTATGTGTTTACGTGCACTTACTCAATATGAAAATGGCTGGGTGCATTAATCCTAAATATACGAGTGTGTTTTCTCACAAGACCCAAGTGCAGTGGCAGACTGTAATAGACACAGGTTTTAGTTTTGCCACAACAATTGTGGTAATTTCACACCTCTGCACATAATCATAGTCATTACTCAGAGTCCCTGAGGAGAGATGTTTTACACAGAGTAAGAGAGTGATTGTGTCAGCTACTTCACTTTGCATTGTTTGCGATAAATATTAGATTTTTTAAACACAAATGACCATTCTGTTTTGCTCTGTGTCTGTATATCTCGCTCTCTCTCTGCAGGCACCATATGGACTGGGTCTATCTTCCTGTTCCCAGCAGTTCCCCCACCCCATCCTGATCATTCTGGCACTGAGCGGATTAATCTGTTTCCATAACATTCATTCTGGCCCTCTCTCATTGTTTGCCACAATGAATGCTTGTATCTAGTCTCTGGTAGATGAGCATTTGGGACAATAATAGCTATATTTAGTTATTATACAGTAAGGTCTTCTTGCGTAATTGATTTGAAGGTGTTCATTCAGATGTGAAATTGAATCGTCCCCTTTTAAAGTGCAAAAGGCTGCTCTATGACTTTCACACGGGTCATGTGGAGAGATGAGCTTTCTCTCTCATTCGCTCTCTCCTCCTGTGAGTCAGTGCTGCTTGAAATGAGCATCTGAAGAAAACAGGTTGCTCAAACCCCTCCTCAGCCGTGAAGACTAAACTCATGGTGACTGAAATGCTATTATGATGAAAGACTCCTTTCTAAACTTCAGTCGCAGCCACTTTAAAGCTCCTCAGACATCGAGGCTGCCTGGTCTGAGCTCTTAATTGAGCCATTCCTCTGGAACAGGTGTTTATACAGCGATATCATTCTAGCTGTTGAACTCATAGTGCATTCACCCGGATCCAATTTGTACTGTGAGCTACCACTGACATAATGATTCTTATTATCATATTTTAATTATATCAGTAAATATCTGTTGGCCAAATCCAAAAGGAAAAAAACAACACCTCTCTGAAGCTTTTTAATACACATGGAGACTTCTTAAAGGATTAGTTCACTTCTAGAATAAACATTTCCTGATAATTTACTCACCCCCATGTCATCCAAGATGCTCATGTCTTTCTTTCTTCAGTCGAAAAGAAATTGAGGTTTTTAAGGAAACCATTCAAAGATTTTTCTCCACATAGTGGACTTCAATGAGGATCTATGGGTTGAAGGTCCAAACTGCTTTAAAGGGCTCTGCATGATTCCAGATTAGAAATAAGGCCCTGTTTACACTCGTGCGTTTTCACTAGCGATCCTCGTCTACACTAGCGTTTTCACTGCATTTCAGAAACGAGCTCCGTCTACACTACGCAACGAAAACACGTCACATGACCATTCATGCAGGTACAACCATAGATATGTATAGGTAGATTCCCTATTATTTAGATGGCAAATGCGTCTAGGTGCTTGGAGCGGTCGAATGAGCCCTCTACCTATACGTATCTATGGGCACAACAATGAGTTTTCAAAAGTGTCCGTTTCGGTCCGTTTACACTGAAACGCAGCCCCGGAGTTTTCAAACTAAAACGGGGTGTGCAGTGTTTTCAAAAGTCTCAGTTTTCGAGGGTCGAAAACGCCGGAGTAGTGTAAACGACAGGCGTAACCGTAGCAAAAGTTATGCGTTTTAAAATGAAAACGCACTAGTGTAAACGCAGCCTAAGTCTTATCTGGTAAAATGATCTGTCATTTTCTAAAAAATTAAATTTATATACTTTGCACACAAATGCTCGTCTTGCACTAGCTCTGCGATGTGCGTCTTCACGCATTAAGTAATCATGTTGGAAAGGTCACGTGCGCATAATTCTTCATCCGAGTACTTTGGTTTGAAAATGTAGTTTAGGGCAAAAAACTCCATCTCATTTTCTCCTCCAACGTCAAAATCGTCTGAAGTCGTTGTAAAGGTAAAACACATTCGCTTTGTAAACACTGGTATGGTACTTCTGTCTATGTCACACGTGTATGATCACATAATAGATGAAGTCGAGCCAGGGGTGGCGCTAAAGGTGGGCTAAGGGGGCTGAAGCCCCTAATGTTTTCAGTAAAGCCCCAAATGTTTTTATTACCATGTCTTGTGTGCATCAAGATTGAGTTTTCTTGCAGATTAAAATTATTTCTATTAAACCAGCACTTAAACAGCAAAATGCAGCTGCTTCAGGTAGGCTTTAACTTACTGTAGCCTATAAATTCATAATAAAAATCTCACCATCAAAATTAGATTATTGTTACTGTATAGCAACATACTCAATAAATGATTAACGACTCATCCAGTCAGTGGCTTGCTGCCACCTATTGGAAACTTTAGTCTCATTTTTAAAAGTTTCATTCTGTTTTTTCTATTATTTCATATTTCTGTGTTCTAAATTGTACATTGAAAAAACATTAATTTCAAAATATTATGTATGCCATTTGTAAGTGCAAACTATAATTAATTATATTTGCCTATTTAAACAAATAATTAAAAAATCTGTTTCAATAGATAAGACCCTTATTCCTCAGCTGGAATTGTGTAGAGCCCTTTGAAGCTGCACTGAAACTGCAGTTTGGACCTTCAACTCGGTGGGCACCACTGAAGTCCACTATATGGAGAAAAATCCTGGGATGTTTTCCTCAAAAACCTTATTTTTTTGACTGAAGAAAGAAAGACATGAACATCTTGGACGATGTGAGAAAGTGATCAGAATTTTTTTTTTCTGGAAGTGAACTAATCTTTAAAAAGCCTGACATCTCTGCCCTGCTCTGAGGGTGTGAAAAAAACAGAATGGTGGTCCTTTTAAGATTGAACATTGCCTCTAAACACTCTCATCTCATTTTGGAATATATACAAAATATTAATGGCATGACTTCCTACTTCTCACTGGAATAAAATACAAAAAAAAAAAAAAAATCATGAGAAGCTATGAAACACCTTTTGGTCCACGAGGTGACTAGTAGAGCAAGTTGTAATCTGTTTAGTCAGAAGGCAAATACAAACTGCTGTTTAGCTTATTAGCATTGCTAGCAGCGCTACATGAGCATGGGAGCCAGGGGAAGTTAACTGAGCAACATGAAATCAGTAATACATCCCTTCAATTTCACGCTTAGCCCATGACAAGCTGCTCTGGAATGAGAGGTGCCAAACCTCATGCCTCATGGCAGCAATCCGTGACAAGAAATGTGTCTGCGCGTTTGTGTGTGTGTGTATCAAGAAGGGAGTGAGTGACAGAGAGGGAATTTTCCTTGACAGATCTCTCCAGTTACGGGGATTAGATGGAACAAATTTCCTGAGCTCCAGTTTCCCACCATCCTCTCTCTGACACTGCTCATTTTCTCTCCATCTCCTCAGAATAACTCTTTCAAAGCGAGAGGGAATGACAGAGATAGCGATAGAATAAATAAATGTTTGTTCTCAGGCTTAATCTACAGACCACCAAATCTCTCACCTCACGCAATCTCCATCTCTCCACTCCCTCCTTCTTTCTCACCTCATCAGTTTGTCACTTCAAGCAGGGTGATTGTGTGTCTTATTGAGTGTTTGTGCCTCGTCGGATGGTTTCTGTGAAATTTGCCTGGTCTGTCAGGAGCAATGTTCTTTTTGTGACTGATTTATTTTTAGTACTTTATGGCTATTTATACATCTTTAACCGAATGAATTGCAAACAAACTGCGTAGGTTGCAGAATTTAAAAAGAAAAAAAGTCACTTTCATTATAAAGAATATCTCAATAATACACCATTTAATTAAGCATGGGATTTCAAACTTTTTCAAAACAGTAACCGCATAAAATTCAGTTGTCAAGGTAATAAATTTATTGCTTAAAGGGATAGTTCACCCAAAAATGAAAATACTGTCATCTTTACTCACTCTCAAGTTGTTCCAAACCTATATGAGTTACTTTCTTCTATTTTTTTTTTTTAATAGAATGGAAGTCAGTGGGGGCCAGTAACTGTTTGGTTACCAACATTCAAAATATCTTCTTTTGAGTTCAACAAAAGAAACTCAGGTTTGGAACAACTCAAGGGTGAGGAAATGATCACAGTATTTTCATTTTTGGGCAAGCTACTCCTTTAATAATTGTTAAACATATGAAAATCTCAAAGGGATGGTTCACCCAAAAATGAAAATTCTGTCATTAATTACTCACCCTCATTTCGTTCCAAACCTACACTTTTAAAAATAAAGGTGCTTTAAAAGGTTCTTCACAGCGATGCTATAGAAGAAACATTTTTTGGTTCCACAAAGAACCATTCAGTCAAAGATTCTTTAAAGGATCTTTTTTATATTCTGAAGAACCTTCTTTCACCACAAAGAACCTTTTGTGTGACAGAAAGGTTCTTCAGATTGTGGGATTACAAATATAAGGATCTGTTTAATATCTGCAGATCCCATATCCTGACATAATATCATATAAAAATCAAAGGTGATCTACATTGTATTGGGCATTTAATGTAAACATAATGGCATCTGTTTACAAAGTTTTAGTTCTCGTGACTTATCCTTGTGATGTTGATAGAGTCTTAGTTCCTGCAACTGCTGAGGTGTTACAGTTGGAGGAAGGGGAACGTCCTGCATCCTCTGTTCTTGATCTGATCAAAGGATGTGACCTCTGAGTACTGTGTCAACATCCCTAAGGCCCGCCTACTAATGCCTATAAAATACATTGTATTACTGCCTTAGTTACGCTTTTGATGACAAAAGAACAGAAGAGCAGAAAGAAGAATACAAGATATTAAAGGTTCTTTATGAAACTATTTAGACAAAAAAGGTCCTTCTATGGCATCGTGAAGCACCTTTATTTTTAAGAGTGTATAGGACCTTCGTTCTTCTTCAGAACACAAATTAAGATATTTTGATGAAATCCAAGAGCTTTCAAGACCCTGCATAGAGAGCAATGCAGCTACCATGTTCAAAGCCCAAAAATGTAGTAAGGACATTGTTAAAATAGTCCACACTAAATCTGTAGTTCAATCTTATTTTTACAAAGCTACAAGAATACTTTTTGTGTGCAAAGAAAACAAAAATAACTACTCATTTCCTGCTGATGCAGGAGCACTCTGGTGTAAAACCCGGATGCGCTGTGTCTTTGTAGCCGACTGGGCGAGACAGTGGAGATCCACTGCAAGCCTTTATTAAAAGAGATTGTGGTCAAAACAGATAGGGTCAAACACTGGCAAACAACAGTGTCCAGGGCATGACAAAGAGTCATCCAAAAAACAGGCAATGGTCAATGCATGCAGCAAACAATCATAAAACATATGAGTCTGATGTCAAATACAACACAAGGCAAGGTAAACATGAAAGCAAGGATAAATGTGCAATAATGCCCACTAACAGCTAAACAAGACTTCGCAAAGTGTGAGTGTTTGTGTGCATCTTAAATAGTCCTCCAGACAGGAAACATGCTCAGTTCCTAGGCATGGGGTGTTATGGGAAATGGAGTCCAAGACACAGTGGCAGAGGTCCGAGATGAAGTGCCCTCTACAGGAGATCATGGGCACTCCAGCTGGAGATCGTGACAGTCTAGTTTGCAAGCAGAGGAATGCATTGTGGTACTGTCAAGAACGCATATTGAAGACAGACATGGAAGAGAAGAATTTTGTAACTTTTTGTTTTCTTTGTGCACAAAAGGTATTCTGTAGCTTCATAACATTGAGGAACCACTGATGTCACATGGACTATTTTAACAATGTCCTACTACCTTTTTGGACCTTGAACATGTGAGTTGCGTTGTTGTCTATGCAGGGTCAGAAAGCTCTCGGATTTCATTAAAAATATCTTTATTTGTGTTCCGAAGATGAACGAAGGTCTTACGGGTTTGGAATGACATGAGGGTGGGCAATTAAAGACAGAATTTACATTTTTGGGTGAACTAACCCTTTAAGTTAAGAAGTTAGCTTTGCCTGAAAAAAAATCCCTCAAATTTACCAAACACAAATATGTAGCACCTCCATGGCCCCTGTATCACACTTGAGTTACACAGTCATAAAAAGATCTTGATTGCTTCTAGTTTTTATACTGTAGTCTGGTACTGTTTCTATTGTTTCTATTTCTGAAATTACATGGATTATCTATATTGTGTTTAATGTGATTTGAATTGTTCACACAAATGTTTATCTTCACATCTCACAACCAGAACTACTGATGTTATAGATCAGAGCAAAGACACGCCTCCCACTAGGCGAGGAAATCTCATTGATGTGTTCATGGGGAGTACTAAATAAAGTGCCCTCCAAAAAAAAAAATCAAATCAACAGTATCCTAGCCAAATGGAAATGAATAGAAAGGGAGACTTAGGGGACTCGCGATTGTTATGAGCATTTGTTTGAGTCTTGATCTGGTGCTCTCACTGATAAACCACCATCTGCCACAAAGTGAGAGACAGAGGGAGAGCAAGTGAGCGCAAAAGATCAGAGAGAGAGAGGGAGGTAGCTTATCCAGTCCCCAGGGGGACTTCTCAAACCCATTCTCACCTCCTGAGGAGCAGATGGGGGAGGAAGAGGGACAGTATTGGATGAACTGGAACACACTGATGTCTAGGAGGAGCCGCTGAAGACACTGCAGCGGGTAATTGGGAACCACAAATGATATCCTGAAATATTTGCTCTATTTAAGGAGAAGCTAATGAAAAAGAGAGAATGTGCTCTCTGTATGTAAAAATGTGTGGTGTGTGTGTGTGAGTGAGAGAGTGAGAGTGTTCTTTAATTGTCTGGTAGGTGAGAGTAAATAGGTCATGAAATTTTGTGTGCGCACATTTCATCGTCTGACCTATTTTTCTGGGTAATTTGTTCATTACTTATTTGCAAATCAACGCATTAAATCAAAATTTCATTATCCTGCTTCTCAATTTCTTTCCACACTGATTAATAGGAGGAACAATTATTCCATCATTATAAAATGAAATGTGTACAATAACAATTCAGCCTAGCGGATGATTCCATAGTTTCTTTCACTAACACTCTTAAAGGGATAGCTCACCCAAAAATAAAAATCTTGCCATAGTTAACTCACTATCATGTCTTTTCAAACCTCTAAGATTTTTTTTTTCGGGAACATCATTGATAATATTTTGAGAACTGTCTCAAAGAGTTTTAAGTGTCAGCAGCTTTTCTTTAAAATATCTTCTTTTATGTTCCACAGACAAAAGGTTTGCAATGATATGAAGCTAAGTAAATGATGACAGGGTTTTCATTTTTGTTTGAACTATCCTTCATTACACAGGGATCAAGAAGGTTCAGTGTCACAATATCACTCAAACGTGGAGTATCATTTGTCTTTGATTAAAATTTCACAATTGCTGTTAGGTCAGCGGTTTAGCACTTGTGAGCGATCTGAGTTTGGACAAGGAAATCCATTTTTCACTATCAGCATTCGATCTCATTTTAAAGATGATATCATCACATCGGTAAATGTAAGATATATCACTTTGAAGAGAGAATTCATCTCTCATCTCTCCTGTACGTGTGCTGTTGCTAAGAGACCAGCAGTCTGCCACATACCACCTCATGCATCCCCCGCGTGCGTTTGTTTCACACCCTCTGCCAGGAGAGAGGGAACTGTACCTTCCTTTCGCGCCACACACGGAATCTCATCTTACAGTCGAATCATGCCGCCCAGTTTTCAAACACATTCTCTGACATGCATGCATTCTAAAACAGTGATGTCATTTTCCGAAATTCAAAACAACAACAAAACAATCACTACACTTCACACCAAAATGAAGAGTTATCAGAATTTGTAAATATATCTGTTAGCTTCTTTCCATATGTTTGCTCATAAAATGGTTTTGCTCCAGATGTTGTAAAGAAGGCACCTTATTCAGTAGGCCATGGTAACCCCTAAGTGACCTCGACGTGTGAAACACAGTTCTATTCTGTTGTGAGCTTTTTTTATGAAACACCATCTAGACACAAGTTAAACACGCAACCCCATGCCAGATGGTGTGTGGATTTTAACAAAACATGTCGCAAAATACCACGGTGGGTTTCAGTATAGTTCTCTCCACTTCTGTGCAAAAATAATTTTTCACAAGCTGTGTAAGCAGTGACAAGATGACTCATTATTTTGAATATAAGAACTGCATATTGGAGCATATTTTTGTTGACTACACGAAAATGCTGTCAGATCAAACTAAGATGATCTCGCTGGCAAAATGGCAAACCAATCCACAGGGTGTCATCAAAAGGACAGGCATCAGTGTCAGTAAGGTTTTTTTTTTAATAAACACAAGAAAATGGATGCAATAATGGTGAAAAAATGTCAAATGCTCTCTGATGGAAAGAGCAAATCCAGATCACATCTCAATTGTTCAATTTACTGTCTTGTCTGAAAATATAGAAATAATTAAAGCTGGTGATTTATGAAATAAAATAATGCTTTAGGAATGTTTGCCTTGTGAAATCTATTAGTATTGTACAAAACCCCCATATATCAAAAGAAACAAAATTTTAGTAGTCTGTGGTAAGAACATGTACCTTCTATGATGCTCTTCTAGGTGACACAGATGCAGCTGTCTGTTGGTTAGCTCATGGTACAAAGCAAAAGTTGCTCACGCCGTATAGAGCTGTGGGATTCAAAGCTGACGTTTTCTCTTTTACACTGTAAAAAACGATTTGTTGAGTCAACTTAAAATAATTTGTAACCTGGCTGCCTTAAAATTTTAAGTTCAGTCAACTCAAAAAAAGTTTATTCAACTTGAAATGTTAAATTATACTAAGTGACAACTTAGATATTTGAGTTGAATCAACTTAAAATTTTAAGGCAGCTGGGTTACCCATCTGTTAAGTTTAGCAAACACAAATATCTAAGCTGTTACTTAGTACAACTTAACAAGTTGACTAAACTTATTTTAGTTGACTGAACTTAAAATTTTAAGGCAGCAGGGTAACAAATTATTTTAAGCTGACTCAACAAATTGTGTTTTTTTTTATTTTTTACAGTGTAGTGGTGCAGGGCTTGAAGATACGGATACAGGACATGGAAGCAAAAGTTTAGAGGAGCTCTCTAGTTTAGAGGAGGCTGTGAGGGCAAAGGTTAGCATAGATCAGTTATACTGAAGTCACATTAAAGTGATGACTAAAGGATAAAAAGCACAGCTAGAATAATTCACGCAGTAAACAATGTTGTAAAGAAGTGCCATACTGTACCAAGCCCATATGGAATCTGTGCCCACAGATTTCTGTAGAATGCCAAAGCTCAAAAATGCCTCACCAGTTAAAGGATAAGTCCATAGATTTTCAACCAGTTTTGTGTTGTTATCTGCACCTAGATTTACCCGTTTATTTGACTGTATAGACAGGCACATTTTTTTTTTTTTTTAATAAAAGCTCATCTTATTTACAATGAATTACCCATTTAAATATTTTAGCAAATTTTTGGAGAGTGTAGTACCCTCCACATAATATATTTTACCAAGTTTAAATATATTCTGCAGAATTCCACAGATTTTTTGACAAAATTAGCACACAAAATGTGGATTCTGTGTGGGTCTGTCCATAACAAACAGCATAACTTTTGTTGATAAATTGTGCCAGTTCTATCAAATTTACAGCAAAGACATGAATTACATCTGTAGTTATTCAGCACAAGGCATTTATAGTCGGTAGAAATTACATTAAAAAATGCATGCCAAAATCTCACTGGCATAAAAAGCAATGTGGTTTGTCTTCCACTGTAACGTTAGTCTCTTTGTTACCGTATAGCTATACAGTTTTCTGTTCAAAGTCATAATGTCACACATATTTTAATTTCACTTTACTTTTGTAAGTTAAATTGCTCAGTCATCTACAGTGTTTAACACTTACAACAATGTATTTGCACTGAACGCGAAACGGGAAATGTGAAGCTGTAGCTCAGTGAATCCCGAGAGCTCAGGACAGGTGAGTTCTCCATCTCTCTGCTGTACGCGTTTTTTTTTTTTTTTTTTTTACTTTCACCACGGCTAGATACTGCAAGAGTTAAGAGGTTGAACACGATATCGAAAAACGTCAGTAGGAGAATATAAACATCAACCACTACTGAAAGGTGGGGGAGGGGTGTCGAACAGGAATTAAGGAATTATGGGTGAAACCGTGTGTTAAAAGTACTTCAAAAATTCTATTAACTAGACTAAAAGTCTATTAACCTGTCTAAGTTATACTGTGATTATTTGTAAGTGAAATATATTTGAATAAATACATTTTAATTTGTATTTTTACAAATTATTCATTTTTGTTATTTCATGTCCAGGACGTCAAAATGTAAAAATAAAAAGGTAATACTAGGAAGATGCCCAGTTTTGTGAAAATAGATTTATGGTGCCATAAGATAAGTCTGCCTAGCACTACTATTTTTTATTGCTTCATGTCTGCTGCTGTAAAATCATGCATTCTGTAACATCCCACATCAAATCGATCATTAATGATCATAATCACTAATCAGGAGTCAGGATCAATAAGTCTCTTTAAGAATGATGTGGAAGAATAAGTGAGTGTGTGTTATTAAATTAAATGTATATTACATTTAAATGATTACATTTATCAATAAATATATTTTACTATTAAAAACAAAGAGTGTAAATGATGCATTCCTTCACAGAAACACTCAATTTCTTTTTATTTGAAAATGTATTGGTGTATTAATTTGCTTAATACATCTGATAGAATAGTGCTAGTTCGGCACTGTAGTCAACAACATCCATGAGACTTTGGATCTTCAGTGAACAGTTTGCTCTGTGCTGCATGTCTGGATGTTGAATGCATTTCCATTGCTCCGAAAGAACAACTGCTTCTTATTTATTTTTAAGCTAAAAGTAAAAAAAAAAAAGTATACATAAATACACATGACAGTAATGTATACATTAGTAAAAATATTTGTTTTGTAATATATCATCACAGATTTGCTAGACAATGATAATGTATGCAATCACTCATCTATATATCCAGCCCAAAATAGTGGTTATTTAGTTTCTGGACAGAAATGTCACTCACAGCACTGGTAGAGCCTGTTGATTCTGATGATGTCATTCTGGCTCATCTCAGTAGACGTGCCCAGCGCAGCATTATTGTCAGGAATGGGAATCATAGTGGGGAGGCCATTCTTGGAGAAAGCGTATCTGACAAAGCAAGTGACAGATGCAGTTAGATGTCAGTGTTACACACAGAGAAACCACATCTCCTTAAACTGGAAGCTCACTCACCTCCCGTACTGCATCACAGAGCTGTAGTCGTAGGGAGTTCCCTGGTTTAGAGTGTTGATTTTGTTGAAGTTGTACTTCATGTCTGATAAGCAAACAAAACATTTAGTCTAGTAGAAGTGCACAAAAGTACTGAACTAATAGCTATATGAAGAGTTCAGATGCAAAACCAGCTAAATCCATCTGATGTATTTCTTTAAAATGAGCATTTCTTTATGGCTACTTTGTATAGGTTTCTATGTAAGTACTGGCACTTCTGATTGGGCTGAGGCTGGAATTTAGCGAGTCTGAAGTAAAAGTATTTGATAGATGTAAAGTATGCGTCAGGAGCTTTCACTCAGTATCATTATCTCAGTTTTGACCGAGATGGCTTTTAGCTGGTTTTGCATCTGAACTCTTCATATTTATTCTTATAAAATGAGTTTGTTATTAAGAATGTACCCTCAGTGATGTTGTCCCAGACGACTTGGATGTGATTGTCACGGTCACTACGGGTCTGTTCATGGTTGAAGCCAAGAGCGTGGAGAAGCTCATGCTGCACAGTGTTGTGGTAAAGGCAGCCATTACGGGCCAAAGACACGGTCTGGCCATAACCCTGACGACCAACGTACGAGTAGCATCTGTAAGACAACAAAATTAATAACAAGTATCCTTTTCGCTGTCATCATTCTAAAATTTAAGTGTAATTCTCATTCTGAGGCTTCTACGTGTCATATCTTGATGATAATAGGAAATGCTCTTTTTGACTTTTACTATAATCTGTTCTCTAATATGTTTCTCTTACATACCCACTGCGAGATTCAATGCTGATATAGTCTCTCTCATTGCTGCGGGGGAAGAAGCGGATGCAGGTGCTGTAGGAGAAAGAGTCCAGACCACGCTTGATGATCTCCAGCTCACGGGTGGCTGAAAGGGCAAAGGTCAGAGGTTGCTATGGAAATATTTACTTTGTTTCACACTAACATGTTTTCGCACTGATTATAAGACTTGAGTAAAAGGCTCTGCTATAAAATCAGGAACAGTAAGAGTCTGTCCTATTCTTCAGTCTCTTTGTGCTCTGAATAAAAACATAAATTATAATACTAGTGACTTACTATAGTGGTTGGCGATGACATAAGGCACATAAATATTGCCGTCGCTGTATTTGGGCCAGAGGCAGCCATAGGTGGTGCATGGATCAGCATTTCTCTCATTCACAGCAATATCATCCATTAGCTTGGGCTCATCAGGTTTAGGAACTAACACATAAACAGTTCATTTGGGAGCATTTAGTAAAGAAGGGTTGCACCATATTGATTGAGTGAGTATGTGGTGATTACGTACCGATGCCTCTGTTGGCTCTGTGCAGCAGTTCTGACACAGACATCTGAGCAGACTTGTCCTCAACAACTGTAATAAAAACACATTAATGCCCTCACTAATGAACCACTACTTCAATCAATTAATTGCATAAAAACTGTCAGCCTTTGCTATACTGTTTAATGTTTCTCAAAAGTATTTGACTTACCAGGCTGCATGTGAGTTATGCCAGAACACCACGCACAAAATGAACATGGAAAAGAAACATCACCTCAAGTCAAACTCATCATTTTACATTCTTAATTATAACAATTATTAGCATCAGAGAGGTGCATGCATAATGCATAAAGCAGTGTTTTTGCATGCATCATTTACAACCTACTGATACACACATTCTTGCATTTGTGGTTTACGGGGACTCTCCATAGGCGTAATGGTTTTTATACTGTACAAACCCTATTTTCTATCACCCTACAGCTACCCTACACCTAAACCTAGCCCTCACAGGAGACTGTGCACACTTTTTGAATTTCATAAAACACTGTTTAGTATGTTTTTTAAGCCTTTTGTTTTACGGGGACACAGGAAGTGTCCTCATAAACCATGTTTACGTTGTAGTACCCACGTCATTATACACATTTGTGTCCTCATAAACCACAAATGCTGGAACACAGTATGTGTTTGTGTGTGTGTGTGTGTGTGTCTTACCATCTCCTCAGCTCTAACAGAGAGGACGAGGAGCAGGGCCAACAGGCCAAAAGTCACCTTGGTCACAAACATGGCGTCCAAAGACCTGCAGAAAGAACCAGGGCACAGCTGTTTAGGCAGAATGCCTCAAATGAGGCTCAATATGTGCTCTTTTACTAATATTTATTAACTAAATCATATCATTTTAGTGATATATTCTATATCACTAAAATATAAATGACTTTAAACAGACAGAGGGAAACGTACCAATTCTCTTTCCTTAGATTTCCAGAGCCAGTGCAACACTACTGCCCTAAGAGGGTTTTATACCTAGACTGTATCTATACAGTCTTTACAGATATGGCCAGAAGACATGCTGACACATTGTTTGAAAGAGAACAGGTGTGAAATTCCCTCATATGTTGCTTCATATAGGAACACGTCACACGCAAACCTAACAAACTATCAGTGAGAACATTCTTTCTGTACATGTTTGATATGAGCCACTAATTGTCATGTGACAACAGCATGCATAAGGTATTTTCATTACATGAATTATCTGTAACAGAAACATTTAAACGCATGCAACATAATTATATAATATTAAGTTAGTGTTCATTCATTTACTGTACAAATAATTTTGTTACTTAATGCATATATTGGAAATTAATTCCAGTTATTGTCTCTGGTTTTATATCTGTCATCTGTATAATTTGCTAAGAATGTTTTCTTTTTCTTTTTCTTCTGTAATCTAATCTGCCATTACTTCAACAAATATTTATGGTGTGATTCTTTCTGATCATTTTATACTGTTGTATGCAGGTTCTGTGACAAACTGCTGGTCTGAATGCAGTTCGGCTCTTTCGTCCTATGGAGCTGCATTTTGAAGAATCTAAACCATATTAAAATCTTCAGCTCACTGGAGGAAGGGCAAAGGGCAGAAGTTGCTGTGGATATAATGATTGGTTTACTCACTGGCTATAAAATGCAACAAAAATTTTAGCAGCAAACAAAAGTTTCTGCCCCCTGTCAATCTATAGGGCAGAGTCTTGCCTACTCTTTGTTTTATTTTATGTTTATACTGAACCATGACATTCAAAATCTGGTTACGGTGCTTAGAAATATACATCCCTCATGATAAACTGAGCAATTAATAAATACTATACTGTACAAATACTTTATATGTTTTTTAAACATCAGATGATAAAATGCCATGACTGTAATAGATTTGCCAACATACATGTTTAGTTAGATGTGTAGTTATCGACTCAAATCTAATTTGGGAAAAATATAAAAGCAGAAATTCTCAAAATTGTCACCCCACTTTGTAAGTGCAATTTATCCTAAATCTGTATCTCAGGTCATGGCCATTATATTTTTACAACCTCTTTACAATCATTACAACTGCTTTTATTATTTTTAAAAGCAATTGTAATGGAGTTAATTTCTCAATATTTACATTTATTCATTTGGTTGATGCTTTTATCCAAAGCGACTTAGAATTGAGGAATACAACAAGCGATTTACCATAAGATAGCAATAAACATGAGAGTACCCATTATACAAGCTTTCAGGCATTTTAAAAAAAAAGCTAGTGCAGGAAGGGATGAGGACAGTAAGAGAACAGAAAAAGTGTAGGCATAGAATTTTTTTTTAATATTAATTTCTTATTTATTGAACTGTTGTATTAAAAAAAAAATCTTGAAATCATGTGGTTTGCATGATAAGGTTTTTTGTGCAACAGCAGTTGTTTGAGGTTTCTTTATTTTGACACTGGGTGATTCCACAGATGGCAAGAAGGCTTGAGAATGAGAACAGTTTGTTCAAATTTTACACAACACTACCCGCTTTCTGTGTTTACAGACATGACGTAAGCATGACATTTCTCAACAGATGTGACCCAACAGCTCCAAAATTTAATTCAGTATTTTAGATTTAGGAGTATGATAGGGCTACAGAACTTTAGGAAACTATTTGTTCTCAGATTAATTCAGTAAAAGATGTTGTTACATTGTTATAATTCAAATGTATTCACACTGGTTTAGAATTAATAAGTCAGTCAAGCCAGAGAAAAATCAACTGACAGAAGTTTTTATGTTCTCTTTGAAAATTTATTGGTGATTCAAGGAAGCATAGAAGTCAACACCATCCATGATACTTGAGTCAAATTTTGTTGTTGTTTAGGCTGCATGTCTGGGTGTGAAGGCATGTTCCGTTGTTCCTATGAATGAGAAAAACATATAACATTATAATAACATTATATATAACATTTTATATACATTACATTTTAATGTGCTATATGTTCAACAATCTTCCACCAAATGTAATATGTGGCCCGGGACCACAAAAACCAGTCTTAAGGAGCACAGGTATATTTGTAGCAATAGACAAAAATACATTGTATGGGTCAAAATGATTGATTTTTTTCATGTTCTATGAAGATATTTTGTAAATTTCCTACCGCAAAAATATCAAAACATAATTTTGGATCAGTAATATGCATTGCTAAGAACTTCATTTGAACAACTTTAATGGCAATTTCTCAATATTTTGATTTGTGCACCCTCAGATTTCAGATTTTCAAATAGTTGTATCTTGGCCAAATACTGTCCTATCCTAACAAACCATACATCAATGGAAAACTTATTTATTCAGTTTCAGATGATGTATAAATCTCAATTTCAGAAAAATGACCCTTGTGTTTTGTGGTCCAGGGTCACATTTGTATTTTGTCTTTTGTAAGTAAAATATAGTAAAGTTTTGGAATAAGGAGGAGAAAAATGAATGTCTGTGTGGTTACACTCACAGCACTGGTAGAGCCTGTTGATTCTGAGGATGTCATTTTGGCTCATCTCGGTAGACGTGCCCAGCTCAACATTATTGTCAGGAATGGGAATCATAGTGGGGAGTCCATTCTTGGAGAAAGCGTATCTGACAAAGCAAGTGACAGATGCAGTTAGATGTCAGTGTTACACACAGAGAAACCTCATCTGCTTATAATGTAAGCTCACTCACCTCTCATACTGCATCACAGAGCTGTAGTCGTAGGGAGTTCCCTGGTTTAGAGTGTCGATTATGTCGAAGTTGTACTTCATGTCTGATGAGCAAAAAAACGTAACTAAATCAGCTGACCTAACATGACTATACACATGCATGCTTCTTTTAGTATGTACTGTACTTTCAATGATGTTGTCCCAGACGACTTGGATGTGATTGTCACGGTCACTACGGGTCTGTTCATGGTTGAAGCCAAGAGCGTGGAGAAGCTCATGCTGCACAATGTTGTGGTAAACACAGCCACCACGGTCTAGAGACACGGTCTGGCTATAACCCTGACGACCAACGTACGAGTAGCATCTGTAAGACAGAGATTTTTGATCCATCTCTGAATATTACCTTCATCATCTTGATCCACTTTTCATCACTTTTTATCACTACTTCTTCCTCTGATTCTAATATAATTCTTTGTTTGTAGTCCCATGATGCTGGCACTAACCTTAATTTTGACTTCTGTATTTTTTTACATTGTCTTCTGTGTTAGTTTGTGTTGTTTTTCTGATTTTGGTTTCGGTTGTGTTATGTACCCACTGCGAGACTCAATGCTGATATAGTCTGTCTCAGTGCTGCGGGGGACGAAGCGGATACAGGTGCTGTAGGAGAAAGAGTCCAGACCACGCTTGATGACATCCTCCTCATATGGGGCTGAAAGATCAAAGGTCAGAGGTTGTTATGGAAAGCTTAAAATTAGCAACATGGACAAGATATTTCTATGACTTCAGCAAGGATAGCGATTCTGACCTACTTTTGACCTTTCTCATGTAAGAAGTAAAAGCATTAATTGGAATTGTGACTTACAGTAGCTGTGGGCAATGACGTAAGGTATATAAACCTTTCCATCGCTGTATTTGGGCCAGAGGCAGCCAGAGGTGGTGCATGGATCAGCATTTTTCTCATTAATAGCAATGTCATCCATTAGCTTGGGCTCATCAGGTCCAGGAACTAACACATAAACAGTTCATTTGTGACCTTTAATAAAGAAAAGTTGCAACATATTGATATGTATTGGTGAGTATGTGGTGAGTACGTACCGATGCCTCTGTTGGCTCTGTGCAGCAGTTCAGACACAGACAGATGAGACTTGTCCTCAACAACTATTATAGAAAACACATCAACACGTTCACTAATGAACCATTACTTCAGTTAGTTCATGATGCAGAAACTTTAGCCTTTGCTAAACTGTTTAATGTTTAATCTCAAAAGCCCCTCACAGTCATATGTACAGTCAGAGCTGCTGGAGTATTTGACTTACCAGGCTGCATGTAAGTTATGCCAGAACACCACACACAAAATGGACATGGAAAAGAAACAGTGATACATTATATGATGTCAAAGCTATCATATTAAATTCTTCAATATTATACGAGTAAGTATATAAAACAATTGACCCTTCGCAACGACCCCCCATTTTGTTATTGTTGCTATGTCCACTAGTCATGCCACTCTCCCGTCACATGTCATGTTCTCACGAAGTGAAAATTATGTTGCGGAGCAAAGAAAAAAATGACAACGTGCCAACAAACAAGACAGAACAGCTTACTTTAGATAATGAGACAAAGTTAGTCATTTTTAAAAAAAATTCAAACAATAAATACCATTTTGTGGCTCTTTAATGTATTGTGACATAACACTTTAACGCCTCACTTCAAGCGGCATGTAAACCGATCATCTCTTCCTCTTAACTAGCTGTAGTATGAAATAAACATGAATGAACCTCACAAGGTACACTACCAGTCAAAAGTTTTTGAACATTGAAGGATAAAGTAGTTCACTTCCAGAACAAAAATCTACAGATAACCTTTTCACCCCCTTGTCATCCAAGATGTTCGTGTCTTGCTTTCTTCAGTCGATAAGAAATTATGTTTCTTGAGGAAAAAAAATTCAGGAATTTTCTCCATATAATGGACTTCAATGGTGCCCCCAAGTTTGAACTTCCAAAATGCAGTCTAAATGCAGCTTCAAATGGCTCTGAACAATCCCAGCCGAGGACGAAGTGTCTTATCTAGCAAAACGATTGGTCATTTTCGAAACCAATTGACAATTTATATACTTTTAACCTCAGAAGCTCATCTTGTTTAAGTCTGCGTGAACTCTGTTTTTTTGCCCGGGTTCAATACGGTCAATACAGTTAGGGTATGTTCTTCCCCAACTTCAAAATCGTCTTACATCACTGCATAAGTACCAACTCAGTGTTTACAAAGTGAACATGCAAAGAAGATCAAACGCCCTTTACAAAAAAAAAACAAAAAAACAACGATGTAGAATGATTTTGACTTTTCGACATACCCTAACTGTATTGACCCGGATTACACAGAATGCGCATGCGCATCACAGAGACGAGACAAGATGAGCATTTGAGGTTAAAAAGTATATAAATTGTCAATTTGTTTCAAAAATGACCAATCGTTTCACTAGATAAGACCCTTCTTCTTCGGCTGTGATCAATTAGAGCCCTTTGAAGCTGCATTGAAACTGCATTTTGGAAGTTCAAATTTGGAGGCACCATAGAAGTCCACTATATGGAGAACATTCCTGAAATGTTTTCGTCAAGAAACATAATTTCTTATCGACTGAAGAAAGAAAGACATGAACATCTTTGATGACAACGGGGTGAGCACATTATCTGTAAATTTTTGTTCTAGAAGTTAACATCTCCTTTAAGATTTTTTAAATGTTTTTTTTAAAGAAGTCTCTTCTGTTCACCAAGCCTGCATTTATTTGAGCAAAAACAGTGAAATTTTGAAATATTTTTATGATTAAAAATAACTGTTTTCTATTTAAATATATTTTAAAGTGTAATTCATTCCTGTGATTTCAAAGATGAAGCTTTAGCATCATCACACCAGTCACATGACCTTTCAGAAATCATTCTAATATTCTGATTTGCTGGTCAAAAAACATTTATTATTATTATTATGATGATGATGATGATGATGATGATGTTGAAAACAGGTGAGTAGACTTTTTTTCAGGTTTCTTTGATGAATAGAAAGTTCAGAAGAACTGCATTTATCTGAAATAGAAATCTTTTGTAACATTGCAAATGCCTTTATAATCACTTTTGATCAATTTAAAGCATCCTCGCTAAATAAAAGTATTAATTTAATAATAATAATAATAATAATAATAATAAATGTTTTTTTGAACAGCAAATCAGCATAGTAGAATGATTTCTGAAAGATCACGTGACACTGAAGACTGGAGTAATAATGCTGAAAATTCAGCTTTGTTCACAGGAATAAATTACATTTTAAAATATAATCAAATAGAAAAGTTATTTTAAATAGTAAAAATATTTCAAAATTTTACTGTTTTTGCTGTACTTCAGATCAAATAAAAATGCAGGCTTGGTGAACAGAAGAGGCATAAAATCTTAGAAATTTTACTGTTCAAAAACTTTTGACTGACATCATTTTTCAAGTCCACCAATGTTAATCTACTCTCCGTTGGACAAAAATGGCAGATTCAGCGTTACGATTGGTCAGATTGCCTGTCAGTCAAACTCCTTGCGAAGAGTCAATTGCATGCGTCATTTGCAAACCTGTGATATACCTGTGTGTATATATGAAAATATGTTTTACCTTCCCCTCAGCTGAGAAAACCATCAGCAAGGCCAACAGGCCAAAAGTAACCTTGGTTACAAACATGGCAGCCAAAGATCTATAATGAGAGAAAAAAGACCTGCAGAAAGAACCAAGGCACAGCAGTTTGGTGAGACAGAATTTACAGATACTGTAAGTACACAATATTGTCATTTTGTCATTACACATTTGTAATTTTCAAATTAAATATAAAGTACAGATGGACACCATAACCTGATCAAATGGTACACAAGAAGTTTTCAGCAAATATATGTTCTTTTCCTCATTTCCTACTCAGCTCAAACAATCTAGCAACTGCATGAATCACTTTGAATAGAGACCTCAAACATACCAATATTTTCACCTCAGTCCCGCAAGATCATAGAGCAACACGTTTTATACCCTGGTAAGAGTTTGTATCACAATGCTCTTTATAGATATGGGCAAAAGAGTTAAGATTGTTTAACCTTGTTTGAAAAAGAACAGGTGTGAAATTCCCTTCATTGGAACATGCATAAACAACTCAGATGAAAGCATCAGAATGTATTGGTTATTTTTATTTGGTCCCTTCTTAAAACTATATGTTATAAAAGTTGATCAACCATTTAATATAAACCAATAACAGCATGAAGATATGTTATAACTTTACACTCTGTCCACCATATATAAAAAGTGTTTGCCACACAACATTAGATTCAGGTATTATTATTATTATTATTATTAATCTGTACTTAAACGTCTGTAGTTCTGTAAATCTGTAGTTATCAGCTCAAATCTGGGTCATGCAAATACAGTAATATAAAAGTATGTGACATTTTCTCAAAAGTGTGACCACAGCAATTTCCTGAGATCTAGCTCAGGGCACATGTTCAGTGGTGGGAAATGCTCAGAACAGTACATGCTGGTATGAATAGAAACATTATCTTTGAAATGTTTGAGAAAAACATGATAAACATGCGAGTTCAATTAAGAACAGGTGTGAATTTCCCTGTCACAGTATGGTGCCTTCACATGCAGATGAATCAGAAACAGTAAGCGTTTTTACTTCATTATGTATTTTGTCATCTATACTTGTGTTAAATTTCCTATTAATTTTCTTTCTGGAAATGAATCATTCATTAGTTTAGATGTTGTAGCTCAGATGCCTAGAATCCTGTTATCTTGCTATATTTAAACCCCTGCATATCTGGAGATGTGTTAGTAAGACAGAGCCAAATTAATGTTTTCACATTAATTGAATGACAGTGTTTTTTTAATTAACTGCAATGTTCTACTGTTACCTATATAAGTCATGTTTAGTAGCAAGTGCTATCATACAAAAACTTCAGTGTGCCCATGCATAAGCATATCAGCCCAGTGTTTTATCACTACTTGTTTTTTTTAAATGTCCTGCCTTCGGACATTTTTATCAATCCATTTCAAATTAACATTTGTTATTCATTCTGTTACATTTAGGATGGATTTTTGTTAGATTTGTAAATACAGGCAATCAGTGCTGTTGCTATGTTGAGGTCTTAATGCCTAATAATAAAAATTATTCAGTCTATAGGTTAATAATTAGGCTCTGTAAATAATTTATTTCCTTTATCCTTAGAAAATCTACTCAACATTTTTTTATATATAGCTTTCCTAAAACAGCAAACAATTGATTCCTGGGGAATGTATGAACTTATACAATGTATAACCATGTTCTATTTCAAAAATCACAAATTATTTTAGTCACTCTTTTGGTTGAAACTGAAAAACCTGTATTTATAAAAACCTATATTGCTTCCAACCCATCAAATGTATGCAACATCAAGAGGAATGATGAATTCTTTATCATTTATGTTGGTATTTATTTACTAAATGTCATATAAAGACACTGCTGCTATTTTTTCTTTAGCAGAGTGGAGTATTACTCTTTGTATTGAGAACATAACAGTTATTGTGGTTATTGTATCAGTAATTTTATGGTTGCATTCTATAGATGCAGTGCTTTGTTCTTTCTTATATGCATGACCTATTGATATTAATATCAAGACAAGAACACAGTAATGTTGATTGCATTGATCAGTTTTACTACTGCAAAAGTATTACCAAAAGGCAAAAAAAAGATAAAAGGTGTTATAAAATATAGGTTAGTTAAAAACAACAACATTCTGCCACAGAAGCCATCAGTCATAGAAGTGTTGTATTTTTAAGCAACATCTTATTTTAAAGAACATTTTGAGATCACACTGTTTCTTCTTTTGTTGGTTTGTCGCAAGCTTCTGATACTGGAACACGGTACTGTCTTTCCAGTTTCTATACTGAGAGGTGTCTGATTTTAAAATGCACAAGATGGAAGATGGAACTAAAATCATTTGAAACTGTGATGTACTTAAAAAAAAAAAGAAAGAAAGAAAGAAAGGCTTAAAAAGGAATGCAGAAAAAAGATGTCTGTCATAAACCACATCCTTTGCTCAACCTGAAAGAAAAAAAAAGCAATGAACATTAAAAATAAATAAATAAAAGGAAAAACAAGATTTTTGTTTTGCATTAAACATTATTATAAATCCCACTGTAAAGACCACCAGCCTGCTTCACTAGTTTAGTCTGGGCAAACAATAATAATAATAATAGTAGTAGTAATAATAATAATAAATAGAAAGGAAGAAACTTTTCCATTCTGTTAGACAAGTATTGCTAGTGAACAGCATGGGTATGGCAACCCACTTGCTAAACTGCATAAACATTCTGTAACTGCATGTAAATTCTTGGTGATCTAAGGTGGTGTTTTCAGCAGAGAATAATAAATCCTGTAATTCAAATAATATTAAAGACTTAACGTACGGCAGTAGAGTCTGTTAATCCGCAGGATGTCATTGCGGCTCATTCTTTGAGCTTCGCCAATCACAACGTTCCTATTAGGAATGGGAATCATGGTTGGCTCATTGTTCTTTGAGAAAGCGTACCTAAAACCACACATATAGAAAAGCAAAGCAACTCAGATAATTACATTTTTAGCGTACAAAAAAAAAAAAAAAACTACAAGAGCACATACCTTGAATAGTGCATGACAGAGTTGTAGTCATATGGGGTTTTCAGATTATTGGTGTCCCTTTTCTCGAAATTGTGCTGCTGTGCTGTTACAGTGCACAGAAAAGTATTGAAGAAGACAATATTAATGTAAACCTGGTAAATACATGGTAAAATTGAATCTAGACAGCAATTCTTGTGATTAACCTAACATGCAATGTTTTATGCATTTTTTATTTAAAACATAAAATTAACATTTTTTCCCAATTTCTCAGAACAGTTCTAAAGAAAAATACCAGGTATGACATTCTCAAAAAGGATTTTGACATGTTCGTCACGGTCGCTGCGGTTCTGTTCATGATGGAACCCAAGAGCATGAAGGAGTTCATGCTGAACAATTTTGAAATAAACACAACCACTACGCTGGAGAGAAACAACTTGTCCTCCACCTTGGCGCCCCAAATATGAGTAGCAACTGTGGATGACACATAGCACATCAGCAGTCAGGTTGTATATTTTTGTTTTGGGAAACACATTTACTGCATACACAGAAATGGGACAGAAAGGAGCCCTAAATCCAAAGATTTACCCAGAATTAGACTGTATGTGGAGAAAGTCCCTCTGCCCTTCATGTGGTACGAATCGAATGCAGGAAACCTCCGCAAAGGACTGTAAGCCTTGTTTAATCACTTGTCTTTCAGCTGGAGCTGTGGCAGGAGTAAACTATTAAACAAAACATGTGACACCGATGAGATAATATCAAAAGTATTGATCGTTGCCACTTACAGTACTGGTTGGCGATTACGTAGGGCACATAGACTAATCCATTTCTGCTTCTCTCCCATTTGCATCCATGAGAAGTGCACTGATCTGCATTCTGGAAGCCTTTTGGTACGGCGATGTCTCCAAACATGATCAAGGGTCCATCCACTCCATGGCCTGTACGGTATAGTGTAATTCACAAAATAATTCAGTCTGTTGATTACGATAATATAACAAAAGATGTGCTTATAGTATCAAATAAAATAGCTTTCATACTCTTACCTGCATTTTTGTTGATCTCAATTATAGCTGGCACTGGCATATGGTCTTTTTCAGTGATGTTACCTGACACATGAATCATAAAATTAATAATAAAACACTACAATATTACAAGTTAGTATCTTCTCCTTTTTTTATGCATCTTACCAGCCTTCCCAGACATCTTTTCAGTTAAGTCCTGTTTATGGATTTTAAATACATGTATATTAGAAACCCTTGGTAAAAAAAAATAAAAAATGAAAAGCTGTTGCTGATGATATCATTTTCTATTTCAGATATTATTGTCTGTTCTCACCTCAACAGGACGACTCTGAGCAGGAACAGAGCTCAGCAGAAGAGAGATGACCACCACCAACAGGTACATGATGAGAGCTTTCTGAGAAACTGTTGTGGCTCAAACAGAGCTGGGAGTTATATACTCTTCTGAGAGCCTTAACTTCCTTTTTTCTGTGCCGTTCACAAACCCTGTTTCCGGGTCCAAACCCCAACTCGTTTCACTTGAGAATACTATCTCAGCGGCCGTTTATGAGCACTGTTTATTCATATTAAACATTTAAGCTAAACGTTTTCAAATTCACGCTGTACACTACAGTCTCACGGCATCCCAAACACAAATAACTTTTAAATGTATATTTTAATTGTATGGCTATCTGGGATTTTGATACGGAGTTAAAGGGTAGGATTATAATTTTTTGGTAGTGTTATATCACATTGTGAGTGTATAATTACACTGCACTGACTATGCCCATCAGCATAGCAGTAATGACTTTATGAACTACTTTACTTCCAAGATCGATACTATTAGAGACAAAATTGTCACCATGCAGCCGTCAATTACAGTATCGCATCAGATAGTGTCCTATAGATCTCCTGGGGAACAATTCCACTCTTTCTCTACTATAGGTCAGGATGAATTGTATAAACATGTTAAAGCATCTAAACCAACAACTTGTATGCTAGACCCTATTCCATCTAGGCTACTAAAAAACTTGCTTCCAGATCTCATAGATCCTCTGCTAAATATTATTAATTCATCACTGTCATTAGGATATGTCCCCAAAACCTTCAAACTGGCTGCTATTAAGCCTCTCATTAAAAAAACACAACTTGACCCCAACTAATTAATTAATACAGACCTATCTCGAATCTCCCATTTCTGTCAAAGATATTAGAAAAGGTTGTATCCTCACAATTATCTTCCTTCCTACAGAAAAATGATATCTGTGAGGATTTCCAGTCAGGTTTTAGACCGTACCATAGTACTGAGACTGCTCTTATTAGAATTACAAATGATCTGCTCTTATCATCCGATCGTGGTTGTATCTCTCTGCTAGTGCTACTGGATCTTAGTGCTGCGTTCGATATGGTTGACCACAACATTCTCTTGAACAGACTTGAAAATTATGTTGGCATTAGGGGTACTGCATTGGCATGGTTCAAATCGTCCTTATCTGACCGCTATCAATTCGTGGCAGTAAATGAAGAGGTATCATATCGATCACAAGTGCAGTATGGAGTACCGCAAGGCTCAGTGCTAGGGCCATTACTTTTTACGCTTTACATGTTACCCTTGGGTGATATCATCAGGAAATATGGTGTTAGCTTTCACTGTTACACTGATGATACTCAGCTCTATATTTCTTCGCGGCCCGGCGAAACATACCAATTTGAAAAACTAATGGATTGTGTAGTTGAGTTAAAAAATTGGATGACAAGTAATTTCTTACTGCTAAATTCTGAAAAAACAGAGGTGTTAATTATTGGACCTAAATCCTCAGCGTGTAATAACCTAAAACACTGTCTAATACTTGATGGCTGCTCTGTCAATTCCTCGTCAGTTAGGAACCTAGGTGTGCTATTTGATGGCAGTCTTTCCTTTGAAAACCACATCTCTAGTATTTGCAAAACTGCATTTTTCCGTCTCAAAAATATATCTCAATTACGACCTATGCTCTCAATGTCAAATGCTGAAACATTAATTCATGCGTTTATGACCTCAAGATTTGATTATTGAAATGCTTTATTGGGTGGTTGTTCTGCTCACTTAATAAACAAACTCCAGCTGGTCCGAAATGCAGAAGCTAGAGTTCTTACTAGAACCAAAAAGTATGATCATATTAGCCCGGTTCTGTCAGCACTGCACTGGCTCCCTATTAAACATCGTATAGATTTTAAAATCTTGCTAATTACTTATAAAGCTCTGAATGGTTTAGCTCCTCAGTACCTGAGCAAGCTCTTATCGCATTATAGTCCCTCACATCCGCTGCATTCTGAAAACTCTAGAATATCCAAATCAACCACGGGCGGCAGATCATTTTCTTATTTAGCACCCAAACTTTGGAACAATCTACCCAAAACTGTTCGGGACGCAGACACACTCTGTCAGTTTAAATCTAGATTAAAGACCCATCTCTTTAACCTTGCTTACACATAACACATTAACACATTTCTATAATTCAAATCCGTTAAAGTATTGTTAGGCTGCGCTAATAAGGTCAACCGGAACCGGGAACACTTCTCATAACACCCGATGTACTCAGTGCATCGTCAGAAGAATGGCATCTACGCTAATATTAGTCTGTTTCTTTCTTATTCCGAGGTCACCTTAACCACCAGATCCAGTCCGTACCCAGCCCAGACAGTGGATCAGCACCTAGAGGTGACCTCTACAGCCCTGAATGTCAGCGGAGACCACATCAACTAGATGAGCCCCAGAGACGGATCCCCAGTAAAGACCTCGTCACCTACACGGCTGTTGGCACAGGACCACGGGACCTGGTGAGTCCTCTGTGTCTGGCCAGAGGAGAACTGGCCCCCCAACTGAGCCTGGTTTCTCCCAAGGTTTTTTTCTCCATTTGTCACCGATGGAGTTTTGGTTCCTTGCCGCTGTCGCCTCTGGCTTGCTTAGTTGGGGACACTTTATCTTCACTTCATCTTCACGCAATATTGTATTTTATTTTATTGTATTCGATTAACTACCTTTACCTGAAAATTGAGTGTTTACTGTTGCCCTTTGTGTTGTTGATGTACTATTTCCTATTTAATACTGTACAGCCGCCTTGTCACAATTCTGTATTATTAAAGGCGGTATATAAATAAAAGTGATTTTGATTTTTTTTTTTGATATAATTAGTACCATTTGTTGTTTTCTCATGTCATCTGATAGAGCGTTTACCCGGAAGTCACGGATAAGCTGACACTTGACGTCAGACTTAAGGGAATTGGCGCTGACATTTACTGATTTTTAAAGTGACACTGAAGATTGGAGTAATGTTGCTGAAAATGTAGCTTTGATCATAGGGATACATTACTTTTTAAAATATATTCAAATAGAAAGCAGTTATTCGAAATAGTAAAAATATTTCAAAATTGCTCCCCAACTGCTCACCGGGTGCCACAGCGATAGCAATATGGGTGCCCACTGCTCCGGGTGTGTGCATGTGTGTGTGTTTGTTCACTACTCACCACTGTGTGTGTGTGTGTGCACTTGGATGGGTTAAATGCAGAGCACAAATTCAGAGTATGGGTCACCATACTTGGCCTCATGTCACGTCCTTTCCTTTCCTTTCCTTAACTTTCCTTTCCTTTCCTTTCCTTTCCTTTTCTTTTCCTAAATACACGCTCATGGAAAAGCACTCTGATTTTATCTCAGCTCAGTTTACATACTAATCATTTTCAGGTAGGTTGTGTCTGTAGATTATTATTAAGACTACAACACAACCGTTATTCTTAATATCTCGATGTTGTATGCTGTGGGAAAATCACAACAATATCATTTTCACAATGCAGTTCCTCCCCACAGCAGACCATGAAGTTGGTTTACAAAGAGGAAGCTTTTATGTCTCTGGTTTATTGTTAACCAGATGTTGAGTTTTTTGATTAACCTATTCTTCCTTCAAAGGATGTTGAAATATTTAAAAAAAATCTTGCACAAACTATAAACTTTAAGATGTTTAGTTTAGAAATGTCTGTACCACCTTCCCATTTGCGCCTGCTACATTTACAGGGGTGTTGCTACCCCACTGAATTGATTTCTGAAAGTTTTCTGAAAAACTGTTCTGGCTCAAACAGAGCTGGGAGTTATATACTCTTCTGAGAGCCTTAACTTGCTTTTTCTGTGCCGTTCACAAATGCTGTTTCCGGGTCTAAACCCCAACTCGTTTCACTTGAGAATACTATCTCAGCAGCCATTTATGAGCACTGTTTATTCATATTAAACATTTAAGCTAAACGTTTTCAAATTCACGGTGTACACTACAGTCTCCGTGCTCACGGCGTCCCAAACACAAATAATTTTTAAATTTATATTTTAATTGTATGGCTATCTGAGATATTGGCATGGAGTTAAAGGGTAGGATTATAATCTTTTGGTAGTATTATACCACATTGTGAGTGTATAATTAGTACCATTTGTTGTTTTCTCACGTCATCTGATAGAGCGTTTACCCAGAAGTCACGGATAAGGTGACACTTGATGTCAGACTTAAGCGAATTGGTGCTGACATTTATTGATTTTTAAAGTGACACTGAAGACTGGAGTAATGTTGCTGAAAATGTAGCTTTGATCATAGGGATAAATTACATTTTAAAATATATTCAAATAGAAAGCAGTTATTCGAAATAGTAAAAATATTTCAAAATTTTACTGTTTTTGCTGTACTTTGGATCAAATACATGCAGGCTTGGTGAGCAGAAGCGACTCCTTTGAAAACATCAAAAATCCTAAAACAGCCGTGGCCTAATGGCTACTGTGTGTGTGTGTGTGTGTGTGGTCTTGTTTTTATATCTTGGTGGGGACCTAAACCTGAATACACACAGGCTCATGGGGACTTGTGTCACCGTGGGGACCTAAATTGAGGTCCCCATGGGGAAACAAGCTTATAAATCATACAGAATGAGTTTTTTTTGAGAAAGTAAAAATGCAGAAAGTTTTCTGTAAGGGTTAGGTTTAGGGGTAGGGTTAGGGTAAGGGGATAGAAAATACAGTGTGGACAGTATACAAACCATTGCGTCATATTGGCCTCACGTCATGTCCTTTCCTTTCCTTTTCTTTTCCTAAATACCCGCTCATGGAAAAGCACTCTGATTTTATCTCAGCTCAGTTTACATACTAATCATTTCCAGGTACAGTGTGTCTGTAGATTATTATTAAGACTACAACACAACCATTATTCTTAATATCTCGATGTTGTATGCTGTGGGAAAACAACAACATCATTTTCACAATTCCCCACAGCAGACCATGAACTTGGTTTGCAAAGAGGAAGCTTTTATGTCTCTAGTTTATTGTTAACCAGTTGTTGAGTTATTTGATTAACCTATTCTTCCTAAAGATGTTGAAATATTTAAAAGAAAATCTTGCACAAACTATAAATTTTAAACTATACATTTTATGCATACCAAACTAACTCCCAACCAGAGTATATGTTGACACATTGAGAACTAACCTTTATTTTAGTCATGTCTGTACCTCCTTCCCATTTTCGCCTGCTGCTTGTTACATTTACAGGGGTGTTGCTACCCCACTGAATTGATGGTCAATGCTTCTTGACTGATGTTTCCAAAAATGTTTAATACATTGACATTCAAGTAGACACCGTAAGAACTACGAACACACAAAAACAAAACAGAAACAAACACTACACAAACCAAATTCGAAACCTGACATTACAATTTGCATCATACAATACACAAAATCCATTTACCTTATTACCCTTTTCAGTGAGATGCACAAGTCCAATAAAGAGAGCTAGGTGGTCAGGATCCGTGCCTGTATGGGAGGGATATCTAGGTTATAGGACCTAATGAATGTAGGTGGCGAAGACCAACCGGCTGACTCACAAACATCTGCAATGAAGACTTATAGCCTCATAAAACACACAGCAGGGTGGTCTTAAGCAACAGGGGCTTTGAAGCTGCTCAAACAGAGGGCCTCGAAGGGCCCTTAGGACCATGGACAGATCCGAGGTCAGGATGGTGTGAGTGCAAGGTGGGTTCAGTCTCCTGGCTTCCCTCAAGAACTTAACGACTAAGCCTACCTACAGACTGGCTGCATGTAAGAAAAATTGAAATGGACATTGAAGGTCTCAATGAAGATGTTTATTGCAGCATAACAGTGACAAAGGACGTGAACCTTTGGTTCAATGGAGTGGAAAATGTACCCTGAACATCCTAAGCTCAAACCTTTTATACAGTTAAAGTTTACTGCCCTTAAAGGAGCACTCCACTTTTTTTGAAAATAGGCTCATTTTCCAACTCCCCTTGAGTTATACAGATGTGTTTTACCGTTTTTTAATCCATTCAGCCGATCACCGGGTCTGGCGGTAGCACTTTTAGCATAGCTTAGCATAAATCATTGAATCCGATTAGACCATTAGCATCTCACTATAAAATGACTAAAGAGTTTCGATATTTTTCCTATTTAAAACTTGACTCTTCTGTAGTTGCATTGTGTACTAAGACTGGCGGAAAATGAAAAGTTGCGATTTCATAGGTCGATATGACTAGGAACTATACTCTCATTCCGGCGTAATAATCAAGGATTATTATAATTAGACGATTGATGGTTGTTCAGGTCTAAGCAATTGCATATATTGCTATTAACTTGGGATTTCATATTTTCACTCTTATTAACTCATTCTTCCCTCACATTATCTCTTTCTGCAACCTGTGTGAATGTGTGTGCATATGTGTTAGATTAGTTTAAATGTCTTAGATTTATCCAATGAAGCCTTATTTATATTGAAAAGAGAAGTATTATGTGTTTTGCACTTACAAGCTAATGTCTTGTTACTGTGCTAATAAACAGTGTTTTCACTATATTTTGGATAGTAATATCCATTGTAGAGTTGATGATATACGGCTCCTTTCATGAATCGCTGGCCGATTCATTGATTGGCCATAGAACAGAGATTCTGTTCATATTCCCTATAAAATCTTAAACAGCTAGCTGCTGAATTCTCAGTGAGACTTGTGGTCAGCATCTGGGTCGAGTCGAGAACTGCTTCCAGAAAACCAACTCACTGGCTAGGAGACAGGGAACTATTTGGCTGAACAGTTTGAGGCCAATGCACTCCAGGTGACTGGAGACAGTCAGTGTTCTATGAAGTGCGCTCAGTACTGCATATGCGCGGTGTCAGATCTAGCCTGAAAAAATAGAAGGCAGTTTGTTGTCAGATTTCATTGGTGATTTCAAAATCTGAAATTTAATTTAACAATACAGTTAGCCCACGGTTCAATAGATACGTTTTTAAACACGATTTTCTCTTTGCTTCTGGCTTGGCACATCAGAGCATTTTTTGGAGGAAAAACACGGATTATCATATGTGTAGGAGCCGATTTAATACAATTATATACTTTGCCACTGGGTGGCAGTGTGACAGTATAATTGCAGCACTGGTGTATGAGTCAGGTGTGTACACGTTGCTAATTAGGAAGCACACAGTTTTTGGCCGCACGGCAGGGTAAAATGGACTGTGTTTGTATGCTGTGTCTACAAGGTATGGACTTTAATTGTAAAGATTTGTGAACAAGGAAGACTCACAGAAAGTTGTTTTGAGACATTTCGCTATTGGAGCACAATTAAAGAAAGACACTGGTTTGCATCTATTTCCACTTGCATGGACTCTGTTTGTACGCGTTGCAAAACTTAATTTATACTGGAAGCCGGAGGGCGGCCTCGCGCAGAAAATCCACATTTGCATAACAGAAGCAATACTTGGAAATCCCTAATGTGGACAAAAGCATCCAGCTATCGCTGTAAGTGAATAAATGAAGGTAGAATCGATTTGCCTTTGGATGATAAAATATAAAGACAATAAACACTCAAATGCGACTATGTATAGTTTGTCTGTGTTCGTAAAACCACCTGGGTATTTTCATAATAATTAAGTGGCTGCGTCTGAAAGACCAGTCAGCTGACTTGCTGCCTCGCTGCCCTATCAGACAGTGACTTCGAAGGCTGCGAAGGCAACACTAGAAACAGTTTCGGACAGACTTCAGAGGCAGCAGAACGTGCAGTCGTTGCAAGGTTAACTAACGGTTAAGTTGTACATTTTGTAGAAAAATCTTGAACAGTCATGTATAAATGATTTAATACACAAAGACTTCAATGTCAAAATATTATTGTCATTGAAGGTCTGTGCATCAGAAAAGACAGCAGAGAATGCGATTTTTTGCTTAAAAAATAAAAGCACTGTTGCAAGTATTATCGCAGAACAGGTCATTGTTATTAGTGGCTGTTTCGTTATTATTGGTAGTATATTGTAAATATTATTCTTATTTACTACTCATTTGAACCCTTGTAACATTTTTATAAAATACTATTATTACAAAGGATATTATTTATTATGTTTTTACACTATTACTATTCATAAAGTATAGCATGGTCAAGATCTCATCTATTATATAAAGTAACAAGTTTAATTTCACCAGAATATCTTTATTTATATAGCCTATAAGACACACATGCACAGGATTGTGGGAAATCGAAGGCAGCAAAAGATACATCTATGCTGCCTTCAAAATTCGATCAGAAGAAGGTACCTCCGGAGACAAGAAGGGAAGTAGAATTTGGATTCGGACGTGTCTTGATGCCTTCCTGACTTGGAATGCTGCCTCTGAAGGCAGCATTTTAGAGCTTTTGGACGCAGCCAGTATATTTATAATCCATTGCCAATCGACAGCCTTTGTTACAGTATGGAATTTCTGCCTCATTCTGTGATAAGAATCCACATAAGATCACAAAAGTTAGTTATTTCTAACATTCGAGTGATTGTTTAGTATGTTATAATGTTCTCTTTTGTTGGACAACAGTTTTAGAAACGCTTTCCATTACAAGTCATTACAAGGAAAGATGTTTGGCGTGTGTTGCATGTTTTAAGCAGGGAGGCATCTTCCTCATCTCTGCGAGTATGCTGCGTTCAAGTCTTCCTGGGACGTTCACACTTATGAGTTGACAAGTCCTCATTACAACGTCAGGTGCATTCAAGTCACTTTGGTTGAAACAAGATGACGATTTACTTTTTCTACATAAAATTCAACGATTTAACTCTTCATCTACAAAATGACGAATAAAGAATACATCATTGTGTTTTTGCTTTTTCTGTTTTTAGTCAATTTATGAAGGTGATGTAAACTGCATCATTCTGTATAATATGGTAATTATACAATAATGTAATATTCTGTATAAGTAATTTATATATTTATAGTTTTATTGTACATTACAAAAAATAATCATTTTATTAATTTCAACAAATTTACGGTCAATACAAACACTGCATGTACTATTGTCTTTTTTTATTGCTGAAAACAAGAACATACAAATCAATACAAAATACAAAATATCAACAAAAATGAAACTTGAAAAAGACAATAACAATAATAATAAAACAGTACAAAAAATACAATAATAAAAGAAATAAAAATAAAGTAAAATAAAATGTAATAAAGGGCCATTGTTTTACATAAGTTTCTCTACACAAAAACTTTAAGTGCAGAACAAATTCTAACAGTCTTCATTGCTTTCTTATTAGTAGATACTGAAATCAAATTAACATAATTTTCTTTTTCTCTTAGAAAGACCACAATCAGTTTCAGATCAGTTTAAAAGACACTTCTTTCACTTTATTTGTGAGAAAGAATTTTTGCTGTAGTGACCAGATTTTTTGTCCAAATAGATTATTCCAAAAAAAAAAAGGTTACATGTGGAGCAGAAATTAAATTCTCAAGAAATAATTATTTTATAATTTTTATCTCTTGATGTGGAAAAACAAATTTGACCAACAGGAGTGTCACAGGGATTGATAAGAAATGCAGTAACTGTTGAAGAACACCTACAGATTTTAAGAAGCATACACAAACCAGAAGGAATAGCTCCCATAGCTATAGCAAATTCTTTTGGAGTTACAGGTATTTGGTATTTGGAAAGAAATTCTGAATACCTGAGCAAAAGACCTTGATTGTTAAACAACTGCTGTACCAAAACCAAACCATTACTAAACCAGTTATCATAATATAGAGATTTGTTCTTAAATGAAATATTCTTATTGTTCCAAATAATGAAAAATTGTGTTTATAAATTAAAGTCCATGCTAGGAGAGCCTGTCAATGAAAGTTGGAGAGTTTGATTGGGAGTTTAAGGCATGAAATTCAAACCCCCGTTTTTATATAAATTCAATATGACTGATTTTCTTATATGACGAGTTTTGTTTTTCCACAAAAAATTTATTAAGACCTTATTAATTACTTTACATGTGGGCCTATCCACAAAGAGAGATTGAGCTGCGTATGCCAAACGAGATAATGCATGTCTATTGTCTTTGGATGCGTCCATTGCATCGGACACGTTTTTTCACTGACACGCCCCCAACTCAGAAACTCAGGGCTTAAAGAAAAAATTGAGTTTCCCACTCGTAATAACGACTTTGTGGCGGCATTCATGTTCATTTAACTCGTAAATAAGATATGTCCGACATGACTTGAACGCACCAGTAGACTCACAGACACACACAAACAGAGCCAGTTTGGAGAGAAATAAAACGCACGGAAATTATTTAAATGCAAAACTGAAAGAACTGCTCTGACTGGTCGAACTCTTCTTTTTCTGATGCTTGATATGAGTAGGCTACTGTGTGTGGACAGAGGCGTAACCAGGTTTAATGCAACATTAGAAAACTTTGTCAGTTTTTTTTTTACTTTCGCTCTCTGTATAATGAATTGACTGAAGTTAGTAATGAAAAGTCTCTAATATACTTTGGTTAAAAATTTTCAATGGTAGTGTAAAACAACACCCTTTTTTACCTTGCCAAAATCAGCTCTGCAAAAATCATCTCATTCTGGTCGAAGCTGCTTTAAATGCAAATGAGCTCTGCTCGCCCCGCCCCTCTCTACTCTCTGTGGAGTGATGAGCTGATCCAAGAGATTGTTTACTTTAGCCACATTTAATGCCTTTAGCCTCTAAACTTTCTGTAGCACATTATTAGGAAAGACGATCGCAAAGATTCATAAAAAAAACCCTTATACTCACTTCTGCTGTAATTGAAGCTGGATCACAAATGATTCGCGCGAACATAGACGGATATATGTAGATCGGGAGGCGCATTCCCTTCACAAACAAACGTAATCCACCGCATCTTCAGCGGCTCAGATCTCAGGAGTAAATGACGACCACTATGTTCATTATTACATCCAGCAACAAAACACCTCAATCGCTCAATCGGAGATATTCTTGTCTAACTTACATCCCTGCTCCAGCATCGAAACAAAGAGGGCGGACTGTTACAGCTGATCTGAGGTAAGAGCTCATGTCAAACAACTATTGTGGGAGCTTCACACCGACAAGCATCTGAGAATGGCTCGATTTGAAAAAGGGGATATTATTTTTACAGATTAATTAAAAACCACTGCATGGATTTTATTATTATAGGGTAGATTTGTACATACACTGCCAACACACATTAATGTTCAAACAACATAAGTCAACTTTGCATCCGATGACCCGGATGACGGCATAACTAATGCGCAAAGTTTTCACGTTTCTTGTGATATCCATTGACTCGCCTTCGTGGTTTAAAACAGAAATATTTCCAATATTGCTACGTATCCGCAAACCCCCATGCGTATGTATCTTAAATGCGGGAAGACATGAAAGAGGAATCAACTCGGTATGCTGCGCTGTCTGAAACACGTCTAATACTTCGTTAATATACTTAAGTAGATTTTTATGGTATCAGTACTTTACTTATATTACTATTTATTATACTATTTATTTTTCTGACTACTTTTTACTTTTACTCCTTCAAACTTTTTAATACAAATATCTGTACTTTCTACTTCTTTCTATGTATTTAACCCGCAGGTATTGCTTACTTATAATGTGACCATACAGTTTAACTATTTTTAAGTTAAATAGATGTTCTATATTTTAGTTCAATAATATTCATTTAATATTTTATGGAGATCATTTAGTCCATGAATGACTAAGGTTACTTAGTCTATTTAAGAATGACTATTTAAGGTTAAATAGACAAAAGGGTTTTAAATTCCGATGCAAAGAGGCAAATTAGAGTCATTTTGTGGTCGGAAAAAAAATTCATTTGAAAAAAAAAATTGAAAAATTTTCATTTGTAATGCCATGGTTTACCCACTAGGTACCTGTATGGCTCTTTACTAAATACGTATCTAGATTATTGCAGGTCATACCTGCTTACTTATTTTTAAGTTTTTCATTTAAATAAATATTTAGAAATTATTAAACACTATATTTTTAAATGTGAAATTTAAAAACTTACATCCTTTTTTAAAGATACTTGTATAAGTACACACAATGAATGCAAGCAAATACTGAATTTAAGCCAAGTTTAAAATGGTGCTAAAAAAGGCATTCAGCTGCATTTTTATCCCCTTATATGTACAGTATATACATATAAATAGACATGGAATCGAGATTAGAGTTATTAGAGTTAGAGTGACATTAGAGTGATCACTGCAAGTGACTCGAGAATGGAGTGGAAGAGCCCTGGTGGATCATAGAGGCAAAACTACTGACCTGTTCAGGACTTCAAGTGCAGGTCAGTTTCATCTGTAAACAGGCTGCTAAGAGTTGCTAGCAGTTTAATGCTTAACTAAGTAAACAAAGACAAAACTACAGCGGTAGTACTATAAACGAAACTAAATTACTATCATCACTCAAAATACTCAATGTAAAGGACATCATTATTATCTGCTGTAGAGTTACCTTAGTAATTTAGCAAATAAATGTCATAAAACATTGTTTTGTAATACGTTCAGAGGGCACTAGGGCAGATAACAACACAACCCTTATGAAAATTAAAACCAAAATCCATGGTTACTATAGTTAAACCATGGTAACCACAAATGAACCATGGTTTTGCTACACTAACCATAGTTTAACCATGAGATGTGTAGTAAAACTAGGTTGTAGTTAAATTAAAACAGATTGTAATCAATCCACCAAACAAATAAAATAAAATAAACAAAAACAAAACAAAAAACAAACAAACAAAAAAAACATGGTTACTATACTTTTACTGTAATAAACCATGGTTAATTTTGGTAAGAGAAAAATATGACTCATGATAATGCAATAACATGTTAAGTATTAGGATTTTTCTTCATTATTGTACTAATTTTGACATTTAGGCAATTTAGAAAATATAGTTTTCTTAAATCTATAGTATTTAAGCCATTTTAAGATAAAACAACAACACCTGGTTATAATGTGATACTTTAAATTGAACTTAAATAAACTTGTTACTGCAAATAGGATATAATGAGGTGGTTGTTTTGCAACAAGGTGGAGACACTTCTGCTCGTAACAGTAAATGGCTGATCGGAAAAGTGACCGGTACAAGAAAATTTCTTATGATGCACGGCCCCAGCCTAAGGTTTTAAACATTTATTTAAATGTGATGGCAATACAAAAAAAAAAAAAAAGGGTTGTCCATGGTTTCAGAATGTGTTGTATGGAATGGCCTGGATGAGTGATTTCCCGGCCTGAAATTTTGTCCCAGTCCGGCCCTGTTCTGCATGGTGGTTGTTAGCCTTGATACATTCATTAGCTAACAAATTTTAAATGTAAGTTATTTTGTATTAATGTATCCAAATACCAAAGTGACACTAAAACAGGTAGTAGTAATGGGTACTTTTTACTTAAGTACATGTCTGAGCCCATACTTCTTTACTTTAACTTGAGTAAAAAAAAGTGTAGTCAGTACTTCTGCTTTTACCAGAGTATTTTTAAACTTCTACTTGAGTGAAGAATGCGTATACTTTTGCCATCTCTGAAAGTACAGAATAATTAGAATAATCATTTATGCACAATAAATGACAGAGCATCATATCTATACAAACATATCTATACAAATATATCTATACATTATATCTCCCTAGAACGTTCTTGCGACCCGGTAGAAATTCTTCCATGGCCCGGTAGTGGGTCGCGATCCGGGGGTCGGGGACCTCTGGTTTAGAGTGACAAATCGTATTAGTGTACTTTCAGGTCTAAATGCGTGCCCGCTACGCTAAATGCGTACAGGTTGGCAGGTCTGCATTTATCTTGGGGTGGAAGAATGATGATAAGTAATTTTGGGAATCCAGAATTTAGCGAAAGGTTGGAAAGGTTGAAAGTTTACATTTATGTATTTATTTATGTATGTATGTATGTATGTATGTATGTATTTATTTATTTATAGTAATAACTTATGTTCATGTCCATATCAGTTTTTATTTGTCTTGTTAAATTTGCACAGCTTGTATGGATGTTTTGGATTTGTGAAAACCCTGTGTAGTGGACAGCACATTCCAGGGCCCAGTTTATGGCAGGGGCCCTCCCTGACCACAATACTGGACTGAGGTTTGCTACATTTTGATTGGATCTTGGTGAACTAACATAAACAAACTGTCCAACGCCATCAGATAAAGATGCCAGGACAACAGCCAGACATCTCTTAGAGTGCAAGACCACCACCTTTGGTACAAAGCCCGGGAAGGACAGAACTTCCTATTGGTCAAAATGCAGTTTGTGCCCTTCACCTACCTTGAGACTGATTCTTAATGGTTTGGCCTGTGACCGACCATAAAAATTCCTTAGGACCTCCAGGTGCAGCAGCATTGGGTGAAACTAAGAGAGATCAGGGAGATCCATCCAAATCCATTCATAACTATGTTTTCAAACCTTAAAACAACAGCAACAGATCAACCTTCGTTCTGAGTCTCCGGCCTGCAAAGGTGAGACAACAACAGATACCAAGTCCAAGTCTCCAGCTTTTGAGGCAGCAACAGATACGACCACGTTCTGAGCCTCTAGCCTGTGAGGAAAGAGATAATCTACGTTCAGAGTCTTCGTCTGGCGAGACAACAACTGATGCAGCATCCTGAGTCTCCAACCTAGAGAGACAAAGCGGATTGACCAAGTTCTGAGTCTCTAGCCCAGAGAGGCAGAAGACACACAGACATTTGCAACAAGGTTAAGCTCCGGAGAGCAAACCTTCACTTCAGGTACTTTTGCTTGCGTGTTCCAAGCTAAGGACCTTCAGCACCTACTCCAGGGCCACATCTGCGTGTTCCAGATCTTAGGACCCTTTGGTGCTCCAGGAGATCAGCATCCTACAGCGCTTCATCTTCAAGGCTGTTGAAACGGATTCCTGCTCCTTTCCCCACTGTACTGCCACCAGTGCAACCAGTGGAAGAAGTCGCCGCCACCGGACTGCTCACTCAACCACAGTGAACGTAAATATCACTTCCAAACCTCTTCCAGAGACCTTGGCATTGTTGTGTATTATCAGTATGTGATTTTCTAATTTACATTAGATATTATATAGCTGATTGTACTTGATAACAAATCTTACACGTATTTGTTTGATGCATAGTAAGGTTATTCACCTTATTTGTTTCAAAGTAGCAACAGTTTATCTTTCCAGATAACGTAGCTCTGACATAGCAACACCCAACATAATCACTTGCATTTTATGCATCTGATGCACTTTATTCCTTCTTCATTCATAGTATTCATTTAGTAGTTGTTGATTACTCTTGTCTATTTTTTGTTAATAAAATTTATTTTATTACAACTTGTGTCTTCCTTGTGTTGATAATACAGAAGAGGTTCTACAAGTTAGAGATCCCACCAATCTTTCTTGATGGCCTTTTCTGAATTCAATTGATTGGTTCTTAAGGAGGCTATAGAAACATGTAGGCTTCCCTCAACTATGTGTCAAGGCTTAATTACATTACTTAATTACTTAAACCCAATAAAAATTGCTTGCTTCTTGATAACTGGAGGCCTATAACCTTAATTAATAATGATGCAACATTGTTGGCTCACATTTTTGCACAAAGAATAAAGCTGTGCTTAGATAGATGATACTCTGGCTTTATGCAAGAATGACATATTGGTATTAACATTTGACTAATTTTAGATTTAATTGATTATGATTACATAACCGATTAGAGTTGCATTTTATTTATAGATATAGCCTATACAAAGCATTCAGTACAGTAAAACATAATTTTTTTTTTTTGATTTAGGCTATTAGACCTTTTTGGTTTTGGTCAATACTTTAAAAGGGGGATACAAACTTTATATAACAAGTGCAATAGTTCAGCTAAACTTCTATGAGGAGCTACTCATAGATTTAGCATCTCCTGAGGGTCCCTTTCTATTTCTCCTGGTCATGCAAACAATGGCTTATGACACTTTTCTAGACAACAAAATTAATGATAATTTTAATTTCAGAGAAATTAAATCCTGTCAGCTTGCTGATGACACAGCTATTATACTGTCTCAATATATTTTCTGAAGGTTCAGGCTTATCTCTAAATGTAAAAATGTTTCCACTTAAAGACAATGGCATTCCTTTATCTAAATTTGAAGCTATTTCAGTTAGGGAGGAAGTAACCACTAATTTTCTCTATTACGGATAAGTGGAAGTAACTTATCTTGGTATCAATATCTGTTAAAAAAATGGTCAGAAAGAGTACAATTTCCAAAAATATTATATATTGTTCACTCAAAGGTAAGATTCTTTCGTCCAAAACTTATTTAGTCTATCCTGTGAAAGATATGTTATTTAGAACATTATTTTCTAAAATCTTTTCTTAAAAATATTGATTCAACTTTATTCACCTTCATATGGAATAGATTTTTCAAGTTGAACTGAATTTAACATTTTAATAAACATAAAGATAAGCTATGGTATATAGCAGGGGTGGCAAACCTGGAGAGCTGCAGCCCTGCAGAGTTCAGCTCCAACCCTAATTAAAACTCACCTGCCTGTAGCTTTCTAGTAACCCTTTAGACCTTGATTAGCTTGTTCAGGTGCGTTTGATTAGGGTTGAAGCAAAACTATGCAGGGCTGCATCTCTCCAGGGCCAATGTTCGCCACCCCTGGTATATAGTTTCAAATCTTTACTTTGTTGGTTGGTGCCATAGAGTTCCTTTTGAAATGTGACTTTGAGGTTAACAAACTTCACATTCAGTTATCCAATTTTCATAGACAGGCTTTTAATAATGAATACTGTGTCTGTAGAAGGAAAAACAAAATGAACACTGTTATCAAACACATCCGTCATACAGCCTGTCAGCTCTTCAACCTGAGAAAAAAAAAACAAAAAAAACAATGAGCATAAAAAGAAAGACGCTGATCAAGCAAGAATGAAAAAAAAAAACATTTTGGTAGACTAGGTAACTACTGCAAGTGAATAGCATGGGTATAGGGCCCATCTGTTAACCTGAATAAACACCCTGGAAATGTATGTAAATTCACTGTGGTCTATGGTGGTAATTTCAGCAGAGAATCAGAAATTTAAATAACAGTAAAGGCTTAACGTACGGCAGTAGAGTCTGTTGATCCGCAGGATGTCATTGCGGCTCATACTTCGAGCTTCACCAATCACAACGTTCCTATTAGGAATGGGAATCATGGTTGGCTCATTGTTCCTTGAGAACGCGTACCTAAAACCACACATATAGAGAAGCAACAGTAAACGTTTTAAGCATATCCCAAAAAATAAACTAAAATAAAATTTGGACTGAACTACAAGAACACTTACCTAGAATAGTGCATCACAGAGTTGTAGTCATAGGGGGTTCCCAGATTATTGGTGTTTCTTCTCCTGAAATTGTGCCTCTGTGCTGTTGCAGTGCACAGAAAAGTATTCAAGATTATAAATGAAATTTAGACTGCAATTATTGTGACTAAATGTAACATGCCATGCCAATTTATTTTCTTATCATTTGTTCTATTTTATCATCTTGGGGTTTTTCTAAAGAAAAATACCAGGTATGACGTTCCTCAAAAGGATTTTGATGTGTTTGTTACGGTCGCTGCGGTTCTGTTCATGATGGAACCCAAGAGCATGAAGGAGTTCATGCTGAACAATATTGTGATAAACACAACCACGACGCTGGAGAGAAACAACTTGTCCTCCACGTTGGCGCCCCAAATATGAGTAGCAACTGTGGGTGACACATAGCACATCAGCAGTCAGGTTGTATATTTATGTTTTGGGAAACACATTTACTACATACACAGAAATGGGACAGAAAGGAGCCCTAAATCCAAAGATTTACCCAGAATTAGACTGTATGCGGATAAAGTCCCTCTGCCCTTCATGTGGTACAAATCGAATGCAGGAAACCGCCGCAAAGGACAATAGGCCTCGTTCAATCACTTGTCTTTCAGCTGGAGCTGTGGCAGGAGTAAACTATTAAACAAAACATGTGACACCGATGAGATAATATCAAAAGTATTGATCGTTGTCACTTACAGTACTGGTTGGCGATTACGTAGGGCACATAGACTAATCCATTTCTGCTTCTCCGCCATTTGCACCCACGAGAAGTGCACCGATCTGCATTCTGGAAGCCTTTTGGTACGGCGATGTCTCCAAACGTGATCAAGGCCCCGTCCACTTCCTGTCCTGTGCGGTATAGCACAAAATATTTCAGAGTTTGTGACTCTGATAATATAATTTTTTCAAAGGACGAAGAGAGTCGAGAAATTTGCCATCAACTGCTACACAAAAGATGTGCCTACAGTATCAAATCATATTTTTTTCATACTCTTACCTGCATGTTTGTTGATCTCGATTATAGCTGACACTGAAATACTGTCTTTTTCAGTGATGTTACCTGACACATGAATCAGTAAATTAATAATAAAACACTACAAAATTAAAAGTTAGTATCTTTTTTCTTTTTGTGCATCTTACCAGCCTTCCCAGAGATCTTTTCAGTGAAGTCCTGTTTATGGATTTTAAATATATGTATATTAGAAAAACAAAAAATGTAATTTCCCATTTCAGATATTATTCTCTTATTCTCACCTCAACAGGACGACTCTGAGCAGGAACAGAGCTCAGCAGAAGAGAGATGACCACCACCAACAGGTACATGATGAGAGCTTTCTGAGAAACTGTTCTGGCTCAAACAGAGCTGGGAGTTATATACTCTTCTGAGAGCCTTAACTTCCTTTTTCTGTGCCGTAACCCAGCTTTCATGAATCCACTGATTACCACATTTAATTACCACATGATATAAAAGCAGAGTAGTTCAGAGTAATGAAATGAGTAATTCAGTTTTTAATGCATTATTTTTAGTTCTGTTTTATTAAATCATTGTTTTAGGGAGGGACTACCTTAGGTGGATGGATATCTGGTAATCCACAAGAGGAGGTCAAGCCTTTTTCTATACAGCTCCAAAACTTTACAATAGCCCTCTTGACAATGCATTAGACTATATTTATATATGCATGCATTCAAGTATATGTTAATTATAGAATTGATTCACTAGAACATTGGATTTTTTATAGCTTTTCTAAAACAGTAAATAATCGATTCTTGGGGAATGAATGAACTGATACAATGTATACCTTGTAAGTTGCTTTGGAAAATAGTTTCTGCACGGATAAATGCAATGTTGACAATGTTGGAGAGCGCTGAATGGTAATTGCTTTTGTGAGTAAAAACATGATAATGTATAGATAGATTTCAGTCATATGTCTGGGTGGCCTTTCCTTTTATCCTGGGGCCAGTTGTATAAACACTGTATTAAGACTGTGTCTTAGTACTAATTTGACCAACTAACCAAGAGGTAATCTGTCTTACATTTTGGATTCACATTAGACACATCTACCTCTTTATAAATGACTTACGACTTTTTATGACTTTTTATGACCAGTCATAAAGAAAAAAAAAAAAAAAGCTAACTTTTTAAGACTAGTCTAAGCAGTTTATGCAACTGGCCACTGATGTTGATAGCCTTTATTTCAGTCACCTGATTTCTGTGCCTTTTCCCCATTTGCACCTGTTACCTGTTATTGTTACTTGTTGGCATGCAGAGGTTCTACTTCAAAAAGCTATTTCAAATTCATTTTGAGTCACTTTTTTTGGTGGAAACTGAAAAACTACTCATTTCATTTCTCAATATTTGATAATTTCTTATATACCTACATCTGTTTTCCTCAAAGTCATGTTTCTTTCGTACATGTGTGCTATAAGAAATGCTTCCAACCCATCAAATGCAAGGACCACCCGATGATAAATTCTTTTTCATTTATGTAGCTTGTTTTTTTGTTTATTTGTTTTTTAAATGTTTATAATGATATATAATGATGCTGTATATTGCTCTTTGTACTGAGAACATTACAGTTATTATGGTTATTGTATCAGTAATTTTACTGATGTACATACGGATGTAGTGTTTGGTTCTTACTTATGCATGACCTATTGATAGTAATATTAAGACAAGAACAGTCGTCAGTTATAGAGGTGCTGTATTTTGTAATTGATTCACTAGAATCTAGAAAAGTTTTTAAATATATACCTAATGCATGCCATATCAAGTAATAGGCCTAAATATTGTGGCCAAATTTCATGATATTATTGTCCTCTAGCAAAATTACCAAACTTATAATGCCGTTTAAAGTATATGAATTATTACATTCTTTGACAGAGCAGGACGATGACATCACTGAATTAATGATGAACTGACTATTTTCTTACTGACACACTATTTTCCTGTTTAATACTGTAAAGCTGCAATGATACAAAAAAGAGCTATATAAATAAAAGTGACTTGACTTGACAGTAAAACATCAAAAATGTGCAAAAATCATTGTAATTTCTTATTCATCACATTAATATATTAAAGAATATTACAGCCTATTACAAAATTACTCAGATATATTATTATTAATATAATACATATAATTTTGCATATTTTATTTTAAAATGTAGAAACAAAATAAAATATGTTCACATTATTTGCCTGTGAGAAATTATGCACAGTGATGTAAGGGAATGAAGTAAGAGTGAAATAATATATATTTATTTCTTTTTAAATACCCACTCATGGTAAAACACTCTGATTTTTATCTCAGCTCCATTTACATAGTAATTATTTCTATAGGTATGGTATGTTTGTAGATTATTATTTCATATCTTCTTCTTGTATGCTGTGGGAAAACAACACCAATAGCATTTTCACAATGCAATTCCTCCCCACAGCAGATCACAAACCTGATTTACAAAGAGGAAGCATTCATGTCTCTGGCTGACTGTTAGCCAGATGTTGAGTCATGTGATTAACTTTTTCTTCCATGTTGAAATATTTCAGCATGTTGAAATATTTCAAAAGACACCTTGCACAAACTGTAAACCTTCTTTAGATGTTCCTTTATAAAAATTATTTTTTATACGTGTGCCAAACTAACTCTTAACCAGAGTATGTTCACACATTTTGTACTACTGTGAACTAAATCCACAGTTGTATATTTAGTATAGTTATTTGATAGCTGATCAATAAACTAATGATAAAAAAATATATCTACTATACTCTCCTATTCTTCACACCAGCACAAACGTTAGCAGCCACTACTCAAAAATTTAAATTTGAAATGATCATTTGCAACATAAGAGATCTAAATCGGTTTCTGTGTTTTGCCACTTATGCACATATATGGTTTACTAATAAAATGTATAATTAAAAAATAAAAATCACTTAAATGCTTTATGCAGCTACAACATAACTTAATTGCATAAAACAAAATTAGAAATTTGAACACAAATCTCTCTTTTAACTACTAGCTAAGTAGCTAAGATTAAAACAAGCATGCATGCAGTCTTAAATTGCGAGAATACCACCGCACTGTAAGGTTCAAAAGCATTGCTTTTTTTTTTTTTAGTCAAAGCTTGTGTGACGGCCCGATGTGTGGCCGCACAGGAGTGGTAATGTACGGTAGAGGTAATGCACTCGTGTCTCTTGTTCGCACCTGTGTACGCACACACCCACCCATATCCACACGCATACATTTTACATGAATTTGGTAATCTACCATTTCCAAGAGTAATGATTATATTTAGAGTTTATAGTAATCATAAAACAATTAGTATTTTTTTATTTTGTTTGCATATCTTTATAGCATTCTTATTTACATCGCTGTTCATTTGAAGTGCACACAAATGGGTTGCATTGTATTTGTTATTTATACCTGTTTCTATTTGAGTTGAAGTTTGTCGGTGAGGAGTGGCGTTTAGCTGTGGACGAGACGGTTGGAAATGGTGTCCTTGACGACGGAAACTGGAGTCCGGGCAGGAACAAAGAATTTAAGCGTTATTGATTCCGCTCGGGCCTTCCATTTGTTGAGTTGGAACGGGGGAGCTGGGAAATTGAAGACTTTTATTAATTTTAGTTTAAAATGTTATTGTTTGATTTCTGTTTTTATTAGTTTAGTGTTAGGTGTTTAAAGTAATATGTATTTGTTTTCCCCTTTTTGTGTTGTAATGGGCCCATCTTTTCCTTTATAAAGTTGTCTGTTTTGTTTATTTGGTTAGTCAGTTGTAGTCTGTCAGCTTGCTATTTGAGTTTTTCTTTTTTGAATTTTTTTTTTCCTTTTCTATTTTGTTGCAACAAGTTGGAATGTAAGGTTTTTGGTCACTTGACTTTAAATAGAGAGCTGTATTTTTTGTTAAAAATTTATGTTCCTTTTCTTGACTCCTCGGTCCCTCACATATGGTGGCAGCGGTGGGATTACTGGTCAGAAAAGGACGTCAAGTTTGTTTGGTTTTGCCCCTCGTGGCTGTTTGTTTTTCCCTTTCCCCCTCCCAATATCATGAGTCGTGCCTTGAAGAAAAAAATGCCTAAGATTCCTCCCTTGCAGCAAGATGAAGAAAAGGGAGAGGAACAGGCAATGGAGGAAGGAGCTGGAGGAAGCGAGGTAATAGAAGATATGGAAGTTTCAGTGACAGAGCTAGCAAATCTGCTTTAAGCCCATATGGCCAGGACAGAAGGCCGAGAGACTGTGAGGCGGCAAGAGCATGCAGATCAGGAGCGGCGCTTCAAGGCTTTCCAGCACCAGTTCAGTTTATTGCAAATGGAGGTTCAGGCACGCACTTCTCCTATTCTTCATATTTCTGAGGCTGGTCAGGAAGCCCCGGAAAGACCCGACTCCCCCTCTCCAACACGGCGAATCATCAGAGACTGTGCTTTCTCAGGTCGGGGAACCCACTCCTTCAACAGATTGACATGCAAAACTCTACTAGAACGATCTTGACCGGGCATACTGATTTCATACGTCGTGGGGCCAAGCCATCTCTTAACTCCATAAGGGCCTTGCCATTTCGCTAAGAGCTTGCTTTCTTGACTAGGCAACATGACAAGGACCTTTTGACCAACCTCCAGATTTCTTTGTCGAGTCTGCGGATCATACCAAGACTTCTGCTGCTCCCTGGCCTCCGCCAAATGATTCTGATCCACAGTGGTCATTCTCTGCAGATGTTCCCTCATTTGTAACACATAGGACACAATGTTGGTGGGCTCTTCCCTGCTCCTTCCTCCCCACATCTCTTGAAGCAGAGCCAATGGCCCCTTAACCTCATGCCCATATAACAACTCAAAGGGAGAAAAGCCCGTAGAGGCCTGAGGAACCTCCCGATAAGCAAAGAGAAGATAGGGCAGCCATTGATCCCAATCTCGACCGGTCTCACTTACAAACTTCCGGAGCATCTGCTTCAATGTCTCATTAAAACGTTTAGTCAGTCCATCTGTTTGAGGATGGTACGGGGTGGTACGAAGACTTTTAATTCCCAAGAGCTGGTAAACCTGCTTCAACAGGGTGGACATAAAATTAGTGCCCTGATCGGTTAAGATCTCTGCAGGAAACCCGACCCTGGAGAATAACTGGATCAAAGAAGCAGCTATAGATTTTGCTTTTACAGATCTTAAAGGAAATACCTCAGGATATCTTGTGGCATAATCCGTTATCACCAACATGAATCTGTTCCCCGCTCGACTCCTCTCA